>CM076604.1:117153672-119609844 GCA_038502835.1 Octonoba sinensis
ATGGCGTCTCTACAATGTCAGTCTGGAAATGAAAAGAAATTGCTATTGAACTCCTTTATGTACTGGTAAATGTGTATGCAAACATTCGCGAGGGTGTCTCCGATCGCATCGAACGCGGAAGTCCACGTTTTACGCAGTGAAGATGCAGACAAAACAAAAGGTTGCACTCCAATCAGTAGGGGGTGGAGAAGCTTTTCCTGCAGGCGATGGGCCATTCGGCCACTTTTTCAGGTTCGTCGACCGCCGCTATTATACATCGAACCAGTTTTCCCCGCCTCCCCTTCAATCCGAAACTTGCGAGCCGATCTTCCGCAGCCAGTTTTAATTCAGTTCAGTGGGCAGCGACGGCCCGTTCTGTTTTCCGCTGTTCTGTTCTTTCGCAGAAATTGTTTATTCCGTGAATGAGTGTGTGGAAGACATTCGGACTGCAGAAAATATATTCATTTGATGAAGAACGGCTGCTTATGTTCTTTTAGAAAAGGCATTGCTTCATAATTTCAACCCATAGAAAATCTAAAAAATCTCTAATCTGACGAATAATACTTTTGCAAATTATTCAACTCGAAGCTTGATATATCGTGTGTTTCATTAAATGCCAATTGCTCCCTTTGATTTTAATTCTTGATTCTCTTTTGGAACCTACTAAAGGATATCTTGGATCTTCAACCAAAGAGGATTTTTACATTGTTTTCTCTAAATTCAGCTACTGAGACAAGAGAATTGCTGGTTCTAATTTCATTTTATATTTAGAGATTATTTTTCATGGATGCCTTAAGAAGATTTTGAGTTCCGAGTGCGTACCGAAAATTGGCTGGCCGTCGTTCATGATCATGGAGTTTGTTGTGCTGGCTACGAGCCTGTTGCGTCTGTTTCTGGTATCTGCCGTGTACCTTCTCAACATCCGTGCCCTTCTCCGGCTCACGTGGCGGCCTCGGGCTTGTGTGCATGCCCTCACCACCGGTGCCGTCCTGTTGGCCGGACTGCTATATCTGAGCAGCTGGGCCCCCTACATCGCCTACACGCTGGCCAACGGGCACTGGTTGCTCCTGAGTGCCCGGCGCCACTGCCTCCTGCAATACTTCGCCGCCGCTGAGATTGGCGCCGTGTTGCTGGCGCTTCTAGCCGTCCGGTTGATGCACCGGTGCCTGGTACGCGTGTTCGGGCGACCGGCGCCCTCGGCCTGCGTCGCCAGCCTGGTCACGTGCCTAGCCTGGCTAGCGCCGCAGCTGCTGTACGACGCCGTGGCCGTGACGCGCGACGACGACGCCACGCGGTCGCCGGACGCCTACCGCTTCCTTGACGACCTGCTCGTGGTGCCGCCCCAAGGGGGCTTCAGTAACTCTTCTTCTCACGGCTACCGCGTGGGCTTCATGATCTGCATGCAACTGCTGAGTGGTCCTGTGCTTAGCTATTACGTCTGGCAGTACCTGATGATGGTACTGCCACTGGCTGGTCTTGTACTGTATTGCACTGCCCGCCTTATGATGGCCTCGCATGTGAGGGGGAGGCAGGAGCCTGCTGATGGTTCACTGGAGGCCTGCGGCGGTGGACGTTTTGGTAAGTCGTGTATTCCCTGAATTTTAGAAACATAATTTAAAGTTAATGACGATGTGTTCATTAGCCCCTACAATCTCCTATCCCCCTGCCCCTACAATTAAAAAAGTCAATTTTTTCAAGGTTTAGTACGTACTTTTGTAGTTTCTAACAGCCATTTGAACCAAAAATATGGTTTGTTCTCGGAAATCATTTGGATTGTACTAATAGTCCAAAACATTTTCGCAGAAATTATCCAACATCAATTTCTATAAGGTGTTAAACTTCAGTTGAAGGAACAGACTACACCTATTTTTGACTTACGATTTAGTAGTTCGAAAGTATGACATGGTTCGCTAAAATGCAAATAATAATAATAACACAAAGATACATGCTTTTTATATGTACTGTAGAGGAAAGAAGAGTATTATAGAATAGTCGAATGCGAGTGGGGATACGGAATACCGAATTTTCTCTTCCGCTAAATGCTGCTGTCCAGCTATAATGTTATCCTCTTGGGACCCCAGAATTGAGCGTAAATAAGTATGTAATGGTCACGAAAGAAATTTTTCCCTTAGGCAAAGATGAAATTTCCGAAATATTTTTAATTTTGCCCCGACAATTAAAACTGATTACAAAAGAAAGAATTTTAAACGATTTTCGATTTGTCAGTAGAAGAATAGGACACCTTTATTGAATTCCTTCCTGATTCATCCTTCCTATAAAAATTCCGGTGTAACAGGTTTAGTATTCATCTCTTGAAGATTCCGTCCCAATGTCACAAAAAAAAATACCGTATCAACACTTTTGTCCTTTGCAAGCTACAAGTGCGCGAATTGCAGTTATCAGTTTATGTGTTGACAAAGGATAAAATCGTTACAGACGTTCAACCTGACATGAGTATTCAACTTCCATCTATCGACATCGAGCCAAATATTAACCCCTTAACTGATGCGGGTATATACATATATATACGCCTCGCGAACAGAGGCGTAGCTAGGTGGGGACAAGGAGGGACAGCTGTCCCCGGGCGCAGCGTCAAGGGGCGCCAAATTAATGTTAATTTATTTTATTTTTAAATACGAAAAGAAAATTATTTGAACTGAAGTGGTGTGAATATGTTGGACAAAAAAGTGGGAGCATCGCAAATCATATCGGGAATGACCAATGTAGCACAGGAGTGCGTGGAAAATCAGGCAAATAATTTTGCGAAGCCAAAGTGTCCCATATTTCCTTTAGAAGTGAATGGTCGCTAATAAAAATGAAAGTTAAAAGGGATGCTTTTTAGAGCTATTTATCATTTAGGATGCACAAACGTTTTTTAATTCCCTTTAGGGGCGCAAAATGTTCAGTTGTCCCCGGGCGCTTAAAACCCTAGCTACGCCTCTGCTCGCGAAAGGGATGCGTTAACTGCCCCGGGCGTATACGCCTTCTCGAAGTACGATTCTTGCTTTGTGTTGCTATCAGTAATACAGCCGCGGCTTTGGAGTGTCATCCTGATAGTGTTTGCAAAGGATATACTTTTCTCCTCCAATCTCCTTCCCTGTTTGCGTTAGGACTTAGGAATGCCCACCCCCGGGTGCGAGGTAGTATGGGGGTTGAGGTTGTGGGGTCCACGGATTTTACATGCGCGCGCAGTAGCAGAATTTTCTGTATCAATCTGCAGCACGAGTTTCAGAAGTCAAAATTTATCTGTGGCACCATATGATGTTTAACCAATTTTACAATCATAAAAAATTGCAAGCTATGTATTTTAAAATAGTTGACGTATAACAGTAATGCATGCAGACAATAAATAAAAATTATAATTATTCAATTTGTAAATAAATTAATAAAATCTAAAATTGACATGCAATTAATGCAAGCTGAGAGAAAATGAAGTAAAGACACAGTTTAATAGTTGAAAATTATTTATTATATAAGTTAGTGAAAACAGGATAAACATTTATCTGAATCATTTAAGGGTCGTAGTAGTAAAAAACTTACTAATTTTTTTTGTAAGGTGGCTAATTAATCTGCAAGCTTTAAGATAAATCTGCAGCGCTCGCTGCCGTGCCACGCAATTTTTGCTACCGGGTATGCGCGTATCCCCCGAGTGTACATGGTGGGTCTTCAGCGGGCCGGGTATCGAACACCCGACCTTCAGTTCGACATCCTAGAGGGGAGGGTGTGGGAAAACCTGCTTCTTTCCCCTAATAAACCGCGTAACTACGCGCACCTATTAAAAAAAATGGTGGCACAGAGAAGCGAATCGTGTAAAGTTTCTTCTGCAGCTAAGTGATTAGTACATCTGAGACAATAAAGATCAGTACTGCTCATTTCATTCTATTTTTTGTCTCAATTGTATTTTATTTATTTTTTAAGGACAATAATTGTTAATCTATGTAATTGTCATTTATAATGCAAATTATTGCCATACTATTGAAGAATATGGTAGACGTTGTCATTAAAAAGGATTCCAAACCTCACAAAAATTAATAAGCGCTGTTCTATTCTAACCTATGCTCCGTAAAGAATATAAAGAATCTGCAAAAAAAGAAAAAAGGAAAAACTTGGCTTTAGCTATGAGGATGACTCAAAAAAGGGATGATGAATTTTTCCGTTTTGATTTATCATCAAAATTAGACTTTATATAATTTAGGGTAGGTGCACCAATTGTGGCCAGTTTAAGGAGCAACAAAAGTTCTAAGTGATTAAATTTCTCCTACAGAAGCACTATAGCAATAACCAATATGTCATTTTACTCAAAATGTTTTAGCCTCTTTAACACAAATATAACATTATAATATAAGCAATCAAGTTAATAGAATAAAGGCAACTTACCCACTCGCTGAATTTTAGGATGAAACGCATTTACATATCAGTGTGTATATGTATGGATTATGTTATTTTTAAAACTGTATATAATTTTAGACCCCCTTCGCCCTCTGCCCTACCCCCATCGGAAAAGTTGAAATGACGTGGATAGTAGAAAGTACTAATGGCGCAGTAATAAGCTAATCAGGTACACGAAAAAGTAAAAAGTCTTATTATTTTGATATTTTGCACTTGGGATCATTCATAAATGATGTAACGCTTCGAGGGGGGGAGGGGGGTTCGTGAAATTGTGACAAAGTGTGACGAGGGGAGGGGGTAACAAGAAGTGTGACATTATGCATTATGCAACATAGCGTGATGCGTGACAAAGGGGGGGAGGGGGGTCAAATATATGGGAAAAAAGCGTGACGTCATTTATGAACGGCCCCCTTCATAAGATCAGGTAAGTTGTATCAAATTTCATCTTTCTAGACTTTACTGTTTTCCAAGGATGCACGTAAATCAAACAGACAAACAATCATACACACAAACTCTTTCTAATATTATATGCACTAGCAGAATTATCCGGTGTTGTCCAGTTTAATAATATTATTTTATTACTATTATATTTTTAACCGACTTCACGAAGGAAGGAGGTCATACATTAACCTCATGTATGTATGTCGTTTTTTTTTTTTTTTTTTGTTTTGTTTGTCCACTCATAACTTCTCGCAGGATGAACCAATCTTCATGATTTTTTTTTAATCGATCGAATGTGGTTTCTCATAGGTCCCGTACCTTCGTTTGACATTATTCGATAATTAGAAACAAAGTTACGTGGGGAAATGTAGTCATCTTTTTGTGTTTTCATCCACAACTTTTGACTAAATAAACCAATTTTGATGATTTTTTCTTTAATCGATAGACGTTCGTATAACTCAAATATGGCACATCAATTTGACTACATTTGTTTTTTGAAAAAAACTTTACTGGTGAAAAAAGTATTTTTTTTTTTTTTTAATTGGAAAGGCTTGGCTTGATTTTTCTTTGTTGGGAAAACTAATCAGTTTGTTTGCTAAAATCGACCTCAAAACGGAATTTATCACACAAATGAAGAGTTTTTAGGGCCATGCATTCAAAGAAGGTTTGCCCTTTGACATGGCTTTCTTAAAAATAGAGTATTTATATAAAAAATGCATTTACACTAAAAAGAATTAAATAAAAAAAATTTTTTTGGAAAAAAAATAGAACAGACTTCAAATTATTAATTGCGCTAAAAATGAAAAATAAATTAATTCTTTCAACAACATCGATGTGACTTTTAAACATTGTTTTAGAAATCGGTACAAAATTATGAGTCTAATTACTATTACACCATGTGCTACTTCATATTGGAGCTGTTGCTAATGCTGGGCCATTTATATTTGTGATTGATTATGATTCCAAAAGATTTTATCTATCCTAACTTTGCACCGGCTTCTAAAATTATGTTTAAAAGTAACATCGATGTTGTTTAAAGAATTAATCTATTTTTCATTTTTTAGCGCAATTAATAATCTGAAGTCGGCTCTATTTTTTTTTCTAAAAATTATTTTATTATTTTAATTTATTAAATTTAAAAAATATATCAAAAATCAGAACTGAAATATTACTGAATTAATAGTACATACTACTAATAATATAACTTTTTTTCATATTCATTTTATCAAAAATCAAAAGCCATTCGGATTGAGAGGGAAGGAACTCGATGCGGGGGGTACGGCAGGATTCGAACCAACGATGTAGTACTTACGAACGTGGTCGACTTGGTTAATATCCGAAAGGTTGCGACGTTTCAACCTATATTTTTGATCTATAAAGTACTTCCAGTACGATGATTACTGTGCCATCTTCAGCTCAAGTGTTATTACTCACCAGCAGAGCTAAGATATTATCTTCTTTCGCAGATAGCAATATCTCATTATCCTCCGTCAATTTATGGTTCTTTCTGCGGTACTTTTTGTCTGAGTAAATGAGCAATTTTAACGTGCAAAGACACGTTCTCGTGCACTCTAAAAAAATCCCGTAAAATTTACGGTTTTAAACCGGCAGCTGGGTTGGTTGTGGAAACCCGTAAAAACTACGGAAGTAAATGCATAGTTGCAACGATCTTTTGCCGTACGGGAATAACTTTATGGTAAAAAAACCGTTTCGACTACGGAATTGCTTCGTAACCTTTACGGATTTCCGCAACCAACCCAGCTGCCGGTTCAAAACAGAAAATTTTACGAGATTTGTCAATTGTTATTGCGCTTATGGAACAATTATGTTCCAAAATGAATGCCTGGAGAAATATGCTAATACTTGTTGCGGGCTCGTACAAAGGAAATATAGAATAAAAGTGAGCACAACAGTAGAAGTTAAGGTGCCACAATCTAGGAAAGTTTAAATTATGACCAGAAAATGAGAGACCCACAGAAATCTTTGAAAAATTAAGCATAGAGAACATGTTACTCCACGTTTTAATACATCTCCCGTATAAAATCAGAAAACCGAATCGCAAAAAAATTGCCAGTTCCGTATTACCGACAGAAACCTTGGTGATCCCTGTGCGTCATAGGCGTAACTAGAGTTGTTGAAAGGGGGGGGGGGTCACCCTAAAAATGTACAGACTAAACACCAATAAGAAGTGTAAAAGAGTTGAAAATTTACTAGTCATAAATACTTGTCTCTAAAGATATACTCCGTGTTTATTTCAGGCATCTCCAGGGGGGGGGGGGAACTACCTCTCGGAGCGAGTCAACTCCTCCCTCCCCCCCCCCCCCGGCAAAAAAATTCAGATCACAAGTTTAAAAAAAAGAAAGAAAAGAGAAATTACGCTTTTAAGACACTTTACTTTCAGAAACACTTTCAAGGAAAGGACATTGAACACTGTCACGAGCGACACCAAAAGTAACTTAAAAGATATAAGACTTTATTTTGAAAAAAATTGCGGCGAGGGGGGGGGGGGGGAAAGAGTAACGAAACTCCTTTCTGTTTCCTCTAACATCACCAAAAGTATCCCGAAATTGCATTGCTAGGAAGATTTCAAAAAGTTTCCTGGGGAGAGCCTTTGAACCCTTGCCTCCAGAGTTATTCTAAGCATTATAGATGTAAGACCAGTTACAAAAATTTAAGTTGCAGAAGCCCCAAACACCCACTCCTCTAACTTCACCAAAGATCTAAATATACATCTACTATATAGGCATCAAAACGCTATCATATATGTAAAAAAATTCATATTAACATCATTTCTAATCATATATATCTATATATATGTATATATAAAGGGTATGACTTTGAAGCATACACTGCCCTTCCTAATTCTTAACATGCTCCCCCTGCTCCGGAGCCAAGGCAGTATCCAGAATTTTTTTTCGGGGGGCCCAGACTTCGACACACTTATGTAAAGCAAAGTTTTAGGGAGGAATATATAATACATTGCAAAAGATTTCTGGGGGGCTGCCCGTGGGTCCCCCTTCCCCTCTGGATACGGCCTTGATTCACACAAACATTAAACATTCCTTACTAGATCTATTAGCTTATTTTTTAATTCAAACGCAATAGAAAATTCAATATTTAGCGCTAAGCAATCTTCTATGTCCAGGCATTCATAATATTAAAACTGGGAAATAGTCGAATTTTAGAGAAAAAAATCCAAACTCCCCTACAAAAATGCTCATCCCCACAATAAATTTCTAAAAAATTTGTTAAATTTTTAACAAAACATACCTCAGAAGTGGAAGCGTCTGAATCAAATTTTCTTTTCTTCTTGGATGACGAACGTGTCCATCGCTGGAGTGCAAACATTATTATGTATCGAAAATAATTAAAAATTTAGCTAAAATATAAATAATACTTGATTGTAAATTAAAATGCAGCATTAAACCGTAGCAGTGAGATTGGAAACGTTGAACGGAATACAAATACAGTTCATCAGTTTTCCAATTGGCTCATCTACAAAAAAGATTTTACCAAAATGGGTGTTTTGACAGGAAGTCATAAATAATACAAACTGCTCTTTAAGTTTCTGAATGAGCATCCCTTCCCGGCTTGAGGGTTTAACCCTTTAGGACAATTGGACTTTAGGACTCCATCACAGTAGAGAATATTTTCCAGGAAACTTATTACTTGTGCGATTGTATTCCCATATTGCTGCCTTTGGGTAAAAAAGACATCAAGAAGGAAAGAAAACCCTCTGGAGTGATTGAAAGGATCTCTGTCTGTGTGTGGTACGATGATTGAAGCCACCTTTCGCTGTTAACCCCCCCCCCCCCCCAAGGTGATAAGGGGGTTGATTATAACCTTATAACCAGATGAAGAGTCTTCTTTATTATTAGCTGCATACTTTGGCCATGATCGCAACCCTTCAGAGAAAAAGGAAAAAAAAATCATATCCATATGTGTTTAATTTTCTTAGGGGAAAAAAATTGTGCTTTGCAAGGCCGTAGCCAGAAATTTTTCTGTGTGCCTAAATAAGTACATACCCAATGAGGGGGGGGGGATTTGAACCCCCAAAACCCCCCCCTGGTTACGCCTATGCTGTGCGTACGTCTATGTAGGGAATCTTTCCATAATGCAGAAATGCAGCCTGTCAAGAGAAAATAGTGTTCTTTTGTCAGTTTTATGCTGAGCAGAATTTATGAAAATTCCGAAATGCGAGCAAATTTAATAAAAACGTAATACTGCAGTCGAAGTTGGCACGCCCTCCCAGCAATTAGCATTCAGGTAAGTTCGCTTTTCTAAACCATTAGAAAATCAAAATTGCTTGTTTGCCATTGACGAAATAAAATTGTATATCCTCAAAAGTAGCCTCAGAAACCTAAAATCAGGCACTTAGAAGCAAAGGGGTGTAAGTGACCAAAATGAAAATTTTGAGATAGCTAGTGCAAATGATAAATTAAACACCCTTCCGTTTTCTGGGAAAGAGATTTTAGTGGTAGCTTTGACAGATACTGCAAAAAAGCGCGGTTTAAAAAAAATCACTAAATATAAGCTGCTTTCTGTTTGGTGGCAAAGGGATGCAAGTGCACTTACATCCGTTTGCATCTAAATAAAACCACAGAGTAATCATAAACCAGAGACACATCTTCATGTTAATTCCTATGTAGTCAAAAACTGCGTTCAGCGTCCCCACGGAGAAAAACAGGAACAACTTTGACGGTTTTGCTGTTACTTTAATTGTTGTCACTCCCCATTCATGGCTATTCCGGTTATTGACGTCACCCCTATAACCATTACTCATTTCTTTTATTTGTGAATAATTGTCAGTAATATTTTATCGGGTTTTGGAAAACTGCCTCTATTACTTTGAAATTTTGCTTCGTCTAAATAAAATGCCATTTCTACTAACGACTTTAATTTTATAACCGATATTTTTTTTTGAAAATGATTTCCAAATACTCTTTCCTTTTCTCCCTTCCCCTTTTACAGAATTAAACTGCAACTAAGATATATTTCACACTGATGTTTCGTATCACAGTCATATTTAAAATAACACTTTCAAAACATATTAATCTATTTCAGACTTCAAAATATTTGCTTGCCCTTTTCTCGTTTTTATTTCGCCTAGCATTATATTTATTGACTCGGTTTCTTTTCATTTCGTTGATACAGTCTTTCATTCTATATTTCTAAAACCTATAGCTTTGCATGAATCTCTAGTTTTTAAGATTATCATCTTGTTTTATTCAACGTACTTACTGTTCCTTTTGAATTAAAAATGACATTAAATATCATACAAAAAATTCTAACAAATCGGGTACTTTTCCGTTTCGGGGGGCTGGCGAAGGTTATTATTATTTTTTTAGCCAAATCAATCTACTATATCATTTTTGGGTTGCCATTGGCGATGTTTAAATATTTTTAGCTAAATCAAACTCTACAAACTAAACAAATTGATTTAGCAAAAAAAAAAAACTATCGCCAGCCCTCGGAATCGGAAAAACCAAAAATTGGAACAAAAGTTTGATCTTAAAACAATATGCATAAAATTTTTTTTATTTAAACTCTATGTAGTAAGACAAGGTGCACAATTATAAAAATCAATAAAATATATGCTGTTAAATAAAGCCCAATGTAAAAAAGATAAATAAAGTAATTTCAAATTCATTATTTTTCGTTAATTTTCAATAGATAAAAATGAAAATGGTAGAACATGTTCTAAATAAGTTCAGTTAAATATATTTGGTATCAAGAAATTCTTAAGTTAGATATTATTTATGAAAGTAATCCTTTCTAAATACCGTAAATAAACTTTAGCGTAGAAAAATATTCCAGAAAATGACGAACAAAAATAATGAAAGTGCAAAAATGATTCAATCTGAAAGAACTACGCAAAGCTGCAAATGAGCGAACCGATTCTGAAGAAATATGCAATTTCCTTTCAAAACAAAGATAATATCGTCGTAGAGGAAACATGAGTTAAACTTCAATGCGAACTCTTGTATTTTAGTTCATGTTTTTCCCCGTGGTGCGCTAGTGAAATCGACACTACAAAACGGCTTGAGAGTTGACCCTCTGGTTTATGATTACTCTGTGAATAAAACTATTTGGTTTTTCAGTTAGGTTAAATACGCAATGCAGACGATCTATTTACAAAACTTAAATCAGAGAAGAAAAAAAAAATAGGAAAGGAATTCCGAATTGTTGAATAATAATAATAAAAACAAGGGTTAAATCGTTTGCAGATTTATTTTTGTCATGTTTTGTTTTTGGCAATTTGTCTAATGGCAATGATTTTTAGTTTATTGATAAATATAATTATTCGAAATTTATATTATGCAGTATTTAATAAAGTTTATATCACTAACAATCTATCTTTATTACTGTGTAAATTCGTAAAATGAACAAGACACGTTTTTTATTTAGTGGCAAAGGGGTGGAAGTTAACTAGTTGGAAGCAAAGGGGGGTAAGTAAAAATAAGCTATTTTTAAAAAAAATCATACCCCAAACCTAATTATCAGAAACACTTCACAATTCATACCTAAACTAACACATACATATAGGACTCGGAAATAAAAAAAAATATTTACAGGAAGAACCTCTAGAATTTAGTATAGGAATTAAACTTCAAATGAGTTTTACTCAAAATGAGACTTTAGTCACGAACATCCCTTTGCTTCTCACCACCTCAAATGAACAATATCTGAAATCACTCCGAACCGGCATAGGCGTAACTAGAGTTGGAGAAAGGGGGGGGGGGTCACACTAAAAATGTACAGACTAAACACCAATACGAAGTGTAAAAGAGTTGAAAATTTACTAGTCATAAATACATGTCTCTAAAGATATACTCCGTGTTTATTTCAGGCATCTCCCGGGGGGGGGGGGGTGGAACTACCCCCTCGGAGCAAGTCAACTCCTCCCCCCCCCCGGCAAAAAAATTCAGATCACAAGTTTTAAAAAAAGAAAGAAAAGAGAAATTACGCTTTTAAGACACTTTACTTTCAGAAACACTTTCAGGAAAAGGACAATGAACACTATCACGAGCGACACCAAAAGTAACTTAAAAGATATATGACTTTATTTTGAAAAAAATTGGGGGGGGGGGGGGGGAAGAGTAACCTAACTCCTTTCTGTTTCCTCTAACATTACCAAAGTATCCCGAAATTGCATTGCTAGGAAGATTTCAAAAAGTTTCCTGGGGAGAGACCTCGAAGCCTTGCCTTCAGAGTTATCCTAAGCATTATACATGTAAGACCAGTTACAAAAATTTAAGTTGAAGAAGCCCCAAACGCCCATTCCTCTAACTTCACCAAAGATCTAAACATACATCTACTATATATACATCAAAAAGCTATTATATATGTAAAAAAATTCATAGCAACATCATTTCTAATCATATATATCTATATACATGTATATATAAAGGGTATGATTTTGAAGCATACACTGCCCTTCCTAATTCTTAACATGCTCCCCCTGCTCCGGAGCCAAGGCAGTATCCAGAATCTTTGTAGTGTACACGTGGGGGCCCTTCAGACCTTCTGGGACACACTCTCCCCTGCTCACTGGCCTAAAGGGGGCAAAGTATCCAGAATCTTTTTTCGGGGGGCCCAGACTTCGACACACTTATGTAAAGCAAAGTTTTAGGGAGGAATATATAATACATTGCAAAAGATTTCTGGGGGGCTGCCCGTGGGTCCCCCTTCCCCTCTGGATACGGCGTTGAATAACAAAAACATTAAACATTCCTTACTAGATCTATTAGTTTATTTTTTAATTCAAACGCAATAGAAAATTCAATATTTAGCGCTAAGCAATCTTCTATGTCCAGGCCTTCATAATATTAAAACCGGGAATAAGTCGAATTTTAGAGAAAAAAATCCAAATTCCCCTACAAAAATGCTCATCCCCACAATAAATTTCTAAAAAATTTGTTAAATTTGTAGCAAAACATACCTCAGAAGTGGAAGCATCTGAATCAAATTTTCTTTTCTTTTTGGATGATGAGCGTGTCCATCGCTGGAGTGCAAACATTATTATGTATCGAAAATAATTAAAAATTTAGCTAAAATATAAATAATACTTGATTGTAAATTAAAATGCAGCATTAAACTGTAGCAGTGAGATTGGAAACGTTGGACGGATGATTTCCAGAGTCGTAATGCAATCAGTGATGGACCATAATAAGAAAAAAAAACATTTAAAATATAAGAGATGAGAGAACATCTGTAAATGAGAATGCAATGCAAATACAATTCATCAGTTTTCCAATCGGCTCATCTGCAAAAAAGATTTTACCAAAATGGGTGTTTGGACAGGAAGTCATAAATAAATACAACCAGCTCTTTAAGTTTCTTGATGAGCATCCCTTCCTGGCTTGAGGGTTTACCCCATTAGGACAATTGGACTTTAGGACTCCATCACAGTAGAGAATATTTTCCAGGAAACTTATTACTTGTGCGATTGTATTCCCATATTGCTGCCTTTGGGTAAAAAAGACATCAAGAAGGAAAGAAAACCCTCTGGAGTGATTGAAAGGATCTCTGTCTGTGTGTGGTACGATGATTGAAGCCACCTTTCGCTGTTTACCCCCCCCCCCCCAAGGTGATAAGGGGGTTGATTATAACCTTATAACCAGCTGAAGAGTCTTCTTTATTATGAGCTGCATACTTTGGCCGTGATCGCAACCCTTCAGAGAAAAAGGAAAAAAAAATCATATGCATATGTGTTTAATTTTCTTAGGGGGAAAAAAATTGTGCTTTGCAAGGCCGTAGCCAGAAATTTTTCTGTGTGCCTAAATAAGTACATACCCAATGGGGGGGGGGGGGTTAGAACCCCCCCCCCCCCCCCCGCTGGTTACGCCTATGCGTACCGGGATACGGGATGTTAAATGTCTACTGAAAAAAGGCACTTTTTGTTTTTGTTTAGAAAGAAAGAAATTGCGTGATCTTTCCATAATACGGAAATTCAGCGGGTCAAAGAAAGAATAACGTTATTTATTCCGTTTTCTGCTGAGAAGTCCGAAAGGCGAGCAATGACCGGGGCGAGGGAGTAGAAAGAATACTTGTCGCGTTCCAATTCCTTGACCTTTTGTCGCTTTTGTTGCCGAGCAGGATTCAGTAAGAAAACCGATGGTAAAACGCCTCCAAGGAGAACAATACTAGTCGAAGCAGAAAAATAAACAATTCACGAAAAAAAAAAGAACCAAGCAGTTTTCCAAATTTTACTTATTGCGTTAAACGTTTTCTACGACTTAATATTAATGCGACTTATTATTAATTCTATCTGTATGATAATACACACATACGTAAAGCTACACCAACTGACCGATTGGAATGAAATCTGGAACCAAATTCAATCACTAGCCTGAGAAAAGTAATGTATGAAATTCCATTCAAAAATTCAAATTAGTCTTCTTTTTTTCAATTTAATGATTTTTTTTGATAATAATAATTAAATGAAATAAAAAAAATGGGGGAGGGTGGCATTTCATTTTATAAAATTTTTTAACATTATGGAAAGCTGATAAAAGCTGTTTTTGGTAAAATTTCTTCGAAAACCTTAGAATAAATAGAATATTACTGTTTAGAATCTTACTTCTTCTAAGGAGGACTAAGCCTTAAGCTTAAGCTATTTTTATCATAAGTTAAGCTGTTCTTAAATGGAGATGAAGAGAATGAATTCCAAAAATCCATTGTTGTAAAAAAAAATCCCTTGAGCTTTAAATTGAACGTAATTGTTAATTCATGCAAGCAGGTTTCAAATTCTAATGGATCTGATACATTTTCTTAAAACTATTATTGTAGCGGGTAACGCCGGGTAATTTTTCTAGTTGTTTTTAGGGAAGAAAAGAAATAAATTTTAACTGACTGTTATTAGACACTTGACCACGGTTGCAAAACGTCCAGGATTTTCCGGGATTAATGTGTGAGGGGGCGAACCGGATATTTGGCTCTGATGCTTCAAACCTGTAAATTCCATACATTTTATTTTACACCAAATACGCAGTAAGTTTTAACTTCACATATATTTTCAAAATATGCTAGTTAATTAAATCAAAATCGACATTTCGGAAAATTGGTCGGTTAATGGATTCCGGATAATTAAAAATCAGTCGGATACCTGATATCCGACCTTCGATAAATATCCAGTATCCGGACGACTCCCCCTTCTGTCCCTTATTTGCAGTGCCTATGACATGCGGCGTGGCCAGTAGTTTGTTAGATGAAAGTTTTTTCGTTTTGCCATTTTAAGGTTCAAAAAGTGCATGAACTTTTTGAACCTTAAATGAAAAGTGCAAAAATTCACTTTGAACAATGAAAAGTGCAAAAATTCACTTTCATGTCAAAAAGTGCAATTTGGTTAAAGTTCGTTTTATATTTTATATGTAAGGCACTTCCTTCCGATATTCCTGTACCAATGCCAAAATCTCAGTTAAGTTTTAATTTCTAAGCATAATCAGAACACTTTTCGGGAGAAAGCTTTTGTTGTCGGTACTGTTAATGTTATTGTAGGCTATGCAAGAAAACACTTTCCTCATGTACTTCTCTGAAACGGGATATTTTATCTGAAGCGGAAGCTAGTTTTCCTTTTAAACTAAGATCAGAGACAATCATCGCACAAAGGATATTTTTAAACATCTCTTTTCTTTTTTATCCAAAAGCTGGGTATCTGAAACATCTGGTGCCTAAAAAAGTTGGGTACGAAAAGCATCTAAAGAAGCAAAAGTGTCTTGTTTCTTTCCTTTCTATTGTGTTCATTAATAGAAATAAATTTATTGCGCTAAAAGGAGAAAGTAGGAATCAAGTCATCTGATTAGAAATTTTACTGACTGGACATAGTTTTTGTTTACTTTCAGGTTACGGAGTCTACTGAGACAAAAAAGTGATTTACCGATTTAATTGATTTATGTAAATGAATCAAGTTTTGTAAATGTACTGATAATTATGACTCTTTACTGTTTTTGTGCTCCCTTTATGTCAATTAAATGTTTAGACAAAATTTGATTACGTATGCTCAGAGGTGGTCTAGCCCCACCTATTGGCAGCCCTTGAAGGTCTAGGGACCTCTTGTGATAAAAACATTCCATTGAATAAGTGCAGTACTGTCATTTTGATTTTTTTCTAGGGGGAGGAGAGGTGCGAACAGTATATTCTTCGTACATATCGCCTCAAAATAAAACAACAAAATTCATGCAAGTTCATAAAAGTACATTATGACAACATACAAAGTCAGAGGGGGGGGGGGGGGGAGCGATCGTCCCTTGAATGACGGACTTGAATAAGTGTATGAAACTTCTTCATGAATTTTAAAACCAATTAATTTGTTAGAATTGTTACTGTGAATAGTGATTGAAATATTTTATAGCTTATTAACAAATTATTCTAACAAAACTAAAAATTCGCAGTTATTAAGCAGCAAGTAGAATTTTTTTTTTTTTTTTTGAACAATGTAAAAATGCACTATTTTTCAAAAATCGTCCAACACCCTTTACGTATTTTTGAGAAGAGGATATGAGGGAGGGGGCAGAGCACCAAAAACCAGGGTTTCAAGAGAACAGACCGCTACTGATCGTACTCAAGAAATGGATTCTTGAATATGATGAATGCAAAGTTTGCTACCATAGTTTACTCTTTCTTGCATTGAAAAACCCGAAACACAAGTCGGAAGTTTTATTGTGGATAGGAGTTCGCCCAGCGGTCGGAAACCGACCGAAATTCATTAACTTTTTCAAGTTCAGCCTCGAACGTTTGAACAACTTTTAGACATTTTTAGTTTTTCTGCTTGACAAGAGTTTGTTTTGTTTAAATATCTCCATTAGCGATAACCACTGCTCGATGCGACTGATTGAGCACTGAGTTAGTTATTTAGGTTATTATATTTGCAACACATATTATGCAAAGTTTTACCTTTCTGCACTCCTTCTCCTGCAAAGAAAATAAAAATAAAAATTTTCATGCCACCGTATTACTATTGAATAAATTAGAAGCACAAACACTAGACTTTGATTTCATCTAGAATTCAAAACGCAAATGCAAATCAACAAACTGATGAAACGTTGATTTGAAGCAAAATGACGCGTCACCGCACTTATAATCACAGTTTATATTATGTAAGACATTGTTAGCTTCAAATTGTATTTTATTTTGTTTGACGTTGTACTGGACAAATAATCTGACAGACGTATCATATACAGTAAAACCTGTAAAGTTGCCCACCTTTGTAAGTTGGCCACCTGTCTAAGTTCACCACTTTTGTCAGGAACGGAAGTAGCCCTACTTTATTTCATGTAGGGAAACCTTTGTAACTTGACCATCTAAGTTGACCACCTGTCTATATTGACCACTTATGTATGCCAAATTTGGGTGGAAGTATCATGAAAAACCCTTTGTAAGTTGACCGCCTATTTGTTACTATATTTATCTGTTTATCTATTTTGCAAAGATAACAACAAACTTAAATAACATCTCCAGGATGTTTTTTATGCTATAATGTTATACCAGTATTTATCTGGATGGATGAAACATCAATATAAAGTTTGCCTAAACCTCTGTGTAAGTTAACCGTACGGGAAAACGACTATGAGCACTCTTTCGTTCTTTAAATAAGTTTCTTCTTTTTCTTCTAATTGATCCAGACATTTTGAAAAATTATGTCTTTAGGTAACCTTTACTATTAAATAAGTAAAATAACACATTTATCTTTATTTATACTAAGTGCTTTAATTTAAAGTTGTATAGGATACAATGTAAATCATTCAGATTAAATTTATCTAATGATATTTTAGATAATTTTGAAAAAAATGGCTAATTACTAATTTTAAAGTAACTTTAATACATGAAGTTATATTTTAATTTGTCACAAATTAATAAACGCGTAGTGTAAGAAATGACAAAAAAAAAAAAATAATAATAATCTCCAACCTCTACAAGTTGACCACCTGTCTAAGTTGACCACTACAGGGCTGCACAGCAAGTGGTCAATTTACACAGGTTTCACTGTATATATATATATATTGAAAATTCTTAACATTATAAATAGTAAAAAATGCATCGAGTATTGTATAAATATTGTACATTTTTGTAGATGTAAGAAGAAGTATGAAAGTACGATGAATAAAGACTTTTAAAAAAATGCTGTTAATCTACATAGAAAATAGGAGAAGAAAAAAATATTCTTTCCAAAATTTTTTTATTGATAACGCTAAAACTCATCAATACTACTATTTAAAAAAAGTAAGAAAATCAGTTGGCAAACAGAAGAGAAAATAGTACTTAATTGTTTGTCGTTGGCTCTTGCTTAATGCTTCACCTGTTATTCAGCAAAGAGAGTGCTGCTGCTGTGTTATACAGTAAAACCCCGTTAAAACGCGAGTGTAGGGGGACATGTTTGGCACCCGCGTTATAATATAACCGCAGTATAGTGAAACTATAACCGCCGAATCATATTCACGAAAAAATACTCGCTTTTGTTGCATCATTTTTAACTTGATCAATTACTCGTAACTTTTCTTTCCCCTATAGCATAATTTTTTCTTTTCTTCTTTGCTGCCATTTTGTTCACTGTAAATGCTGTGCAAGAAGCACACATCTCGGCTGCGCAATCAGGGTCCGTTCATAAATGACGTCACGCTTTTTCCCCATATATTTGACCCCCTCCCTCCCCCTTTGTCACAATATGTCATACTTCAGCGGACCCCCCTCCCCCCTTTGTCACGGGTCACGCTATGTTGCATAATGCATGTCACACTTCTTGTTACCCCTCCCCTCCCCTTGTCACACTTTGTTACAATTTCACGACCCCCCCCCCCTTGAAGCGTGACATCATTTATGAATGATCCCTTAGTCTATCGAGCGATAGGTTATACACAGGCATAACTAGACTTCTAAAAATGGAATAGTTAAACGTTGAACTGAACAGTCCCTGACAGATTGAGCTCCGCCCATGCCAAGAGAAACAAGTCAGGGCGATTGCACCCGATTTTGAAATCAAGCTACATGTTCTAGGTTGAAATACAGAAAAAGCACGAAAAAGGTGTACATCACCTCTATCAAAATAGGGCTTTGTCTGTTAGTATGTCTGGCGGGAGGGTGGGTGCTCTTTGGCTAGAATATTTGTGTGCTCGGGCTGGCTTTATTTACAATGGTAAATTATTAAAAATGACAATGATAAAGGGTGGTTTAAACATCGGGGTACATGATAGTCACCGCGGTATGTCCGATTCCGCGGTATACTGCGGCGCGGTATAACGGGGCTTTACTGTATTTATAAAAATGAAGTCCTTAAAATAAAAAAAAAATCTAGAACGAGTAGCTTTGTCTGTATAACATAAATTACTGCATTAAGCCTGTAATATAATGTAAAGAGAATAATTTTTTTTGTAAAAATTAGATTAGTCACTTTTTTTTTCTTCGACGATTCAATTTTAAGCTAATTGAATGTGTAAGGAGTGGAAAAAATTTGTTACATTCTGCACACTAGCACAGCCAAAATTTTCCAAGGGTTGCGCAAGGAAGAGGGTTCATTAAAGTCGTCAGGTCCACACACATATGGCAATATGACATAAAACCAATGGTTTTAGCGTTTAGTATTACGTTGGACTTGTAAAAAAGAGCGTAATTGCTCGGCTTGGCTTTGAAAGGTTTTGTGTTCGGACCACTGCTTTACAGTCGCTGTTGTACTGTTTCGAGAAGCGAGGAGATGGAGTTTTGAAACGTTGAGGAACCCTTATCCAATGTCGAGCTTACTTCCATGCCGCCCATATGCTGATCTGATTGAGAAGCCCTTCTCTTTAAAAGAAGAGAGAGAGAGAAATGATTAGGTAAATGGTAGAAGTTGCAGATTTTGTAATTGCCTGCTCAAGTAAACCTACCAATACTTTAACGGCCAACTAGAGCTCACTTGGCACCTTTATGACTCTTCTTTTACGACACCTCTCCTCCAAGTAATTCATTGCTATTGCTCTGAAAATATTTTATCATAATGAGAAAAACGAAAATATATATTATTCAGCAATACGAAAAAGAAATCGCCTTAGATGCTACAAATCTTCCAAATACATTGTAAGTTTTTAATTTACATACGTTTCAAAATATCCTAGTTAAAGTTCTACCATCAACCCAAACAATCTGCCTGGCAGAGTGCCAAGAAGAATCCATTCATGTTCAAGGGATAAACTGCTGGTATAAGGAAAGTGGCGTGTTTGCTCTCATTCTAGTTCTTTTAGCATACTTGATTTCTTCTGAGCTGATGCTATATGCTAGTTTTTAAATTTAGTTACTTTCAACAAACAGAGAAGCAATCGCTGATTCGCGTACTAAATAAATGCACCTGCAAAGCGAACTTCCCTAAAACTCGAATGGATTCGTTCTTCACTGCCATGCGCAGTAACATCCAAACGCCAAAACTTCGTGGTCGACCTGCAACGAAATTTTAAAAATCAAATTTGATTGGATAACTGGATCTTTCGTGCAGTCGCCAGACTAAATTCCTGATATTTAAAATTCAGTTGGATATCAGATATCCGATGGCTTCTGGGGTGGACCGATCCTTGTTCGGAGCGATATTCATTTTTCACAACAACAATGTCGTCATTTTTTGAGTCTCGCTATGCTCTGCATCCGAACAGGGACAGTGATCGAGATTCCCTAAATTGGGATTAAGATTCAAGAAAAAAAAAAAGATCCACCGGCGACCTTTCCCACGTCATCAGTTCGTCATGCCAGCCCCAGGCACCGGTGAGCGCTCGCTGCCGAGAATATATCAACAAAGTATCTGAAGAGAGAGAGAGAGGATGATGTTTGCAGCGTGTTGCGGGAAATGGGACGTTCTGTGCCATCGGATTCGTGACGGATGAATGATTTCATGCTGTGCTTCATTTAACCTTAAAACGGCTGCAGTGCCCGCTGCTGATAAGAATCGTTGGTTAATAAAATCTCAGCATCTTTATAAAATCAAATTGTCCGGAACGAAAAGAAAGAACGCTTGAAGTATTGTTAAGGTAGTTCTATTCTTAGATTCTATTAACAAATGTACGGAAATTTCGTAGAGTTTCAAACTGATAGACAGGTATCATATAGGAATGGGCTAGGGTAATTATAAAAGTGTTCCTTCAAAATTGCATCAGTTAGAGAATAAACTTGTAACAAAAAAAAAAAAAAAGAATTTAACCGTTTTGAAATTGTGTACTTTTCAACTGACCATGTTTAATTCATACATTTTGTTTGAAGAGCACAGGGAAGAAAGGCGAAATGTCAATCTTTTCAGTATTCGAGAAAATCACGTTCGAAATTTCAATCTTTCGTTTTTCTTCATTGTAGAGTAAACTTTTGGGTGATTAGATGATTTTTCGCCTTGCTCCTTCTTTCTTACCTGTTTAATTAGTGCAACCAATTCTACTCTAGAAACGCTCCAGTTTTGCCGTATTGAACTCAACCCGAATAAAAAAATGACATTTCGCCTTTCTTCCGTGCACTCTTAGTTTGTATAACAGCTGTACCATTGCGCTATGTCTACCCTAAATCTAAAGGATTCGTCAGGGCGCAACCAGTAGGTGGTTTTGAAGGTGAATCCTGTCTAGAACCTAGGATTTTCTTTTGATTTTAAGCTTTTGACTTGGCATAAGCAAGCTCGGAGCTTTAGCGTCGGATGTACCAGCGCACCAAGAGGCTTAAGCTCTTTAGATTACTTCCAGAAATTGGGAGTTCCAGATAAATCCTTCCCACAAAAAACTTTGAAGCGTAAGCTGAAAAAATCATTGCATCATAATGAATTTTGGGGCATATAATAAGTGTCTCACGCAAAAATTTGCCAGTTTCGTATTAGCGTTCCTTTTTATGAACTAGTGGGGAACCACAGTACCCCCCTTCTAACCCACATGTGCACGCCTATGGCTTTTAACTATATCGCGAATCCTGCTATGGTAATATACACATGTCACAGGACTGAGCCCCTCTCCCCCGAAGGGATCATTCATAAATGATGACACGCTTCGAGGGGGAGGGGGTTCGTGAAATTGTGACAAGGGAAGGGAAGGTGCTAACAAGAACTGTGACACATCATTCTTATGCAACATGGCGTGACACGTGACAAAGGGGGGAAGGGGGCAAAAAAGCGTGATCGTTTATGAATGGTCCCCAAGAAGAATTTCTGGTTCCAGTTATGAATATGCATCCACTGCGATGCATAACCCTTTCAGACGTGATGTCCGGTTAATCGAACATTAACGGACGAATCGCCTACAAAAATCGAGCTATGGTCATCAAATTTGGTTTAATTTACTCTTTAAACTTCAGAACTTTATGTATGGAGTTCTAATTTTCAAAAACAAGTTAATAATAATTTCAGGAAGGAAATAGTACTCCTTTGCTTTCATTTTCCAATCACATCAGCCGAACGAAAAACTAAATAGTAAAAGTACTTAATATTTTTGAAAATTAATGAGACATAAGTGTCATTTCTAGTCGGGATGCTCCGATTAATCGGCAACAATCGGTAACTGGCGAAGATGTTTTTAAAAATTAAAATTACTTTTAGTATGCCAGAAACAAGAAGCCATGCTGAATGGATTCATTAAAACTAGCAAAGGTGCCTTCCCTCCTAGAGAAATTTGAATGGTACCCCTACACCCTACACCCCAGCCCCCCCCCCCTTAAAAAATAACTATGAAAAGTATCAGAGGACAAGGAAATGTAACAAAAGAAACAGAAATGTACAATAGTACTGTTTAAATTGATTTTAAAACACCTCCCTCCCTAAAATTTACAATGAGGCAACCTGCGCCATGACTCTCCTCTTTGTGGGCGCCTCTACAGTAAGTCAATGTAATTTTCTGAAGCATAAGATGCAATGTAAACAGGGCCCGACTTACAAATTTGGGGGCCCAGGGCACAGAAAAAATGGGGCCCGCTAAGTTGCTTCAAATGAAAAATTAAATTTGTTTGCTGCACTAATAACACTTAAAAGAGTACTGTCACTAAAATGCTGCGTTTTGTGGTGCCGTGGGTATGATGTGAACCTATCACTAACTATTCCTGTGTTTGGATCAAATATGTTTGTAAATGTGTGCCAAAAAGTTGTAAGCGACAAGTGTTACGACACATTAAAGCCCTTGAATGGCCTCAGTAAGTCTCACACCATTAACCAGCATGACACAAACTCTGTTTCTTGTCAATATATGTATATATACATACATACTACTATAGTATGTTAACCAAATAATAAAATTCTTTAAAAGTACGTTAAAGGAACAGTCCCCAAAATAAATTTCTCCTTTCTCCTTCACAAGAAAAAAAAATATATATAATAATAAACGGTTTATAACTTTTTTAAAAATTTCTATGTGAATTTAAATTATTTGGGGGCCCCCAAAAATCAGGGGGCCCTGGGCACGTGCCCCAAGTGCCCTGTGTGAAGTCAGGCCCTGCATGTAAATACAAACATCTGCATCCAATTTCTCAAGCTGGGGAAAGGCATTTGCTCCCATCTGACCTCCCAAAATAACAGGTCTGGATGTCACACATGAAGATAAAAAATCCTACTTTAAATAGAAATCCGTGGACGCAACTTACGACTAATTACTAATAGCTCCCCTTGCTTCCATTTCATTCAATGTACCCACTGCCAATATTTAAAAGTACTCCCAACATTCAAAACTTACAAAATATCATTATAAAGGTGGGAACATATATATATATAATTTTTTTTAGAAAGAAAGTTCTTAGCGCAGACAACCATTTAAACTTGCCCACTTTTCTAAAAGAGAGGAAGAAAGGAAACAAAATCTTAAAACTATCTGAAAGCAAAAGTAAATCAAAATAAAGTAAAGTAATAATAATACATACTGATAACAATAATAATAAAGCAAAATTCTTTTAAATTAGTCCACGCATTCATTTTTAAAAATATTTATTGCATCGCATTAAAAAAAAGAAAGCTAGTGGTTATGAGAGGAGGATATGCATGTAGGTTGGTCCACCCTAAACTTTTGAGAGAAACAATTTTCTTTTTTTCACTGTTTGTACATACGTTTCAACACATTTTTTACAATTTACTTTTAAAATTTACTTTTTCATTCAACGAAAAATTTATTATAAACTTTTGATTGTTTAAATTTATATGTACACGCTTTAAATTTATTTCACAAGAATGAATGTTTGATGCATTTTTTTTAAATTTAATTTTTTCTATTTTATATTAAAAATATATACTATATTGCAACATTTCTCATGCATCAATACTTTCCTTCATAGTCTAATTTTATAATAGTAATAGTGCTTAAGACTAGTTTACAGATATTATCAAAAATAAAAATCCTAGACAAAGTGGTTTCTAATAATAAACATATAGTGCTACTAAATTAAAATTGTCGACCGGCTATTGGCTACTATCTAAATGTTTGAATTTTCAGGTCTAGTTAACAGGATGTAATTTAATTAACAATCAATAAGAAAATTGCTTGACAGAATTTGAATAAAACCTGAAAATATTACTTTTCAAAATAGTATGAAAATTGAAGAAAAAAAGCAATTATTGCTCACAGAAATTAATTGTTAGCTAATTCTGTAAAGTTGAAAATCGTAAACAAAAAGAATAGTGATGGAGAAATGGTTATCTTTAAAAAAAATATTATAATTAATCGGCTGCCCGTTAACGACATCGGCTGATTGTCTTCTGTTGATTAATCGGTAATCGACCGATCTGCTTATCGGTGCATCCCTAATTTTTAGTACATAAGGTAAAACCTGGTGAGATGGTGCGGTTGGAGAGATGACGCACTTAAATTTTTGGAGGGAAGGGAGGTGCGAGTGCACCACGATTTCAGGTAGCTGTACAGCCACAACAGCATAGTGTCTACTTGAATTCATAAGCTTTTTCTCTGAAAATATATAATACAACGATCGTTTTTATTGCTTGCTTTTCAAATGCTTGAATTTTCTTATTGTTCCTCTCATTTTCATTCCGATGACAGGACTGTAAGACACATTTTTGAGCAAGTGTTTTGTTAGCTATTTTGGTAATTTACTTGCAGTTATTATTAATATAATCTGCTAATTACCGAAAGCCATATCCCATGTGCGTGAACCACCTGTTTCCGCAATCTCACCCGCCCTGTAAGGAGATAAGCGGAAAATAGGTGTCTTCGCTTTATGCCTTCTGTGTGCTGTCATCTTAAATTACACCGTAACGTGGAAATGTATGCAGAAAGAATTTACTAGTTTATAATATTCACCAAAAGTTGGCAAAAATGTAAGGTTTTCATCCTTTTTAGCCTACTTTCCCGTAAAAGTAAAAAAAAATAATAACAAAGCATGAAAGAAGGCTTAATGTATCGTGAAAATATCGTTAGAAATCAAGAAAAGTCAAAAATAAGTTAAGTAATTAAATAAAGGTTGAAAAATAAAAAATTTGAAAGTAGGGTTTTGAGATGGGAAAAAAGTGTGTCGGTCGGTCTGTCTGTCTGTCTGTCTGTCGGTCTGTCCCCCCCCCCTAATAACTTTTGAACGAATTGTCCGATTGGAAAAATTCTTTTTGCATTCGAAAGATCTCGGCAAGGACATCTCATTTACATATTTTACTTTTTGATTTGAACAATTTTTTGTTCAATTTTGAACAGTTCAAAAAGTTTTAACATTAGCACCTATGGGTGAAAATGAAGCAAATTATGTAAACTCTGGGTACAAGATCCAAGTTCCCATGAACAAGCTCACCGGAAGAAGTTCTTGGCGTGAAATATTGATTTGAACAATTTTTGTTCATTTTTGAACAGTTCAAAAAAAATTAACATACCGCCTAAGGGGAAATTTCAATCCTATATAATTCCTGATCTAACGGACCGATTTGCTTGGAACAAACTTTATCGGAAAGCTCTTATGGCGTAGAACATGGACTAATAGAAAGTTCATCCAGAACTAACGAGCCTATTTTCCTATGAAATGTTTTGATCGGGATTTTCAAGAATATTTTTGAATTAATGAATGATTAAATGAATAAGCAAAAGAAAGAATGAATAAATGAGTGAATAAATACATGAATGACTTAATAAATGAATGATTGAATGAATATGTATTAACCGTTGAAAAAGGTATATTTGAAGCAATTAAGAACTAAAGCTAGACGAGAGAGACAGAGAGATAGATAGCTAGATTATAAATTTGAATTCGGTGTATACGGGAAAGTAGGCTCGTATAGTTCTAGACGGAACTTCTTGTTTAATGATGTTTTCCAGTTATGCGCCAATACCGTCTTTTTAAATTGATATGGTAAAAAGATTTAATGCAAGCAAAAATGTTTTAATTTGAATCTTTTTTTTTTTTGCCATAAAAGTTAAATGTTTTGCATCGTGTGCACTATATCGTACAACTCATAACTCTTTTATTTACGATCGAAAGGGTTTGAAATGTCGAGTGATTGATATCGGATATGTCACGAAGTAATGCCTTAAAAGAAAAAAAAAATAAAGCGCTTTTTTCAAAATTCCTTATGAAGAGGATAATTCGACTATTTTTAAAATGCTATCCGCAATAGGACGAACCCTGTTAGCAAGAAATAATTATTGTGGTAAACAAGAAATTGAAAGAAAAAAGAAGCGATTCAAATAATTTAGCCACAAGTTTGGGTAGCTTTACATTTGCAATGCATTGAACATCTCGATCCCTCATCATTATTTTAATCACTTACCTTTTTTTTTCTTGCATCGGCAAAAGAACGCGCTCAAAATTATTTCCATCCGTTCCAAATACTCTTTCTTTTTTATATTTCGTAAACCCAATTGAATGCGTATCCTCACAGGAATTCTTTTCATCTCTCGTCACTGCACACATGATTCACTGGAATTTTTTGCTAATAACGTCGATTCACTCTTGGTATACAATGGTTGTACTCTCAGAACAGACAATGAAGCAAGTTTCCCGTCGGACAGCAACCCGAAAAATGGTGTACGGAAAACGAATAATTAAATAAATAAGCTTCCTGAGCTCAATTTATTTGGTTATCCGAACTCCACTCTTTTTTAATTTGATTGTATGCGTTACGATTCTTTCAAATTAATAAAAGTGTGACAGTTCAATACATTCCTATATTAGAGAGAAAGTGAGTAGAATACCACTGGGGGGGGGGGGGGGCATACCAGTTGTTTAGAACCATAGACTTTGTAAAGTCGTAGATACCGGGGGCGTTCCAATGGCACACGGGAAGGAATCGGTCTGGCTCACATGCTCAAGAGGAAAAACCATTCTCTGTTTAAAAAGCAATGTTCCTGTTGAAGCGAGCGTTTAGAATTCCACTCGAATTGGGAGCCTCTCTCTTTCGGTGCAATTGAACACACAGCAGAATCCTATCTTGAAAACTTCTCGCCGTGGGAAGGAATTAAGGCAAAAGCAGCTAAGACGAAGCGAAATAAGACAACAGGCACTAATTGGCAGTGCCGGCGCTAACACGAATGGCGCCCTGAGGCAAAAAAAAAATTTTCCGCCCCTTCTATTATATTATGAAGGAATATAAATTAAAAATGATCGATACAAACTTAAATTATATATATATTAACTTTCAAAAAGCTGAAGGAAACTAATCGCCGATCAGAATGGATTGAATAAGGAAAAATAAAAAAGTTAAAAAAAAAAGAGAGAGAGAGAGAGAGAGAAAGTAAGATTACGTTTTGCTCGTCATAAAATAGAGAAGACACTTTCTGGAACTGCAAACGGTTATAAAGCGCCACCTCCGAATACATTGAAGCCAAGCCGCCTGTAGCTGTGGAGAAGAAAAGGATAATGTGCAAAACATGAAATAACTCAGTAAAAAATATAGCCTTTCAAGAAAGGATAGAAAGAAACGGAAACGTTTCAAGATGTTTCTGTGTTTGATTTTATCAAAATTAAATGTGTAATATATATTAAGGCAAAAATGAAATTAGATGAAGTTTTGACGTATCATTTGTAAAACTAAATAGTTAATTTTTTTTTTTTTTGAGATAAAAACTATTGTTTGTTACTTAAAACAATGCAGTCAATATTTATGGCCAATGCGCCCCTAAGAACGAGGCGCCCTGAGGCGGACGCCTCACCGCCTCAGCCTAGCGCCGGCCCTGCTAATTGGTCGAAACTGGATCGTCTACTTCACGTGACTTGTTTAGCCCTCTCTGTCACTCAAAAAGTGAAGGAAAAGCCTGCGTTACTCCGTCTATGCTAATATGTCCATGTTTAGAACAAAGGTTCCGAAACTAGGTGCCTCAGGACCCTGGGGTGTCACAGCGAAAGATGAGGGGTGCCTTGGGGGGGGGCGTAAAAAAGGGGCGTATAGTTACAATTAAATTACTTTAGTTGAGCATTAACGCTTTCATCGTGAAGGACGAAATAACTCGTCTTTCAGGAATATTCCCTGTACTCTGGAGATGAGATAACTGGTCGTCTACGCGAGGTTTTTCTATATTGCAGTGAGTCCAACAATTTATTCATCAAAATTTTAGCTCATGTCTGTCCATAATATTTTGTCTTTATAACATTTCTACCAAATGCCACTAGCAGCACAATTTTTAGAGCCTTTGGGAAGTTTGATTTGCACTCGCATTATGCTTCTCCTACGTTATACATATTTGTTACGCTTTTTAGGAGAAAAAACGAAAATTACAGAATGAAAAAAAACACATCAAAGCCTGCGATGTGTGTTGTACCTTGCTTTGAAAATTTCAACAGAACGACTACTTCAGAAAGATTCTAATTTATGTGATATGTTTGACTTTTATTTTATCATTATTTTTTTATGTCTGTAAGCACTAATAAATCATAATAGTGACTATTGTTATCGATTGTAATTGATTACTATTTTTGAAAGTAGAAAAATCAAGTTTCAAAGGGATTTGCGTTTTGTTTCAATTTTGTACGGGGGGAGGGGGACTTCAGCGAAGAAAATGGTGTGCAATTGCCGCGATGAAAGTGTTAAATAAGAGGAACAACCTTTATTTTTATGTAGTACTTACCACTTACTTTAAATTTTTTTTCCAAAATCGTACAAATGTACAATGATATGTACTCTATGTATGCATGTATGTATGGAGATAGATTGATGCAGAGATAGATATCAAGGACAAGAGAGACATTATACGACTAGACACCTAGGGTGCCATTAAAAAATTCTAATCCTTCCAAGGGGTGCCACGATTAACCTTTAGGTTACGGCGCTCGAGCTCCCGAAATTCTTTCATACAACGGCAAAACTACGGAATATTTTTCCCCTCGGTGTAACCACGGGGGTCCTTAGCTCCCATTATACCTCCTTTGAGTGTGATTGACTTCATTAGAAGGTTTGCCAAAATATAAACTTTTGTTTATCAGTTGCTATTTTTTTGCTCCCAATCGCCAATTCGAAGTAATTATATTATTTCTAAAGTTAATTTCCGTAAAAAAGTAAAAAAGGAAGAAATAAAAATAATAATAATAATTTGGAAACATGCAGCTTTTTTTCTTCCTCATTTAAATTACAGCTTATTATTGAAGTCTAAGGGGAGTTTCCCTATGTTTGTCTAAAAAATTTTGCTAAGCAAAAAAAGGCAATCAAAATTTTTGCCCAAATTAGAGTTAAAATTAACAATAAAAAGTGATGTTTCATATATTTGAATAGTAGTGACCTTTCATTGTTTTAGAGCATCAATATATATATATTATTATTATTTTGCGATTTTTCCGCTCTGTGATTTTTGATTTGCTTTTTTTCGGGACTTGTACGTAATTTGCCTAGTTTTCGACAAACATCTCAGGTGCGAAGTCAAGATAACAGTATATATTATTTTAAATATCTGCAAAACATTATCAACAACTTCAATAAACAAGTAAAACATTTTAAGTATATTATTAGTACACGAATTCTGTAATTCGCAGCGTTTTCAGCGGTTTCACGAACTGAACGAGGAAGTAAAGTATCTCCTCATTATTATTGCTGAAACTGATGTCCTCATAACGGATTTACTTTATCCTAATTCACTTAAAAATTGCAGGTATGAATAGACAATTTTTCTTTTATTCTATTTTCACCACAATGACTTGTTGATTTACTCGCATAGTAACTGGAAAGTGGTCATTCACCGAAGATAAACAGAATTCGCTTCAAACTATCTGTTGTACTTCTAAAAAACCCCTGTCTGCTGATGGCTCCGGGGGGAGGTCCTTTGTTAACAAAAGCAAGACCCAATGTGCAGCTATTGTACTTGATTTCCCTTCACTACCGATGGTTTATCTTTATCTTTTGCTTCACTGCTGTATTTTTAGATGAATGCACTTACCGGGATGTATGACATAATGGGGTGGATTCTTATTATTACGACTTCGACACGCGTAGTGCACATGTGGTTTTTATTAGAAAACCAAGAAAGGAAGAATTATAAGCATAGACCTCCAGCGCATCGAGCTGCTAATTGGATTATAACCCAGGGCGGCAGAGCTCTGAGCGTGACAGAATAACTCTTTTTAAAATTAATACCAAAAGATGACAAATATTAAAAGTTTTATTCAGGCTCGTCATTTCAATATTTTCTGCGGGGGGGGGGGAGGGGTGAGCAAAGGGAATACATTAAATTTATAGATAAAAAGCCACAACACGTAATAATACGTAAACACACGTATAAATACATTATAAATCTAAAAGTCAGTGCTCCTCGACCCCCCCCCCCCCCCCAGATAGTTCAAGTGATTGGCTATGTTTCAGTGAGTATTTATATGACTATAAATGTTATCCGTTGATTATATGTGTGTCTAAAACAGAAACATTCCAAATACTCGCCAGACAGTAAATCAGCGCCGCGTATTTCGCCAAGAATCGTCGCGAGGACAGGAAATGCTAATAACTCTCGATTACTTTCTCACCTCCTGGTGATTTCCTTCCGCTCAGGAAGGGGACGAAAGGTCTGGTACATATGCTGTACCGCAGCCGTAAGGAAGGCCAAACTTTTTTGCGGTACATATGCTGTACCGCCGTATTCTAAAGGTTAAGAAACGTTTAGGAACTCCTTATAAACTTACTAACTATTTAAAAATACCTGAACGAGAAAAATGCATACTAACTCTAAAACAAATTACGAAAGAAAATAAGTATGAAAAGGTCCATTTATAAATGTAGAATTTTTGGTAATTTTTCTCTCGTAAATGTTTCTCTCTCACGGCTCAAAATCTCATCACTTTCTTAATCTCTCTCTTCTTCATGTGGCTTTAGTTCTTAATTATTTCAAATGTATCTTTTCCAACGGGTTATTCATATTCATTTACTCACTCATTCATTTATTTATTCATTCATTCATAAATGTCCTTAAAAATCCAGATGAAAAAGTTTCGTGGGAAAGTAAGCTCGCTTAGTACTGGATGAACTTCATAGCTGTACATGTCCTATGTCATCACATCTTTCCGACGACGTTTGTTCCAAGCAAATCCGGCTGTTAGATTTTATATAGGATTGAAATTTCCCTGTGGGTGCGAATTGTTTTTTTTTTTTTTTTTTTTTTTGAACTGTTCAAAATTGAATAGAAAATGTTCAAATCCAAAAATGTTTCCTGTTGAGAGCTTCTTCCAATAAGCTTGCTCAAAGGAAATTGGATCTTATGCTCGGATATTACATAGTTTGCTTCATTTTTGCTCATAGGCGCTAATGTTAAGATTTTTTGAACTGTTCAAAATTGAAACGAAAAAAGTTATCAATAGAAATCAGATGTCCTTGCCGAGATCTTTCGAATGCAAAAAAAAAAAAATCATTTGAATCAAACAATTTCTCCAAAAGGTATTTGGGGCAATGATAAAGTCAGGTGTAAAGTAGTCGGGTGGATGCAGACCGAACGCATTTTCCCCATCTCAAAGCCCTGCATTCAATTTTTTTATATATTTCAATATTCAATTAATTAACTTATTTTTGACTTTTTCTTATTTTTAACGTATTTCTAAGATACATTAAGACTTCTTTCAGTCTCTTTACTTTTATAGGAAAGTAAGCTAAAATTTAGCCCCTCTTTTACGTTTTAGAGAAAAGAGTGGTAACTTTCAAAAAAGCTACTGTTTAATGAAATTTGAAAAACGTATAATTATGTGTGCTTTCCTTTTCAGGTTTTCTGAGTTGGTCTCGCCGGCGTTCCGTCTGCCCGTACGGCTGCCGAAACAACACTTTCGTAGATATGGCTCTCTACTACAACTTCATTTGGCTGGTATTGCTCCGCCCCCTTGCACTTCTTCACGCCCTTTACATGCAGAGCGGAGACTGGGAACACCCATGCTTTTATATGGATTTTGGAAGTCATCTTGTGCTTGCCTTTTCCGCTGTCTTCAGTCCATTTTCCGTTGCAAAACCTCCTCAAGAAGGTAGTCTTACAGAAACAATCAATACGGTTCTCGTCAACAATGAGTTGCCACACCCCGACGTGTGCCCGCCTGTCCCTCCTAACCACGCCCTGAAAAGAGTGGAGAGTTACGAGAACATCCCTACACCCGTTGCTCTGAAAGGCAAAGAGCAACTTGGAGAGGAAAGTGTTTGTTGAGCATATGGGATGCTTTTGGACGTGTGGTTCAATCGGTTTGTCATTTTAGCATTTCATAATCTGGACTGATAGCGAAGGAAAAGCAATTTAGAGTTAGCGATGATATATTTTTCTTGTTCAGTCTATGGTATATGTTCTCTATTTATATTTTCTGAGTTTAAGAAAAAAATCTTAATATTTTATATTTTAAATAAAAATGTTTATGATTTTTTAATAAACTTGTTTGTCTTTTTTTGTTTTCCCGTTATGATGGTATCCAAAACAAGCGCACTTTTCTTCGTACTTGGTCCGAAAATAAAAATTTAATTATTAGCTTTTGCTTTTATGTTATTGATAAGGTATCTGCACAATTGAGTTTTAACATCAATCACAAACTCGATTATAAACGATCAGAATCTTTTTTAAAATTTATGAGGTTTTAACCCATTATCTACCGACGGTACTTATAAGTACCATTCTCTATAAATTCCATCCCAGCAACCATTTTTACGAGTATTCTAATGGTACTTTGCCGGGACAGTCTTTACATTCCCCCTTTTCAGGATACATATCGGCGAGGGTTCTATATAAAGAGTATTTTAGCGAGGAAACAGGAAAGGGACGTAGATAGTTTTGAAACCGATGCTGTGTTTTGAATTTCCATTTTGTTCAGATTGCTTTTGAGTTTCGCTCCAGAAAAGCAGTAAAATGCAAGAATCAAGTCACTGATTTTTTTAATGTGTTAGTTAGGAACTTAGAAAGCTATTTGACGAAATATTTTGATTAAAATCTGTATGTAATTAATTTCACAGGGTAAATACTCTGTGGCACTTATCAGCTGTAAAGAAATACATACTTATAGACTGAGCATTTTACTTATGTAAATCACTTAATTTTCAGTGTAAATACATAGACAAACTATTTCTGTAAAAAAATTTACTGCAGATCATAATGCAGTAGATAAAGGGTTAAAGAGCCCTACATTTAAAGCAGATTATTACAAAGTAAAGACGGGGATGATAATCCCTTTTTAGCCTTCTTTCCCGTAAAAGTAAAAAATAAAAAATAAAATAAATAAAGTATGAAAGAAGGCTGTATGTATCGTAAAAATATCTTTAAAAATAGAGAAAAGTCAAAAATACGTAACTGAATAAAGATTAAAAAATAAAAAATTTGAAAGTAGGGTTTTGAGATGAGGAATATGTGTGCCTGTCGGCAAAAATGAAGCAAATTATGTAAAATTTAGGGATAAGATCCAAGTTCCTATGAACAAGCTTATTGGAAGAAGCCCTATGCGAGAAATATTTTTTGATTTGAACAATTTTTGTATATTTTTGGAACGGTTCAAAAAAATATTTAAAAAATAATTATAACATATCGCCTCCGGGGAAATTTCAATCCTTTATAAATCATGATCTAATAGACGGATTTGCTTGGAACAAACTATAGGAACAATATTATGACGTAGAACATGTGCAGAACTAAACGAGTCTACATTTTCCTATGAATATTTTTAAGGATAGTTCTGAATGACTGATGAATAAATGAATAGTGAGTGAAAGAATGAAGAAATTTGAAAAAAAATGAGTGAAAAATACATGGATGAGTGAATGAATGAATAGCTGAATGAAAGAATGGGTGAATGAATATGTATTAACCGTTGCAAAAGGTATTAAAAGTAAAAATAATTAAGTATTAAAGCCAAACGAGAACGAGAGAGATAGCTTTATCATAAATTTGAATTTTGCGCATACGGGAAAGTAGGCTCGTATAGTTCCAGACGGAACTACTTGTTTTTTTTTTTGTTTTTTTGTTTTTTTGCTGGCGGGGAAAATAATTCAATACCTTTTACTGAAACATTCTTCTTAGTATAATGTGAGTCATATAAAACAGTTTTTTCAGCATCCGTGGCAGATAATTTAAATTTAAATTAGAAAAGGAAAAAAATAAATTACTAAATAATTGAATGACATGTGGGAGGTTTATAATATTTATAATATCTGTCAACTAAATTTATAAACTGGCATATAGCATCAGCTCGGAAGAAATAAAATATGCTATAATTAACTAGAACGAGAAGATAGAGGCATGATGTACGTTTATGTTTCCTAAAAGAAATATTAATGTAACTTTTTTTTAAAATCAAAGTGTCTTACCCATTTAAAGTATTTAATTTTGAACTTTTTTTTTTTCCATTTCCAATTGCAGAATTCTCCTATTTTTGTATGAGTTTTTTATTTTTAAAGTTCTAAACATTTGAAATGTTTAATTAACCCCTTGCAGCACGAGTTTTTTTTTTTTTTCCAGAAAAACCGGTTAAAATTGATCGGGGTTTTTTTGACAGAAAATGAATATTAGGAGTAGTATTAATTGTTTTTGGCAATTTCAGTTTTAGAGATGGGCTAAAAGTCATATTAAAAAATATACAAAGTTTAACCGGATCTCCAGGCGGATCTCGCGTTATTTTCTTTTCTCCAGGAAAAGAAAATAACGCGAGATACAAGATCGCCCGTGAGAGACACGGGCATGTGCAAATTTTCCGATGCCTTTCGCCCATTTGAGACGCGGGCAATTGCGTTAAGGGGTTAATCATCTATTTCTTCTTTTCTACGGGAAAACTGTTGTCAATTTATTATGTTGACTTATCATTAACCAGGGATTTTCAGCAGCGGCGTAGCTAGAAATTTCTGAAGCAGGGTCCAGTGTACAACAGTGGCCTAATTTGACTAGCTTCTCATTCGCGGTAGCCCCCACAGTCGTTAATTGCATTCACGGCTCCCAGAATAATTTAGACGCAGGGGTCCCCAACCTATTCGTACCAAAGAGCACATACCAGAAAATCGGTCGAAAGGCATGCACCATTTATTTTTACAAGATAAATTTATAGTTGGTGGACATAGTTATGTATACACATCACATATAATGCACAAAAAATTTAATTTAAAAATTCATTTAACACATGAATATTATTAGTTTTAATATTCTTGTGCAAAATAAAAGATTACTAAATTGCTTGCAAAACATACGAAGTATAAAAATTATTTATAAAATATATAAAATACAGTCAATGTGATCTGCATTTCACTGCATGCATTTCACTGGCCAGCGCTTCATGATTGGGAGAATATGATGAAATTCCTGCTCGCAAGCAATCAAGGTGTTTATCTGTAAGTTGTAATCTATGTTTTGGTTTTGTGATATTCATTGTCATTTATCATTATAAAATTATTCACAGTTATATGGCACTTTATTCATGTACTCTAGATTCTAAATGTCCTCTAGTTCAAAATGGAACTCTGAATTACTTTATCGTGGGGTACAAGCAGCAGGCGCACCTAGACCGATTGACGGGCGGCATGGTGCCCGCGGGCATATGGTTGGGGACCCCTGATTTAAAGCATACTGAAAATTGGACCGAGCACTCCTTAACCTTCTTCTGGACCCGGGGACCCATCCCTTTGATTTTTAGAATTTGCGTTAAATAATGGTCAAGGAGGAAGTGGGGTGAACTAAATGATTCTCAGCTTTTTCTTTTTTTTTTTTTCGGAAGGGGGGTGGAGGATTTATTATGAGTTTTGATAGCATTTCTTAGTTTGTGTATTTGGCACTGAGAATGATTATCTGTTAGTCAAAATATAGCTTTTTTTGTTTTATGTTGTGTGCGTTTTATGTTTTAAGCTGATTTATGTTAGTTTTCATTTTTTACGTCCAGTTGTAGTTTTCGCCAAGTTTAGTGTGAAGATTTAAGTTTTTTAACATTTCAAAATCAGAAGCGTTTAATTAATCTCTTAACACAAAATTTACCGTTGGTGATGGTCAGAAATAGCGTGAGGCTCGAAACTCTTCATTAAACATAATTTACCCTCTTTTGCGAGGAAGCTGTTGTGAATTTATCCTTAAGACGTTATTACAGAAGTTATTAAGTTGTTTGCAGGTGCGTTTATTTAGTACGCGAATCAGAATGTTTGCTTCTCTATTTGTTGAAAGTAACTAAATTTATAACGTACGTACATGACAAATAATTGCATTTTAGGAGGGGCAACATCGATTTAAGGAACACTACTGACCCTCTCCTCCCCTTTGAGATATGGCTTGCTTTGGGTTTGGTATAATATGCGCTTGGTCGAGATAAAAGATACTGTTCAACCACGAAATATTGATAGTTGGACGCTTCTGCGCATGGCAGAAAAGAACGAATCCATTCGAGATTTAGGGAAGTTTATTTTGCAGATGCGTTTATTTAGTACTCGAATCAGAATGTTTGCTGCTCTGTTTGTTGAAAGTAACTAAATTTATAAACTGACATATAGCATCCAGCTCGGAAGAAACAAAGTATGCTATAAGGAACTAAAACGAGAAGATAGAGGCATTCGCTATACCAGCAGTTTCTTCCTTGAACATAAATGGAATCTTCTTGGCACTCTGCCAGCCGGCTTGCTCTTGTTGATGGTAGAACAGGGAAGTTTTCGATTTTCTAATTTTATTTTTAATCTACAGAATAACTTATTTTAACACCATCAGAGCAAAAAATTTTGTTATACGATTAGTGTTTATTTTTTAAATAATTTTTTTAATTCATGCGCAGACAGGGATCGCGAAAAAAACTTTCTGCGCATCGGGCATGATTTGCGTCACAGGTTGGATGACGTATATAGCTTGGCGAGCGTAAAGCCAGCCATTCACAAGCGAGCCATGTGGAGCGAAGCCGTTTGGAGCTCATCTATTTGGATAAGAAGATTTACAAGTTCAAATCTGCATGTATATAAAAAAAGAATTAAAAAACAGTGGCCTAAGCAGTGGTTACTAAATAAAACACATACACACGTAAATCAAAAATTGGATACATCGGATTGCCGAACTGTTTGCGAATGAGCGAACGCATAATTTGAGTTTCTGAAGCTTGTTTATGTTTTAATTTTTGCAGAAAATAAAATTAATTTCGCCAATATACAATAAATTTAGCCAAAAATGAGTTTGGATGTAATTAAAAACTAAAATCTCAACTATAATGAAGTTTACCTGTTGGAAAGAAACATTTATTGATACATAGACCCCGTTTAACGCAGTGAAGATGGCCGAATGGTTAGGGAAGAAAGCTTGTACACCGTTCAACCGTGGTTCGAGTCCCGGGGATTTGATTGGCGTTTTCTCCAGCAAATGTTTTGCTGATTTTTGATAAACTATACATAAAAAGGGCGCTTTATTTGGCGTTTTTTTCTCGTGCAGGGGGGGGGGGGAATTAAAAGATAAACTATTAAAATTATATATTAAATTAAATATTCATTGCGTAAAATATTTTTTTAGAATGGATTCGTCAAACAGGCTCTATTATTATTAATTTATTAGTTGCTAAATTGAAGCATTTTATGTGGATACAAGATATTCTTTCTGAATATATATATATACGGGGGGATTTCTTGTTTATTTGTGTTATACTTTTGTCGTTGTGCTCTTTCTTACATTTGCGTTCGATCAATATGTCAAATACTAATTACAAGTATTGTTTTGTACCTGGATGCACATCAAAGACTAAAAAAACTACAGGCAAGCGCTTTATTAATGTTCCAAGGGACCCTAACTAAAGTTCGAAAAGCGTGGCTATTTAAATGCAAAAGAAGCGATGTTTCTATGAAGTCGAATTTTCATTGCTGTGAAGATCATTTCTGTAAGTACAACTAAGACATAACAATATATCTACTTAAAAGTTACAGCACCGGTTTACATTTCGTTCGTGCCTAATAGTTTTCAAAACACAAATAAATAAATAAATATATATTCATATATATAATACATATAACAGAAAAATGGCATAATTAAGGCCCTTAGGATTATTTTTATCTTAAAATTTAAATGATATTAGTGTAAGAACAACACGAGCTGATTAATTGCAATACAATGGAAACAACACAGAACCGGAAAGAAATAATTTGAGTGCAGCAAAGCCATATGCAGAATTTTTTTTCGGGGGGGGGGGGGGGGGAGGGTTAACTTGGACACACTCGTGTTAAGAAAAGTTTTAGGGAGGAATATATGCTTCATTGCGAACATTTTCGGGAAACCCCCTTTCCCGCTTCTGGATACGGCCTTGGAGTGTAGAAAATATTTCGAGTTATCGAAAACGAGAAAGAAAATTTTCCTGTTCAAGGGATAAAATTACATTAAAAAGTAATGAAAGTATACATAAATACTTGATTCAAGACATCGAAAAATTTAGGTAAATTGAAATTTGTATTATTGCAAGTAGGAAATACACATTATTCTTTGGCAGCAGTGCAACTCTCAGCTGATTCAATTTTATTTTTTTTTGCTTCTTTGACTACCATAACAACTTGGTTAGGGCTCTTTAATTTGTGCCCAGGACATACACGACTTTTGACTCTGCTAATTCCTGCTGTCCTTTTTAGTTGTATACTAGCTGACATGCCCGGCGTTGCGCGGGATAAAATTGCATCATTCGCAGGGCAAATGATGCATGTCCAAAATTCTGTAGTAAATGTATAGGGGAAAATCTTCTTAAAAAATCCAAGTAGGAGATGGGCAACAGTCCATAAAAATCCAATTTAGACAGTAAAATTCGATAAAAACCACGATTGCATTAAAACGAACAGCCCAGAAAAATTCCTTTTAGACCAAAAATAAGTCCATAAAAATCAACAGTAAAGTGCCAACAAAAGTTAATAGAAATTACCATTAGAGTAAAAGAAACAGTAACTAAAATGCACATATGTAGAGGGATAATTGTGCCAAAATGATATCAAGATCCCGTAAAAATCGTATTAAAAATATCCCATCAGAAAAAGGACAGTATTCTCTTTAAAAATGTCCATCAGATCAAGAACAGCTCTCCCTGAATATTTCTGCTACCGTAAGGAAAACATTCTTTAAAACCCCCATTTCACTAAAGACAACTATTCCTAAACATTCCTAATAGAATAATGACATTAGTCCCAAAAAAATATCCATTAGAATAAATACGTCAGTAACTAAAAATAGAATACTGACCTTCAAGAGCTACTGTTCCTAAAATTACCCAGCAGTCCATCTTAAATTCCCCATCAAAATAAGGACAGCCGTTCCTAAAAATCCCACTTGCAAAATCGCCAAAACATTTCCTGAAAATTCAATTGAATAACACTTTCATAAAATTCGGATAAAAACGAAAGAAAGGAAAGCATTATTTCAAAAGGCAAATGCTCATTTAAATTACAAAATGTTTATTACTGAACCAATTCTGACGTGTAAAATTGAAGTTCATAGAAAGATATAACTAAATTCTTCCCAAATGGCGCCAAATAGACAGTACAAAAATTAAATAAATGTTAGAAAATAAATCACTTGTGTAAAATATGGAATCAATAATCTCTACGTAAAAAAGTTAATATGAAGCAGAAGATCGAGAAATTGCACTGTAGTAATGGAATCATTTCGAAATACACCATGATCCTACAGTGTAAATCACGTATTGAATTAAATGAGAACAATATTACTGGAAAGGATTATTGGGAGCGGTTTGGAAAAGTTATGAAGCATAAAATAATATATTGAGAACAATTAACTGGAAGGAGGGGAGTAAAAGTTATCACCACTTGGCGAAAATTTAAATTTCATCAAAAATAAGCGATATCGAAGAGCTTCCAACATAGTTTTTATCGAAGAAATAAATATTAAATCGTCAAAAAAGAAAGAAGAATCAACATTAAAAATCGCATGCAGTTAATAATCCACAAAATATCCAAAAAATAGAAATGAATTTTTAGAATTTGTTTCGTTGATAAAGCGGACACTCTACCATAAGAAATATTGTTTCATGCAATTGTTAAACTGTTATTATACTATTAAATCGCCAAAAAAGGAAGGAGAATCAACCTCGAAGAAGAAGTAATTAAAATTCGTCTGCAGTTCCACAAAATATGTATAAAAATGAAATGGATTTTTAGAATTTGTTTTGCTCATAAAACGGCATGAATAAAGATAAAATAGCATTTTTTTCAATCTTACGTTAACAGAAATCATCTAGTTGGCGACAAAAGTAATATTTACTTTGGCGAAAACACGCAAATTGAGCAGATAAATTCAGAGGTAAGCCTTGCTTTAAAGTTCGAAAACTACTTTAAATGAATACTGCGCGTGTTCTATTTGTCCTACGAACTGCAAAAAAAAAGCATCTTGTGCAGTTTTTTACGGAGATTCATATGCTGCAAAAATCTAAAACGTGGGACGTTTCTTCGATGAGATAAACCCAAAATTAACAGTTTTGCTTAAATTGGAATAAAAGAAGAACAAATTCGAATTTTAGGAAAAACGCTTCGAGGTGCACGAGGACCTGGCCCAAGGTACCCGTAAACAAAATTTCGTATTTCTGGAACGTTCCATCTCGCCAGGAGGCGATCGACAGACAGACAGACACACACACACACACACACAAACTTTTGGTTTTATTTATATAGATACTCAACAGCTGAATCACCATATATATTCTTCTCTACAAGAGCTATTTATTAAAAATATCATAATTACCTTTGGGATCATTCATAAATGATGTCACGCTTCGAGGGGGGTTCTTGAAATTGTGAAAACAGTGTGACAAGGGAGGGGAGGGGGTAACAAGAAGTATGGCATCATGCGTTATGCAACATAGCGTGATATGTGATAAAGGGGGGAGGGGGCCCGCTGAAGTGTGACATTGTGACAAAGGGGGGGGAGGGGGTCAAATATATGGGAAAAAAGCGTGACATCATTTATGAACAGCCATTTCTCTGTATAATTTTTGAAAGATTAAACAAGGACTAAAGTATTTTTCAAAATAATAGAATGAATTTAAATATAATATTTATGACCCTTTTTAAAAGAAATTTTTGAAAGCATTTTAAGGGATTCCAGACAAACAGAAAAATTTAAAAGATTCTGTATGGCATTTAACTGCACTACCTGCATTTAAAGTCAATAAAAGTTGTAACATCGTTTGGCTTAATGCTTTTCTATGCTAATTTGCAGGCACTGGCGTAGATAAGGGGGTGGTTTTGGGAATAACCCCCCCCCCCCTGAAATGGTAACGATTGTCTAGAATTGGACCAATTTTTCTTGGAAAACAATGAAATTAGCAGACTTCTCCCGAAGAACCCCCCTCCCCCCCCGAAATCCAGGTCCAGCTACGCCATTGTTTGCAGGTGTTTTTTCACATGAAAAGGAAACACATGATCAATTCAAAAACCTCACCAATGTTTTTTTTTGAGTTCCACAATGTTTTTTTTTTGAGAACCGCAAATAAAAAAACGGAATTTTCTTTAAGTAAAAAAAATTAAACATCGAAAATCCTTTATTGTAGCATAACAATATTCTTCATTTCAAAAATATAAGATTCATTGCCAAGAAAGCGATAAGCTAAGTAATATGCACTACACTAAATAGCATGATGAACTTCACTGGGGTTACCAAAACATTACCAAAAAGTCGCCAAGCAACAAAAATACACGTAACTGAATAAATAAAACGAATTTTAACTCGGAAATGGGTAATCAAAAACCTTGTTGTCTAAAAGGGATGCTACAGTCCATGATGAATAAGAAAAATATAAAAAATAGACAGTAGTTTAATTAAATGGACGCACGTTTAGTTAAATGAATCGTTGAATGAACGCTGCAAAATACGAGGAGTTCGAAGCCGTTCAGGCGCGAGGTGCCCGCTGACGTCAGACAGTGACGTATTAAGCTCCGCCTCGTTTTTTGTGGATGGGATTTTTAAAAATTAATTAAAAATCAATGTTCAATTTTCTTTATTCGGCATGGGTGAATTCTTGAGTTTTATAACTGTCTTAACAATATCTAAGCATCAAAATAGGCAATCACGGCAGAAATGTTTTAGCTACATCTGAGGCTGATTATTTCAATCCTCCTGTCTGAGTGTCCTAATAATATGTATCAAGAAGTTTCGTAATCCTAGAGCTAGAAGCGTTTAATCTCCGAAATTTAGCGCTTGTTTTCACCAGCGTGCCTTGAATTGACAATTCAAGGCACGCTGGTCAGAAATCAGCGGCGATTATAATTTAATTATTTCGCTCTTTATCAGCGAAGCTAGCGTCCATTTAACACCTTTTAATTTATTCGTCTCGTTGTGCTCTTTAGGAAGTCTTTTTAAAAAATCTTTTCTAAATGGAATGTTTCTATGCGCAATCGATTATTCTTACTTAAAAAAGTTGCTTTATTTTTGAGTCAACATGCTTTGAACGCTTAATTCAAACCTTGACACTAATTATCGGCATAGGCGTAACCAGGGGGAAGTTTGGGGTGTTCAACCCCCCCCCCCCCATTGGGTATTTACATATTTAGGCACACAAAACAGTTTCTGGCTACGGCCTTGCAAAGCACATATTTTTTTTCCCTAAAAAAATTAAACACTTATGCATAAGATTTTATTTCCTCTTTCTCTGAAGGGTTGTGATTATGACCAAAGTATGCAGCTCATAATAAAGAATACTTTTCATCTGGTAATAATCAACCCCCTTATCACCTTGGGGGGGGGGGGGGGTTCCAGCTGAAGGTGGCTTCAATCACCGTACCACACACAGACAAACAGAGACCCTTTCAATCACTCCAGAGGGTTTTCTTTCCTTCTTGATGTCTTTTTTACCCAAAGGCAGCAATTTGGGAATACAATCGCACAAGTAATAAGTTTCGTGGAAAATATTCTCTAATGTGATGGAGTTTTGTTTTCTGCTAAACCGGTGTTGTGCGCTGGGGTCTGAAAATGAAGGACCCCTGGCCAAAAATTGTCCTAATGGGTTAAACCCTCAAGCCAGGAAGGGATGCTCATCAAGAAACTTAAAGAGCTGGTTGTATTTATTTATGACCTTCCTGTCCAAAAACCCATTTTGGTAAAATCTTTTTTGTAGATAAGCCGATTAGAAAACTGATGAACTGTGTTTGCATTGCATTCTCATTTACAGATGTTCTCTCATCTCTTACATTTTAAATGTTTTTTTTTTCTTATTATGGTCCATCACTGATTGCATTACGACTCTGGAAATCATCCGTTCAACGTTTCCAATCTCACTGCTACGGTTTAATGCTGCATTTTAATTTACAATCAAGTATTATTCATATTTTAGCTAAATTTTTAATTATTTTCGATAGATAATAATTTTTGCACTCCAGCGATGGACACGTTCGTCATCCAAAAAGAAAAGAAAATTTGATTCAGACGCTTCCACTTCTGAGGTATGTTTTGTTACAAATTTAACAAAATTTTTAGAAATTTATTGTGGGGATGAGCATTTTTGTAGGGGAATTTGGATTTTTTTCTCTAAAATTCCACTAATTCCCAGTTTTAAGGTTATGAAGGCCTGGACATAGAAGATTGGTTAGCGCTAAATATTGAATTTTCTATTGCGTTTGAATTAAGATCTAGTAATGAATGTTTACTGTTTTTGTGAATCAAGGTTGTATCCAGAGGGGAAGGGGGACCCACGCCCCCCCCCCCCCAGAAATCTTTTGCAATGTATCCTATATTCCTCCCTGAAACTTTACTTAACATAAGTGTGTCGAAGTCTGGCCACCCCCCGCCCCCCGAAAAAAAATTCTGGATACAGCCTTGGCTCCGGGGCAGGGGGGAGCATGTTAAGAATTAGGAAGGGCAGTGTATGCTTCAAAACCATACCCTTTATATACGCATATATATATATGACTGGAAATGATGTTAATATGAATTTTATTACATATATGATAGCTTTTGGATGTATATATAGTAGATGTATGTTTAGATCTTTGGTGAAGTTAGAAGAGTGGGTATTTGGGGCTTCTGCAAATTAAATTTTTGTAAATGGTCTTACATCTATAATGCTTAGGCTAACTCCGGGGGCTCTTCCCAGGAAACTTTTTGAAATCTTTCTAGCAATGCAATTTCAGGATACATTGGTGATGTTAGAGGAAACAGAAAGAAGTTTGGTTACTCTCCCCCCGCAATTTTTTTCAAAATAAAGTCTTATGTCTTTTAAGTTACTTTTGGTGTCGCTCGTGATAGTGTTCAATGCCCTTTCCCTGAAAGTGTTTCTGAAAGTAAAGTGTCTTAAAAGCGTAATTTCTCTTTTCTTTTTTTTTTTAAAACTTGTGATCTGAATTTTTTGCCGGGGAGGGGGTAGGAGTTGACTTGCTCCGAGGGGGTAGCTCCCCCCCCCCTGGAGATGCCTGATATAAACACGCAGTATATCTTTAGAGACAAGAATTTATGACTAGTAAATTTTCAACTCTTTTACACTTCTTATTGGTGTTTAGTCTGTACATTTTTAGGGTGACCCCCCCCCTCACCAACCCTAGTTACGCCTATGATTATCGGTGAATAATGCTCTGAAATAAAAAGTAATTTTATTAACCTGTTAAGATTTTATTAAACTGTTCTTTTTCAGGGAAGCTACGGTCATATTAACTCCTTTGACTCTATTTCTTTTACATGTATATGTGTGTCAAACAAACGTTATTTCTGAAAGAATAGATAGTAACTTTTCTTTCTATTTGAAAATTAATTTCACGCTCGAATTAAACAAGAATTTCTCAGAAGGTCCACTTATGAGATTCTAATCGTTCGAACATTAACAGAACTAATTTTTAATAACAGGAAGAGTTTTAGGGAAAACACAATCCCAACAAAACATAAATGTGAAAAAAGGGCCAAGTTCGATAGAACAAAAAATTGCCTTCGGAGTAGTAGGTGCCAGCGATAAAAGAATTGATATCTAATGGGTGCCAAGTTCCATACCAGATCCTTTGATCATGGCTGTAAGAACGTACAATGTTCCTTAATTTATTTAAAAACATTTTTTATCGGATTCCTAACTTGGCAAGTGTTAATTAAGGTAAATTACATTCAAAAAATTTAACTCATTCAATTAGCAATTTTTAATAGTTAGTAAAATCATGTGGCAAGCTATTATAGTTAATTTCTAATTGTCTTTTTATCGTCTTCTTGAACGTAACTTATCTTAACTAAAACTTGCCAAGTTAGGAATCCGATAAAAAAATGTTTTTAAATAAATTAAGGAACATTGTACGTTCTTACAGCCATGATCAAAGGATCTGCTATGGAACTTGGCACCCATTAGATATCAATTCTTTTATCGCTGGCACCGACTACTCCGAAGGCAGTTTTTTGTTCTATCGAACTTGGCCCCTTTTTCACATTTATGTTTTGTTGGGATATCATTAATTTTTGAAAAGCTAAAATGTGTGTTTTTATATTGACGATAAGTTATACTAAATTAAACCAAACTGAATAGTCGTTATTAGTTATTTAATATTTTTTTCGTCTGTTTACATTTCTCCGTAATAAGTCCGTAAACCTATCTTTACTTAATTAATCTTTTATTTAAAACGTTGAAAAGTTCTGTATAACTACGACACTGGATTCTTTGTAGTCAGCTTGAGTTAAGCCTTAAGGCGAAAAATTAAAGCGGAAAGTGAATTTCAATGCATGAATTATCAATTATTTACCTTCAAGCGCGAGAGAGTATTGTTTACTTTAAACGGCAGAAAAATATGGCTGCTGTTTGAAGTCGTTTATGATGCTACTTATGAGTATGCTAGTAACTTCGAAGATAATGTAATTTTTTGAAGTTTCGGATTTTTTCCTTTATATGTGCCAAATTGTCTACCTAGATACCAAATTTCAAGTTTCTAAGCCTCCTAGAAGTAGGTTAGGTTTTTGATGAGTGAGTGAGTGAGTGAGTGATAAAGATAACACTTTTCAAACCTTAATAATTCCATAACCATAAGAGGTACATCAATGAAATTTGATATTCAAGGGGTTAAGGGGATCGCTATTAGACGTACAAAATTTCAAGTATGTAGGTCTAATAGTTTTTGCGTAATGGTGGGGTCAAAAGTAGCTCGAAATGGTTCGGGTAAATATACACATTGGCCGGTGTCGCCGTGTCTTAATTTGGCTGACTTTCTGAACTTGGCGGACACATTGCCGTGTGTCTAGATATTATTACAAGTTGATGAGTTACTAAAACACTTACTAGTAAAATATTTAAACTGGAGGGCCAATAAATATTTTACAAAGTTAAACGCACTACTCCAGAAAACGCTTGAATTTTTAAGATAATGGGAATGTGAAAGTTGATGAATAATAATAGATCTATGACAGAGAAAAATTCGAGCACAGGTGTTAATTTTAAAAAGTTTTACTTACCAGATACCGTATAATAAATAGTTGCACACACATTTAGGAAATATTTGCACACATTGAACATTCGAGAGTAGATTTAATATTAAACTTTTAAATTTTTAATAAGACTAATTCTGCAACGATGTTAAGGATCCGATTGACGAGCTCCGCCAAGGAGCTCCCCCTCCCTCCAGTAAAGAAAAACAAGATGGACTAATATGGTGTATGAATATTGTACAGGTACTATGTATTTTTTTTTTTCAGAAAGGAAACTTTACTACCTACAGTTTTAAGAGTTTGAATGTGAAAGTTGAGTCATTTAAATAATTTCTAGAATACAACTCTAAATTTTATAGAAAATGCCAGACTGAACTATTTTTAAATGAAAAGAACTATTAAGGTCTATTGATAACCGTAAAGCAATGTTCATTGTTTTCGAAATAATTCGTTCATTAGGTGCACTTCAAATATTTACAAATAACAGACATAAACCTATTTCTTAAGCAAAGAGAATTATTAAAAACAGGGCTAGCAAAAATGGCACCTAATTAATTTTAAGTAATTTATAGAAAAATGCAGTAATTACTTACTCCACTTGCGTGATAATTACTTTTTTTCCACTCATAACCAACAACTATCGTGCGCGCGATGTGGGCAGGAGCGCGAAAATGAATTTAGCGCGCAATCATTTCATCAAGTTCATTCGTCACAAGGTCACAAGATACCGCCAATCAGAGTAAAGCGTAACCATCTGCGAATGAGCTGTGGAGGAAACCATAGATATAATTTTTTTTTTTTTTTCGAAATTTGAATTCTTGGTACTTTATTATTATTTTTTAAGACTAAAAATAGAAAAAGAAAATTATTGTTCATAAAAAAAAAGTGAAAAATAAATCCGCTTTTGTAGCAACTTAAAGTTAAAAATTATCTTTGAATATATTGGCAACAGAGTTTCACATAAACACCTTGATATTTGTTTTTGCCGGCGGAGTGTCTATTGAACCGAGCACTCGGTTCAATAAGACTTCATTTTGCTATTGCGTCGAGCAGACTTTTAACCAATCACAGGCTGGATTTCTTTCACGTGATTTTTCCTGCTTTGTTTGTATTTATTGTAGTAATCATGGCGGCCACAATAGCTGTGGGTGCACGGTTTTATTCGTATGAGGAATTAGAGAAATCTGTTTCTCAATTCGAAAAAGGAAATCAGATAACGTTCTGGAAGAGGGAGTCGAAAACATTAGCTAATGCAGCTAACAAATACAACGATGTAGACCGTTCACGACTGGAATTGAAATATTATACGATCAACTACACGTGCATTGGCAGGGGGAAGATTGCATAAAAAGTGATGCACGGATGGGAGCCGGCAATCCAAGTATGTTTATTTCTTATTAACTAATTAATTTGCGAAATTATTTTTATGTTCTTGCCAAAATTCTCTCAAGGTTACTGATTTTGAGAATTAAATTTTTCTATGTAGTTGCATGCATATTGCCTCCCCCCCAGAACCTTTCGCCAAGATTGCCCGGCTCACATTAATGTGCTGCTGTCTTGCGACAGACAGTTCTTGGAACTAAAATCTATAAATGAAGACCACAGACATGTGGTTTCAGAAACCTCATTTAATTCTTTACCGAAAGAACGTTGACTTCCAACTGACTATCAGGAGAAAGTCAAAAAGTATTTGAATCGACAGGTATGTTTTAGTTTTATTTTATAAAACTCAAAATTTATGTTCGGTTTTCCATATCTATGCTAGTTTTCCTTATTTTCGGCATTAATGTATGCTTTTTTACAAAATAAAGTATTATTCTTTTGTTATTCGCAGTGTAGTACATGGTTTTCTTACTATCCTTAAAAGTATTCAAACCTATAATTACTGCTCAAGGTATTGTTTTGCTTTGACATAGTCTTGAGCAGTGGTGTAGTCGAGGGGGACGGCGTCCCCCCAAATTTTTTGCATTTTAACATAAGCGTCCCCCCAGTTTTGATTTCAATTGCTTATCTTTCTATGCATAAGTGTCCCCCCAACTTTTCTTCCAGGACTACACCACTGGTCTTGAGTGTTTTATCTACTTCTGTATGTGTAGAATATTACATTTACATTTATTTTCCAGTTCGTGTGCTTAGTCTCGAGACTTGCTTATGAACTGTCGTCCAATATGACAGATAGCACAAGACAATACAAGAAAGATTTTATTACATCACAAAGAGAGGAAATAAGAGAAATACACCCATGGCAAGGTGGGAATCGAACCCAAGACCTCGTTACTGCGCGCAAGGAGCGGGCGGAAACTGGTACTAAGACAGCTCGGCCACTGAGGCCCCTGTGTAGAATTATTCCGGTACAGTTGTAATTTTGAATATATGTTAAGCCTCAATGTCAATTTTTATATGAACTCCATAAAAATTGGATACAAGCAGAAACACAAATTAAAATTCAGAGTGTTTTTGACTCTTCACATATCAAATAATATATGTATTAAAATTTGAAGAGAATTGCTACTTTTCTTACTAAAAGAAGTTTCTTTGAAAGTTTGCCTGCTGTATATTTTTATCAATCTTTAATAAGTATGGAATTTTATTACATTCTGATTACTTTATTTTGCATTTGTTTCTTAAGCTTTTATTTGTTGTAGAAATGAACCTTATAATGTTTTAATTTTAAGAAATACTTTACACTGTTATTACATTTTTATTAGTGTTTACAACTTTCAGTTTTCGTAAAAAAGGCCACGCAACTCATTCTGTGGAGCTTTTAAAGTGGTCTTTTCTCCTTCATTGCTGAGCAACACAAGCAGTTTCCCACTTGTTTTGAACAGCTTTTTTTCCAGGACTACACCATTGCCGGGATGGGCCGTCCCAACTTAGCTACATCACAGATTAATGATGTGTGTTTTTTTTACAAGATAAGGAATTATTCTTTAAGTCGGTGTACAGAAACATGGTTTTCTAAATATCCGTAAAAGTATTCAAACCTAGCACAATAAAACACTCTTAAAATGAATTACTGCTAGGATAAACTACATTTGCAATCTCCGTACTGATGTATTGACAAATGTTATTTTTTTGTTTCAGCCAAACACACTTAATTCGAACCTGTCGGATAAGTCAAACACTTATTTGTGGTCCCTACCATTCAAACTTTAATTCAATATGAAACAAACAACCATCATTTTTCACTTTTACCAAACAGCTAAATAACAAATGGATAATTCATCAGAATGCCTAAACAATTTAGATGCCATTAAAGAGCAATTGTTCAGAAAAGAGTTATAACCGAGTATTTTAAAAAACAATATGTTTTATATCTACAATAATTTTCTCTTGATATGTATTTGTTAATAAATGATTAAAGTTATTTACTTTTAAAACTTTTTATTTCAGGGCCAGAAATTGTTTTTTCTTATGACAAATTCGAAATCTATAGCATTAATTTACCTATGCATTAGGACTTAAATCGAGCATTGTGTACTGTAGAATATCGCGAAATTCCTCTTTCCCTTTTTGCAACGATGCCTTTAAACCAAGCTAATTTTAAAAATTTATCATTCTAATTAATTACAGCTCAATATAGCATGTGCATTGTGAACAATATTTTTCATTTATGCTTTATTGTGTAATTCCCAGGTGATAGGTATATACTGAATTTTCAACAAGATTGATGTTTTAGAGCTCAAAACTTGTCAGGTATTTATGAAATAGTAATAATTTAACTTTGTGCAAGTAAACAGTAATAGAAATATAATTTCACGTTAATTTAAAGCATAAATCAGCATTAAAACGCAGAAATATGTTTCGGGATTGCTTGGAATCCCTGTTTCAATGAGACAGGGAGCTTCTAGATGCAAGACATCCAAATGAAGCTCCCTGTCGCATTGAAAAATGGATTCCAAGCAATCCCGAAACATATGTCTGCGTTTTAATGCTCATTTGTGCTTTAAATTAACGTGAAATTATATTTCTATTACTATTTATGAAATGTTTTATATTTTATTCACTCTTAATGGATTTATATTTTTGCTTTCAGAGAGTCATTACACATTAGTTCTAGTTGAATTTTAGTCCTGATGCAGATGTTTTGAAATTCTGCATCATGGTTTTAATTTTACTGGTAATGCATACATGAAGAATGCATCCATGACGAGAGACAAGAAGAAGAATGCATACATGAAGAGGAAAAAAAAATCTTGTTTTAAAGTAGAAGCTTTTGTCTAGTAGGTTCTATTATTAGTCCCCTACAATTAAGTTTGCACTCTTCTACTTTTACATTTTATTTGTTGTTAATAATCTCTGTTTATGCTTTCAAAAATGCAAGTGGAAAAAAGTCCTAACTAAACTAGGTGAATTTTAGCCCCATTGCAGAAGTTATACCAAAATGGATCAAAGATTTAATTACACTTGTGGATATTTTTAAAAAGTGTTGGTAGAAATAAAGTATGTGTATGCTCTTGATAATATATTTCTGTGTGTGGAAAAAATGCATTAAAATATTTTTCTGAGTATAATTATTCTATAGTTTAGCTTACACTCTTACGCACATTACATCACTAATAAATCGTAAATGCCCCTAATTTATTCCAGTGTACTATATAATATATATATATAAATTGTATTGATTAGATTGTCTTAAGTAATTGTTTGGTTAATATTCTCTTTTTCGGGACTTGGGCAATTCAAGGTTTTGTAGTAATCTAATTAAATTGCATAATGTTTGTTTTCTGTTCGTTTTAATGTGTTTGATATTTTGTGGGATAAAGCACAAGAGATGCGCTTCTTTTATGCATTACTATGTTTATATCTTGGCAGATATAAAACAGCCACTTCAATTTTTATGTAATTTTTAATTTCTGTATTGTAACAAATTTCAAATTGAAAGAAAAGTTGAAAATGGCTGGGAAGGGGGAGGGGATACTTTTTACTGGTTACATTTTTTTACCAAAGTCAATTTATGCCTGACAGTTTTGTGCAGATAAATAAGTTTTGAGAACTTAATAAATTGAATTGATTTAACTTTGTTACTACTCTTCCCTTTTGTATTATAGTATTATTTTCTTGAATAAAAATTCATGAAACACATCCCTTTCATCTTGTTTATTGTCGATACATGGTTTTGCATGTAATAAAATACTTGTGGTTAGTAAATTATTGAGTAATAGTATTGGATTTTTCACCTTTTTTCACATTTCATTCATCATTATACACAAGTGAAATTCAAAATTTTAAAGGGGAAAAAACCTCTGATGATATACATGTGCATGCATAACAAGGCAATTTAAACAAAGGCTTTATATATACATATAAATTACGAAAGGAAAAGAAAAGTATTACTTGATATGTAACCACGATAAAAGGTTTATTTTAACAAATATGTGTTGTATATTGAATTAAGCAATTGATAACATTCATTCAATGCAAATTTGTAATAGCATACTGTTGAATAATTCACATTCCATAAGCAATCGACTATAACAAGCACATTTGGGGTGAGGGGAGGCACTTCATTTAAAAATTCTCCATGGGGGGGGGGGGGCAAAAGGTATTCTTTAATGCATATTATAGGTAAAAATGCAACAAAATACATAAAAACACACAAATTCAGTGCATTTCTTTAGGTCGGGGGGGGGGGGGGGGATCAATTGACTCCTCCCCGCCTAATTGCCAAAATGAGGAGCCCGGGATTACCCCTCTTGAAACAAATTCAAAACTGCACATTTTGATTAACAATTTTTGGGAAAATAAAAATACCTTAGAATTTTTTGAATAAATTGGCCTGTTTTTTTTTAGATTGCGCAGGAGAATAGGGCGACCACTCCTCCCTCCGGCCGGCCCTGATACGGGAAATGTAAACCTTTTTCCTTCCTTCAAAAAGGCAAATTTAAAGCCCTTTGAAAGTGGGGGGGGGGGGGGGGGAGCTCCTACTTAAATAACCCCAAGTCCATCAATTTAAAAAAGGAACTTTTTTCCAAACATCTTTCCAACTCACTTTATACCAAAATTATTCTCTTATATTAATTTTTTCCTTACATTAATTTAATCTGCAATTTTACACCCAAATAAATTTTCTGGTCAAATTATATTCTTTGTTTTGTATACGGATAAAACTGGTATATAGTAGATACATAAATGTCGAGTACAATTAGACAAATAAATTACGGAATTAATAATTATTTTTGTGCCCTATTTTTATATTTATATATATAGCAAGTTGGAACTGATATGGGGGCTTGCCCTCCCCTCTGCAAAAATGTTTTAGGTAAGCTAATGCTTCTGAACACATACGAGACAGTTTAAACTGAAATTGAGTTTAATTATTGACAATATTTTTTGAATATGATATAGATATGTATTGAGCAAAATTAAGGAATGCGCACTGTGGATACTGCAAAAAAAGAAAGAAAAAAAAAGTAAAGATTAATTCAAACTGAATTATCAAACGCAATTTAAGAAATTATCAAACAATAATCAATTCGTTCAATAATGTTCCGATTTGGGATTCACGAAGATTCAATAACATTACCGCTACTGAACCGAACACCAAACTCATGTGCGACAGTTTAAGATCGGTTGAATAACATAACCACTATTGTACCGAGCAAAGAAATCGGTTCAATAATGTAACTGCTATTGAACCGAGCAAATGCTCGGATTAGTTCTTTTAAAGTGGCGCTGTTGTCACTGTTCGGCTAAATAGCGGTGGAGCTATTTTACCGACTGTTCGGTTCAATAGCCACGGCCTTTTGCCGGCCGCTGTTGTCGTGTGATTTTGATAAATAATTTCCGAGTAGGTAATGAAATCAGTTGTCAGTTTTATTCAAAATACAATAATTTCATAAACATTTTTATCTACGTTCTAGTTCAATCCTATATCTTTTCAGATGCGTTTGAGTTTTGAAGTATATTTTTACGAGTTTTTTTTAGTCTGTTTTTAGTGCATTTTTAAGAGGAGAATTTTTCAAAGTTCTTATCATTTTTGTTCATTCTCTTTTTTCTGTACATTTCCTTTCTTTAATTTTACCTTCTATCTTTAGATTATTGATGCTGAGCAGATTTTGTTTCCTGAAAGCGGCCAAGATCGTTCGTTCTGAATTAAAGAAAAATATCTTATCCAGTTTTGTCCAACTGAACGGTGCCGAAGTGAAGCAATCCTTTTCTCATTCTTTAGCTGCTTTCTGTTTAATTCCTAATCAACCGGTAAAAGAACAGGCATAGTATTTTTAAATTATATCAAGTAGAATTTTGAGACCAATTACTTTTTTAATGTTTTCTTGTCATAGCAAATATTTCAGTATTTACTGAATGAAATCTCTCTTTGATTAAAAGTACACATATTCACTCTTTAAATTACTACAGTTTTAGTTAAGTTTAGAATGTAATGTCTAAGTATAAGTTAATATTTCCTATTTTTTAGACAAAATTGCCTGTTTACTGCCCTTTTACATGACGGGCCTGTGCATGCACATTCTTTTTGTGTTGTTTTATTTTTTGAAAAGGAACTAGCGTCTATTTCAGTGTGTTAATTGTGAAAATCTAACTGCAGTAAGAGGAGTGCATTGTGGAAAAGAAGCCAAAGAAAATAATTTAAATGCTTATCTCATCACAGTAAAAATCAGCAGGAATTAAACAAATGTTTTTAATGTTTAGAGTTGTACATAACAAGTTCAGAAATAAACCAGTAGTTGAAACTGCAGCTGAACTTGTTTTCTCATTCTCACTTAAACCACCTTATGTAAGAGAATTAAACATATGGCTGGTATATAGACATATTTAATATAAATTTAATTATTAATCTATTTGTGAATAAATATTTTGCTGAAAAGATTTTAAAATCGATCAATGGGCAATATGTGTGTCATTTGCTTTTGGCAATAAATTCTTAAATCTGTATTTCTTAATTTTGTGCATAATGCAAAATTACTTTGTATCTTTTGCAAAATTTTGGTTTAGAAAAATATTTATTGGTTTGAAAAAATATTTTGCAATGAAATAAATTTGATTTTGTTTTTCTTTAATATCTTGATTTTTTCATGCCTTGTCTCTGTGAATCTCCTATTTATTTATTTATAATGTTATTATATTTTGAAATATGAATAATAGTATATTCTAATGAATTATGATATCTAGCATTGTTATTAAAGTACTTTTGTTTGACTTAATAGCAATTGCTGTATCCCACTGATGCCAGACTCATGGCACCGACTGCGGCATTGAAGTTTTTAGTGGTTTTTTTTTTTTTGGTGGGTTTCAGGATGGGGCTTGCCCAAATTGGGGGGTGGAGCCCGTAGTTTTTTTAGAGGGTTCTGAAAGGGGGGCACCCCTGCAGAGGAAGATTGATACAGGGTTCATACATACTCCACCTGGAAATCATGGAAAACTTGGAAGAGTCGAAGAAATTGATATTCTTTGCAAAATTTGGGGGAAAAGGTAAATTTTTGACAAAACCTGAAAGAGTCGGGGGATTTTTTGTCCCCTCTTGGAGGGAACCTACGCTCATCGCAATGTCAAATTACCAGGAAAATAAAAAATTGTTCCGTGCAACATCATGAACTGAACAAAAAAGAAACTGAGAAATGCAAAGCATTGGATCAATTTAAAAATTGAAAAGAAAAGAAAATTATAACATTTTTGTGCAAATAACCAAAAACCTTAATATCAACAGTCAAATTTCTTAACTGCCCAAAAATGTATGAGGTCTACTGACTTTGATTTTATTTAACATAGAGATTGATTCCATTTTTTCATAATATTTTTATTTACATATTGTATGTATGCATATAATATTTTATTAAATGTTCTTTAAAAATAAAAAATAAGTTTTCTTTTATTAACTTATTTTTATTTGAGTTTCGAATTTATTTCTTCAGTGCCATTGAGCCAGTTGTCATTTAATGGATTTTACTATCAGATCATTTTTAAATATTGTATTCATTTTAAAAAAGAATACTTCATCAATTAACTTGCCCTCTTTTGCTTATATAGGTTTTTCTTTATATAATGGTGTTTATTATATTGTCATGGCATAAAAGCACCTACATCAGCATTTCTTTAAATATTTGTAAAGAGATATTTGTATAGAGCTAAAAAGCTGATTTTTCTCCACTGGGATCATTTGAATTTTTATTTTATTTTATATATTCTTTATATTTTATGTTTTATAGTTTTAAATTAGTTTTCTAAAATTTAAATTAAAAAAAAAACATAAAAGATGGATGCAAATATAAAAGCTTATATCTTTTGGCAGGGTTGTCACAAAATTTTGCTTTTGACATTCTATAGTATAAGCTTGTTTGCTTAATGAGCATCTATGTAGAATTTTTTAATATGAGGTTAATATAATTGTATGTATAGAATATTATGGCGGGCGTATTTAATGTACAAGTAGTGCATCTGCTAATAAATATTTTTACTTACAATGTTAACCTGGAATTCTGCTTTGATCTACCTACAGGGTAGCCACAGGCGACTAAAAAGCAACTATTTGCAACTATTTTCTGCATCAGGCGACTATGGCAACTATTTTCGTCGAAATCAGGCGAAAAAGCAACTAATTTTACTAAGAGGCGACTATTAGGCGACTTTTTTTTGCCTCTCTTGAAATTCTTTTATTCAAATGCACCAAAAAATATTTTTGAGAAAAATATTTTTCTTTATTTCACGGGAAATCGTGCCGTGATTTTTCAAACTTCCATCTTGGCTCTAGCGACTGCCTACACTTCATATTGACCTTGAAGCACCTGTCAAATAGAGCACCTGACACTGTGCTGTCAATGAAAGGGGTTGGTTTGCTTTTTTTTTTTTATGTGTGATTTGGTAGTCAACACGGAAGCTGAGCCGTGTGCTTGCGATATGCGTTTCAATATCGCGATATGCGCTTTTTCTCCTTATTTTTCGGTAACCCTCACCTTTTCTCTCGAACCCTGGCAAACCAGTGGCACACACCACAATATCCACGATGTTGCACGGCTAAGGATTGCAACGATATGTCCGAAACACCCAATCATCACATAGACAGACGTGTGTTTTTTTCCGTATTTTTGGAAAGCAAGAGTTTCATTTCCACGAAAATCCCTTCCTTCTTTTCAATGAAAAGTTTTGAAAGTAGTCTAGCCTGCAAAAAACTACGAGTAAAATTTACGCATTTTTTCTGTTTTTCGCTCTTTCAAGGCTCGGTCCCGATTTTTTACGCATTTCGAAATACGATTGCATCAGCTTCGGAAAAACTTCCTAGTGCTTATTTGCTACCAGATTCTACTTCTTGGAGCTCAATAACTTCAAATTTACCATAATTTTTAATCTTTGTTACGTTTCAACTTCTGTAGTACGAACTTTCACGAACGTCATTTTGTCCTGCCCACTTGAAGAATTCGGCCGAAAATAAAATAAATTTTTGACAAAATTCTTGTAAGTTTTAGTGATTACACAAGTTAATTACAAGAATTAAAATTTTCAGCCTTGTCCGATCTACTACTCTACGTTATTAATCTACTGGTTTAAAAAAAAAATATTTTTCCAAAAATGTTTTTTTTTTCTTTGCCATGTAATTTAAAATTGAGTTTTTTAAATTTTTGATTATCTTTAGCAATTGTCTATTGGGTGATTTTTCCAATATTATAAAACAATTGTTATATTTGAAAAAAAAAAAAGTAAACCCAATGTTTTTGATAGTGTCTCCTCTTGGTCTTAGAATTTCATTAATCAAGTAGCTCAATATTATAGATGTATCTAAATAAAAGATCAGCTATTGTGTGTTTAAATCTCAAGTATGTTTAGTTTGCACTAATAATCTTGCTCTTCTCATACTACAAACTTTTTTTTCACTTCATTAGATTTTTCACTTCACTCCTTATCATTGATATTTTTAATCTTTGGTAGGTATGAAATAGTTATTTCAGTTTAAAAAGTTAATGCTCGGAAACATGTTTATTTCTTATAAAAATGCAATTGGTTTCTGTAAATTACACTGAATTCATAGCAACTCTTTATGTATGAATATAAGATCCGAATGTAATAAGTGTACCCATCACTGAACAAGTTAATTAAGGCATGTTTGTCATTGAGCCATGGCTACTATTTAGGCTACTATTTTCATGCTTTTATGCTACTAAAGCAACTATTTTTGTCCCATTTCTTCTGTGGCAACCCTGTACCTGGAAAAGTCATGGAACATTTTTTGGCTATTTGAGTATGAACCCTGTTGATAATAAATATTTTTAACACTGGGAAGTTCCCCTATGCAGAGGTCGCAGACCTCCTTTTTTCCTATTTTTTTGAAACATGCTCCTTTTTTCCCTCGTTTAAATCCTATTTTTTAAAACATGCTCCTTTTTTCCTTTTTTTTTTTTGTTTTCTCCTGATCGCATTTCTGTTTTAATTGTCCTGAATGTTGTTTTCGCGGGAATTGCAACGCGCATCGTATGATTCCTTTCTCCAAGGTCAACTGGACAACCAATCCTAAACGTTTTTGGATGAGCGGCTGTCAATTCGCCAAAAATGGCTTCCCGTGTTTGAGATTTCAGTCCTTTTGCATCTCTTAAATATTTCAATTTTTTTAATGTTTGGAAGTTATTTTAACTTGTTCTACCTTAGAGTAGCGTATTTTATTTTTTATTTTAATAATTAATAAACTAATTTTGTGTACTTTTTATTTAATGTATTTTTGCTATTACTAATTTTTATTAAATTTTTACTAAATAAACTCTTAATTCTTTATTTTGTCATTTGTTTCAAACAGCTACTTACAGGGTATAAAGATTTTTCAAATATTAAAGCATTAAATTGGATGGCTTTGAAAAGTATAGACAGCTAAAAGATCACAGCTAATGGTGTCTGATAACATTGGGAATACTCCCAGCTAAGCACAGCTGCTAAGTAACATGGTTTTAAGCAGGTTCGAATTGGACGCAGTGCTTACATTAAACATTCAATATATAGACTTGGTTTGGGTACAATATATACATTGAGAATGCCCCATTCTTAATTCAGAAGTGATTGTGTTCCGGTTATGCACTGGAATTTGTATTTTTTTGATCTTATCACCAAAAATTCGGTATTTTCAAAATTTCGAAAATGGGCGATTTTATTTTCCTTGTTTTTAATTTGCTTCAAATTTCCTACCATAACGCTGGTTGTATTAGTATTGATCACCCCTATTAATGCCATCCTTATGTTATTCTATTTATAGAAATTTTTATTTTCCCCCTATGTTTTGATACCTTCATGTTTAAAAAATTACCACTGTTAGAATTGAAATTTTTTCACAATTGATGTCAATTAAGAATTATTAAAGGGAAAATTTAAAAAAAAAATCGCTTTTATTTTCAGTAAAATCTTGATTTGAAATTTTTTAAACGACATTCTTTGCTGTTAGGAGTATGAGTTCTCAATTGTCAGAAAGTTGAAAAATGCTGAATTCAGGTTTATTTTTATTTATGTCAATTATTTAAATTTTTGTAATTTATACATATCTCCAATCGTTCAAAAATTTTGAAACAATAAATAAAAAATTATATAAATAAATAAGGAATAAAACTGATAACATTTTAAAAATTCCATTTGAAAAATCAGAACACACAAGTTGCTGTTTCATCATAACAATGATCATTTTTATTTAAAGCATATTCATCGCAGTGCATGAATAAGTCGTTTAAAGTAAAAATAGTTATTTTAAATTCATGTCTAGCAAAAAGATTAATCTAGCACACATCTTGATTAATAAGAATGTTAAATCTTAAAATCAGTTCTCATTGTATAGATTTGGGCATTTGCTAAGTACATCCCATTAAATTCTTTTCCATAGTAAGCAGCAACTGCAATCTTAATTGATTTCAAAACACTTTATCAATTTTAAAGAGCAAAAGTCTTTTTTTTTTTTTTTTTTTTCAAAATTACAGGAAAAAGATATTAGAACTTAGCAGCCTCACCCGCTATTATAAAAGATAGAGTTTTTAGGGTTATATTAAGAGGTAGGAACTATATATTTGGATGTTTCGCATCTAGAAGCTCCCTGTCGCATTGAAAAAGGGATTCCAAGCAATCCTGAAACATGTCTGCATTTTAATGCTTATTTGTGCTTTAAAATAACGTGAAATTATTTTTTTTATTACAGTATATATCACTGTTCATTTAAAGTAATGAAAGCGACAAGCTCCCCCCCTTTTTTACCCTTAAAAAATTCAGGTATTTTTTCTTGAACCTAAGCATTCTTCATATGTAGTTGCAAAAGAAGCTCAGGGGAAAACTGGGGGGAGGGGGTTGAGCTCTTGAAAAAGCTCAAGAAAATAAGAAGAGAAAGTAAAAAATGAAAAGAAACAAGGCCGAAGTAAAAATTAGTATCAGTTAAAGAAATCAATCTGAAAAATTGAAAATTTACAAAAATACCTTTTCAAATATGTTTAACTGAAGGTAACCAGTGATTAAAAATCACTGAAATCTAAAGATAAGAATAATATGAAAATTAATTCTACAATGATTGAAACATCAATAGTAAAAGAAATAAAGAATATGCGTGATAAAGTACTTGCAATAAAGTTTAAATTTAAAATAAAAGATTATAGTTTTATTTAACATTTGATTTTTTTTTCTTTTTATTTTGCTTTGTTTTCTTTCTTGCTTTTTTGCATGCTACTTGATTAGGAGCATTATCTGTTTGCAAACTGACTGCCTACTACATTTCATATGTATATATACAGAGCCAGACCTCCGATATAAGGTCCCCCTGCATATAAGGAAACTTTTCTAAAGTCCCGGCTCATTGAATATCAAATATGTATGAATCGGTTATAAGGTTATTTGCGTTAAGTCCCGAAGGGTAGTCTTATATCAAGGTCTGACTGTATATATATATGTATAAAAATTAAAATTTTAAAATCTTAATCAATTTCCTGAATTTTTCATTTGTGCTTAAATAGGGACTTAAAATTCAGGGGGAGGGGATGGTAGGATTAGAGGATTATATCCCAAATTTTTCAGATCCATGACAGATATAGGCAGATTGGTGAACTCTAATCCATGGAAGAGAAAAATTTCGGCTTAAACAAATTTTATTATACACTCTTTGGTTAAAACCATATTGCCAATCCTAGTAGGGTAACAAATATGCATGTAAGAACTGTTATAACCCCCTCCCACAAAATTCTATCTTTCTAGTAGAAGTAGAATTTATTCTTGACTAGGATGTAAAAACTTTTACAATCTAAGAATACATAAAAGGCCTGAAAAAATCAAATTATTTTGCCATTATGTCTCCCTTCTGAAAATATGTAAAACTATGTATAAAGCTTGGAGGGGCTCTTCCCTCCACTTAAAAATTTGGATTTCAGCCCTTAAAAGTGTTTACTAGTTTATTAGCAGTACTAGCAAAACTGAATAGATAGCAATTAAGTGTATATGTATTGCTCTTCAAACAAACACCTTGAAATTTCATTATAAGCACTTAACTTTCTGCAATGATTCTAGTAAAATTTCAGGCATAGAAAACATAGATACCTGAGACAAAAATATTTTTATGTTTTCAGTTGTTAATCTATGAAGCAAAATAGTGGTTGAAAAAATGCAAAAGATTGAAAGCTTTGTCAGTCTGATCTTTCTTTTGTGCTAAACTAAAATTTGAGGAGATTAACTAATGGTTTTCTCACTTCAAATGTTTTGGAAGGATTTAAGTATTTTTTAAGTAAGATGCAATTTTGTTTTCCTATACTTTTTTTGAATAATCAATTTTTTTCAATTTTCAAAATATCAGCTTTAAAAGGGTTTTTCTTTTAATTTTGTTTTAAAATTATGCCATTATGCATATGCATAATGTCTTAAAAGCATCAGAACCATTCCTTTTTTTTCCTATTGAAATTCCTTTTTTTCATATCAAGATTCCTTTTTTCCTTTTTTTTCTTCCAAATTTTCACTGCTACCCCTGCCTATGAAAAAAACCCCTATTGCAATTTAAATCTTTGCATTGTGTCTTTGACACGGAAATGTTTCATTATGTTGCATTTTTTAAATTTTTCCAATAATATTATAGGCAAAAAAAAAAAAAAAGCCTCACATTTTGGCACATTAATCTTAACACTATAACAACCAACATTTTAAAAACTATCTAGAATGACCATTGCGGTCGTTTTGACCATTGTAAGAAATCCTGAATGAATCTGGGGTTTTTAATAGAAACATCAAAACAAAGTGGTAAATGAGTTATTTATATTATTTTTAAATGCTTAGACTATTTTAAAAAGCAATTTTTATTTCATTATGTTAAGTGAAATCAGGGCTTGTGCGTTTTGATGCCTAAATCGATATTATTTGAAAAAATTGACTCTCATTTTTGGAAGATTCAAATCAAACTTTGACTCACAAAATTTCAACCAAAAAACATACTTATACTGAAAAATTGATTTGTATTTTTGCTTAATATGCTTTTGTGAAGAAATATCATAACATGAAAGCAGATGAAAAAAGCTTGCCTTGTGATTGCAGCAAAGCACTATCAGTGTGCCTAAAAGGTGGTGTCAAAGAAACATTAGTTAATCTTATGTTTATTGGTTTGAAAAACTATCTGATTTAAATTTAAAAAATCCTATATAAGTATAAAAAAATAAATAAATCCTTTTTTTTTTAAATTAAAAAAAAAGTTTTTTTTTTTCACTCCCTGTTCATAAGTAACATATGATGATATGCACCAAAAATCCATGGCATGGTGTTGACAGAAAAATGTCCCAAGTATTGTTTTCATGATCTCTTATTTCATTCGCCCTTTGTGTGTCTACATTTTTGCCCTTTTTTTTTTCTTCATTAGAAAATGAGTGAGTTTTTCTTTCCAAATGACCAACCAGTGGCTCTCCTGAACTGTGAATCTGCATTCAATGCACTGACACCGAAAGAGAAGTTATATGCCCACTACTTATCTCGAGCTGCATGGTATGGCGGCCTAATCGACCTTGTGCAGGTGAGGTGTCATATTTTTTGATAATGCCATATGACTAGTGTTCGGCAACTACTCGTCAAAAAGTAGTTAACTACCAACTACTAACTACTCTAAACAAAACTAGTTGCAACTAGTAGTTAACTACTTTTTTCTAAGACTAGTTGTAACTAGTAGTTAACTGTTCTCCAAAAATAGTTAACTACTAGTTAACTACTTTTAAGTATGATTCATTTGAATTTCCATTTTTAACCTTGTTCTTAAATATTTAATCCTAATAATTCAACTCAATATTATTTTTAATTATTAAAACAATTTTAAAGAACTCCTGTAAAACATTCAAAGATTGAATATTTCCAAATAAGGCTGAACAATTAATATATAAATGGAATATGAATAAAGACAAAATCTTTTTCTCTAAATTTAAACTTTTATTTTAATATGTATTTGTTAATTAAAATTAATAATTTATGTTTTTAGGAAATAACAATTTTTCAGCACTTGTAAAATGAAAGGGTTTACCCTTAATATCAATTTAAAACTTTCCCTCTTCCCAACCCCCATTCATTAACAAAATCGCTTTATAACGTGTATGCTTTATGATTTAGATTATATTCTAATTGTGTTGAAGGCAGGGTTGGTGATTTTTTTAAATTTAAAAAATAGGATTTGTTTTATTTAAATCAAATTTTTTGGATTTTGTAAGCAAATTATGTATGCGCACACAAATACAGTAGCAAATTCAGTTAATTATTTTTGTCTTCAAAGAATTTTGAGATATTTCAGTTGAAATAATTATTTATAACTAGTTCAAAATTAATTATTAATTAATTATATTGTATAAAAATGTATGCTTAATAAACAGAGAACAACAAGAAACAGAAGATAAAGCTTATATTTCTGGACCAAATGTACGAGGTGCAGGGTTCCCACGGCCTTAAAAAGTCCCTAAAAAGGCCTTAAATATGGAAATTGATTTAGGGGCCCCTAAAAGGCCTTATTTTCTTCCAAAAACTCTTAAAAGGCCCTAATTTTTATTTTTGAGGCCTTAAATTTATTTCCCCTCTTCCTTTTCCAACTCAGAAGTCATATTGATTCATGACATGGATTTTTCAAAACTGGTAAATGGGATGAAAATCTACATGTATTGATATATATATATATATATATATATATATATATATACATCTGCACAGTGGCAATTTTGTACGGATTTTCTATTGTAAGTGAATTTTCATTTGATGTTACGATCGTTCTGGAATTTTACAAATTATCTCAGAAGCTAAGTGGTCACAGAGAACTCAAGGATGCCATGAAATTGCTTGAGAAACCTTATGTTATGGGGAAAAAAAAAAAAGAATGCGTAGAAACATACCTACAGTCGGTATTTTTTCTCATTCTTCTGCATTGGAAAAGGGGTTCGTTGCAGCCTCAAAATCTTTTGCAAAATTTGCGTAATAAATATGTTGTTTTTACTCTTTCAAAATTTTTAGTTGCATAGATTTACATGTACTGAGAAATGCTGTTGGGGGCAAAATAAAGTCTGGTTGTGGTTTATAGATTGAAAAGTTAGCTAAGCATAATATTTATAGCTCTGAAGGAAATATAGCTATGAAAAGAATAAATCTTTAAATTTAAGATAAAATTTGAAAAAGTTGACTTATGCAAGATTTAATTCAGTGAGATGTTCATGTTGCTGCTTCATCATCGTTCTGAGGAAGGCATTTATTCATAACAATGAATTGATCGTGTATAAAGATGCATTAAATGCGCATTAGAATCCATTGGAGGAGAAAAAATGAGTTCCTTAGTGGTGATAGCAAAGTTTTAATGTAATTTCCAGAATTCTTATTATTTTTTTAAAAAGTTAATTTCAGTGTTCAACATTTGACTATATTCACCCGACATACGATGTCATTCTTATTTCTTCAAAGAAAAGTCATTCTAAATGTTATATGTAATGTGGCCCTAAAAAAGTTACACTTGGCCCTGAAAAGGCCCTAAAAAGGCCTTAAATTTGACTTGGAGATGAGAGTGGGAACCCTGAGGTGTGATTGGAAAGTTTTAAGAATGGGCTTGTAATTTCACAAATGGCGGTACTTACATGCTACTGTGATGCATGTCCTTCACAATAGTCCCCTTCTGACTGAACACACAGACTCCAACGGTGTCTCCACTTTTGGAAGCATTCCTGGAATTTTTTTTTTCTCAAGTGTGTGAAGGACGCTTGCCGGATTCGCCTGGATGTCTTCCATTGAGTCAAATCGCTTCCCTTTCAGTGAAAATTTCAGTTTAGGAAACAGGTAAAAGAATTTTTGACCAAATTTAACATTGCTAGCGAAGCTTCATTTCCTTATGAAACTTTTTTTTCTGTTAGCGAACCAACAGCTCACCATGACTAGAAAATAAAATTGATATGATATTGCAATTTTATTCTTGCAATCAATCTAAGATCATTGCCAAGACTTATTCCAGATGAAAAGTCACACAATAAAAGTTAAATTAAATTAATTTAATTACCCTCTAGGGAGAAATCTGATCCTACTGACGGAATTATTCCTAAGTTTTCTTAACTAATTCTTCTACATGTTATATTACTTTTCAAGCGTTGACAATGTCTAATGTTTTTTTGACGAGTAGACACACGACGTTTTTCAAACACTGCAGGTTTTATGCCGCAGGCAAAATTTTTTATACTCTTAGCAAGGACAGTGCCGCATGCAACGCTTTTTATATTCTTAGCTAGAGCAATGCTTCAGGCAACGTTTTTTACGTTCTTATCAAGGACATCGCAGCAGGTGACGTTTTTTATACTCTTAGCAAAGATGGTGACATTTTTAAAATTCAGCCCGGGCAACACTGTGCAGGTACTGCTGGTTTATATATAATTTAAGGAATTGAAATGTGAAAATTTTCTTAACCTCTTCTAAAAGTGCACAACGGTTACTCATGCTGGCCTTTTCATTCAGAACCTCAATTTGGTGTGAAGATGCATATGTTTTATTTAATGGTTCTCTGGAAATGTTGCATAATTAATATAACTTCTAAAAACAGGCCAAGCAACAGAATAAGGCGAGATACATTCTCCCTCTTGGCAACTTTTTTGCAGGAGCCAAACAGCATGCCTTGTCAATGATGAACAAATATTATTTCATGATGTTATTCATATATTTAAATAACTTTTAAGGTAATTGAATATGATGCATTATTTTTAATTTCATATTCTAAGAATGTTCTTCTTCTGCAAGAATTCTTATGAGAATGTTTTCTTTTCATATTTCTAGTTTTTTCAAATTCTTGTACAAAAACTTTTAATGCATAGTATTATCTGGCATGTTTACATGTTTGCAATTAACAAATGAATTCAAATTACAATTATTTTGACCATTGAATTTTTTTTTCTTTATGAATATGTAAGAAAAATTTAGCATTGAACTCATGTTGTGAAAGTTTGAGTTTTGGACATAACCTTTTTTGCCTAACATGGAGGAAATAAAACTAATGTACAGCGTAATCGCAAATACCACCTACCCTCAAATAATGATACGCACCTCTATTATTATAAGTACAATTTTGGGAAAAAATATTATAATTTTAAAAATTATTATTCATTTCCTGTGTGACTAATACAATAAACATCTCAAACTACCTTTGAAAAATCCCATTTTAGATGCTTCATCACAAATCCGCAAAACTTGCACCCTAACAAACCTATTTTTCAGGAAGAAAAGTGTGGGAAGTGTTCAGGATTGTACAAATAATTTAAAACAATTATTTGAGAATGGATGAACAAATCATGTAAAGATTTAGTACATTAGTTGTCAAATGTAAATTGTACTATACGCATTACATTTGAGGAACTAAGTGCAGTACTGAAATTTCAATCTTTAATCATATTCAATTAGCTTAACTTTAATGATTTCATTTTCAGTATTTAATTTCAAAAACAAATAAATAAATGTAAAAATTCTAGTGTATATATGGAATTTGATAAAAATAAATAAATAACTGCTATATAATAAATAATTTTGATTTGAAGAAAGATCAATATCTATGTTTGGTGCCACAAGCGGCTGAAACAAAACCAAGCTTTTTCTCTGAACACTTAAAAGGAAAACTTCACTACTGAAGCTCAAGGCATTTGCTTGTGAAAATTAATTCTAAGTTCTGAAACAACATGAACGAAAACTGCATGTCATGTTCTAAAATAAATGTGCTTTACTTTCAGACATCTCTGGAGAGTCCACTTATTTTTTGTCTTCTCCATAAACTGTTTGCAGCTCAGCCAATAGAGGAACTCAAGAAGATCGCCTTGGAAACATGCAGCTTAACCGAAGACGAATTCACGGTCAGTTTTGAGACTAAAATTTTTCAGTTTTTTCAATTGATTGATGATGGGATGATTTTTTGAAGGCTAGAAGTAAATATTTATGGATTTGCATGTTTTCCTGTATTCAAGGGTGTAAGTTGCTTCAATTTTCTTGTTGTAGGCTTTACTGGTATATACTTCTGGTATGTTCAGCAGCATGGGAAACTACAAGAGCTTTGGAGATAAAAAATTTATCCCCAATCTGCCAAAGGTGTGGTGTAGTATAAAAAAAATTTTTTCAAATGCATTTTTTTTTTGTCATGTACTAAACATTGTTGCTGTCTCATTTGATACATATAGGAAAAGTTTGAATCCTTAGTCAGAGCAAGTGCAGCTGCTCAGAAAGAACCCAGCCGTGTAGACAGTTTGCTTTCACGATGCCTTGAAGAGATATACTCATTGAGAGATGGGGAAAAGCAACTTGGCTTCCCATACATCGTAAGAAATGTCTTTGAATTATTTGTTTAAATTTTACTAACAACATTAATGATTATTATCTTTATTTTTCATCAATTGTTTACTAATTTATGATTAATTTTTGAACTAGGTTTTTCAAACTGTACTGGCTAATTATATGATTTCACAATTAGTTGTAACAGGTTATCTTTACTTTCTAATTCTGTTTTATACTTGTAAGAAAACACAAAGTAAATATGTAAATATCTAGTAGGGCCTTTATAAATATATAAGAGGGACTTTTCAATTACTAGAAAGGAAATTAATAATTTTTAAATGTAGCGTAGTTTAATGTTCATTGACAATGAAGATCCAAATATAATGACTTAGCTTATATTCTCTTGGGGCCCTCGATACTCAATCGGGTGCTTTTAAAAATACTGTTTGTGCGATTTGAAAATTAAAAACACCAGATTGTTAAAGCAATCAACAATGGTTTACTTGGTTTTAAACATGGAAATTATGTATAAATTATTATTTAAACTATTTATTAACAAAATTTTGAAATTTTTTATAGCTATTTTATTTTGTAATCAATTTTGAATCAAAGAACCATAAAAAAAAATTATGTCACAATTGTCTGCTTAATTCTGGGGTCTCAAGATGTTACACTATAATGGGTTTTTTTTACACAAATTTGTTGGAAAGAGATGGAACTTTAGCAAAAATTTAGATCCCCAGGTTCAAAAATGAACACGCAGATAAATAAAATGAAAAAGATGTTAAACCAAAAAATATTTGAAGAAAATGACAGATTTCTTTAGTAATTGATTTTAAAACCGAGAGGAAAGAAACAGTAAAGAAGAAACAAGGGATAGAGAAATTGTCTGTGCTTTGTAGGAGGCCTTAAACTTATTTTTTGTGGGGATATTTTTGAAGGGGGGGGGGGGACCACTGATCTTGGGCAGGGTTCGACCCTGGGACCCCTGTTTGAACTGCTTCAGAATCCACTGACCACATCATGCTTTCTTTGAATAATCTTCATTACAATTTTACTCTTTGTAAAAATGTATTGCAAGATGTTAAGAACTTTTTTAAAATGCTAATTAATATTTTTTTCTTTCTTCTTTTTTTGCGTGTTGTCTGCTTAAACACCCATCCTTTTCATATACGCTGTTCGTTTTCGATTATAGAAGTTTACATAGAAAACTGAAAGGCCATTTAAGTAAGCTTTCTATTAATTGATGATCAACATTGCAAAATAAAAGCGTTATATTATTATTTATTGCTTATATTGCAGGTTATGTGTTTCTGATACTTTCTCTCTACGCAAAAAAAGTAATTCTCGCTGCTGGTGCTGCAGCTGCTGTCTTAGAGAAATTCTACCTTGCATGCTTCAAACCCATAAAAGTCGAAAACTATTCAATGAAAAATTCTGAAAATCTTATGAATTATAGAGAACTTTCTCGCAACCAGGCTGTAAAACATTTATAAATTCAAATAGTAATTTTAGAAATATTGAGTTCGAAAGTCAACAAATTTATTTTCTCTCAGTTTGCGGTCCCCAAGGCTCAATTTTAAAGGAAAAAATACAATTTTTCGAATGCAAAGAGGTACCCTGTCCCTCTCTATATATTTCTAACTAAGCCCTTTTTTCGAAATACTAATTCTTAAAAAAATCCCATTTAAACTTCAACTTTTTAATACTTTTCTCCACCAGACCCTACCTGTTAGCTGAGGTCTTAGGATTGCTAGTGCACATTGCTTAGGGGCAAGGTAGTGGGGTCCACTGATTTGACATGCATGTATCCTCAAGTGTACATGGGTGCTCTTCAGCAGGTATCAAATGCGCAACCTTCCAGGTGGAAGAGCGACACTCTAACCACTAGGCTACCACAGCCCTACCTTTTTAATACTGGGTGGACAACTGTCTGAATCCATAACGTCAACAAAGAACTAAATAAAAATGTTGAAAAAATATATTTATTTAAAACAAAGTTTAATCATTTGATTATAATAAACAAAATTTAAAAATATGACGAAATAAATTTTTTGCAATCATTTCAGTTTTACAGAAGAGTAGAAACATAATGAGCTTGAGCCCTCTGCGCTCCACAGGGCTCAATTTTAAATGGTCCTGTTCGTTCCTCCCCCCCCCCCCCCCCCCCGTTAATGCACACCTGACCAAGCACAAAAGATATATTTTTCGATTCCAAAGTGTTGTGTGTTATGTAGAAGACTAAACCAGTTTAGCCTGCAATTAGCAAGCAAAGCAGCTTGTTAAATCAAGCAATTACAAGAAATGGTTCCGGGAGTTGAAGAGGAATAGCAAGCAGGGAGCAGTAGGCCCCTAGTTTTATATATATATATTTTTGATTAGATTGATAGATTGATTTCATCTATTACTAATTAATGCATGTTATTTTAGTTTGTAGCTAAGTTTGATGAAGAGGTATGTTGTATTTGTTTTAGGGAATCACTACTTATCTTTCAAAAAATTTCTCAAAAGAAGATGAAGATATTGTAAAGAATTTCTTTAAGCAGCAGGTAATGATTCTTTTTTAATATGGGAACACTTTGTTCATTTGTTGCTTACAGTTATTCAAACATTAATTAACAATACAACATTATTTACATGAACAATATTTAATTGACATATGTGCTTCTATGTTATAATTTGCACTGGCTGAAAGAAGAACTCTAAATGTACATCATTGCATTGCTTCGCCTTTAAGTTAGATTGAATTATTAATGCATTCTTTTTTGACTTGCTACTTTCATGCTTTATATAAAATTGTGGACCATTCGCAATTTTTATTTTCCGTTCTTGTATGTTCACCCAAAGCACTGTTGTATTTTATGTATTTATGCACTTGTGTTTTAATAAACCGTTAAAGATTGTTTATGTACTACATTTTATGAACTGTGAATTGAACTTTGTTCATTGAAGAGTTGCCTACAAAGTTCAGTGTATCTTATACTCAATACTGATTTTAAAGTGTGCAGTGTTTGAATTTTAATTTGCTCTGGGCTTAAAATGCCCGTATATTTGTTTCCACAAGAAATCTAATAATAAATGCTTTTAAAACATTAATTTTTCAGAAAAATTACTTTAAAAGATATGTGCATCTTAAAGTCTGTAAAGCACAATTATTTATTTTGGTGATCTCATAGTTGTAGTACATTTTAAATTTTCTAATTTAAAAACTGTGGCAAATTTTCAGAATATTGAAGCATACAATTCAAGACTTTTTAAGACTGTAGATGAGTCTGGCAATATTTGTTATGAAGTGAGGTTAGCATCAATTCTACAAACTGGTAAGAGTTCTCTCTCTACATCAAAACGTTAATAAAATACATTAAAAAATGATTTATTATTTTAATGTCTCTATATTAAATAATAAATCATCTCGGTATAAGTTAATTTCTTTTGAAATCTCAAAAAAAAAAAAAATGTTGTTTTTCTACACCTTTTATTGCTTCTTAATGTATTTTTTCTTTAACTCAAAGTTTCTCTATATTATTCCTGGTAACTCAAAATTTTTTCTTCGCTCAAATTTTTTGCTACCTTCCATCTAGCTAATTTCCCTCAAAACAATGGTTTTCAGAATTTGTTCTCAATTAAAACTTGAACAGTCAGCTGACGTATTTCTGTTTCTACAAGATAGTTACTAAACTTTTGCAAGTTAGCCTAAATAGCCATTTTAAGCCATATTTCACATTTAGATTGGAATAATTCACGCCCAGATATCGTAAAGTATGATAAGTTTATTTTATGCTTATTTTTGTGTGACATACCGTAAAATCCCGAAAGTAACCCCCCTCTATTTAAAAACCAAACTGGCAAATTTCAGATAGGGGGGTTATAATCTAGATTTTCGAAAAAAATTATGAAAAAAAAAAATGTTTTTAGTATTAAGAGCATTTACTGAAGATAAATAATATGTATAACCCATTTAAAATTATTTTAATATAAAACAAGATTTAAAAAATAAATAAACAAAAATCTGTCTTATAATTTTCTAATAGAAAATTGATCGCATGGGGATGGCATCTTTGACTGAAGAAAGAATTTAGCACTTAAGTTATCAGAAATCCCTATAATTTAAATTTAAAACTCATAAAATGCAAATTTGGCATGTTTTCGGGGCCAGCGCTACATCGGTATTTCGTAATGTGCCGAATTTCAAAACACGACCAAAAATGGCGGACTTACACGATCAAAGATGGCGGCTAATGAACGAATCAACGCCAAGAAAGAATTTAGCACTTAAGTTAGCAGAAATCCCTATAATTTAAATTTAAAACTCATAAAACGCAAATTTGGCCTGTTCGCGACCAGCGCTATGTCGGTATTTCGTAATGTGTCGAATTTCAAAACACGACCAAAAATGGCGGACTCGCAAGATCAAAGATGGCGGCTAATGAACGAATCAACGCCGAGTACATGAATTTTATTTTTAAGCATATAGACCTTGAATATTTATGAAAAATAAACAAATAAAATAAAACACAAAAAGAGAAATTGGACATATTTAATCTTTATCATAAGAAAATAACACAAAATTTGTTTTAAAATCGTCAGCCATTTGGGGAGGGGGGTTATATTAAGGAATATTGAATGATTCCACTTTCGGCGAGAAAGGGGGGGGGGGGGGCTACTTTCGGGATTTTACGTACGTATATCGTACTATTTTCTTCTGTCAAAATATTTTGGAGTTGATTTATGATGACTTGAATTTTTGATATCTCAAATTACTTTTTTTTTTCAAGATAGCAAGAGTTGACTGTAAAAGCATCAAAATATTTCTCCCAACTTTGTCAAAAGATTTACATTGTTTTTCTTATCGTGTTAAACTATCACTGAACAGTACAGTTCACATTTGCTTTTTATTAGATTCTGCTGAGGAAAAGAGTTTGACAAGTACCCATACTTTAAATGGTCACAAATTTGTCATTACAAGAGGTGACTATGCTAAGTTGCTAGAACTTGTGAATGAAAACTTGATGATTGCCAAGGTAAGATTGATTATTAAAATTTATGTTTTTATATTGTGCAGAATACTCTGTTAGAAAAGTCAACAAGTGCTCGATTATGTTTCTTTATACTTTTAAATTTTTTCAAAAGATTGCTTGGAATTTGACTGTTACGAAACTGAATTTTCCTCCATGATATTGTGTGTGCTTTTTTCCCCCTCTCCCTTTTTCTTTTTTAATGTTAATGTGTATTTATAATTTGATGCTCCTTTACTCAAGGATTGCAAAGAACCCTCTGCTTGAATAATTATAATATACTAATTGGAATATATATACAGTAGACGCCGCTTAATGTGATCACGGTTAATGTTATCAATCGTTTAATGTTATCAAAATCGCTTAGTCCCGTCCAATACGCATCTCGAGAAAATAAAGTTGCAGTATGGGACCTCAAATCCGGAACGCTCGGGGCCGCTATCTGTCCGGATTTTGGGTCCTCATTCAAAAAATTTTGTAAGTAGCATCAGAGCCCATGTAATTTGCTCTGGAACTTTTTATTAGCATTTTGCCCATATATAGTGTTTTTATTAAGGTACATACTCGCCTATAATATTTAGCACAAAAAACAAAGTTTGAGTAGGCTTACATACGAGGCAAAGCATCGAAAAATCTAGACTTTTCTCAATGTCATTTTAACCTATTTAATTAAACAATTAAAGAAAAGATTTCTGTTAAATTTTGATATGGTTTTATATTCTCTAGCCACTAAATTATTGTAGTAAAAAGATCAGACCATCGGAAAAATGCGAGAAACGCGAATTTTCAATTTCTCGAATGTTCTGTATCGAGCGAAAATTAGAGTTCATTTCAAAAAACAAATATAAGAAAACAACAATAGAAGTAAGCAAAATTTAATGATATTAACTCCGAATTAAAGCAACAATAAAGGAAAGCTAATCGCAAAAATGGACCCTTTTCGAAAAACCGCGAAATAATTTTTTTGAAAAAAAAAGGCACATTTCCGATCTTAAGCATGTTGATTACATTTTATTTTTCTGCTCTTTAAAACGCCTATTTCCGGGAAAAAAAAAAAAACGGTGTAAAACATTTCCCGATTGTTTTTCAAGACAACAATTAATAAACTCTAATTGCAAAAGCAAACCCTTTTCAGAAAATCGCGAAATATATTTTTTTGAAAACAGCACATATCCGATTGTGCATCCCGACATGTTCATTACAGTTTATTTTCCTTCTCTTTAAAACGCCTATTTCCAAAAGAAAAACGGTGCAAAACATTTCCCGTTTTTTTTTTTTTTTCTTTCAAAAAACAAAAGCTGTTTTTTTTTTTCAGCTGCCGATTTTTTTCGAAAAAGTTCCATATTTTGGGTTTACCGGATTTCGGGATTCCAAAATTGGGGTCCCATACTGTATATTCATGTCAAGAAATCATTAAATGATGATTCAGGGGAGGGGGGAATCTAAATTCTTAATAAAACTTTAGATCTGAAAAATTCTTAGCAGTTGCAGATTATATATATCGCTCAGAAAATTACATTATGACTTATTTCCATCCCCCCCCCCCCCAATAAAAAGGAATTGCACAAAGTTCAGATAGGAAAAAAAATAGTGCACCCCCCTCCCCGTAAAGAATTTTTCTGATTGTGCCTTGTGCCACTCATACTGTCATTATGTATAACAGTGATACCGTGTAACTATCACAACTAAAATTATAAAATCAGGGAAGTTTTTTGAGCTCAATCAGGGATTTTTTCTTGGATTTTGTTACTACCACGAAATTACAAAAACAGTATCGAATAATCAAACGGTTTGTTTCCTACAATGATACAGAAGATTAACACAGTATTTTCAGTCTGAATAATTTTGATGAAATATCAAATTTAGATTTATTTTAAGTGAAATTTTCTAATCCTTAAACAAGTAAAAAAAAAATATTTAAAGGTATCATTTGCAAAATAAATTTTATTCAATGTTGAACATAAATTAAAATTTGAAATTTCTGCCGATTTGAATAAATATTTATTCATTTATATTTTTAAATAAGTAACAATTTGAGAAAGAAATTAATTAAAAAAAATAACTTTTGTCTCTCACTCTTAGCCATTTATTGGTTGTAAAAAAGGTATTTATGAACATAGTTACAGGTATAAAAATTCTTATTTTTGAATAGGCTATGAATTTTTTTTTTTTTTTTAAGTTGGGCAAAAGCTCTATTTATTCAAGTTTAATTTTCAAAAGATGTCGAAACTGCTCTTTTTCAAGTTATATTTAGTTAAAATAAAAAAAACAAACACACAAATTTATATTTTAATGGTCACTATTTTGGTCACTTTTTTTAAAGCTGTGGTCACTTTTTTCACTATTTTGAAGACTCCAAAGTGCGCCGAGCCCTGATACATTGAAAAATCATCGTTTATTGTAATCAAATGTTCGTTTATTGTTATCAGTTTATATGTAAATTTTATTTTCCTGAAATCAATAAAAACAAGAAGGAAAACTTTTTTTTTGTTTTTTAGTGTTTCCTGAAACTTACCAAAAGTCCAAACGAGGCTCGTATATTATCTTTAAACACCTGTTATTAGGAGGGGGGGATACGAAACACAATGAGGGTATTCTTCTTTGAGACACCTTTACCAAGTCCCAACGGTGACATTTCAATTTCCCCGAAATCCTTAATTAAAGAGAAAACCTAGAGAGACCTGCCAGTGACCTTCAAAAGAGAACATTGTTTCGGGTATGCCATGTGATCTTGCCACGTGATCTTGGAACTGCCACGTGCAGACGCATGCAGAAGAAGATCAGCATAAATTTTACTTTACCATAGTTCATACGATTTGTACGTAACCTGGTTTGTTTTTTATAATGGAAAGGAAACAGAGAGATCTTACTGCGAAAGAAAAGGTTGACCTTTTAAATCGTTACGATAAATTGCCGAAAATGAGCCAAAGGAATGCTGCTGTTCAATTGAATGTTTCGCAGCCGCTTTTGTGCAAAATTTAAAAAAATCGTGAAGATATCGAAAAAAGTGCACTTTGAACGAAAATCTGAATTGTAAAAGAAATCGAGATGGAAAAGACAGAAAGGTTGAATCTGCATTAAAACTCTGGTTCACAAACGTTCGTGAAAGGGGCGCTCGTGTTAATGGTCCAATTTTGTGCCAAAAAGCTGAAGATTTAGCTGGAATTTTGGGTAAAGGAAACTTCGTAGCCACAGAAGGATGGTTCCACCGCTGGAAAAAGAGAAAAAGAGGGAGAACATACTCTTCCGAATGACACACGGTGAACAAAAAGATGTCAATAATGTAGCCGCAGATCAGTGGATTAAAGAAGAATGGCCTAAACTTATTGCCACATATTCACCTGAAGATGTATATAACGCTGATGAAGCTTGCCTATGTTTTCGTGCGTTGCCTGAACACACCTACATGTTTCAGAAGGAAAGTACGCAAGGGTGTAAAACCTCCAAGGAACGCCTAACTGTGCTATGTTGCGCTAGTATGACCGGCACTAAAGAAAAACTTTTAGTGATTGGAAAAAATAAGAAGCCCCGCTGTTTCAAAGGTGTGAAAAATCTGCCCGTCGATTATTATGCCAACAAAACGGCTTGGATGACTACCACCATCTTTAACGAATAGCTGTTGAACTGGGACAAGCGACTAAAACGGAACATACTCCTTCTCATAGACAACTGCACTGCGCATGATGTAACTGTTTCATTAAAGAAGATAAAGATTGTGTTCTTACCACCAAACACCACTTCTTTAATTCAACCGTGTGACCAGGGAATTATCCGCACCTTGAAGGCATACTACAGAAAGGAAATGCGTTCAAGGATCTTAGAAAATATGGAAGACCAAGATCTTAATGCGAACGCTCTAGCCAAAAAACAAATGTTTTGGATGCCATACATTTGTTAACAATGTTCTGGAACAATGTCTCGGAGAAAACAATTTGAAATTGTTGGGAGGATTGTCATGGAGGATTTTGTCAACCAGAGGACAACAATGCTGCTGTGATGAAAGAAATGGAAGGCGTTTTCAATCCCCCTCCCGATATGAATGCTGAGGATTTTGAAGCATGGATGGAGATCGACGATAAAGTTGAGACTTCTACTTCGTTAACTGATGAGGACATTTGCAAAGCGGTAAGTGTCAAAGATCAAGCTTCGTCACAAGATTCTGATGCTGATGATGAACCCAAAAGTGCCATCAAGGACAAAATTCTGACGTCTGCTCAGATGAGGGAGGTACTTCGAATCTTACGTCTATGTGTGCAAAACAAAACCGATGCATAACACTTTCATAAACATTATGATTATGAGCGATTCGTAAATGACTTGCTTCGAAAGAATGCTAAACAATCGACAATTGATGATTTCTTTTTCAGTTAGTAATTAACCTTTAGTACATTTTGTATTGTTTTCTGCAGTTCATCATTAAATATGTAAGTATACTAACTAATTCTTTCTCTTTAGTGTACATTAGTTTCTATTAAATACTATAGGGTTTTACAGCAACAACTCCTAATTTAAAATTTATATTTTAATACATATGTAAAAAAATCATTATTTAGCTTTATTTTATTTTCGTGTACTGTAATCAATCTGTTATTGTTATCAAATCACGTTCATCCCGATGTGATCACATTAAGCGACGTCTACTGTATATGCATGAACATACTACACAATGTAGAGCCATTTATCCAGAGAAACCTGTTGACCAAAATCATATTTTCAATCAACGCACTCATAAATCTTCCCAGAGAAAAGTACCAATTATTATCAATAACTGATCAAAAGTATAGAGTACAAAAGAATTGTCACATTTGATATTACTGTACATAAAATTCAAGAATATTTTAAAAATTAGTTAATTGATTAAATAAGTAAAGATTTATGTATGTTTAATCTTTAACCATTTTGTTATTTTTCCATAATATCCGTAATAGACTTTTCTTTATTTATTGGTTAAAATTATAATAAATGAAAATATATTTTTAAAAATTCAAAAATATCTGAGCATTTTTATGAAAACTGGAAAACAAAAATTAGATGACATTGTCATATCAAAAACCAATAACTTTTGACAAGTTTAAGTAAGCTCTATGAGACCTAAAGTTGCCTTATTTTCCATTCCCTTTACATTAAGTGTATTATTCTTTACTTCATGTTTATACTTATTGATTTTTCAGGATTTGAAGCATTTAGACAAGGGCAGGTTTGTTTTTTCCTGTAGGATTATTAAGTTTATTTTGAAGGAATTCCATTCTTTTCTCATATTCTGATTAATCTTTAATCTTGATTGTATTGAAATTTAAACACAAACAATGATTGATTTTACCTAATCCTTAATCTAGTTATTATAATAGCTAATTTCGAATTATAAATATAAATTAATCTAATCAATAGATGCTTGTTGGATCATCAACTAGTTGTCCAGAAAAAACTGTTTAGTTTGAAACAACTCTTCTGCATAACTGATATTCCATACTGCAATACTAAAAAAAAAGGCAAAGGTTTTTTTGAGGGGGCAAGAATACAGAAATTTTAATGAAAATGCAAAACTTTAAAGCACATACAAAATACTATTTAAGTTATCCGTAAGTATAAATAGTTATTGCAACTTTTCTAAGTCTCTAGTTGAAAACATTATGGGGCTTAAATATGAAAAAAAAAAGTTTCATAAAAGCTTTGATTATAGAAGAACTGTGATCTTTGCAGTACACTAAATACAATTGCTTTTTTTTTTCTCAAAATTTTAAATGATAATATTTTAAAATTTTAATAAGCAACATCAAGATAAATTAATAAAACAATGGTTGTGTGATCATCTGTTTCTTGTGTCATTCTAATTTCCTCAGATATTTTATAATTTTAAACATTGTACTGGTTTTTAAAGAAAGTATATTTATTACTTCATTTTTTCATTGTCATCAATTAAAATAACTCCATTTTTATTGTTTTATTTTCATATTATGTTGTTACAACTGAAGAATTTAGAAATTTTGAGTAAAAAGTAATTATGTGTGGTAAACATGTCCGAGTTATTAAACACTGCAAAGATGTATATTTTCTTATTTGTTTGTTACTTTCATGATGTAGAAGTATGCTGCCAACACAAATGAAGAAATGATGTTGGAACATTATATAAAGAGCTTTCGGACAGGTTCCCTAGATTCCCATAAAGATGGTTCCCGGTACTGGATCAAGGACAAGGGACCTATCGTTGAGTCGTAAGAATAGCTTTCTATTTTGAATGTTTAGGAAATATTCTTTGATGAAACTTGCAAATGATTTGCAATAGGAGACATAAAACTTTCATGTCTATAAATTTCTGTGTTTCTTCACATTTCAAAAATTTTATTGCATTGTTTTCTCCATTAAATTTTTTTTTTTACTTTTCCCTTTTTTTTCGATAATTATTTTTAAACTAACTTTTTTATTTTAAAGTAGTGACAGAATGGGAAAAAAAAATTCTAATGTTTGCTCCAGAAAAAACAAGATTGAGTTGGTAATTTCTCAAAATTCTTGAAAATTAGCGAATTTCTCTGTTTTTGTGATCAATATTAATACATTGATTGCCACACGAATTTATAAAGGAATTCCAGTCAGGCTACGCTTTTATTGTCAGTCACTAGTAACCCATGTGGCCTGAACGGAAAATTTAGTGTCGGCCAATTTGACATGACAATCAATGTGATAATGATATAATCCCACAATAAATAGAAATTAAGTAAGTTTTAAATAAATTTTCAGTTTTAGTTTTATATTACATTTTGCAGTGTCAGCTACCGGTAGCTGACGCAGCCTAAACAGGAAGCTCAATGTCACACTGCTATGTTAATTCATTTTGTGTTCATGTTAAAAATGTGAAAAATATTTTTTATTTATATTTATGTTTTTACACTTTGAAATTTAAATTAAAATAGAATTTCCTCAAATAAAGTCTGCATTTAGCCTTTCAACTAAATATTAGTTGACAGATTTCATTTCGCTTTGTCCCAATTTTATTAACTTTTATAATCTGTGAGTAGATTTAGTCAATAAGAAAATGAAATCAACATTAAATAAAACTAAAACTGCCAAAAATTTTAGCTGCAATGACTTTCATTAATTTTTTGTTTTGCTACAAGTTCTGTGACATCCAAGATAACCCAAGTTTTTAGAGGTAATTTTTCAAGAATTATTGTTTCTTTCATTGTTTGATTTTTCTCACTCCAGATGTCTACAAGCCATTGTTTTTTTTCCCTCATAAACTCTTCTTCAGAAATTACTATACAAAATTTTGTGAGAATTATTTTTGAGTCCCTAAAAAAATATTCAAGCAAATTTTGCAATGTAATCAAAATAGCAATTTTTGGACTGATTTCTTTTTTTGGCTTGGAATGTCTGCCACGAATAAACCAACATTTTTTATTTCTTCCTTTTGTTTTTAGCTACATTGGCTTCATTGAGACTTACAGAGACCCAGCCGGTATGAGGGGAGAGTTTGAAGGTAAGATTCCTGAATAAATAGAACTTTTAGCCAACTTTATTTTATACCTATAAATATGCTCATAAATACCTTTTTCAAAACCTGTAAATGGCTAAGAGTGAGAGAGACAAAATTTTTTAAATTAATTTCTTTCTCAAATTGTTAGTTTTTTAAAAATATAAATGAATAAATATTTATTTAAATCGGCAGAAATTTCCATTTTAAATTTATTTTAAAATTCAACATTGAATAAAATTTATTTTGCAAATGCTGCTTTTTAAATATTGTTCATACTTGTTCAAGGATTAATTATCACTAAATAACAGAAAATTTCACTTGAAATAAATCTACATTTGATATTTTGTCAAAATTATTTGGACTGAAAATTCTATGTTAATCTTCTGTATCATTGTAGGAAACAAATCGTTTGATTATTTGATACTGTTTTTGTAATTTCATGGTGGCAACAGAATCCAAGAAAAAAAATCCCTGACAATTCCCTGATTGAGCTCAAAAAGTTCCTTGATTTTATAATATTAGTTGTGATAGTTACACGGTATCACTGTCATATATAATGACAGAATGAGTGGCGCAACCAGAAAAATTCTTTAAGTGGGAGGGGGATGCACTATTTTTTCCCACCTGAACTTTGTACAATTCCTTTGAGAGGCCATAATGTAATTTTTGAGAAATATAATCTGACACTGCTGAGAATTTTTCAAAGCTTAAGTTTTTTTTAAAGACTTTCGATCACCCCCCCCCCCCCCCCCGGGCCCTCATTATTTAATGATTTTGTGATAAAAATATAACTTTATTTTCTGTCTTTTGTCAATTTAAAAAAAAAAAAAAAATTCTGAGAGAAATTTCAAATTATCACTAGGGGGGAGCATGGGGCACTCTGATCCCCCTATGTTGCACCACAGCAGTATCATGAACCTCAAGTTTGCTCAGCGCAATGCTATACAGAATTTCAGAACATGACCAAAAATGGCAGGTTTACAGAGCCAACAATGGCGGATTCTCGGAAGCTTCAATGCTGACACGCATCTTTTTATGCAAAATTACAATGTTTTCTTAACTCACAGACAGAAAAAATAACTTTGTTGGGCTGTTTTGCTTTAGGAAAGGTGCTTTTGACCAGAGGAACAATGATTTTCTCTAATTAAAAACAAAATATTTTTTAAAAAGTGAAAATAATGGCCAATTTTTAAAAAAGTGACTTTTAGTGAAAAAATTGACTTGTGCCAACCCCTGCGATTCGCTATAAGAAGCCAGTCAGGGGCGACATTGAGGTTTAGTTTTCAAAAGATGTCAAAACTGTTTAATTTGTTACCTAATATTTTGCTCAGCAGAGACATGTCGCCATCTGCTGTCTGTAAGTCACACACACACAAAAGTTTACATTTTAATCAATCGTAAAAAAAAAAGCCCCACGCTGAAATTCCGTATCCTGTGACTAGTCCATAAAAATGCCGGCAGTCTCTTGCGATGCAAGCCAGGGGGCTCATGATGCCTTGCAACCGTTTTTAAAATTTACTCCCATCAAATGATTTTTTGTTTTCTTCAACCATGTCAACATTCCCGACCCGCCATTCGTGCTATCTTACAATGTGAGTCAGGAGGATCCGGATGAGCTACAACTTAGTCAACCTGTTCTTTGATAGAATTTTGTCATTTTAACCGCTCCAATAAATTCAATCAGCTTAGTCCTTCTGCTTCAATGGCCCATTTGACTGCACCCCTGTTGTGCACGTTTATTTTTATTTTTCTAAGAATCGACAGATTTAAATGCCTGCTTACATTGGTAGATGATCCTACCAATGTAAACTCAACTGTCATGTCAATTATAAATGCATTAAAAAAAAAAGTTTAAGTAAGTGATCACCTTAGTTTTTTAAAATCAATTTCTTTTATTTTTTAAATTTTTTAGCATATATTTACTATGCTCTCCTCCTGACCACCTTCAAGGAGTTGCTTGCATTTTTGCACTTAAATATGTCTGAAGAATTCCCAATAATGCTCTTATTAATAGAATACCACGCAACTATTCCCATGCACACTGTTGATTGTGAAAGAGGGTTCAGCTGCCTCAATTTAAATTAAAATGTTGTCAGAAACAGATTATCCATTAATAATGTCAGTAATTTGAGGGTGATTAATATTAAAGGCCTTTAAAGTTATTTCAACTTCCATGAAGCTTTCGTAAAATGGGATAATATGAAAGAAGAATTTTGAATTGTAAGTCTAAATCATCTGAAAAATAAGCAAGTTTTAATTGTTATCTCTGTACATATTTGCTAAGTTTTTCCTTGAATGGTTTTTCTTATATTAGTGGGTAATAAACAGAGTGATATAAATTTTTTATGTATAAAAATTATCCTCTAAAAAATGAATCAGCTGAATTTTTAAATTACTACACAGTTTAAGAATGTGGTCATAATGGGCATTATGTCTACCCAATCAATGCACCATTGAGGGGAGGGGGTACTTATACCATTTTGAAAATCAAACATATTCTCTTTCAGTTATTTTTCAAATATCAATCATTTTTCTTAAGTGTTATGTATTCATATCCTTAAAAAGGTCGTACAGTAAAACATCAAAACCTGAAACACAATAAGGCATCTAGGAAAATACGTGAATATATTCATCACATTTTAGCGTTTTGCTAAAGCATTTTTGCTCATTTTAGCTTTTTTGCTAAGGAACTTTTGAACTCAGCTTAAACCCTGGTCCTTAAGGTTAGTGATATGGTTTTGGAGGCTACGGATTCAAAAACTAATTTTGGATGAGGGGATGGGAGAATGTCATGGTGTTGACTTCTGTTCTGGAGGTTTTAAAAATGAGGGTAAAATATTAAGCAATAGTAACATTAATAGTAGTGATTTGAGGCATCATAAAATGTTTAAGACAAGCAAAATGGGCATGCTCAAGATTCTATATACTAATGCTCGCAGTATCAGGAATAAGATGGACGAGTTAAATAGTGTTATTACTGGTGAGGAGTTGGATATTATTGGAATTACGGAAACAAGGATTACTGATGATGATGAGGATTTAGTGAGCATTGCCGGATATAATTTGTTTAGGCAAGACAGGTTGGGTAAGAAAGGTGGAGGGGTTTTATTCTATATTAAGGACACTTTTATTTGCAATGAATTGGTCATTAATAATAAGCCTAAGGATATTGAAATGATCTGGGTGGAGTTGCTGAGCAAAAAGGGTAAGAAGTTACATTCGGGGAATGTTTACAGGCCACCTAATGTTAGTCAGGATCAAGACGAGGAGATGTATAGAGTTATTAGGGACAAGTCTGGTAAAGGCTCGGTCATCATAATGGGGGATTTCAATTTCCCGGGCATAAACTGGAATAGTTTTTACACTAGCAATGGTAGGGAAGAAGATTTTCTGAAAGTGATTGGTGACTGTTTTTTGGATCAAGTTGTTACCCAGGGAACTAGGCATGGCGCTATTTTGGATCTATTTTTTTTGTGATATCGGAAGTTCTATTCAGGGGTTGAGTATAGGGGAACATTTTGGAGATATTGACCACAATACTATTAGGTTTTGGACCAGCTTCGATGCTCACAAAGGTGAAAATTTCAGATTTGTACCTAACTTCAGGAATGTTGATTATGTTGCACTGAGGCAGGGTTTGAAAGAGGTTTTTTCTTCTGGGTTGGAGAATAGTGAAGTTGATCTTCAGTGGGAAGAGTTTAAGGGGAAATGGGAGAAAACAGTGATGGATTATGTTCCCTTTAGAAAAAAAGGGGATTTCACGAAAATTTGGCCTATGTGGTTCTTTAGGGAGGTGAAAGAAGCTCTCGGTTATAAGCAGGCCACTTTTCAGCGTCTTAAAGAGACTGGGTACCATGCTGACAGAATTCTCTATTGTGAAGCTGGACGTACTTTCAAGTATTTGGTACGGAATAAAAAAAGGGCATTGGAGCAAAAGCTTGCAGATAACATTGAAAGGAATCCTAAGAAATTTTTTGCTTATGCTAATTCAGGGAAAGCTCGTAATACTCAGGTAGGCCCTTTAGTGGATGAGAATGGGAACTTGATTCAAAATGAGGGGGATATTGCTGATATTCTAAATAATTACTTTTCCAGTGTATTTAACGGAGACTATCTCAACAGTTGACATAAGCGAGACGCAAGCTAATACACAGCTTGAGGATTTTGTATTTTCTAGGGATGATGTGTTGTTTCATTTGAAAAAAATTAAAGCAAATAAGGCTCCAGGACCTGATAATGTTTATCCAAAAATTTTAGTAGAATGTGCAGAGGAATTAGTGGATGTTGTCTTGACTATTTTCATATCTTCATATAACTCGGGGACTGTACCAGCGGATTGGAAGCTGGCAAACATAACGCCGCTCTTCAAGAAAGGGTCTAAAGCTAAGGCAGGAAATTATAGGCCTGTGAGCCTTACTTCAATTCTTTGTAAAATTTCTGAAACGCTGATCAAAATCAAAATAGTGAATTTCCTGGAGGCAAATGGAGTGTTAACTAGTTTTCAGTATGGTTTTAGGAACTGTAGGTCCTGTACAACTAATTTGTTGCATTTCTATGACAAGGTTACCACAGCATTAGATAATAAAAAGTGCGTAGATGTTGTTTACATTGACTTTCAGAAAGCATTCGATAAAGTACCGCATGAAGCTCTTCTTAGCAAACTTGCTTATATTGGTATTGGTGGAAAAACTTTAATTTGGGTTAAAAATTGGCTGACTGGGAGGAAACAGAGAGTAGTAGTGAAGGGCAATTATTCTCAGTGGATTGATGTTTTGAGTGGTGTTCCACAAGGTTCTGTTTTAAGGCCTGTATTATTTATTATTTTTATTAATGATATTACTCGGAGTATTTCTGGGAACATCAATATTTTTGCTGATGGTGTCAAAATCATGGGAATTGTGGACACGGAGGAACAAGTCAATCAGTTTCAAGAGGATTTAAATCAAATTTCTAGATGGGCAATTAAGTGGGGTATGTCTTTTAATATTGGGGAATATCAAATGCTTCATTTTGGTCATGGGAATAAACATGCAACCTATTATTTACAAGGTTCCGTCATAAGGGAAGCAGAAACAATTGTTGATCTAGGAGTATTGATTAGTCACGACTTCAAGTCCAGTCAGCAGTGTAGCATAGTAAGTAACAAAGCCAACAGGAAGCTTGGGTTTATCAATAAGGCTATTTCGAACAGGTCTAAGGAAGTTGTATTGCCCTTATACAGAAGTTTGGTAAGACCTCATTTGGAGTATGCTGTTCAGTTTTAGTCTCCGTCCCTAAAAAAGGATATTACCTTATTGGAAAGGATTCAAAGGAGGGCTACAAGATTGGTAAGTGGTCTTTCAGACTTAGATTATGAGGTTAGGCTTAAAAGGCTCAATATGTATAGTCTTGAGCAAAGGAGGGTCAGAGGGGACATGATTCAGTTGTTTAAATTCATTAAAACGGGAAATGTTGATGGACTACAGCTGTGTGCTGAAAGTAGAACCAGAGGTCATTGTTTTAAGCTTTTCAAATCTCAGGCTAATCTTGAAATTAGGAAAAATTACTACTTCAGTAGGATTGTAGGCAGTTGGAATAGTTTACCAGAAGCGACTGTTAATTGCAGTGGGGTAAAAACTTTTAAGAAAGCTCTTGATGTTCATTGGGGACTGCTAAATTAACTAGGACCAGCCTAGCTGGGCCCTGAGCCTGTTGCTGGTCGTCACTTTTGTATTTGTATTTGTATTAAATGATAGAAAAGTAATGTAGGAAATTAATACAAATTAAATGTAGGAATTATTTGAATAGTTCTTTCAGAAAAAGTTTTGCTGTGTTTAAGGAGTGTTTTATGGTTTAAAGAGTTTAGCAGGCTTTCAAACAAAACTGTTCTCAATGTCAACTGTTTCTTTCTGCTTAAAATTTTGGTTTTCAATGATGCCTAAAAAACCTTTTATGTGCGTGAAATGAATATTTTCCTACTATAAAACTGATATTATTCACCTACATTTGTGTATATTGTCCTATTTCTGGGCCCTCAGAAAATCCAATCATTGCCAATCCTAAAATGGTGTGACCTTATTCTGAATTCTTTCCTTGCATTGTGAAGAAGGACAGGACAAGAACAAAATTAACTATATTGACCTGAAATCCAGAAAAACAAATAATTGAAGAAGAACCCCCCCCCCCCCCCAAAAAAAAAGGCCTAAAACAAGAAAAGTAACAAAGATTACAGTTCAAATTTACTTGCCCAGAACCAAAGCTTGAAACAAAAAAAAACCTTTTCCTGTGAAATCAAAAAGTACTTGAAAGACTGGGATTATACAACTGGTGCAGATTCTGACAGCTACTTGATTAAGAGCATTAGTTCTAAAAAATACTGATAGCGATGATGATGATATCAACAGAAGAAAACTTGCTTGTGATGATTTGTTGCTAGTAAATATACAGGAAAGAAAACTGAAAATATTTGTTGAGTAAGTATTTAATGTTTCAAAAGATGGATTAAACATGAAATTTGCTCGAAAAGTTGTAGATTTTAAATTTAAATGGCCACTAACAGAAGATGTTGCTATCATCAATGAAACCCCGAGTCGAAATTATCCTTTGACCACCAATTATCATTAAGAAAATGATTGTGTTACTGGTTTTGTTTTCACAACTGGTTTTGAAGGGCTCTCTGTATATTGAGCAGTATGTGAATAAAATGAAAAATGATAAACAGAAAAATATTGTTTTTGTAGGTATTTTTTAGTGATGGCTCAAGTGTCCCTTCATCATGACGCATGTATCCCTCTCATGGTGATGCTTGAGTCACAATGTAAAACAAAAAGTAAAAATTTACTAAACAAAGAAAAATTGTGCACAGGAAAATTATTAATTTAAATTAATATTGAAGAAAAAATATAAAGTTTTTAACTTATTTCATTTTGTTGCGAGACTAAATTTTTTTTTTTAAATTCAAAAAGTGGTTCAAATATTCCTATCTTCTCCTATGAGGTGTCTACTGAGCAATATCTTTGTTCTGTTAACATTTTGATTTGACGCAATTACTTTGTCAATGATTACTACTAAGCATATTTTGAAATATTACATGAATTGTTTTCGCTGCAGGATTTGTAGCCATGGTGAACAAACCCATGAGTGCAAAGTTTACTGAATTGGTAGAATCGGCAACCCGGCTTCTGCCCCTACTGCCCTGGCCACCCACCTATGAGAAGGATGAATTTCTGCGGCCCGATTTTACCTCTCTGGATGTCCTTACTTTTGCGGGAAGTGGTGTCCCAGCTGGCATTTGTATTCCAAACTGTAAGCTGGAAATTGATTTACCTTTATTAAAAAATGCTTTATTGTTTGGGAATAATTTCAGATTCCTAAAAATCCTGACATTTTATTGTTACATAAAAATCCTTAATTTTACATTACAATATCCCCCCCCCCCCCCTTCTTCTTCACAGGAATGATTCAGTTAAAAATGGTGTTTTCACCGAGTTAGATTTAAATGAAAAAGCTGTTTCTTTTTTATACCAAAGAGAATTATTTTACTTGTAATACAATACTTTTCATATCTGTAAAATATCAATTTTGTCCTCTTTTTCATCTCATTTTAAGCAACATTTTTCTTATTATGCAAATTTGCGGATATGAAATCAAAGATTTTGAAGTACCTTTTTGCATCATTTGAAAGTCCACAACAAACTGCACTAGACAAAATTTATTTGATGTTGAAAAAATGGTTTGAACAACTGTAATAATTGTTTTTTAACAATTCAAAGCTCACCTAGATGTATAAAGGCTGCACATGATCAAATTTATCTTTAAATGTATAATTGTAAAGAAAGAGTCAAAGAATTGAAATTATTTTCCCAGTTAATAAAATATTATAGTTTTTAATGTATTAGTGTACATAAGAAATGTGAAAACAGTATAATTAATTAAATTCATTGAAAGAATTGTTTGAAAAGTTGAAATATCTTGTGATAAAATTATTTTTACTAGTGCAATGTTTTTATGTGACCAATTAAAGACAATTTTTGTTATTGTAAAGCATGAGTACTCTAACTACAAGCCATGGCCTACCAAATTAATAACAAAGGAACAAAACTTGCATTCTCATCATAAGAACATTGTTAGTCTTTTAAAGTATGTTATTGGATTTGGCAATGTATTTTAAGCAACATTTTAAAGAAATCAGCTAATGGTATTTAATGAACATGCTGAACTGTTGTTCTTCCAACCTGAAATTTACTTCCTTAGTATTATCCAAAAAAAAAAAGTTTCTGTGATTTGTCTCTTAATTAAACATTTAATTTCTAAATTAACTTTTAAAAACTTTTTGAAATTAAAAGATGAAGAGGAAAATTTACTGGAAAATATTTAAATATTACTGCTTTTTTTTCACTAAAATTTTAAACTCGATGAAAATGAATATTATATTCAGTTTCCATATACAGTTTGAAAGTTAGGGCAGAGAAATTAGATTTTCCCTTCCCCGGAGATCAAATCATGTATTATTTTATAATCAAGTCAGACCCTGTGCCATTTATGGCATTATTGATTTTGTACTTTTGTTTTCAGATGATGAAATCAGGCAGTCTGAAGGCTTTAAGAATGTTTCTCTGGGTAATGTCATCTCTGTATCCACCAAAAAGCCACCAAATTACCTAAGTAAAGAAGATCAGGTACACATGCATTAAGATTTCTCTTGTTTATGCACAATTCCTTTTATATGATTGTTCAAAAACATGAATTTCCTGTTGTGTAGTTTTTCTGTCTTGCGTAATACACATGTACTAGAGTAGAGAAGTTTTTGTTTTTTTGGTTTTCTTTATATTCTAGCACATATGTCCATCAAATGTAAAAAAAACCATGTTCTGCCATAAGTTCTTTTAAAAATAATTTTTAAAGTTCAAGTGCAGTAAGAGATGCAAAAACTATCTTTTGTGTAAATACATCACCCATTGTAAATACATCACCCATATCATGACACAATGAGTTTGCGCAGTAAGTAGCATGCATGTAGCACTGGTACCATAAAATTTTCACAATTGATTATAGTACGCCAAGGTACACTTCATTCCTTGCATTTCTGGAACACTACTCTGATAAAATCAAATAACATCATTGATGTCACTTTTGGCATGTTGTTTAATTTACTTTTTACAAATTGTGTCTCTATACTGAAGTAATGATTTTAAAGTAACAATAAGATAAAGATGGAAATAAGGCAAATTGGTTAAGAGAAACTCAAGTTCTTCTCTGGAACATGCTGGGTGGCTTCAGAAGCTGTCGAGTTAGGTTCTTTTTGCGCATGGGATTTTTAAAAAATAATAAGAAATCATTAAGTAGTTTTTTTAGTCTAGTGTTGATGAATTTTTTGTTTTATAACTGTTTTAACCATATTTAGCTGTCAAAAGAGAAATAATTAATCAGCCAAAACTTTTGGAGTATAAATCTGCTCTATGAATGAAAACTTTGGGTATTTTAACAAAATACAAGTAAAAAATTAATCATGTGTGGCAAATGAATCTTGCCACACATGATGGATTTCATTTGACATTTTGCATGTTTTTGCAAGCTTTTGTCGATTTGTCTTCCTCTCTTTTTTTTTTCAAATTCTCATGATGCACCATTTAATTTATAAAAATATTTTCATCTGCAAGAATAGTGATATCTATGTGAGGCAACCGGATTTCAGACTTTTAAATTTAAGTTTTATTTCATTAAATTTGACTATTTTATATGAAAAGTTATACGGTAGAACAAGCACTTTACAAGCAAAAAATAAGCAAATTTAAAAAATAAACCTTGTTACCCCTTTTTACCTGTCCAGTAAAATTCGTTAGAATTGCAAACTTTTTTGGGGGGGAGGGGGAGGGGGTAAGTTAGGTATGTGTTTTTAAATACAGTTGAGCTTTCTTAATTCAAGCACAGTTAATACGAAATCACGGCTGAAACTAAAGGTCGAGACTAGTAGTTGCCACTCGCCATTGGCGACTAAAAATTTTTATTAGGCGACCACAGAATTTCATATTGGTTGCCAAAACTGCCGACTTGCAGTTATTTTATTATCACTTGGCAATCAATTAAAGTCCCAAACACAAAAACAAACCTTTTATACAGTTCACGATTGTAATTTCAATGGACCTTCTCAAGTACGAGTACGAAAATTGCAAATTTGTGCTATTAAACTATTTGATTAGTTTTCATTTTCATTCTTTTCAAAATATTTATTTGAATTTCTAACTTTCGGACTATTTTTAAAACAAAGTGTTTCCAAAATAGCACGCATTGTTTTTCTTTACATGACGACTTTGTAGGTGCATCGTTTTTTAATTTGACTAGCTAAAATGAAAGTATCGGTTTTGAAATGAATGAGTTGTACCATACTAAAAATTTCTTTAAACAAATTAGAGATGACTAGGGATGACAGATCGCTTCATTAACTATTTTTAAAATTGTGTTGATTAAAAGTGTTTGAAAACAAAATCCTGCATTAGATTGATTTAGATTAATGCACTATTTCTAGTTGTTTGCAGGTTGCTCTAAGTTATTAAAGATGTAACTTTTAATTAATTTATATTTATAATGTAAAATTCTATTATTCATATTAATTTATTTATTCTTTGAGTGTGGTACAAATTTGGAAGACATTTTGGCAATTTTTATAAGTATACATAAAGTACCCATCTAATGTGGGAATTGGAAATGTTCAGAAATTTTAACTAAACCAAGAAAAGGTTAATAATTTGAAATACATCTTGAAATTTATTATTATTTTTTAATATTAGAAGACAACTTTCAAGCTTATAGTAAACAACGAAGATGAAAAATTTAATTTTTTAGAAAAGGTTTGTAATTTATTATATTTTTTAAATGCAACTTTCTTGCAATTTTGTGACAAAATGTAGTTTAAGGTATATGTACGTAGATGTTTGTATGCCAAATGGGGCCCCTGTTGGGGAAGGGGGATTAGTTTGAACCATGGGTCTAAGTGGCTACCAACACTATCAAAGTGAAAACTAATTTTTTTGGGTTTACTCGCCACTGGCCACCATCAAATTTTTTTAGTCTCGAGCATTAGTTAAAACGAACATTTTGTTCATTAAGTTTGGTTTACTGTTTAATTATACTAAATATCTCAAGCATATTACAAACGCTAAATACAAACTTAGGCTAAGACAAACAAAATTTCTGACCTATTCACGAAAAATTGTCTCGATTGCATATAATTAATTTTTGTTTTTAGAAATTGTTGGTTATTTTGTGTCATTGTAAACCACCCAGTATGTATCTCGAATCATGTGTTGAATCTTTCTGGGTAGAGAATGAAGTTCATGCCCATGTTGGCTTTCGGATAGGTCAGTCTGCTCGGGGATCAAACCCTCTATCTTCGAATTATTCTTCTTCAAAAGGGTTCTTCAGCAGGCGTCATTGAAACAGGTTCGCACAATGAAAATGACCTCCCGGTCTCCCTATTTTAGGCCCCTTTTCTAGAACATCGATAAGGCACATTATTTCACTTTGTAATTCAGTTTTAGTTTTCTCAGGTTCATGCAAGAAAAAATTCTCTAGTATCTTTGGTGGCTATCATACATTTCTTACAAGTGTAATATTGCTTTCTTTGTAATTGTTTAAAAATTGAAAATGTTGAGCATAAAAAGCAAAGCACTATCAATTCGTGAAAAAGTGGATATTATTAATGAGTTGCAACAAGGATAAAAAAATTCTACAGTGCGTAAAAAGTATGGGTAACCCATCTAGGGTTTAAAACCCAGTGGGAAAAAAGGATACGATTCTTTCTACTCTTGAGAGTAATCTGGTGACGTCTAAAAAGTTGAAGAAATGTGATAAAGATGACATAGATGAGCTTTATTATGCTGGTTCAAAACTCAACGTAAAGCAGGCTTTCCAATGGCTTTTAATGGACCAATTCTAAAAACTCAAGCAGACAAATTTTCTGAAAGTTTGGGTTACATGAATTTTGTGTGCAACACTGGATGGCTGGATCGTTTTAAAAATCTTCATAATATTGTGTACGCAAAAGTATCTGGTGAATCAGTTCGTAGATAATGAAACAGCAAGGAATTGGACTGAAGACGAATGGCCTAAACTTATGTCCGGTTATGGTGAAGAAAACATTTTTAATGCAGATGAAACTGGAGTGTTTTATAAACTAACATCGAACAAAACCTTCAAATTCAGTGGTGAGAAATGCACTAGTGGAAAAATGGCAAAAAGAGAGGATAAGTGTTTTGGTGTGTGCAAATATGATGGGAACATAGAAACGGAAATTATTAGTGATTTTAAAATCACTTAAGCCATGGTGCTTTAAAAACTCTAAATTATGCTGCCAACTGTAAAGCATGGATGACCTCCAAAATATTTAGGAATGAGTTGACTAAATGAGACCAAGAGTTTTATTAGTAAAACAAAAAAAAAATTCTTGCTTGTAGACAATTGTCTGGTTCATCCATCAGTCAATAATTTGAAAAACCAAAAGCTTGTCTATATCTCCAAATGCCACTTCAATCTTACAGCCGCTAGATCAGGGGGTGATTAAAAGTTTCAAGAGTTATTTTAGACACTTTTTAACTTTGCAATTGATTGAAAAAATGGAGAAAAATATAGAAGCATAAGTCAATCTATTAGATTCCATTTATCTTTTGAATGATGCATGGAAAAGTGTTAAATATGTTACTATTCAAAACTGCTTCAAAAAAATAGGGCTTGAAACCTGTAGTTGAGACACACTCAATGATGAAGATGATATGCCATTATTAGAATGGCTGCAACAAAGAGATGCTGATTCCTACAATGACTTCTTCTCTAGATAATTTCGTCAACATTGACAGTGAACTTTAATACGGAGGATCCTTACAGAAGATGATATTTTCGAAGAAATCCAGGAAAAAGGATTAAGTGATAATGGTGATGATCATGATGCCGAAAATTCAACTGGAACAATTCAGTCAACTGATAACAAACCTGTAACTTATAGCAAAGCTGAAGAAGCTTAACACACTTTAATGGGATGTGTGACTGGGGGATGTCACACTGGGATGTGTCCAGAAAATGACAATACACATTTGGCACTAGGCATTTTACTCTGAGATATGCTTAAGATAAAATTTAATGTACCAAAAAACAACTAACCATTATGGATTTTTTCCAAAATTGTTAAATTTTAACAGGCAAGTTCACTTTTTTCAATGTACTTAATAGTACATTGATTTATTTTTACTAATATACTCTTCTAAATCTTAATAGATTTAGAAGTGTATATTAGTAAAAATAAATCATTTGTTTTCACTATTTATTTTACTTTTTTTTTTATAAACAGTAGTAATTATTTTAAAAATATAAACATGGTTTTCTAATGCCCCTTTTTTTACACAATTTTACTTATTCACGGTTGTTACAAATAACAGCTAATACGAACAAATGCGCAAATTTTTGGCATTTTGTATTAAGAAAGTTTAACTTTATAAAGATATCAATATCAATTTACTGATTTCCAAATAATTTGAATATATAAAGTGATTGCTTAGACTTTGGTTTACAAAAGTAAATGCAATTGGCATATATTCTTTTTGACATACATTTATTTTTATTCCATTTTGACCTTCAGGTGTTATTCGAAAAGTATCGAACCCCATCTTTCGAAATACTTGTAGGTCTACATGAATTACTGGGTCATGGAAGTGGAAAACTCTTTCGAAAGGAAAAATGTGGATCTTTCAACTTTGATATAGAAAGCGTCCTTCACTGCGAGACCTCACAAAAGGTAAAAATAGAAAAGGGCATTTAAGTAACTCAGCATTCAAAAAGCTTGACATTAATGATTGTTTATTCTAAAGATTTCTACTTGGTATGAAGTGGGAGACACCTACGATTCTATCTTTGGTCCTCTTGGCTCTTCCTACGAGGAATGTCGGGCTGATTGTGTTGGCTTGTATCTCTCTACAGTGCCTGAAGTGTTGAGGTGAGTACATTGCTGTTTTAATTTTGTAGACATGCCAATTAAAAATGTTAGCACCGACTGTAAAGACATAACAAATTGCATGCCTTATTGTATGCAGTGTATTTAGATTGCATTTTGGTTCCTGTTTCAAAAAATTATTTATTGAGATGTACTGTTATTGTTGCAGTTAACCCTTAGGGTGCTTTCACACCAAAGGCAACAAAGAACAAAAACATGTCTGTTGCCTTTGGTGTGAAAGCACCCTCACTTAGGTAAACAAAATATGCAAGGACTACAAACAAACAAATGATTTAAGGTAATTATGTTGCCAAGTGAGCAAGATCTGCTATAAAAACAGGTGGGAAAGAAAGTGTCTTTTGAGCACAAGATGAAAGTGTACTTATAAGATTTTAATGGGCATAAAGTATATAAATTGATTTTAAGTAAGAATAGCCACACATTTTTGACTTCTGAATTCTTTTAAGTTTAAGTTAGGACAATTATTCTATTCATTTATTCTTTGTTTATATAAATATATTAGCAGATTAAGTCATCGCCTACCTTGATGGAAATCTTGCATAATGAAAGTACACTATTGACTGTAATGACAGAAACAACGCATCTGACTCATAAAGACAAAACTAGAGAAAAGAATTTGGTTAATATTTTTACAGCTCACAAATAAAAAACTATTTACCAAAGTAGAATAAAATAAAAGACTATTTACCAAAGTAGCAATGGAAAGTTTAGGTTTCCACTTTATGCAATTCACAAATCAATTTTCTTTCCAGTGTAAAAGAGAAGAATTTTTTTTATAAGTCTAGAACAATTAGAAACATTTTCTTCAAACGTTGATGTAGATCAAAATTTTGCACATTGTTTGAGCTGTTATATATTTTTGGATAGTTAAATGGGGATAACATATTGGTGAAGGTTTACTATTGTTAGAATAATGTTGTCGATAGTGTAATATCATGTATCAAAGTTTCAAAGTTGGTTTAATTTTCAAAGTCCTAGAAGTTCTTGACAGAATTTTACATTCTTTTACATAAAAAAAAAGCTGAATTTCTGATGAATTTTAAGATCTAGATTGCTGAAGGTATTAAAAATTGAAAAAGAACAATTGTGGATATTTATTTCAAATTTGTTGACTTATCACTCACATCTTGAAAAGCTTTATTTGTGGTGAGATAGATTTGCATAATTGCTTCACTTTTGGCTCCTGTTTCTGTTTTATTATCCATATTAAAAGTGAGTTTGAATTGCGCAATGTTTTATTCCATTTCTGTAATGAAAATGAAATAATGATGGGATTTTGTCATATCTGAAACCTTACATTGTGAGTAGGATTTTTGGACACAAAGGAGAAGAAGCAGAGACAGTGACATATGTAAACTGGCTGTGTGCATGCCTGAGAGGAATTGAATCCCTACAGCTATATGAACCAACAACAACATCTTGGCTCCAGGTTGGTTTTTATGCTTTCATATTTATGTTTCAAAAATGATTATCATTCAAGCAATATGCATAATTTTTTTGTGGTCATGATCAGGGGCGGACTGGGAAGAAAATTCGGCCCGGGCATATTTCAAACAGACCGGCCCTTGGGAGGGCAGGTATTTTTCAGATTGCAGGAACTAAAAATATTGTCAGTAAATATGTCGATATGTATTAAAATATTAAATGTTTACGCGACAGTTATTTTTCTTATTCAGCATGGAAGTGTAATGATACGTAATACAGTACAGGACCATAAATTCGGAATCCCAAAAGACCCAAAATCCGGAACTTCTTCAAAAAAAGCAGAAAATATTTTGCGCCGTGTTTTTTTTTTCTTTTTTCTGGAAATATGACATTTTAAAAAGAAGGAAAATAAAATGCAATGAACATGTTTAAGATCGGAAATGTGCAGCTCGAATTTATTTCTCGATTTTCTGAAAAGGTTTGTTTTGCAATTAGAATTAGAGTGTTATTAATTGTTTCTTTAATTGTGAGTTAATATCATTAAATTTTGCTTTTTTTATTTCCTGTTGTTTTATTACATTTATTTTTTTAAGATGAGCTCTAATTTTCTCGCGATACAGAACATTCGCAAAATTGAAATTCGGCACTTCTGGCATTTTAACGATCGTCTGATCTTTTACTGCAATTAAGTAACTAGAGAATATAAAATCATATCAGAAATTACCGGAATTCTTTTCTTTTATTGTTAAGAGATTAAAATAATATCGGGAAAAGTCTAGGTTTTTCGATGTTTTGCCTTCGAATGTAAGCCAACTCCAACTTCGTTTTTTGTGATAATTTCATGACTTATAGGTGGTATACGATAACCAAAAATAGTGGCTTAGCTAGACCCCAATTTCGGGGGGGGGAGGTCGATTTCTCGCAGTTAATTTTACGAAAACAATTGGTGGAATTGATGATTGAAAAAATTATTATAAATGGAGTTTGTAACCAGACTCATTTTAATGTGAAAATTGAAGGGAAAAAACATATTTATGAACTTAAAAGCAATCTGATTTACGTTTTTATATAATTTTCGCTTCAGACAGAATTTAACTAGAACTGAAGCTGTTTTAGGGGAAAATACAAGAGAAAAATAGAATATTCTGTTAAAAATTAAACACTGATCAAGTTTACTTGCCTTGGAAAGGATGGTGATTAACGAACAAGACAATTTCTGAATCTCCAGTCTGAGTGAACACAATGGAAAGAATAAAACTGTTAAGTCAATCCAAATGTTTTAAAAAATTGCTAATACAGAAAGTTAAATATGCAATAAAACAAGAATACCTTTAACAAAAAACAAAAAATAAAAAAAATAAAAATAAAAATAAAACTAACCAAACTTAACGAATTTACAGGAATAAAGATTTGTGTCACATAGAACAGAACTATTTTTAATCTCAACTGATAACTTTTTTACCATTATCATTTTCAGCCTACTTTCCCGTCAAAGTTTTAAACAAAGTTGTTAGCATGAAAGAATGCTAAATGTATCGTGAATAATAAAGAAAAAGTTAAAATAAGTGAAGTAATTAAAAAAGACTGAAAAATGAAAAATTTGAAATTATGCTTTTGAGATGGAGAAAATGTGTGTCTGTCGGTCTGTCTGCCCCCCCCCCCCCCCCAATAACTTTTGAAGGATTTGTCGGATTCGAAATATTTTATTTTTGAATCGAAAGATCTTGGCATGGGCATCTCATTTCTACATTTGACTTTTTGATTTGCCCATTTTTTCGCTTAATTTTGAATAGTTCAAAAAATCTCAACATTAGCGCCTATGGGCAAATTATGTGAACTCTGGGCGTAGGATCCAAGTTCCTATGAACAAGCTTACTGGAAGAAGCTCTCAGAGTAAAAGATTTTTTGATTTGAACAACCTTTATTCATTTTCGAACAGCTCAAAAAAGAAAAAAAAATTAACATAACCCTTACGGGGAATTTTCAATCTTATACAAATCATGATCTAACAGACGGATTTGCTTGAAACAAACTTCATCGGAAAGATTTTATGACGTAGAACATGTACAAATACGAAGTTATATCGGAACTAAGGGAGCCTATTTTCATATGAAATTTTTTCATCGGGATTTCTAAGGATATTTTTGAATGAATAAATGAGTGAATAAATACATTAATGAGTAAATGAATGACTGAATAAATGAAAGAATGAATGATGAGTGAATGAATATGTATTAACCGTTGAAAAAGGTATTTGAAGTAATAAGAACTAAAGCTAAATCAGAAAGAGAGATAGCTGGATTATAAGTTTGAAGTTGGTTTTTAATGGACAGTAGGCTCGTACAGTTCTGGACGGAACTTCTTGTTAGATAATGCATTAGTACTAAAAGCGGCAAAAATAAAATTACCTTCAGGAAGTGTCTAGTGAAACGAATTCTGATTCAGCAGATTGTACTTCTTCAGAGGACATCAACTTTCTCTTTTTATAACAATCATCATCAATTCTCTTTCGAATTAAAAAAGCTTGTAATAGGTTTATGCTCGCTTCAATATTGCCTCTCATTCAATGCACTTCCCTAAATATATTGGGTTGGAATTCTGAAAAAAAAAAAAAATGCGCAGGACAGACCGACCCACCGATGCGTAAGGGGTGGAGGTGGTGGATGCAGCTTGCACGAGAGGAAAGTGGGTGGGCTCGAGCTCATGGTAAAATATTCATATAACAACCTACAGGCAAAGTAAACGACCATTGGGGGAAAAAACCATTTAAATTAGAATAGTTTATGCTTAAAGAACGTGAGAAAATAGCCTTTTTATGGCTACAGTACCATTTGTTAGGGGAGAGGAGAGATTGAGAAAGAAACTATCATTTTATCTTCCACTATCTCCCCATCTTCCTGTTCTACGCATCTGTTTCTGTATATGCAGCTGAGGCGTTATTATTGAATGGTCAGTAGGGTTTAGTTGAAAGTGGAGAGCAATTAACGCAATTCCCTGTGGTGCTTGTAAAAGGAAGAAGTCATAAAAGGGTCTTTCTTCCGCTCTGGGCATGAAACGTAGTAAAGGACTGTTGATAAAATTGTTAAACGAAGGAGCATTGTGAACAGTCATGGGAAAGATTCTAGTTTAGATAAATTTATTGTTAAAAGTTCGGATTGCTTGCATTTGAAAGCTATTTCCAGCTTCCTTTTTTTTTATTCTAATAATGTTTCTTTGCTAGGTCTTGCGTATTCAACTTTACTTTCATTTTCAATTTTCTCCAGACTAGAGACCCATATCTAATATTAGTAGGTCTCATAACTGCAAGAGTTGCACTGTATATATTCTAGTTTTAAATTCTACTGCGAATCAAAACCTTCCCGAAAATGCTGCCAAACCAAATATTTTCCAAAATTTTTCATGCATTTTAGCTCACCGGAATTAATCTCAACTGGAGCATTTCATGATAGTTAGAAAATCATTAGAACCAATTGCGATAGCAACTTTTTGTTGCTATCGCAATTGGTTCTAATGATTTTAGAACCTACATTTAATCGATGTACTATATAAAATCATTTCAGGTTCGGGCTTGCGAGGTATTTAGGGGAGAAACCGCTAGGAAAGTGGTACGATTAGGGGTGCAAGTTTGTCACTCCGTGAATTCCCTCGATTTTTAAAGCTGTTTCCTAAAATCTGCGATTTTTTAAAACATATCCCGATTTGTGCGCAAATTGTTTAAAATTTGAGACTTATTTTGTTTTTTACTTACACTTTAACGGCAATTTATACTGTTCTGAAGTTTTAAAATGTATAACAGATGTACTAAACTTTTAGAAGAGTTCATCAATAGAAAAATAACTACAAAACTAGTTATGGATAATTCCCCTCATGTTTAGAGGAAGTTTTTGATCCAAATCAATACAAATATTTAAATGTTTTTGACGAAGTTGACAGTTGTTCCATTGTTAGTTAACAATAACCCTATGATACCCCCCTCCCAAAATGAGTTACACGTTGAAGGAGGGCAATTCAACTCTGGAAATTCAAGAGAGAAAGTGTTCCCATCCTGTCCAAAGTGGCAATCCGATGTTTGTCTGTTCCGTCTAATAGCGCAGATGCTGAACGGTCCTTTTCTACATATAAAATCGTGTTAAGTGATAACGACGAAGCATTAAAGAAAATAATTTAATCATATACAATATTTTGTACCAAAATGCAGTACATTTAATTAAATACCTAAAATACTGCATAAAATTGAAAGTATAGTAGTAAAATTATTCCTTTTTTATTTAAGAAAATAAATTTAATTGGAGATATTCTAGTTTTTATTACATTATATTTGTGTTCTCGCGAACATTTCGTGCAATTTGCCGCGACACTAGGTGCGACCTAGTACGACCCTATAACCCAAAGGCCCCAAAATTGATTTTTTTTTTGCATTTTATCGCGCTTTTTTTTTTTTTTTTCAGTGTTCACTCTATTCAATTGTTATTAAAAAACATATTTTTAGAATAGTATAAAGCGTAAAGAGGGTTAAGGTCTCAAAAAAAGTTTTCGGACACCAACATTTCGGTGGGGTCCCTCTAAGTCTCTAAGTATCTAAGTCAAAATTTCGGGGAGGGGGGAGGGTTGTCCCCCCCTTATATAGGTCAGTGGCCAAAAATACTATAAATGAGCAAATGCTAATAAAAACTTCCAGAGCAAATTATATGAGCTCTGATGCTACTTACTACTTTTTTTGAAAGATAACCCAAAATCTGGAAAATTCCGAAATCTGGAAAGATGGCCTCCCAGAGAGTTCCCATACTGTATATAAATTACTGTATATTTTGAGGTCCCATACTGTATATAAATTAGCTATTAACAGTCGCCGCACTTTAGGGCGTTGCGCAGTGAGACAATCAGCTGAGACAACTCGCCGGAGAGAATTTCTCTGGGGCCGCCCCTGAGAATTTGCATCACCTGGATTGAGAAATTCTCAGGGCTGTATTTTGTAGCTTGTAGGGATCAAAAATATTGTCAGTAAGTATGTAGATATGTATTTGAATAATATTAAGTGTTTACAAGATAGAGTAATTTTTCTTATTCACCATAGAGGGCCAATGATACGTAATATGTTAATTAGCTGTTAATAGCTGCCGTCCTTTAGGGTGTTGCGCCGTGAGGCAATCGCCTCGCCGCCTTAGCCACTCCCGCCTGCACTGCTCATAATTAAAAACATCAATTTTGCGGCTCTCAAAAGTTTGCATAACAGACGGCCGCCCAGGTTTTCTATATGGACGAGCCGGCCCTGAGAATTTCTCAAGCCAGCCTCGAGATCTCGTCCATATAGACGACTTAGGCGGTAGCCTAAAGCGCAAAACTGATGTATTTTATTTATTTATTTTCAAAATTTAAAAATAAAACATAATCATTTTTGCTCCCCAGGCAGCCGTTTAGTTTGTCTATAAGGGACCAGCTGGCCCTGAGAAATTCTGCCCCCTCCCCCTTGTGGCCCAACGGCCAGACCCTAGAGATTTTGCCCCATTGCTGCATTGCACTCTCTGAAGCCCAGGTTACGGCAAAGTTTTGGTCCCCGTTTTTTTATGAACATTGTAAAAGCTGTATACTTTATTAAAAAAAGATAGATATTTTACGACCGGCCCACCGGGCATTTGCCCGAATGCCCGCATAGCCAGTCCGCCGCTGGTCATGATACGAAAATTTGGTTCTCTGCCATTGCAAAATGTAACATAGGAAGAGGAAGGTGATATTTAAAATTTTTACCCTTTACACACTCTTTTGTCACTATACTGCGTATAAACAATACAACAAGTTTTACTGTTGCACTTGTGTATTTCTAACTAGGTGAAACAATGCATTTTATCTTTGCACTCATATGCCATTGTAAAAGTGATACAGTTATTTTATAATTTGTCATTAACCTGATGGAGAGAATTCCATGAGCAGAGTCCTTTTCATGACGGAGACTTTCAGTAATTTGTCCTTATCGTAAGGGAGATATTTACAAACTCTGGCTCTGCCGTGGTCCTAGTCAATTTAGCAGTCCCCAATGAACATCAAGAGCTTTCTTAAGAGATTTCACCCCACTGCAATTAACAGTCGCTTCCGGTAAACTATTCCAACTGCCTACAACCCTATTCAAGTAGTAATTTTTCCTAATTTCAAGATTAGCCTGAGATTTGAAAAGCTTAAAACAATGACCTTGGGTTCTACTTTCAGCACATAGCTGTATTCGGTCAACATTTCCTGTTTTAATGAATTTAAACAACTTTTTCACTAAAAGTCACTTTTTTTTCCATTGGTCACTTTTAGTCACTTTTTCAAAAATTGATCACTATTTTCACTTTTTTAAAAAAATTGGTAACTATTTTCACTTTTTTGCCCTTTCTCTGGCAGAGCAACCAAAAAAGTTACTTTGTCTGTCTATGAGTTAAGAAAACATTGCAATTTTGCATAAAAATACGTGTGCCAGGATTGAAGCTTCCGCGTATCCGCCATTTTTGGTCCTGTAAGTCCGCCATTTTTGGTCGTTTTTTGAAATTCGGCGTGGCGCCGGTCCCGAGTGTGCCGAAGTTAAGGTTTGATATTGCAGTGTGATGCAACCAGAAGGGGAGGCCTAGAGAGCCCGTGGCCCCCCCATCTAGAATGATGATTTTAATTGTTTTAAATTTTTTTTACTCGAGAAAAGCAAATCCTAAGAAAATAAAATAAAGCAATATTTAAGCTGGAAAAGAAGAAAAAAATCAGACTAAAAATTTTTAGCAGTTGCAGATTATATCACTCAGAAAATTACCTTAGTTTCTCTTTTCTTTAACTACCCCCCCCCCCCCCTCGCGAACTAACTGTCTCGATCACAAAAGAAAAGTTTTAGTGGGGATTTCTCATTGAAAAGACAATACGCATCTCGACAAAATAAAGTTATATTCTTTTCAAGAAATCATTAAATAATGATGCAGGGGAGGTGGGAATCTAAATTCTTAAAAAAAACTTTAGATCTGAAAAATTCCTAGCAGTTGCAGATTATATATATCGCTCAGAAAATTACATTATGACCTCTTTTTATTTACATCCCCCCCGCCCCCAATAAAAAGGAATTGCACAAAGTTCAGATAGGAAAAAAATAGTGCACCCCCCCCCCGCCCCCCCCCCCCCGTAAATAATTTTTCTGATTGTGCCACTCAAACTGTCATTATGTATGACAGTGATACCGTGTAACTATCACAACTAAAATTATAAAATCAGGGAATTTTTCTTGGATTTTGTTACTACCATGAAATTACAAAGACAGTATCGAATAATCAAACGGTTTGTTTCCTACAATGATACAGAAGATTAAACACAGTAATTTCAGTCTGAATAATTTTGATAAAATATCAAATTTAGATTTATTTCAAGTGAAATTTTCTAATCTTTGAACAAGTATAAAAAATATGTAAAAACTAGCATTCGCAAAATAAATTTTATTCGATGTTGAACATAAATTAAAATTTGAAATTTCTGCCGATTTGAATAAATATTTACTCATTTATATTTTTAAATAAGTAACAATTTGAGAAAAAAATTAATTAAAAGAAATAACTTTTGTCTCTCTCATTAGCCATTTATGGGTTTTGAAACAGGTATTTATGAACATAGTTACAGGTATAATAATTCTTATTTTTGAATAGGCTATGAATTTTTTTTTTTTTTAAAGTTGAGTAAAAGTTTTATTTATTCAGGTTTAGTTCTCAAAAGATGTCGAAACTGCTCTTTTTCAAGTTATATTTAGTTTAAATAAAAAAACAAACACACAAGTTTACATTTTAATGGTCACTATTTTGGTCACTTTTTTTAAAGCTGTGGTGACTTTTTTCACTATTTTGAAGACTCCAAAGTGCGCCGAGCCCTGTATTTAAAATGCAGTAGGTTAATAAATGATTGTTGGGGGGGGGGGGGGGGGCTTAGAAATAAAATGTTAAGTGAGCAATTTTGAAGGAAGCAAAATCTTAAATTCCTTTAATTCATAACCTATTTTTTGGTATTGATGTAGGCTCACTCTCAGGCATCATATGTCATTCTTCGGGTCCTGCTTGAGGAGGCGGGAGACTTTGTTAAAATTGAGAGGCTCGCTGGTGCCGATGGCGAACCGGACTTACTGCTCACAGTGGATCGAAGTCAGTTGGAGATGGCTGGAAAACCTGCCCTTGGTAATTTCCTTAGAAAGTTGCAGGTAAGATTTCCCCTTTTGCATTTGTTTTGTACGAAAGTTTGCAACAAAAGTGAAACTACAAAGACTGAATGGAATAGATAGGGGAAAAAATGAAACATTTTATTGGCACTTTCAACAGTGATTAAGAAGAATAAAAAATGTCTTTGGTGTATGAGGTCAAAATAGTGACATCCCAGAACTTTTATTTATTTATGCATTTATTATTTGTTATAAACAGTCCATGAGTGATTCTGATCCGAAATTCTCTGACATTTCCGAAAATGTTCGAGCACATGTTCCAAAAATAAACAAAAATAAAAAATTGGTTTCCAAAGGTTGTTTAATTTATTATTCTTAAGATTTCTTGGCAATTAATATCTGCATTTTTTTTCGAACTTCAGACAAGCAAAATATTTTGTACTACTTTAAAAAACTTTCAATACACAGACTTCTGGTATTAGTATATTGGACCTTTCAATTAATTACTTGAAGGATCATTTTTGATCTTATATATATTTGCATATGTATTGTGTGTTGATGGGGTAAGGCTTGTTAACCTAAGTATATAATTCTTTAATTTAAATTGATAGCACATAATTTTTCCGAAAATTTTGTGTGAAATTCCGAATTTTTTTCCCCTTAGAATCACCCATGAAATAGTCAAAGCTCATTATTCTGATACTGTCTGGGCCTTAAAAGACCATAAGTGGAATGCAACTTTAACTCTTTCCTTCCCAAGCAGAAAAATATTTCCTGACCTTTGCTTCCCAAATAGATAATCGAAATTCACAGCCAAATATTTCCCCCTCTTAGGCATTCAAGCTGCTTCAGAACTGATAGGTAGCACTTTACCCTTGATAATCATTCAACTCTGAAAGTGTCTAGGGATGGGGAAGCAGTTCAATATTGTCTTATCAGTGTGTGTCAAAACCTATTGCTTAGTGATTTTATGCTAGTCAATTCAGAGGGGAAAGAAATATTTTTGTTTACTTTGGCATCTATGAGAAGCAGCACTCTGTGTTATTCGGCTATAACGGGATTTAAAGAGTTAACCAGAGAAACCTAGGTATTTTTCTAAAAATCTGCATTTTTATGAATTTTTTCTTAAATTTAGAATTATTTCTGAGCTTTTAGGCAATAAAACATTTACTGAAATAAAATGTAATATTAAAAAAATAAATGAAAATCCAATTTTGAATTTTTTTATTACAAAATATTTATAATTTAAGGATTTCTAAATGTGCTTCTAACAATGCTCTTTTCAGTATCATCATCAGCAATGCAATCAGTAATATGTTGTTTCTGAAATGTATGTTAGGTAACTTTCTGAGAATTTCAAGGCCATGCAAAGTTTATGTTTTTAAATTACTTACTTGAATTCAAATTTGGACTTTCTTTTATTTATTTACAGAATTTCATTTGCTATTACATGTAAAGAATTTTATTTACTTTGTCTCTTCTGACTTTCCTTTGAAGAAAGTATAGTATAATCACAAATCTCATTTTAAGTTTTCTTTTAGTTTCAACAATTGCGTTCTTTAATAATCCAGATCTTCGAGTTATAGGCTTTTGTAATTTTTTCTTTTTATCCAGCTTTGGTAAACTGAATAATTTAATTTATTTTTGGGTCACGCTTTTTCTATAATAAGAGTCATAAAGTATGGCACAAAATTTAGTAGGATAACTGAAATAAGCACTTCACAGTGACTTTTTAAGGATTTGTTTCCTTTTTTGCTTCCCCATGCTATTTTCATTTGACCACACACCGTGGGGTAAACTGGTCATAAAAATAACTGCTTAAAAATGCATTGCAATTGCATATAAATTCAATTAATATTCCTGAAAAGAGATTTAGTTAACTCCCAAGAAATATAATGTAGACCATCTATTTGAAAAATTCTTATTATGAATTAAGTTTTTTCGTGAATGAAATGAAAACTTTAAAAATGCCAATTTACCCCCCCCCCCCCCCAGGACTCTAGTGTATATTAAAGTGATTGAGGTTCAAAAAATTTCATTTAAACTACAATTTATTGTTCCTCCTTACATCCTTAAAAAGGAAAATAATGAAATTTATTTTTATTTTCATGAAAATTCTACTTTTAAAAAAATATAAACTTCATTAACTATAAAGGCTAGCACAAAGTTACTAAAACATCGAAACAATCATTAATAAGGTAACTGGAAACAGCTCACAGTAAATGGTGGCCAAAAAAAAAGTCGAGTAATAAAAAAAATATTGTTTTTCTTTTGACTTAATTTTTTAAGGGTTAAACACCATAACTTACACTTTAATTTCTTATTTTAATAAAATAAAGAGCTACTTAATTTTCTCTTTGAACACATTAATGAAAAAATGTTACCATTTTTTATGTAAAAATACCTCATTTTTTTCTTACTAAACAAATATGTAGTCCTGGAAAAAAAGCTGGGAGAATGCTTTTTATGTAAACATCAAAAAGTTGGGTTGCTTGTGTTAAAGTAAATGTAGGGGGACCCTGTCCCCTGTCCCCCCTCGACTACACCACTAATACTAACTAAAGTACACGTGTTTGATGAGTGTAGTTTGGATTTGTTAAGTGGGCAGTACCGCTTTTCTCCTCCCTTAATATTTAAAAATTCAGCATTAATGGTATTCTATTCTGTTTTTCAGGTGTACAGAGCTACTGCTGATGTTACTACAGCAAAAGAAATGTACAACAAATATTCTGTCGTCTCTGCTGAAGGAAAGCACCCATTTCTAGAATATAGAGAAATTGTGCTGGCTCGCAAAAAACCTAGGATCATGTTTGTTCAATCCAACACTGTACTTGAAAGTAAGTTTTTATTTATTTATTTATTTTATTCTAGCATACATTACAAGTAATGGTTTTATTTTGCACTCGTGTGTTTCAGCTCCTTCTCCTTAATAAAATTCTGTAAATTTGGAAAATGAAAATTATATTATTAAAACATAGGAAACGACCTGTTGATAAGTTCCATATGTTGTAATATCCACTTAAGCTGAGACACGGCTTGTATAGTCTTTTGGAGAAAGATTTATTCCCCTCAAAATTAATTAATTTTCTCACAAAACTGTATAAAAATGAATATTTTAGATCGAAGCTCCTGTTTTTTAGAAAAAATTTGAAACATCAAGAGTTACGTTTAATAAGGCATTAATTTTCAATGTGTACAACTCATACAAGTCAAAAAATTTAGAAAATCTGTGGACCTAAACCAGAAATCCATTGTTATAATAAATTTACTGAATGAATTTAAAAAAAGTTACATTTTCTGTAGTTTTACTTTCACTTTAATAGTCAAAAATTTTGTCGCCGCTCATAATCACCTACCAGATTAGCTCAATCCAAAAGATTTTCAAAACTAACTCCTAGTAAAAGTAACTGATGACCACTGAAATATAGTAAAATGTGAACTTTGAAAATTATAATACTAAAGATATTCTCTGGATAAAGAGCATGGTAAGATAAAAAAAAACTTAAAGATAAAAAGAGCAACTCTGACCTAAAAAGGCATTTTATTATATTTTATTTAATTTTACTAATTAAATTCTCTCCCTTTCCCTATATCAGGGTTCGCGCTAGGCCGTGCAATTCCCGCAGTATTTTTTGAAATCCCACTCAAAAAAAGTTCGTTTGCACGCTGTTCCCGCAACTAGCAGACAAGCATTGAAAACATTGCGAAACGTAACTACTATTCTAAACTGATAATTCAATACAAACTAAATTGAGTATGTTAGTTTTCAACTTCCATCTTATCCTCATTAGTGAAGAGAAGAATCTAGGAACCCTATTTATCATATATAATGACATGGGGGAAAGATTGACAACTTCTTCATTCCTTGGAATTATTTAACAATTTAAGCCCTTTGTGAATGCAGTCTTATCTTCATTCATTCTATTCACAGAGGACAGAATCAAAAAAAAAAAAAGAGTGGAAAAGGGGAATCTTCCTTGGTCACAAGGTTACAAGAGAATGCTGGTTTATTCTACTTCTAATGTACTGTTTTCATTGAAAAACATCTATAGATAAAATGACAGAATCAGAAAAAATAGAGGAAATATAAAAATAATTTTTAGGATTTTTTTTTTTTTTTTGTAAAAATCATACATTAAAGAATATTGGTTAAATAACCAAAATACCAGAGGATCTTTTTCATGCTTAACATTTTATAAAGCACCCATTTTTGCTATTGCGAATTTTGTGAAGGAGCCGTTTTGTGTGAACCTTGTTGATGTTTATTGTCTTTGCTAGATAATCATCTATTTTTACATAGTTTGTATTGCATCATGATCGGACAATTTAGTAATATTTTTAAAGACTAAAACAAATTTTAAAAAAAAGTTCCCACTTAAATTTTAAAAATCCCACTTAAAATTTTGGTCAAGGTGGGAAATCCCACCTTGACTTGCCACCTTGTATTTTTCCCCAGTGTGAACCCTGCCCTATATATATATATATTTGGCTTTCCTAACTTGGGTATCAACTGGGGTGGTAAGTTGTGCTGTCACCCCAACAACCTCCGCCTTCTAAAAAAAAGAAACGTTGTGTTGCTTAAACTTGTAGGTTAGTTTTGTAATTTATATTATTTTTAGTGAAACAAGAAAAACCTTAAGAAATTCCATTTTATTTATTATTGTAACTCTCTATTGTATGGTAAATAAGATTTATTTTCAATTACGATAAGTTAGAATAGCACCAGTAAAATTGTATAATTCAAGTACAGTGCAACCCAGCCATTCGTCCGCCTCTCTATTCCAACTTTCTCAAGTGAAATTCATTCGTACTTGCCCCACAATTCGTATGCCACCAGGGGCCAGCTGGGTGGCCAGTTTTTCTTTTATCAAGAAAAAGAATCGAGAAATTATGCTTATTTTGAATTCGTCTGGAAATAATTTGTTTGGCGTTTTGGATTTTTAAAAAATTTTAATACTTTTTGAGATTTTCCTGGCAATTTTAACTTTCTAAAGGGGTTGCAAGATGAAGTGATTGAAGACCTTTCTTCTTCAGAATTTCCTCTGCAGAAATTAAAGAGCTGTGTTACCCCTTCGAGGAAACACAGAGAGTGGGAAAATGGCATTTGGCATCCCAACACTGCTGTGGCCAAGAGCTTTAACTTGTTCAATGGTAATGTTATTGACCATTTTAGAAAAATTCTGAACAAAGGTCAAAGGCTGACAACATTGGACAGGTTTTTAGAGAAAGAAAGCCAAGTTTCTTCTAGTGCAAAAAGGCAGAAAAAAGAAAGAACAGCAGAAATGGAGAAAACACCGGAAGGGGTGTTACCTGATATTTTTATGGAAAGGGACTCTTCCTCCAACCATTTCTCGTCCTTCTCTCAACATTCCACGCATGCCATCGGCTCGCTTCAGTACAAGCAATTTGCAGTGAAATTTATCTATAATTTCATGTACAGTACTGTCATTTGTTTTTTATAGGTTTAAATAACCAACCATCTGTGGGTCTGGAATGGATTTACATTGTATCTTATGTGAAAAAATAATTTGCCATTCGTACAAATCGCCGTCCAAACTGCCTCCTGGAACGAATTGCATACGAATAGCGACGTTCCACTGTATATGTATTTTTCAAAAACTCTTTATCACATTTTGGGTGTCACCCCCTAACACCCACCAAAACTATGATATCCCTTCAGGCAGGCTCCCCCGCCCCATAGCAGGGTTTGTGATTTAAAAAAAATTTTTTTTAGTTATGAAAAATGAGATTTTTTAAATTTAAGTCGGTTTTTAAAAATTTTTAAACAGACCTTAAATATGTTGGTTATTTTATTATGTTACATTCATAGAAACAATATGCAAAAGCACACTTTAGAATACTTTTATAGCAATAAATATTTTTTAATAATAATGATAAACAAATTTTAATGCAAATGCACAACTCAAATGAAACTTAACCCTACCAGAAATAATAGTACACTCATAAGTAAAGAAAAAAAAATTAACAAATTCAATCTGAATTCTTTTGCTGTCGAAAGCTGAAAAAAACCTAACAATTGTGTGTACTTAATTTTTACATTCAGTGCACTAATCATTTTTCTATATTATAAATGAAATAACCTGAACATTTTTTACCCATTTAGTAAAATCTTATGCTCCACTGCATTACTAAAAACTGAAACTTTTTGTGTTAATCAAATATCTTTATTGAAAATTTCAAAGATGAAAAAGTTTTTTTACAAGGAAAAAAACCTTAAGCTATTATGGGACATGGATGAAACTTTAAGGATTCTATGTTCCAAACGTTGTTGTTTTAAGCACTATCATTCTGAGTCATTTATTGTGTGTTATTCATTAAATTAATCTAAAATACTATTTTTAAAATGAACAAGAAGTTCCGTCTAGAACTATACGAGCCTACTTTCCCGTATACAGCGAATTCAAATTTATAATCTAGCTATCTCTCTCTCTGTCTTTCTCGTTTAGCTTTAGTTCTTAATTGCTTCAAATATACCGTTTTCAACGGTTAGTACATATTCATTCAATCATTCATTTAATAAGTCATTCATGTATTTATTCATTCATTCTTTTGCTTATTCATTTAATCATACATTAATTCAAAAATAGTCTTGAAAATCCCGATCAAAAAATTTCATAGGAAAATAGGCTCGTTAGTTCTGGATGAACTTTCTATTTGTACATGTTTTACGTCATAAGAGCTTTCCGATAAAGTTTGTTCCAAGCAAATCGGTCCGTTTGATTAGGAATTATATAGGATTGAAATTTCCCCGTAGGCGGTATGTTAATTTTTTTTGAACTGTTCAAAAATGAACAAAAATTGTTCAAATCAATATTTCACACCAAGAACTTCTTCCAGTGAGCTTGTTCATGGGAACTTAGATCTTGTACCCAGAGTTTATCTAATTTGCTTCATTTTCGCCCATAGGCGCTAATGTTAAAATTTTTTGAACTGTTCAAAATTGAACAAAAAATTGTTCAAACCAAAAAGTAAAATATGGAAATGAGATGTCCTCGCCGAGATCTTTCGAATGCAAAAAGAATTTTTCGAATCGGACAATTTGCTCAAAAGTTATTAGGGGGGGGGGGGGGGACAGACCGACAGACACACTTTTCCCCCTTCTCAAAACCCTACTTTCAAATTTTTTATTTTTCAATCTTTATTTAATTACTTAACTTATTTTTGACTTTTCTTGATTTCTAACGATATTTTCATGATACATTAAGCCTTCTTTCATGCTTTATTATTTTTTTTTTTTACTTTTACGGGAAAGTAGGCTAAAAACACAGAATGGGTCATGATTATTACGAATTGAATATGAATGGTTGAATGAATGCTTTGCTCTTAAGATGCCTGAAGTATAAGAGTAATATTGCAACATAAAAAAAAAAATAGTGATTAGTTTTAAACTTATGAAACATGTTATGAGACAGATGGGTTACACCTATAAGGTTTTGTTTGAAGCAGTGGTTGTAAATGCAATATAGTTTATTTTTACAAAAACACTTTCTACAACTAAAATCAATGAAGAACAATTTCAAAATGGTAAAATGATTTTAATCATTAATTTTAAAAAAATCACTTAATTTAAATCAATGATTTAAAAAAAAAAAAGAATCACTAGATTTAAATCATGATTTAAATCAACGAACCTTGCTCCATAGATACTCTACTGTATGTACAGTACAATTCATCTGCAAATTAATAGATGCACTACAGAATTTTCATAATTTCATACTTAACACTCAGTCTGATGCAAAAAGCCATTTTTTATTTATTTGCTCATGTTTTAATTTACAACGTTCACACTTTCCAGTTAAAATTCATTTGCTTTTGTATTTAGGGGTGCAAATTTATTGCACCTCCCCCCCCCCCCCCCCCCGGTATTATTTCACTACTGTTTCATTGAAGGTATTTTTCCTTTACGTTAAGAGGACAAAACATGGAACTTGAAAAATTCTTCCATTTTTACTGCTGTGGTTCTGATGAAAATTGTAAATAGAAGGCAAAAAGGGTGCTGATCGAAAGAATAGGTAGACAGGATAGAAAGTACTATTCTTTAAAAAATATATAGATAAAACTTTTTTGATGGGGGTTATAAAACCGGTATGTGTCCTTTATTGTGTCACTGATTTTCTTTGTTGTACATGTTGACCATAATGTATAATTATTATTTCCTGTGGTTAAATAGATGGTGAAGTGTACCTGAAAAGCTATGAACCCACACACGAAGACATGGTCCAGTCATGGATTGATCGCTTTCGAGAAGTGGACGTCACTTCAATCTTGGAGGAACTGTGGGCAAAGGATAGGCCACATTTTTGATAATGGCGATATTATTTTATAAAATCTTGTATGTTATATAAATAAATAAGTTGGATTACTTTTTCAAAATTTATCTTTAGGCAATACAAAAATTTACGAAGAGCATTCAACAAATTTTCATTTAAATTTGGCAAAACACTTTACAAGTACTTTAAAAACATTTATAAGCAAACAAACTTATACAAATAATATAATTTCACCAGTTTATTCATTTTTATGTCAAAAACAAAACTTTGATGAATATTACATTATGTAATTAGTTAATCGGCGCCGCTCGAGTTGACACTTCAAATCGGCGGGGCACTGTATTGGCGCCTCACGAGTTGCCAAGCCATCTTGGCCCTGCTTGAGTACGAAGGGTTAAATTTTTCTGAGTAGATTTATTGCACATTTAATTTGTGATACTACAAAATAAGACAGTAATCTTTAATTTAATTTTAAGGCACACACACTAAAATAAATATTATATATAATGCAACTAATGTAGAAGGTATAAGATGTCATTTTTATTTTCCAACCTAAAATTTGGCAAAATATGTTTCTATTTAAAAGAATAATTTAAAAAATAGTAATGTGACATTATTATTTCTCCACTAGGCAAAATGATACAATATTCACGATATTTTATGCAACTCAGCTAGTAAATAAATAAAAATGGAATTTTTAAAAAATACATGAATCAGCGTATGATTTGTGCTGATTGAGGTTTGAGCTAAAAATAAGATACCAACAAGGTGCCTATTTTCATGTGAAATTTCACTCCTTGGACGTCAAAAGAAAAAAATCATTTAAAGATGATAAGTTTTGTGGACCTGCTGAATGAAAAGGTGTAATGAATAAAAAATAAATTTTTATGGACATAAAGTAGTTAAATTACTGTTAGTGTATGCAGGGCTTCCATGGCTGCACATTACATGCTGCTACAAAATGCCTTTTTTCGGAAAATGGGCTCCAAATCGCAATTTGGAGGATTTTAGATTTTAGATTTTTTTCATCTTGAAATTAACATTATTTCTTACTTTTTCCCTTTAATAAACCAATTTTTGACCTATAAAGTACTTTATCAATAAATATCCTCTCTCAAGAACATCAAATATGGATGAGAAAATTGAGTAGATTGAGTGATGTATCCCTTGCTTGTAGCAGAAAACCCGAGACAATTCTAATGTTTTGTAATATTTTATAGAGAAAAATAATTCCTCTTATCACTATTTTATTTAGTAATTTTTTCTTGAAATAGAACAAAAGCAATTTCGAAAAAAAAAAAAAAGCATTTTTCCTCAGTACACTTGGTATCTTCTAATGTTTAGAAAATAATAATAATAATCAATGTAAAAAATCAATGACAAAACAGATGTTAACATTAGATTTACCGGACCAGTCATTTTGACTGTTTCAAAGCTTCCATTTTGCATAATTTGTTACTAATTATAGTGCAACTGTCAGTTGCATTGGCTTTTCCTAATACACGGTAAGTAGGAGAAGTTAATGTGACTGAAAGTTTTATTATATTTAGTAGCAACTTGGTGTAAAATGAAAGTTTAGAAATGGTTGAAAGCGGCCTGGTAAATCTAGTGTTAAAGACGTTGCTGCTCTATTATAACAATTCTTTAAACTTCCTTAAGTCTGCTTTTCATGTGCAAGTAAAAGAACGCATATGTCCTGCAATCATTTTGCATCCGCCACAAAAATTGGATTTTTTTTTCATTTCAACCATTTATATTGTTTCTTTTTAATGTAAATAAATGAAATTTATTTTCTTTTTAATTTAGAACTTTGTTTGAAAAAATATATATTTGTTCCTGAAAGAGTTTAGAGGTGGGCTTTCAAATGCTGTAAAATTAAAGATTGAATTGAAACTTTTTTCTTTTCTCTTTACTCTTTACATTAACCTCTACAATCCATAACATATAACCTAACAAGTTCAAAAAAGTTAAAGTTAACTCAGAAAACTCATTAAAAAAAAAAAAAGAGAGAGTTTCGAAATTTGGAGCAGATTTTGTTTCATCATTTTGAAAGGAAAAAAAATGCATATCTTAATGAATTGAAGATTTTTAGTAAACATGTTAAGCAATAATGTTTGAAAAAATCAAATGTTAATTTGGGTGAATGACCTCATAAAAGTATTCCTGTTAAAGTTTTAATTTCTTATTAGATTTGAAAGTTATGAAATTATCATGTATTTCCTTTTTCTTTTAATTCAATTTATCTTCTTTTGGCAACCAATTGCTGTAATCCTAGAGCTCTTAAAATTTAATTGTAACTGTTACACAATTTTTGAAAAGATGTAAAAATTAAATAGTGGAAAAAAGTAAATAAATTATTAGACATTAAATTATTAACATACAGTAAGAAATACATTTTGCCTCACACAGGGCTCCCACGGCTGCGCCAATTGCGCAAAACTGCGCCAAAATGATTTTTCTGCTACATGCTGCTACAAAATGCGTTTTTTCGCAAAATTGGCGCCAAATAACGATTAAAAAAAAAAATCGAAACAATTTTAGATATTATATTTTTTAACCTTAAATCGACATCATTCGATACATTTTTCCTTTAGTCAACTAATTTTTTACCTTTGAAGTAGTTAGCTCTACCCTCTCTTAAGAACATCAAATATCTATGAGAAACTTGAGCAGAATGAGTGATGTATCCCACGCTTGTAGAAGAAACTGATACGATTTCTAATATTTTGTAGTATTATAGAGAGAAAAATCATTCCTCTTATCATTATTTATATTGAACATTTTATTTGGTAAGTTTTTCTTGAAACAGATAAAAACGTTTAATTTCATGGAACGTGAAAAAAATAAACTTGGCGTTTTTCCTCAGTGCACTTTTTTCCCCAATGTTTAGGAAATACTAATCAATGAGAAAAATCAATAACAGAACAGATGGTAAAAAAATTGCTGCTCCATTATACCGATTTTTTTCAAATTCCTTAAGCCTACTTTCCACGTGCAAGCAAAGGAGCGCATACGTTCTACAATCTTTTTGCATCCCCTACAAAAATCGGATTTTTTTTCATTTCAACTATTTATAATGTTTCTTCTCAAAGTAAATAAATAAAATGTATATTTATTTTAAATAAAAACATTGTTTGAAAATATATATTTGTTCCCGAAAGTGTTTAGAGGTAGACTTTCAAACGCTGTAAAATTAAACATTGAATTTCAGCTTTTTTTCTTTTATCATTACTCTTTAAGCTCTGTAATCTATATCATATAACGACAAGCAATTCAAAAACATAAATATAAAGAACAAAATAAGTAAAAAAAATTGGTAAGTTAGAAAATAAAATTAAAAAAAGCATGTATATCTTAATAAATTGATGATCTTTAGCAAATATGTTAAGTAATATTATTAGAAGAAATAGAAATTTTGTTGTGGATGAAAGACACTTGCTTAAAGTTTCAATTTTTTAACTAGATTTGAAAGTTATGAAATTATCTCGCATTTCCTCTTTCTTTTAATTCAATTTAGTTTCTTTCAGCATCCAATTGCTCTAACCCTAGGACTCTTGAAGTTTAATTGTAACTATTACACAATTTTTGAAAGATGTAAAGATAAATTGTTGGGAAAAAATAAATGAATCATTAGACATTAAATTATCAACATATAATAAGAAATACATTTTGCCTTTCCATTATAGAACTGAAAAATATAATTTGGTTCTTGGATTTTCTTGCAGCTAAGTTATGAAACTCAGCAATTTACTTTTAGTGCCATTAATTATTTCCAAAGCATCTAAGTGAGCATTTAGGATTGAAATGTAAAGGAATATTTTTTAATCAGAAAAATAATAAATATTACTGCAGGTAGAAAATAGGATCGACTTCAAATATATTTTTCGATAAAATATCTTTAATATAATTTCATATTATATGAAATTATATTAAATTCATTCAAAATTTTACTGTTACTATAATCACAATGATTATACCTAAATAAGTACCATTTAAAAAACAAATTTTAATTGATGACAAATAATTAAAAATAGTCGAACCATTCATATTAGTTAGTTTTTGCTTATTTTCTTGAAAGAATAGTGTTTTAGCTATTAAACAAAAAAGAGAGAATGCAATGATTTTTGAAAAGAAGAAAATTTTAAGCTTTCTTCCAGCTATTCTTAACAATTAGAAGAAGAAAAAACAACAAAACATTTTTTTAAATAATTTGTTTCTCGAGAAAAGTATTGAAAAACTCCCTTATAAGGGGTATAGGTTTAATTAGTCTTACTTTTTGAATAGGTTATAAATAATTTCTTAATAAATATAAAAATAATTCAGTTTCTGAAGGATGACTGACATTTACATTTCCTATCATTTTGAAACCTTGAAACTGCTCTTACCCTTGATGTATGAAAATGACATTGCTTTAAAACAGTCAATATTAAAAAAATAAAGAGAAAAATCCCCCAAAAAATGGTACAAAGTTGATATTTTGGCTGTTAAACTGATATAAAAGTCGATTTCTTCTGATCCAAACTGATACAAAAGTTAAAATTCTTCTGCTCCAAACTGATACAAAAAGGGACATTTTACCTGCTCCGAAAGCTGCTACAAATTCTGTTAAGGTGGTGGGAGCTCTGCTTACAGAACTGAACTTTTCTTATAGAACTGCAAAATGTAATTTGAAACTTTAATTTCCCAACAGCAAAATTATGAAAATTAGCATTTTATACTTTTGGTATCATTAATTAGTTCCAAAGCATCTAAGTGGGGGTTAGGATGGAAATTTAAAGGAATATTTCTCAATCTGAAAAATAATAAGTATTACTGCAGGTAGCATTTCGGACAGACTTCAAAATTGTTTTAAATAAAATATGAAATTATATTCAATTTATTCAAAATTTTATTTAAAAAAATTGATGATATATAGTTTAATTGAACTTTTCATACTATTTTTTTTTGGTTTGTTTTCTTGAACGAAAAAAGTTGCAGCTGTTAAAAGAAAAGGAAAAACTTCTGTAGTGGAATGCATGGTTAAAAAAAAATTATGCCTTCTTCTAGCTATGGTAATTCTTAACTATTAGGAGACTTTTTTTTTTAATAATCTTTTTTGAAAAACACATTTATAACAGCTATAGGTTTAGTTAGTCTTACTCTTTGACTCGGTTGTGCATAATTTCTTTTGAAATATAAAAATAATCATCTAATCTAGTTTTTGAAGGATTACTGCTTTTTGCATTTTCTATCATTTTGTAGACTTGAAACTGCTCTTAGCAGATTCCGATTTGCTAAGTGTGATTTTTTCCGTGTGTTGACGGAATTCCATACTTTTGGTAATTTTGGAGCCTGCTATTATTAATTCTGGCCTTGATGGAATAGAGAAATTGGTCTGGGTTATTATTTGATGAGCGGATTATACTTCTTTTCCTGCATGGAATATACGTCTTCTTTCGCCGAGTGCAACTCATTATTTTTGGAGTTCCTTAAAAAAGTGCAGTCCGAGAATGAAGGGATTAGGAATATCAGCAGGAAATGCCACATGATGATAAGAGGCATTCCCAAACACTATTTCAATATTGGCAGTCAAATCATTTTTAAGAGAAATTATGTGTCACTTTTTATGGAATTCATATCACTTTTTACGGAACTGATAGCTTCTAACAGGAGTCTCATCTGCTCCTCCATTGCCCGTATAATCACCATGAAAACCGAGTTCTTAGTCACTGAAATTTCAAATTGGAAACCAGCCTCCTGTTGGGCACCAAAATGTTACGCCTTCGTCGTTCTTTACATCAGTGACTAACTCCTTGAACATATAGAGTAATTCATTTGCAAGATATTTTCACTAAGTACAGATGCAAAAAAAATATCTCACAACTACCACACATGATAGTAAAACCAATGGTAATCTCGTATTGAATTCCCAAATACGAATAGAATCAAGCACGAAGCATTCAGCGCAACAGATCAGACTGACAGTCACTCGCCGAAGTCTGAAACAAAACTGAACTCTTTTACTTCTCGCCAGTGGCCTTTATATAGCATGACGGATCCCCTGACAGGAATATTCTAGAAAATTGCAGCAAAAATTAGGATTATCCGTGATCGAGATGGTGTAAAGCTTGGCGAGAAACAACAACGGTACCCCTAATTTCGTAACAATATTTTATATCTACCCTTAACAGAAAGATAAACTTTGTCTTTGATATCTAATTTTTCCATCATAAATGACCTAGTAAACTGTTTTATATCAACGCCACATAAACAGGATCTAACTATCCAAAATGCACAGGAAACACCTGTTTTCCGTCTAAAATTTAAGAAGCCCCCAAATGTAAAATTTACTTAGCTTATGCAAGTTTTTACAAACAAACGGTAAAGTATCATTTACTTAGTTAGAAACAGTACTTCAAAGTGCTCTTTACTGGATCTTTCAATTGCTGTTTGGTGATGCGTTGTGATGTAGTCCATTTTTTGTTTAAGCATCCATGAACTTTTATTTTAGAAATTTAAGTTTGATAACTAAAAAACTCGGGGACAAAAATCTAAAAATTGCAGTTTTTATGTCAATGGTGCGGTTGATGAGCCGAATTTGAAGAAAATTCAAAACTGCGACGTAATTTTTTTTCTCTTTTCTCCGGTTTTAATAACTTGATATGAAAGAACACTTTACCATTCCTGACAAAAAAAGTCCATACACCAGAATTTTTTACGTTAGTGTCATTCTTCCATTTTGTAGCGTGTTTTGTTTCTTTTTTGGGCATTTTGTTATTCTAAACATAAAATTTTTTAATTATTTTTTAAATAAAAAACTTTGTTTCATTGAAAAGAAATTTTATACTAAGGTTGCTCTAGGTTACAAAATGTACTAAAAAATTGAAAACTAATATTTTTATGTTTAAAAAGATATAAATGCTCCAAAACGTAGCATAAAATACTGTAGAATGACAAACTTCCAGTTTTAAACTTTAACATTACTAATCAAGGGTTTTTTAAAACCTTATTTGTCAGTTTTTATAGATTAGAAATTAGTATTTTGGAGGTTAAAAACATTTGGCTTAGCTAAAAACAATTGAATTTTCAAACTTTCAAAAATAAAAAGGTGTTTTTGTGTACTAGACACTATAACAAAAACTTTCATCACATTCTTGTTTTGGCCAGAATAATAGTTTTAATATACAATGTTTGTCTGAAAAGTTTCCGACCTGAATATGAAGATTGTAGCACTTGTAAAATAAAAGGGTGTTTCGGCCATTTTGAACGTGATATTTTTGCTTGACAATTGTTTTGTGAGTAGATATGAAAAATCAAGTATTGAGCTGTCATTAGATCCTTGTTTTTGAAAGGCAATACACTTACACAGATTGAGGAGTTGGATGCTGTGCATGAGATGCACCATTTTATTTACTGTGAAATTTTGGTCAGCAAAATTTAAACATGACACATCATTCCAGCCTGGGTGATGATGAATGGTCAGGAAGGCTAAAAATACCATGCAACATTACTGGACAAGATAAAGGCGAAAAATGTGGCAGAGAGACCTTATTTGCAAAAGAAAACAAATTTGTTCCATCAAGACAGTGCTCCCTTTTGTACCAGTCAACTTCGTAAATAACTATTTTGCAAGGGCGGATCTAGAAAATCTTCAAGGGGGGGGGGGGGGGGCGATTTTGGAAATCTCGGGGTTCAATGTAAGGATGGATGGAGGAGTTCTTCATTCCTTTTCAACAGTCCCTCCGCCCCCCCCCCCCCTTTTTTTTTTCAAACAGCAGGAACAACAAAAAAAATGCTAGTGTAGTGCTATTTAAAATTTTACTAGCACATTTTTTCAATGCATATACGTTTATTCAAAGCCCTTATAAAAGGAACACAAGCTGACGTTTTTTTGCTTTCGCAAATCTGTCTATAATTTTTTCAACGTCCAATGTAATATCTTTATGGATATGCAATAACGCTAATTCAGTGAGTCTATCATCACTCATTCTGCTTCTTAGCCAAGTTTTAACCGAGTTAGGATTTCCTTCAAGCTTTCTCAAGAAAAATGTAGGCTTGTAAATACATTTTCTAAATTTGAGTTGATATGTCTAAATTACAAAATAATAGCAATTATTAGTAATATATTTTCTAAAATTTTCAAAATGTAATACTAAATATGTACTAAAAAAACCATCAACGAGTATGTGCAATTTATATAAACATCTGTAATTATGAACGTTCAATAAAATGTTTCAGACTCCAGGTTTTAGCGTAAATGCTGCAGGAATTTACACCACGTGCTAAGGGTTGGCTAGCTGTCACCAGTTTGATAGGTAGAAGAAAAGAGCAGGGAATCCCTTTCCCATTACTCCGAAGATTAGCAACTCAGCAATACTAAAGGACAAAGGAACAGGGGGAAAGCATAGAACTTGAAGGGCGTTTAGGCTGGGATTCCAAGAACATAAAAAAATGGCTGGTCCCGGGGCACAAAGAGTAAAAACTCACTTAGGAGTGTCGTTGTAGTATCCACTTGAATCAGCCCAAGGGAGGGGGGGGGGGGGCGATCGCCCCATTGCCCCCCCCCCCCCTTAGATCCGCCGTTGCTATTTTGCAGTAAAAAATGCTACTTATTATTTGGACGGATTAAAAGGATGGGAGCATCACTCGGAAAAATGTATAGCCTTGCAAAGAGCCTTATGAAAAATAAGTAAAAAATGTTTTTTCTTTGTTAGGTTGGAAACTTTTCAGACAGCCCTCTTATAATACTTTTTTTCTTTCCAATGTGGCTGCGGTATTGGTACTCAACCATTGCAGACCTAGTGCGTTCCCCAGTTCTTGGTACCATCTCTTTCAGCGGCACCACAATGAGTGTGGTACCCGAGCTCTCGTTGATACAATATGCACTAGGAATTTAATTTAGCTTAGAGTATCCAAGCCAAATGTCTACTCAAGGGATCTTTTACATGCCACATAATCATACGACATGGGCGCAGACGATTTTCTGCATCTTGAAAATCCACCGACTTGGGCCAGCTTTGAACCCGCGATCTTGGGCGTACGAGAGATGTGCCTTACCACTACACCACCCCTGTCGACCCTCTTATAATATGGATCCTACAAAATTTTCCAAATTGCTGTGCAAGGAGATAAGATTTAAATTGAGTTGTGTTTCCTTTGAGTAAGCCGCAAACATAAAGTGTTAAATTCGAGAAATAACTAATAACTCAGAAAAATTCTTCAAATTTTCTATAAATTACTTTACATTACATGTTTATAATCTGGGATTTTACTATCAGCACAATTTGTGAATAGTAAGAGAAAAAGTTTCTAAATACTAGTTTAGTGCATTTGGTACAGAAATTAAACTTCAATAAATCTAGAAAGAAAAATTTTAATCCTCAAAAAATTTTCTACTTTGCAATACACTAAAATACTTTAAATCATTTCAGCACAAAAATACAAGGAACTCTGTAAAAGAACAAGTTGAAACATCATTCAAACAGTTTGTATGATTATCAGAGATTATGTCCCTCTCTCGGTGCTGTGTAGATATTTAAGTATACAAAATTGGTGCTTTACAATGCGCTTCTTGGCATAAGTCAAACAATCTAGAGTTTCCATTAGCATTCACATGTAGATTTGCAAAAGCAGGAATGTTAAACAGTACTTTAAATAAGTCTGAGTTTACGAAATCTAAAAGATTTGTATCGACGTAATTGATGATGCACAGTGCTGGTTTTTTTCTTATTTCGAATTTTGTGAGGATGGCTGCGGGAAATTTAGACAAGAAGTTGGGTACTTCCAGTTTTGGAATGCTACAAGCATAATTTGCAGTAAACGAAGACGTCATCAAAGATTTCAAAAATCGGGGCTGCAATTTTGAAATCGCTTTTTCAGATTTAAATGCTGATGTGTGAACGGTAGTTAGTATGACACCAAGATCACAGCAGAAATGCTCACAGAGCAAATTACAGAGAATTGTTGATGTTTCTTCCGGCGTATTAGCAGAAATTTCGTAAAATAAAGTGTCTGCATCAATCACAAATACAGTTGCTATGGGTCTCCCATCAGAGGAAAAGGTACTTTTTGCACCATTATAAAATTCTAAACTATCATCGGTTTCTGTTCTTGAACATTTAACTTTGGCCACAGCAACCGCACTCTCTGGTAAAAGGTACGATTTTACAAAAGCCGAAGGTGTGTCTCCAACAGCAAATATACCCGTTTTGCATGGAGAATTAAACGCTGTTTCAGTATCAAGTGTTTCTAGATGAATGGTGAATTTTGGTTGATTGTCAACTTCTTCGTCATCAACAGCTCGAGATGAAAGCTCCGACACTTCTCCGAAAAAGCTAGCCATTGTCCCTTATAAACTGACAACTTTCATTTAATGTCAAATCGATGATCGTCCAGTGGAAAGGAAAGTGACGTGAGTTTTTTAAAAGATTTTAGAGGGGCAAGGTCGAAACTGCAAATCTTCGCGGCGAGAAACGGAAGCGCTTAGTCATTATACACGGTTGCTATTACTTTAAAACGCCAAATCTTGCAACCCTGCGAATTCCTCAAGAGGTGAAAACTCGCGGTCAAAGTTAATGGTAGATCAAATTAGACAAAATAATGTAATTGTGTCTGGAAAGAGTGTTTTTGACTTAAAAGTATTATGCACGAGATTTAAAAGTAACAGAAGAAATTAGTCTCCACTAATGAAGAGCAAATTTTGTCGTTATGCGAATATTTATGCACATAAAACAACTTTTACTATAGCTTCAGTCTGACGTCATTAGAAGGGCCTTGGCCTTGGAATTTCTCAAGAATTCTCAGAAAAATACAGAAAAATCGATGAGATTTTCTTCGTTAACTTTTTGTTAAATTCTTACGTTTAATGTCTTTATTTACGTTAAAAAGAAGCCCAGTACCTACAATTTAGTTAAAAATTATTTATTTACTTCATGTCGCAAGCTCTAACTGATGAAACTTAAGATCTGAGGTATGTTTATGAATTTGTTTATTTTGTAACTTCTGTTATGTATGCATATACTTAATCACAGTTATTGATGAATGTGACAATTATTTGCGTATTTTTTTTCTACTCGATTATGTTTTAGATTTTTTTTTCTTTCAAAATCAGTCAAGTATATTTAATTTGTAGAAATATTTAACTTCCTTTGTTTCTTAAACTGTTTGGGTGCATTCTGTATATTTGGACGCAACAACATACAGGTCATTCGTCGATTTTAAAACAAGTGAATATTTTACTCGTACCTTTGAAAACACACTTCATTAATCATTTTGAATTGTTAAATGCATACGTTTTTTTTTTTTTAAATCGGAGTATATTCGTCATTTTCAGTAAGGAACGGGAGCTGTCAGTTCAAAATTTTTCATCACGTTAGCGTATCCAGGTCTTTTCGGGTGGAATGAAAGCAAATGAGATGTGATTCTTGCATTTATATGGCCTGTCAATTTAAAATTACGAATTTGAATTGCCCTTTTTTAAAAATATGAAAGAAAGCCTCCTCCTTAGTATTATGTAAGAGTCGCAGTATTTTTGCGTTACATACCAGACATTTTTTAAATTAAAATTTTGGAATACATTTTTTTCAGTATGAAAATATTAAGAAAAAGTTTTCAAATTTTTTAGTACACATTTTTACACCAAGAGTAATATTAGTATAAAATTTCTTTTCAACGGGGGCAATAGTTATTTATTTAATAAATATTATTGTATTTCTTGATGTATACAAGACATTTGTAACATCCCAAACTTAAAAAAATTCAATTTGAAAGAGCAGATTTGGGAAAGTTGATTTTTCACATTGTTACCACTTTGCTAAAAATTTGATTCATAGCTTTGGAAATTTGCAAAATCAGAATTTTAAGAGTAAAATATGATTCAAAATTTATTTCTTATCAGTTGATAAATATGAATATAATTTTAGGGATCACTTTTATTGTTACTTGCCTGGCAAATTGTGCAGCACCAATTTGTCTGACAGAAAATGTAGCTAATCGCAAGTGCCAAAAATGCAAATTTGTGCCCTTGGCATAGTAGAAATCAGGGCTGTGGAGTTGCTTTTGAGTCATGGCTGATCTTGGAAGAAGGGAGTGTGTAAGTCGCCTCAAAACATTCTAGATATTTAAAATTGTTTGGATGTCGGATACCCCCCCCCCCCCCCCTCCACCGCCCGAGAAAAGAAAGCATATGACGTCTGATATCTGACTGATTTTTAAACATACGGTGATCCAACTTGTCAATTGATTCATAAAGTTTAACTGTAATTAGCATGTTTTATCTATCTATGTAAATTGAAAATTTACTTTGTACTGTAAAGCTTTGGGATGTTTCAAAACATGTATATAGTTTACAAGTGTCTGACATCTGAACCAGATATCCGTTCATTAATCCGGTACGGATCCGTCAGCAGCCCCTGCTGACCTGTCCAGGATTTTTTTCTGACTACCTATTTTTGTCTTATATTCATATCTATATTCCAATTTTGTGAAATTTGTTTGTCAACATTTTATTTTTGTTGTTTTTTAAAAAAGTTAACATCCTACTTTTTGTAAAGAAAAAAACTGGTGATTTTTACTCCCAAGCAGAATCATAGTTCCCATTTAATTTTTTTTTTTTTTTGAAGAGGAAGGACTAAAAAGTACAGAGGGGAGCAAAAAATATCTTAGTATTTTTTGCTCAAAAAGCATACTACTACTACAAAAAGGATACTACAGTTTAGAAAATAATCAGAAACTAAAGGTCAAGATTCACGGTCGCCACTTGCCACGTGGCGACCTTGTTTGAAAAAGTGGCGATTCAAAAAATTAGGAGCGATCGCCACCTTTCCTTTTTTAAAAATTTTCTAAAGTAAATCCCTCCTTTTCAAATACCTGCTATGGAATTTTCAACTCTTGCTTCTTTCATGTATGCAAGCACATAGCACAATAAAAACGCATCAATTCGGCATTCAAGTTACCGAATTTAGACAGATAGTCTTCATTTCCCCTTTAACATGAAAAAAATTGCGAAAATTTTTCCCGATTACGCTTTTTTTTTTTCTTTGAATTCCTTCTCTCAGCCATATAAACCTTTTAAATATAGTAGGAAACAATATTAATCTTGATTTTTTTTTTCATAACTTTCATTTCAAACTTACATTTCAGATCGGCCATTTTCGCTTTATAAAATCGGACTCAAGCGCCATTTTGAAAATAGCGTGAAAGCTTTAAAAAGAATTTCGAAAAGAATGAAAATTAAATGTACTGAACAAAACTAGAACTGGAAACATACATTTTTTTAAACTTGTGTTCGAAAATGGTTCGTATTGGTGATCGCGGTTTTTGTAAAAGGTTCGTTTCTGTGAGGGGGATTTTTGTTATCTGTTGCTTCTATGATGAAACAAGTAAAATTTTACATTTACATCTTTTGTGCTCTGTAACATTAACCATGAAAAACTATATTGAAAAAATTCATATTCCCTTAATTTACCATCGCCAAGGAAGCAAGTTTTTTTTTTTTCCAATTTGAAAGTCATATACATTTTTTTTTTGAAGACTTGATAGTTTTAACAAAATATTATGTTTTCTTCACTGAAAATAAGACACATAAGGAATTGTAGTGTACTGATGCACCATTCAACCCCCCCCCCCCCCTGCTTTGCACTTTGGCTTTATGATGCATAGGTGGCCACCAAGTTAATCAAGTTTAGTGGCCACTGGCCACTTGCAAAATTTCTGAGTCTTGACCTTTATCAGAAACAAGACAAACCAAAAACCGTTGCTAATAAATTTCTGCATAGTGGCATGCAATGCGCTAAAATTACTTTAAGCCTATTTTTCACGTGAAACAAAAAAAAAAAAAAAAAAGATAAAAATGAGCCAAAATAGTACCATAAAGAGATACTCTTGCAATGTTTGCAATAATTAGTTAATTCTGTTCCACGAGTTGTTTTAGTTTTAAGTAAATTAATAAATTTTAAATTAAAAAAAAACATTTATTGTGAAAGGAGGCAATTGTTTAAATTATGTTTGTATGTATGCCAATTTTTTTCCCCACCTAATTTTTGGGAAGGTTTCAAATTTTATTTATAACATGTTTTTTGTGTGGTGCTATTTTTAATAAATTATTTTTATTAAGGTACTGATAAACGGTACTACAATTGACCTGTATTGGACCCTGGTCAGGCAGGGGACACAGAATATCCTATGTCCAGAAAATCAATTTGTAATGCATCCTTAATCTTGACTTCTTGGTACCCCCCTCTCCCCAAGTCCTGGGGGGTTATTCCAAGCTCAATTTCAACTTGCGATATTAGTTCCAAACGCTTCACTAGATGGCGCTATAGCTAAAATCACAGTCTCGCAACTTACTACTCCAAGAAGAGAAAATGCGATAGTTCGCTTCTTTTTTCGGCCGCTAAATTTCGATTGCTTGACTGCTGTCGATAATTTCTGAACTTGCGGTATACCATTTATGAACGTGACCATTTATTTTTTGACTCAAAACGGGACATTTGTTTATTTTGGTCAATTAAACAGGTAGTCATTGGAAGTTGAGGGAAAAAACACTTTTTTAAAGTTATTTATTTAGAAAAAGTTAACTGTTATTTTATTACAAATTAAAAAATACATTCAAAATGTTTAGTTATATTTATATTTATCAGAGGAACTAATTTTCTTTAATACAGATGGTGATGATTTTAAGTAAGAATAAAAACTCTTAGCACCATTTTCGCTCGGTTTCCAAAAATGGGACAATTTTGCGTTCCAGTGTTCCTTTTGGGGACACCGGGACTCGTAATAAAAAAAAGGGACAGTGCCGTTCGAAACGGGGCGTCTGGTCACATTAGGTCTACCTGCATTTGTAGACTTTATTTGCAATTCCGATGCATGAGCAAATAGTGTTTAGATCGAATAGGGGAATACTCGTTTTTTTTTTTTTTTTTTTAGCCGATTGCCCACAACTTGGCAATCACTTCCTTAAACCGAATATTCGGCAGACGATTATTCAACTCCATCATAATTAAGAGTTAAAAGATTTTTTTTTAATGAGTAAATGTAGTAAAGTTAAAACATCATTTTCATTCATTTAATTAGTTTTTTTTTACATGCATTTCAAATTAAAGTATTACCATAGTTGAGCGTATTTTATTCAGTTGTAAATAACTTCGTCAAGACGTTTAAGCTCATTAAGATAATTTTTATTGTGTGGTATATTCATTTTAACATTGCATACTTAAACGGAAGGCCACATTCCTTATTTCCTTATATGCATAAATATGCAAAAAATAGATAACAAATACTTACAAACATTTTAGTACAGAATTCATGTGTGAGTAGTAGGTATAACGTAGATTGCAAATTTATTAAAGATTGTAAGTTAAACCTTAAAAAATACGAGTAAATAAAATATTAACTTTTGTTCACCATGTGTAACTAGAATTATGTGTATCTGTAACGTCTAAGATAATCATATGCAAGCGCTTTAGCCAAAATTAAATCTAATATTTAATGACAAAAACGAGAGAAAAAAAATATTATTTCCAACTTATTCTTACTTTCAAAATCATATGCTAAACTTCTTAAAAAAAAACTCGCAATGCAATACAAGTTCAAAACGGTTGAAATGGTCATAAACACGTGTTTCAGAATTACAAGGAACCATTTTGTCAAAGCGAAAAAACTGCGAGTTTTAGGGATATAAAATGCCATTGCGCAGACTGCGCCATCAAGATTTTTAGGGGGTGGGCTCTTTTTATGAGCTTTTTTTTTTTTTTTTTTCGAGGCTTGGAGGTGGGGAGGCTTTCGAGGGGGTGGGGACACCCTGTGGAAGCTCACATCTTTTTACAGAGACAAAAGGGTTTCTTATAACCTCAAAACACCTGCAACCAATTTATTGTTCATGTTTTTGAGTTATATCCTTTTTTACACTCCACAAAACATATAAACTATATTAATTATTTCGAAAAAAAAAAAAAACGATTACGTGCTTGCTTCTATAATAAAAGTTCACCAAAATGCATGTATACATTTTTGTTACGTGTGTTATTCATTATTATATTTAATATTTTTATTTTTCACCAGTTTAAAAACATGTTATACGAAGCTTTTTCTAATGATTTATATATTTTAAGCACTCAGTACGCAGAACTTGTCAACTGCTCGCATATCAGCTATATTCCAAGCTTGTTTGTACTATATAACTATATACCTCGGCCAATAAAGCAATTTCACTTCAAAAACCGGCTGCTTTTTTTCTGCTGTTGTGAACCCACAACTTGTTCCAGACGTTTTCGCTTTTATATCCGCTGTTTTCCACTTAATGACATATTCGTAAGACTTTAATTATATAAGTCATGGTGCATTGTTACAACAATGCAAATAAAAACAGGACAATTATGCTATTTCTTCTTTACTGTATTTTTCTACTCTTCATGTTCATAAATTTAAGTTAAGTATTAACGTGAAATCTTAAATTACCAGTTAAGTTTAACAAATATTAGAAGTCGGACAAAAAATATGAGTTTCTGAATAGTATATATCGTAATTTCACTTTAGATATTTCTCATCAACATCTCAAAAAATAAAAACTTTTGATTTGTATTATGACATTTTAACATTCGAACATAATCTAAAAAATAAGATGACAAATTTTAACAACTAGCAATATTATTATATATAACATATTTTCTTGAGAAAAAACATACGGAATATTAAACAGTAAAAAAATGAGTTTTGAAAATTGCTTTTTCAAACACATCTCTATTAATAGTTTCATGAATGATTTAAACCAGAGATTGTCAACCTCTTGTCCTATGGACTGGTCCGTGAAAACATTTTTAACTAGTCCTTGAAGACTAGTGCCTGTTCGACCCGAGACCCGACATTACAAAAATTTCCAATGTGGGGGAAGAGGTCTTCAATGCATATTATAGGTAAAAAAGACAAGATCTATAAATAAATAATTGATCCCCCCCCCCCCCCCCCCGACAGCCCAAATGATGGGGCTGCATAATAGCCATAGTTCATTTAAAAAAATCACGTAACGGAAAAATTATTGTGTTAAAGAAATCACTCATGTGTGGGTCAAACTGTCACTTGTTATATCTTGCATTATTGCTGTTATTATTTATTTTTTAAACTGGACTTGAGATTTGTGTGATTTTTAAAATAATACTCCGTGCTATATATTTATGTATAAAAAGCCCAATAATTTCCAATCTTTACAATCTACATAGTATTTTAAGTAAAAATGAATATTGTAAATGTTAAAATCAACTTATGTAGTTGATTTTGTGTAACATCTAGTGGGTTCCCCCCCCCCCCCCTCTTTTTATCCTCCTCCTTGTGTACTGCCTTGTTTTGTATACATTTAAAAAAAAACCATTAGTCGCTTGTTTTACTAAACAGTCGACGGGCCAAAAAAAGATTGAAAAACGCTTATTTAATTTATTATGTGATTATGACGAATTTTCCCTCCCCCTATTATTTCATATAAATATCCCCTTTACGCGATTAAAAATAAAAAATAATTTATTTTTCCTAGATAATTCACTGTCAATGTTCATAAAAGATAGTGTGTTCGTACCGATGAACATTAAGATTTTCTTCTAATAATAATCAATTACATCGATAATTAATTAATTAAAAGTCAATTCCTTCAGCTAATTCGTCATGCAACATGGGTGCCACCTCCCCCCTTGTATGAGCGCAAGTGCAATAAAAGCGGAAGCACAATGAAAAAGAGCAGTGAAAGAAACGCGCGCGAATTTCTACTCCACTGTACGATCAAATACCCTGCGCGGCTGCTAATTTGAACTCGTCACCCCTCCGCAAAACTAGTTTTGACTATCTTGGAATTGCTCCATGCGATATTTCTACGTCAGAACAGGTCCGCAGCACTGGATTATCACTTTCGCAAGGTGAGAGCTTGGAATAACCCACCTGGGTGTAGTAGTCAGAGTCTGAGCCTTTAAAATCCAGAGTTGGAATTGGTCATTTTCCCCACCGACTAGACTGCCCATTTAGAAAGAACATATAAACACACACCTTACGTATATTTCACTTCATATTAATTTTACATTTGGACTTTTCTGTAAATTTATTATATGATACACAGTTGTATTTTGTGAATAAAGTAGTAATGAATGATTGCATATTGCATGTTATAAGTTTATATTTGAATAATTCTTTTAATCAATTAAATATTCTTTTGACTTTGGTAATGATTGGCTGAAGAGTACTTTGTAGAATACGAGATTTTATATTTATGATTTTTATCTTTTGTTTGCTTCTACTCTTTCTTTATGACTAGTCGACCCTTGCAGAATTCCGCATTTTATGCAATGAATATTTAATTTAATAAATAATTTTAATAGTATATTTTCTACTATTTTTTAATGTACTGCATGAAAATAAAAACACCAACTAAAATATAAAAGAGCCCTTTTTAAATTTCGTTCATCAAAATCAACGATCCAGCAAAACAATTAATTGGAGAAAACATAAGTGAGATGCGGAACTTGAACCATTGGTGTTGGGTAGGGGAGAGTGTTGTACCTTGGGACACTTTTCACATTTTAATTTTTAACTTCAAAAATTAAAATTAGATTTAAAGTCTGAAGACACTATTTAAATACACCAACATTCTCCTCTATAATATATTTTTTCAAATTCAAACAGTTTAAAAATAAAAAAATGCCAGCCATTTTAAGTAGTAACTGAAAACTGTCCCAAGGTACAACACCCTGTTGTACCTTGGGACATACTTCGTGATTCATGCAACAGTCATATACATAACCAATTTCATACGAAAAATCATGCGCCAAATGTGACCAAGTCAGGATGTTCACTATAGCAACCTTCTAACTTGGTTTCACAGTAAAATGATGTCGTCTGAAAGTGTTGATGGATACTACAACATTGACAAATTCGTAACATTATTGAACTAAAATATAGCATCATATTCTAACAATTCTTGTATTTGAAAGACTGCATTTGATTAGAATATCTCTCTTTATACTAAAATATATCCAAATTATTAAGAACCATGTGTATGTTGTACCTTAAGACATGTCCCAAGGTACAACACGGCTTAATGTCCAAGGTACAATCATCACATGGTTTAAATAAAATCAAAATGGTGGTCAATCAAAATGCAGTATCATCACTTTCTCATAACCAAAACATTTAAAAATCTTCTGTTCAATATCCAATTAAAATTCAGTAGAATAGTTTTACGAATGCTATTTCAGTAAATGAAATTAGAATGAGAAAGATATTTACTTTTGAGTGATGAAATTTTCTTTCTCTCACCAAGTCATCAATTTAGTGCTTCTAATGCTGCCTTTTACTGTGATGCTATCTGCTGGTTAAGGTCACAATTAGAAATAAAAAAAATGATAATGTTGCCAATAGGTTTTTAGAAATTGTCAATGTCCCAAGGTACAACACTCTCCCCTATACCAGCCTTGCGCTCCTAACCACTCGGCCTCTAACCAGTAAACGCAACACCAACTTGACATCTATTAAAGGACCTCTTCTTAAATAATTTTAAACTTAAATTTTTTTTTATATTTCCGTATAATTGTACATTGTATATTATTCCAGTGTAGCGGTTAAGGAAAGCTTTAAAGTGATGCCTCATTCATGAAATTTGATGAAGTATTAAGGATGTTATAGCATACGGATCGCAAAAAAGCTTTGAGAAATATAAAAAAAATCGCTATAAAGGCTAACATTTCTTTAAAAATCCCCTGTACAGTATTTTAATTCTTTTAAGAAAAAAAGAATTTAAAAAAAAATTAATTAAAAATTGGCTGCTCCTCAAAATGATGAAAACTGCAAGAAATAAATTTTAATTCGTTAAAAAAGAAGATAATCATAAGCCAGTCGGCATGATAGCCATTCAAATAAAATTTAATTTAATTGCCGTGAAAAAATAATTTCAAACTACAGAGAAAAAGCTTATAGCATCTTTTTTAGTTAATTTAGAGAATTCGATTTTTAGCACATAGCAGAAAACTCTTTCTGAAGTAGTTTTATATGCGCTTTTCAATAGTATCAAGCTCGAAAGGATGCAACAATTTCTTCCCATTAAAAAGGATTAATTTATGTAATTTTTGGCATTCGGTATATTTTCTTTGTATATTTCCATATAATTGTAATATTGTGTATTTTTTTGGTGTAGCGGATAAGTCCAAAGAAAGAAAGAAATTAAGAATCGGCTGCTCCTCAAAATGATAAAAAACCGCAAGAAATAAATTTGAATTCGTTAAAAAAGAAGAGGATCATAAGCCAGTTGGCATGGTAACAATTCAAATAAAATTAAAGTCAATTACCGTGAAAAAATAATTTCACACTACAGAGAAAAACGCTCTCGACTTCTTTTCTAGTTAATTTAGAGACTTCGAATTTTAGCACGTAGCAGGAAACTCTTCCTGAAGTAGTTCTTTACGCACTTTTCAATGGTATCAAGCTCAAAAGGATGCGACAATTTCTTCCCATAGAAAAGGATTACTCTATGTAATTTTTGGCATTCGATATATTTTTTTTTTGTATACTATTTCCGTATAATTGTATATTGTTTATTTTTCCGGTGTAGCGGTTAAGGAAAGCTTTAAAATGGTACCTCATTCATGAAATTTGATGAAGTATTAAGAAAGTTATGGCGTACTGACCAAAAAAAGGCTTTGAGAAATAATATATGTGATTTCAATAACAATCCAAGTTGGGAGGGGGAGATGTTCAGTGTTCACTTGAAGTAAATTCTACAAGAAAAGGGCTCACTCCTTGTAGAATTTACTTCAGTTGAAAATACTCAATATATCCCTACTTTTTATTTTCAGTTAGATTAAAAAGTTTTAATATCACTTGATTAGTGTAAGGATTTGCTTTAAATTGTTGCACTTTCATTTCTAGATGGCTCACTGGGCTCGAGTGCAGCAATTACATGGAGAGGCATTGCAGCAAGTGGGACTGGTGTACGGAGATAATTTCCCTATAGACGTAAGATGTGCTCTTGCATCATGGATCGAAAAGCAACCTTGGTGGGTGCACGTTTCATTTCTTTAATTTAAGTATTGTTTCTAATAAGGAGGGGAAATTGAAAAATTTCAACATAGAAAGGTTTTTGAGATGAGCTGGTTCCAATATAGTTTCAAAGCATTGTCGTACATAGGACCGCATGACTTTGGACCTTGCCTCTAGCCTTGCTCAAATTAAGCATTGAATTTGCTCCCTCCTGGTACTAACTAATCCCTGCTGTGAGATTTAAACCATTTGAGACATTTTGGGCTCACTGGCTTTAAGCAATAAAAATCACTCACGTAATGGTGTAGACTGAGATTTTTCTTTGGTGGCCAGTGGTGCTAATACAAAAAGCTTTGAATTTTTGGTAGCCATAGCAGTGAATCTATAAATTAACTTTCTGCTGTTGCAGAAAGCTAGCAAATCAGATAAAAAATGTTTGTCTGACAAATGTTAACTATAAATTGAAAAAAAAAAAAAAAAAAAATCTAGTATATATCAAAAACATTTACATGATGAAAAGTTGCTTTCAATTGAAGTTTGTTGAAGTAGTTAGATAAAATTTATTGAAAAAGGATGTTTTTAAATTGCCATTAGTAATTAAGATTTACCGTAAAATCCCGAAAGTAACATTTTAAAAACCTCATTTTAAAAACCAAACTGGCAAATTTCAGATAGGGAGGTTATAATCGAGATTTTCAAAAAAAATTATTTAAAAAAAATGTTTTTATTATTAATTAAGAGCATCTACTGAAGATAAATAATAAGTATAACCCATTTAAAATTATTTTAAATAATATAAAACAAGATTCAAAAAATAAATAAACGAAAATCTGTCTTATAATTTTCTAATAGAAAATTGATCGCATGGGGATGGCATCTTTGACTGAAGAAAGAATTTAGCACTTCAGTTAGCAGAAATCCCTATAATTTAAATTTAAAAGTCATAAAACGCAAATTTGGCATGTTCGGGGCCAGTGCTACATCGGTGGGATATGTGCATGTAAAATCCGTAGACCCCACTACCTCTCCCCGTGCGTAAGCAATCCTAAGGCCTCGGCTAACAGGTAGGGGTCTGGTGGAGAAAAGTGCTACATCGGTATTTCGTAATGTGCCGAGTTTCAAAACACGACCAAAAATGGCGGACTTTCACGATCAAAGATGGCGCCTAATGAACGAATCAACGCGAAGAAAGAATTTAGTACTTAAGTTAGCAGAAATCCCTGTAATTTAAATTTAAAACTCATAAAACGCAAATTTGGCATGTTCGAGGCTAGCGCTATATCGTTATTTCGTAATGCGTCGTATTTCAAAACGCGACCAAAAATGGCGGACTCACAAGGTCAAAGATGGCGGCTAATGAACGAATTAACGCCGAGTACATGAAATTTATTCTTAAGCATATAAACCTTGAATATTTATGAATAAATAAACAAATAAAATAAAACACAAAATACAAAAAGAAATTGGACATATTTAATCTTTATCATTCGAAAAAAAATACAAAATTTGTTTTAAAATCGTCAGCCATTTGGGGAGGGGGGTTATATTAAGGAATATGGAATGATTCCACTTTCCGCGCGAAAGGGGGGGGGGTTACATTCGATGGGGGGCTACTTTCGGGATTTTACGGTAAGTATACAGGTCCAATTAGTATATGAAGCACCATAATAATGCCATAAATATAAGAGTGAAAATCAATACTTTTAAATTAAACTATTTAATACTACAATGCAGTCAAAAGGAAGTCAAATTTAGTCAACCAAAAAATTTGTTTTTAAAATTAAAAATTTGAGCACATTTGAACATGTAACAAAAAGTTGACATTCAGATTTAAGGCTCTTCGCTACTAAGTCCCAAACTCTGCTCCGACAAAATCTTCGAAATTTTAGCAACACTGTGGGAGTATCTTATTCAGCCTCTGTGCACTGGTAATTGGTCTATTTTGATGATGGACAGCATCAATCACTGTGTCTCTCAATGGACAGCTATAAATGTTTTGAAGGGACGCCTCAGCCTCGAACCCTTCAGCACTTGTCTGACGTGGGTAGAGGAAAGCGATTGAAAACAGCTTGCTTCCCTTCCTTGAAAAAAAAAGGCTGCTAATACCCTCAGGGATCAGCTGATGCACTCATACTAACCTACTTAGGGGGTAGTGGGGATCTATTCCACTGCTCCCTTGGAAAAAATCCAGCCACTAGCTTCGGAAAAACTTGACTCTCCTTGGAACAAGCAAATTATTTCTTCAAACTTGCACACTGTTGAAATCAATTTCTTTCGGTTTTTTTTTTTTTAGTCGGTTAACATTTGAGTCGTAGTAAAGTATAATGTTGATTATTTTCTTGTTTTACTTTTTTTTTTCAATAATCAGAACCAGATCTTGGAGTTTACCATGGCGGGGACTTGAAAATGACCCCTCCCCCTTCCATCCAATTTCCCCCCTTCCATCCAATGTTCATATTTCATATGTTTTTATGTGTTAGTCAGTCTTTTGAGGATTTTTCACTTTTGGGTTCTTGATAAGATCATAAAACTTGTTAATGTGTCACACAACATGGCCGTTTCAGCTCAACATTTGGGGGTATATGAAGGGCCCTTAACTGGAAAGATGATATTCTTACAGTTTGAGGAGCCGGGGGGGTACTATATATGCTGGCCAGTAGTGGATTTAGGGAGGGGCTCAGGGGGCACGTGCCCCCCCCAAACAAGTCTTTTTCCCTCTTAAATATTTCTTTTAATTCTATTACTGAAGCAAACTAAAAAGTTTTTAAAATAATACGTAAAAAAAAGAAAACATATTTGAATAAAATAAATTTTGTTTGGCAAGCTAAGTCACTGTTCTAACAAATGCCTCCTGGCAGTGCTTCCCATCATTATATAACTTTTCAAAGCTTTGAAAATCTTATAAAAGATTTTTAAAGCTGGCGACAGAAAAACTTAAAACAGGGAAATGTACACCCAGGTCATCACTCTCTTTTAAAACAAACTGCATGAAAATATTCAAATAACTTCTCGTGTTATTTGTTTCCTACATTGAAGATTTTGCGGTAGAGAAAGCATTAGGAGTGAAATCCAAGATGGACGGTAGCAAAGGGCCTTAAGCGCAAAATCTTGACGCCTCCTTGAGCTACCAAATTTTAATTTATACCCGACACTGCCACTCAGTGCCGGCAGACAAAGTTCTGGCTTCCGGGCGGTACTGAAAACAGCGCCCTAAATGCAGTTTTGGAAAAGAAATTGGAATTGAGATTAACTCGTGTTTTTTAAAGTTTTCCTCCTGTAGTACTAAAAGCTGCAATGCATATTATTTTCTCATTATTGTATGATATTTTTTTTAGTTTTTATTTTTTTTTAAATTTCTGTAGGGAATTTCTTTTTATATTTTGAAAAATAAATTCTCACTTTGACCAAAATTTTAAGTTCGATTTTTAAAATATAAGAGCAAACAAATTTTTTTTTGAGTGAGATTTCAAAAAATATTGTGGGAATTGCGCGGCCTAGCGTGAATTCTGCTATAAAAGTTGATTTAAGAAACGTACCAAACATCTATAACACTTAAAGCATTTAAATTTGACAAGAAAGTCATTAACTCAATGAATCAGAATATCACTTCAAAACACTCTAAAAGTAAAATTTTATTATGGGTGGCAGATGTAACATTTTAAATTGAGCATTTTTGTATCATATACAAATATAATACATATATGCATTAAAATGTATTTTTTCTTACTTTAGCAGATGCAAGTAGTTTTATCGTTTCTTCTAAATGAATAAATTTTGCAGTTTCATTTTCTGGGATTGTTAATCAAATTCTCAAACAAATCCACAGGTTAGGGAATGTTTCTTTCAAGTTATTTTGGTGAATGTACTTTAAGACATGGATCAGAGACATATTTTTTTCACATAGGAAGAAAACAACATTAAACTTGATCTCTTTTGGCACTCCGGGCATTCGCCCACCGGCCCTGCTGCCACTATGGCATTATTGAGATGCTAGTTTCCTATTTTCTGACTAATAAAATAGTCAATCTTGCAATTGCAATTTCTTGTACGTAATTCAAGTTTTTTTCTAGTTATTTTAAGTACTATTTTTTTTAACTTGTGTATTGACTTTAGCAGACACCAAAGTCAAGTCTGAATATGAAGAAAATGTTTAAACTATGTACTATGGAATTGAATGTCTTTTCTTTGAAAAATTTGGTGTTTCCTTCAGAAAAAAAGCACTAAAGACAAAATAATAAAATAACCAAACTTTTTTTTAATAAATAAAGTCTTTAAAGAAGACTTGAATTGATTTAGTGTAACATATCTTAAAATAACTTTCAATTTTCAAAATAATATTTTTCATTTGAGGGTGATATTTGTTTTAGAATCAATCACTGGCATGAGGATCAAAAATAATTATTAGTAGCGCCACTTAAAAAAAAAAAACTTCTTACATTTTCAACGCTAAAAGGAATTTTTTTATTAACTTGAATTTTTCAAAATAATTTAAATCTGCCTTCTATATGTTGAAGACATTGTATTTTAACTTTTTTTTTTTTGTAGCCACGTGTCATGGCTACAAAAAAGAATTTGTTTTGCTATAATTGGACAGCGATCTTACTGCATCTGTTTTCAGTTTATGATATTTCTTATTCTTTTCTCAATCAGTACGCAATTCAAATCTTATTCAGCAAAAGTATTAACCTATTTTTTAGCATAAACATGATAGTTGCATTGATTTTATAGTGCAAATGTAGTAACCTGTTCTTCCTCTTCGATTCAGTTAAAGGAGACTATTTCGATCTGTTACATGGCGGTTGGCAATGAAATGTTTTGGTAGCCAGCTGGAAAGTGGCGACCACTAGTCAACACCTTTACACATTGGTTTAAAATATTTTAAACTTAGATGGTACAAGTACCATTATTTCATTATTTTAAAAATAAAATTGAAACTTTGCATATTCTCTGAAATGACATGCACTGATTTTACGTGATCTGTGTAAACAGGGATGAACTGGATCCAGACAACCCCCAGCATGATACATATCTTGCCCAGATAGTGAACACACTAATTCAGGAGCTGGAAGCAAAAATATCAACATGTGATAATTTTCTTATGAGAGTCAAATTGAGTGAAGCTGCATCAGATTTCAAGGTGAATATTCTTTAGTTATTGTTTTTTCAACATCAGTTTTGCAAATCTCTCAATGTTTCAATTTATGCAGTTCTCGTAGGCTATTCTATAGATGTTGATTTTAATCCTCACAGGAGCAGATAATAAAGTTACTTTGGTGCAGGTATACCCACAAAAAAAAGCAACTCTTCCCCCTAGGCAAAAATAATTGTAGTTTGGTATGGTGCTGTAAAAGAATTTTGTATGAATTCAGGAATCAAAGAAATTCACATTAATTGTTTTGCTATAGCCTCTGTGAAATAACTGATATGTAACTCAAGAGAAAAAGAGGCTAAGTTTTGTTGTTTTTGATCTATAAATTCTGTACCTGAGAGCCATAGTAGATTAAGTCTATTTTTCGAGTTTTTGCAAGTTTACACTTAAGGAACATACAGAGTACCAACAATAAAGCCACTTGCTACATGAGGGTTCTGAACTTTTAAATCTCCCATTGGACATCTTTATTCTAAGGTCACATGGAGATGTCTAGTCTTAGAGTACTAAAAATGTTTATTTTGTAACTTCATCACAAAAAATCGCAAAATTGACTTGAAATACTATGGTACAGAATTATAGATTAGTATTTCATGCCTAACATATTTCTTGATTAGTAATGTTAAAATACTTATTAACTTGTAACTTGTTTGTGTGTGGTTTCAGCAAATTACACAAACAACATTTTTCAAATCAAATTAGTTGATAAAAGAAGGAAGAAGTAAAACTTGCACATTGCATGTCATAAATGATCAGCTTAATTTTTCAATACAAAAATAAAGTTAAATAGTGTTTTATGTGAAACCTGAAAATAAAATTGCTATTTTTAGTAGACTGATTACGAGTGGTGTAGTCCTGAAAAAAAAGTTGGGGGGGGGGGGGGCACGTCTGCATACGAAGATAAGCAATTGAAATCAACAGTGAGAGGACGCTTTCGTTGAAATGTAAAGAATTTGGAGGGACACTTGTATTTAAATAAAACAGGTAGAGGGATGCTGTTCCCCTGCATCCCCCCTCGATTATACCACTGCTGGTTACACAGTAGCAGCACACTAAAAAGGTGCACTTATATAAACAGAGAATGTCCTCAAATTTGCTACAAAATTGGAAATTATTTTTCAAATTGCAATCTGACTCATATTTGCTTCAAGTAATAAATATTATTATTTTAGTTCAGCTGTAAAAAATTAATTGAAAAAATAAAGTCATGGTTGAAATTATTTGTGCAAGCGTTTAAACACTTTTGTAATTATGTTTTACAATTTCTGCTTCACTTTCTCTTATATATATATATATGTATTACTTTTTGTAGCAGAGATACTCCAGTAATCCTAACCAGCTGGTTAGGATAATAAAGCACTGTTTGCAAAACGAAATGCGTATCCTGCAGCAGGCGGAAGATGTAAGTACAATTTCTTAAAAGTCTAAAGTACACTGATGTAAGCAAACTTTTATGACTTCAATACATTCAAGTTCAAAATATGCTTGTAGGGTCTGGCAGAGAGTAAGTACTTATATTACTCTCAATTCTGTTTAAATACTATTCCAATTTTTCATATTGTGCTACTCTTCCCCTTTTTTAAGAAAAATACTGATGTGCCATGCCCTTTTTTCGACTGCTGTCCCTCCTTTTTAAAAGGCAATATTTCTTTTTATTTTAAAAAAACGTTAATTTTGAAAAGAAACCATTAAGTGGAAAATTATAATATCTTGTTACCCATTCTTCTGCGGTTCATAAGAGGGGATAATCGATCAAAGATAATTTTATGGCAAGAGAGGAGGAAATAACAGGGTTACCATGGGTGCTTATAAGTGCTTAATTTGACCTTTCATTTCTAAAAGCCCTTAGAAGTACTTATTTTCAATCAAAGGGGCTTAGAAGTGCTTTTTTTTTAATACGAAAGTCTATTTTTAAATTACCGTATTTTTTTTATGCAATTTCTGATCAGTCTTTTATGTGATTTTTTAAACAAAGATTCAGAAAGTGAAAAATTATGGAGGGTTATAAGAATTTTGTTGATTTTATCACACAGTCAAGCGACTGTAGAACGTGGCTTTAGTGTAAATAAGTTATTAGAAGTGGAAAATTTGAAAGAATCTTATATTGCTCAGAGGTTCATTTTGAGAATGCCAATAATTGTAATGAAATTCATGAAACTATCATTACGAAAGACATGAGAAAGGGTCAATCCATACCACTTCATCCAGGGTATGAAACCCATGGTCTCATATTTTAATAATTAATTTTATTTGTTCAGTTTACTATTGCGATTATCCCTGTAAATATTTTTGTTGCTATCTTTAATACTTTTTGAGATATTAATTTTCTAAAATGTGTTTAAAGAGACGGACAAATTTTGTGCTAGCGACGTAGTTCAAGCAAAAAATTCATAACTTTGCTAATTTTAATGGTATCACAAAAGTGTTTCCATTGAAATGTTCAGAATAACTTACATAGTTAGACAAAAATGCATTTAAACAAATACCTATTAAATAGTGCAGTTAATATTAGCATCAGGTAGAATGTATTTATTTTCTGCAAAAGGAGATTGCTTCAATCAATCTCCAGTGCAAAAACATTTTAAAACCGACTCGAGGACAAAAAAAAAAAAAAAAAAAGGTACTGTCTCACATAAATTTTTATTTTAAATAGTTTTATTTTAAAAATAAGTTACTTTTGGTCATTTGGTATGTCACAGGTTATAAATAAGAAATGAGCTTGCATTATGTTTAGATATTTTAAAAAATCACGATTCAGTGACTCCTTCTTCAATTTTATGTTGCTTTTTTTTAACTTTATAAACATTAAATTAAAAACCTTTTTCTTGTAAAAATAATCTTATTTTGCATTATGCCTGTATTTTATGATTTTAAAGCAATTAGTACTTTACAATAAGAAGCGAAAACTTGCAATGTTGTGAAAGCTATTTTGTACATACTTTTAAATTGTTTACTGTGAAATTAAATATATTGGCAGTAAAAAAGACACCAATTTTATTTCAGAACCTTTTAGTCTATAGTTAGAGGATTATTTTTAAAAAAGTATTTTGATTACTGCAGTGCCTTTTAGTTTTATTGCTGTTTTAAAATTTCATGTTTTTTCTTCAAAATATTTATGAGATCCAAGTTTGGGCTAATACTAACTGCACCATTTAATACGTATTTGTTTAAATGCATTTTTGTCTAATTCTATAAGTTATTCTGAACATTTTAGTGAAATTTTTTTTTGTGATGTCATGAAAATTGAGAAACTTATGAATTTTCTGCTTGAACTACGTCGCTAGCACAAAATTTGCCTGTAAAGCGATGACTTCTCTTTAAACACGTTTTAGAAAATTTATGTCTCAAAAAGTATTAAAGATAGCAACAAAAAAATTTACAGGGATAATCGTAATAGTAAAATAAAGAACTAAAAAAAAATCAGGATAATCCGAGACCATGGGTTTCATTTTCATTTGTGGCTAGATGATTTGATATGGAATGACCCGAAAGTTTGTCTCTTCTTCAAGGCAAAGATATATGCTCCATTTGGAAGAGCAAAAAAAAATTCTGATGACAATAAAAAAAGAAAAAAAATGAGTTGAATTATTTAAAATTATAAAAAAGCTTTTCTTCAAGTTCAAGCTGATGTCACAGTTATGAAAAATTCAGCAGAAGAACTGTGTAATAAGGCAGAGTCATCCAAAAATATTTCACTTTTTATGAAAGCCAATTCATTTCGTAGGGATATTAAAGAAAAAGCATCTGATTCTGAAAAAGAAAAAGAAGTTAATTGAAATGTAAATGTTTTTTAAGTTATTTATTAATCTGCAAAGCTTTTGATGTGCTTTTAAGTGACCATTTATTCATTTATAAAATTTTTAACTAACCCTCACCACTTTTATTTTTCTTTCATATAATTGCAGATTTTTTATTAACCTTATATCAAAAAGTTCAAGTTCATGGGAATTCCACTGACATTAAAATTTAATTATATTTCTAATTTTTAAAATTGCCTTTTTTTCTGAAATTGATCGAAATTATTACAATGGAGTTATAATAATGGTACCCCACTTCTTTTTTGGCATAAGATTTTATGTGTAAGCGGATTTAAAAAGCTTACTGGTGATTGGAAAAAGTAGCATCAGTCACATTTTTTAATTCTCCCCCCACCCCCCACCACCCCAAGCTTCTAATGCCTGACAACATGTGACGGTAGTGTTATTTTACTTTATTATAATAATAATTTAGATCCATTTCAGAAAAAAAAATGGTCACCAAAGAATGACTGTTATGCAAATATTTGTTTAGTTTCTTAAATATTTTTTTGATAATTAAAAAGCGAAAAAAAACAGGAGTACAAACAAAATAAGTCTAGCATTAAATTAAGTATTAAGTTAAGATTTTTTAGTGTTTAAACCTTGAAGATTGTGGTAAGTTTCCATTTTTCTTGATATCTCTATTCTAATATTTCTTTACATATTACTTATATGTATACACAATATGCATATTTGTAAAAGTGAGATTATGTTTTTATGTATAATTTTTGGGAAGATACACATATATATTAAAATTTTAAGTTTAACTTATCTACTTACCTGTAAGAACATTCAACTTGATCGGAATGGATTTTCATCCATTAAATTGTATTGTGTGTGCTACACAATAATTTATTAAAATGTCTTAGAAAATGACTTTGAAAAGTCTTAGAAAGGGCTTATTTTTAGTTATAAAAAAAGAGTGGGAACCCTGAATAAGAAAATTGCCTTGCTTTTACTAGTACTAGAAATTGAGTTATCATTCTTGAGTGATGGGAAAAGTATGTAACAATAATTCTTGAGCAAAAGATTTACAAAGATTTGGAACTTGGAACTACCGAATTATTTTATGCAGAAGTATGGTATCCATTATGTTCTTTGCAAATTAATTTAGACCACAAAATATTATCATTACAAAGACGTGTCATTGTATTGGATATTGCTATATGGAGGTTTTACTGTAATAATAAATTTAAATTGCTGAATCATGTCCCCATGCAAAATCAAGTTTAAAATCATTAACAGCGAAGTCAGCTCTATTTTTCAGAATTTGTTTTAAGACAACCTCTTTTGTAGGAAAATCATCTCTTCTAAAATAAGCATATTTTAAATTTCTCCATATTTATAACACATTGACATTGTAATGACGGAATACCTTCCACTGGATCGACATTCTCAAACAACACGTCCAATTCTTTTCCATCATGTCAATTTTACCACGGAACAAGCATTTTTTTTCTTCATTTCCTGATTAGTTTAGGAAAGAACTTTTTATACATTGCTCAAAACAGCTGGTCCTCTTAAAACTGTTTCGCTGTGTGCTTTATAATAACATTTACTCCATCATGTGGGATCTTTTCATGATATAGGACACTGAAATTCCATGACCTGCATATTCCGTCGGGTGATCCCTTTCTATGATATAGGATACTAAAAAACTGATTATTTAATGGCTGTCCAATGCAAGTTAAGGTCACCAAGGAATACTGTTTTTAAAATGAGTAGCAACTCTTTACATTCATACAATCATAGATTTCAATAATCCTGTTAATTGCAGAAAAGTAATTTATAAGTCTTTCAACAAAGCTGTTTACTTCCTAAGATGAGTGTTTGTTTGAATAGAAGGGGAAAAATTATTTATAATTAAGCGAAAAATATTTCTTTGTTCTTAATTTAATTTTAATGTTCAGGGGTGTCGTTGGGTACTCAGAGAACTGGGTCCCAAGGACCCACAATTTAAAAAAAAGTGAGTCCGATCTTGAAAACTGTAGGTCCCCGAAGTATTTTTTCCTAGCATTTTCGTATGTTGCTATTGCTTCAGTTTGTAAAAGTACCCGTAATGCATCAAAAAAGAGATATTCCTTAATATAGCCCTAAAAACAACCTTTCTCTTTTATAAAAGCAGGTACCGAAATTCTATATTATGGTTCTAACTATATAACTACTAGATGGAATAAACAAAATTCCAAATCACTAGAATGAAAACAGACTCGAAGAGTTCACATATTTAATATAGACATGTGCTAAATGAAGCATTGTTTTGAAATGAATTTTAGATGTATATCCTGGAAATGCACTATCAACTCATGGTGATAGATAAATGTCTTGATTTAAGGTGATTGCCGCTATAATAAAGTAGCCAGGCACTGACGTAGATAAGGGGGGGGGGGGTAGGGATACCCCCCCCCCCTCCTGAAATGGTGAAGATTGTCTAAAATTTGACAGATTTTTCTTGTAAAACCATGAAATTAGCTCATTTCTTCGAAGAAGCCCCCCTGAAATGGTGAAGATTGTCTACGATTTGACCAATTTTTCTTGTAAAACAATGAAATCAGCTCATTTCTAATGAAGAAGCCTCCTTGAAATGGTGCAGATTGTCTAGAATTTAGCCATTTTTCCTGTAGAACAATGAAATTAGCCCACGTCTCCCGAAGAACCCCCCCCCCCCCTCCCCAAAATCCGAGTCTAGCTATGCCACTATAGCAAGGTGTGCATAAGCACCAATTTTTCTTTTCAGACTTCTTCAAGTGTAACGTTAATTTTTATTAGTTTTGTTCTTTGTTTGAATCCCTTTTGAATGACTGGACTGTATATATTGAAAAAACTTAAAATTATTGAAACAAAATAAAATTAAACCTGTAATTGAACATTCATTTTTTTTTTACTTTTTAAAGCTTGCACTCTTAACGATGACACATTTTTTAAAAAACACCTTGTGATTAAATTTTAATCAAAATAAATATAAATTTCATTTGCAGTATGGCACCGCAAATTCAGAATCTCGAAATCCAAAAGCCCCAAAATCTGGAACTTTTTAACAAAAAAAATAATCGGGGAAAAAAGCAACTGCTTTTGCATTTTGAATAAAAATTGGGAAATATTTTGCACCGTTTTTTTTTTTTTTTTTTTTTTAGAAATAGGCATTTTTAAAAGGAAGGAAAATAAAATGTGATGAACATGTTCAAGATCGGAAATGTGCAGTTTTCAAAAAAGTTATTTCGCGATTTTCTGAAAAAGGTTTGTTTTTGCGATTGTTTCTCAGCTTTTTACAATAGTCTGATCTTTTACTGTAATTAAGTGGCTAGAGAATATAAAATCACATCAGAATTTGACGAAATTCTTTTCTTTTATTGTTTAATTAAAGGGGTTAAAATAATATCGGGAAAAGTCTAGATTTTCCGATGTTTCGCCTCAAATGTAAGCCAACTCCTAAAAAAGCTTCGTTTTTCGTGCTAAATTTCGCGACTTTTCGGCGAGTATATACGATAATAAAAAATACTATAAATGAGCAAAATATTAATAAAAACTTTCAGAGCAAATTATACAAGCTCTGATGCTATTTTTGAATGTGGACCCAAAGTCCATTAAATTCTGAAATACGGAAAAATTGCGGCCTCGAGCGTTCCGGTTTTGAGGTCCCATACTGTATTTTCCTTCTAACAAAGCTTACTAAGCATAAAAAATGAAAATCATCCAACTTCCAGAGCGGATGCAAAAAGATTGCATTTTTCAAAATGCAATTGAAATAAAAACTGGCAAATGAATTTCTCTGAATAAAATTATTCTAGAATTGCACTTAAAACATTTCTTCGGTTATCTGAAGCAATAATTGTTAACATGACCGTACCAAAGTTGGAAAACGTTTAGAAATTTTTTTTTTCCATGTACCTGAATTTAGTGTATAACTGGAGCACAATCACTTCCAATACTGTTTTAAAACTTAAAGGGCATGTGTAGAACACTCGCGGACGTCCGAGATTCGGCGACTGACACCTGCCTGTCGTAATGAAAGGGGTGAGGGAGGGGCTTTGAAAAGAAAAGAGGAGATATGACATGTAAGGTAAGAAGCAACCAGAGTGAGATTTTACCATGGGGACAAAGATTGAGCCCCCTGTGAGGAATATGTTCCATTGGGCCGAATGTGTATAGTGGGAATGAATGGAAGAAAAATACTGATAAGGAAGGTTGTTAGAGCTTGTTCTCAGTGGATAATGGACTTTACAGGGAATAGTACATTCAGGAATTAGTAATCCTTTTCAAGAAAAAATAACTTCCATTCTACTTTGGTTTTAATTTAAAGAAACTTCAAAGAAAGTAATGAAAGGAAAATAGCGCATCCATTTAGGACACGTAAGGTTTCAAATATCGGGTCCTTTTCGCATATCACGCGTCTTTTACGCACTATAGCGCGTCGGAGACACCCCTGATGTTGATTTAAAAGTTATTTCATAAATAATCAACTTATGTTAGTCACACATAGTGATGTTATGTTTGTCACAAGTACTACTACCAAAAAAAAAAAGAAAAGGAAATTACTTTTGTTCAGTGTCATCAATCTATCACATATAAGACGTCAGGCAAAACTTTTTAAAAGTATAATGTTTTAGGCAAATAGCTAATTTAATTAATTAATTTCAGGCTAGTTAGTTTAATTCATATTTTTGTGTCTAACAAACATAACAATTAAATCAGATTAAGCCGCAAATTGGCATTAATTTTATGTCAATGACAAAATATTATGTCTTCTTGTAAATGAAAAGGACCATGCTTTAAAAACGAAAAAAAATTAAATTGTTATGTGCAGGTTTATTGATAAAATATAAACATGAAAAGTTAAGAAAAATGTAAGATATTTTGAGTAATTGCATACATTGTCTTGACAGCTTCCTTTTATAGGTTTGAAGTAAGATTTTGCAAGCACTAAAGTTAAATTCTAAAAAATTGAGAAATTACCTTTAAAATGATGTATAAGATAATATATACTGGGTGCGGCAAAAAAACTCGGACAAAGTTTAACACGACCTGACACGGACATGTTATACCGTATCCAGTTGGTTGTTTTTTAATAAAATTCTCCATGCTTTTTTCTATATTGATGTGTGCAGTTTTGCATGTTATTTTTGTTTTGTTCACAAACGTGTTGCAGTTTTAGAGCTTTTTGACACTGGAAAACAGTCAATGTGAAATTTTTCGTTTGCTTAAATTTCCTCGACAGCCTGTCTCCGATGCAATTAACGAATTTCGAGGATTTCTATGTGAAAAATTGCTTGTGTGATCATAATCAGTGATCGATCAGTTTGGCGAATAGCCAAAATGGAACTTTGTCTCAAGTCATACATGCTCCAAAAAGTTCAACTTCTTTTGGAAAAGAACAAGCACGTAAGACTTCAAAGATGTTGCAAGCTCAAGCGTCGGGCCGCAGGTCAGCAATCGGAGCGCATCCACTTCACAGATGAGAAGCTGTTCACTGTCGAGCAAGAGCACAACCATCAACACGAGAGTCTAGTCTGCCAAGGCTCCTGGCACGTCGACCATCGTCGAACACTGGCAAAAACTATATTGGTGATTGTCTGGGGCAGATTTTGTGTTAGCGGCAAGAACTCCTTTGCTTTTGTGGATCAAGGGGTCAAGATCAACCAAATCACCGCGAGATTCTTCAGGCCGTCGTATTCCTTGAGAGCAGCAGCACTTTGTCGATGTGAATTGGACGTTCTAGCAGAACTCAGCACTGGCTCACAAGGCGAAAATTTCTCAGGACTGGTGCCGGGCCCATTTTTGGACTTAGTCTCGTCTACCGAATGGCCGCTCTACTCACCGGATCTCAATCCAATGGACTACAGCATGGGTTCCATTTTGGTGGCCAGGGCCTGTGCTCGGCCCCACAAAAGTGTGGAATCGCTGCACCGAGAAGGGAGGTCCAATTGTCATCAGAAGAGCTGCAGCCCACCGCTGAAAATTTCAAGCCACGTTTGGACCTGTGTATCGCCGCTGTAGGAGGCCACTTTGAAGCTGGCTGAGTACATTATTACTAACATTTCATGTTATCCTTATTAACTGTGTTTTGCTAAATTTCTTTCATTAAGTAAAATTACCATAAAAAATGTTTGTCAGTGTTTTTTTGCCGCACCCTGTATATTGAAAGATGAAGAAATCATCAAGAATCAACCATCTGGATTGTCACTAACATAGAATTACCTTGAATTTTATTTGAATTTATGGACAAATGTGTGTATTACTGTTATTATGAGTAGTATTACTGTTTATACAACATATTGTTATAGACTTTGTTCAACTACATTACAATCACAAGCACGTGTAAGCAAGCATAAATTTTCAAAAATCTTGGTGTGAATTATAATTAAAGCTAAGAAACATTAAAAAAATATAATAAATAAATGGTTCTTTTCCTATTAACTTTTCATGTTGCTAATAGGAATTTTTTTGTGTGTGTGTATATATATATATATATATACAGGGTGTCTCAAAAGAAAGTTTATATTTATTTAGCTTACTGCGTAAACGCAACGAATCTGAGGGGCGTGAGGGTTATGTCGATCGGTAGCCTGGCTCTTGGGAATTCAGTCGCTATGGAGCGTTTCTCAGGAGCAGACTGCGTATTGTGCGTGCAAGAGTTTTACAAAAACGGTGATTCGGCAACAAGCGCGTAGAAGATTCTGCAGAATTCGAGGTTTTCGCCATTTAAATGACGCGCCAAGCATTCCTCTTATTCAAAAATGGGGCAAAAAGATTGAAGAGACCTGTACAACGTTGGAAATATCAAAATTCGGGAGAGCAAGGTCAACAAGAACGGTAGAAAATGTGGAGCAGCCATCACTGAGTCCACCTGCCGAGCCGTCATAAGTAATTTTACTGTTCAATTAAATGAGTGCCGTGAACACGAGGGTCTACATTTGGACGATATTATTTTTAGGAAACAAATTCCCAAATTGTATACTTTAATAATTAATAAACATTTTTTCGATACACTTCTTACTTTTTTTAAAATCGATTCACTAAATATAAACTTTCATTTGAGACACCCTGTATTTATATATATATATATATATATATATATATATGTATAGTTTTTTAGTTATTTCTGTTGATATAAAAAATGATAAAAACATATTCTACAAAAACTTGAATCTTTATCTTACAAGCATCACTTGTAATCTGTAAGTAATGTTATTGTTGTTTTTCTTGTTAATATCCTTTTTTCTCCCCCAGTTTTGCCGAGGCCTCACTAGTCATATGCAGATTGCCCACAATCATGTCCAAGAAATCAATTTAGCTCTAGACAAGTTACGTAACAGATACCAGGTATAATTTGCTATAGGATTTTTAAATTATAGTTATTAATTTTGCAGTGTATTTTCAGGCTGATAATAAAGCTGAAAATTTAGAGAATTCTAACTTCCTAGAAAATTAAATAAAAACACTTACTATACAATTTAATTTTTAAAGTAAATTAAGAGTAAAGAATAGAAATATAATGCTTTTGAATTATTTCCTATATGTGATTTCTCTTTCCCTCTTTTGCTGTTGTAATGAAATACATTAATGTATTTTGATGTTTTATATCATTTGCCGAACAATTTTCACGATTCCCCTCCAATTTTTAAGTATTATGTTCTTTTCCACTACAATAACTTTCTTTCAAATATATATATGATTCACAAGATTTGCCAAAAATGCTATGCAAATAGTGATGCCTAATGCATGAATGTTTAAAAAGATCAAAATGGTTATTTATTATAATGTGAAAAAATAAAAAGCCTTTATTATTGTAATACTTCTCTAACATAAAATCAGTGTCGGATTAGGAACGTACATGCGCTTAGCATTAAAAATTGTGGTGCCCACATACATTTGCGTTCTCGAAATATAGACAATAAAACATTTAAAAAGTAGTAGGCACAGTTTTATAGAAAATTAAAAATTCAACTTTGAACAAAACTGACAGTTATTTCTTATAGATCAATTACTTTTGGAGTTGAGTAACTCTTGTTCTAATTTTGCTTGTAAAAGCTCTGATTAAATCCTCTTTATCAATTCTGACTCGAGTTGTTCAAAAAATTATATATGCTTGTTACATAATTTAACAGAAATATGACTGATACTATTATTAATTCCACTTTATTCTGCTATTTATTTATATTCAGACTTATTATCATGTTAAATGAAGTTTTTTTTTGTTTATGCGTCTTTCTCTCTAAAGATTTCTGTTTTTGGCCGATCGATTCTGCTTATGCATAAGTGATAGATTACTATTTCAAATTCTGGGTTTTTTTTCTGGAATCAAGGAAAGTTGTATGCTTTTCTTGGTTTCGTAGGAAATTTTTTAAGTTGTTGGAAAAGTTGGGTCATATTATAAGAGATTCTGTTGCTTTTTTTTTTTTTTTTTGTCCTGATGTAGTGCTGACAACAAATGCTATGTTATTTCTGTATTTTTTACTTTGTGAAATTAAAATTAGACTTTGAAAACCATGCAGCAAAAGTCACATTTAATATTTGTGTACAGTAAAAGAGTGTTATAACATATATCTTAGGACCAGAAGTTCTGCGTTTTATCGATTTTGGTGTTTCACATAGATCAAATCTATAAAATAATCAGAATATATCAGTATATTTGCACATTAGAATAAATTTAAAATATAGTGCGCAAAGCACAAATTATGCAAATTGTTTTCACTGACAATGCTTTACATGCAAAAGTTAGTTTGTTTTGCATTTTTGCTTGCTTCATTGTTTGCATAACTGCATTTGCTTAAATGATCTGGCACAACTCTTTTACTATGAATATTTTTTACTGTTCCTTTAAAAGCTTTTGAAAGGTGTAAAGGTGGAGAACTTTTAAAATTTAATTCTCTAGTTGTTTTTGTAATGCAGAATGTAGGGCTTTACTGTTTACTGATTAGTTGTGTTATTTTTATTGGATTACGTGTTGTATAGATTGTTAGTTTAAAGATTACTGGGTTAGAAAACTGTTTTGCTTACTTAAGCTACTTATAATCAAAATCAGTATTTAGTGATATGCTTTTAATAATAATAAAAGTTAGACCCTTCTTATAATAACCCTTCTTAAAAATTGAGATAATAAAACAAAGTTGGGTTGTTTCATGTGATGTTCTAATAAAGAAAATTATGTTTCCTTACTGTATTATCTGCATTTACGGTACTGTCCTTGTTTTGATGTGTTTTTAGGAGACTTCCAATGATTTACGACAAATGCAGCAAGGTCAAGAAGCTTTTGTTATTCAATATCAAGAAAGTTCTAAAAGACAGGGTATAATGTTTCAGCTTTTTTGTTTATTAGCTTTTCCGCATTTGATTTTTCATTTTGCAACATTGATTTAATATTTTCTTTATAAATTTAATGTCCAGTTTTGAAAAGCTTGTTCTTTTCTTTTATAAGTTTCTTCCCCTTAAAGTTTCTTTTTATTTCCCTTAAAAACTTAATTTGAAAATTTCTAAACACAATTATTACCAGGATTGTCAAGGATTCAAGAAGTCGCTGAACTACTGTCATGAAGTCACTGAATTAGTGGTTTAATTTTTAGTCTTTCAGCTCTATTAACACCTTTAATGCATGCAAAGTGCTTTCTACCCTTTAAAAAGCCAAAAAAGAAAAATCATTGACCATGTTCAAGCTGCTGCTTTTTGTCGCGATACTCATTCTTGATTATACATTTAAAGAATGTTTGAGATCCCCCCTCAAAAAATGCCTTATTTAATACACTTCTAATTTAATAAAATAAGTATTTTAAACCTTTGCTTTAACTTTTATTCTATAGATAACGATTACTTATGCATCCATCTACATACAGTAGTTTTTTTGCCATCTTTGAAAACATGCAGTCTGATTACTCTCAAAAATTTAATTTTTATGAACATAATTTATGTATTATAGGATTGATTCCTGAGTCAGTTGATTGAAAAAAATCTTTATCTTATTTTAAATGCAATTTGCTTGTGCTCTTAGCATCACACCCTAAGCAAATCCTTATTTCTGTATTTGCATTTAATTTTAGCCCAACTGCAACAAATGAGTGGGAATCCAGAAATGGTTGCTCGGCTCCAACATGAAAAAGATATGTTTGACAACGCTTTGAGGCAGAAGGTGCAAGATCTTATACATCTGAGAATGGTAAGTATTGTTCTTCTTTCTCCCTTGAAAAAAAAGGGTAAGAATAAGAATAATAGGAATAAAAAATTAGAACCTGTATTATATGCACTAAAATTCATTTAAATATGCATGCAAATGTGTGCTGAAATACCTAAAATATGCAGTTAAAAAAACATGCAAGTTTCTTGTTACATATCAAGAAAAGAGTTGTCACATCTGAATGAAAAAATACAACTGGCATTCAATACTTATATTTTCGTTTTAAAGTGATAAGTATTTATTAAAGTAATTATTCACATGGAAAATGGTCTGTGTATGAATTGTTTTCGTTGCAATCAATTTAATTTAATCTTGCAAATTACTTGTTCAAAAACTCATTCCCTTAATGTTTAGAAATTTATCACTCTGTTACAATTTTAAATATAAATTTTTCTTACCTAAAATATAGTTGGGTTTTTTTTTTTTTTGACTTTCCCTCTTTTCCCCCACAAGTAATAAGGTAAATGGACACTTTTCTCCACCAGACCCCTACCTGTTAGCGGAGGCCTTAGGATTGCTTACGCACGGGGAGAGGTAGTGGGGTCTACGGATTTTACATGCACATATCCCCAAGTATACATGGTGGTCTTCAGTGGGTATCGAACGTGCGACCTTCCAGGTGGAAGTCCGACGTGCTAACCACTAGGCTACCACGACCCCCGGTAGTGGACACTGCTCTAGTAATGGACACTTGGATCTTTAAGCTCCTAAAATAAGCGAATGTAACGTTAAACTTGAATGAAATTATCAGAACCTATAGTGAACAATTCCTAGTGTTGGTTATTAGAACTAAAGTTGGGTGGAGCATCTATGCAAGTACATGAATCATAATATTTAATAGCTGCCTCCACAAAGATCACAGTTGCTGCTGTTTACTAAAGCTGATCAATAAAAAGGTTAGGGATTTGGGAAAAATATATGGGAAAAAAACGTGACATTTAGGAACGGTCCCTTAGTCTTTTTTAAAATTATTTCTCCAAGTTAACAGCATAAAATAGATGATATTAATTTCTGTCCACTACTAATTCAAATACGTGTCTTATAAATGTCCACTATAGATACAAATTAGGCGTTTTGTAAATTTGACGTAAAAATCCTAATTTTTCTTCAAATTACATTTTATAGGTAATTAATTTTTAGAGAAATAGTTGGCAATTAAGCTAAATATGTAAATATTGATGCAAGTCCCTTGAAAAAATTTTGCCACATAAAAAGGTATGAACATTTTCTTAACTGTCCACTACCGGTTCATTTACCTTACAATGAATTACATTTCCATGTGTAGTTTAATACTTCTCGCAATTGGACATCAAGCTCATCATGTATGTACTTTTATTAATTCTTTTAATTTGAATTTTCACATATAAATGAATATGTGAAAATTCTAATATATTTTCTAAAAATAGTTTTAGTTTTACAATTTAAAAATCTAACTCAAATTTTAATCTTTTTCCAAAAAATTAAAAAAAGAGGGACAAGTGAAAAATTGATTTTATGTTTTCATTTATTTTAAAATTTGGCATTTTTATGTAGTCATGCATTATCAAAAGAAGCAAAAATATTCAATTGCATAATGTATATGCATATATGTATTAAGACATTGTTATACAGTCACCTAAGTTTTGAAACTTTTACTTTATAATATCATGTTCATCATTTTTCTTTCTGATTGAAGTAATTTGTTTAAATGTTTAAATTTGTAATGCTTTTCAATTTCTAATTATCAGAATCTGGTGGACACTTTTCACAAAATGATTTTGGAACTAACAGAAATTCAAAAGAGAATTCTGGATATAGAATTGATACGATGGAAACGAGGACAGCAGCTTGCTGGAAATGGTGTCACTTTTGAAGACAATTTGAATCAAATCCAAGATTGGTAATTTTATTTCATTATTTTATGTAAGCTTTGTGCATAGGGATCATTCATAAATGATGTCACGCTTCGAGGGGGGGAGGGGGGTTCGTGAAATTGTGACAAAGTGTGACAAGGGGAGGGGAGGGGGTAACAAGGAAGTGTGACATCATGCATTATGCAACATAGCGCGACGCGTTACAAAGGGGGTGGGAGGGGGGTCAAATGTATGGGGAAAAAGCGTGACGTCATTTATGAACGGCCCCATACCTGTCAAATGTAGTTTTTGTCTTTGCTTTCTTTTCTTTTTTGGGAAAAGTAGACTCTTAGAATGAGTAGATGCAAAAATAAAAAGTGCCTAAAAGTGGTCATTATGATTATAAAAATTTTGAAAACCGGATGCAAACTTACCATAAAAAGAATAGTTTCTTATATTCAGTTTGGCCATTTTTGTTGATTAAAAATTTTCCTCTTTTTTCAACTCTGCATTGTATTGTTTTGATTCTGTTCTTTGGCATGATGTAAAACAATTATTCAGCGTAAATGTGTTTTATGTTATTTATTTGCTTGAAAGATTAAATATTATTTCAGGTGTGAAGCCCTTGCTGAGATAATATGGAAGATTCGCCAACAGATTAGACAAGTTGAAACTCTGTGTGGCCAAGTGCCTCTTAATCTGCCAGGCAATGTAATGGAGAAAATTACAGTGCTGAATACCCAAATAACAAACCTCCTCTCATCTCTAGTGACAAGGTACAGTAAAACCTGTAAAGTTGACCACCTTTGTCAGTAATGTAATTAGCTCTTCACTTTCTACCTCACCCTCTATAAGTTGACCACTAAAGTGCTGCACCGCAAGTGGTCAAATTATACAGGTTTCACTGGATTCATCTTTTATTTATAATTGTTGTTGCCTTGTAAATTTTCTTATAAGCTGCTAAGTTGCTTTGTTCAATGTGTGCCACAGCAATAGTAGAGTATTTTGGAATCTAAGCTCTATTAAGAAATGCTTGATTATTTTTACAGGACTATATTATATCTTATCTCTCCTGAAAAAAGGTCATACTGAACGTGTAATTACAATTTGGTTGTGATGCGTCTCAATGAATTTTAGTTTTGTAGCATCAAAATTTTTGATTCAAATTTTTTTAAGTATATATACTTTTGAGCTATAAATTTTCAAATCTAACTTTGGGAATGAAACTGATAAGTTTTGTGATTTTAAGTATAATGCAAGACCTTTTAATATCTTTAGAACAATATTTGGGAAAAAAGCATTCAGAATACTTAATAAGTTTATCTTCTGTTTCTTTTGATTTTTAATGAAATTGCCAATTTGTCTCCCAGCTAAAAATTCAGAACTTCCTCCATACACAAAGCTTCAGGAAGAACATCTCCTCCACTTGGACGTTTGAGCTTTAACCTCTGATCTAAACTTTTAAAATTTACGTTAATCATTTGCATGCTATAAATTATAGTGAATACAGGGGTATCCGTGCACCTGGAAATTCGTGTATTTCTAGTGTGACCGAAATTACCATGGAAAGTCATGATTTTCAGTGAAAAGTGGGGGAAATTGAAAGTTTGTCATGGATTTTAGGCTCTGGAACCTATGATATAAATTTTCTAAACCGCCATTTTTCTTTATTCAAGGCTGTAAACTGTGCGACAATGCATTTGTTACGCAAAAACTTGTGTAGGTAAAATTCTCTCCTTTTTGGGACCATGCCAACACTTAACAGACGTTTCGTGGAAAATTGTTTACTTTTTTCACGACTTCAATCCTTTTGCATTCTACAAATATTTCAATTGTTTTTAAATTTGAAAGCTATTTACACATATGCTAGCTTATATTGGCTCATTTTATTTCTTATTTTAATCATTTATTTATTTATTTTTATTTTTTGAACTTGATTTAGTTATTAAGAAACTTTTAAAATAGAATTTAAAACAGGCTTAATCAAAATTACTAGCTTAATATTTGGCTATGCACAAGTAATAGTTAAAGTTAGCATTCTATCATTACAGCAAGAAATTTAGCATATGCTTTCATTTAAACCATAAGATATTCAAAACTATAATTTTTATTCAATAATTTTTTATTGATCAGAATTAATATTTTTTTTCATAAGATATTTTTTGGGAGAAAATCAATCCATTTAATGTAATATTCTTAAATATGAAAAAAAGGTTGTATGATATATTGGTGTACTAAAATGCAGTTGTTTTTTTATGATAATGAATTACAAGAAAAATAAAATACCAAAACTGTATGCTTGTTTGTGATTTGTTGTAACACAAAACTATTCCAAAGTAACTGTGCTTAGTTTTTTAGCTCAGACAAATTCAATTTGATTTTTGTGAAAGACTGGTTTATGTAATTGGGTTGAAAAGTATGTTTTTGTTGAAAAACTGTGGCCTGTAAGTCATGGAAAGTCACAGGCAAAAGTCATGGAATTGAAAACTTAAAGTGTAGCAAATACCCTGTGCATACTTTATTTAATTAATTCAAATTTTAGTATATATATAGCTTCTAACGAATAATGTTGTCAAAAATAATTGAACATAAATTAAATGTTTGAACAAAGAGTTGTCTATAAGTCTTAAAATGTAACAAAATTAAAAGTAGGTCATGAAAGTCAAAAAACTCGTGAAAATCAGTTACAAATCACAGAAATCTTCAACATTGATAATCGTTCAGTTGCTGGAGAAAAGAGGACATATCAAAATTGCAAACTAAATAGAGAAATCTTTTGTGATTAATATTCATTATTATTATTATTATTTGATTATTTTTACTTTTGAATGAGCATTATATTTTATACATTCCTTTTAAAAACTGACAGTTCATGTAAACACTGTCAAGTGACTTTTTTTTTTCTCAACATTCATTCTGTAATTAAAAGTATTGGTGATTTTTGATAGCTTCAATTATCTTTTTTACTGTATGTAAAAAAAGGAAGAAAGATGCAATTGATAAATTACTCAGTAATATATTTTTTCCATTAATCACATGCATGTCTGTTGCTTTAAATACATAAGAAAGATGTTAAAACATATTCTTTCCAGGCCTTGATTTTACTATCTTGTTGGATACTGTCAAAAGAATTTGTAGAAAAACAGTTGATCATTATATTTTGCTTGATCAAGTAATGTTTTGCTAATTCAAAAACATATTTTTTTTTTCTTTCAGCACATTTATTATAGAAAAGCAACCCCCTCAGGTCATGAAAACAAACACGAGGTTTACAGCCACAGTCAGGCTTCTTGTCGGATCTCAGCTGAGTGTGCACATGACTCCTCCTCAGGTGAAAGCAACTATTATAAGGTTAGTGAATGAGAAAGAAAAAAAAAACTCTTTCCAGAGTAGGTGATTTTACTATTGATGTAGCTTCATGAAATAAAAATTAGTCTGGATCATTAAATTTGATCTTTGAAAATATTCAAACTTATGCCCTTGTAATATGTAGCATTAATATATTATTAGCACTACTATAAGGTGACATGTGAGTGCAAGGGGTTAATATTTCGAGAAATGACGTTAAATTCTTAAAAACTATTTTGTAATATGGATTTAGTGGAATGTGGTATTTTAACTAAATAAACTGAAACAAAATACTTTTTGTTAAACCATACAAGGCTCTCTCTCTCTCTCTCTCGTCTTTGGAAATTTGACTCTCCTGGAAAAAATTGAAATTGTTTCGATTTCTAAAATTCTTTGAATTTCTTTCTACTACATAGCTGTTAGCTTTCAGAGAAATATGAAAGTCTCCTGATTTTTATTTCTGAAAAAAGAAGAAAAGGAAAAAAAAATGGATTTTAATCTTCATTTTTCAGCTATTAGCTTCTATTCCTGCCAATATTTAAGTATTTGGTGTAAAATTCATTCACTTTAGCTGTTTTCATGCTTTTGTGTGTCAGTCCCTAATTTTTTCACATTTTGAAATCTGATTTCGTCCACTTTTGTGAAACTTGTTCATTTCTGTTTACTATCTGGTTTTACTCTTTTGACATCAATAAACTTGTTTCTTCCATTCTTTTCAAACTATTTTATATTTTACTTCTGTGGCAGAGAACTTGTTGTTTTGCTGAGCAGTTTCCTTTATTATTCCTTACTTGAGTATTTTCCTGCAGACTTGACCTTTAAAAAAGCAAAAAGATGCACGTTTTAACTTAAAATTCTTGCAGTGACGAAACTTGACTTTCAAGAAATACAGGTTTTGCATCCGTCATCATAATTGCATTTCCAAAGTATAATAAATATTTTTTTTTTTTTTTTAAATATTGACGTAACAAAAACATTGAACTTAAAGCATTGATATTTAAAAAATATTATCTAAAAAATATACTCTAATACATAGATTGTAAAAACAGTTAAGATGTTGCAGCCCTAGATCCCATCATATGAACCATCATAAACCCCATCATATGAACCCATCATATGAACCATCATATGGTAGTGTAACTATTTGTTTAACTTCTCCAAACTTAATATACTAATATATTAATGGATGGTACTTGTCATACAGTTTTATTTGATACTCGACACTAACTCTAACCCCTTACTGTTATTCATCAAATTATGAAGTAGTTCACTTTTTTTTTAATTTTTGAATTTTTAAGGCATATTATTAGTATTAAAGCATACCATAGCAACTCTTATATGCTACTTTTAAAATGTCCATTAAACTTGATATCTTTAATTTTGATATTACTACTACATATATGGTGTCACATTTGTACTATCTTTCATACAGAATATTTCATGTACATATCTAGTTACGAACTTTTTGAAGTAGCTTCAAAAACTGCAACCCTATGTTATTACATTTTATTATTATTCTTGCTTCTTTTTTTTTTTTTTTGTAGTTAAATTCTCATTACTGCTTACTTTCTATTTATTCATTATTTTATGATAAAATTAGGATTATTTACTTTTAGTGAGGTACAAGCAATTGCCCTTCTAAAGAATGATAAAGTTGGACCTGGGTAAGTTCAGTTATTTTCATAATCAATCTCAGTACAACTAATTCGTAAAAATTATGTGCATCTATGCTGAAAAAATGGTTTGATATAAATAATCTATAATTAAAAAAATCTGCAGCCACTACTGTCTTTAAATCGTAGTACAGAATCAAAAATTAAAAGTGAAAGTAAGCTTTTTGTGCTTGGAAATTGCCAACTTATTTATTTTATTTTCAAATCAGATCAGCACAATCGATCAAACAGCCTAAAATTCAAGCAACTATATAAAAACGTTGGCATAAAAAAATCTTTTAGCGTTTCCCTTCAAGTGGAAAATGTCAATATGTTATACTCAGTTCTGTGCTTTTGGGTTATTCCACAGTATTTGGAATTACTACTTAGGGGAGGGGAGAAAAATCTTGTTAAAAAGTTAATGTATTATATATTATTTTAAAGCTTAGAACACCTTCAACAGAAATTCACCATGTAGAAAACATAGTCTGAAAACAAGAAGCTAGGCTAGTCCTAGTCAATTTAACAATACCCAATGAACATCAAGAGCCTGCTTAAAAGTTTTTACCTTAATGCAAGTAACTGTCGCTTCTGGTACACTATTCCAACTGCCTACAACCCTATTGAAGTAGTAATTTTTCCTAATTTCAAGATTAGCCTGAGACTTGAAAAACTTAAAACAATTACATGTATTTCTACCTTTTGTGCATAAATGTAGCCCATCAACATCGTCCAACTAAATGAATTTAAATAACTGAATCATGTCCCTTCTAACTCTCCTTTGCTCTAGACTATATATATTGAACCTTTCAAGCCTAACCTCATAATCTAATTCTGAGAACCCACATGCCAACCTAGAAGCCCTCCTTTGAACCCTTCCTAATAAGGTAATATTCTCCTTTAAATAAGAAGACCAGAACTGAACAGCAACAGCATACTCCAAATGAGCTCTTACCAAACCTATATAAAATTGCAATGCAACTTCCTTAGACTTGTTTTGAAATAGCCTTATTGATAAACCCAATCATCCTGATAGCTAACTAATATTTGATTAACATCTGCCTCGTGCTTAATTTATAACAAAGGAACTGTCGAGCTTTACAGTCTTCGAAGTGCATATTCCATGCGTAAACAAGTAAGATTCCTTCTAATGGGCAAAATTTACATGAAAAGAAGTGCAAGAGCCAAGTTCTTGTGATTTCCTATGGAGAATAAACCCTAGTCTACCTCATAAATTAACCTTAAATAAATTTAGAACAGTGGTGCATGTTAAGCATAATACTATGACCACTTTACCCAATCTTACTTAAACTACTGTAAAATAATATATACAATAAATCTAACTTAACCATTACTGAGAAAGTATTTTTGAGATCAATGTAAAGCTTTCTGCACCATGAATTTGCTGCAAATTCTTTCAAAAATGTTGCCATCAATCTAATTTTGAATTTAAAATTTAAATCTTAATTATTGAATGCTACAATAAGAATAATAAACCAATTCCTTTGTTTTTGTCAAAGTTATAGCTTTTTATTTGATGTATGACTACTTTATCCCAATGACACTTTACCTCACCTGACCCTATTGCTTCCCTAACTCTTCTAATTGAAGATTGTAAATGCAATATGTTCTGTATTATTACTTTGCATCAGTTAAATTTAGAACTTTATGCTTTGAATTGATTATATATATAGTAGGAATGCACCAATTATTTTGCCGTAATTAGTACTTTGCTGATTATTTATAATCAGCAAGGTATTTTTTAAAAATTACAATTACTTCTAGCATGCCAAAAACAAGAAACTACAGTGAATTACTTTATTAACAATAATCAGGGGACCCTCTCTGCAAAAGCGATGATGTACCCCCCCCCCCCCCCCCTCTTAAACATAATTAAAAAAAGTATCGGAGTAACATTTAATAAAATATGATTTCATGAAAAAATACTGGAGATATTTTTATAAATATTTTTTTCATTTTTTTCTATTTAATATAAAAATGCAAATTTTTTGCAACATTTCTCATGTATTGATTTTCCTCCACAGTCTACCTTTAGCATACATTAAGAGTACTTTACCATTATAAAGAATAAAAATAATGGATAAAGGGCCTTCTAATAAAATTGGGCTAGTAAATTGAAAGATTCTATGGACACTGGCTACTATCTAAATGTTTAAAATTTCAGATCTAGTTAATAAAATGTGATTTTATTTAACAATCATCAAAAAAAATTTGGTTCATAAAAGTTGAATGAAGTATGAAAATGATACTTTTTAAAATATGAAATGGGAGAAAATGGACCATTACTCACAGAAAATAATTGTTAGCTATTTCTGTATAGTCGAAAATTGCAAACAAAAGAATAATGATGGACAAATGGTAGTATTAATTATAACTATCGTTATCATTAATCAGCGGATCAAGCAGTAATTGACCAATTTGCTTATTGTTGAATCCCTAATATATATATGAAAAATATTAAACAATTCAAATTAAGTTAAATAGAGATTAAATTCCCTATTTTAGTATGGCTCAATTAAATCAACAAACTCTATTGAAAATGTATATATAAAGTGGCATAACTTAAGATATCATTGGATTTTTTTATAGCTATGACAAAGAATGGTTTTTGACTTCTAAATTACAAAAATCCTTGTAAAAACACTTCTGATATGTTCAGAATTTTCATTTCACTAAATTTGTATCACTTGGAAGTATCACTTTTATTAATTTCTCTTACCTTATTCTAGGGAAGCAAGTGGTGAAATATTGAATAATATTGGCACAATGGAGTACCAGCAATCAAACAGACAACTTAGTGTCAGCTTTAGAAACATGGTAAGGATCATCCATTTTTATAATAGTGTTTACAAATTTATATTATTTTCTTAATACCACCAAATTTGTTTTTATCCAAATAAAATTTTTGGAGGTACATAGGAGTTACTGAGATTTTGTTGCAAAGAAAGTTATAGAAGTTATTGGTGTTTTTGCCATTTTTACATTGAACCAAAATAGCCCTGACGAAACACTGATTAGTACTATATGCTGATTAATGTCTAAGTTAATTTGTAATACTTCTTTTAAAACATGCTATTTTTTCTTTCTTTCTTTCTTTCTTTTTTTTTTTTTGCATGTTCTGCATTGCATGTTCTGCATATTTTTTTTCCTGCAAAAAAGATAAAGAAGTGTTAAAACTTCAGAATTTCCATCATTAACTTAAATACTAAATTAGCATTGCTTGTTCTTGTAACTTGCATCTGCATTGTTGAATGCAATTGAAAGAAAGCTTGGATTATTATTATTATTTTATTTAGTTTTTTGAAATAAAGTTTTGTTTAAGGTAATTAAAATGTCGAGATAATGTTATAGCATTGAAAGATTGTACAGCACACCACAGGTAAAATCAAATGTTTTGTATTCTTATGCAAATCATATTAATGATATTTTAGATAATGTTGTCATGATATTTTTTATGTTGTTTTATATTAAAGCTATTGGGTAAAATCATTAATTCATTGTATGTAAATTAAATAATTAAATTATCTAGAGGAAATTTCTTTCCCCCCCTCCCCCTACCATTTCTTAATTGAAAATGAAATTGTGGTCATTTGGTCTCACTCAAGTACAATGTAAAGTGCTGTAAAAAGTTAACCGAATGGGGAGACTAAGGCTCACACTTTGGAAAAGAGAACTTATCACACTCATGCTTACAAGATTCCAGAAAAGGCTCATCAAACAATGATGATGTTATTGGTAAAACCAAAAAATTGCAATCAAGGTTCTTCCTATACTTTCTTTGGGTAAATTAATAAATAAATATATTAACATTATTATGTAACCTTTTGTACTGAAAATTAGTTTCAATGGAAGATTTTATGGGGCTGGTATACTATTATTAGAGGTTTGTAAAATAGAATGCCCACTGTGTATGGTTGCAGATATATTTGGTGTAAAAATTTGTATTTAGTGATTGTTTGTGTGTACGGCAATTTAATACAGTAAAACCCGTTTAAAAAGTTTCCGCTTAAGAAGTTTTCAATTTCAATACCAGTTTCATTCCCACCTCCCCAATGTTAAATGAACCCTTTTAAAAAGATTTGACTTTATTTTTTTCTGCTTACTAAGTGTTCATATTGGTCAATTTTTGCTTTCAAATGACACTTTACTCTTCTAATGTTTCTTTATTTTTTTTCCAATCTACGTAGTTATTTTTCTTTGTAACGGAAAAAAGATCAGAAGAAGGTTTGGAAATGCTCTTTTGGTCAGCTTTTCTCAAGGATATCCTTTTCTCAATGCAAAAAATTCTAGGAAAACAGGTGGCAAAGAGGATTTGTCAGATATCACTAGAGCAATGATGACTGATAAAGGGAGAAAGGAATGTTTTTAGTATCTTATATGGGTGGTGTTGCTCTTTAAGAGTAAGCAGGAATAAGTAGGTATCATATCAAGAAGTTATCCATAAGTTGCTGTAACTTGCAATGTATTTTCTCACCTTCTTTTAAAATGGAATGAACCACAGACTACAGTTGTGGTTGGTGCTTGACTTTTTCCATTCGAATTTCTTTCAATGTGATTCTTAGCTCCCTACGTCGGTGAAAAAATTTGAACAAACTCCGCTTCTTCCTTGTAAGTATGAAAGTAATTAATCTAGGCAGATGATGATTCCAATCTATGAATCATACTTAAAGAAATTAAACAACAAAATTTAAAAATCCAAAAGAAACATTTTCATCTTTGTGGACAAGTGCCAGCCACTCGAAAAACACAGTATTCTAACATGAAAGTGCATTTTCTACCACAGAACTCTCCCTTCTTTTTTTGCAGCCAATGGATCAGGGGGTCATCAAAGTGTTTAAAAAGCAAATGCTATAAAAAAGGTTTGTGAAATAGATGCTGGAAATGCTCGAAAAAATTAAGGAATTCTTAAAAGAGAATACCTTGAAAGCAATTCATTTTCTCGTATCTTCTTGGGAGTTAATTACACCATTTGTAATTTCAGCTTGTTTCCAAAAAGCTGGATTTTTGGATGGGGTAAAAATTAATAGCGGTAATTAATTAAAGAATTAGTTATTAAATACATGAATTTTAAAGTTAACTGAAGTTTACAGAAATGTATTTTATGTCTAATTTAAATAGGGCCAAATAATATCATCCCATAATAGCATTCAGTAAATTCATTTCCAAACATAAAGCCTACCCGTTTAAGAAGTTTTCCCGCATAAGAAATTTTTTCTTATGGAGAACTTTCTAATTGGAGAACTTCTTAAGCGGGTTTTACTGTATTCTTATGGAATTTTTTAAAACATTTTCAATTTCATGACGTTTTCTTTTTGTCATATGTTCTTAAACGGCATGAACTGAGTTTTTTCTTTGTATTTAGCAATTGCGCAAAATTAAAAGAGCGGAGAAAAAGGGAACGGAGGTAAGAATTCTTTTTATCAAAATTAATGTTTTTGCAGTTTTAAATAGGATCAAAAATAAGAGATTTATTTTTACTTTTTAAAGTCTGTGATGGATGAAAAGTTTTCCCTCCTTTTCCAATCACAATTCAAAGTGGGTGGTGGAGAATTAGTGTTTCAAGTGTGGGTAAGTACTTTATATTAATCAATTGTTTATAATGTTTTTCTGTGTGTGGGGGGGGGGGGAGGTCAATTTATATATTTTTTTCTCTTAATCCCGTCTACATCTTCTCAGACATAAGGTGCCTTGCAGTCCAATACAGCAGGGAGGTAGCACCAGAATGGAAAGAACTTTGAAGACATCCTCTTGGCAAACATTGAAAAGGCATTGAGGGGCAACCAAAAAAGATGCTTCCCAGTCATACACACAATTTTACGGAGTAGATGATTTTAGAGTCGAAGAGTCCAATAAGGGGGTCAATATATTAGCATATAGAATTTTTTTTTTTCAACCTTTTTAAGAATACACCCATTTTAAAGCCAAAAATGGGCCTAAAAATATTGCAACTACTCATTGAATTTTTGATCACTTAGTTGTCATTGAAGATAACTTTTTCGATAAAATGATTTTTCTTCTTTTTTTTTTTTTTTTGGTCAGATTCCCACCCTGCTTCTACATTTCTACATTGACTACCTGTTTCTAAGTTGAGAAACAATGATTCTGAGCAGTGGTTGCCAAAACATTGAGTTACTCGTACTTCATACTGACTTTCTTAATAGATTGTGATTGTGCTGAGGTAGTTAGTCTGCATATTATTACACCAACGATTGTTAGTTGATTTTTCCAAATTTTTCAGATATTTGCATTGGCTGAGAAATAATCAAAGCTATTTTATTTGCATATTTATAAAGTATATAAAAAGACAATAACTATAACCAGGGTTTGTTGAGTTAAATCAGCTTGATTTAAATCGCTATTAAACCAAGTGATTTTTTTTTCAAAAAAAATCACTAATTATACAATGTTAGAAATTGTTCTAAAAATGAAATATGTTGCAATTACAACAGCTGTTTGAAACAAAACTTCTTTGGTCCATCTGTCTGTGTGCATAACATATTTCATAAGCTTAGAACTAATTACTATTTTTTTAACCGACTTCATAAAGGAAGGAGGTTATACATTCGTACTGTATGTATGTTGTTTTTTTTTTTTTGTTTGTCCTCTCATAACTTCGCACCGGATGAACCAATTTTCATGACTCTTTTTTCAATCGATAGAGGGTGGTTTCCCATAGGTCCCGTACCCTTGTTTGACCATATTCGATTCTTAGAACAAAAGTAATCATCAGAAATATAGTACGTTTTTTGTTTTTTCATCCATAACTTTTGACTAAATGAACCGATTTTGACGATTGTTTCTTTGATCGATAGAGGGTTGTCTAACTCAAATATTGCAAATCAGTTTGACTACATTTGGTTTAAAAAAAAAACGTTGCGGGTGAAAAATAAGTATTTTTTATTTTAATTGGAAAGGCTTGGCTTGATTTTTCTTTGTTGGGAAAACTTAATAAATATAAAAGTCATTGTTTAAAAAGTGTTTGTTGCCATTGTATGATAATATTAAAAGCAATTACAGCAAGAGTTTGACTGAAGGCTTCTCTGAGGCAAAAATTAAATTCAAACAGTTTGTTTGCTAAAATCGACTTCAAAACGGAATTTATCATACAAATGATTAGTTTTTAGTGCCATTTACTCAAAGAAGGTTTGCCCTTTGATATGGATTTTTTTTTAAAAATAGAGTATTTATATAGAAAATGTATTTACACTAAAAAGAATAAAATAAAATAATTTTTATAAAAAAATAGAACCGACTTCAAATTATAAATTGCGCTAAAAAGTGAAAAATAAATAATTTTTTTAAACAACATCGATGTGACTTTTAAACATAGTTTTAGAAGTCGGCGCAAAATTATGAGTCTATTTACCATCACACCATTTGCTACCTCATATTGGAACTGTTGCTGATTCTAGGAAGATGTATATATATATAATTGATTCATGATTACGAAAGATTTTATCTATCCCAATTTTGCAACGACTTCTAAAACTATGTTTAAAAGTCACATCGATGTTGTTTAAAAAATGTATTTTTTTTTCACTTTTTAGCGCAATTTATAATTTGAAGTCTGTTCTATTTTTTTTATAAAAATTATTTTATTAATTTTACAATATTACTCTTATTCTTAAAGCATCTTAACAGCAAAGCATAATTCATTTAATCGTTCAAATTAGAATTCATAATAATCATGAAACATTCTGTCTTTTTTATCTTAAAATAAGTATTTTAGATCAATTTTATTAATGCCACTCAATAAATAATTCAGAATGATAGTGTTTAAAACAACAATTGTTAGAATTTAGAATATGTATCCTTAAAATTTCACCTATGTCCCCTAATAGCTTAAGGTTTTTCCTTATAAAATATTTTTTATCATAGAAGTTTTCAATAAAGATACTTGATTAAAACAAAAAGTTTCAGTTGTTAGTAATGGTGTGGGCATACGATTTTACTAAATGGGTAAACGTATTTCAGCCTTTTTCATTTATAAAATAGAAAATTGATTAAAGTACACTCAATGTAAAAATTAAGTATTTACAATTGTTCCTTTTTTCAGCTTTCAATAGCAAAATAATTCTGATTAAATTTGTTCATTTTCTCTGTACCTATGAGTAGGGATGTACCGAGTAGCACTTTGGCCGAGTAGCCGAGTACCTAGTACTTGGTTGAGTATCGAGTATTTGTGAATGAAAAAAAGAGTATTGATGTGCACATGAAGTATTTTATATATATTGAAACGAAAACATACATTTTAACTACATAATATATCTAAACTAATAAATAAACTAATGAAAGAAATTGAATATAAGAATTCCAAAATAGAATTCTTTAAACCATTATAACTCCTTATAAAAATCAGTTTATCAAAAATGATTATTGGTTGCGGTAAAAATTCTTCATTAATGTAAAATGCTTCCAATCTTCTCCTCCCCCCTCCCTCCCCACACCCAAGGAAAAAAGTCTATATTGACACAGTATATTTTTATTTACTTTCTTTTCATTTTTTAATTTTTTCTAGTTAATAATAAAGTGATATTTTTTATATGTAATTCTATTTTTAAAACCTAAGATACAAAATTATTAATGTCAAAAAAACATAAGTTTCTATGTACTATAACATAATTTAAGATACATTGATTTAAAATTGAAACACATTACTCCTCAGATACAAAATCAATCAGTTCACTGCTTTTCCACTTTTACAATTGGAGCTTTTATGTAGTTAGATTTTGATTTTCATTTATATATATATATATATATATATATATATATATGTAATATATTCAGTTACCCAAAGAGAAATCATATTTAATGCAAATAGGTTACCACAAATTAATCCATTTAAAAAGTTTGGATGAAAAGACAATCTTTTCTTCATCAGGCATCTAAAAAGATTGCCAGGGCATAACATACGAGTTTCTGACATGTTTCACCGATTTGTCAAACATGTTGGACGCTACTCGTACAGCTTAAAAAGTGGCAAACAAAGTATAGAAAGTGGAAAAAATAGTCGAATTAGCATATATTTGCATATTATTGTACTAATCAGTTACAAATTTATCTACTATTAGTAAACTTTTAAAAAATGACGAAATTTTTACAACTACTTGGTAATGGCCGAGTATATACCGAGTACTCGGTACATCCCTACCTATGAGTGTACTATTATTCCTGGTAGGGTTAAGTTTCATTTGAATCATGCATTTGTATTAGAATTTGTTTATCATTATTATTATTTTAAAATATTTATTACTATGAAAATAGCTTAAAGTGAGTTTTTGCATATTGATTGACATGCCATATTGTTTATATGAATGTAACATAATAAATATCCAAACTATTTAAGGTCTTTTTTAAAAAATCAAAAAAAATCTTATTTAAATTTTAAAAATTCGATTTTTAAAAAAAATTTTGAATATAAAAAATTATGAACCTTGACTATAACTATGCAATATAGTAGCTCCCTTGTATTTTTCGGCTTTTTATAAATAACTGAGAATTGAAAAATATTTTCAATTCTCATTCCTTTTTTTCCTCCTCTCAATTCTTTTTCTTTTCTTTTCTTTTTTTTTTGATGGCAAGAGGGGGGGGGGGGCAGTAGTTCATAGTATGGTTGCTCAGTGGCTTTATAAGTTTGGAGACCACATATAAAGATTACGTGCCTAGCCATGATCTAAAGGGGAAATAAATTTATAACAGTGATTAACCCAAGCTTCTATTCCATCATTCCCAAAAGCAAATTTCGAGTCAAGGGATTATGCGAACACTAACATTATGGTGGTAGTTAAAAATCAACTTTTGAAATTTTTGTGGCGCACTCTCCCTTTTTGAGTCATGGATGAAAATAAGATTTCCATGGGAAAAAATTTCAGTGTTTAAAAATGTGTTGTGTTGTTGGAGACATTACCAATCTAAAGTTCTAAAAAACTGAAGAAGGTTCTCAAAATATGAATAAATTTCACATCAAACTGGTAAATACATTAACAATAATCAATAGTAATTACTGAATAACGAAGAGTTATAAACTATCCTAGAAGAAAGAAAGTTGTAAATTAATAATTAAAAAAACAGAGGAAATCTAACAACAAACAAGGAAAAGTAAAATCATCCCAGAAGTTTTAGAACAAAAAGGAGAAGAATAGAGAACGGTTTTATAAGACCTGTTTATATTGCTCATGTTAACATTCTATTAGGGTTCACGTATGTAATAAAATGTTGTGGGTTCCTGTTGTACTTTACACAAATCACTAACTCCGTGTCCAGAGTTGAACAGAGCAATTATTTACAAGATATTTACACTATGTACAGATTTAAGCATGCAAAAATATCTTGTGAAGTTCACACATCACCTTAAAATCGATGGTAATCTCGTATTTACTTACCAAATACAAAAGGAAACAAACACGAAGCGTAAGGCTCAGATTGACGGGCAGTCTCCACAGTCTGAAACTGAACTAAACTTCCCCAGACTTCTTGCCAGAACATTTTATATAATATTGCAAATCACATGATATAAACATTCTGGAAAATTGCAGCAAGAACTAGGATTAAGGATTAGCTAGCGTGTTCGGAAAGTCACCAAGCTTGGCAAGAAACAATACCGGCAACCCTAATTTTGTAACATTATGGTGCTTAATTTTAGTTTTGTTTTTTAAGGACCCTTAAAAGTTCATAATTTTACTTAAAGGAGCTTAAAAGTGCTTAATTTTCCTGGATATTGGATATCTGGTGTTCCTTGCCTGACAGATCTGTACCGGATATAAGGCTCAGATGTTTGAAACCTATTAGAGTTTCCAAATTCATTTTCAATAAGTTTTTAAGTTTTCAATTTGCATATAGTATTTTAAAAATACACAAATTAATTGCATTTTTAAAATCAGATTTACCATGCCAGATATCCAGATTTTTAGTGCAGTGCTTGAATTCTAGATATTTTTTTAAATCGGTTGGATGTTGGCCATATGATTTTTATACATTTTTGAGCTTAATTTTTTTGGAGAAATGCTTAGTAAGTCCTTAAAACTGCTTAATTTTTATTTTGAAAATTGAGTATGAACCCAGTCAATGTCCATAATTTAATCTAAATCCAAGAAAGTAAAAGGGTTTTCAGTTTCTCAAAGAGAAACAGGACATCAATTTAGTAAACTGAGTAATGTCCATGTAGATAAAAAAAAATTTTGAGGACAGCATAATGCTTTACAAAAAAAAAAAAAAATACTTGGTTTGGAAAAATTTAAAAAAAAAGGAAGAAGAAGAAAAGAATAACAGATTGCTTTTTGTGCAAGTAATTTATTCCTTCAGATTCATAAGAAAACGAATGTAGCTTTATTTCAAGGTGTTTTTTGAATGCCAAGAAGAGTACAACTTCATCACCTCCCCCTCCCCTCTGTGAAATAAAAAGTTCAAAAATGCTATTTTCTTTTCCCAAGAAATATCTTCATTGTTCTTGGATAAAATATAAAATTGCTATAATTTAACAGCAGCTTAACTAGAATTTGAAAACAGTCTCAAATGATTCTATTACAATATATTTTTATGTCTAAATTTTTCTTTCAGACACTTTCGTTACCTGTTGTGGTTATTGTGCATGGTAATCAAGAGCCCCATGCTTGGGCCACTGTCACGTGGGACAATGCCTTTGCTGAGCCAGTGAGTATATTTAATTCGATTCAGTTCTTTTGGTCCCTTTATTATGTGTTCTAGTGCAAAATTTCTGCTTTTATTTGCCCATACTCTTAGTTGAAGGAAACACATTCTTAAATGCATTTTTGATGTCGGCAAGGTCACTGGCGTCACTAAGGTTAAAGTATTTCAGTTATCTTTACAATCCATTAACAGAAATTGGAACCTAAATTAAGAAAAGAGTGAAAAAAAGCAAAGTCTGTTGCTACTATGTATGCAAATTAACACTTGAATTTTTTTTTAATATAAACTATACTATGTTTGTTAAACATAATTTTTGAAATTGGCAATATTTCATATGAATACTCAAAAAAAAAAAAAAACATATCAAAGGGCACAGCTCCTTTGAGTGACTGGCACTAATCATTTGTTATAATAAATTTCCTTTTGAAGTTGGTTTTAATAGGGCACTAGAGCAAACAAACCGAATTGATTTAATGTTTGCTTCAGAGAAGCCTTCTTTCAAACTCTTATTTTAATTGTTTTGAATGTTACTGCATAATGGCACCAAACTTTTTTAACAATGAGTTTTATATTTATTAATAATTTTCTCAATGAAGAAATATCAAGCCAAGTCTTTCCAATTAGAGGAAAAATACTTATTTTTCACCCATAACTTTCTTTCTTAAGAACAATTATAGTGAAATTTACATGCAATATTTGAGTTAGACAACCCTATATCCATAAGAAGAATAAAAAGCATCAAAATCTGTTCATTTGATAAAAAATTATGGATAAGAAAGAAAATAACTTCATTTCAGGCCCATTTAAGCAACGAAAAATATCTTCTGTGATGTAAAAAAAAATAATTAAAAATAAAAATAAAGTAGAAGGACAGAAAACTCTTGTGTTGGTTTACATAGACAAGGCTGAACTTGATCCAGTTAGTTAACTGTTACTGGTCAGGCTGTCTCATTTCGCCATAAATGATGGGACAAAAATAGAGGTCGGCTCTCAGCGCCATCTATTCAACTTTGTGCCTTCTTTCTAACAGAAAGGAACCAGATTACTGATTTGGCGTAATTGATTTGACAAAAGAAATTTAACCATCGCCAACCAGCGCTTGTTTCAGTAGTAATTATGACTAAAAAAGTTCAGTTAAAAATTTGAGAAATTCTAATGCTGCCAATTGTTAATTTTAAACCAATCCAAGGTAAGTACTCAAATCCATTTATTACTAATTGCTTCCTTTTGTAAATATATATAGTTCATTAAGGGGAATCGCAACAGGCCTCCGGCAATCGTCTTTTCCTATGTTATCTCTACGGAGAGGGTTTTCCACATCTCCTGAATTTATTTTTTGGAGTATCCTCATGTAGTTTTTTGCATATGAAGCACCAAGGAAAGCTTTTTATCTTTGTCTTTTGAATTTTGAATTAAGGAGTAAAACTTTTTCAGAAATAAGAAAAATACTTGCATTGCTAACTTTAAAACGCTCTCAAATATGTCTTAATCAAGATATTTTTGAAAAATGAAACTAATAGACGAAATTTACACTGTTTAGCGTCTGAATCCACAAACAGAAGTTCATTTTGTCTAATATTTCAGCTGGAATTTTAAAACAAAAACAGTCGATTTATCGCAAAAAATTGAGAATTTATTCACTGCTTTGCAGCGCTTTCTGGAAAACAGGGACTTTTTGATGAAAAAAGGGAAGAGTTTCAGAATGAGGCATCAATCAACTGTCATCCTTTCGGCAAAAAGTGATTAACGGTTGATTTACTAGAGTTTACTGTTTGAACGGGAGTTTCCCTGGAGTTTTTGGGCAAGGGACAAGACGGTTTTATTTTGCTTCCTTCTTTGCCTTTTGAGTGAAAGGATCTAGAATTGAAATAAACATTAAGGAAGCGTTTTCCGTAACATATTTTAACCCATAGTCTTTTAATGTCTTAGTTATTAGAATTTGTTCTATGTAATGACAGAACTAAGATATAAAAGTAGAAGCTTTGATAATATACAAAGTTTAAAAAAAAACCTGTTATGACACTTTTTATTTTGGAATTGTTTAACGTTCTAAATGGAATATTCATTTGTTTTTCGCTTGACATTTTTAAGTAAGTTTTATTTATTCATATGTATTTTTATTTATTTGAAGCAAAGTAAGACCGGGAACACACTTGGCAGTTTTTTCCGATCGGATTTTTTACCGTCGCCGTCTTATCAGTAGTGGCGTATCTAAAAAAAGGCCTATAATATTCATTATAACTTGATAATAAATACGAATCAATATACCTAACCCTACCTGAAATATATATATATATACAGTATGGGACCTCAAATTCGGAACGCTCGGGACCGCGATCTTTCCGCATTTCGGAATTTTCCGGATTTTGGGTCCTCATTCAAAAAATTTTGTAAGTAACATCAGAGCCCATACAATTTGCTCTGGAACATTTTATTATCATATATGCTAGCCTAAGTAGCGTTTTAGAACTTCATATTAGAAAATTTTTAACTGTCTTTTAATGTCACCAGAGATTGCCTTATGTAAGTTTTGACTTGAATTTCAAAACATTTCTGAAAAATAACCTTGAATCCCTCCTTGGTCAATGGATATCATTGTGAATTTATTATCGTATATTATATACTAGCCTAAGTAGCGAAATTTAGCACGAAAAACAAAGTTGGAGTAGGCCTACATTCGAGGCAAAGTATCGAAACATCTAGATTTTCCCCAATGTTATTTTAACCTCTTTAATTAAACAATAAAAGAAAAAAATTCTGTCAAATTTTGGTTTTGATTTTATATCCTCTAGCCACTAAATTGTAGTAAAAAATCAGACTATCGGGAAAATGCGAGAAACGCGGAATTTCAATTTCGGGAATGTTCTGCATCGCGCGAAAATTAGAGCTCATTTTTAAAAATGAATATAAGAAAACTACAAGAAATTTTAAAAAGAGCAAAATTCAAAGATATTAACTCAAATTAAAGCAACAATTAAGAAAAATTAATCGTAAAAACAAACCGTTTTCAGAAAATCGCGAAATATTTTTTTTTTTGAAAACAGCACATTTCCTATCTAAAACATGTTCCTTCATTTTATTTTCCTTCTCTTTAAAACGCCTATTTCCTAAAAAAAAAAAAAACGATGCAAAAAATTTCCCCCCTTTTTTTTTTTCAAAGCAACAATCAATAGAAATTCTAATCACAAAATTGATCCCTTTTCAAAAAATCGCGAAAGAGGTTTTTTTGAAAACGGCACGATTCCAATCTTAAACATGTGCATTACTTTTTATTTTCCTTCTTTTTAAAACGCCTATTTCCAAAAAAAAAAAATGGTGCAAAACATTTCCTGATTTTTTTTTTTTCAAAAAACAAAAGCTGCTTTTTTTCAGCTGCCGATTTTTTTCGAAAAAGTTCCGGATTTTGGGTTTTCCGGATTTCGGGATTCCGAAATTGGGGTCCCATACTGTATATATCTTCTAAAAGCACGTTAAAAGCAAAACGCAAGGTAATTACATAATAATGGCCACAAATACAATAATTTCAAATGATGCATTTTTACCAAACAATTCAAAAAGACATTGAAAAATAAAACATTTTTATCTAAAGTTATTGGGGCTACAGTTTTGTCTGCTATTTTTCAGTAAATTTAGCTATTTGAGATTTTTTTTAGCATGCAAGTCTTAGATCTTAGTAAAGGCAGCTACCCTGAAATGTCTTGGTGGTATACCAGTCGATCGCGATTAATTTATTGCCCACCCCTGCTAAAAAGCTAAGGAACAAACGATGTTACCCCTAAAAATCCACAAATCCCTTGAAAACTCTCCTCCTGTAAAAATTCCAATGCCAGAGTCTTCCCAATGCGTCCCCCCCCCCCCTCCGAGCGATGGCGGCACCACCCTAAAAAGCTACGGAGCTCCTCAAAACAGGTATCAAAATGATGCCCCCTAAAAATCCGCCAACCTCCTGAAATTCCTCCCCCAGTAAAAATTTCAATGGCATAGTCACCTCGAGATCCCACTCCTCCTGATATTCATATGATGCATCATAACATACAGTAAAATAGGTTCCGTTATTTTTTTTTCTATGGTTTTGAAAGAGAAAACCTTCGTCCAGCAGCAATATGTTGGGATAGGACGAAAAAACTCTATTTTTTTCCCCAAGTCTAAATCATGATCTATTCTATACTGTACATTAAGTTTCTTAGTATTTTGAACCATTATCAGTCCACTGAGTTCACTACACGTCAAGATCTTCTCTTGCACACGCGCTCTCATTGGCTCGTGGCCCCTTGCATGTACCAAATCTTCTCGTTACCTCGAGTTTATGCATATACGTATGCATGTATAAATTAACTTATTTATTTGTGTTTAAGCTAGTTTGTGTGGTTCCGGATCCCGAGTTCCCACTGGTGTATGCACATAAAAAAGAATAAAAAATATTCGAACGATAAAACAGTCTTACAGTCTAACTATAAAACTAATAATGATTGTGGGGGGGGGGGGGGAATAAAAATTGCAAAACACTTGAATTCTAAGAATCTGAGAGAATAATAATAATAAAATTAATAATAATAAAAATACACAGAGGGAAGTTGATGAGAGAAAAGGAGTAGACAAGTTCTTCCAAAACGTAAAAAGCTTGCTGAATATAAATTTCGGAAGGAAAAAAAGTAGGTACTGTAGCATACTTTTATAAAAGTACGCAACAGTTCATTCAAGTATACTTGAAGCACGGTTCACACTGGGGAAAAATACAAGGTGGGATTTCCCTCCTTAACCAAAATTTTAAGTGGGATTTTTAACATTTAATCGCAAACAAATTTTTTTTGAGTGGGATTTCAAAAAATATTGCGGGAATCGCGCAATCGTGCGGCCTAGCACGAAACCTGCTTGAATCAAAACAAATACGTGCACGAAATTCTGGTATTACACTCAATGTAATACTCAAACTTTATAAACTTTTACTTTTTATTATGAGTTACTATTGATTTAATTTTTAGTTACTATTGATTTAATAACTACCTAAGTATTCAACTCATATGTTGTATAATGGAGCACAGTAAACATACTCTTATTTCCAGGGAAAAATACAAACTGTCATATGTAGACTAGTAATAGATTTGGTCAAAATAATATGCAATATTTTGCCATTGTGTGAAATATTTTATCAGTAGGGAATGATTGTACCTTGGTCTCCTTTCCTAGACTCGTGGGTTTCCGATTTTACTATTTTCTCCTGCGGCCCCTCAGATTTGTTCTGTGGCTCCCAAGGTGGCCATATGGCTCATGTTGTAAAACCCTGCTCTAGCATTTTCCAAGCACTACGATCTACTGCAGTAATGAAAAAAAAATTGAAAATCATAAAGAGGCTTGTGTTAGAATCAAAAGACTTTTAATAGAATAATAGTTAGACGCCCTGCCCTATTCGCATTATATGCCATCCCCCCCCCCTCCCCGGATGAAATGACGCGTCGAATCACTGACCTACCGCTTTTGATTCTCGAAGAACTTCCGCACAATTCCTAACTTAGTCAGATCACATTAATTTGGGATACGTAATGCTACCAAGAAAACAGTTCAATACTGAATGAAGAGGTTCCAATTGCTGGCATTTATCTCTTTTTTTTTAATAATTGTCTCTCATATTTTAAAGATTTGTAATAAAAGGATATTTGTGTGTAAAACTAATTCAATGGCACAGAATTCATCTCATTACCTAACTTTAATAAAAATTTTAAAATTATTTTATCATTATGACAATCACAGCTAAATGTGTAAAAATGTACGGGCCGCGGAAATCCTTTTCAAAATGATTTTTTAAACAAACGAGAGATTCAGAATATTGAAATAAAAAGTCTCACCAACAGTTTTTTTTTAAATTAGGTTTTTTCGAAAGGTTAAAATTTTTGCTGGGCACCAGAAGTTTGTATTTCAAACATATAAAAATATAGGGCTGAAATTAAAATAACATAGTAGAGAGCCAGAGCAATCAAATGTTTTTCGAAAATGAAAAATGAGGAAGGGACTGTTGTTACATACAGCATTTTGATTATAGGGATGGTTGTCAAGGTGGTTTGGAGAAGATCTAGAACTCCCCCCAACCGCCCTCCACACACCACTGGACGAGATCCTTTTCTTTCTTTTCAGGGTCAGAGTCGGTGTGTTTGTGTGAACAATAATTTCAGCCGTTATGTAACGTCACCAAAGATATCCTAACATACGTTTTATGTCTTGAATGTCCAAAAATTAAAAAAAAAAAAATAGCCTTGAATCCCCCAACTCTCTCTCTCTCTAACATCATCAATGGGCGTCCAAAATTGCGAATTTTCGAACCAAATTTAGAAAACAATTCTGCGGAAGACCACATGAATCCATCTGTTTTTGGTGTCACCAAGGAAAGTCTAATATGCGTTTTTAAAATTTCAATTTCAAAAAATTTCTGGGGGATCCCCTTCCCCCAAAGCTCTTTTCGTCCCCTCACATCCTCAAAAATCATCAAAATTGTAGTTTTAGAACTTCATATTAGAAAATTTTTCAGTCTTTTAACGTCACCAGAGATTGCCTTATGTAAGTTTTATGACTTGAATTTCAAAACATTTCTGAAAAATAACCTTGAATCCCTCCTTGGTCAATGGATGTCATTGCGAATTTCCGGGAAGAAACCTCGAATTCTGCAATTTTTTTTTTTTTTAACGTCACCAAAGAGAGACCAGCCTAGCCGTCTCCCTAACGGCATCAAAGATTGTATAAAATTGCGTTTTTTGAATTTAATTTTCTAAAATTTTCGGGGGAGATTCCCAGGACTCCCCTCTATTTATGCTATAATATTATACTTATGATCAAGTTCATATTGATAATTTGAATTCTCTTTTTTCCGCATATATAACGCAATTCTCTCGAATTGTTTGCTCATACTCTAACAATGAGCCCTTTCCATACCAGAAGCTGGACTCGTTCATATTTACATATATATGAATATATATATATATATGTGTGTGTGTGTGTATATATCAATATTAAAACGATAAATTATATATAATAACTAAATATACGATATATAGGGGCTGTTTATAAATGATGTCATGCTTTTTCCCCCATATATTTGACGACCCCCCCTTTGTCACATGTCACGCTACGTTGCATAATGCAGAATGTCGCACTTCTTGTTACACCCTCCCTTCTCCTTGTCACACTTTATCACAAGTTCACGAACCCGCCCCCTCGAAGCGTGACATCATTTATGAATGATCCCATACATTCATACGCTCATATATCATATACATATGTATACGTTTATAAAAACAATAAAGGGGCCACCAAACTCATAATCCCCCTTGATTTTTTACCTCTTGACGGCCAACATTTAGAGCAAATATATCATAGCAATTTTATTTAGTAGACTTTCTCCTTGCATCTAATCTGAAATTAAGACTTTCGGATGGTTTTTCTATTCTTGTTATTTGTTATAAACACATTTTTATAGTGTGTTAATCACACTACTATGAAAAATCACTTTCTATGCATGAACTCTGTTCGTCAGTGTAAGGCCAAATTTGCAGTTAATGTCCCACACCAACAAGCGAATGCGAAAAGCAGAAGTAAAAAAGAAAGTTGAATGCTAAAAAAAAAAATCTTCTAAATGATTATGTCTTTAAAAGACATCCCCCTAAGTGCGATGGCGCACCTTCGCCTCAAAAAGAATCCCTCCTCCTTCCTAAAAATGCTAATGGCGTAGTCGTTCAGTTAACACAGCAAGTTGCAATTTCGTTCAGTTGAAATTTATTAAACTAAATTTCCAAACATTTAATGAATACGATTTTCTTTTGTTTGTAATTTAATAAATTAAATATTGTAATTTCTTTAAACAGAAACTTGCAGAAATTCATTGCAATAAAATTTGTTCAAGCACATCTCTTAATGCATACGTTAATTGAATTAAAAAAATATGCATATCATTTCATCCTATGATGTACTACTGCAGGGTTTTCCCCCCCTTGTTAAAATTAATATGAACCGGTTGAGAATAATATTCTACATCTACATTAAGGGGTGGGAGTGGAATTTTTAAGAATTTCAGACATTAATTTAAATTGAAGTTTATAATAAAGATAATTGACAAACATTTAAAGCAACTAACATCGTAAACGAACAAGCAAACTAGGCACTGCTACATTTCGTCTCTTGTAATAAGACACACATTTCCTTTGAAACATTTTAACAAAGAATCAAAACCAGATGTCACATTTTTGAAGATTCTAAACGACCGGCTGCGAATCAATTGTACGCTAGTGTAAGGAGATAATGAAGAACGCCCCAGAGGTAAGAAAGGTTGAGGGTGAGAATAGGGAAATAAGGGAGTGTGTGTGGGGAAAACCAAAACAGGGAATTTAAACCAAAACAAAAATTCCACAAATTAGCTTTTGATTGCAGCACCATTTAGATGTCAGAATTAGCTACATTAAGTGCTTTCAATTCCCCTTAAATATATAAAATATGCTTAGTAAATGTTATGTGCAAATTTAGTCTATTTGTAATATAGAATATATAGCATTATCATAACTTTTGCTGCCTCAGGCAAAATTTGCAATACATATATTTTTTGAAACATTCAAAGTTACATTTAATTAATCTTAAGTTAAGAGTTGACTGGGTAATTTGCTATTTTTTAATAAAAAAATATGGCTAGAAAAGCTGAATAAAATACATACAAATGCGTTAAAAACACCCATATTGACTATAAATCAAAAGTCGAATATCATTAAATTTATTTTATTTCAGAGTTCAGAATGTAATTACTACTGAAAAAAGAATAACTTTCGGTACTTTTCTGTTTTGGGGGGTGCTGGCGATGGTTATTATTATTATTATATTTGCCAAATAAATTTGTTTTGTGTCTAGAGTTTGTTTTTGGGAAAAATATTTAAACATCGCCAACCGTAACCCAAAATATTAAAGTAGTTTGATTTGGCGAAAAACGAAAAATAACCATCGCCAGCCTCCCCAAAACGGAAAAGTACCTCATTTTCATTAAAAGAAATTAATTGACTGCAGAAATCTTTAAAAATTACATTCAAAACAGAGACGTCACGACTTTTCACTAAAAATATTCATCTGAACGAGAACGTTTCCGGCAACCAGGAAAGGACATCGTATTAGCAAAATAAAGAGGCTTTAAAATGATGTGAACAAACATTTCTGGTTCGGGAACTAGCGCCACTAGTGGCGGAAAAACTGGGACGTCGGTTCTTTTGGTGTTTTCAGTAATGAAACAGCCTGATCCATAACAGTTAACTAACAGTTCAGCCTTGACACAGAACTAGAAAACAACCGAGTCTGCTACACCAACAGAAACTACATAATTTTCTACCGATTCCACTGATTTTTTTTCCCTTTTGTACAAAGCCCCTCCCCCACTAATGAAATAATAAGAAAATAATTTTTCGTCACCCTATCACTCTACAGCTCTTCGAAATAATTTTAAGATAATTTTACCTGCCTTAATACCATGTGGGTATGGTTTATTTTTGCTGAATTGTGTGTTGTAATTTGGAGCACTTTATTAAAATCCATGAATAAGTTAATTTTTTGTTCGGTAAAAATATATTAACACATGGATCTTGTTAGGGAAAAGTCCCAAAACAAGATTCAGAGGAACGTGTGGACCTCGCCTTAAGTGTCTGGTAAAAGCATGAGAAAAGCATTTTAAAAATAACAAAAGATTTATTTTAACATTTAAAATTACAAATTACAATTATAGAAAAATTTAATAAAACAAACCCCGCAGCTGCACAGCACGGTAAAAAATAAAATCTTATACCACATAAACATGCACCGGGCTTGACTGTTCCATCCACATACATTCGATGATTTCTATTCTGGAGAGCTTAAGACACATCAAAATCTTCCTCTAGTTGTATGACATCTCATCACATTTGGAAAATCAATAGATCCTCAGGTCCGTCAGGCCCGCTCCAGAAAAACCCATCCTGTATGGGACGACGTGACTAACACAACCGCACGTCCGCGGCACGTCAGACGAAGCCCAGCAGGCTTATCGCTGAGAACACAAGCGTGTAGGAGAAACGCAGAAAGGGAGAGAGAGAGAGAGAGCGGATGGAATCATCACTCAGCTTATATTGCAAAAACGTTCCATCCGTCATTCGTTGATTTGCATTTTCCGCTTGAAATATCCTGAAACAAACTTCAGCAAACAATCCTTCCGTGTGAGTGGCAACACCATTTTTACAAACTCACACCAGAAATAAACAACATTAACATAAAGGTTAACTGTACGAATTAACTTTCTTTTTCACTGTTAATTTAATGGTTAGAACCGTGACAGTTGTTTACATTTTAGCACATGGCATTTTAAAATTACGGAGGTCGGGATGTTCATCAATAGGTACTTAAAACGAGTTCTACCCCGAGCGCTGGAGATAATTCCCCACACATGCGAGTAAACATTTTGCATTTGGAACGTCAAGAAACTTTAATAAAAATAAAATAGGCATATTTTGCCAACAGATCTACGTATATTACCTTTTCCAAAAAAAAAAGTTACTTATTTCTGTACCAGTTAAGAAAACTAATTTGAAGTAAAAATGCGTATCAGCGTTGACGTTTACATAAATCCATAGTCTTGGGTCCTGCAAATCTGTCATATTGTGTCGGGTTCCGAAATTTGGCAAGTTTAGAAATCCGGCTTAGTGCCGGTCCGGAGTATGTCGAGTACCATATAGCATTTCTATGAACCATTTCAGATTTGGTTGATCAATTTTATGCACTAGATCTAAGTTATATTTCAGAATTTTTCTAATTAGTTTTACTCTGAATTTTTATGAAAAAATACTTTGAACACAAAACCAATCCTTATTGCATTATGTGAGGAAATTATTCGTTTAAACCTGGAAACTTTAACATTATTCTGTAAAGAAAATTTTGACTTCAGAGGGTTTTATTCTTATTAAAAGCATATTCATTTATCCATTATGTTGATTAAGTGGATCCAACAGTATAAGTGTAATTTTTGCATTTTTTCTACTCATAATATAGTTTTAATGTTAATAGTGATTTGGGTAGTGCCAATAAGGTTACTACCAATTTGACCAGTAAAGGACAAGATATTGACTAAATACTTTTTTGATTAAATTTAAAATTTCTGGCTTTCAAATAGTTTTTGAACTTGAAATTGTAGAGTTAGACAAAAAAAAAAAGGCATAATTGATTCCTAATACCCCATTTTTAATTAAAATAAGGTATTAAATTCAATTTTTAAAATTAAATTTATTGAGGTTTAAGCCTCATTAGAGAATTAATTCAATACTGTCATATTATTAGTATACTTATAGCTTTTGGTGATAGGTAAATTGTTAGCATTAAGGTAAGTGTCCACTTGAGGGAAAATCTTAAGAGAGAGTCTCAAGATTAGTTCTGAAGTGGTGTCCATTTGAGATCACTTGCGCTCTCGAGACAGCTGTTGGAGACTCAACAGTCACTTCAGTCTCGAGATCAGGAATTTTTGTGTATACTTGAGAGTTTACTCTCAAGTCTCGGTCAATTCTGTGACTTGGTTGGTAGAGTTTAGATTTATTTTTCTCATTTTTTTCAAAATTGCTTCACACCAAATTCTAGCCTTTCTAATTGTGCATAAAATTATGAAAAAAACGGGAAGTTTTTTATTTGAATTATAATTTTATGATAAAATTTTGTTATGAAACATTGCAATTATATTAACTTACCATGTTTGAAGTCAATGTTGTGGGTATGAAGTTGGGTAAAATGAACTGTAGTACCTATCATCTGCACCATCACCACTCTTCATTTTTTTTTTTACTTTTTGCATTTCATGAGAAACCCGAAAATAAATCGAAAATTGTATATTTGACTATTATTGGCTAAAAAGTCAATTTAAATAGTAATGTTAATAATAATTTTAAAGATAATTATTCATACCTGATTGCGCAAGTGATGTATCTTCCGCTGAATTTCATTACTATCGCAATTTTCGAATTTTGAAGCAAATCCTTATACATTGCCTTTTTTTTTTCGTGATTTTTGTACAATTTGTGTTTTACATTCCATAAAAACTCTTTCTCCTCATAAAGTTCTATTAATTTTAAAACTTCCTCGTCAGCCCACTCATACTTATTATTCATTTTTAGTATTTAAATTTAATAATAAAAACTAGAATTATTAAATAAAAAGTCTCAAGTCGGGGGTCTCAGCGCTTCAAACAAAGACGGAAGACTGGTGACTAAGTCTCGTGAGCAACAATGAACATATCCACTTGTGACTCATGCAGTGTCCGATACTCGCATCGGTTTGTCTCTGAGAGTGCTCTCAGCCACATATACATTTGTGAGCCTGGTATCGCGACTGCTCTTGGGACCATTTTCTCTCAAGTGGACACTGCTTTATCTTTTATGAATGATTACATAACATCATAAAACATATGTATTCGTAGGGTCGTGTTCCTTTCCAAGTGCCCGAGAAAGTGAACTGGCAAGAAATGGCTGAGGTGCTAAGTACGAAGTTCAGAGCAGCGACTGGTCGCGAACTCAATGAAGACAATCTTCAGTTCTTGGCTGGGAAAATATTTAGAAGTATTTATTAGTTTGTTGTCTTTTTTTACCTTTTGCTCTAAATTTATTAAAAATTTGGATGTACATTATTACTAGTCTTTTTCAACAGTGTTTTCTTTATACATTGTTCTTTGAAAATGCTGTGTAAAAATTATTAAGCATAGTTATTGATTAACCCATGTCTTATTTGCTCATTTTATAGTCATTGTTCCAGTTTTTTTTTTCTTTAATATTTTTATAATATCAATAAGTTTGTTATTTTTGTTCCCTTTGAATTAATGTTATTTTTTGTAAAAATATTTAGTCAATTCTATAAAGTAATGATGTTTTCATGAAATTCGTCCAAGTATTAAACAAAACAGGGTTGCTACACTACCTGGAAAAGTCGGATTTTAAAAAATGAGTGAAAAAGTTGGAAAGTTTCACTATTTTATGAAAAATCTGGAAGAGTTGGGGAATTTTACATGGTGCATGCCGAGGACGCAACTTTTGTGTCAAAGTTATAATCACTGGCATGTGAAGCTACTGTTTTTTTTTTGGGGGGGGGGGGGAGGGGAGTGGAAAGTCTGATATGAAGACGAGGCTTCAGCTCTTTTGCTGCACTAAAAATGCAACATGCAAGGCAGCTGCTGAGATGAATGCCTTGTGATTCAAACACTGATTTGATCATTAATAAATTTATCAACTCTTAAGTAGTGCCCCCCTTTTATTGATGTTGTTCAAATTTTTCCCAAATATGTTTACAATGCATTCAGTAATTAATAAGTTTTTCCTCACAAAAATCTTGATAAGAATCGATTTTCTCATCAAGAGAGTTATTAGACCTTTAAAAGAGTACCATTTGCCAAGTACCTTAGTTGCTCTTTATAGAAATGTTGCCCTTTTGTAACATTTCAAAATTTATGTGAAATTATTTTGCGGTTGGTTTGCAATCAATCCTATTATTTTCAAGAGAATATTTTGGGAAAATGTACGATTTTTTATTGCTATGATACTGTGGAGTTAAGAGTGGGATTTTTTAAAAATGTCTGGAAAACTTGCCAAAGTCTTGAAATTCCAATCTGCTGTTTGAGTAGCAACCCTGTAAAAAAAGAAAATACTGTCAAAAAATTACTGCTCAAAGCGCAATTAACTATAAGCACTTAATTTATTTTAATACCAAGAATTGCTGATGAACCATATTATTTACACCTAGTGCTATATAGATGTGTTCAAAAGAAAAATATTAAATCAATTAATGTGCTTGAATTATCTACAAAGAGAAAACTAATGTATTTGAAGTTATTGTTTGACAAAAGAGTTTTTTGTTCATTTACTAATGTATTGATCTCTGATGAAAATTCCATAATGAAACATTTCACTTTTGTTTATTTATTTATTTTCCCCATGCAGATCCACAGTACCAAGATGGTAATATGATGCTGACCTGGTCCCAGTTCTGTAAAGAACCGCTTCCCGACAGAAGCTTTACGTTTTGGGAGTGGTTTTACGCCATAATGAAGATAACACGCGAACATCTGCGAACTCTATGGATTGATAGGTAAATGCAGCTAAGTTACGATTAATCAGAAAAGAAAAATTTATTTGATTGACTCATGACTGATTGTTTTGCTACTTTGCACATGAATGAACCAAAGTACTGTAGAGCCATGATTATCTGACCCCCGACTAATCGAGTGCCGGCTTAACCAAGGTACATTAGTCTTTGATGAAAACGCCTTTGGTTTGGGTCTTTTTTTCTTTTTTATTTATGGCGGTCAAATGGCACCCTTGCTGATAGTGCCGTCACTGTTTGTCAATGACTGATGTCAGTTGCTTTTCATTTTGCTTCTGAACAGTTCGTTTACGGTTTGTTTATCTTCATTTATACTGTGCTGTATTGGTTACATGATGAGTGCTAAACGCAAACAAACTGTTGTGTCTTTGGAGACTAAATTACTAGCAACCAACCGACTCGATAACGGAGAGACAATTTAAAAAGTCTTTAGATTGAGGTGTGGGAGACTTGTCATTTCATAATATGTACAGCAAATGCCTTTTTTCACATCTGTGACGACCTTTTCATTCATTTTACTCATTTACCCAAGTTCCCTCTCTATTTAGATAGAGTCCGTGTTATCCGAGTTTTCAGTTATCCGAGATAACCTTGGTCCACATTACCTTGGATAATTGAGGCTCTACTGCAGTATGATTAAATGGGAAAATTAAAATATAACTAAATTAGACTATTGTGAAGTTGGTTTTTCTTCCAAGGTTAAAAGGTAACCGTAAAATACCGAACAAGCGCCCCCCCCCCCCCTACCGTCATTTTCCACGAATTACCTTTAAGACAAAATACCGATTATCCGCCCTTCCCCCACAACTTGGATTGTCATTGAAATTATAAAGAAAGAACAGAAGAAATAATTAGGCAAAATCACAGAAATGAACCTTTTTACAAAAATGGCGATCGCAAAAGTGGACGATTCTCGAATATGAGTACAAAAATTGCTCATTTACGATCCTAAATTCATTCGCTAAATTTTATCTTCATTATTTTCAAAACATTAATTCCAACTTTCATGCTGTGTTTAAAAGAACACACTTTCAAAATGGCGTGAATCATCATCGCTCGTCATTAGGTAGTCGGGCAGTTTTCAGTTTTGCAAGTTAGCATAACAATATCCCATCTAAAATGAGGATGACAGAAAGAAAAAAAAGAAAGTAAAAAATGTTCTTTGTGCACATTCAAGTAACTAAAAAATCAAGGATGCGTCAGGATGAATGTTAATGTTTTGCACCTGCCTCCGTCGCTTCAGCTGATGTTTTCTTTTCTTTTTTTCTCTCTTTTCATATTTGAGGGGAGGGGATCAATCAGAACGAATTTGGCTAAACAAACAAGTAATAATAGATGAGTCTTTACTGTAGTACTGCTTTCAATGAATCATGGATGGGTGTGGCTTATAATCGGTACGTTTTTCGCTTGTACCGTTTAAGCACCCCCTCCCGTACTTTCGCAAATTTCAGCAAAAGTTGGGGGGGGGGGGGGCGCATATTTTACGGTAGTCCTCAAAACCAAAAATCTGTTGATGACAAAATAGCATTTGTCATCAGTTTTGAAAAAAGCATTGTATTTATTCCCCAACTTTCACAGTTACTTTCCAATATGGAATTTCAGTAACATGTTTACATATGTTTTTCCCATGAAAATTCCTTTAAAAAACACATGACCTTTCCCCGAGCTATCTGTCTGTTTAAAGCCGACCCTCAAAGTTTCTTCAAACTTTCCAGTCGTTTTATTAATAAAGTCCAATTGGTTATTAGTAGATAATTTTCAGCCCTAAACAACAACAATTAATAATGTCAAAAAAAAAAAAAATACATAAGTTTTGAAATAAATACATTAGTTTTAGGAAATAGGATATTTATGTATATATATATATATACAATGAAAATAATTACAACTCACTTGGCTAGGCTAAAGTCAAGTACAGTAACGGGCCACTTATCCGGGTGCACCTTAACCGGCTGTCCAACTAACCGGATTTGTCAGGGACTAAGCGGCTATTTTTTTCTTGCACTCTGAAAAAAAAAACACAAATAACCTGTCCTTAATTCTCTAAAGGAGGTTGAGAGGCCCCCGCCCAGCCCCCTCCGTTCAGGTATGTTTGAATCGGTTACAGTTAGCATGGGGGTATGGGGAATAGAAGGAACTGAATAAAAGGATTAAGATTCTTTTTAGAGGAATTGGAAATAAAGTATTGAAACTAACAGAAGAAAAATACTTGAAGTACTACATTCATGGTCAAGGGGTCAAATCACATTATGTCTGCTTAACTAAACTTCCAAGAACACTGTTGTTAAAAAAAACTCACTTGACTAAAAGGTAGACAGTGCACCTCGACTAATGATCACGTGGTTTTATATCGTCTGAACATGTGTTACATAAAGCTAAAGGAAACTCGCATTTTCCTAATTACGATCTGTAAGTGTAGAAGATGTTTTATAAGCATGTCTGGGAAGTGCGAAAGAGTAGTGTTATCTTTAGACCAAAAAATAGAAATTGTTAAAAGATTGAAAAAAGGAGAAAATGGAAACAACATAGCCCTTGGCTATGGCATCAGCATTTCAACTGTGTCAAATATTTAAAAAAAACAGCAATGCAATTATTAGCTTCGTATCATATTTTTATGAGCAAGAATGCAGCGCTGAAAAGAAAACTATAAAAAGAGAATATTCCCTCTATGTAGCAGAATACTTTCAATAATTACTTTACGTAACAATGATTTTTTTATACAGTCAGTACATTGTATGAATGAATTTTATGCATAGTGCTACTTCTATATCATTTTTGAAAAAATTCTGTAAACAGGGTGCGTACGCGGCCTGGAAAACCTTGAAAGTCCTTGAATTACATAATTTTTTTTCAAGGCCTTGAAAGTCCTGGAAATTTGGAATAATGTGCAAAAATGTCTGGAAAGTCCTTGATTTTCTCATTTTTACTATTTTTTTGCAACTTATCAACAGGAAAATTCACTTTTCTTTAAATTTCTAAGTGCAGACATGTGATTTTTCCGTATTTTGACGGAATTCCGTAGTTTTGGTAATTTTGGAAATTAAAAATTTCGCTCCCGCAAAAATTCGTAATTTGGATTTCTTTTTCTCTATTTTTTTTTTTTTTTACCCTATGAACATTTTTGAAAGTAGCTTGCGTACATTCCTGCGAAGTTTCACAACTTACGAGTAAAATTTACACATTAGATTCGTTTTTGGCGCTTTTGAATGTCAATCCCGATTTTTTTCAGCACTTCGAAATCTGGTTGCATCGGCTTCGGCAAAACTTCCTAGTTCTCGTTTAATATCGGATTCTTCCCCTTAGACATCAATAAATTGAGCTTATCATTATTTTTAATCTTTCCTAAGTTTTAGCTTCTGTAAAGGACTTGCAGAAACGTCATTTTGCCACGCCCACTCTAAATGTCGCCGATAATCAAGGAATTTTTAGCTTTTAAGTTTTAGTGATACATCTGTTGATTATAATTATTAAATATTAGAACCTTTTTAAAAATCTGTTTTAAATTTTTTTTTTGCCAAAGATGTTTCGTTTTTAATTTTTTTTTTTGCATGTAATTTAAAATGTGCTTAAATTTTAGATCCTCTTTAGCATTACCCCCCTTTCAAGTACTCATTTTACATTGTTACAAAATAAATAATATTTCTTTCTATTTTAATTCAATATGTTAAAATATGTAAAAAATTCTTCACACCTAATTTTGAAGTTATTTCATTTCATTAAATTTTTCATAGTTATCAAGTATGACAAAGTTATTTCAGTTTAAGAAGTTATTGCTCAGAAACATGTTTATTTCTTTAAAAAATGCCATGCCTTATTTTGGTTAGACATAATGCCCCAATCATTTTTTTTATATTAAAGTAATGAGTTGACTTGCTTAGTATTTAATAATTCTATTGCATAGTAATTTATGCTTGTAATATACTTTTTAATAAGCTTTTACAAAGCGTTATGTCGTGATTTTTCAGTATTTTTTTTCCTCAGTGAGGCACATGTCTGACCTGTTAAGCAATAAAGCTATGGCTCGTTACATACACAGCTGATACAACACATAAGTCTAATTAATGTGCGATCTGACAAATTTTTATAGTATTGAATGTGAAGTTATTTTATTACAGTTAGAGTGCTCTAAATTAAATAGTATTAAAGAGATCTTTATGGCTTGTAATGTAACTTGTATTCGAAGTGGTTAGATTTACTTCATTTGAAACATTTGATTTTTGCTATGAAGAGTCCTGGAAAGTGCTTGATTTTTACTCGGAGAATAGTGTACGCACCCTGTGTAAATATTGAAAAAAAAAGACTTGAATCTCACCATTTGTAATGTAGTAAAATTTGCACTACTACAAATGCCAGTTCTAAGCCTGGGAAAAGTGTGAAAGGAAGATGCCTAAAAAAACTGAGCCCTATTTGTGCTTTAAAGTTGACAATCCAATTATCCGGATTTTTCTTTAAGCAGATCTACCTCGGTCACCACCAGTCCAGATAACACTGGTCTACAAAAAAAAAAAAAAAATTCTGTTCCAAAGACTGTTAACAAATCTTAGAATTATTTTTCACGCTGAGTTTGAAAATAAAGTGACCACTCATTTAACGGTTGACATTCAAGCTCTTTTGTGTATTTTACCTCAATAAAAACGATGCTGCACGATCGGAAAAACACTGAAACATTTCCTTCCTCATAACTAAAAAACTATAAGTGATGGAAAAATTTTGTTGGCAGATATGGATTCCTCTTGCAAAACTACTTCAGGAAAAGTTCAATTCATTCTTGAGACAAAACACTTGTTGACCAGTGTAATCGGCACTCTACTGTAATTTAAACTTTCACACTTCTCATTAAGATCACAACAGAAAAACTGAAATCTTTTACTTTATGTGTGTAAAAATCTCATTTTCTATTGTAAACAGGGCATTACATTTCATTTTTCTACTTTTTAAAATATTGTCAAAAGCGGGGAAATGCTCCCAATTTTTTTCTGAAAGTAGGGTATCTGCTTATGTGCAGGTTTTATGATTTTTCTTAATTTTTTTTCTCTGAAAGCTAAGCGTATACGCCAATACATAGGGTACATTCCCTGCTCATTCTATTGGAAAAGGTAAACAAAGAGTTAATACTTCAGGGCATTTTCATTTTCTAACCTTCAAACAAAAAAAAAAAAAAATACCATTTGTTCTTGTGATCAAATGTTAATCAGCTTTAATGGGCTAAAGAAGACACACTAAGAGATTATTTAAAAAAGGGGAAGAGCACATCCAAAGTTGCCACAAAAAGGGTGGGATGCATCATCCTCTTTTTGTAAAAAAAAGAAAAGTAATGGGAAACACTGGTGTATATCAATTTAAAGTGTAGTAAGTTTCAATTTTTATAATTTTAACATAATTGATGTTGATTAAGAAATGCATGTAATGCAACTTTCTGCTTTCTATCAGCTTGATTTTAGGATTTGTAGGACGTCATCAAGCAGAAGAAATGCTTCTCAAAAGGTGTAATGGAACCTTCCTCCTTCGATTTAGTGACTCGGAGCTAGGTGGAGTGACCATTGCATGGGTGACAGATTCTCAACAAAGAGGTACCTATGACATTCCAGTTGATGTACATTAGTTACCACATAGATTTTATTTCTGCCTATTCATTTCATAAAGAGGCTCAGATTTCAATTAATTCTTTCAATTTTATGTTTTTCTCATTAGTTTGAAAGGATGTTTTGCTGGAGAAAGTTTAAATAACTTCTAGAGTCTTTGTCACTCTCTCCTCAAACTCTCATTGGAATTCTCAAAACTAGTTTTATTATTGATCATTATGTTAAAAACAATTTTCTTTTTAACATTTTGTGTTCTGGTACTATTAACCATTTATACAGGCTGTAAAAATAAGGAATTTATTATAGAAATATCACATCATTGTATATATTGTTATTTAAGAGTTAGTACGATTTTTTAACTTATTAATCTTTTTGAAAATTGACTTAAAGTAACTTAAACACCTTAAATTCATTATTCAAAAGGATTTAAAATTATAACCCATTTTAATATTGCAAAACAGTGCTCATTAAAAAAAAAATGGGGATGGGTCAGTTGCCCTCAGGATAATGCAAAAGGGTTGAGTTGCCCTCACCACCCAAATTCTAAGCGACCAAGTTGTCCTCAATCCCCTTCTCTTTTCATAAAAGATTTTACTGCTCCCCAGGGATTGCACACGTGTCCACCTCACTGTAATGCATGTTTTAAATAATTTTACTTAAATTTGACTACTCTGTGTAAGTTTTTACTCGCCTCATAACTATGATGCAATTCCAATTTCAAAATCACTGTAGCATTTTCATCTAAATGTACTTTTGCTGTGCATTTACGATTAGGGCATCTCCACTTCCAGCCTTCACCGGTCTCGCGGTCTTTATAGAACTTATGGCCTGCTAAAACAACTAACTTGCTTCCTTTTTCACTTCCATTTTAGCAACTTAGCAAAAAGAATGACCTACAAGGCTACAAGTACAAATTCACTAACGAATAAATCTGTAATATACAAGTTTAACAACCCTTTTTATTGGTCAGGAGAAAGAGCCCATGTTACAGGTATAATAAAGAGATTATCTTCCCCCTCCCCCTCCCCCCTCCCCAGGTGACAGGAGGAGTGCAACTGACCCTCGTCAGTTTACTGATAACAAATACTTTGAGGGCAACTGACCCTTTTGCTTTGATTGACAGGTGAGTGGGGAGTGCAACTGACCCTCGCCCAAAAAAAATGTTTGTAGGTTTGTTGATTTGTAATTCATTTATTAATATTTTTGAAAATTGACTGAATAACTTAACCCCTTAACGCATTTGCGCATGTCTGACACGGCAAAAGTTACTGGCAAATTTGCATATGTCCATGTCGCACACAGGCGATCTTGTATCTAGCGTTATCTTATTTCTAATGCCCGTTTGAGATCCGTTTACACTTTGTATAATAATTTTTTACATAACTTTTATCCCCCCCGCTTTCTACAACCGACTCACCCCTACAACTGAAATTGCCAAAAACAATTTATACTATACCTCTACATTCATTTTCTGTCAAAAAAAACCTCTATCATTTTTTACCATTTCTTCCGAAAAAAATCATACTTCAAGGGGTTAAACATTTTAAATTTAAATTCAATAATCAAAAAGATTTAAGATTAGATTCCATTTTTATATTGCAAGCAAACAATGCCCAATAAAACAAATGTTAGTGGCTTTGTTGACTTGTAATTATTTCATCATTCTTGATTAAATTTAACAAATAATAGCTGGCGCCTGTAATAAATGATAAGGGAATGGAGAGTGTGTAGGTTGTTCCTGTGTGTGTACATGTTCTGTTTTGTATAATGTGTCCATGTGGTGTAACTTAGTGTGTGTCTATGAAAATGTGTTTTTTTTTTTTTTTTTTAATTGAAGTGAATGGTTATCGGTTACAAATTTAATGAGTATGTAGGCTTAAGTTTTAAGTTTTTTTGTTGTTAAATTTTTGTATGTTTATTTGATTTTTCAACAATTTTCCTTTTGCACAAACTCAAAATTTAAGTATTTTCAGCATTTTTATAAATTAAATTTTTTTAAAAATTACAATATTTTTAGGAAAGCCAGTAATTGTAATGGATGTGTTAGCACATGTTAGTGTAAAAAAAGTAGAAATAGAAAATTTTTTGATCATCAAGATGTAAAAATTGAAATTTTTATTCAATATAATACCATGCATAGTATACAGGGTGGGGCAGAAGTAATGACCCGGTTTTGAGGAAGTATAAAGAAATACTAATAAAATTAGAGACTGAAAACTTTTTTATTTTGATCTATATGTAATCCCATTTTTTTACATTAAGTTTTGAATACCTTTTCAGCATAGGTGAAAACTGAGAAATTTGATTAATAGCCAGTGGTCGGCAGACTCAGTTTCGTTAGTGGTCAGTTTTGAAAATTGCAATAAAAGTTATAAACTAACTTTAAAATTGTTTATGAAATAAATTCATTATTGAAACGCATGCTAAAATTATTTCAAACTTTTAAAATGATTTAAATATACAATACAGGATGCTGAAAGATTGAAAGTTGAAATTCAACATGAAATATTCGGCAAAGCATTTGTTCGATATTGGCTTGTTTCCATTAAAAAAATCAAAAAAATTGAAAAAAATCCATTCCGAATGGAGGGAGAAGGAAAAGAAAAAAAAAGATTGCAGTAGAATATGCTAAAGAGTGATCGTGTAGGAGTGGGGATCGATGACGCACTTTTTAATCTCCACTTTCACTTCTTTAATCGCCACGTGGCGAGTGGTGACCGCTAATTTTCACCTATACTTTTCAGCAAAATGGTAGCCTTCAGCAGCAATGCACTAAAGCAGTCTTTATGTGAATTTATGGGAAACTTTTCTGCACATTTCAAGGGGTATGGCTGATATTTCCTCGATATATCAGACCTTCAGCTATTCTAAAGTCTGGGGAGATGTTTCCAAACTTTCTTCTTTAAATAATCCTACAGGAAAAAGCTTCTGCTAGGGACCGTAACATTATGTGGAATATTGAAATGCACACAAAGAGCTCAAGCTCTTCTCTGTGTAGAAGAATAGACTGCATTCGTGTATTGCTGCTGACGGCCGCCATCCCGAAGTGGTATTCAAAACTTAATCTTAAAAAATAAAATAATTTTTGGGAAAAAAATAGAACCAACTTCAAACTATAAATTGCGCTAAAAAGTAAAAAATAATATTATTCTTTAAACAACTTCGATACGACTTTTAAACATAATTTTTGAAGTCGGTGCAAAATTATGACAGTCTAATTATAATTACACCATGCGTTATTTACACTGAAACTGCTGCAAACTCTACGCTATTTATATTTGTAATTGGTTCATAGTTACAAAAGGAATCATGCATCAAAATCCATCATAATTTTGCACCGACTTCAAAAATTATCTTTAAAAGTCGTATCGAAGTTGTTTGAAGAATAATATTATTTTTTACTTTTTAGCGCAATTTATAGTTTGAAGTCGGTTCTATTTTTTTTTCCAAAAATTATTTTATTTCATTCTTTTTAGTGTAAATACATTTTTATATAAATACTCTATTTTTAAAACATACATATCAAAGGGGAAGCCTTTGAGGAAATGACACTAAAAACTAACCGTCTGAAAGATAAATTTCGTTTTAAAATCGATTTTAAAGAGTCACTAGAGCAAGCAAACTGATTGGATTTAATTTCTTCTTCAGAGAAGCCTTCAGTCTATTTCTTGATATAATTGCTTTTAATATGACATCTTAATGGCAACAAACTCTTTTTTAACAATGAGTTTCATTTTTATTAACAACTTTTCCAACAAAGAAAAATCGAGCCTAGCCTTTCCAATTAAAATGAAAAAAATACTTATTTTTCACCCATAACGTTTTTTCTAAAAAACAGATGCAGTCAAACTGATGCGCGATATTTGAGTTAGACAACCCTCTATCGATCAAAGAAAAAATAATCAAAATCGGTTCATTTAGTCAAAAGTTATGGATGAAAAAGCAAAAAAGTGACCACATTTCAGCCCATAATGTTTTTTCTAATTATTGAATATGGTCAACCAAGATATGGGACCTATGGGAAACCACCCTCGATCGATTAAAAAAAAATTCATGAAAATCGGTTCATCCGGTAAGAAGTTATGAGTGGACAAACAAACAAACAAAAAAAAAAAACGACATACATACAATCTGAATGTATAACCTCCTTCCTTTGTGAAGTCGGTTAAAAATGGGATTGTATACAGATCAAAATATAAAGTTTTGAGCCTCAAATTGTATATTTTTTTTTATACCCCTTCAAAATCAGGTCATTACTTCTGCCCCACCCTGTACGTCGTATTATTAAGTTTTGATCCATTTATATTGATTTTTGACAGATAAAAATTAATGTTGCTGTTTCGCTTTGCAATTTAAGTGCTTTTTTTCTCTCTAGATTGTAATAGCAAAAAATTGAAAACACATTTATGTAGATTTATTTTAATTTACTTGATGTTTATGTGGGGTTTTTTATTTTTTTCATGTTCATTTGCCTAAATGATTGCTTTGTATTAAACATTAACTAAGCTTTTTCTTCAGAGGGCCAAGAAGTATTCATGGTTCAACCATTTACTAGCCGGGACTTTGTAATAAGAAGTTTAGCAGATCGTATCAGCGATCTTAAAAATCTCCAGTACCTGTACCCTGATATTCCCAAAGACCAAGCTTTTGGAAAATACTACACATACACAGGTGAGTAGTATTTATATTTGAGTTTTCCACTGATTTATGCTTTTATTCGTTTATAAAAACGTTTTTCTTAACTCGCTTTCTTGTCTGTCCGCGGAATTTTGCAATCGTATTTTCGACCATTTCCCAATAAGCTATTGTTCTGAAACTGTACATATAGCTTAAAACCAGATGACAATGCAATATTCTACCACGCATAAAAAATCCTACTGGTAGTTCATTTTTTTATTCTAATTTTACGCAAATTTCCACATAAATTCCCCAATATGGGGGTGAAAAGACCTTGCACATATTAATATAATATATATTGATCGAAAGCGCTGCTTTTTCCGCACAAGATGAAATTTGTTCGAAGTTTCTACCTCAATAAGAACACCAGTTATGAGTTTTTTAGTTTGATTTCTTAAAGCTTACCTTGATCCAAAAATAATAATTAGCAGTTTCCTCAACTCCGGCTAAATAGTGTTAGCTTAATTTCAATATAAAAAAAAAATTGAAATGAAAGTCTCATAAGTCATTTTATATTGTATAAAATTTTATATCTGATTTGTCTTTAAATCGCGAAAGCTAACTTTTGTAGTAAGGACGATTGCATTGTACATCGAGGTTCTGAATAAATTTCTACGATTGTGAAATTTCACCCATCCAAAACCAAAAAGAAGAAAATAATATTACATAAATAAAAACAATTTTATAAAAACAAATTTTTTTTTTGTGCACTAAAAAGGTAGAAAATAATATTCCTATGAGCCTGTCAGAATTTCTGAATAAACTAGTCATATTATGGTAACATAGTTTCTAATTCTTATAAAACAAACAACGTTGGGCGCATGTACTCAAACATGAAGACTTTTCTTACAAACTCAAATTTCTATGAAAGAAAATCTGTAAATACTGTTTCATTATATCATAGTCAATTTCCTTCATTGGAGATATGAATGAGATTTACTCTAAATGGATTGAACTAGACATATCTTGAACAAAATTTTAGGATGAAAATACGTTTATAAACACAATCTATGTTTTTATGTAACAGCTCATAATCACAACTTTGAACAGAATTCATTAACCTATGCCATCTATACAGATCATAATATCATAGCAAATTTTCAAAAATTAACATAGCATCAAAAATAATTGATTTGCATAGCATATCCTCTTTAAACTTTATATATACATCAATGATATGTAAAACAAACATTCATAACATAATAATATAAAGAATTCATGCGCCCAACATTTTTCGTTTATTAAGAATTAGAAACTCTATTACCATAATGTGACTAGTTTATTCAGAAATTCTGCCAGGCTCATAGGAATATTATTTTCTACCTTTTTAGTGCGCAAAAAAAAAAAAAAAAAAAACGTTGTTTTTATAAAATTGTTTTTATTTATGTAATATTATTTATTTTATAATTTATCAAATTTCAATCTAAATTTCCATTTTAATTAACTATGAGTGTTATTTTTCATGAGGTCCTTATGTATGTACATATAAACATCAAAAACAGTCATTGATCACCCCCTACTCATTTTGACGGCATGTCATCCTTTCTTACATGTGTGCATATATTTATATCTTGCATAACTCAAAAATGGTTAGTCGTAGAAAACTGAAATTTTATATGTAGAATCTGTATGGGGGGGGGGGGGCATCTATTTATTTATTTATTTATTTATTTTGTGGCTAATCAATGTTAATTTGAAGTTGTTTTTCATAGCCTTTCTTCCCGAAAGCATCACTAAATCCAACTTTATATCTGATTATTTTGGTGATAACTTGGTATTATCTCACCAAATTTTGTGCCAAAAATGAGAAGCGAAATCTAGTGTTAGTTTGAGAATATTTGGGGAGTTTCCGTACAACACTATATTGAAGCATTTGTACAAGTTATGTAGACTATCTTATAAAACGGTTTTCTACATCGGATTCGCAACAAACCAGCGGGTCTAAGTGTTAAATGTTATTTGTGTCATTCTGGTGGCACATTTGTATTGTATTTTAGATTCCTTTACACATTCTATTTAGTTAGTTTTTTGAATTTCATATTTCAGGTGCCTAAAAGACATTGAATTTAAGTTTGAAAGTGCCAACCTTTATATTTACTTACACCAAATGTGTGGGAAGTGAAAGTGCCTAAAAAACTAAATATTCATTTTAAAAAACTAATTAATTTAAGAAGTATGAATTTTAACAAGCATACATGAATAAACTCACTTAGTTTTTTTTATTGTTGTAAAGTATAGGTATATTATTAAATAGACATACGAGGAAGTTATGTAGTGCATACATCAGATTTTTTTATTTTGCATTTGGCAGATGAATTTCAATAAAAGTTATTTTAGTTTTTATCTCAGTTACTTCATTTCATTTGTTTTCTTGGTGGTATCAAGGTAAACAGATGCAGTATAAATGTTTTATTTTTATTCACTTTATTAAAAAGTTAATTATAAGTTATGAATTGATTTCATTGACACATTTTGAAAAGAAATAAATTCATTCATTTTTCTAAGTGTGTTAAAATAACAGGTCTGTAACTTCTAATGTACTATTCATAGTATAATGATATTGATTCTACGCCGCGCTTCTGAAAGTCAATGTTTCTCTATTCAACTGATCATGTTTTGTTTGGACTGATTTTAATGCTTTGTTTCCTAAATGTTGAACATGTTTGTATGTTTTTTCTTTCAGAAAATCAACCTTCATCTGTCAATGGGTATGTGAGACCGGTTCTAGTTACTCAAATTCCTGGGTAAGTCGTTTTAATGTAAACAAAAACTAATTGATAAAAATAAATGAAGTAAAATGAAAAAAAGAGCAAGAAAAAAAAGTTATGTCTTAGATTATTATTATTATTAATATTAATAGAGATTTAACTTCTCTATATAGAAGAAAGTAAAAATCTCTGATGCAATATATAAAAAAAAGTAATGGATTCGTGAAATTTTTAAAATTTTGACGGTTTTACAAGTTTTGAGGTATGCTGAACCCAGTTTGACCATTTTTAGAAAATGTGTGAATGTGGTCTTTTTTTTGTGGCCGCTGTAACTCAAAAAGTAATACATAGAATTGAACGAAGTTTGGTGCATACGTAGACCCTGATGGGAACTGGTACTGATTAGTTTTTGCCGCAAATCCATTCATAGGGGCGGAGCAATCGAATGTTTTTCTCGATTAGCTTGAGTACTACATCTGAAGAAGTAATGGAAGAACTTGAACAAATTTTAGTTTTCAAGTGGACCTCAATAGGAACAGATGCTGAGTACATTTTGGCACCATTCGCTCGAGAAGGAGAAATGGAACATCTTAGTAGTTTTTTGTGGGCACTGTAACTCAAAACAAATGCATAGAATTAAACAAAACTTGTTACATAAATTCCTCCTGATAGGAAGTAGTGTTGATTGAGTTTTTGTGCCAATTGCTACAAAAGGGGTGGAGCAATCGAACATTTTTCCCTCTAAGTGTATATCTCAAAAATCCAACATTTCAAACAATTATATTCTGATATAAGAGAGTAGAGATAGTGCTTTGTCTTATATTGTTTCTATTTGACCTACACGTTAACAAATAAAGTTCCTAGTAATATTTTTAGCATTTTGAGGTATTGCTGATAGCAAAACCTTTAAATTTGTTTATCTTGGTTTAAATCATTTATCTGAACAAAAACATAAATGTGGAAAGAGGCCAAGTTTCGGTAGACTAAACGACCTTCGGAGTATACTCAGTGTCACCGATAAAAGAGTTGAAATCAAAAGGGTGCCTAGTTCCATAGCTGATATTTTAATCATAGCTGTTGGAGTGTATAATGTTCTTCAATTCATTTGAAAACAATTTGTTACTTTTTTTGGTATCTAATTTCTAACTTAACAAGTTTTAATTGTCAGAAAATTATATTCAAAAAAACTCCTCCATAGAAATTTAGTTAGTAAAATGATGTGGCAAGCTATAATAGTTAATTTTTAATCATCTTGTGGTCTTTAACATAACTTATCTTAATTAAAACTTGCCAAGTTAGAAATCCAATACCAGAGAAAGTAATAAATTGTTTTCAAAAGAATTGATGGATATTATATACTCCTACAGCTGTGATTTATATATCAGCTGTGGAACTTGGCACCCTTTTGATTTCAACTCTTTTATTGGTGACACCAACTACAACCAAAGGTCGTTTATTCTACCGAACTTGGCCCCTTTTTCATTTTTATGTTTTTGTTCAGATATCATTAACTTTTGAAAAATCTAAATTATAGGTTGTATTCTTATTTAGATAATTAAATGAAAAAAATGACTAAACAAATATACATGACCTTAATTGTTTTTTTCCTCGCATTTAAGCAGCATTGGCTTCTTTTTATCAGCAATTTGTATTTCCTCCATAAAGATGAACCGTTTGAGCACGTGCCCCATACAGTGTTTTTTCTTTTTTGACAAGTTCTCTATTTTTGGTAAAGTAGCCAAATCAGGGGAAAGTTCAATAAAAACTTTGAAGACTTACAAAAAGTATACTTGGGAAAAAGTATACAAAAAAAATTATTTATTTATTTGTTTATTTTCATTTTCCAGGTGGTAGAACCACTAATGTTACTCAATGGTCGTACCACAATTGGGGCTACTTAAAGATATCATAATCTTTAAAGGATCATACAGTGTCATGTCTGTCAACTTTTGCAATTTTTTATTACGTTTTACGAATATTGTTCAGATTTTGCGCTCAGTGTCAGTTTTCTACAATTGTTTCCTTTCTTTTACGATCAACTTTAGATTTTGCCAATTTTTGGTGAAAATCTTTTTATTTCTCACAAAACTGAATAAATTTCAGCTATATTTTACAACTTTTTAATGAGTGAATTGGTGAGACTTAAAAGCTAATGATACTGTTATTTAACTTAACAGGTATATTATTATTATTTTTTGCATTAAATTTAATTTCTAGATTATTTATTAGAGTAAGTACATCCCCTCCCCCTGCAACTTTGTTCATAAAATTACATTCACAATTATCTATTTTTTTCTCAATACTTCTCAATTTTTGAGAAAAATTGTCTGAATTTATATGTCAATAAATTATAAGGTATGCATTTTTATGACACATCATTACTCATATGATTACTATATTGAGTAATATGACTTTTGTTAAGACAAATGTTGGCGATAAACTAAGTTGAGACTACCATGACCTATCCTCAACATGGGGACAAGATTCAGCATTTCATAAGGCAAATGAATATTGTGTCAAGTACATACAACAGTATGTACTTGAAAACAACTTCAAACAACTTCATATGTTGTTTGAATATTTTAAAACCTGAAGAGAGATGGAAGTTTTTTTACCTGGTGTATGCACATCAAATGAGACAATTGCTAACAAACATCACGAAACCATGACACGTAAGTTTTTTATAGTTTGACCTTTGATACTAGCGTTTACCTTACATTTGGACGGGTTTCAGCGTGCATTGTTTTTTTTTTACTGTGTTGAAAATGTTGAATTTTATGCCTTCCGACCACGTTTTGAGGACAGCATTAATTTTTTGTTACCATCTGAAGAAAAATGTTGCCGATTCACATCAAATGCTTGTAGAAGCATACGGTGGCAATGCTCTGAACCATGTGCAGTGCTACAGGTGGTTTGAAAAGTTTCAAAATGGTGATTTCGATGTGAGAAACGAAGAGCGTGGCAGACCAGCAAAAAAAATTTAAGACGCTGAACAGCTCCTCAAACCCGGCGAAACCGTTAATACTGATCGCTACGAGCAACAATTACTTGATTTGAACGATGCTATACTCCAAAAATGCGAGCAATACAAGAAACTGCAGCACAAAGTGATTTTCCTTGATGAGAAAGCGCCTAGCCACCGTGCTAAAACGACCAATGACATCGTTAAGGCTCTCGGCTGAGAGCCCTTAGCCCATGCGACTTATTTGCCAGACTTGGCTCCTTCCAATTACCACTTATTTGCATCATTGCGACACGCATTGGCTGACCAGCTCTTAACTTCTTACGAAAATGTCAAATTTTGGCTTCATGACTGGCTGGCCTCAAAAGAAGATCATTTTTTGGCGTGGTATTCACAAATTGCCCGAAAGATGAGGAAAATGTGTAGCTAGCAATGGATGTTATTTCGAATAAAGAAATATTAACAGTTTTCACAAATTTATTGTGTTTTTTTTTAAACAATCGTCTCATTTCATTTGCATATACCTGGTATATGGTGGCTTTGAATTGTAACTGGTTGACAAAAAAAATTCCACAGCCAAAACATGGCAGACAATGTCATAACCAAAGAGAATGAATATTGTTGTCCTAGTATGAATTAAATGTCATTTCTAACTGCATCAGAGTTCTAAGATCTTGCTGTAAAATTCTCATCTTATTTTTTTCGTATATAGTTGGAGTGGGACCTGTGGATTGGACAGCTATCCTGGCACTCCCCAGTCCGTGATGCAATCTCCAGATCCTGGTTATCATGATCCTCACAACCCTGCTGATATGCAGTAAGTTTGTTTCCAGCCTGGAAATCATCCAGAACCTATCCAGAAGACTTTTAAAAGAAAAAAGTGCCTTTTTCCATTTTAAGTAATTGACTCTTGAATAGGCTTGATAAAGGCTATGCTATATGAGATATCCGAAGTGTTTTAAGGTGATATTGAATAGGGAATTCATCATTCATATCTCATTTATCTTACACAATTTATTAATTTATTTTTGTATTACAGATTTTATTTCTAATTTTAAATATTTTTTCTCTAATGTTGATATGGAATTTTACAAGTTACTTAGGAACCGCAAGAAAATTGCTCCAATTATGTCTCAACTTCGTTTCTAATTTAATCTCAAGCTCTATAAATGTTCATTTTTGTAGCATCAATTTTTTTAAAATAGATATCCAACTTTATCATTTATAAAGTTTAACAGAAATTAATCTCAGTGATACTAAATTGTGATTCTAAGTAAACTGTGTTCGAATGTCTCAGATGAGCACAAAAGTGAAGGACGTTGTTGAATTTACCTTGAGCTTTGCGCAGTCCCATATAAAGCAAAATCTTTTGCCGTTTTAAAAGTAAATGAACTGTGATAATTTGATTCACGTTATGAGTAGTAAAATAACGAATTTTTAATTGTCTGAAATTTTATGAAATAGGTAAACTTGGCTCATTAAAATGGTTAAGCTACAAAGAATATAAATTTGCTTTTTAGTTTATTATTTTTAGTTTATTCTATAGGTCTTAATTTTTTGTTTCATTTTAATTTCTGAATATTGTTTATGTATCCATATATTTTATCAAATGCTGAAAACATAGTTTTAGCATATAGATTAAAATGTTTATTATCCTGATATATAATAGGGCCTAATATTAAATTTCTTAATTTCAAGTGCACTGTGCCTTGTATCTTGTAACATTTTATTTTTGTACTTTCCCAATTTCACTTAAATTTGAATTGCCTAAAGGCATTTAGATGATATTTTTTTCCAATGAATTTTTTTTATCAAGCCTATTTTTGTCAAATGTATGTAGTGCAAGAAGTTGCATTGAATTATGGTAATCTTTGATCTTCTGTGAGCACCTCAACAATAATATACTGTTCATAATTGAAAATGTTTATGTTGCTTAGTAATTTTAAAGCAGAAAAAGTTTTCAGTGTATTCTGCATGCCTTAAATGTTGATCTCCAGTATATAACGTTTATCATTTTGTACAAAAAGACAACCCTTTTAGCATTATTAATTCAAAGGAACTGAAATTGCTGCACACAAATTTGAGTTTTGATTCAATTTATCACGAAATGCACTTTGCGATGTTCCAGAGACACTTCCGTCATTGTCTCTGCAAAGAACTGGCCACAAATCCATATAATTTATACATTTTACAGTTGCCCATTGTTGTTTAAACTCTACTGTTACCTTCTAATTGAGGGAGTTTTCACGTTATGTTTTCAAATTAATTTATGAAAAGTTGTTGCAAATGCGTACATTAATTGAAAAATAATTTTAGAATGTTAATTTGGCATTATATGATTTTACTTGCATTTTCCTTGAATGGAAAATCTTATGAATTAAATTTAGCCATTTTATGCACTAACTTTTAGAAATCTTTTGATGTGTGTAAACATTTGTTATAGAAAGAATGGTATTACTTTTTTATGATGTTTTACATGAAAACTAAGGAAGAATATTCTTTGTTTTTCGACTCTATAAAGATTTTTTTAAATATTATTTTTATAAAATTACAGACACTTTTGTTCTTAAAATGGTTTATTAACTAGCAAAATTTACTTCATATTCTTTTTTTTTTTAAGTTTCAAATTCTTTATTTATAGAGATTCTTTTTTCCAATCTTGAGTCTCTATTTTGCATACCTGTTGCTACTCCATGATAACTATTCTCCGCCAACCTCCTTCCCTGTTAGCACTAGGCTTTAGGGATGCCTGGGGGGGGGGGCGAGGTAGTGAGGGTAGCGGGGTCTGCGGATTTTACATGCACGTATCCCCAAGTGTACATGGTAGGTCGGGAGCGGGTATCGAACATGCGACCTTCCGATTGGAAGTCCGACATTCTAACCACTAGGCTACCACGGCCTTTTACATAACTGTAAACTGTTACGACAAGCGATAACTGTCAAGCCTTATAGTTATCATGTCTAATTTATAGTTACTCTTAAAGGTCTATGAGATTCTGAAACACGTTGAATTTTACTGAGCAATTTTAACTTTGTGTTACAAAACGCAGCATTTTCTTTCAATTGAAATCATATGCTTCATTCCCAAATACGTCTTTTATTAAAGTGGAGAAAAAATTTGCTTTAAGTAAGTTTTACCTCTGTTAAAATGAATAATAAAAAAAACCTAAATGTGAAATAAGAATTTTGATTGCTCCATATTTGTTTGAAAAAAGATGTTTCAATTCTGTTCTAATTTTTTCAAAATTTTATTCTCATTTTTTACAATATGATATTAGCTGGTACAAAAAGAATATATTCTAGGTGAAATTTCGTGAATGAAATGTTTAATTATCATAAAAGCTTAAAAGTAGCAAATAATAAGAATTGTGGTTTTCCATAGGAAGTTTGTTAGATGAATATTTGTTTGAATCTATAATGCTAAAACAAATGTAATCACTAATGTCACTCCTTATATCATTTTATTTGACAAATGAGATTTTAATAGTGTTTAATCACTGTGTGAAATAAATTTTTTAATTTTCTTGGACAATATTTCACATTGTAATCATGTCATTGTTTGGATCGTTGCATTTTTGGATATTGTGATATTTGCTGCATGTTGTTGATTATTAATCAAGAATCATTTCATATTTTACTTGACATTCACTTTTTTCTCTTTGATTCTATCCCCAAGAAAATGACTATGTATGAAGCATGTTCGTTTGATCTTGATTAACTTCTCTGTGTTGTGTTATCTGCATTTCTCTTTTTCATCCTTTGTCTTTCCTCTAAACCAAAGAATTTTTTTCATTGTTCTTGTTTCCTTGTTGTAACTGAAGTTGTAAGAAGTGGTTTATTTTCTTTGAAATGAGATGTTTATGTTCAAAACTTATACGATTGATCCAAATTGGATTTTTTTTCTCTCTCTTTACCATTTTCAGCTGTGATCCCGAGAATTACGATGTCTATGGTGCAGCACCTTTTGGGATAAAAGTTGAGAGGTGGATGTAGTGCTTTTGTGTCATTGTTTATGTGTAATGCAGAGCAACCTGCATTTCTTGTCGCATTTCAGTGTGACAAACTATATATTCAAAATATCAATTGGATTTTGACATCCATTGATTGCAATCGGCAGACTTTTATCAGAAATATTCATCCATTTTGAGGAAAATATTTTGATTTGACTTGTGTGGTGATGACATCTTGTTAATATTTTCATAGTTTGTATCGAATTTGTTGTGCTTGGTTGTGTGCAATTCCATGATTGTTTTTCCTCATGTTAGAAAGTACTAAGATGAATCAATATCATACTTTTTAATCATTCATTTTATTGTCATTTTGTGGTGTTTTTTAAATCCATTGTTATCAGACCTCATGTGATGATGCTTAGGCTAGAAGTTGAAAAAAATTTCATTGACTCACATATTTCATCTTCTGTCTAAAGGTAAACATTTTTCAACAAATTAATTTGTACTGAAATGTTTTGTAAAATGCGAAAAATGTCATACATGTCTTGTCACTGTCATGTAGTTTTTCATATGTACATTCATTTTGACGCTTCAAGTTTCTTTTTGTAATCATCACTTTACTTATAATGCAGTTATCTTTCTATCAAATGAGGTCTGAGATAGAATTTTAATTTTTTCATGTGCACCAAAATGTGTATTTTTTCAAGCAGTACAATTACATTAAAATACTTATGATTTCATAACTTGATCCTGAATCTGAAACATCCTCTTAAGATATCCTTGGAGGGAAAGTATCTGATCTGAATATATTTTTTTCTGATGGATTTTTATGTTTCTTTCATGGTATTCTCAATTTATTGCAGTTGTCTTTATGGAATATATTGACAAATTATTTATTTTTTCTGCCTTTTTTTGTATACATACTGATCTGTTAGAACAAAAATTTATTCATATTTCTAATTTTTATTATTTCTAATAATAATACATTGTTTCCCATAACTATAAACTTTGAAACGAATACAACTTTTGAGATGAGTAAAATTTATCAAATTTAAATTATTTGATTGCATATTTCAAAGTGTATTGCTTCAATATTTTGGTGGGGGGTTGAATTTAATTTAAAAAAAAATCAGGTTTGGAATTTTTTCCCTTTTTGTTAAATAAATTAGTATACCTTTTGTCTAGCACACTTGGACCAATGTTGCTATGGTTTCTTCATTTGCTTGATGTTTTTTGTTTTGTCTGAAGAACACAAAACCAATGCATCATTAGTTGGATGTATTTTTCCATGGGAAACCTCTTTTTACTGTAAAGGATCTGCAAATCTCCTTTCCCAAAGCTATTTTCCGAATTATGCTTACACAATAAATGCAGTAAAATTTCAAGGGGAAAGCTACTTTTTTATTTATTATCCATGGATTTGTATTGTCATTTAACGTATTTTTACAAAACGATTCTCTTATGTGCTACTTGTTTCTGGCTGTTTTAAAAAGAGAATTCTCAAAATTGCTTTCATATCATAAAGGATAATGAGAGAATTCATTGTTTTTTTTCTTTTTTTTTTGCTTGAAATCATGTTGCAGGAAACTTTTTATTTTGGGAAATCTCTGTGGTAATACTAGTAGCTTCAAGAATCAGAATTATTTATCTAAAATATCTATTATCCCTAATTTAGGTATAAACTTTTATTTTTGTGATGATTTGTGAAGCAAACAGAATAAAATTTTGTCTATGTGATGCCATAAATGATTAAAAGTTAATACTAAGAATATAGGATTTTTTTTCTTTTATTTATTTTTTCTCTTTATGCTTGAAGTAGCTCAATTTGACTTTGAATTATAAAAGTTCAGAGTACAACTTGGACCATTTTAAATTAATGCATTGAAAATTTGCTTTTTCAAAGCCATTTTAGTAGTTATTACTGAAACATTCATTAGCTTATTTTTAGGATTGAAAACATGTATTTTTATATATAAAAACATACCTTGGCTTTTAAAAATAGTTTGATATGTATATTTTTCTAAATTTGTACAATCAAGCTTTATTTTAGTGAACCTACAAAAGAGTTCATATTATCCAAATTCCCGAAAATATTTTCCCCATTTCCTGTTCTGACAAGAAAGTTGATATTCTGAATGGAAGAAAGTTTTACGACTTCTCTTTCCCTATTGCCCTCTTCTCTGCCTAAATGAAGATGTAATTTATACAAACGAAGATTCAATTTTATACAATCATTGAAAGTGCACTTCATACGTAGTGTAAGAATAAAACTAATAAATTGGGTGTAAATTTATAATTTGCAGTGAATCCCAATTATCTGAGATTTTCATTTATCAAGTTACAAAAAATGACATTATTTATAATGAACATTGTCATATTTCTCTTGACTTCTTACAAGTGGATTTGACTGCACAAAAAAACTTGAGAGCATCATATATAATGTTTTAAAAGTGAAAGACTCATTTGCTATAGGTTTTTAAATCCAAACTTGTTTAAAATATTACATGATTGTGATATTTCAGAGTAAAGCATTTTCAATTTTGTCTAATTGTGTTCTTCCTTTTTCCCTCCTTGATTGAACTATGAGAATGTTTGACCGATTTTCATTTGGGGGGGGGGGGGGGGGTTTGCCTCAATCATAAATCAAATTTGGATATTATATGGCCTCTATTACTTTTCTCAATAGTTTCTTTGTGTTGTATTAGTATTAGGATAAAGGTGAAATTGGCTATTGTCTCAAAGTCTGTGTGTGAAAAAGTTGTGTACTTATATAGCATGTTACCTGCAAAAACTTTGCAAATTTTGATTAAAATTTTTATTGCCAGCAAGGATGACGAAGTTTTGTAAAAACCACAGAAGAAAAAAACAGCTTTTTTTAGAAAATATTACTTCCCTCCCTCCCCCCCCCCCTCTCCCCCAAGGTTTTGGCAATTAAGTGTGGCTTAAGAAGTCATATATAGTGCAAATGCAAAGATATTTGCAACTAAAATAGTATTATAATCATCTGTAAGGGATGTCAAATTTTAAGTACTAAAAAATGTTTGCCTTTTCACATATTTATTGCGTAACATAGTTGTTTCTTTAAGGCAATTTAACAAAATCTTAATAAAGTACCCCATACTGAAAGGTATATGAAATATACCTGGCAAATGAACACACACACACAAAGTGGGAGGGGGGAATGAAAATTTTCCTTTTTTATGATCTTTCAACTTTTTATGGCCAATTCAAATATTCAAAACACTGAAAAAAAATTATGGAAGTATATTACTCTAGTGAATAACTTTTGCACATAACCCTAATTCACTTTCAAAAAAAAATCTCTGTTCTAATGACTTCCCTTACGTGGAAGTATGCCATTTGCGAGAAAACTAATTATAAAGCACTTATTATTTTTCAACATATAATTACATAGCACTGCTAAGCAGTATTCATTTGTCTCTTAACATTTAAACTTATTACATGGACATTTCAAGGCTGGATTCTGTCCTTAAGTTTTAGGAAGAGTACATTTCTCCCCTCTAAGAAACAAGTCTTTAATTTTATTCCAAAAGTTACAAGTCTTTCAGTTTACTCTAAGACTTAACCTCTTTTATCATTATTAAGAAGATCAAAAAATCTGAAACTTCATCAACTTCGTGAAATGAAAATGCCTTTCTATCTCCATCAAATCAAAACAGAAATTTAAATTGTTCAATATCTTGGAAGCTTCAGTAACCACCTTATATCTTTATTAATACTGCTTTAAAGTACCATTTCATTTGTACATTACTAATGCAAAATATGTTTTTGTTAAAGCATTAAATTACAAAAACATATTTATAATGATTAAAAACAACCAATTAAGAAAATTTACTAAAATCACTTTTAGAATTTTTTTAGTCATTCAGAGGTTTATGATGTATTATTTGTTGGCAAAATCTATTTTCTCTTCTTATTCTTTTACATTATATAATAATATATGCATATAATGTTGTGCTGAAATTCATTAATGTTTGTATTACACAAGCAGGACTATGCTTAGAGGGTATTCTCACTGGGAAGTAAGTGTAATGAGTTGTAAACAAAGATAATTGACTGGGTTTCAATACTGAAAGCAGAATATTTTTCTCCTTACTACTGAGCATTATTTGTTTCAAACATACGATGTCAAACTGCTCAGATAGCGCTACAGTTTGCAATATAATTCAGTGTTGACAGCTGGCGGAATCAAAATAAACCTGGGGGGGGGGGGGGGGGGTTATTGCGAATTAAGTTGAAAGGTTAAGATGTGCAAGAATGATTTGTTTCCATGTTAAGGAATTTTTTGAAAATGTTGCTTAAAAATTGGCATTTTGAAGAAAATCGTGACAATCTGCAAAATTGTAAGGTTCAGGCTAGTTTTGTACATTAGTTTTATGACTGTAGATGTTAAAAGCTAGTCTGAGCATCTCAAACAGGAGAACAAACGTCGTACATTACATACTTGTAAAGAAAATATTTCAAGCAGTTGCAAGACATCAGGTGGCTCACAATTTACATATCACAAAGAAAATGAAACAAAATTTTTGAAAAATTTTCATTGTAATAGAGAGCATGTCATATAGCAAGAATGCAGTTCTTATCTCAAAGACATTAATTTTGGTAAAATCATTGATTAGATGAGCCATCCCCCCCTCCCCCCATGCCTCTGATACTGCCATTGAAGATGTAAAGAAATTTGAAAGGCCTTAAGATATGTTTCATCCTAGGCTGCTAAAACCTAAGCATGCTGCTGTGTACGCAGGCATCTGAACTGCTGATATTCTAAGTAATTCTTATAGCCTCATGGAAAATTCCAAAATTCACTGTAGAAAAAATGCTTTGTCTGGTCTTTTTTTTTTTTTTTTTCGAGGTAAAGTGGGAAACACAATGAGAGTCTTCTGAAACTGTCAGCTATTCCCCTTCATTTATCATAGGTTGAGTTTTGAAGTGAGGGTAGGAATGTCTTGCTCCTTTTTGTTGCTTGTGTACTGCAAACTCTAATGACTTATAAATATTAAAAGTATAATAGCAATAATTATTTTGCTATGCTAAGCTCAAATGGGGTGTCTGTAGATGAGCTTAAAATTATAAGTTGGTGATTATAGCTTCCCCCCTCCTCTTGATTCAGATGCCACTTTTTTAGAGTATTTTACAAAATATTTCCTGTTCACATATTACACAAAGCATTGTATTTAAAGAAAATAAATCACAACCTTGAGTCAATAACTCTTTGCTTAAAAGTGCGGATACGGCTTTTGGGCTTAGCACAGCAATATTGCTGTAAGAGTAACCTGCCCGGATAATGTGTAAAATGCTAAATTCTTATAAAAAGAAACGTTGATGAATTATGACTGTTATTATATCATTGTCCTTTGTGGAAGAATTTAATCCAGATTTGTCTTACTGATGTGTTGTGAATATGCTAATGTCTATACCAAGGTTTGGTGTTTCAGATTTTATTCTGTTGAATATGAAAAAGATGAATAAACAATGTGTTTTTATTTTTTCTAGTCGTTCTTGTACATGGCTATTTAGTTCGAATCATTTTACATATTGAATCAATGACAATTTAAATACATTTAAAAACTCATAAGCAGCTCGAATGTTCATGAACTTGTTTTTCTTCCAATTAACAATTAAGTGCGTAAAGTATATGGGGACCGATTATATGTTTAAATGGGATTTTAGTTTCGTGTTTTTTTATTCTGTGCTTATGATTCTTCTTCTGAAGCATTACAGCCAGTTTCCAGCCAAGGCTGACTCAGTCGGGTGGTTATGATTACTAAAAGAAAAAGTGGATTGGGTATTCAGGCCATAATAACCATTAAGTCTTACAAAATAGATAAATACAAAGATTGCATCTAAAAGCAATTTTTGGTGACATATGTATACAGTAAAACCTCAATAAGTAGTCAACTCAATAAGTGGTCCTTTTCCTTTGGTCCCGACTAAGTCTCATTGAAACTAATATAAAATGATCCTCCTTTACTCATCACCAAATTTAACTCTACCCCTGTTAACTAGTCACCCAAAAATTGTTTTCTAAAGTTCTTCTTTCTTATCTGATCTTAGAAAATACTAGCATCGGATTTGGTAGAAATGCTGTGTGAAGGTCATTTTCTTTAACTTGAATTTCAGTTGAAAAACTGTTCATGTGTAAAGAATTAGAAAGCGACAGTTGATATGAGGGACAATTAGAAAAGAAATTGCTTCAGAAGCAGAAGAAAAGGATAGGAAGTGTCTTTTGCATTAAGAAATGTGTTATGTTTTTCTTTATTATTGATGCGAAATATCAATTTACGCTATACATTACTCAGTATTAATACGCAGTGCATTCTGCTTTGTTTTTTTTTTTTTTTTAAATGCAAAATGCATTGTGCATATGCTGTCATTTGTAAAACCAGAACTTCTACGGTTATAGCTTTTTTCCCCACCATGCAAATACATTGGTAATATCATTACTAAGCAAAGGTAAAATTTATTTTTCATTTATGTAATTATTAGAGCGGAAATCTGAATAACGTTTAAGATTTGTTTCACAGCCTTCCTTTTCTTTTTCTTCTTTTCCTTTTTCACAGATTATTATCTCCCTAATGTAGAAATTCTAATTGTCTTGAAGAATAAATAAATAAATAAACATTACTTCCGAAGCTTATTATGGAGAGGAAAGTGAAATCCTATTCTAGTAGTTAACCTAGGGGCATAGGGTTTTTTTTTTTTTTTTTTTTTCGAGAGAGAGAGAGAGTAGAGCTTGTGTGTGATAAAATCCTTTAAATCTGATGAAGATTGATGGAAAATTACAAGTTTTTGGATCTAATTTTAGAATATTAAAATTTTTGTTAATTTATTGGTTTTATCAAAGTTTTATGAATGAGCCTTTTAAGCCTAAATAAAGTATTCATTTTACTTGCGATAATGTAATCTATATATAGTGTAAATCTTAGAGTTAAAAAAGATATTTAAACATTTAGTTTTTAACATTTTAATTACTAACAAATATATATATTCAACTAAAGCATAAAACTTTACTTTGTAAGTTTGCATTATGAATGCTAAATATAATCTGCTAAAACTCTTATGATGTCGTTATAGTATATTCAACCAAGGTTAATAAAGCTTTTTATATATTTCCTTAGAACAAGTACTTCTATATCATTTGTTCAATTATGAACATCAATTAAAATTGTAAAAGGGCTGTTAATTAATTACCATAAAAGTAGTATCAACTTTTTACTTCAGAATGACTTAAAAAATGGGCTAATTGTGATGCTTGTTTTTAGTAATGATTCATATTGATTTTTTTTTTTTTTAGCATATTTTTACTGTGATTTTTATCCATTATTGTTTTGATGCAGTGGCATTGATTTTTTTTTTTTTTTTTTTTTTGAGTGCTTATGACCAAATGGTTTCTTTTCTTCCTTTTTGAAATCTGAACTTACCTAGTTTTTGTTGTTTTTGTGCGTTAACTGTACAATTTCACTAAAATTGAAAATGTTTACTTTTTGTTTCATTTTGAAATATTTTTAGTTAATTATATTATTAATCCTTTGAAATTGATTTCAATCTTGTTAAATGTACATAATTCAATGAAATCAGAGGGACATGTAATTCCAAAAGGTTTTTGGTTTTGTAATTAGCAAATTTGAAATTTTATTGTTTAATGTTTAAGGTGTTTTTAAGTAATTCCAATCGTGTTTAGATTTCCTTTATGTACTCTGCACGAGAGGCTCTATGTAGATGTAAAAATAGAATATCTCAAAAAAAAATTTAAGTGCTCTATTGTAATGCAAAAATTTAAATATGTATTGCAAAAGAAAAAGAATTATTTGTCTTTAGTTAAATGTCCATATGATGTCATTTTCTTTCATTCTGCAAAATCTTCCGTGATTTTCGTTATTTAATAAGTGCATTCTTTCTGAGTTCAAATTACAAATTTTCATTCTCGTTATCTAGTTGCATTTATTTACATAATTTTATGTGATTATTATTGTTATTCTTTTTTTTTTTTTTGGCATTGTGGTTTTTAGAAATTTTTACTGGTTTGATCTTCAGAGAATCTTAATCATTGAATGAAAAGAAACATTCTTATTCAAGGATTTGCTAATATAAATTTTGATCTTATAATTATCATTAAATCTAAACATAATAGAAAACTCGGATTTATTTGACTCTTTGGGAGTCTGAAATATTTTTGCTTATGGAGATTTATTTCATTTGGGAACCTACAGAATTCTAGTTTATTAGGAAAATGCTAGTTATTGGATCTCTAATGGTATTGATTTGTACAGAACTTCTTTGGATTTTTCATTTGGGAATTACTTTCATGATGCAATTAATTGGAAGAAGTATATATTTTGAGGATCTGATGTAATTCTTTGCCTATTCTTATATGATTTGCAATTGCAGTGACTGTTTTATTGATGTTTTATGAAAGGTGCATTTAAAAATATTATACCTATCTCCTCACCATCCCTGAAATTATACGTTTTTTTTAAATTCACTTTTAAAAGGCAAGAAGATGAACAATATTTCGGATTTATTGTCCCATCTTAGTACAATAGACCTATGGTCGTAGTGCTAATGCTCCTTAGAGCCACCCCAAAAACAATTCATAATATCCCATAGTGTCATATATCCCGGCCTCCATCACGTTTTAAGTGGCAGTCTCTTTTCTCAAGTTAGTCTTTCACAAAATCACTAGGGCATAAGATGTGCTCAGCTAGAATGCACTTTTAGTGGGAGCGTCAATCACGGAGGAGGATAATTCTTCCAGCAGAGACTAATTTGTTCTGTGTTTGTGTGACAGGACCAGCTCTCACTACACGGAGGACTACGAGCATTTGCTGGAGCTTGGGGAAGCAGATGATGCGGTCGACTTTGCCATCGACCTCTCCGGCATTAACATGTGTGACCTGGTCTCCTTCACTCAGACTTCTTGAACTCCCTGATTTTCTTTCTTGACTCCCCGCTAGAAGTGCATTCTGCTGAAAAATTTTTGGATGGCAATAGATTTTCTTCCACTCTCTGTGTGTTTACATAAACTGTTTCAAAGCATAGTATTTCCTAATTTTGAAAGTGGCGGATTACTCATCTTGAATACAAAGTGCAGCAAGACATCATTGTGGCGAGTAGAATTTCTTGGACTGAAATGCCACAGAAGCAAAATTGTTATTGTTTGTATTTAATTGTCATAATCACTCTCACTGTTAGATTTTTATTAAGCTCTCTGATAGCTATTTATTAATTTTAATTGACCTCATTTGATTTCTAGTCCCATTTCATTTTTCAAGGCTGTGACTCTAACCATTGCATCTGTTTGCAAAAAAAAAAAATAATAATTTTGTTCAGTGATATATATATATATATATATATGTTTTTAATCTTTATCTAACAGTACATTCTTAATTTCATCATAAGCCCATGTTAGTTAAGAATTTCATAAATATGTTGTGGTAAAAGGACTCAAAAAGATTCATTTCCATTACCAATTTAGTTATTTATGGAAATTCATTTGTTTTACCTGCTATCTCTTTCATTTTTTAATCTGCCACACTTGAGTTTCTCTCGAATTTGAATCCTTCTTACAAACATGTGCTATTTTGGTGGCAATGATTCAAACAAAAAGTTTTCATTATCAGTAACTAAGGCCATCAAACGTGAGAACTTCCACAGCAACCTTGAGTACAACATGTTATGAATATTTATTATGCAAATAATTTATATATATACATATATATTTAATTAATGATATGGAGAAATAAAAATAAAACATGAACAAGTGGATATGTCAACAGCGCTAACATAAAAATAGAATAATTAACAATTCACAAGGCAAAGAAACAAATGACAAAACGTGTGCATACTTTTTCCATAAATGTTGTGCGAAATTCCGAAAAAAAAAAAAAACCATGGTTTCCCCTAAATTATAACATTTTTGATGTTTTACAGGAAATTGAAATGTAATGAGTAACCTTAAAGTAAAATTTCTCTATTATCAGGTAAGTAAATATAGCCACATAAGAGCTATTAAAAATAATAATAATAACCCATGGTATGTAAATTTTGAGTGAACAGGGATAACATTTTCCTGTTTTTTGTCTTATAGACCTCTTGTGCAAACTGAAGATCTGATGTGTAATTTTTTTTCCTTATTTTCTTTATTTCTCATCCCCTCCCCCAACCTATCCTAATTATATGTATGTATGTATATATGTATGTACATATATATATATATATACATAAGGGGGGCTCTTTTCAAGAAAGAACAATTTTTATGTTTCTAAAAAAGGACAGGTGCAAGTCTGAACCTTAGTGTATGTTTCAATGTATCTCACCTGTCCCATCAATTCAAAATTTTACGGGGGGGGGGGGGGGAGTATATTTTCAATGCATATTCTGGGTAAAAAATAACGAAATACGTAAAAGCATGCATGAATTCAATGTATTTCTGAAAGTCGGAGTGTGTTAATTCCCCCTCCCCCCACCTAATTGTCCAAATGATGGGCCTGTATTTCACCTGTACATCTGTACTAGGCATTTAGTGTTGTACATTCAGCTTACAAATTCCGTTCAAATAAAAACCTGCCGCCTAATGTTTTTTTAAAGGAAAAGCAGGTGGCAGTTACTGGACACTGATGAATAGATACAAAAGTGGATCAATTTATTCCCACATATGATACAGTAATATCTTCAGTTTGATGAGCCATTCGTGGTTGAGGATTGATTTTGAAGCCAAATTATCTGGATGTGGAGAATGTTACGCCTTTTTAATTTGAATGCTACTTCACATATATTTTTCAGGCTTTCCTGACTGGGAGTGTTTTCAGTGGTATGAGGTATTTTATATATGCATTCGCAAATGTAACTCCCTTAATAACATCTTCAGCTAGCAGTATAAAAAGGTACTTAACATATATATGTAAAATAACAACTTTAGTGGAGTAGAAGACTTATTTCAAAGTAGTACTTACTTGTAAAACAGCCTAACATGTATTTACAGTTGAATCTTATTCCATCATTCTCACACCTTACTTGATCATCCTGTATTCATCATTTTAATTCAGTACAAAACTCACTTTGCAATTTGATAAGCAAAACCGATTTCCACTAGGTTTTATACGTAGTTGTGCGACTTCCAATATCTTGAGTATTATCAATTAAGTTTCATATTTTTAAAATTTATACGGTTTTGAATTTTTTTTCTTTTTTTCTTGTGTGGTGATATTGTTAAACTAAAAAGACTAGGGATACTTCAGTTTTCTTAATTGAAAACATTTATACTAAAAACTTGTTACTTTAACCTTTTCACAATGGGGCTGGGACAACAGCAGTCCCAGAGGAAATTCACTTTTTGCTATAATATTATTAGTATAAATATGGTGATCAGACAAGATTTTCCCCATAGTATAATACTTATACTTTTCTCCACCAGACTCCTACCTTTTAGCCAAAACGTCAGTATTGCGTGCGCGCAAGGCTGGTGGCAGATAATGCCTATACTAGCATAAATCCTGTTTTACAGCAAAAAAAATAACACAAATATGTCTATCAACCCATATATAATAGCAGATACATGTAATAAAGCTGCATTAAATTCCTTACTGCCAGTCCCACGTAGACATAGGGTTAAATGTTATATCCTAATGTAAAACATTTTGTGTCGCACATTTTTCTCTGTCAAGCAATATTCTTTGAATAAATTTAATCTCACTTTCATTGTTTTTAGATGCATCTAGCATTTAAGGAATCGAATCTCCCACAAAAAAAAAAATGTTCTTTCTTTAATATTCCATGCTTTTATGTGTTGCTATTTAAGACTGGAAGGCATTTAATGTCATCGGAAATTGCACCCAACATGGAATTTCAGATGTAAATGAAAGCTGAGCCCTTTTGAGCCTGGGTGCTATTTTCTTACTAAATATTTAGAATTTTCTTGTTTCTTTGTCAAATAATTCTGCATATTCTAGTCCTGTTCTTGTTTTGTTTGAAAGAAACTTACAAGTTAAGCAGATGCTTGTGATATTTTCATAGATTTGTTTTGCAAACATGTCAATTAATTTCATCTTCAGTAGTTTATTCATCTTTAAGAAATATTTTATCTCCTGATTTCTAAATGTAAAAATACAGTTAAGTTTCATTTAGTGCTTAGAATTCTTAATTTAGAGTGGTTAATATATTTTTGATACTATTGAAATTATTTAATATATTTCAAACTAATGTTTAAAAAATTAATGCAATGTTAATACTGTTTACATATTTTTAGCCTAGAATGATAAATATTTGCATAGTCTTCCAAGCTTTTCATTAAATTTATCTAAATTCAAATCTCAAAAGAAATATATATATAATAGTACTATGTTTTATGTAGAAGTTTACGATTTCACTGCTTAATTTATATTAATATGTCTTCGTATGTATTTAAGTTTCATGGAATGATTGCATATTTTAAAAAAATATCTAACAATTATGCAGCCTTAAAAATGTTTTAAGTTACCTTAAAAACCATTAAATTTGTCTGAAAATTTTGATATGAACCCTGAATGCCTTCGATTATAAAGTCTGTATCCTAAATTAAGTAATGTATTGCTGATTTTATAATTGAATTATATTTTTAAAAAGTCTATGTTTTTAAAATTTTTTATTGGGTAAGGTAGTTGAATATTATTAATATTAAAAATAATTTAGTTGTGTGTTTCTCAAAAGTTGGTTTCTCATTCCTCCAATTACAAAAAAAAGCTGCAACTCATTACTGTAAACACATTATTTATGTTGATGGTCTAAAAATGTAGCTTTTTTTTTATTACTAAAAATATGTTCTTACTGTCCAGTCAATTTTGGAAAATATTCCTTTGCTCTCAAAGTTGACTTAATCCAAGTCACATATTTTCCTTTTTTCAACCTCTGCCTCATTGCCAAGGGTGAATGGAACTTCCATTTAATCAAATGTCGGATACCACTTAAAGTATCTGCATGAAGATGTTTATGCTTGTTGGTCTTAGTAAAAGAGTTTTGTGGATGTGTTGCAATCTGACATACGACTGTGATTTCGTCTCTTCGAATGGCTGCGGGCTGAGAATCCTTCATTTAAAAGGTCAACCTAACTTTATTGCGCTGTGTTCTTTCTAGATGTTGGAAGTTACACTTCCAATGCACAAGCACATACTTTTCCAAATGATGAAGCAAAGTGATTTACAGTATAAGACTTGTATTTTTCAAAGAATGAAAATAATTCAATTATAACAATAGTAACAAGTTTTTAAACAAACAGGTGTGTGTGTATGTATATATATATATATATATATATATATATAAATTTAAACAATAAACTAGAATAAATTGAAAATATTTTTTAAATACAACTCAACAAAAGCATTGCAGAAGTAACCACCAGATCTTCATTTTTTATATTAAATAATCTGTTAAAAGTTGAGAAGAACTTAATTTCAGGGTTAGTTTCCTTTTGATTTAAATCAAACCGTTTTATATAATTTCCAATGGCTTTCTACATTTAAAGGTTTTATTTACCTTTAGCTATTACCTTCAATTACCAGTTTGCTTTTTTCTGTTTTTGTTTTAATAGTTTCCACCTTGCTTTTTTTTTTTTTTTTAAAATTATAAACTCCTCATACCTAAATTTTTGAAGAGGCCTTAACAAATTTGATAAAGTCATGGCATCTTGGACTTAATCCCAACTATAATTGCAGAATGGATTTTTTTTTCTTTGCGAATTGAGAGCTTTGTGCTACAGAGCTATGCATTATATTTCAGTTCTCATTTTAAGACAACCAGGCTGTGGATTTTATTTTGAGTCTCACTAGGGCTCCTCTTGATATAAAACAAGGTTTTGCATGACTACAAAACAGAGTTTGTTCTAAGTGATATGTCACTTTCAAATTACTGAATATCAAAAATGTTTTTTTCGTGTATTATTTATGTTGTATCAGAATTGTCAAAAAAGTTCTGAATGAATTCAAAGTTCCAAAGGATTTTTACTCAATTCAAAGTTGTATTTTTCCAAAAATTCAAGAACTTCATTGTTGGAAAGACGAATATTGTGATGATTCATGAATTTTACTCTAATTTTTTTTCTTGATTTATTAATGGATTTATTCTGTAAATAATAATCATGGGAAAGAAAGCTTTGTAAATACTATAAATTTAATTTAGCAGAATTTACTTTGATATGCTCCAAAAGTGTTTCTTACAGCTATCTTTACCTGAACTGCACTGAGATTATTAACAAACCTATGCTCCCATAAGACATTTTCTGTGAGGGGAAGTAACATGGCCCCCAAATTTATCACGAAACTTCCTTGCCAGATCATGCTGAGTCCCCTTCTATTTTTGTCGAGTTTGGAAATATGTACATAAAAATAAGTTTTAATTGCATTGTTTTCTACCCAGCCCCCATTGTTGTAGCCCTTAGTACCCCCATGTAGGGGCCTTACGTAGGTTTAGTAGGTTTACGTAGGGGCCTTACGAAGGTAGGAGGTAAGTTTTCAACTCGCATAATTAAGAGTTCCGGCCATTTCGTAAGAGATAATGGCTATTTATCTTAGCATGTTGATAAGAAAGTGTCTTACATTTTTGATTCCAAATACAATTACCATAGTCAGTGCTAATATTTTGTAATGAATCTTTTGTTCCCTTGTAAGATATGTACTCTTAGCACTAGAATATGTCTTGTAACTCTGCTTCTTCAAATGAATGATTCTCAATCCGTATAGCCTCAATTTATAAATGTTTGAAAATATTTGATATTTTATGCATGTTTGTGCTGATGAATGACGTTATCGACTTATATAAAATCTATGTTTCGTTGCTACTTTCTTGACATAAAATGTATTTTTTTGTAATGTTTGAATTGCAACTTTTCTTTCTGTGCACATTGAAAGCTAGATTGTATAACATTGAACCAATGTGTTTAATGTTATTATGCAATAAATAGCTAAAACTTAATTTGCACATTAAAAATAACTGTTATGATTTATATAATTTTAATGGTCAATAAAAAAGTTCATGTTTGTAAGGGTTTTTCTCTTTTAACATTCTTTAGTGGGGGAAATACGATCTCGGTTTCAAAAGTATCCGACCTGCATTCATATATTCGCGCCGGCTTAGTTCCGCCGCAATGTGTATTTTTTTTTTACTACTTCTGTTTTGCATTCGTCGGATTTTGTTTATTGCTACTAATGACGGAAAAGACCTGGAAAGCAAATTTGCATAAAATTTTTGTTTTAATCTTGGTAAAAGTTGTGCGAAAACTATTGAAATGTTACAAAAGGTCTTGTGAGATGAGTGCCTGAGCAAAACACAAATAAAAGAGTGGTACAGGCTGTTTAAAAGTGGCTGCACATCTGTTGACAATGATCCTCGTTCTAGACGGGAACAACATCGTATAATGTCGAGCGTGTGCAAGTGGCGATTGGACAAGATTGCCGTTTGACTGTAAGGGAACTAGAAGATGACCTTAGAATACCAAAAAGTACTATTTGGCGAATTTTAACTGAGAAAATGGCCGAACTTTTGGCAAACCGGTGACTGGCTTCTTCACCACAACAATGCTCCAGCGCATGCATCAAACATTGTGCAGTAGTACTTATCAAAACACAGTGTCGCACAGCTTTGTTAGCCTGCATACAGTCCCGACATAGCTCCCTGCTACTTTTGGTTATTTCCTCGAGTGAAAATGCTGCTTGAAAGACACCAATTCGACAACAAAGAGACAGTTGAAACTAATGCAACGAATGCACTAAAGGCGATTCCAAAAACTGACTTTCAAGACTGTTTTAGAAAGTGGAAGCATCGATATGAGTGTTATTCAATCAAATGGGGACCACTTTGAAGGATGCCCCCAACCGGATGATGAAGACATAGGTCGAGCGTCGAGAAATCGACATAGGTCCGATACTTTTGGGACAGACCTCGTATTCCATTTCTATAACTAATAAAATCAATATTATAAAAGTGAAAATTTGCAAAAACATTGAGTTGTTTCCAGATTACAATTAATTCACTTTTAAATGAAAAAAAAAATGTTAAGCACCAATTGCAGTGAAGTCTTTGTTGTTAGACATTTGACTTAATATCATACTGATAAACCATGTCCCCATCTAGAAATAGAAACTATCCTAGAGTTTCTCTTCCGCAAAAAAAAAAAGATTGTTTTACTTGCATTGATTGGGAACTGGACAATTTTTTTCAAGTTTCTCTTCTACAGTGGAACTTGGTGGTTCCATGAATTGAAATTCACACAGTAGGGATGCTCTAACTTGATCAAAGTAAAGGATGGGAGGGGGTCCAAAAGGTTACCTTTCAAAAATTGACCCTCATAAAAATGCATAAGGCAATCTTCAGTGAGAATACTTGAGGAGGGAGAATGTTAATTACAGTTACATTGAACGTGCAAAAGAATTTTTTTGTTTTTCCTTGTAAGTAATACTCGATTCAGAACATTTAATCAAAAAAAAAAAAAAAAACCAGAGTCAAAACACTTTTTATTAATTTATTTCATCATGTCTTTCAATTTCAATTAGACCATACTAATAAGTCACCTTCCAATCTACAAATGAAACAGTTGTCAAGTTTCTATTCTACGATCAGAGAACTACAATTTTAGCAAATTTTCATTCATGAAGCTGTTTTTTATATTCTAATGTCGTGAATGGAGATTTTTTTCTAAGAAATAATTCTTGATTGGAAAAAGTTTTATTTGCTAAAAACTGATTCAAAGGTTTAATTCAGTCTATTTCATCACGTTTTCCAAACTACAATTTCAATCCTATTTAATGTATCTTTGAAAGTACTGTGACATAGTGATGTACTTAAGTAATGTTGTGGAGTCAGTATAGTGTCGTAGCTAGAAATTTTGACTCCTGCCAAGCCCTCCCCTGCTCTCTCGTCCAAAAAAAAATAAATAAATAAATAATAATAAAATAATAATAATAATTTTTATTGTTAATAGTTACAATAAAAATTGAAAATCAAAATTTTTTCCTTGCTTTTGCATTTGTTTTGTGATATATTTTGCACAAACGATACCCACGCGACGTTACTCGGACTCGGAAATTTATAGAGAGCGATTATAGTTATAATAAGAGTCCCGTTATAGAACTTCGTTCAGAGTCCCGCAATACGCGACTCTCTTCTCATTGGTTGAAGCCTCTTTTCTTCCCCCGCAGGCGATAGAGATTTTTCTTCGGTAGGGCATGGAGCGTTCTTGAAGCTACCAAAAATACGATAAATATGAAAAAATACATTTACGTACCACGCTTTTACAATTATTTATCATTATATGAATGTTTAAACCATATGGTATGTTCAATTATTTCTGGAAACATCGCTATATTTATTATTTAATCTTAATTTTTGTCTTCAGGTACTGAAGCTTCCATAGTGTTTCCTAATGTTCGGCAACTACTCGTCAAAAGTAGTTAACTACCAACTACTAACTACTCTAAACAAAAGTAGTTGCAACTAGTAAACTACTTTTTCTGAGACTAGTTGAAACTAGTAGTTAACTGTTCTCCAAAAGTAGTTAATTACTAGTTAACTACTTTTAAGTATAATTCATATGAATTTCGATTTTTAGGCTTGTTCTTAAATATTTAATCCTAATAATTCAACTCAATATTATTTTTAATCATTAAAACAATTTTAAAGAAATTCCTGTAAAACATTCAAACATTGAATATTTCCAAATAATTCCACTGAACATAAATATTTCCACTGAACAATTATATAAAGAGAATATGAATAAAGACAAAACCTTTTTCTCTAAATTTAAACTTTTATTTTAATATGTATTTGTTTAATAAAGTTGATAATTTATGTTTTTAAGAAGTAACAATTTCTCAGCAGTTGTAAAATGAAGGGGTGTACCCTTAATATCAATTTAAAATTCTCCCTCTGCCCAACCCGCATTCATTAACAAAATATCTTTGTAACGCGCATGCTTTGGAATTTAGATTATATTCTTTTAAATTGTGTTCAAGGCAGGGTTGGTAATTTTTTATATTTTTTATAAAAAATTAAAACAAATAGTACTTTTTTTATTTAAATCAATTTTTTTTTGGAATTTTTTTAAGCAAAATATGTTTGCGCACACAAATACAGTAACGAATTCAGTTGATTATCTATGTCTTTAAAGAGTTTTACAGGGTTCCCACGGTCCTTAAAAGTCCTTAAAAACTCTTTAATTTTTATTTTGAAAATTAAGGGCCCTTAAAAGTACTTAATTTTAGTGCAAGGTCCTTAAAAGTCGTTAGTTTTATCTACCACCAACATTTCAAACAATTTAGAATAATAGAAATTAAAAGATCTGACAGAGCAAGATAAGTCTTCTCGCCTACTATGGAACCCCTACAAGAGCATTCCCAACTGGTTAGAGGGGGAGGTGCGAAAAGCAGAGCTGCCAATTGTTCCTAATTTTCCGGATTCGTCCCGATATTTTTATCCTATTCCGAAAATCCGAATTTTACCCCCAAAATCCGAATTTTTGAAAAGAAAATATATATATGTATATATTGTATCCCTTTTTTAGTTTTGCAATGATGGAACAGTTGTGCTCTTCGCGCCAAATCAAGGAAATTTCGCCAATCTACCGATTTTTTATGCATTTCAAAATCCGATTGCATCCGCTTCTGTAAAACGATCATTATTTTTTGTATTACGTAGTTCTACCAGTTAGATGTCAATAATTTTGTCTTTATTATTATTTTTATTCTTTCTTTAATTTTTTATTTTGTAATAGGGGCTTTGCACACTTGTCATTTTTCCACGCCCATTCTAAAATTGCAATCGATTTGATTCAAAACAACACTATTTCGTATCATAATAGTTAGCATTAATTTTTACCAGATTTGATCTTTGATTAATGAAGAGCTTAGAAAATAATATTCACACAAAAAGTTCATAAAAGCATTTAGGATGGTGATAAAGTTTGGAAATCAGGGAATGCTGTGCTGGAAAAATTGGGCTACGCTTGAGAAATTTGTTAAGTTACTCACAATTCAGACATTTTATTCAGTCTTTCTTAAAATTTTGGCAATCATGTCAATTATTGCACTCGTTTAAACATTTTAGCCTATTGATGGTATAGTTCTACAAATTATTATCAAAAAAAAAAAAACTTTGTTATTGTCTTTTTCATCTGTATTTTTAAATGCACTTTAATTTCACATACACTTTAGGAACTGATTTTTTTCCCATATCAAGTCATTTTTATAGAATAAGTAAATAAAATTTCTCTTTATTTTCATTATGTATTTCATTAAAAAATATAGAAAAGATCTAAAGTCTATGAAACAAGTGAATTACATCCCAAACTGAGAACAATATTTTATAAGCAGCCCATGTAAAAAGAAATGCAAACCAAACTATTCTCAACTCAATCAAATAGTAAATTTAGCTAAGAGTGAATGAGTGAGGGATTTGTATCTGCTAAGATATCCGTTTTAATAGCTGTAACCTCTTTTGGACGTTTTATTTTCTTAATGTCCAACCCAATGGTAAATATTTTATTCTAAAATATAGATTGTATAAAATAAATCCTTTATATAGATATGTATGTATTTATATCAGGGATGCTTTGCTATTTTAGCTACCCCCCCCCCCCCCCTCTTTTCACGAGAAGTGTTTATTTTTTTTCTCCCGGGTTGGCGGGTATGGGAAGGGGATGACAAACGAAAGAAAGCCATAATTCCTTTCCCTTCCCTCAAGATGGGTGGGTGAAGATGGATGATAGGGTATTGTATTTCATACTTGGCATTTGCTCCCAAAAGCTGGCAATAGTTAGTTATGATGAATTATATTTTGTTATTATTAACAAATTGGAAGTCGGACCTATAGTTTAGGTAGACTGATTTATTACGAATAGTGAGTAAGAGAGAAATGTGAAAAGCCTAGAATATATCTTGAATATTACAATAGCATAAATTATTGAGGTTTTTGAAAATAAAACTTTGTTCCAGTTAAATGCTTTAAATTTTAATGTATCTTTTAAAAATAGGTATGTAAAAAAACCCATAAAATAAAAATATTAACTTTTATAACTTTTAAAATATCTTCATAAAACTATTTTGAGCAAGGTAAAAGTTCACTAAGCAATAGTATCTTTAATTTGAATTAAATAATTAGTAATATAATGCTAATGCTAATTTAGTAGTTAAAAACCTGTCGTTTCTATTCCACTTGTGGATGAAATTCTAAGTTTTATTGCATTCAAAACAAATCAGAAAATACATTAATTTTAGATTCTTAACAAACAGAATTAAATCTTACATCCTAGATTAATTTGTGGAATTGGTGTTTGACTTTGAATACTTTTAAATTTGACAGATACTTTCTCTTACAACAAGTTTCTAGAACAGCGGTGCCCAATCTTTTTTTTTTTTTTCTCGCGTACCACCATTTTTCTTCCAATCCGTTTGCGTACCACTGCTAATGTAACTTTATTAACCCTTATAGTTTATAGAAAAATACTACGACGACTAGGTTTTTTCAATCACTTTTTAAAGTTAATGCAGAGAAAATCGTTTATTAAAATAAAGCTGTATGTGTAAAATAAAATGGATGAAATATATAAAATATATTTTTATTATGTACTTCCAAAACAGCATTAGCAATACGTCTTTAAGTTCAAATTACCTATCATGTAAAAAAATGAAAAAAAACAATTAATGAGAAGGTTGCGGCTGCATGGCAGATGCAAGCGAGGTGATATCTCGTTCCGTAGAATTTAGTTTTAACCTCAAATTTTGGTCGACATTTAATTTACTTCTATATTTATTTTTAATAAATATCATATTGGAAAAAGCAGTTTCAGAGCAGCAATGTTTTTCTTAAAATAACGGGAATTCATTTTTAATTTTGGTACCACAGTTTGAGAACCGCTGTTTTAGAATTTTTAACATTTGGCCGCCGAATGTTCGGTATTCGACCTAAGACATTGGCCGAATATTCGGCTATTCGGCCAAATCACTATTTTACATCCCTAATAACTAATGATGTTTTCATTTGCCCACATTGCTCATGAAGCAAAATTTTTCATATGCATATGACTTCTATGAACTGTTTGATGTGTAATTCAGAAAAATGATTAATTAATTTTTAGGCAAGCATATATAGATTTTTACGATGCAATATTTTTTACCTAATTCTATTATAAATTATATTGGTCTAAATGAAGTACAGTAGAATAAGTACATCAGGGGTGATTGTAGTCCGGGTGTATCCCGGAAATGCGGGGTTTCCATATCCTAATTCCGTGTTTTAAAAATCGGAGTTTTTAGTCTTCAAAATTTAAAATCTAGCGGATGGGAACAAAAAATGCGCCGAAAAGTGATAAACTTTCCCTTTGTAGCAACCCCATACGCACCAAGGGTTGTAACGGCGCCAACCATCTTTGTTCCGAACACGAACGATACCCCACGTGCTTTCGTTGTTACGGAGAACTGGGTGTTGGCGCCATTTTAGAATTTTTTTTCGGCGCCAATGTTTACATTCACGATGTAAACATCACCAAAAATGGTATTTATTTTTTTTTTTTTTTTTTTCGGACTTTATTTTAAAAGAACGATAAAAAAAACTTGGAGGTTTTTTTTTGGATTTAGTTATTTTTCCGAAAGATCGCAAAAAGTTGAACTCATTTTTCAAACTTCATTTTTTTTACATAATAACGCATTTTTACGTCCTTTTCCTGAAATCGGCGCTGGACTTCGAGTTATTTTCTCAACTTTTATGTTAAAAGTTGCAGATATTTGACAAATAAATGAAAAAATTAATAACTCTAAATAGAAAAAGAATTCCACTGCAAAAATTTGGCAAAAAATATATAGTCCTATTCATTATGTTTTACTATAAATTACAATTTATTAAAATATAAATAATACAAAAAATAAATAATTAAATTTTTCTTGTTAGTTAGAAGTATGTAAGTAAAATATAAAATCAAATTTCAAAAGTTATTTTAGACATGCCGTCGCAACTATTTGTGTACAACAGCTGTCGTATAGTTTATGGTGCATCGTGATACCGACTTTTTGCATAAAACTTTTTCAGGGTTATTTTACTTTGTGTCACAATCACCCCTGCTTTTTTAAAACGAATTTAAAATTTATTTCCTGCGCCTCGGAGGCGATCAATAGCTTTATTTTGATTTCCTTATTTTGACAGGTATTTTTACGGGACCATTTCCCATACTGCACAGGTTTTTTTTTAAAGAGATGTTATCCTTTACATCGATTTTTGTTATTCCAACTTATTATTACTATTTATATTTTTATTTTTATTTTTTTTTTTTTTTACTCCAGTGAATTTGCACATATTATGTTATTTTCCTATTTGAGTTCGGATGAAAGCTTTATTGCTTGCTGCTATTTTGTTTCTGCAAGCTACAAAATTTCGTCTCTCTCTTTTACTGATAGTAGATAAAAATTAATTATACAAAAAATGTATTAATTAAAACTATTCTATTGGATTATTATCGTCCTTTTCGTGTGGGTACTTGGAACAAAACGCGTTTTCTTTTAAATATTTTTTTTTTCGTTTTGTTTCGTTTCTTTCTTTTATTTTTCCTTTTTTGCCTGTTTTGTAAAAAAAAATGCCTCAATGTGTAGCTGATTGATCTCCATGGGCGACTAATTTTTAATTATGTGGAATGCATTTTAATAAAATAACGTAATTTACACATAAAAAAGTTATAGCTGTATACACAATGGCGAACCGACTGGTCTTTTCATTTTTTAACACGGCATAGCCGTGCGGGTACCGCTAGAAAAATAGTAAATTTAAAGAACGTAATTGAAAATGAATATTTATATCTTAACTATTATTCACTATTTGTTAACTGGTTAGCTTAAATGCAAAGTTGACGAGGAAACAATTTTTCTTCTTTTTTTATCAAATTTAAAGGAAAACACTCTACTGATGCCCGTTAAAGTGTACTGTTTTGAAAGTAATTAGTAAATATTTTAAAACAACTGGTATCGAATATTTAAGCTTTACTTATTTATGAACAGAATGCATATGATGAAACATAAAAATCAGTTAAAATCTTGATAAATTAAACACACGCAATGAAAATAATTATTATAATTTCATAAAATGTGAGATCCTTCTGTTCATTTAATATAGGAGTCAATCCGTGAAACACATGTGATTCACTTCATTTATGTGATCAAGAGGGGACAGTTTGTCCTCTCCCCGTGTATACATCTTCATGTTTTTTGCCTATAATATGCAATTTGCACCTTTTGCTCCCCCCCCCTGCCAAAAAATTTCAAAAGGACGGGCGCACTTGCAAAACAAGTTAATGCACATGCAAAGGCATATTAATTCAGTTTGCATCGGTGTATTAAATGATATATGTTGCTTTAAGAAGCAGTATGTATATTTTGTTTTTTAATGTTAGCCAAAATATTTTTAAATATTCATGATTTTTTAAAATTGATATTAAAAATTATAATTTTATTAATTTAAAATCAATTAAAAATCACAAGCTCATTTAAACAATAGTTTACTCGAATTTCGCTCTTAACAAATGGGCAGGAAAACCGAAAACCTTAGCGAGAAAAAATCCTTGAGGCAAGGCCGTAGCCAGAAATTTTTTTCGGGGGGGGGCCCTAACTTTGAAACACTTATGTTGAGGAAAGTTTCAGGGAGGGATATACATGCTACATTGCGAAAAATTTCGGGGGGGGGGCCGTGGGCCTCGCCCTCTGGATACGGCCTTTTGTAAACCATATTTCGTTTGATTTAAAAATTTATGACGTCACAGTATATGATAGATTTTTGATACCATGTACAGTAGTGCATTTTAGACTATCTTTGGTGAAGTTAGGGCAGTGTTTTTTGGGGGCTTCGGCTTCTTATTTAATTTTTGAAACTGATCTTACAATCATAACGTTTTGACTATCTCTGAAAGGGGGGTCCGGGGGTTCACCCCCGGAATTTTTCCGCAATTTAGCTCCTGAGAATGCAATTTTATGCCCTTTCGGGACGTTAGAGGAAGGAGTTTCAGAAGTTCTCCCCAAAGAAAATTTTCGAAACTGCAGTCTTAAAAATGAAGTTTCAGTCTATCTTTGTCAATGTTACTGGAGGCATAGACGGGATCGAGGGCTCTCCCCAGGAAACTTTTTGAAAACTGCCTAACAATGCAATTTCGAGATTCTTTAGTAATTTTAGAGGAAGCAGAAGGGAGTTTGGTTTGTCTTCCCGCAAATTCTTCAAAATAAATTCTTATCTTTTGGGCTACTTTTGGTGTCGCTAGTGACAGTGTTCGATGACATTTGTGAGCATAACAATAATAATGATTACACGTGGGCTTAATTGGTATAAAATGAGATTAAGGTTAAAATAGAAAAAAAGATAATTAGTGCATAATAGCAAAAAAAAAAAAAAAAATTAATTAAATTCTAAAAAAAACACCCGCACTTATTTATCTTAAAAGTAAATACCTAAGACTTTTTTTTAAAATTTTAACTAGAAGTAAGTTCAAACCTTAATAAGCAGCGGTATTTTCAATATAAAATGAAATCAATGAAACTTTAAAATCAAATTATGAAAATAAAAAAACTTCAAAAATAAGTTTAATCAGCTGATTTTTTACATGTTTTTATAGAAATCAAAATGTGTAATGTCACACTTCTTGTCAAAATTGCTCGAACCCCTCTCCCCCCCCCCCCCTTCCTCGAAGTAGTGTGACATCATCCCCTATGAAGTTAAAAAACGAAAAAAGAAAGATTAATATGCAGTTTCTCAGCATGTGAGGAAGAAAATACAAAGTTGAAACTAAAATTGCAAAAAAAAAAAGAGGGGCAGCTAAAATATTATTTTGAAAAATACATAAAAATAATCATACCTTTTCTGCTACATTTCTACAGGGTTTCTTCCCAAAATAAGACAAAATACTTTACCTTTTCTTTTACTCATAATCAAAATTTGTACGCAGGCAAGCTAAGAAGACTTTTGCAAGAGCACACGAGCCCACTAAATTCCCAACTGCCTATGTCTGCAAGGCAAGGTCAAGGCTTCCGCAAAGGGGCAAGAGCCCTCTTCTCGCCCCCCCCCCCCTGTCGGAAGCGTTTCGATGTAGATTCATTTTTACGAATTGCTAGTTTAAAAAAGAAAAGACAAGAAATAAGGATTTGTCCCAGCAATAACAGCACAAACATCCACATCCCGCAATCGTAGTAGTAGACGAGGGGGTCCATTTAGGCATTAGCTCTGAAAGTTCCTTTATCTTCTACTTCCACAATGTGGGTAGTTTTAAAAGAGTCGCCATTTCCACGAATGTAACCTTCGGTCAAGGATGGACAAAGCACCTAACTGTTGTACGTATATTTATGGCAGATGTGGGGGCTTGCATTTTGCCAAAAAGGGATCAGTACATTTGCTGTTCTTGTTGTGTGGTCGGGTGATTAGAACCATATGTAGCCCTTAGGCAAGGAATCAATCCGTTATCTGTTGATGACACGACACAGGGGACCTACCGTCTTTAGAATTGAGGGAAAACATCTTATTTTGAGTTCTGGTTTATAGACCCTGGATTTTTGAAGCGCCGTCTTGTCGTTTCCCCATTTGTAAAACAGAGAACCTCCCCCCTCCCCCCCCCCCACGCTCCCGAACAGATTGGTTTGAGGAACAAAAATTTTTTTTTTTTTTTTTTTGTTACATTTTTTTTTTTCAGACAAGTTAAAAATTTCGAAAGTATTTCGGGGGGGGGGGGCTCGGGCCCGTCGGGCCCACCCCCTGCCTACGGCCTTGCCTTGAGGATGTATGATTTTTCTAAAGTATTTAAAACAATCCGGTTGCGTGTAAACAAAAGCTGAAGCTACCAGCTAATTTAAGAATACTTAATCATTTTGTTTCTTCATAACTTTCCAAACGATTAAAATGAACGAGTTTTCCGCGTTTAAAATCATGCAAAATCCCATAAATCAAAGATAAGGGCATTCGGTGGGGTTGAGTTAGGGCGTTTCCCGTAGAATGAGAAGGATGAGAAAAATAGATAATGGGGCTCTCCTCTTCGCTATTAATTGAAAGAGAAAAAGCGTTTGTCATAAAAATTCGCACAAAAGTTCAGTGAACATCAATAAGTAATTCTACAAAGATGTCAGAAGTAACAACTGTTATGACATGAAATAAAACTTTAAATATTAAGATCGTTTCATCGAACGCGGTCTTTTCGGCTTTGCCTTAACGATGATCTTTTTTTGCATGAGCTGAAGAAGATTAAAACCTGTAGCGTGTCGTCTGTCATGTCGGTGTTGTTGGCAATGAGTGACTTGTGCTTTTTCATGATGCTTTCTAATTTTGCGTTTTTCTCAGAGGGCTTGGAAAAACTAGCATGCTAAGTACTGTTAAAATCTATTTCAATGGTATTGACTTCACGTAGCAGATAGTTAAATTTTTATGCTTTCTAGAGACTGGACTTGAGCTACAACCAAGTTTTCGTTTATGATTCTTATAAATTCTAATCTCACTCCACATATTTATTTCAATGCTAATTTATTTTGAAACTGTAAGTGAAAATTTTATTTTACTGTTTTCTCATGTAACTGTGTATGTAAAGGAAAATTATTTGCTTAAAGTACCGTACTAACTTGACAGCTGTTAAAAATGGGGTGATGAGTAAATTTATACCCTCAATTATTTTTTTCTCTTATGAGTCATTCGACATTATAGGATACATGCTACATGCAGAACATATCACAAACCCCCATCTCTCTGCAAAATTTTGAAGTAATTGTCTTTTTAGTTGAAAAAAAATTCAGCAAAAATATTTCTAGATATTTTTAACGCTTTTATGCTTCTTGAGCAACTTTGATGTAAAATTTCTCTTTACTAAAACCAATAGTTTTTTTCTTTAAAAAAGTGGATAATTTTTGTAATATATTTATTTGAAACAGTGAGAGGAAGACACACCATTTTATAAAAGTTTGGTATGACGAAATGTTCCTTACCTTAAAAAAGGATATTATTTAATGAAAAGGCTGAAGAGGAGTTCGATTAGGATAACAAGTTGACTTAGATTGTGATTCCATATTTTAAAGGCATAATATTTCGCCTCTAGCAAAGGAGAGTCGGAGAGTTTTTAAAAAAATATTGAAATGCAGATTTCATGGACCTAATTTTGAACAAAAGTTAGAACCTATGGTGTATTCCCGGAGAAAAGTTTGGGGAAAACCTACAGGTTCAAATATAATTGAAATAAAAAAAGCAAGGGGTCACCTAGTGTAAAAAATAATGTTAGGATATTCTGTCCCCTGTGTCTCCCTTGACTGCATTACTTGGTAGCACTAAAGGTCATTGTTCTGAAGAGGTTGAACAGCCTCTTCCGTTAAACTATTCCCCTTATTTTCATGATAAGAGGAAGCATTAACATTACGAAAAATTTTTGACTAACAATTAATGTGCTTACCCTGCTTAAGTCTTAATTCTAAAAACTTTTATTTGAGGATAGAGCTTACTAAACTGTTCCTCTTTCAGTTGTCAAGGACATTGACATGTCTTTCTTTTGAGAACTTTACCCGTAGCAGGTTAACTGCCTAGTAATGTCATCACTAATGTAATATTCTTCCTTAGAAGTTTTGCTTCCTACAATTGTAACTTGAATGTGTAAAAGTTATCATGTAAATATGTGTTATGCATTATGTACGCATCTATTAGAAAACATAGTGAAGAAAAAAAAAGCGAATTTACTGAAAGAAGTATTAATTTACAATAAAATAACAAAAAAAAATAAAGATTGCAAAAAAAAAAAAAAAACTTTTCTTAATTTCATCTTTGATTTTATTTTGTAAATAAAGGTAAAATATATTGAGAGAAAAAGTTGAAAGCAATGTAGTTTAAAAAATGTCGGGTCAATTGGTATACTTATTTTTAATGAAAACTGTTCAATATTCACAAAATGGAAGTAGGCTGTATTAGTGAGATTAAAAATCTTTTTTTATATACCAAAATACATTTATCAAGCTTTAAAATTATTATTAGCTCAATTACATACAATTTGGTGTCGAACGTAAAACATCTGAACTGCCACAAGAACACCACCACCAATACTACTTTTAAACATTTGAATATAGGGCCATTTCACAGTATTTTGTCCAAACAGTGTCCGCAACAAAACTCATGGTTGATAATTTTTTTCAATAAATATCTGAAGTCAATGTTTAAACCATGAAAATATGCTTGTTGTTTTGAATTTGCATGAGTATTTATAGAGATATTCAGTATTTAATCAGAAAATTGTAAAAATTATGTTGCGGACTCTACAAGCCAAAATTTCATAAAATCTTATATAGATCACAAATATAACAATTCTCAATGAAAATTTTGCTTGAAATGGTGAAAGACAAAGAGCATTTATGCACTCACACACTATTTGAATTTCAAATAGGAATTTGTATTTGTTTCTTCAATTCAGAAATATGTAGCTGTAGAGTCCAGCACAAAAAAAACATAAAAAAGTTTTGTTTTCATTGCTCTGAATTAACCCACATCATTAATTTTTTATATTTTCTAATTTTATACAATATTTGACATATTTATGGCAAAAAAATTTAAACTGGTTAAATAATTTCATATTAATAGCAATTTCAAAAGTGTGCTGGACTGTACAAAAATGTGCTGGACTCTACACTTAACTTCAATTATTCAAATTTTCCATTTTGTTTTCACTTACATTTTAATTCTGTTTGTGACAATAATTTGTTTTGGCAGTTTGTTTAGTTTTTATCTCTTGCACTTACTTTTGGCATCATAATAGTATAGGTATGATATACTTATATATTTACAAATATATAAGTATATCATACCTCAGGAACATTCCACAAACTCGAAGAATGCATCACTTTCGAGTTCTTGACAAAGAACTAATTTACAGTGTTAATTCTCCGTACATAGATTTAAAACAAGTAGATATATCGCTTTTAAATAAGGAACATAGTGCAGATAATAATATTTTATCACACCACAAGCAGCAGCTTTGTAAAGGTGAATGGATTGCTGTTCTATTTAATGACCAGTGGTGGGCTGGTGAAATAGTCAATGAAGATTTAAATAATTCTATGCAATTAAAATTTTTATTTCAGCCAGTGGGAAACAATAAATTAAGCCATTAAAAAAACCAGAATTTGAAACAATTCCAGCAACGGGATACTTGATGAAACTTTCTGGCGATCCAGAACCAATTGACTGCGGCAGATTTTTTTCTTATGATAAAAGATAAAGAAACACCAAAATGTATTTCTTCTATAATTGAAAATATTTAATTATTTTTTCTTGTTGTAAAACAAATTTATATGTAAATTTTTTTGACATAAATCAATTGGATACAAATTGTAGAGTCCGCAACATTGAGCATTTCAATGTGTATGCACAGTTTTTTGATTCTAAAATTTAAAGTTTTCATTTAAAATAATAAAATTTTTGTATTCTTACTATCTATAGTGTACTAGTGTTATAAAAAACCAAGCATTGATAGCATGTGATAAGTAGATTCAGAGGAAATGGAGCTCAATTTTGATAAAGTTTTTGCTGTATTTTTAAGCGTAGAGTCCGCAACATGACTCTTTTTTTTTTAATAACTACTTAATTTACCGTTCAATTATCACTTAATTTTATTTTCAAATAATGTATTGGTAGTACTTCCACACAGGAAAAAAAAAGGTATTTCCCTATCTTAATGTAATAAATATTCAGGTTCAAACTTTGTGAAATGTAGAGTCCGCAACATTCAAATACTGTGAAATGGCCCTATAACCTGATGTATAATACCTTCTTTAAATGTTTATGTATTTTAAATCATAATATATATTGTCTGTAATCTTTTACGATATTTTTGTTATTTTAATGAAAGTTGTTCAGCTTTTTTGATTTTATGCTTATATTCAATTTTTACTTTTTACCTTTTCTGCTATTAGTTTTAGATTTTATAGATTTTTAAAGAAATTCTGGCAATTTTGCACAAAACATGTCTGTCAGATAATAACATTCACCATTCTCTGCTTTTTTCTGAGTTCTTCTGAATTTTTGAGAAAAATTCGAGTTCTTGTCTCAATATGTTGGCAGATCTGCAATATTACGAGGTGTGATAAAAAAGTGTGGTGAATGAATTTTTATAGCGGCAACTGCTGACGCTATATCCATGTGCTGTAATTTGTCCAGTAGTATAATCAGCTGAGACGGGCAGGGACAAGTTGTAACATGTTCGAACTTGTCAGTCAGCTGCCAGAGCCTCTAGAGTGAGGTTGAGTTTATCATGTCTGTCGCACAACAAGAATTTCGAACAACTCATTAACGTTAAGTTTTGTTTTTTAACACTTTACCGACCGGCTGTAGATTAATCGACGTTTTGTTTTCAGCGCATACTGACCGCCGTCGATCATTCGACGTTTGCTCCCCAGCACTTACCAACCGGCTAATGATTAATCGACGGTTTGTTCTCAGCGCATACTGACCGGCCGTTGATTAATCGAGGTTTTGCTCCCCAGCGCTTACCGACCGGTCGTCGATTAATCGACTTTTGATCTTTCTGTTAGATTTGGTTAGTGTCTCGGACGATCTGTGGCTGAGCGGGCGGTGAAAGGGCATAGTATGTTCGAACCGCTACCGGTCGGTAAAGTGTTAAGTTGCAAAAGTGTGCCAAAGAAGTTCGGGAAATGTTAAAATCAGTGTACGGGGATACTGTGAGAACTCTGAAGGCTGTGTACAAGTGGTATGACCAATTTAAAAATGGAAATGAGTGTTGAAGACACACAGCTTGCAGGACGTCCTGTAACCCCAAAAACAGACAAGTGCAAAAAGTGTAAACGATGATTTGTTCAAACAGGCGAATGACTGTTCAAGAAACGATGTGCAAAGAAAAAAGACAGAAACATGGGCCAATGTCTTCCTTCATTATCACGACAACGCCCAAGCCTCACCTCGCTTTTCATTAGAGAATTTTTGGCCCGAAAAAAGCGTTCCTGTCTGTCCACATCCGCCATACTCGCCAGCTTTAGCACCATGCGACTTCTGGCTCTTCCCAAAAATTGAAACTGTGCTTAAAGGAAAACGCTTCGACACCATTGCTGACATTGAGAATGCCACGACTGCCTTCCAGAAATACTTCCAGTCATGGAGTCAATGTCGGAATAAGTGCATTGCTAGTCAAGGACAGGGATTTGAAGGAGATTAAATCAAATTCTGTGCAACCTTAATACTTTTTTTAATAAAAAATTATTCACCGTATTTTTTGATCACACCTCGTAAAACGTATGTCTCGAAAGGAAAGGTTTCTTTAGCGTTGCCTAAGCGATATTTACCATCAATATTTAAACATATCAAGTCTTTACCTCTAAAATGACACCTTTTTTGTTTGTTATTTACAAATATTCATTTTAACCCATTTATGCCTAATGTTCCATTTTTGGAACAGCAGTTGATTGAGAGTTTTTCATCAAGCAAAGCAAGCAAACACGTTGCACTCAATGCTACAAAAACACCACATTTCAATGTGAAAAATGTAATGTTGCATTACATGTGAAGTGTTAATCTGATTATCATACTGAATAATCACCACATTAAATAATAATCATATTTAACATTTAGTAACAAATACAGCAATGGTTTTGCCTAGTGTTCCAAAAATGGAACACCATATTACTCATACATGGCATGAAATAAAAAAAAAAATTCAGCGAATTGTTGGCTTTTACATTTTTCTACCTCACATATACGAATTTTATGCAAAAATTCAAAACTTTCAACCTCCGGCATAAATGGGTTAAAAGTTTGATCACCTGGTTAACTTTAGTCTAGAATTGCCCTGTTATTTAAATGGGCCGAGTAATTTTAAGTGGGGTGTTGATCTTCATTGAGATTTATAAATTGGTCAGAAAACATCAGCCTAGCTAGGCCAGGAGCTTATCATTGCTTAGTATTTATTTAAATACGTTTGTACGTTCCTCTGAATGAAAGCTTTTTATAATGGAATTTTATACCTGGAAACACAAATGGGAACATTCTCTCAGTGTGCTCTGAAAACAATTTAGTTAATGTTCGTTTTATTTATAGAAGTTATTTGTTGCCTGTGTGGGATAAAATAATTTGTAACATATGGACACATGAGACATGATCAACAAAATTGTAGGGAAGAGAAAAAGAAAATTAAAACTTGATGTATGTTTATAACTTTTTTTTTTGTCACTCACTAAGTAGAAGGATTGTTTAATATTTTTTCAGATGAGCATGTTTTCTTCCTGAGTGACACTTCTTTATGGAGAGGCGCAACGTGTCTCGACAGGCTGGAATTGCCCCAGATGGGCAAGAAGATCTTGAACAAGAACCTGCCCGTGGCCGAGGAGGGCTCGGTGATGACAAGATTAATGTCTGCATCCTCCTTTTCTTGTATGTTCTGCAGGGTATTCCTTTAGGTCTTGCAGGCAGCATCCCAATGATCTTGCAAAACCGCAATGTTAGCTACAAGGACCAGGCTGTCTTCAGCTTTGTTAACTGGCCTTTCAGCATCAAGTTGCTGTGGGCACCTGCTGTGGACTCACTATTCTGGAGACGCTTTGGTCGGCGTAAAACCTGGCTCATCCCCACCCAATATCTCATTGGACTCTTCATGGTATTGCTTTCCTTGTCTGTGCCATCTCTGCTTGGCGAAGAGAATGGCCATCCTGATGTCTATTTGCTAACTGCATTGTTTTTCTGTATGAACTTTTTGGCAGCCACCCAAGACATTGCTGTGGATGGTTGGGCCTTGACAATGCTTTCTAGGTTCGTATTTTTGTTTGCAAACTATTTAGCATTTTTTATTCTTTTGTGTATCTTCAGTGTGTAATTGAAAGAATGCTTTATTTGTGTGGACTTTTAAATTTATGAGCTCATTTACTTTTGAGCCTACTATTTTATTGTAAAATCTAATACGGAAAATATTTTTACACTTTGCATAATTTAAACCAGTATATGTTTGATTTAAATCAGGTCTTACAGAATGCATTACAAATGAAAAAGAAATTTTTGCTAATTTTAAAATATAAGTGCCAACATTTGATCATAGATTTATTCTTCAATCTAGGAATTAAAGAAAAAGAGTTTTTGTTAACGCATCATGTAAAACATTATCACACAAAAACAATTTTAAAAAAAGAAGTTTCTATTCTCATCTAAATATATACATACAAATCAGAAGATTGAAATCGACCATGTAAGTCATTTTATTCAGATTGCCTTTGAAAAGATACCACATATACTCATGCATAAGCCCATTTTTTGGAAAAAAAAATTCTACTTGAAAATCTGTGAATTGGCTTATACACGGGTTAAAAAATTTCAAAATTTGATTTGTGAAATAACGATTTTACTTTTTCTATTAAAAAAGAGAAAGATTTCAAAGAGGATATAAAAATTATTCCATTATTCTGATATTATTTGTCATTAACGCATATGAAAAGCTCTTTAAATTTCCTTGAGTCTTGATTTCGTCACTATAACTGTCGACAAAATACCCACTGATAACCTTTTTCCTTTAATGTTACTGGAATAAATGGGTAGCACAATTGACCCCAAAAATTGTGAACTTCTACAAAACAAATTCAATTGAAATTCTTCAGCTTAATTCAAGAAAAAGTACATTCTAAATAGTGGAAGAAGATGTAGAAGTTACAGAAAACTGACTTACTTTTTTTTTCTTCTTAATTCCATTTAGAAAGCATTTGCTTGAAAAGACAAATGGCAAATCTAGTTTTTTTTACCAAAATATGTAGGGAAGTCGAAAAGTAGTAAACATAGCTAGAAAAGAAGTGAAGCTAGCTTAGCTTATAAATGTGAAGTTTGTGTGTACAGGAAAGTAGGCTAGTATAGTTCTAGATGGAACTTCTTGTTTTCCTTTGTAGTTCAATGTATTTGTTTAACAAATTAGCACTCCTTTGATATAGTTACATTTTAGGCAAAATGTAAGCTACGCTTCTACATGTAATTCTGTCGGACAGACGGCTGGCTACTTTCTGGGCAATGTTGTGTTTCTGGCACTTGAATCTGCCGACTTCTGCAACAAATACTTAAGAACAGTCCCCCAAGAAGAGGGGATTGTGACACTGTCCGGTAAGTAACTAGGAAATCGTATCCTCTGTACTTTATAAACTTGATAAACTAAAGTGATTAACTGAAACACATCCTTTAATTTAAAAAAAAGAAGTTATTAATTTGTTGTTAAGGATGGAGTTTGTTATTAGTCAATTTATATGTAGTGTATATATAAAGGGGACTAACTGCAGTCTGTTAACTTTTTACCGTCAATAGCCGAGTGGGTACTGGTGATGATAAAATAAATGTGAAAGGACACTTTAGACTTTTTAAATAACTTTCACTTAATTTAATAAATCTCTTCAACAATCGGTTGGCATATGTACTTACATTTTAATCTGTCGGCTTTAACTTCACATACCATTGTTTAAATTTTATTTTTAATTTGTAACAATTTTTAATTAGCACAAGATGAAATTGACCTGCATGATATGCCAAGTCATGCAAGATAATCTTTCATAACTCATGTAATAATATTGTTTTTAATGTATCAGAATATATGGTTAGAAGTTTATTTTAGAACCTTTTCATATATATTTAAAAATAATTGAAGTCTGACTTGTAACTAGGATTATAAGTGTTAATTGATGGTAAGTTGTTAGAACTTGTCAAAAAAAAAAAAAATAAATAAAATTCACCTAATAAATTTCGCAGACTCTAAAAATAAACCAACTATGCAGAGCCATTTGATGTAAGTTGACTGGTGGGAAACGACATTAAAAAAGCAAAGCGTTTTATTTTGGCACAACATACAATAAATTAATCAGCAATGGTAAACAAATAAAAAAAAAAAAAAAACACATACAAACAACAGACCACCTAACTAGAGCCAACAGAAAAAAACTCACTAGTTACTTATCTTAACAACTATGTCCAGAAAACCAACTATAGCCTGTGCCTGAAACTACGGTAACAATACAGCATTCTTAGAGAAGAGCAAAGTCCAGAATTCTCATCAGATCTACGCACAGTTCAACCGCTTTACTCTAAAAAAACAAATTTCACAGACAACTTTGCCTGTAAAAATTGCTTTCTAGGCCAACCAATACCACACTTCTAACCAATACCACATTTAGTTTTAAGATAGTTAAATAAAAATGGACATTTATCATTTAATTGTGAGCAGCGAGTATAGCTACTACTAACACTAATATGTTTCAATTTATATTTCTTATTCCTTCATTATTTTTTAACTAGCCTTCGGTGCACACAATTTCGGTTTGGCACCTCTGGCGCACTCAACTCGTACCTCTTTTCGATGCACACAAAACAATTTCAGCAGTTGCTAACGCAAGCGCGCTGCTAATGGTGCCTTCAGTGCACTTAACTTGAGCACCTATGTTGCAAAATATACGATTTCAGTGTTTGCTAGCGCAATTCCTGAAAACTTTGTGGCAGCCAAACTTTTTCCCTAAGGCGAGTCCTTGAGGGACCAAACGAACTGTTAGCATGAATTGAATGAATGAATTGATTTGGGGGTGGCTCTAAGGAGCACTAGCACTGCGACCTCAGGTCTATTGTACTAACAACCCCAAGTTAGTGAGTCTGGAACAGACCAGTGGCTGAGACAAATTTCAGCAATAAGTTGGCAGGGAAATTGGGTAATTCCCAGGGTTTGATATAGTGGTATCCAAGATACTCAAATCGTTGAGCAGAGAAGTAATCGCATTCACACAGAATATGTGTAGAGCTTTCCTCTACATCATGACATCCTCTACACATTGGGTCAGCAATCATGCCCATGATGTTGAGATTTCTCTTGAGATTGCAATGACCAGTTAAAAGACCAATGATCACCCTAATCTCGTTTCTACTGAGTTTTAGCAGTTCCTTAGATCTTAACCAAGGGTAGTTTTGGTTAAGTTCTTTCGCCCGTCTTTGATTATTGCTTTTTAACCAGTCACTATGAGCCTCTTTTAGGAGAACTTCCTTGATTGTTTTTCTTATTATACTGTAATGCAGGCCAATGAAAGGAGTTTCTGTGCCCAATTTTGCCAGTTCGTCAGCCATTTCATTGCCAAAGATGCCACGGTGACCAGGGACCCAATAAAGCGTCGCCTTATTTACAGCGGCCAGTTTGGCAATGGTGTTATAGCAATCCCAAACAATATTTGATGAGAAGCAATGTTTTTGTAGTGCCAAGAGAGCAGCCTGGCTATCAGAGAAGATTTTGATGGTTTTGCCAGAGATGCTTCTATTTAGGCAATTATTTGCGCATGCCAGGATGGCTATCGCTTCAGCCTGGTATGCAGTTGCTAACTTTCCCAAAGAAGAGTAGATGCTGATTTTTTTATTAGGGCAACAAGCACTGTAGCCTGTGCCATGGGAAGTCTTAGATCCATCAGTGAACCAAACTTCATTGGCGTGTCCAATAAGCTTAATAGGGTTTTCCCAATCAGTTCTGGAAGGGGAACATTGTGTTTTGACTCAAAGTCAAAGCGTTTGAGCATCCAGTCCGAATTCATGGAAAGCATTGGACTGATCCTTGATCAGTGTATCAAATTTATATAAGGATCTCTCAGAAGAAAATTTCCATAGTTTTAGAAATTTAATTCTTTGGGAGCAAAGGATTGCCTCCATCTCTACTTGCTTATGAAGTGGTAGAATGCCTAATAGTAACTGTAGGGTCTGAGAGGGAGTAGTCCTCATGGCACTTGTCATTGATATAGTTGCCATTCTTTGGAGACTAGTAAGCTCTTTCATTGTTGTCATACGGCAGGCTTTATTCCACCATGCGATAGATCCATAAGTTATGATGGGACGATTACTTTAGTATAGATCCGATGGACAATACTAGGTGAAAGGCCCCAATTAGGACCAATTGCACGTCTACAGGCCCAGAATATTCTCTTTGCCTTAGTGGTGCTGCATTCAACATGACTGTTCCAATTTAAAGTCTTATCAAAAATGATACCAAGGTATTTAACCTCGTTAGAGTATGCAAGTATACTATTAAAAAATTCTATACTTTGCACATCTTTGATTCTTTTCCTAGTGAAGAGTACAAGGTTTGTCTTGCCAGGATTAACAGTCAGGCTAACTTCCTTGCACCAGTTTTCAACCTTTTTGAGGGTAGATTTCATGAGGCCAATCACAGTATCCTGGAATTTTCTTCTTACTACTAAGGTTATGTAATCTGCATAACCAATACAGGTCACACCTGATAGATTAATTTTATTTAATATTACATCAACAACAAGGCTCCATAGAAGAGGTGAAAGTACACCTCCCTGCGGGCAGCTTTTGCAGTTCGTGACGGCAAGTGTGTCGCCCAGAAGAGTTGCCTGTACTGATCTAGTAGATAGCAAGCAACCGATAAAGGTGCACATCAGATGATCGACGTTTTTCATCATAAGAGCATTCAGAATAACTTGAGTGGGCACACGGTCAAAGGCCCCTTCAATATCCAGGAAGGCAGCAAGTGCCAATTCTTTACCGTTTACAGCTCCATCTAGAACTGTTTGATTGACAGGTACATCATCTCTGATGTACCTGTCAATCAACTTCTCTAGGGTTTTGAGAAGAAAAGACATAAGGCTAATAGGCCTAAATGCTTTGGCTTCATTATAGTTAGGTTTACCCGGCTTAGGTATAAAAACAACCCTGCAGGTGCGCCAAGCGGTAGGTACATAACCATATACCAGACAGGACCTAAATATTCTACTCAAGTATGGTATAATGATGTCACTTCCTTATTGGAGTAAGATAGGTATTATTCCATCTACTCCAGGAGTTTTAAAAGGCAAGAACGAGTTAATCGCCCAGGCAATTTTTTTGCATGTTACGATCTTTTTAGCTAGGTGCCAGTCTGCCTTTCTGCCACGTGGGGTAATTTGAGGAGTGTCCATCTCCTTATCATTTACAATAGTTGAGTCCGGGAGGTGAACCCTGAACATAACTTCAAGTGTACCTCGACCATCCTCAGTATAAGTTCCATCTTCTTTTCTGATGGAACCAAGTTGACAAAGCTTATCTCTTGATAAGATTTTTGTGAGCTTTGCAGCATTTGACAGAGTGTCAATTTGGCCACAGAAATCCCTCCAGGAAGCCTGTTGACTTTTCTTAATGGCGTTATTATAACTAGTAAGAGCAGCTCTGTAAACTGACCACTCTCCTGTTTTTTTGGCTTTATTAAAGAGCTTTCTGCAGTTCTTACGAAGACCACTAAGATTTTTATTCCACCAAGAGGCGCGTCTTGGTAAACTAGTGGTGACTGCTTTGCAGTAATTTTGATATGCTTGAAGTATGGATCGTTGCACAAAGTCAATGGCCATCTCAATGTCAACGAAAGAATTAAGGTTAAGAAGATTACCTCTGAGGAGAAGTCCCAAGTCTTCTCTGTAGGAATCCCAATTTGTGAATCTGGGATTCCTTTTGTCCTGCTGGGATGTTATTGCAGGACCTGTAAGAGTCATTTTGATTAGTTTGTGGTCAGATAAAATAATCTGATCAGACACATGCCAATCATTAATGCAAGCAGAGGTCTTATCATTGCAAAAAGTGATATCAACGACCTCACTTCTGCTGCGTGTTATAAAAGTTGGCTTATTGCCAGAACAGACCTTCCCCCAGGATTGAAAAAGGGCAGGGTGCTACTGTAAAAAAAGGGCACTTTTCCAAATTTAGGGCATCTTACCGAAATAAAGGGCACATGTAATTTGAAGTAGGGACCCTTCATAAATGATGTCACACTTTTTTCCATGTTGGACCGCCCTCCCCCATTGTCACATGTTACGCTATGTTGCACAAGCAGAATGTCACACTTCCTGTTATCCCTCCCTTCCCTTGTCACAATTTCACCCCCCTTCCCCCTAGAAGCGTGACATCATTTATGAATCCTCCCGTAGTAAAACTTTATTATTGCCATAATTTAACACTTTAGTCAAACATCAACATCACAGTGAATCTGAACATTGAAAAATATATATAAACTAATTTGATAATATTCATTTTTAAGATCGTTTTCAATATTTGAAGTAAAGCATGAAAAAATTCTGCTTGTATATTCAAGGCAACATCAACCAATAATAATTTTAAATTCAATAAAATATCTAGCAAGGATTGTCTGAGTTATACATGTTTACTAATTTATGAGAGTGGTTCTGTTCATTCCAGTACTTCTAAAGATCTGATCACCTCTGAGGAATAATAAGAAAATAAGAATATATCTTTTCTTAATACAATAAATCTTCAGTAATAATAATTAGGGCCCGAATTTTAATGACCTAAACGATCACTGAAAACGCCTTTTAAAATTTTTAACATGTTCTAAAAACAGCAAAATTGTAAAAAATGCTATTATAATTAATCAAGAATACCAATTGAAAGCAATGGTTTAGCTTAAAATGACAATAGTATTTTTTAAAAAATTTAAAAGAAGCAAAATTAATACAATACATTTTTATTAAAGATTGAAATAAATGTTTATTAAAATAAGGAGAGAAAAAGGAAATGTCTAATATATGGATTCCTCACACGTTGCCATCTTTTTTCCCGCAAGTTTTATTACATTTTAAAACTTTTCTTTCTTGAACTAACTAGAAAGCACCATTAGATTGGGACTATTAAATGCTTTTTCATATTTTGAATAGTAAATAGTTTCTTGTTTGAAAGAGCATTCTTATATTTTGGTTAGTTTTCTCAACGTCTACAGATGTAATAAATGCATATTTGACCCAAATGGGTCCCTTATAAAGATGAAAAAAAGAATTTTCTTATTAGTCTTTGGGAACCTACTGTTCTTAATTTTATAAGATAGAGAGTTTTTAAGAGTTGCAATGTAATCAAGCACAGAATCATTGGAAGAGTTTCAGGCTACACACAAAAAAATACCCAAAGCCAAATAAGAGACATAAAATGATGTGAAAAGAAGAATCCCCAAAATCTCAAAAAGTGCCCGAAAAATCTCGCAACTGTTGGCCCTAGAAGAGATCATTATTATTATTAATTTTGTAAAATGTTTAAAACTAAAAAAAAAGAAATTCCTTATTTATTTTATGATTTGTGATATACCACTTCTTTTCAATAATTGTTTATTGTTTTTTAAAGAAGTTGGATCCAGGTAAACAAACAATTTTCTAAAAATTTCTTATTTATCCACAATTTAGTATTTTCTAAAAAGTAAATAGCTGTCAATACTAAAATCAAATTTGAAGTAAATAAATAAATGAAACAATAAGAGTGATTTAATAATGGTGAATAATTTGTGATAAACGCAATTTTCGACAAACACGTGTTCAATATCGGCACAGTTCAAAAAAAAAAAAAAAAAAAAAAGCCAGAAACTATTAAAATAAAATGCAAAATAAGCAGATTTAGGGTAGCATGTGTGAAAAATATCTTCTAATTTAGAGAATAATTGAAATTTGTACCCGATGCAAAAGGATTAAAATCTCTAACGTAGAATCCAATTTTTGGCGAAGCACGTGCATGATTTTGGCTGTTTCTATCTTTACAGAGTGTCAACCTTGGGAGAGAGGCTATCCTTTAGGGTGCAATCGGAATCATCTTCAGACTCCGTAAGACCTAGAAGATGAATTTTTGAGGAAAGTGAAACATTAGATTCATCAGAGGTGCTAGTAATACTCCTAGGGGAGACACTATGATCTGTATGAATTAGGTCACTTACTTTTTCAGAAGACGAAGTTTCCGTCCTAGTCGTCTCTTCTGTTGAAGGAAGAGACGGGGACTCCTCCATGGGGGTCTCTGTAATACTAGCAGGGTCTTCCACGGATGTTGTTGTGGTCCCTGTAGTGGCTTTGGCTGTTGCAGCAGCTGGCTTGGGGGCTTGAGGGTCATGGAGGATCTTAACAAGACCCTTACCATACGCACCTGCATAAAGCCCCATGTCTCTGTCCCTGATGTACTGGGCAGATTTTTGGTCAATCTCTATGATCCATTTTGCAATGGTATTAGAGATTGTTCAATCTCTCGCACGCCACTCGGATGTGTCGAGGCCCTCATTGCACGGACGAAGTCTGTTAAACAATTTGGACGACTCGACAATGTTGGTGTTGAGGGTTTTGAAGAGAATCTTCACGGGTTTTGGTAGCTGCGAAGCTGGCAATATTTCTATCCCCAGCTTGCGCCACTTATTCCCAGAGAAGAACTCTTTTAGCCAGGCTGCAGTGGCATCATTTGCGCAGTTTATGATAAGGCACCACCAGGCAATTCCGAAGAATTAATCTGGGGGCCCTTACCCTCCTGCATTTCGCCGATTGCATCGTCGATGTCGCAGAAGATTTCATCGACATCTTTCATTACAAGTTTCTGCTCTGGATGAGATGTCTTGATGACGGCCATCTTCACTCCAGAGAGAGCCTGACTGTAGGAAGGACCAGATGTTTTTTGTTTCTTAACAGCAGGCAGTTTTGCGGAAGGTGAAGGAGTTTTGGGTTCTGACATCCCTACTCTCTTCGTGGCTTCAGGTTTTTTGTCTGCTAGGTCCTGATGTTGTGCGCCCCTAGCAGCCTTCATTAGCCTCTTCCTTTGTCTTTTAGATAGCTTCTGAGGGTTTTCTCCGCCGGCTGCCGAGGCAGTACCAGCAGGAGAAGACGTTGATGCTTTGGAGATAGCTCCGGTCTCTTGGACCGTCGAGACGATATCTTTGAGAGCCGGAGCATTGATTTCAGTCTTGTGAGCCACCGAAGTGGCACCAACAAGAACTGAGGAGGTTGGTTTTTTGGCTTCAGATGAGGGACCCTGTTTGGGCACCACAGCATCTGAAGCAGTAGGATTTTTAGGTGTCTTGCCACCGGTTTTTTGAATTTTATTAATATCCATAAAACGGTTAATTTACTGAGGGTCTAAGATGTCACCACCTGCATGGACCCTCTCTACAGGTGGAAGGCAAAAAAATACAACGTGGGTCGCCACTCCACGAGGTGAACCGTTCGCAACAACCTTTGACCCCGGTTGCCATGTGCGACGCACACTCTCTTCCGCACGGTTCTCACACCTTGGATTTAGGTTGCCGTTCCCCCACTCCAGCCGTCCTGTCCGGTGAGACACAGGGCAAGCCCAGGACACCACTAGACATTCCGACACAGAGCAGGCTTATGCCATGGACATTTTGGCACCCTCCTTTTTTTTTTCAACCGGGCTTGGGATCGGCTTTGGCAGAGTTAACTGTTAACATACATTTATGTTATTTTATAGTAGTTACTGTGAACAGGGTTAGCAAGGTTTCTGACAGTACTGCAAAAACCATGGTTTTTACCTTATTTTACCATCCTGTCCAAAAATGTTTAAAACTGTCCAAAGCTATATATTTTTTATTGAAGTTGCATTTTGTGTGCAAATATCAAAAACAGAATGAAATGTATTTAAGTAATCTTTCACTAATATTGAAATTTAAGCAAACTTATTAAAACTTATATAGATTTTAATCTGATTACATTGAAGTGGAATAAGAATAACACTGGTCTGTCTACTCTTACTTTGTTAGCATTGCTTTGTTTCAAGAATACTATAGTGCCGTTTCATGTTCTGACACTAAATTACCACCAATCTACCCTAAGAAATGGCTGATAATGTTTTCTAAAAATTATCAGGTTACTATTTTTGTTCATTGTTTTTACAGAATGCATTATAAATGAAAAATAAAATTTTTGCTAATTTCAAAATATAAGTGCCATTATTTTATCATAGATTTATTCTTCAATCTAGGAATTAAAAAAAAAAAAAAAAAAAAAAAGAATTTTTGTTACAGCATCATGTAAAACATTATCACACAAAAACAATTTTTAAAAAAATAAGTTTCTATTCTCATCTAAATATATACATACATTTAATTGTAATTATGAGTCATTAAATGGAACTGAAATTAGTTACTTTGTTACTTCCTTTTCACAAATCTACCGACTTTTACATGAGGAAGCTTTTATGTAATCAAGTTAATTAGCAATATTTTAATTTTTTTTTCATGTAAAATATTTTTTACAAATCAACATTTCCGAGAAAAATATTATCACATATTTATTATTTACAACTAATTTATTTTAATATTTATGCATTACTAATATTGCATTAGATATAAATTGATCGGATTGGCTGTCTTAAACTGTCTTAAACTTAGCTTTAAGACAGTTTAAGACATTTCCTGATAGTTTTAAACAATAAAAACCACCTGTACTGTCTGGAACTAGTTTTGAATGTCCAAAATCCCAACCCTGACTGTAAGGATTTCAGTTCTGCAGTTTTAGGAAACAAAATCCATACCAACAAAGCTCTCATGCTAAGGGAAAAAAATATCTTTGCATACTCTACTTATGTAGTTTGAGTGGTGGCAAAAGGAGAACTTTTACTGGTACAACAGTTGTACCAGTGCCATAGGGAAAAGGTTAAAGCATAATTTCATTTCAAAGCATTATTGCACTTTTAAAAGTATTGTTGCAACTATAAATAATAACATGTTTGTTAGTTACAATTTAATCCCATAGATAGATTTCATCATTCTAGGCCTTACAGTTTCCTCGGGACATGCCGCAAACAAAAAGAAACACACACAAGCATCTTATTTTATTATATGTATGGATTTACTTTTGTACATGTCAGAAACTCTTAAAATTTGTTCTCCTATTAAAAAGGAATAAACTTTTTTTGACCCATTGATGAGCTCTTAATCATTCTGAACCAACTATGTCTGATATCATTGAGTCTTGCTCACTGTGAGCTTAGAGATAATTTTTTTAAAAAACTTTATGATTATATTTTTAATTAAAAAGTATTGGCAACATGTGTCCAACTGTTGAAACTTTTCTTTACAGGTTTCCTCAAATTTTGGGGTATCATTTTTTTCATTACCACAACCCTTGTGATGGTCCTCAAGACAGAGAGAGAGGAGAGAGCACATGAAGTGATTGGGATCCGAGACACCTATATGAAATTATACCGCATCCTGTGCCTTCGCAATATGTGGCTTATGGTGGCATTTCTTCTTACTTGTAAGGTAAATGCATTGGTGCATGAAGAAAGCTTGCATTTGATTTGCATTAGTCTTAGTATTAGGTTCAAAAGTAAGTTTTAAGCTGCACCTAGAGATATTAAAAGTGAAGTAGAATATATATTCATGTAATTATTTTCTAATAAATATTAAATGGGTTTTAAAAACCTCTTGTTTTTATCTTGGGCTTTAAAATTGTTTTCAGCTATTAGTTTTAAAACCAATAATTGAATGTTGATCTTGCTATGTTACATGAGAATAAAGTGGTTCAAAGATGTATTTGGATTTCATTTGGTTTATCTCAATAAGTAGTTCTTCGGCAGTGGTTTGGAAAATGTTTTTGTTGATAAAGTCATTATGGTCTTTTGCTCTTTTCTACCACAAGCCTTGTAGTAATGGTGTCTCTAACTGTATAATTTAAACGTGCAAAAAGCATAATAATTCTAACATATGTAACAATGATGAGAAAACACAGATCAGAGCTGTACAAAAACTGACAGTACTCAACTCTGTTTTAGGTGGCCTTCGCAGCAACAGATGCAGTGACTGGTCTGAAGCTAATCGAGGCAGGGGTGCAGAAGGAGAATTTGGCCTTGTTTGCTGTACCCATGGTGCCACTTCAGATCCTACTTCCTTTTCTGATCAGCAAGTACACGGCTGGACCCAAGCCTCTCACAATATTCCTGAGAGCATATCCTTTCAGGTAGTGATTTCAACAGATAACCATTGTTTTCTTCTCCTTTTCCCATGGGAAAATCGGCAAGTTTTTAAAAGATTACAGTATTTTGAGTTTACACCGTGTACATAATTTTACAATTTTTATAAAAGCATGAGCAGCTTTATTTTCATCTGAAACAATACACTGATGTGATGTTTAAGACAAGAATATGGTCAAATATTAATCCTACTTCCTCCTCTTTTCTTATTTAATCAATGTATTGGAATATATGTGATATATTTTTTCACAAAAAATAAGTCTTCTATAAAATTCCTACAACAGATAAAAAAAATATAGATTTTATGAGGATTGTTGTTATTACTTTAAAATCCAATGTATTTCAAATAATATTCTTGATGAAATAATGTTCTACAGTCATCTCATCGATTTAGAATAAATAGCGGGAGGCACATTCAAAGAGCAGTTTCAAACTTACAAATAGGCAATACTATGAACTTTCTTGAGGTTCAAATTAAAAAATTCTATATTAAAACAAATTTATAAGCCTTAAATCCAGTCCCATTATGCAAACCTTTAAAATCCTTTTTAGTATAAATAAATATTTATATTACTAATATTTTTTTTGAAAAAAATATTCACCAGACAGTCAAAGAAACAGCGGAATGGGCAAAGGAGACCCAACATACAGAGGGGTCATTTACCTCGATGTCTTCTAGATACATAATGTATTTATGCACAGGTGTATGCATTTATTGTTTTTTCTAATAATATGCATCGAGTATTTACTCTTTGTCCTGCCTCCACCACCCCTCTCATTCAAAAAGCTTTGAACTGTGCAAAATGACAGACCTGAGGAAAAGAGGTTTCCAAATAGATGACAGAAAGAGATAGGAATGTACAAAAAGAGCGAGTACGAATACTTGTCTATTCAAAGTTTGTAGAAAATTAGATTACTTCAAAACGTGAACCAGCATATATTTTTAATGGAGTGAAGGCCCAAAAAAGAATTTGCATCTAGTAAGTTCCACAGACAATGTAAAATAATAAAATTTGCTCTTCTGTAACATCCACAGGCAATACAAAAATAACAAAATTTGCACATCTGGCGATTTCCATGGGCAACGTAAAAGTTACAAAAGACATAAAAGTTCTCTGTAATAAAAAATATATAATTTTGCTGCAATTTTAATTTAAAAACTTGCATAGTCAATGGGTTAATTCAGCGATTCTCAACCTGTGGGGCGCGAGAATATCCAATACAAAATATTACTTAAAAAAATTGATTAATTGACTGAAAGGAAAGCACACATACACATAGAAAACAAAATACATTTAGACTTATTAGAGTAAAACAAATTACTAAATTAAAACTTTCTCAATCAAAACATACTAACTTAAAAACAAATTTAATAGTTATCAGTGACTTCCTTGGGCCTGTCTTCAAAGCAAAGTTTTTCGAAGAAAGGCTTAATATTAGAAATAGCCACTCTCAGTTGTTTCTATGTTTAGCCAAGATCTATAGTTTCTCTTCAAAGAAGCCACGACAGAAAATCCAGTTTACAAAAGTAGGATGTTGAAAATGGTAATAGAATGCCAAATGCCCTTGTTTTTAGTGCAGAAAAATCAATATCTACTAATCCCTAAAATTGAAATAGTGATTTATTACGAAATTAATTTTATTACTAAATTACGCGTTTTTACTCTTGTTTTGGCAGTTAGTTAAAAATAATTTAAAAACAGAATCAGTACTCAATATACAGTATTTTTGTTTACATTTTATAGTAAGTGGGAGGGGGGGGGGTGCGATGAAAGTTATGATAGAAAATTGGGCCGCGAATACTGAAAGGTTGAGAAACGCTGGGTTAATTCCTGAATGGATGGCTCAAGGGGAAGATTTGATAAGTTAATGAGCTACTATGATGGAGTGATATCAAAGTGTAAAGCATAAAATAGAAGCAATAAATAATATAATTATTACAAAATTTAGAGGATGATATTATCCATATCAGACCATTGAAATATTGAATCATTCTACACAATGTTTCTGAATCCTGAGTGCCTTGTTCTTGTTGATTAAAATTTTTAGTTTGGGTTTTAATTTTTATATTTGTTCAATATTTTGAATGCCCTGTGTTTTTCAGATTAGCTTTTGGGCTCTTATTTGCTGCATTATTATGGTGGACACACCAAGTGAAACTAGAATCTGGTGGTTTCCCAGTGTATTACTATGCTGTCATTTTGTCTGCCTTTGCTTTGCAACAGGTAAGCAGTTTGCCTTTGCATTTTATATCTTTTTGTACTTTCAAATTAATCTGAGTGTGCAATGTTTGAATTATTAAATTCTAATACTAATGAATAATAATTAATATACACCAGGTGACTCGTTCAGAATATTTTAATTCTATTTATTGCATCTCTTTCTGCGCTGATAGTTTGTCAATTAATCCAAGACTGCTTCTATATTTTTCATTGTTCAGTAAAATTTTATAATTCCTATATTTTGTAAAACTTACAAAATACCTGTTATTCCAATAATTTGGAAATCACCTTTTATCATGCTTATTTTTCCAATATAAAAAAATACCTCTTATCATCTTTTCACCAACCTTGTTGGGCCTAGTGGCTGTTGTTGGTGTACATTTTGCATTTTGTATTGTATTGCATTGTATTCCTATATTTTCTATAACAGGGTCGCAAAAGTCCCGAAAAAGTCATGAAGTTCAAAATGGGTCATGAAAGACACAAAAATTAACAGTGGATCAAAAAAATATTCTGTACCAGATATTTGTTATCTGACAGGTTTTTAAATATTTGGAATGTGATCTGCCCACTGCACAAAATACCCAATTATTTGGCATGTCAAATTTGGTTTTTAAAATGTAGTTAATTAAATTGTTTTGAAAATATGTATGAATTACAAACTTCATATTTGGAAGCAAGAGACATATTTATAATCATATATGGAATTTACAAGTTTCAAATTCTAGAGCCAGATATTGGGTACGTATCTGTCGTTCAGGGGACGCTGGATATCGAATATGTAGCAGAATCTATATTTGATGTATCACCGAATAGTCCTAAAAATATCATGAAAAAAATCACAAAAATTTCACTTTTGAAAATCTTTTTTTTCCTTTCTTTCTTTCTTTCTTTTTTTTTTTTTTGTAATGTATGCTAAATTTTTCTTATGATTTTTTTTATAAGTTACCTCTCCTTACTCTTTGTTTGGATGCAAATTTGTTCAATTTTTTATAGATTTTGTGCATTATTTCATTGTTTACTCTTTACTCCTTTTTTTTTTTAAATTTCCAGCAAAAAATTTCAATTTCTAGCTAAGGATGATAAATTTATAAGTAAGAAATTTGATTCCGTACTAAGGATAAAAAAGATTACGTGTCTTTCTTTTTAACACTATGACAGGCTTATTGTGTAGTTGTAATATTTTTAAAAATCATATTCACCCTCCTTTGGGTGTGCTCCTGCATAACATGAATATGTTACTTCTTCAATACAATGTGCCGGGATTTAAGGGGAATCCTCTGTTAACAAGCATTACGAAGAAATAGATCCTAACAAATTAGTGATGATGGTTAGTCTGATTTTGACTGATTTCTTCTTGCAGGTGACCGTGTATGGAATGTTTGTATCACTGATGGCTTTCTTTGCTAATGTGAGTGACCCTGCCATCGGTGGCACATATATGACTCTCCTGAACACTGTCTGCAACTTGGGTGGCAACTGGCCCTCTACCACAGCGCTGTGGATGGTGGATTCACTCACATTCAAAGCATGTAGTCAGCCGTCACTCAGTTGCGATACCAAAGAACTGGCTGCGGTTTGTATCGACTCTTTGTCTCACTTTCCTCATCCTTTTTCTTCTTTACTTAAATTTTTAAAATTATTTTTTGCTTGGTATGTTGAAATATTATTTAAAGCATTAATCACGTGTATTACACGATTAAAGACAAGACATGCTTTAAATACAAGAGGAAAAAACCTATCTTTACTTTGCCCCTGCGGTTTGTATCTACTCAACTTCTCATTTTTCTCACCCTTTTTTTTTTTCTTTACTTAAATTTTTACAATTATTTTATATTTGGTATTTTGAAATGTAGTTAGGGGTACACGTGATTAATGCTTTAAATGCAAGAGGAGAAACTATCTTTACTTTGCCCCTGCTGTAGTGTTTGAAAAAATCCAGTGGGGAGGCAGAAATTTTCAATGTCAATTTCATTATTATTATTTTTTAAATGCGTTATAAAGAAGTCTTTTGAGTTGAGTGGGAGAAATTTCTTAGCGCTATAACTTTACACTGAATCAGAGATTTTTCGTGGCTTTGAAACATGCATGTGAAATCAACCATATTAGATTTTTTCAAATGTGAATTTAAAGTGGTTTTTTTTTATAAGGGACAGGTAGAAACCAGATTTTTAGAGGAGAAAAGTTGTTTTGAGGCCTTTCAATGATTAATTATATATATATATATACTTTGAATATTCAGGAGTAGACATTTCTTCATTTAAAATCTTGACCTTTAGAAAAATGAAGATAATTGTATTATAATCAATTTCCTAAATTTTGTAATTATATTTCACATAAAAGTATAAAAATTCACAGTTGATCTATGAATGCATTGATGCAAGAAAAGGAAATTAAATAAATAAATTAAAAAAAAATGTTTTAGTTTGATTTTTTATTGTTTATGCTATGAAAGCCTTAGGGCCATTTCACAGCATTTTCTAAAAATGTAGAGCCCGCAACATGACATTTTTTTTGTTATAACTACGTAATTTACAGTTTAATTATCACTAAATTTTATTTTCAAATAATGTTCTCAACACATTATTTGAAAATAAAATTTGGTGATAATTAAACTGTAAATTACGTAGTTATAACACAAAAAGTGTCATGTTGCGGACTCTACGTTTGGACAAAATACTGTGAAATGGTCCCTTATCTACTTCTCTATTCAAATGCATAATTTACAGAAATGTGGTTTAGGATCTTTATCTAAGAGATCTAAATACACTTACAACTTATTCAAAATTTGGAGTGTGAATAATGAATGTCAATATTTAGTTGTGAGAAGAACTTTTAGAATCATGTGCGTCATGATAATTTTTAAAACAAATTTAACCATCAAAATGCATCTAAAATTTAATTTTTGTTAACTGTATATGCATACAAAATTAATTAAGTGCCAATGCTAAATACGTTTTTAAACATTTATGAAGTTTCAAGTGCAAACTTTTTCAATTTGTAATTACCTCCCCAAATTTTAAAAATGGATCACAGGGGCCTTAATTGTTCTAAGTTTTAGTTCTTAATTAATTTTTATGTCAAATATTCCGTCTAATCCAACGCGAGCAGAATCAGTCAGAAAAATTAATAAATTAATTTTTAAAATAATTAATGAAAAAATAACCAACTTGTTCAAACTTAAACTTATAAACTCACCGACTTATATTATTTGTTAATCGTTTTTTTCTTTAAAAATATGTTACGCAAGCACTATAATAGTTAGGTAACAATTTGAATGTGGTTTTACTAATTAATTTTTACTTCTTAAAAAAATAAATAAGTAATATATATTTAGAAATGAAAACAAAATTTGAAATGTCATAACACAATGTGTGTTTACTCCAATCACATGGTTATACACCTTTTTTTTTTTTGTAATCCAACGGTACTCAAGAATAAGAATAGGCAGTTTAGAGGGTTTCAAGTGTAATTCAACAAAACTGATCACTCACCAAATATTTCTGTATCTTACAGAAATGCGTCGAATCCGGTCACGAGTGCCTTATCCGAGCAGATGGCTACTATGTCGAGACAGCAGCATGCATATTGTTTGGATTTCTGTGGCTGCGTTGGGGGCGAAGAACTGTCAGACGATTGCAGAATCTGCCACCTTCTGCCTGGAAGTGCCCCAGGTAAGGTTTTTCATTTTGGTATGAATAAGCAATTCCTGCCAGTAGTACAAATATTGTTGATTCAGAAAGCTTAACAATTTTTTTGTTTCTTGTATAGCTTCCAGCTTCTTGGATCTCTAGAACATCTTCAAATTCATGAGTTTTTAATTGTTTCACTAAAGTTTTATTCATTTTGTAGATTCTTATTTTATCATTTCACTTATGGAAGAAGGAAAGTAGTGCTCTAATACATAGTCGCAGAAAATGGGGGGTCAATCCTCTTTTTTGCCAAACTGCTAATACTTCTTGAATTTTATTTCACGTGTGTGTCTGAGCTTAATTTTAAACTCAGACACTTTTTTTTCTATAATAAAAAGGTGCCAATCAAAGAAGTACATGAAAACTATTCTGATTTTAGAAATATCCCCTGCACCCCCCCCCCCCTTGTTTTTCTTTTTGAAAAATTTTATCCACAATGCTAATGGTCCAAAAAATGGAACGCGTAGAAAAATTGTAACCCCTCCTCCCACATAGCTTAAAAACTTTTTACACAAATACTAGATTTGAAGAAAACTTTAAAATATTGCACGAGTACCCCTATTTATTTATAATTTAACTTATAAACTTATCCTCTTTTAATCTGGAAATTAGCATTGGTACTTTTATTATTGAGAAAACTTGTTATAAAAAGGATTTTAAAATTTTAGTAATTTGTTGTTTATTTATCAAAATTTGTATTATTATTGGTTTAATATGCTTGATTAATGAATTTATTAAGAATGTTTTTGGAGCATTCTATGTATTTTGACTTAAAGTGTTCTAAATTTTGTTTCAAAGGAGACATGTTGGTGGAAGTTATGGTAGCAAATCCTGGCATAAATGTAATTTTTTTAGCAGAGATTATCTAAATGGTTTGTGCTGTCTGCTTTCAATGTTTAACGTGTTCAACTTTTTTTCTTTGTTTGCACTTTTCCAAGACATTGCATATTTTCCCCAAATTTATTTTATTAATTTATTAAACTATAACCTTAATGCAAAATTATAAACTTGTGAATAGGCATAGAAAAAATATTCTAACTAGATTGGAAAAAATACAATTAAAGATAAAAATTTATTTAAAAATATAAATTCCTGTATTAAAATTTTTTTCACTTATATATAGTATTTTATTTAGATTTCTTTTCTCCAAGATGGAAGTATTTTGAATAAGAATGACAAAAATAGATACAAATAAAAATAACTCTCATCACTCATTATTTGACATACTTATAACAAAATTAATCAGCTATGCCACCTTATGGAGGATCATTAAACTGAGAGTATTTCACTGTCTTAAAAAAGATTCCAAGTATGTGTCTTTCTCCATTAATAGGTTGTTTACGATTCGTCCTTTGAAAGATGTGTAAACAGTTTAAGTATATGTTGATCAAGTGTTGCATTTCAAATTTTAAGGTAAGAGTCACAGTACTGAACAGGAAAAAAATATATTAAAAATTGCTTATTCATTATTGTTAGATACGTAGTAGTTCGCAGCTTCTGAATTATTTTCGAATTTATTACCATAAGTTTACTTTTTTTCTACAAAGTAAAGGCACTATTATATTTGCCAAAAAATTCTCACCCAAATTTCCATTTTACTCACCCATTAGTCAATTTTGACTAATTTTTTCTTTACATCCCTATGTATGTACGTACGTAAGTGTGGGCTGCCAAAATATCCATTTTGTTGTGATGTCACTATGTGTGCATGCATCTCGCAGAACTCGCATATGGTTAGTGGCAGAAGGTTGAAATTTCGTATATATACCTGTGGAACATTTAGTTTTGCCGCCTCCTGTTGGGTTGCAATGGGATGCTCCTAAAGGGTTCTTTTACTCCATTTTGTGAAAATTCTGTGACAATAAGGTCAAGTTGTTTTTAGTATTGAAATATTTCATGAAAAGTATCACTCAATCCATTTCTAGAGTTTAATTGGCAGCAACTTGATGCTATCAAACCAAAGTTGGCTCCAAAATGGAGAGCCAAATCCAGTGTCAATTTTGCAACCCGGACCATATTTGGCAATTTCTTCTAGAGCTCCCATGATGTTAAAGCATTTGCAAGAATTATATCATGTGTATTTAGTCAAAGGGTAGAAAATTTAAAGTGTCTTTTGCTTATAAATGCGCATTTATGTCATCAATTGTAGTACAAATATGATTCATGTGAAAATGATTATTTTTTTCTGCTGAACATCAATAAATCCAATACTTTTTTTTTTTTGCAAATTTTTAATGAAAATTAGGCCCGTGTGCTGTGGAGTTAGAAAGTGCCCCGCTCCCTTCTTTAAGGAAAAGTAGGAACTATGCTAGAAAAGTATCTATCTGAGGAGGGAAAAGAGTGGTTCTTGTTTGGGAAAGGATTCATTTTCCTTCCCTGGCCACATTTTTACATCAAAATTGAATACTTTGTGGAGGGGGTGAGAAGCAATGCCTTGCGGACCTCTACTTGCCATTGCTGCTAGGATGATGTTATTTCCAGATTGCAGAAAATTCCTATAGACTAAAATTTTCTTAAAGCAAGAAATTTTTGTTAAAAATTCCCGCAAAATTTTATTTACATTCTTTTAAAAGCATGTTATTATATAGGACAGCCAAGCAATCTCATGCATTATGCCTAGCTGTGTCCAATGTGAGATAAGCCTAATTTATATCGGTTGTTAAATTTCTTGTATTAAAAAATCATCTGATGGGTTTGAAAGAAAAAAAAATCATTGATTCGTAGAGTAGATAACCCAAAAGGTATCTCCTGTAAAACATGTAAATAAAAAAATAATAAAATAAAATATAAGTCCTAGAATGTAAAATGTTTTCTAGACCTAGTTTGAGTGCTTGAACACATTCTTCGCCTCTGGTTATTTCATGAGGAACGTTTCTGTGGTGTCTCCACCTATTCAGAAGCCCAAGTGAGTGGAAGTTCATTAATGGTACTTGAAGAAGGAACAAAAGTTATGAGGATAAAATACTGATGCCATAGCTGGGCTGATGAACAGTAATTTTGAACACAAAATTGCCTAAATCTTGGTTTGTATTCAATTGGCTTGACGTTGTCTTCCTTAAACTGCCCAGACCATTTATCTGTGCACAATTATTCACAAAACTAGGATCATCCACATCATCAGTTTCTTTAGCTGCCGCTCTAGCCTTAAACTCCTTTTTTTCCAGGAGAAATGCAAAATAATTTGAATGTTTGTTTTGTATAACCCATTGTAACATAAGCACTTCATATGTGTGAGAAATCACTGAAACTAGTAACAATATGAAGTCTAAGCCTTGCCCTCTCAAACTGCGATTTCTGTGCAAAAACCGTTTTTTATAACAAGTGAGTCTTCAAGTAAAGTACAACAAAAATACTGAAAATTTTTTGACTCAATATTTAAATTTCAAATACAGTAACTTTTTTTTTGTCAACTCAGACATGAAAGATAAGTAAATCCATGTATTTTAACCTATTAAGCTATATTATCCGGAGTTATAGTTCTTTATTAATTTTTGTCTCCTTATTGTAGTTTTGTGTCAAAAAATATGTAGTTAAATTAACCCTTTCAGTGTCTTTTGTTATTATATTCTTAATTTTTTTGAAGAAAAAAATAAAAAAGTTATTGGTGTTTTAATTCATCAACTACAGCACAAATATCGGTAATATGCTAAAAACAGTAAAAAATCAACTCTAAGAATTAAAGGGGAGGTAGGATGTATGTGTCCCATTGGTCTGTTTTGCCAATTTTATAGTGAAAGATATTCCTTAAGTAATGCTGAAATAATGTTTAAGAGACCAGTGAAAAGCCAAGTTATTTTTATTCATAACTATTTTGCATAGAGTCATTTAAATCTGTGGACATGAACATGTATTTCTTTGTTGTAGTGAATGGGTTAAAATAATAATAACAAAAAATTCTTTAGTTTTTTGTTGAGATGGAAACCTTTGAAGTTGATGTAAGTTTAAAATTTGCTTTCCTTCCAGTGTTCTAAGCAAAACTCATGTGGTTTAAAAAATTATTTTTATAATTGAAGAACAATTCTGGGTTGTTGAAAATTTTTTAACATTAAAGGGGGGGGGGGGCGCTTCAGCTCCTTTTGTTAGCAAATAATGTTGAATCAAAACCATTGCTTTGGGTAATAAAATCTATTATCGTTTTTTAGAAGGATGTTATAATGTTCAAAAAGTAATTGAGAAAAAAAAAAAAAGATGTTTTTGCATTAAGATCTAAACTTGCTTAATTTTAATATTGGAAAACAAGTATACAATCCGTTCAAATTAATTTTTCTTTTTTTCATTCTGACAGGAGTACTGTTTACCAAAGAGTGGAATAAGGAATATTGTTGCCTGAGGACCCGGTTGTGGAAAAGCACATTCCTAGGATTTTTAATGAATATCTTTTATATGCACTGTTGACATGTGGAAACTTTGAACCAATATTATTTGTTAACATTATAAAATAAATATTGTTTTCTTTCATATTTAGAATTTGAATCTTTTTTTGTGTGTGTGTATTCCAAAAAAGAAAACAGTAAAAAAGTTAAACTAATTTCCTACATCTTGTCGCAGAAGAAACTTTATGCCAGTTCAACTTAGTATGGTGGAAACAATATTTTTCAATTCTTTTCCTTAAACTTTGGTTCAAATTATAGCTATTTTTTTTTATTTAAGCAATCTTTTTCCTTTTTTTTTTCTTTTTTTTTTTTTTAACTAAGAAAAAAAAACTTATTGCAAAAATTTTATCATATCTAAAAAAAACTATTTTGTCAAAATTTATAATAAAATCAGCACCTAAAATAAACTATTCTATTTGTACATTATTATTATTTTATTTACTTTGCTTCATTTAAAACATTTAGCTGACAAAAATCCAACCCTTTACTATTGGTTTTTAATCCAACTTAAAAATGATAAAATGTGCTTCATTTGAAAACTAAAAACTAAATTTTGTATTGAAAATATTTTTTCCTGTTATTTTTAATTAAATGTGAAAATAAAAGTACAATAAGTGTTTGGTACAGACATTAAGGGTTAAATGTATAATCAAAATAAATGGTGAAGAACTTACATAGCTTTGAAGAAAAAAGTTATCACAGTGAAAAAATCAAATGATTTTTTGAAGAGTTGGATGACAAAAAAAAAAAAAAAAAAAATCATGATTTAATTTAATTCCGTAGTTGAAGAGACATCATTTATAAGAGTTAATTTTTTATTGAAATGTGAAAAAAAAAAGTCAGAATTGAGAGGGGGAAAGTGAAGTTACCATTCATGTAAATCGTCAGCTATTCAGAGAAGATATCTAAACAACACCAGTACTACCTTCATTGGATCATTTTCCACTAACTGCCAAAAAAAAAAAAAAATCGTATTTCTTTGAAGTTGGTTAATGCGAATGGGAAAAACAGCCACGAGGGGGGGGGGGGGGAGGAGGTGCACCATTGAAATCCTAAGTGGATGTGCTGCATTTTTGGAAAAGTGTATCGTAATTGGGGGACCTTTTTTTCTGTGGGGGGGGGGGGGACACCTCTGTATTTTAATATTAATGCTTTATCCTCCTGAAACCTGAGCAAAATAAAATACACATATTCTCTCAACTATTAGTTTTTCTGAACAATTGTGCATTAAAAGTGATGTTTTTCAAAAAATTAATAAACTTGTATTGTTAAATTTTTCTGTCGGGGGGGGGGGGGGGGGCACATCCATTTGAATGTATGTGGAGGTCGTAACTACAGTAGAACTATGCGATCTTACGCAAAAATAGATAAACAAAAAATTTTATTCATTACTTATAACATAAGATAAGAGATCAAACTTGTATAAAAATCCTAGAACAATAGTAAAAAAAAAAAAAAAAAAAAATAATGCGAAAATCAAAACAACCGCGAGAGCGCCGAATTTCAACTTGACTCGTGTTCTTTGCCATATTGTAAAAAAAAACTACCGTTTCAGAATTCTCAAAATTCAAAAGTGATTTCCTATTCCTCCTTTATAATTCCAGTCCAGGTCTTGCTTGCTAAAATAAAATCTGTCACAACAGGGAGAAAAGGCAAAACATCCATTTTATTGGATGCCAGGTCTCAGGAGGTAACTAATTTTTTAAACAATAGGCGTCAGAAATGTTAGAATCAACATTATTAAAGCATAAAATGTACAAAAGTATGTTGCATAAACGTATTTCAGGGCTAGAACACCTTTTCCAGTTGAGAGCTTGAGCTTCCTATGCTAAGCAGTCAGTAGAGCATTTTAAATTTTAGCAAGGAAAGGGGAAAGAGCTAACTTGAAATGAAATTAAATTGATTGTAGTTTTTTTTTCCTATTTCGGGTACAAACGTTTTGTATTAATAGTTGAAAACAGGTGCTTAACGAATATTCAAAAGCTCTTCAAACTTATTAGTGTTAAGTATATTTTCGCTTATAACTTTCTTTGGTTTTGGGAGCAACATAGATATATGACGCAGATATTTCTGTCATTTAAACCCGTTTTTGTGATTGTGTGCGGCGTTGGGCATGTTGAGGGCAATAAAATTGAGCATAAGCGTTTTGCAGCTAATAACCGCATTTCTTAACGAATCTTGATCGAAATTTCGATTTTCAGTCTACTTTTTCATAAAAGTAAAAAAGAAAAGAAAGAAAACTAACTATTTGATTCAATTTGCAAATTTTTTGAAATTTAAAGTGCTTTTATTTATTTATTTGTCATTATTGTTTTGCTTAGCAACGTTTGAAAAGTAAAGCTATGTTTTTTGTTTAATAAATTTCAATCAAAATATTTTGCTTAAAAGAAAATGCTTTTGTAAAGTATTGTGTAACAGTTGTTCATACTTTATGTATCTTTTTACCTATTCAGTTTCAAGGGCGGATCTAGAAAATCTTCAAGGGGGGGGGGGGGGGCGATTTTGGAAATCTCAGGGTTCAATGTAAGGATGGATGGAGGAGATTCTTTATTCCTTTTCAACAGTCCCTCGCTTCCCCCCCCCCTTTTTTTCAAACAGCAGGAACAACAAAAACAATGCTAGTGTAGTCTATTTAAAATTTTACTAGCACATTTTTTCAATGCATATACGTTTATTCAAAGCCCTTATAAAAGGAACACAAGCTGACGTTTTTTTGCTTTCGCAAATCTGTCTATAATTTTTTCAACGTCCAATGTAATATCTTTATGCATATGCAATAACGCTAATTCAGTGAGTCTATCATCACTCATTCTGCTTCTTAGCCAAGTTTTAACCGATTTAGGATTTCCTTCAAGCTTTCTCAAGAAAAATGTAGGCTTGTAAATACATTTTCTAAATTTGAGTTGATATGTCTAAATTACAAAATAATAGCAATTATTAGTAATATATTTTCTAAAATTTTCAAAATGTAATACTAAATATGTACTAAAAGAACTATCAACGAGTATGTGCAATTTATATAAACATCTGTAATTATGAACGTTCAATGAAATGTTTCAGACTCCAGGTTTTAGCGTAAATGCTGCAGGAATTTACACCACGTGCTAAGGGTTGGCTAGCTGTCACCAGTTTGATAGGTAGAAGAAAAGAGCAGGGAATCTCTTTCCCAATACTCCGAGGATTAGCAACTCAGCAATACTTAAGGACAAAGGAACAGGGGGAAAGCATAGAACTTGAAGGGCGTTTAGGCTGGGATTCCAAGAACATAAAAAAAATGGCTGGTCCCGGGGCACAAAGAGTAAAAACTCACTTAGGAGTGTCGTTGTAGTATCCACTTGAATCAGCCCAAGGGGGGGGGGGGGGGGTGATCGCCCCATCGCCCCCCCTTAGATCCGCCGTTGTTCAGTTTTGAAATTCTATATTGGTAGGAGTTTTTCTGTAATTCACAACTTTCAAATTTTGCTTTTAAAAGACTGAACTATTACCTATTAATTAAGTATTCTTGATTTTAAAATTTTCGTACTAGAAGTAATTCTTGTAAGATAGTACTAAAATATAACTCATAACATTATGAGAGAATGAATTTGATATCATCGTTTTTATAGCAGTTAATAATTTTCTTTGTACATAAAAGAGTTATTAGTTCGAAATAATTGTTTCAGAGATTAAAAGATTAAAAACGCTTCAAACAATTTGGAGCTTGAGCCAAATTAAAGAGAAAGATAAGTGTACGGGGGCTAATGTTACAAAAATCGATGTTGATAAACGGTAAAGTAGGATCGTTTAGTTCTGCACGAACTTTTTGTTTCATTCTAGAATTAGAAGTTTCTTAGATATTTTTTTGGAAATCCTAGATAGTTGGGTCTCAGACGTACAAACAATTTTATGTTTTTGATTGTTTAATTCGGGGGGGGGGGGGGAGGGTAATGAAACTGTTATAAATTTTCAAAGCAGATGAAATAAATTTTAAGTTCAGTGGGATTGATCAGTAATTGTTCATTATTTTTTTGAATCGGCCTTCACACACCTTTATTATGCATGATATAAGATTGTGGACAATTTTTTAAAAATAATTTTTTTACATTTTTTTTTTTTTTTTTGCAATGAGCAATGAACTCTTTCTCTTTTTTTTTATTTTGGGGAAGTTTTATTACAATTTAAGTGAAAAAAAAAAAAAAACTTTTTTTTTTCACAGGAATATTTTATTCCAAGTATTTATTTATGACTTATTTTTTGTCTATTTCTTGTTATTTTATGAAAGGGGGGGGGGGGGGGGGAGGGATCCAGAAACTCGTCTGAACCATTTCATCAATACTGTAGCATGGATAGGTTGTTTTTCTTGCGCTGATAGTATGCTGGCTGTGAAGCAACATTTACAGAATTCATTTGGTGTTTTTATTAAGAACGTACAAGCGGTTTGGTGTGAAAGCATTAATGTGTCGCGTGCGATCTGGCATTTTTTTTTTTTTTTTCGATTTTCAGAGATTACTTTTTATTAATTTTATTAAGTTCGTTTGTCGGGAACGTCAAAATTTTATATCACGTGAAAAAAAAGCATGATAAAATCTTCTATTGTAATTGCTCGCTATAAGCGATTCAAACCGTTTTTCGAGTCTCCTGTAAAATTTACTAAAATCAGATAGGAGGTGTTGGCAGATCTACCTCGATAAGGCGAAGACTAGAATAGCGGTACTCAACTTGCGATCTACGGAGCTTTTGTGAGAGTTCGAGTTCCGGTGAAGGCAATTAAAATGCAATAAACTTATTTTTGTGCAAGTATGTTATGCATTACTTGACTATGACTGCTTTTGAGAAGGTACGCTTAACATTTAAAAACATTTTGTTATTCTTTTTTGCAAATATAAAGATAAAATTGAAAAACATTTACGATGTTCGTTGCCTTAATTTTTTAAAAACAATTTTCCTCTATTTTCCGGACATCTATAGAACTGAATCGACTTCGTTTTTTGCGTGTTGTCGAAAGCATATATTTTTGACGAGCAAATCGATTAATCCTCATGTGTAGGATCACAATGGTTGCAGTTTATTATGTGTTTTTTTTCCATTTCAACACTGAAACAAACTAAAGGAACTAATTAAATTCTTCAGGTATGCATTAATGAAGAGGGGAAAGAAAATGAAACTCGTCGTCTTTCTTTCCGCTGTCGTAATTGTCAAGGAATTCACGAGTTTCACACGGAAGAGACTGCCATAAATGCGTTATCGTCGTTCCTGTAACAAACAGACGATTTCGATGCCTATAGCACCAACAGAGACAGATTTCCTGCTCCATTTTGCATAAAGGCGCAATCAACAAATCATTCTCTGGGATCTTCCTCCGTGAAAGTAATTTTTAATGAACTAAATGACGAGCAAATAGCAACATGAGGCATGCTAAATAAAATACAGGTAGCCTATGTTTCACGCAGAAAGGAGACGGGAAACATTTCATCTGCGTCCCCTGAGGTGTAAAAGCGTCGTTTTACTACAGTTGCAAAATTTTGAGTTGACTATTTTTGTTAATGGTCTGAGGTGTATGTTTTAAAAATATCAAATTGGCTTTTTACCTCATCCGGGTTGAGGTTTGAAAACATAATACTTTCTGTGTTATTTGATTTTAGCAACTTGAAAATAATTATGTGCAAAATGTAACCATGCTTTTTGGGATAATGACATTTAAATTTCCTGCTATTAGCTGACGTTCTAAAGCAGCGATTCTCAACCTTTTTTTGTCGCGACACTTTTAACTATTTCAAAATTTGGCGGAACACTAAGAAAAAAATAAGTTTAAACGTTATTTACTTACCCATAAACTGTGTAAAATAGTTCATGATAAGAATTTTGAATCGTAAAATAAAATAAAATAATATGACCAACAAAAACAGCGGTACGTTTATTACAAGGTATTAATAAGAATACTTTTAATGAGAGCTTGATGTGTTTTGATAGTTTCATTTATACTTGGTCGTAAAAATAATGTTTTCTTTAGTTTAAACAAAATTTATTCGTAATTTAAAAAAAGCATTATAATTTTTACGATATACATTTCTAAAATTTGGCGGCACACTTTAAAAACTTGTTGGCACACAAAAGTGCCGCTGCACAGTGGTTGAGAATCCCTGTTCGAAAACATGTCGTTAGCCTTTACATTGATGCTCAGTCACGGAAGTCAGGAATGGGAACTTGATGTATGACCACACTCAACGGCACGACTGAAAGGTAGCGATACATAAATTATGAAATGTATATACACATTTAGAGTTAGAGTATAACAAGGTTTTTGAAGGCTAAAGCTACTGAATAATGTGATGAATATTGTATAGCGAGAGCTGTTCGTTTTCCTTACATTGACACTGCTGCTAGAGAAATTGTACAAAATTCATTTATGTTTTATTGAGAATTTACATGAAAGGAACTTGACAACAAAACTTTAATAACTGCAGAAAAGACGGAAGGCTCTCGAATCTTCCTAATGCAAGGTACGTAGTGTTTTCTGGAATTTTCAAACTGCTTGGCGCTCGGGTATAAAAGCAAGATGCAAGGCTTTTGGCCAATTTGATGAGATTAGATGACATTGAGATACGAGTAGTTTTCTCTCGACTGTGACGTATTGTAGCAGTATGTCAGTGATCTGAGTGATTTTACTCGGTGTTATTGTTAGTAATTGAGTAAAACTGCTTTTGTGCAGTTTTAAAAAACAATTTACTGTAATTATTCGTTACTGTACGAGTAAGAAGTTTTATAGTGTTTAAAATTATTCAAGTTTCGGACTCCGCTTAATGAGACGACGGATCAAATATATGTTAATTAAAAAGTAAACCAATTGATGGGAAAACATATGTTGTCTCTGATGATGATGATGATGATGACAGTTTCTGTCCTTCTTATGTTCCAGCGACTTGGGAAAAGTTTCAATATAATTACGGAAACTTACTCGTACTCTAGTACTTTAGAAGATTACCGAGTCTAAGTTGGTTAGATATGTGTATTTGTCATTTATTTCAGCTTTAAAAATTAATCATTTTGAGAAATGTCTTCGTTTTTATTCAAGATGTTTTCGCTGTTAAAAATATTCATTAATTGACTAACAGTTTTAAAATTTAGATCCGATGTTTTTCGGATAAGCACCTCACTCACTCCAGTAATCCATGAGCCTGAACACAGACAAAGTTAGTCGTCAGGATATGTCGCATTTATGTCATCAACCTGAGAGTATTTTCAAGGCAGAAATGTCTTTCCCGTCAGGGGTAGCCTTCCAGAGTTGGAAATTACAGCCGATCTCTTCCTCCGAATGGAGCACACGCACGCGGTGTCTACAGCCACCCAATGAGGTCTCCAGGCATCACCGGGGGTTCGTCCGTACACTTGTACCCATGATTTCTTCGGCCGGCAAAAAGATTGCACGCCTTCTAAAAAAAAAGGAAGGAAGAAAAAAAATGCTTGCGAGGGAGAAGTTGGATTTTAGCTTTAAAAAAAAAAAAAAATGGATATCAATACAGTAGGCAATCTTTCTTTTTAGTTTGCTATTTCATACCTAGATAGTGCCACTAAACTTCTGAATATAGAATGACTTTAATGTGGTGCCATTTATGAAACAGCTAACTAGTACCCACCTCCGATACCTCGACAGGATCTTCCTGATGCCCTACATCTGGTGGCAAAGAGAAAGGATTCCGGGTGCACCTGGACTGTCTGAAGGTCGACGTTGACCGCAGACCGGGGCTGCTCGAAACCCTGCACGGAGTCGCAAGCATCCACAAGATCCAGTTCTGGGCCGCCCCACTGAAACAAAACGCAGCATTAACCTCAATAACTAAAGAAATCTCTGTACAAGGGCCTTGAAGAAATAAAATGCGATTTATTTCAGAGAATACTTTATTTTCCAAATTGTAATACAAAAATTGGGTGCGTGTACTCAAGTTAGCTCGTCAAAAATTGTAATTTTTATAATGATTGTTTTTTTTTCTTTTTATATAATGACTTTTCGGTTGAAATTTCAACAGGAAAAAAAAAAACTGTGCGTTCAGTACCCTGGCCAAATTAATAGACGCCCTAGAGAGTTTTCGTCATTTTATATTTAACACTGTCTGATGCAAAATCCCGTTTTTTACTTATTTGGTCAAGTTTTAATATACAATGTTTACAATTTCCATATAAAATTCATTCGCTTTTGCATTTAGGGGACTGTCAACAAATTGAAGAAGGAGAAACATGTTTTGTATACTGTTGCATCGTAAAAAGCTGGGAATAAGCTGTCAATTTCAGAAAAGAGTTTAATTGGCATGTGCAATTAATCTGTGAATTTTTGTAAAAATTGTACTTATCTTCACGAAAATATAGGCATTTCTCCAATTTCCTTCACACGTTTCTGTCTTATAACAAGCAAAGTTTATCACAAAACGTTACCAACCTTTCAGAAAGCTTGACAGCACACAAATGAAGAACTATACTGAAATTTGATAAAAATGTTGAATATTTGATAAATTATGGACATTTAAAGCAATCTTTTCCTGCTCACATGCAAGAAAGATAGCAATTTTTAGCTTTCAGAACTTCAAACCCATGAGTACAGGACAGCTCATAAAAAAATTATGTATAATATCTTAAAAATTCAGAAAGGTTTTGTCAATTTATTGTGTTTTAACATTTTCTGGAAAAGAGCTATTTCTTAAGAGGATATTCACAAATCAGTCGCATGTGCTGGCAATCGTTCAGTGCATTTATGCTGAGATTTGTGATAAAAATCGAGTATTCGAGAAGAATTTCTTACCATCTTTACCAAGAACAGGGATGGAGAAAGTTTGTACATGCGCGGGAGCCTTGTGCTCTTCCGCCTATGGCAGTAGGTGTAGTTTCCTCTGGAAAACCCTTGTTTATTTTAAATCTATTCTTGAAAAGTACCCAATACAATAGGATTTTGATATAAAAACATACCTAATACCAAGAACTTGCAAATATTTTCAATAAATTTGACTTATTTATTTATTCCAAGCCGGCCGGGAATCTGAAGGGTAGCAGGAAGTGGTAGTGTTTGTTTTTCACATGACACCTTCAGCTAATTAGCTGTCCAACTTGGAAAACGATATTTCATTATTTATTCTTTAAAAGTTAAGCAAATCTTGAAGAAAAGTTATGAATAGGATTCACAAGTAAAGAATATTATTTTGTCGTAGTAAAAATAGTTATTTGTGTGCAGAAAGAGCTGTGTGCAACGAGCACAGTGAGAAAGGAATAAAATTTCTTACCGGTGCTTCTCCCTCAAAGGTGAAATCTTCAGTCTTGTCAAAGGAATCGGCTGAAAACAAAAAAGCAATTCAACCACCACTTTAAATCATTAACTTAAAATTTCTATCGAATAATGCACAAATATTCATTAATAAACATTTTACAGGACTGTTCAAGTAATATCTTCGTCTATGTGGTAGGTTACAATAACTACAATAAAAAGCTAATTTCAATTGAAGATGCACAACGATAGAGATCAGGTATTCGAGTCTCCCAGCATTTCAGTGATTGTTTTTAAAGAATTCAGAAAAGCGATCTTGTAAGACTTGCAGAAGACAGAAGTTCTTCAAGTGCTCTGCAACTAAAAGTGCAGGGATTTACTAAATCAAAGTAACCTTTCCATACAGGGATGGTATAATGTTATATAATACCTACGTATGTTAGTAAAAATTCCGTTTAACAGAGTAAAAATAGTGCTCAAATATGTCTATTAAATGATGTATACAACAGCAGAAAGAAGTTGTGAAACAGCATTAACCTCTTCAGACCCCAGAACTAAGCACAAACAATTTTGACGCAATTTTTTGGTTCTCTGATTTAAAAATGATTACAAAACAAAATAACTATTTTTTTAAATTTCAATTAATAATTAGTATAAATAATAATTAATGCCCAATTTCCATGTTTTCCATGTTTAAAACGAAGTAAACTATCTGTTGATTAATTTCAAAAACAATTGGGTGTTTTAGCTTTCAAATTGCACAAACGGTAGTTAATAAACAGTATTTTAAAATGTACCCAATTGGGTGCGCTTGGAATGAAGAGGTCAAATTCCTTATGGGTCTCCTACAGTCAAAGGGTTAGGGTACAGTGTGAGTAAATAAGTGTAATACAACAATTGAAGGTAGCATGTATATATAAATGAAACCAAAAGTTTGTGTGTGTGTGTGTGTGTGTGTGTGTGTGTTGTCTGTCTGTCGATCGCCTCCTGGCGAGATGGAACGGTCTAAGAGTACGAAATTTTGGTTACAGGTACCTTAGACCAGGTCCTCGTGCACCTCGAAGCGTTTTTCCGAAAATTCGAATTTGTTCTTCTTTTATTCCAATTTTAAGCAAAACTGTTGATTTGGGTTTATCTCATCGAAGAAACGTCCCACGTATTAGATTTTTTCAGCATTTGAATGCCCGTAAAAAACTGCACAATATAATCTCTTTCTGCAGTTCGTAGAACAAATAGAACACACGCAGTATTCGCTTGAAGTAGTTTTCGAACTTTAAAGCAAGGCTTATCTCTGAATTTATCTGCTCAATTTGCGTGTTTCGCCAAAATAAATATACTACTTTTGTCGCCAACTGGATGATTTTTGTTAACGTAAGATTGCAAAAATGATGTTTTATCTTTATTCATGCCGCTTCATGAGTGAAACAAATTCTAAAAATTCATTTCATTTTTTAGCATAATGCAGACGATTTTTAATTACTTCTTGAGGTTGATTCTTCTTTGTTTTTTGCCAATTTAGTATTATGGTACCTGTTCAAAAATTTCATGAAATATATTATGTCTTATTGTAGAGTCTCCGTTTTATCAGCCCCCCCCCCCCAAAAAAAAAACAAATTCTAAAAATTCATTTCCTTTTTATGCATATTTTGTGGATTATAAACTGCAGACGGTTTTCAATTACTTTATCTGGAGGTTGATTTTTCCTTCCATATTTTACTCAAGTGATTTATTTTATAAAACATTTACTTAATTTTGTTTACTGTATATTTGGCACTATTTGGACAGAATTTAGTTACTTCTTTCTATCAACTTAAATTTCACGAGTCAGGATTGGTTCAGTACTAAACATTTTCTAACTTAAATGTGCATTAGCCTTTGGAAATAATGCTTTCCTTTCTTTCGTTTTATTCGAATTTTATGAAAGTGCGATTTAATTGAATTCAGGGAATCCTTTGACGGTTTTGCAAGCGGTATTTATAGGAATTGTCCGTATTTCGATGGGGAATTTAAGATGGACTGTTGGTAATTTTAGGAACGGTAGCTCTTGAAGGTCAGTATTCTAATGTTTATTTTTAGTCACTGACGTCTTTATTCTAATGGAGATTTTTTGAGACTAATGTCTTTATTCTATTAGGGATGTTTAGGAATAGTTGTCTTTATTGAAACAGGGGGATTTAAGGATTTTTTTCTTTAGTGTAGCAGAAATATTCAGGGCCAGTTGTTCTTCCTCTGATGGACATTTTAAAACAGAATACAGCTCTTATTCGGATGGGAATTTTTAGATGTATTGTGGTAGATATTGTAATTACGATTTTTATGGACTCTTGATATCATTTTGGCGCAATTATCTCGCTGCATGTGTGCATTTTAGTTACTGTTGCAATTACTCTAATGGTAATTTTATGAACTGTTGTTGGCATTTTAATGTGGATTTTTATGTACTCTTATTCTTGGTCTAAAAGGAATTTTTCTAGGCTGTTCGTTTTAATACAATCGTGTTTTTTAATGATTTTTACTGTTTAGATAAGGTTTTTAAGGCCTGTTGCCCATCTCCTACTCTTGAATTTTTGAAGAAACTTTTTCGTTACATATTTGCAACCGAATTTTGGACATGCGTTACTTAGCCTGCGATTGATGCAATATTATCCCGCGCAACGCCGGGCATATCAGCTAGTCTTTAATATAATAATTCAAGTAATACAGGGTTATTCAAAAAATAAATATCCAATTTCATCCAAACTATAAAAAAAAAAAAAAAGAGCATAATTCCAGCGTTCCTGGAAAGAGAAAATTTTCAATTTTTATTGTATGAGCACCATGTGTTACACGACCAATAATCAAATGTTCAACAGCAGGAAAATTCTTTTTCCTGTTGTGTGGCCATTTAGGAGGATTCAGATAATCAACAGGACAAGTTACAGCGCCAATGCGGCAGTGATTGGAATGTCTACTTGGATTATTCAAATTTTAAACTTTTGTCTGTTCACGAATAATGAAATGAGGGTCAATTAAAAGTATCAGAGTAAATAGAGAACAATTAATGTAGTAGTTAAAAGTATTAAAGTACCCGATCAGTCGACTATTTTGTGCACTTATGTTTAGCTAAATAATCCAACCACGAAGTGCCTCTCTGGATTGTTGGGGGACCTACATTTTAATCAAAATTACTAAGGCATGATTGGAAGAAATGATGCACTGATTAGTAATATCCATGCCCTTTTAAAGATTCGGTACAGGAGCAGTTTTCTCCAAATATGCCATTAGGCATCAAAAAGCAAACCATAATATAATAATATAAAAGCGACTAATTGTAGTAAATGCTAATGAGAAAAATAGAGGAAATTTCTGGAAAATAATTGTGATAGATTTTCGAAAATCTCTTCCGAATCATACTTGAATATTATTAGAAAAAGAAGAAAATCTATTCAATATTCATAGACTTGTAAAAAAGTTCCCTTGATAACACCGATTTAAAACCGTCATTTAAGTTGGCTACATAAAACAATTTAAAAAATAGCTTGCTCAATTTTTTTTTCTAAAATCTGTTCTAAATTTCATTTTAAACAATTTGTCCAATAAATTTTGTCGTAGTGTGCTACCATAAGAATTTAAAATTTATTACTATTATTATTATCATTATTTTTATTATTTTCATACTTGAGTTGTACGAATATAAAATGAGATTCAGTACATTTTTAATAAACTACAGTAAAATTAAGTAAAGATACATGAAAGTTAGAAAAGTGCAAGAACTGCTAAAGCACTCTTTCAGATTTTTTCCCATTGAAATGGGATTTAAAATATCCGAAATAGACAGTTCTAGCAAGCGCGTTCTATAGTTTTTTTTTTTTAACCTTTACACGTACGGAATATTACCGCTTTTCTACCATGATCTAATACAGTGTTTCCCAACCTTTTTACCCTTGCAAACCCCATCTAAGATCTGAAAGAAAATGACGAACAACCTTCTATAGTCGTTAGTAATGGGCGACGAAACTATAAAATTTACTCGCACACTTATTTTTTATGTTGTACAATACTTCATATTAAGAATTGAAAAATTATTGAAAAACATCTAAGCTTAAATAAAAACTAAAATACAGCTACAGACATTTTTTTTATTATTATTTTTCTAGTATTTGTTCTTTTGAATTATTGGGGCAGTAAACATATGTATTCCTGAAAAAATTTAAATTATTTTCCCGATAGGTTCTACTTTCCGGTTGAAATGTACAAAATTCAGAAAAGTTTAGGAAATGTAAAGAAAATTTAAAATTTACCTATTTTCAAATTTCTAATTGTGATATTGCGATAATGCAGAAAAGTTGGAACAAAATGTGATAAATTTGAGTCGAAATTTAAAATTAATGAATAAATAACTTTTGGTTCCACTTTAGGGTCTGTATAATGAAAAATTAATCTAAAATAATACACAATTTTACATTTTATTTAATTAATTTTCATATTTCTGACACGTTCTTTGCGCTTGCGAAAAAAAGTGAGAAATGGTAGGAGAAAAATAAGTTCTAAAACTAAAAATGAATCAATAAATATCTTTCGGTTCCAATTTGGGGTCCAGATTGGTACCGAAATGATAAATTTGATTGTGATCCAAATTAGAAATCAGACGAAAGTAGAAGTAAGTGCATTTCAAATTTTATATGTATGTTTCCTATGCCAGTTCCCTACTTTTCTGCATTAACAGGAAAACAATTTATTTAAAAGAAAAAATCATTTTTGTTCTCCTTCCTAACTACGTATTTAAAATTTCATCTTTTCTTTTACGTTAGCAATAAAAACGCCATTGCAATATTTTTTTCGCGAACGCCTTTCTGCACCGCGCGAACCCCTGGGGGTTCGCGAACCACCGGTTGGGAAACGCTGATCTAAGATATAAAGAGAGCTGCGGCAATTTCGGTTTCGTTTCTCGTTGACTAGATTAGGGGAAAATTATCTTTCAGTTTCGACTAGCGAGCTTCGACCAACGGGCTATGGATGAGAAGAGCTTTTCGAGTGCTTTCCGCTCTCTCCAGTAAAACTCTTTGAATAGAGATTGGTTCATGAGATCCTCCATACCTGACGTGGTGTCGATGCCGCCCACTTGTGGTGTTTAATTCTTTTAAAGTTTATGATTTTACGGGTTTCACAACCGAACTGAACAGCGAGTTAACTCCTTACCTCTCGCTCCCGTCAAAATCACGGGCTGTAATGTTCCAAAGTAGCGTACTAAATAATTTTAGAAAAGCCCTTCCCTTAATCCCAAAAACTTATTTATTTATTGTCTTACATATTAGATGATAGTATCAAACTATTTATAGTATAATTAGAGACTAAACATTTTAAAATGTTTTTCTGGAAAACAAATTGGCGCTTTGTTTTTGTTTTCGAGAAATTTATACGGCCGTTAAGGGGTTAAAAAGGAATTTTTGTAAAGTTGCTTTACGGGAAATATATCAATGAATAAAGTGTTTATTTACAAACGAAGTACTTACCACTAACTTTACTTGCGCATAACACAACTAGCGATAACTGAAGTGCGGGCAAAAGTCTAGAACAGATCATGACGTTAATAATTCTGAAAAAAAGAAGAGAACATCTGATTGATGAAAGCAGCGTTAGAGTTAATTTTATGCAAAACTTGACAGGAAAATAAAATTATGCTGTTCAAGCTCTGTAACATTTAAAAACGCTAACACATAACTTAACGTTTCACATGGAACAAATATAAGTAATGCACCTATTTTTTGTTCGAGTATTATAAATCTTGCAAACATATTGAAAATTAAGCTCCTATAGCAACTCAATAACATTCCGATAAGAGTATGGCTTGATGAATAAATTGTGCTACCTTCTAGTTATGTCCCGATTTTTTGTGTTGCTGATCGATTTGCACCCATTTCGGATGGCTTACTTAAATCCCAAAGCTCACACGTTTTTTCATTGATAAATGGGTTTCTTGTAAGCTTGAAACATGAGCCTACCAATTCTTTTCTGCACATCTATGCTTTATACGTTGGATTCTATTAATCTTATTTTCAGCACACTGAGAATATATTTTCGTTTTATCTTAATCTTATATAAATTATAGTACTAAGTTTTTAGATATAAATTGTATGTATCTACAGACACTTTATTTGCTGTCATGGTCATTACAGACCGCACACAATCGAAAGATTTTTTCTTTTCTGAAGCTTGTATAGAAACATAAGGGGTTTTGCCCTTGTGTTTCCATAAAACCTTTTCTTTGCTTGTAGAAATGTAAGAATCTTTATATTTTTATGACAATAACGTTCTGAAGATCTCGGAATCTTAACACGTTGGGGACAGGGTACGGAAATCTACGTGTTTAACTACTTGCGCTGGGAAGACGTGCCATGCACGTCGTAATGCTTTTGTCACAGGATCACCAACGCCGTCATGCGATTGTCACAGAAACAAAAACGACGTGCGTGGCACGTCGGCACTTTGCATGATTATTAATAAATAAATTTAATATTTATACTTTTCTGATTTTATAATCAATCGACGCTCTATATTCCCTTCAAACAATTATTAAAAGTCCTAGATAGAAGATAAATTAGTTTAGAAAACATAAATCGTTTCCCGATTTCTCTAAGGCCGTCGAACAGTGTGTGACGCCTCTTAGCGAGTTACACTGTACCGTTGTGGTGCAAGCGCCGGTGAATTTTTTGCCAGCACAAGTGGTTAAATATCCAGTGGTTAGATGGATATCCACGGAGATTTCCGGTTTTACGTAGAGGTTAACCTTGTCGTTTTTACTTTAATCACTCACATTAAGCTAAAATAGAACAAATGACAAAGCCAGCCACTACGTAAAACCAGAAATCTCCGTGGCCTGCCACCTAGAGCTGAACGTTTAAGCATAGAGGTGTCCGTAGCCCGTCTTTGTTAAGAAAGTTTTGCATTTAATTTTACAATATTACAGATTTTATGCCACATTTTCATGGACATTTTCTGATCTTAGCAGAATTATAGAAGTATTTCTTTTTTATGCACAAGATCATATTTCTTGCCCCAAACTTTAAACAAATGAACTTTTGCTAATTTAATTCAAAATCTCACTTATTAAAAATTATATAAAAAAGAAAGTAAATGCTGCATTTCAAAGAGAAAAATTCGCTGTTCACACGTAACTGACAGTTTCATAGTCTTATGCTGTCGTCAGTGTGCTTTGACTTCTTCCCATAATAGTTCTGCATTCGCATCCATTTAAGAAATATTTTATTTTCAATCGAATTCATTTTTTCTACTCTTATGCTTAGCTTTCTAAAAAACAAGGACTTAAATTGGCGTGTAGCTAAAAAGATTACTTTTAACAATGATTTTTTATTTAAGTTTCGCCACTATCCCATCACTACAGAGAAAACTGCAAATAGGGCTTGGGGTTATTCATTGGTACAAAATTAAAGAGAGTTTTTCCGTTAAGCGGGCGTAAATGTCTTCAACAGCGTTTTTTCCCTTTGGCACTATAAGCAGCAGATCTTTTTCTTTTTCTGATTTTCAAATGCGTGAACATTCAGAGAAATAAAACAAACTCTTTTCTGGCGCTTGACTAATGTGAGAGTACCGCATTAAGGGCTTTTAAAAACGCAATAAAAAATAATTAACTGTTATAAAAAATTAAATTTAATGGCAAAAAACTATTATATGAATGAATAATTCATTTTATCTGTAGAAATTGGGGCAAAATCATCTAAGTAAAAGGGAAAAAAATGGAAAAATATTTTCTCTTATATTTGTAGTAAAAACATTTTAAAAGTCACGAAATATTTCTTTAACTATAAACACTTCAATGCTTCCCCTACTAATTTAAGCTCATGACGGGAGCAAATGGAGTGGAGACCACTCACTTACCTGAGACGTGTCCGCTTTGCATCCGTTTTGTCGATTGTCCATTTTTGGAACGCGCGTCGCGTTCTTTTAAGAGAAGAGAGACCGCCCACATACTCTTCTCATTCGTCGCTCCATCCCGAGAAACCGAAACTCCCCTCGCGGTCAGCCGATGCGACAGGTGGATTTTTCTACTAGTGTGGCAACAATTTTTCCTTCCAAATTTATTGTATATTAACATGTTTTGGGACGTAAATGATGCAGTGTTCCTGTGGTAAAACAATACGAATATTATGCACTCTCAGAAACGCATGCTCAAATTTCACGAAACTTTCGTCGTATTTGACGAAATGGCTTCGTGAAAAATGCATGAGTAAGCCTTTCGTGAAATTGGCGAATAACGGAACTTTCCGGTTAACGGAAAAACTCTCTTTAATTTTGCACCAATGAATAACCCCAAGCCCTGTTTGCAGTTTTCTCTGTAGTGATGGGATAGTGGCGAAACTTTAATAAAAAATCATTGTTAAAGGTAATCTTTTTAGCTACACGCCAAGACCCTTGTGTGCAGTAACTTTTTAAAGTCACGTGATCGCGCGAGGAAAGAATAGTTGTAAATGATGAAATTTTCTTGGTGATTGAAGAATCGTCGAAAATGAGAGTTCTATTCCTGAGAGCGTGTTTATTCAAATGAGCCGTTAACTTTATGTGGCTATTAAAGTATTATCTCCTTAACACTCAGAAATATGCAATTTATCAAGACATGGCTAATGCTTTGTCCTCATTAAAGTCCTTATTGTCCGCGAATGTGTAAATAAAATGATTGCCTTTGATATATACATAGCCCATAGGCTGGCTTCTGTGAAATGACACGTCAGGCCGAGAGCAATTGAAGACAAAAATTCTAATTTTTACAAAATAAATAAAATAACAAGCAAAATCTTGTATACAAAAATAAATAAACAAATAAGTTAAATAAATAAATAAATAAAACAAAAATAAATAACTGAATGAAAAATAAAAGAGGAACTTCGAATTTGTTTTTGACACATTAAACGTTTTGGAATCAAACATTACTTTTTAGAAAGAAGCATCACTTTCTCCCTTAACAGCAGTAACACAAGAAAAACGGTTCTATGAAAATTCAGACAAAAAATGCTTATTTCTCCATCAACGGCATTAGCTGTTCTCTCTTTGCAAAAAAAGTTTGCACTTCAAAATGACGACGTCGTTTATCCGAGTGATTTTTAGCAATAACGTGCACGGGAAGTCTTGTAAAACCAACAAATGCAAATGACTGAGAACGTCAACGATAGTTGAATCAGAGCACTAAGAAAATTTGACGGACAGGGCGGCCCTAAATTTCGAAAAATAAATGAATAAATAAATGAAGTCTGCAAAACGAGCAAGCGAAAAGTGACCTTTATCTGAACTTCAGTCAATTCGAAGGCAATAAGCAATCCATCCTTGATTGTTCAGTAATAAGAGTTAACTGTAGGGCCATATATATATATATATAAGAGCTCGTTGTTGTGTATGTTTGTTTGTTTGCGTGTTCAGTATACAAAGAGACGCCAGGAGACAGATTGCAGCAAAATTTGTTACAAAATTCAATCAGCGAAAGGTTACCCACGAAGTCCCATACAAAATTCGTCTTAATACCAAACATAATATTTTCCGGGCTTATAGGCCGTCGTCCAACCAAGATGTTTCTGGCTGACGTTCCGCCTGACATGTTTCAGGCTTCTTCAGCGTGAAAATGAAGTCAAGGCAGAGGTCTGGTCCTTATATATCAAGCATCACATGTGCTTAAACGTCATTGGATAAGCCACCAATCTCAAGCTCGATGGGACTGATTCTGATTAGTTCCTCATCTTTGATCTTGGCATTGATTGGTGCTTTTTGAAGCAGTGGAACCCATAAATTGTTCACTTTCAAAATTTCTTCTTTTCTATTTATGTTGTAAGGATGATGATGCATTTCAATAGCTTCTCTATGAAGGCGCGCAAAGTAATGAATATTAGTAGAGAGCACTTTAATTTTTTCAAACAGGGTCTGTTGTCGCGTAGCAATAGTATTCCCAGCAATGGCTGACATCTGAGAATGTTTAAGACGGCACTGTCTCATGCTCTTTATTCATGTAGTGATACTCCTCATTGTGGTGCCTATATAAACCTTACCACAGTTACAAGGGATTTTTTACACACCTGCCGAGGAAAGGGGTCCCTCGTGTCTTTTGCTGACCGAAGGACTTGTTGTAATTTTGATGTTCGTTTGTAAACTGTCTTGATATTATACTTCTGCAGAAGTTTACCGATGCGGTCAGTAACTTTCTCGGTGCACGCCAAAAAGCTTTGCCTTTGACCTTGATGTTTTTTGAGCTCTCGTCTAAAGGCTGGACACGTAGTCGTAAAGCTCTTTTAATTTCAGCTTATTATAACCATTGGCTTCAAGTGCTGCAGTGAGATGCTTAATTTCATCATCTAAATGTTCGGGTTCACGTATTCTCTTTGCACGTTCAATTAGAGTTCTGGTAACACCCCTCTTCTGCTGGGGCTGATGGTTTGAGCACTTGTTCAAATACCGATAGGTATGGGTAGGTTTCCTATAAACTTGATAGCACAAGCTGTGATCTTCTTTACGAGTAATGATAGCCCCTTATCCTCGGCAGGTGTGTACAAAATCCCTTGTAACTTGGTAAGGTTTATATAGGCTCCACAATAAGGAGTATCAATGCAAGAATAAAAGAGCATGAGAGACACTGCCATCTTAAACATTCTCAGATGTCAGCCATTGCTGGGCGTACTATTGCTACGGGACACCAGCCCCTGTTTGAAGAATCTAAAGTGCTCTCTACTAATATTCATTACTATGCTCACCTTCATAGAGAAGCTATTGAAATACATAAGCATCCTCACAACATAAATAGAAAAGCAGACATTTTGAAAATGGACAATTTAAGGGTTCTACTGCTTCAAAAAGCACCAAACAATGCCAAGATCAAAGATGACAAGCCAATCAGGATCAGTCCCAGCAAGCCTGCGATTGGTGGCTTATCCAATGAGGTTTAAACACATGTGATGCTTGATATATAAGAAACAGACCTCTGCCTTGACTTCATTTTCAATCTGAAGAAGCCTGAAACATATCAGGCGAAACGTCAGCCAGAAACATCTTGGTTGAACCACGGCCTATAAGCCCGGACAATATTATGTTTGGCATAGACACCGGTCGTGAAAGCACTAAGTTCCTATATTCGTTTTAATATATATTTTTTAAATTCAATTTGCTAAATTCGTTTCACCAACAAAAAATAAAAAATCCCCTCAATTTCTCAAATTTGAGATTATTTTGCAGCTGATAAGAATTTATTTAAAAAGAATCTGTTCGAAAACTCGAGAAGAAATCGAACGAATATTGCACAGAATCTCAATTCTTCAAACGAGGATTGAACTTAGCCTTATTGATGTCAAATGAAGATTTTAAAGAGAATGAAATCTAATAATACATGTTGTAAAAATAAGCCCATGAAGCTTTAATTTAAACTTAATTATTAATTTTCATGCATTATAACATGTTTGTCACAAATCTGTTTTATCAATATTATTATTGCAACGGTCAACGCCTGGTAAAAAAATTCTTTCGAATCGAACAATTTCCTCAAAAGAATCAAAGGGGAGAGGGTGCAGACCGACAGATACATATTTTCTAAATCTCAAAACCCTGCTTTCAAATTTTTTGTTTTTCTTTCTTTCAAAAACTTCTTCACTTATTTTTGACTTTTCTTTACTTTTAACGATATTTTTACGACTTCTTTTATACTTTATTTATTTATTTTTTTTACTTTTATGGGGAAGTATGCTAAAACTGAACAAATAAAAGAAAATAAATATTAAATAAATAAATGATAACGGTAAAGAGTTTTGAATTCGGAGGGTTCTGACAAGTTAAAGCTCTTGTTATCAAGGAATGTAGTCGCTTTTGTTTCTCTAACTTTTTTGTTTATGGATTAATTCTCAATTTTTGCTTTGCGACAAAGATATTGACTTCTGTGTTTTGTTAGTAAAAGTTCTTTCTTTATTTAATTGCTTCACTTATTTTTGACTTTTCTTTATTTTTAACGATACATTAAGCTTTTTTTATTCTTTTTTTTTTCTACTTTTACGGGAAAGTAGGCTAAAAACGATTACCTGTAACAAACTTAAATCGGTGCGATTGAACTTAATGCAGCGTAGTGTACCGAAATCCGGAAATACCCCTTTCAAATAACTGAAATAAGTTTGGGAGGGGGATGTATGCTATAAGAGGAGCAGCTCTTATTTTGAAACATATTTTTATAGAAGAAACATCTTTTCTGGAAAAAAGCGAAGATTAAGGACATTGTGTGGTATTTCTGTCTCAGTGTTGGATCCATTAAAGGTTTAATCGGCTCAATTTGTCTGACATAAATGAAAAACCTTGTAATAAGAGTATGTGAGTTCATGTAATGGTAAAATTATAAGTTGAGAATAACATAGAGACAAGATTTCACGAATCTACAATTAAAAAATAAAGCTTTTGAAATGGGAACACTCGAAAAAATAAAATAAAAATGGAATAAATTAATGTTGCCATAAAAGTAACATTTTCGATAAAATATGTTATTAGCACCTTCAGTACTCGGGACATATAGTGTGCGTTAAGCACTTTTTAGTTATTATTTTCAAATTTCAAATGGGCCGCCTAGGATTGGTTCTTAATCATTGCAAACCTAGTGCGTTCCAATAGATTGGTACCAACTCTTTCTGCGGCACCACAATGAGTGTGGTACCATTGCCGCAAGTTTTGACGCTTAGTTTTCCACTAGATGGCGGTATCTGAGCTCTAATTGATGTAAACTGCACTAGGAATTTAATTTAGCCGAGAGTATCTGCGACAAAAATGTTAGTCCTTTTATAGAAGGTATTTGATCCGAAGAGATTTGGCTCACAGAAAGTTGGCTTGCTCTCTGGTACTGAGAGATGTAAAATTATCCAGATAGTTGTACGCGGTTTGAAAAGAAAAAGTTCTAAAGCTTGATTGGTCAAATGTCTTCCCCAAGAGAGTCCATCTAACGTACGACATGTACGTTTCGGTTGCTGAAGGGATTAAATCAAATTATTCTCGAAACGATATTTATTATTAAGTTGTCGCAGCAATGACAACTAAAGTCAGAACTTGGATAAAATAAGATATTTTTGATAATAACTGTGGATGAGAAAGAAGACCATGAATTAAACAATAATTGATTGATAAAATAGAATAAATTAAATAAATAAATATAGTAAATTAAGAAAAATAATTAAACCAGCGTTTCTCAAAGACTTTTAGAAGAATCTTTGGGGAGACGAAGTGCTCTGTTACTTCGTCTCCCATGCTCAGTGCTCCGCGGAAAGATATGTTTAAAATTTAAAAACTATTCTTTTATACATATTTTAATGTTCAAAATTATGTGCATACATATGTTTAAACATAATAGATCTCGGTTATAACGATATAGTGGGGCTCACGGTGTTTGTAATCTTAAAACCAAGGTGACGTTATAATTGAGGCAGATATTAGAGATTGCAAATGAAATTACATTTATTTATTTATTTATTATTTATACCTCATCAATCACCACCGTACCTACCCTGACGAGGGTTTAACCGGATGTGGTGATTGAGAGGAAAGAACAGAAAAATAACAGAAAAGAAAGATCCTTCGAGCGACGCCCACTGGGTGTCCCAGATCATGTGATGTTACCTATACAAATTTTGAAAAAAAAATAGAAAATAGAGAACAAGCTTTAAAAAAAAGGAACAAAACAAAAAAAACCCACTCATTGTAAATAACAAACAATAATAATAATAATAATAAATGACATAAATATGATGAACAATTAAAATAAGAAAGATTTGAGAGCTGCAAATGAAAGTCCTATTGAAATTATTACGAAGGAAGCTCAAAGTCATCTCCATGAGTGTTTAGGAGGAACATAACTGCATGCAATATTTTTATTACTGGACGACACTTTATCCAGGATTTTTACTTTTTATAATATATGTAAAGTACTCTTTAAAGGGTATGCTAAAGTCAGACTATGGAAGAAAATATTGATACACGAGAAATGTTGCAATATAATTTCTTCACCGATTAATCGGCAAAAACTGGCCTGTCATAAATAACCGGCAAAGTGGTCGATGACCGATTACTGCTGATTAATCGGTGCATCCCTAGGTAAACCTCCCAAAAGCTTCTTAGCCTCGAGTCATGTTGTCAATCGAAGTACGCTAATCCTTGAGTTGTCACCAATCAAAACATCACACAAGTCGTCACGTCGGGTCGTATAGACCCGAATTAAAAATTTAGTAAATTGAGTATAAAAAATGTAAAACATTGTGTTTTAATTTCAGTATAATGGAAGAATATATAATATATAAAAAGCATAGAAAAGAAAAGAAATTACAGGAAATTCAAAGATTATCTAAACATAGGCCAATAGGTCTATTAAAAACAACTAGTTTGGTTAATATGACCCGACGTGAAAGCTAAAGGGTTAATGTATGCATGTAAGGATTGTTATATGATACCTCTCCCCAGAAAAATTCTGTAAGTGCGCCATCGCTCTTGGGGGGGGGGGGGGGAGGGATACGCAAGCCTGGAATAGTAAACTGAATTTAGTAAAGGCGCAATTTTTTACTGGATCTTATTTGCATGTGACTTAAATGTAGTTTGCCGGTACTTCTGGCACTTATTCTGGTATTTAATGTAGAAATCTTCATGTGAAAAGAAACTGAATTGAATAAGGCAAGATCTCCTCTAACATCCGAGAATGTTATGTAACGAGGCATTCACAGCAATAAGGACACACTTAACTCTGCCGTTCATTATAAGGTGTGTTTTTTCTTTACATTAGCGTTTATTTATCTACCTTTGCGAGTTTATAGCTCAAAAAATGCGCCGACTAAAGTTGAGTTCTGGGCTCATCCTTCAAGTCGACGGATTGCCGACAACTCCGCCTTCATTCATTAGGTGGAGAGACTTTTAAATAAGAATCTCTCTATAAATCCGGAAGAAGACATGGTTCAACATCCACTACGCATGCGCAGTGCGGGGGTGGCCGTCAATCAAGCTCGGCGAGGGCCCCCCATTGGTGGAGGGGAGGAGCGCAAAAAGTTTTGTCGGAGAAAGTTTTCTTCGGAGTAATTTCCCCGCGGAGGATAATTTCTCTGCTTTAAGTGCTAAACGAGGCATGTCGCAATTCTTGTAGCAAGTTTCAAGTAGACTGCTTCTTCTAAATTTCGCTTATCCTACTGAATTTTCTATGGATTACTGAATTTCCTGTGCATTAATTACAAGTGGTCCACTCGCATTTGGCTACATATAAGGTATTTAAAAAAATTTTGTCTTATCTTTTGTGGATAACATGGGAAAGGCCGCCAACTGTTGGTCTCCCTATATTTATGCAGCAAGTTTCCATATTAATGAGCAGTCATGAGACTAAAAGCTTTCACAAAAGGTAATTAAATTTCCATCGTGCTAAGAGTACATGACAGATTTAGTTTCATATAAGATTATTTGGGAACTTTTTTAGAGGATGTAGGCAATGGTGTCAACTGCATCGTTCAGTAATTATAAGGCGAAATCCCTCTTTCTTAGACATCAGCTTTATATCTTCAGAAGCTTTTCCTTGAATTTAAAATCGGGATTTGAGAATTGTACCAAAGGAGAGAGTTCCACGATTAGAGAAAGGTCTTCACGTACATGGGGGTTATCTGCATTTCAAATTCTTCTATTACCTGATGTTTGAAATTCCTTCAATAGATAATTCCTTAAAATCTGTTTAGCAGGCACTGACAGCATTTTTTTTAAAGGAGAGGGAGGGGAAAGCGTTTAAATTCACTGTTAAAAATTTTCGTAAGAACATAGTAAAATAACCATTTTTATTTTATTGTTATTTTACTATATTTAATTACAGCAGTTGAATAACCATTAAAAGATGGTACTCAAACCGCTGATTGCGAAAAAAAATCGCTTATTCTCTCTTTATCCTAAAGAACGTTTAACTAACCGTAATTTTCAAGCGCTCACTAAGAATCAGGAGTCCATTTTGGATGCGACACCTTACCGGTCGTACGTTGTTGTTAAAATATGAATAAAGATTTATCAGTTCAAATCTGCATGTGTAGATAAAAAAAGAAGAAAAAAAAAGTGGCTTAAGCAGTGGTTACTAAATAGAAACACATACACACGGAAATCAAAAATTGGAGACATCGGATTCCCGAACTGTTTAAGATGAGCGAACCCATAATTTGAGCTGCTGAAGCTTGTTTGTATTTTAATTTTTGCAGCAAATAAAATGATTTTCGTCAATATACAGTAAATTTAGACCAGAATGACTTTGGATCCAACCAAAAACTGAAATCTCAATTTTAATGCAGTTTTCCTGTTGAAAAGGAAGATTTATTGGTAAATAAACGACAGCTTTGTGTGGTGCAGATGGCCGAATGGTTAGAGAGCAAGGTTGGCATACCATACACCCCGGTTGGATTCCCGCAAGCTTCGTTTACGGTTTCTACACCTCGAAGATTCTACGCCTCGAAATGGTTCAAAAACGGTAAAAATTTTGTTTTGAAACCATTTTTAAATGCTTATAAAACCATAAACTTTTGTATTTACGGCTTTTTAACCAATCTGATTGGAAATGGTTAGGTCCCGTAAAAATAGAAAAATGTTCCAAACCGTAAATTTAATGGTGAATTAGATGGACAGACGGCTGCCGGTCATTTAACCGTAATTTCATGGTGAAATTTCTGACAGTGTTTGATGTACTTCACTTCGGTAGTAACGAAATTAGTACTAAAAAATGAGTATTAATTACTCATCATCCATTTATTTAGTTTACATTATGTCACCCAGCTTTCCAAACCTATAGTGTTGTGTGTCCGTAATAAACTGCTCTTTTTCTAAGGCATCTATTCATTGCACAACCATGCTATAATTGTACTCTCATTTGCGATTTTGACTTCATTTCTGTGAATGAATACGAGATCATTTTATTGTTCCTTTGGTTAGCTCCGATTTGTAGTTAGTGTTAATCTTATTTATATGTCTGACGGATTCTGTAATTTTGTATTTGAGGCAGTAAGAAGCAAAGGGATGTAAGTGACCAAAAAACGATTCTGAGAAAAACGCGTTCAAAGTAATCATCTGACAAAGTAATAATGTTTACAAATCACGTTGAAGCGGAGCACCTGTTAGAGCTATCACTAACATTTCTTGTCACAATATAGAATGGTGATTTCCGTGTCATTTTCAATAATAATCTCCAAATTTTCAATTTTGTCACTTACATCCCTTTGCCTTCTGGGTACCTCATTTTACCTTTTTTTCATACATTCAAGGTATTTTATTTCAGTTTTTAAAGCTGTCAAAATAACACCTGTTTTTTGTTCTGAGGGTTCCTTTCAACAACCTAAGAGCAAAAAAGTACTTATTAAGCATTCATTGGTTTCTTTAGCATATCTAAGCCGTGTAAATTTTATTCGCGCTTGCAGCTTCTTTTCCTGCGCCTTATACAGAATATATTTTTTTAATGTGTCAGGAAGCTTCACCCGAACGCAATTTGAATGTGCCGTACGATGTTTCGAGTCAACAATTTCTTTTGTGAGAGCCGGTAGCAAATTTTGGCCTGGCAGTAGTAGAGAACCAGTATAATTAGATTAATGCTGTACATCCCTTAATTTGAAGGTAAAAAATTACATTAGCAATTAAAAAAACAGCAGAAAAAAATTCCAATTGGTAGCCAAAAAAAATTTAGGTGCTAAGTCTTGACAAAAAGATTGCGTCAATTGTTTAAAATATGCTACTGCGTGATATTACTTGAATAGGTATTTCATTCAAAAATCTTTCTCAAACACTCACTGTGTCGCAAACACATATGTAACACATACGTATATCTGTGGCTTGGTTCTAAACGGGCCTATGTCACATAACAACCAGAAATCAATTTTTTTTTCTTTTGAACTTTAATGTAACTTTTAAAAATGTTTAATATTTTTGAATGCTTTTTGTCGAAACTGACGATTTCCACCTTGGCCTGTTTAGAACTAAGCCACAGATGTATATATATATACATGTATATTTGTATATATATATTACTAGCACTCAATATTCTGACAAAGAGTAATACAAAATAGAGTAATATAAAATAACATGGGTCAATGCATGTACTATAGGTACTAATTTAAAATGTTTAACAATATGTCTTATATTTCAACTCTCTAAATGAAATTTTTGCTTGAATATTCCGAATTTCATTAACTTTCTACGTTTCTGGTTAATCGCAATCGGTCCATCTCCCTTTCAATCCAAATGATTACACAAATATTTCCGCTGAACATACGAGGGTCATTCAATAATTAAAGAGACAAATTGGTGTCAGGAAAGACTGTAGGTAGTACAAGTTTGAAACATTTAGGATCTTCAATTGCCATCACTGCGATGAGTTGTAATCAGCTGATTGATAAACGTTGATGTATTTATAACCTCAAAATTAAATTAAACGAAGTCGAGTCTTCTTGAAAATTCCACATTGGTTGGATAACGTTATGTGATTCATTTTTTGATTGCTGAAGGTGAAAAACCAGCTAATGTATACTCTAGAGTGACTAAAGGGCATAGTGAAAGCTGTGTGAACCGCGGAAGTTTTTACAAGTGGGTAGAATAGTTCAAAAGTAGCCGAGAATCAGTGTCCGACAAATATCGTTCTGGCCGGCCTATTGAAGTTTCTACTTTATCATTTGAAACTCAAATTGATGACATTATTCATGCAAACCGCCGTGTCACAGTGGAAATGATTGCAGAAAAAGTTCAAGTTAGTGTTGGTACAGAGGAGATGTGTGATTCTCCAGGAGGACATCACACGTCCTCATGTTGCTCAATTAAGCCGTGAAACCATTGATAAAATGAACTGGGAGGCACTACCTTATCCCCTTATAGCCCGGATTTAGCACCCTCCATTTCCATTTGTTTGGTTCACTGAAGGAGTCACTACGTGGGAAGAAGTTCCAGGACAATGAATAGAAAAAATTTTGGGGCGAAATTGGCTCTGACACGAAGACAAAGAGTTCTTTGCGGCCGGTATAAAAAAGCTAGTAAACCACTGGGACAAGTGCATAAATGTTGATGGGGATTAAGTTGAAAAGTAGGAAAAGTCTTATTTTGTAGAAATAAACGATTTTTTTCTCCAGGTCACATTGCCTTTAATTATTGAATGACCCTCGTAGTTTATCCCTATTGCAAGGGTGACAATTCCCTCCAAGAGCGGTCCCCTTTTCCCAAAGGCTATATTGTACCCTTCTCAAAAGTTACAAAGCATCCTCCGAAGAAAAAGACGAAAATTTCGTATATAACCCTCCTCCCAAAAATTTCAAAAAAGAAATTTAAAATAATAATATATATATATATATATATATATATATTTGATTTAATGAGAAAACCACCAGCATCAAACTATTCCACAATCATATTCGAGCAAACTACCAAAACCAGATACAGTGGCGATTTGTGGGCTTTAAATGGCTGTGCTACTAAGCTATAATGCAAACTGGAAAAAGCTGTCTTTGAAATAAGCAAAACAAGGTTAGCTCTTTGGCTCCCAAATGTTTTTAGAACGTAGACTCCTTGACACTTAATTCTGTTTTTGTGGACCCCCTTCCAAGAAATCATTCTAAAAGAAGTCGATTAGTAAAATATTTATATTTGAAAGTTCCAAAGCAGAGTGAAACTGAGGATTAAATTTCACCCAAGCCACTCTAAAACAGTTGGAAGAAAACAAAATGTAAGGAAAAGTCAGCAAAAAATTGCGAAAATGTAACGCAAAACAAAAATGTAAGATTTTTCTTTCCCACCCTAAATTTCAAGTTTTGTGCCATAATATTCTGTTGCGAGGTCTTTCTACTGATATCAAAAATGCTAGAAAAGAGAATGGGTTTATACTTACACAATTTATATATGCTAGGGGCTCCCGTCCTCCCGTCCGCTGCTCGCTATCGCTCGCCAACCCCCAGATCTGCTTGCGCAGCTCCTTTAGATCGATCAGTGAGTTTGAGCTCGTGTGACGGCTCATTACAAACTAATTTATTTTAGTGGTTCTTTCTGTTAAGAATTGGTTTTCTCTGTCAGAAATAATGTTTTATATTGTAAACAACTCTTTGGAATCAAATATGCATACACACACACACACACACATATATACATATATATATATATATATATAAGCGCACAGTTGAAATTGTACATAAGGTTACGAATTAATGTGCTCACTCTTAAATCCAAATTAAAGCGAATCGTATCCTAAGAACAAAATTCTAATTCAAACAGCAATATACGTATACTTGTGCGTACACTTTTTATTTATTATTATGACCCTTAGCGACGACAGGAAGAATTTAAGTACTAAACCCTTTATTGCATATTTTAAGATTGTGTAAAGACGTTTTCTTATTTGGAGACAAAGAAAACACTTCAAATCTTAAAGAAATGTAAAGCGTGTATTTTCCTTGGAGAAAAAAATTTTAAAATAAAAATGCATGAGAAAAAGTTGGTCCCAGGAGTCTCAGTTATTGAAATATCCTTAAAAGTGTTGACGCTCTAGATATTTAACTATATTAATAATTTGAAGAAATCAAATAAAAGAAAGGCATAACAGTCGTGTCAGTTGTAAAGGTACACCATATGTTAAACTGTGATTTTGCTTCTGATTGGCTGATGTTATTACCCGTTACGATTTCATTGGTTCCTGTGACACCATCAGTATATTTTTATATGTATAGAAATAGCGTGCGCTGATTTATCTTTCATTAAAATTTTTTTAGAGTTACTTGTATGCCTTTCATTTTGATGGAAAGTGATTGGTCAAATGATTAAAATGTGGAACTTGCCTTTTAAGGAAGAAAATGCTTTAATTTTATTGCAAAAAAAAAAAAAAAAAGATTTTACTGAAAATTCTATATTGTCCTAATGATTACGGAATGAAACTTTTATTAAATTAACCTTACTAAACTAATTATTATACAAATTTCTCTATTTCTAAAATTTTGCCCAGGAAGAAGCTAAGTACTTAACCCTTTATTGCATATTTTAAAGTGTCCATTGCATTGAGAGAACAAACCATGTGCCGCACATGAACATCATTAGAGGACACATTGCCATCCATCCCTGTAATATTTTCTTAGAAGCTCTGCTTTTTTATAGAAAAAAGAAGTGCTTTTTCTTCATATCAAACACACAAGCAAATAAATAAAATAAAGTTTTTTTTTTAAATCTTTAAGACGCTAATTTTTAAATATTTTTTTTTGTTTTGTTTTTGTGTTGTACCTATATAGAGGAAAAAACCCAAGCATAGAATTTTTGGAGGGTGTTTTGATTTTAAACTCTTAATTTTTGAAAAACAAAAAAAGGCCCAAATTTGATAACACTGAAATTTGCATCCAACTGTAGATCAAAAGCTTTTTAACATAGAGATTATGTCATTCTCTTCTGGTTTTCGTCATCTTTAACTTTTATGCAGCCACTTGATTGTAGAAGTAGAAATTTTGAATTTTAACAAAATACTAAAATTTCAAATTAAAAATAAAATTGTATGCATATAATCTTCAAGTGATTTCTACCCCTGAAACCTTGATACTTCATTCACTACATTTGATTCTTGATTTCAAGTTCCAAAAAGCAAGTCTGCTTTTGGATTATTTAAGTTTTGATTTTCTCTCGGTTTCAAAATGTCAAAAGTGGCATGTACTCCTGTAAAGAGATTCAACTTTGGTAAAAGTGTGATTTTAAGTAGATTATTAATTTAAACCCAGATTTTTGTTTTTCATTTTCGAAAAGCGATGCATTGCTTAATCTGTCAAAACCACATTTAATTTGATTATTATTATTCTTTTTTTTCAGATCATGATGGTTTCGGAAATGAGGAGTTGTCGTTTCCAAAGATCGCCGCCAACTACCTCCAGCCCCCCATTTGTAAGCAGCACGACCCCCTATGCCGACTGCTCCGCCTTTCCACAGCAGCTCTCATACCCGGGCAGAGACATCCAGAAACTGAACCTTCAACAGCAACAATCTTACTACGGACTCACCAACGAAGGATACGGATGCTTCGAGAAAACAGGAGATCTGGGACAGCGATGCCAGTCATCGGAAGTGTCCACGTCTTCAGAAGATAACAGGTTGCTTTTTTCTTTTTGCTCAAATTCTACACCGTGCCAATACATACCCCCCCCCCTCCCCCTCACTCCCAAAAAGAATAAGGATGATATTAAATTAGCAAAGACATATATAAAAAAATTGCGCTAAACTATAAATAAAATCAATAGTTAGTTTAAGGGGTCTAAGGACTCTTAAATGCCATAAAAGCGACCATGCAGAGCTAATAGTTAAATGCTTATAGCTTTTTTTTTCATTAGCGCAAAAATCAAAAGTTTGGTATCAGAGGAAAGCTGAAATTTAAAAAATTAAAATAAACAGAAAAATTGTTGAAAGCAAGCAGTACGGATTTTGTAGCCACTAGCATTTGAAGAAAATGAAATTTTCATATCTGAAGAAACGCCGCTTAGCACTGCGCGCAGCGTTTCCAGCTGAAAAACAAGTCTCAACAATTTTGTAACTGATGTTGAACTATAGCTAAGAAATGCTCTAACAAACGGAACCTAAATTTAAAGTCAAACTAATAACCTTTTTTTTTTTTCTTTTTTCTTTTTTTCTTTTTTTTTTTTTTTTTGGTGGAAAAAATTGAATACAAAATACTTTAAATTCACCAATAATTTATACTTATTATTACTTATTTTTAAATTGGTTATTACTTTGAATTTAAATTAAGGTTAAGTTTGTTAAAGCTCTTCTTAGCTATAGTTCAACATTAGTTACAAAATTATAGAAACTTTTTCAGCTGAAAACTCTGCGTGCAGTGCTAAGCTGCGTTTCTTCAGATATAAAAATTTCATATATTTCAAATGCAAACTGTTGGCAATTTTTCTATATATTTTCTGTTTATTTTAATGTTTTAAATTTCAGCATTCTTCTGATACTAAACTTTTGATTTTTGAATTAATGAAAAAAATGTTATAAGCATTTAACTATTAGCGCTGCGCGGTCGTTTTCATGACATTTTAAGAGTCCTTAGACTCCCTAAGTAAAAGGCACAAATCGTCAACAAATTTCAGCTAATAGCTACTTGAAAGATACCGTGGAGCATTTTTAACAATGCAAAAACGCTCTACGCAAAATTTCAAAGATTGTAAATGAACGTGAGACGTTCAGAGTTGTACTTAGTTGCTTATTCATTTTATTCAAACAGTTTGAATAACTGTTGTTCGGTCTTACCGCATCAGTAGATTCTTTTAAATTTTTAAGGGAAAAAAAGCTTAAAGTTTGTCATGGGAACTAAATAAATATATTTTCTGGTAATTATATAATCGTCTGTGGGACAGCAGAACTAAAAAGTAAAACTACTCAGCACAAAACATTTTGCGTTCTATTTTGATGATTCAATTGTGCGTTCTATTTTGATAATTCAATTGTAAGAATTTACTTTATGGATTGAAATTGTTTTGTAGAGCTTTTAGAATGAGCATTAGTTTTACGAAGGACATTAATTCCTGTTATTAGTTCGGATATTCTTTGACTTATTATGATAATTAGAATCCCTTTGTATATTAATTTACTGCAAGTGTTTTATTATTTACTGGGGTTTCTATTTTGTTTTCAATTTTATGCAGTTCCCTTAGTAAACGTTGCCCCAACCATTGCACTTGGAACATTTCTTTTTTTAGAAGACAAAAAATACATACTTACAAGTTTTCCTGACCTTAAATTAAAAACGCAAAATTTTGGAAATTAAGTTTATACAGGAAGTTCATAATTCCAAGCTCCCAAGTTCAGGCAAATTCAATTTTAACACATAAAATTAAAGTGTAAAATGCTAATTTTACATCGCTTTAATTTGCATATCTCATAGATTTAAAACGTAAAGATCTAATTTTATCATCTAAGGAATCGAGGCATTTTTTGTAAGATCCAAAGTTAGTTTAATAAGCGTTTTAAATGTAATTTATTGAATAATTAATGTAGCACCATATGTACTTTGATGTAAATAATATATCCATATGTTTTGTAGAGACACATTTAAGTAGCCCAAGCACCACATGCGGATCGCGAGCCGCAATTTGTCACTGCCTATCAACCCTTGCCAAGCTATGCTAAGCCCAACCTTATAGGGGTTGGGTAGGATAGGTTGGGTAGGATCTTCAACCTATATCTATCCTAGCCTAACTTTTCTATAACCTAATGTGATCAGAGTTTTTACTAAATTGTGACCAGACAAGATAACAAAAACGTTTCAAACCATTTCACGATTGGAAAATAATTCATGCCAAAATGAAATATACTGCCTATCGAACTGTTCTGAGTAGATAGTCTTAATAAAGTATGACAAGTGTTTATTTTTTGCTGATTCTTGTATGATGTATGTAGCTCTATTTACTTTATCAGAAATAATTTTCTTTGGATTTTCGATTACTCGAATTTTCGATTTCTCGAAATATATCTGCACTGTGATTTCGAGACAGTGAGAAATGATTGCGCAGTATAATTTGAGAAAATTTTCAGAATTTTTGAGTCATTTTTTATTGTCCATTATTGCAGCTACTTTTTAATCTTAAATGTATAATTACTTTAGTATTGATTATAGAATGAAACGTAAAATTCAGAATTCATGTTTAATTTATTTTTCCACATAAAACTAAAATGCAAATCAAATTTTTGACATCATATAGTACTTTCCAAAGCTCAGTGCCATTTTTGATAGATTGCACGGGTAAGATTTGAACTTTTCCGTACAGTGCAGGAAGGCGTTCGCATTCTGGCATACGGTAACACTTAACACTACGAAGGAGATAAGAACTTCTAAACAATTTCACCTGCGCTAAAGTTTAATGTGCCGGTTGAAATTCCAACAGTGCTGGGCGATGCTCGCATTTTTCAAGTGTTGCTTCTTTTTCTAAATCGAATATTGTTCTATTTCTTTTTATTCCTAGCATTTGGCGCTCGTTCTTGTTATTAATTGATTTAATTTCATATTATTTAGGATTTAAGGCTCTTTTTTTGTAATCATTTTAGTAGCTTTTTTTTCTGAAGTTTTTATCTAGCAGTTTTTTCTCTGCTAGTCTTCGTATAGGATTTAAATATAACACGCAATTGTTTCGCTATTTTTATCGAATAACTCAGGTTTTAGTGAAGGCACTTCAACTCTAAAGCGCTTGTGTGAAATTTCCATTGCAAAATTGTGACAAAAAGCGTCAATGCGCGCAGCTGGCGCAAAGGTAACTCTTTAAATTTATGTTTTTATTTATAAAATAAGTTAAATTTAAATACTCTTTTCTAGAATGTAGGTAATATGTCAGTTGAAAGTTCATATAAATAAAGATGTTCGTGTACCAGAAACATACACTGAAAAAACCTCCGGTTTTAAAGTTCCTGGGATGCAACGTACTATCGCTGATACTTGTAACGTACTCAGATGATAGGTCCCGAATGAAGCTCTATACAGAGTAATAATTTGCAACTTCGGCTATAACAGACTATGCAAGAATCTTATTCTGGTTATAACATACTTTTTAGGATCGAAGGAAAAGGCCAAATCTGGCTGTCAACCTTGCTTTACCGGTTTAGAAACTTTTGGACGTTTGATTCATACATAATGTGAGGCATTGAGGGATATAAAAACTTTATCGCGATTTGTTGAATTCTATGTTGACTATTCAGAGTCTGCCAAGTTTCCATTTTAAATACTGAAAATATAATTTTTACTACGCCATCCAACCGAAGAAAACAAGGAAAAATAACCTAATACTTTTCTAAACAAATACATGCAAGTACAGTAAGAGGCTTTTCTTTCTTTTTCCATTTTGAGAACTTCATTAAATTATGCATTTTTTTTTCTTATGCATAATAAGAAAAAAATGCACTGAATTTTTTTAGTGCATTTTTTTCTTACTGTACTGAAAACTTCAGATTATTTATGTTATGCACTAACTCTTATTAATTATTTTTTATAACGCACTATATTTTCCGGTACCTTGACAGTACATTCATTTAGTTTCGAACGATATGATACTCTGTCCTATGGATGTGCGCGTATGTGCGTCTGTGTGTTTTTCCCGTGAAAATAGTATTCTTAAAGCGATAAATTTAAATGTAACCTTTTTTTTCCACCTAAACCGCGTCACGCACATTAAAATAGAAAAAATTCAACTTCCAGAATTGTAAATGATATGTAGCAGTTGTCGACGGAGGAATTTCAAATTCCTATTTAGGTTCAGGAGATTCTTTCCCTGCAATGCGTTATATTGAATTGATAGGTATTTTATTCATTTATGATGGTGCGTGGGTGTATATTACTCCCTTCTTCGTGAAATGTAGTGATATTGAAGGGATTTTAAGAGGAGGAAAACTTAAATGGAACTAAGCTCTACAAGCGATTCTGTCAATTTTTCGATTTCATCTATCGTTAAAGAAGAACTCAATTTCATAGGCGTAGGAGTTTTATGAAAGCAGACTTGTCGAAATGCTCAATATCCATTCATTATTGGCAAATTAAAAACTAGGAAACTAATTCCTGCACATTTAATCGGAAACATTAGTTGCATTCAGTTATTTTGTAGAACACGTAAAGGCACTCGTGAATATAGTGATATAACCCTAATGAAATGAACGTTTGTTTGATAAAGTTATTCATTTAACAAATCAAATATTTGCTGTCCGGTGGCAAAAATCTTCACTGAACCTAATATGGCTTCAATTTGAAGGACTTTACCAAATGAAATCCCAAATTAAAAAAAAAAAATTTATTTATGTGTCAATCTCATCGAAAAGTGGTAAGCTTACCCGCTAAACCAACAGAGGTCTTTAGTTCTTTATATAACCGAATTTTGGAATCTGCTTTTTTCCCTCCCTCCTTTCTTAACCAAATAATGTCTTTTTTGCCTACTAAAATCCTGAATTATTATTATTATTATTATTTATCATTATTATGCAGTCTAGTCGAAATAAAGATCATAAAATAGGAACTGAGCTAAATTTTTAAAAATAATTATTTATAATGGGCTGCGTATTTATCGGTTCTTAACCCTTGCAGACCTAGTGCGTTCCCAGAGATTGGTACCAACACTTTCAGCGGCACCACAATGAGTGTGGTACCATTGCCGAATCAGAATTTTGACGTCCGGTTTCTTCACCTGAAAGAATGAGCACCCAGACCATGTTGATCCAAGCTTGCACTAGGAATTTTAATTTATCCGAGAGCATTCGAGCCAAATGTCTACTCAAGGGATACATACCGCATAATCATACAACGTGGGCGCAGACGATTTTCTGCATCTTGAAAATCCACCGGCACTGCCAGGCTCGATCCTATGAACTGGGGCGTACAAGTCCCATGCCTTACCACGATGTCACCGTTACTCAGCAAAAAAATTATTGAAAAATTAACAAAAATCTATCCCCTATAGCCAGTGGCGGATCCACAGGATATTGGGCAATCGCCCCTTACAGCAAATAAAATCTAAGAGAGGAACAATATGATCTCTACTAAACAACTAAGAAAGAAAAAGTAATTAAAAAAAAAACTGTACCAAAAAAAAAAAGCCAAAAGAAGTCTGAAACTTTACTTGAAATCTACCCACTAACACAAAATTTATCACTCCACGAAAATGGGGATGGATTTTTTTTTTTTAAGTGATTGAAATACCAGTAACTTGGAAGGCTGAGGTGATTGATTCCTTGTTTTGTTTTGCCACAATAAGAACAAGAACTATAAGACAAATGATCAAAATGCTTTGTCTAAAATATGAGTACAAAGATAAATCAACGTAAAAAAGCACAAATTGTCAGAAAAAATATAGCAAATAGCTATTTCGAAGCTACAATGGAGCCTCTTCATTAGTGAAGGGGTAGTGCTCTAGTAGTGCAGAAAAATGAATGTCACGTTTATGAAATTTTTAAGCACGTTCGCCTAATTCTTATTCTTAAAATTCAGGGACTGTTTGGAGACTAGCCGACTTCGCCCGAGCTCCGATTCCAGGTACCCGACGACGTTCGTCTTCAACTCCTCAACTGCGACCACCCCTACAGACGTTACATCCTTCCTCTCTGGAAACTGGTAAGAATGAGCGCTACTTCACGCCTTATAACTTACAGACATTCGTGATAATCACTCGGTTTTCATTAAGAAAATAGACTTACTTTAAAGCAATAAACAAAGTTAAGTAAATAAATAAATAAATGTATAATTATTTATTTACTTAACTTTGATAATAAATGTAGGACTATTCATGTCCCGTGTCATATCTCATGTTAATACATGAGTACAAATATCCATTACATCCATTATACATGAGTATAATGGATATTTGTACTCATGTACGTGCCTCAAAATTAACCATCTTAAATTGCTATTTTTTAAAAATGAACTTTCAGCTTTTTATTAATTTTTATTCAATTTCTTGCACTTATGAAGTACATCAACTATACTGTCTTGATAAACACAAATGCGGTATCTGCATCAGTGCTCAAAATGAAATATTGGCGCCTAAGTTTTGCGCTACCATGTACTTGATTCAGATACCACATTTTTAGAAAAAATTAAAAAATATTACCTTTCACATATGACCACAAACCTTTGTGTTTAGGTAAAATAAGTGACAAAGAACCACCTGGTGGGAACAACTCAATTTCGCCAAAAAGTGCAGATGGTATAGTTTAAGGTTTGGGTCACGGTATGTTTAAGGTTTGGTGCTTTCAAACGAAAATTCTAATAACTTACAAGAAATGGAATTGAAGTTTTTTTTCAACTCAAAAAATATCAGACGCTCAGACCCACTTAAATCTGTCCTGGGCTACTTGAACTCGGGGTGGCTCTTTGTCCCTTTTTGGAAATCCGTTTTCTTTTCTTATTGGTTACTGGAAGAGGCAGTTTTTTCCCCACAAAATGGTTTTTCAACAGTCGCCCCTTCTTTCTTTCTTTCTTTTTTTTTTGAATGTTTGTAAATAAAGGAAGAGTTCCAAAAATTTTAAATTCACCGAAAGGCACTTTTATATATATATTATACATAATGTATATGTATTTTATTAATATATAAGGTACATTTATATAATGTATTATGTTTTTGCTTCTTTTGCACATTTCATAAAGTTATTGTTGGAATTACAACTACAGATTTCAGATGTGAACATTAAAATTCTTTAGGACAATGTTCGTAACTCATAAAAATTCATTAACGAAAAAAGTAATAATAATAAGGAAAGAAAACTAAGAATCTACGAAGAATAAATTTTAACGCGCGTACAAGTGCGCACGCATTTTTTTTCTTTCTGTGTTGAAACTGTTTTAAAACTAACTGTCGTATAATGCAGTTTCCTTTGCATGTTAAAATTTTACGCATGGAAAAATTCGTGGAAAAAACTGAATTCAAGACGTGACGTAAATATGCAACGTGCGTATATGATGCCATGCAACTTTTTTTTTTCTTGACAGTGCGTGTTCCGGTCAAGAATTTCCTTCTCCTCACTGTAGCTACCGTCCGATAAGGAGTCTTCCCAGCGCTACCAGCCAGTCGAGCGAGGATGGAGAGGAAGAAGAAGAAGAGGAGGAGGAAGATGCAGAGGAAGCCCACGTTCTGGCCCCACCTTCGTCGGTGCCCCGTGGGGCCCACGGACCCAGGCCCTGTCTGCTGTGGGCCTGCAAAGCTTGCAAGCGAAAGACAGTTGCCATAGACAGAAGAAAAGCAGCTACTATGCGAGAGAGGAGACGTCTCAGGAAGGTAGACGAATTGAAAATAACTATGAACACTTTGTATGCGGGACACGTACTAGTACGTTTTCTGACGATTGATACTTGAGCGCGGGACACGTACGAGTACGAATTAGTGTAACGGCACGATTTCTTTGTATCGCTTTTAGAGAAAAGAAGTAGTAGGCTGGTAAACCATGTGGTAAACACATTTTTTGCTATTCTTTGTACAAAATGGAATGGGACAGAATATGTCAAAACACCTTTGCAGTGATAATATACAAAATCACAGCAGACGGCCCATAGCGCTAATTTGTTTTTTGATTGCTATTTTCATTTTTTTTAATAATGTAAGAAGGATTGTAAATAATATAATTCGAAAAAATTAAAACTATATATTTCTATTTGATTTTTCATATTTACGATACTATTATACATTTATCCGCTAAAATTTTATTTTTTGTTTACAACAATCATAATATTATATATTTCAATATAAAATACGAAAAGTTTAGGTTAAAAAATTAAATACTTTTCGATTTATTGTGATTTAACTGAATAACTAAATTTGCGCGCAAAACCCCCGAGCCCGGCACAATTCCGCCACGAATTGTGTTAATGCAAGTCAATAGTTATTTTTAATTGTGCACTATAAAACTATATGTATCGGTGATTTTCAACTCGAATCGCATCATCTTTGATGTGACATTAGTTTCAAAACGCTCATTATCGGCAGGCCCGTCATTTCAAAATTTTCCAGGGAGCGGGGGACAAAGTGCATATATTCAACGCATATTATAGGTAGAAAAACAACAAAATACATGAAACATGTATAAATACATAGTATTTCTCAAATTCAAGGGGTATCAATTGACATCCCTCACCTAATGGCCCAAATGAGTCCTGAGTGTTGGTTAAAGTTAATTAGCAAAAAATTAGGAAAAGATTAAACGTATCGTTGCTGTAATGTCAAACAACATAGTCTTGAAATAAATACATTAAAATAAACACACACACAGAGATTAAACTACGTATCGTTGAACAATAATAGTAATAAAACTGAGATTTAAGCTACATACTGTCAAAGGGAACATTCATTCATTACTTTAGGATAAATCTACAAAAACAAGGTAAAATGAAAAGTACTTTTGCCTTTCTTATGAGTTGCACTAGAAGTTCCCGAAGATTAATCAGTGAAAACAGGCTCATCGTTTAAAAGGGGTGGTCCGGAGGGGCTGTTGCCCCTTGGCTTTTGCAATGTAATCTATTTCATCATATTGTATGTAGATATTTTGTTTTTGCTCATATATTGAGCATATGCCATTTAACCTCTCCTGGGAAACTTTGAAATGACGGCGTAAGTAAATAGTTTTGTACTTCTTCTGAATAAGTAGTTAGCATTTAGAAGTACCAGAAAAATAAGTTAATACATAAAAACTTTTGTTCTTTTTCTGAGCATGTAGTTAGTGTTTTTGACACTAAAGGCGCGTTGTTATATAACATTTTCGCACCATAAACAATGTTTTTATGATTTAAAAAGGTCGCTATAACATGAAAATCTAGTTGTTAGTTTCGGAGAATTTGTCTGTGTTTATACGACGTATTTTGCATCTTATTTTTCGGTTACCTTGACAACGATTTAGAATATTAGTTAGATAATTTCAGTAACAAATGACATAAAATGAAGTTACGTAACATATTTCGTTAGAAATTTCTTTGCGTTCTTGTTTGTAAAAAATGTCATTATATTCCAATTGTAGAAAATGTAAATGCAAAAGTATTGGATTCTGAACATAACTCGTGCTTAGCATGCTGTCCTATGAAATGAATCAGCGGTTGACCGCTCCTAAAAAAAGTTAATTCGAAAACACATTTGGACAACAGTTGTCGAAACAACCATGTTCAATATTTAAGGAGTATAGTTTCGTTTGGGAAGAGGATGCCAAAATTAAGAAGGTGGTTGTTTTATCAAACTGAGGGGCTGATAAAGGATTTTTCTGAGGGGTGGGGGAATTTCTTTCTTATTTTACCTATTTCTAGAAAATTTGTCTTATTAAGTTCTAATTCTTTTTTCATATAATATTTAACTCTGGGGGAGGAGGGAATTGGCCTTATTGGCTCTCACTGATCAAATCTCAATAACCTAGAAAAACTGCATGGTTCGTGGCAGAAACAATAAAAGTACGCAATAAACATATATGAGAACTGTTTTGAAAACCATGACATGCGCTATTATTCGTCCGCAGGTGAATGAAGCGTTCGAGACATTGAAACGAAGAACCAGCCCCAACCCAAACCAGCGACTACCCAAGGTAGAAATACTTCGCAATGCCATCGACTACATCGAAAACCTGGAGGAACTCTTGCAAGGAGCACATCATGCTTTCGGAAGACATCCACGACAGGTTATCGGGGAGAGGAAGAATCTATTGCACCCATTCGAATACCGGGTGAGTCTCACTACTAATATCCTTTATGTTAGAAATATTCTATTGCCTTCGATGTGCTAACATGGGAAGTCAAAATGAAAATTTAGAAAGAAAAAAAAAACCCTGGGGCAGATTGAGTTTTTTTTTTTTTTAGTTATTCTTTGACTTCCATACATCGCCCACTGAGCGTATACATTAGAGTAGCGGTAATCTATTTTTTTTCTCACGGACCGCAACACATGACCCCTTTTTACACGGACCCCAAACTAAAACTTGCTGCCTTTACCGGGACATATTTATAAGTTCGTCGAGACCCATGAGACCCGTGGTTCGTAGTTTCAATTCCACTGCATCAGAACTTCGAAAACGTAAGTATCTTAAGAAAGGAGTTGCATGTGAGCCGAATTCATAGTAACTGAATTCGGAATGTAACCTTTCGACTGCACAGAGAAAAAGGGCAACATAAAGACTCGAAACTAACATAACAAGATGGAGGATGTTTCCAAGTTTCCAAAGATTCTTTGATATTACGCCTTACTGGCCCAATCTAAACTACAGATGGAATTTGTTATTAGATTGTCAAACAGGGGGGGGGGGAGGGGGATAGCGGATTTACAATATCGCAAATGTTACAACTGCAATGCACACGTTGCAATAAATGTTGCGCCCTACGACATACGCTCTGAAAAGTGCGATAAAAAATATCACGTGAAACAATTTGTTTTAATTAGGTAAGTTCATCTGTAAGCAGTATTATTAACATTGTGCATTAGTTTTTATGGAATATGTAGGCCTTTGGAATCTAACTGATAATTTTTGTGTCAAAATACTTGTGTGAAAGTGCGTGTAGGGGATATATGGGGTCGCAGGTTGCTTAGTTGCTAAAATTGTAGTTGCGACTTAAAAAAGGATTGGGAACCACTGTGTTAAAGACGAAGTTTTAATTGCATTATCAAGGCTTCTACGCAAACACAGCAAAAGTAGGGGATATTGCAAATTTTTTCATTGAATTTGGAAAAAAAATTCTATTAGACTGACGAAAAAGGGCCGCAAATGGTTTCATTCTCATTATTACTACCCTCCCTGCTTTTTTTTTTTTTTTGTAGAAGCACTACTGGGATCCTAAATTTTTTGTCATAAATAATATTGTCAATAGTTTAAAAAATATAGTAAGAATATTTTCAGAGTGGTAGTGAAATCATTGAAAATAGATTCACTTTGTTCCATTAATGAACTTCATTACGCTTTCGGTTTATTGCAGCCTTGTGTAAAGCAAAATAGAAACACTATTTTTGAATAAGATTCTAAAAAACAGTTAATTAATGCCTGAAATGATGATGAGAAGCCTCAATTTCTCCTTTTTAGGAAAATAAAAGTGAATATATATTTTTTAATTTGTTATCTTTTTAATTAAAGTTTTGCACAAAAAATTTTGAATATAAATAATAATAATAATAAGAAGAAGAATTTCTTACGCCATCTTTAATTAATGTTAATTTCATAAATGCTTACCGTATAATCCCTAATACCAACTGCAGTATTTTTCCAATAATAATAATAATAATAAACTAAAATTAAAGAAAACCTTTTTTTTCTTCTTCACAAAGTGGAAAATGTGATGTAACGTATATTTAAAGGTTACTATAAAATAAACCGATTGATAAAAGAATTTCTATAATTCTCTTAACGGCGACGGTTAAGTAGAATGAAATTCAATACAGTAGTTAAAATTGTACGCTGTATACAGTCTTCAAAATATATACTGCAGGTAGACCAGAGTTAAGACTTCAGTTTAAAGATTTCCAGAACACAAATAAATGAAGTTAAATAATTGTTTCTAAGAGCAACAACAATATACTTTTTCTTTTAGCTGCAAAGACATTTTTGTAGTGTGGTAGCTGGACAACGGAGAGGTCTATAAATTCAGTAGCCTAACTTTATTATTCCAAAGAAGTATTAATCATTGAACAGAAAACAGCATTTCAAACTCGAGATTAAATGTTTGTGTTCTATAATAAGGAAGCATTATTTCTAAATCCCAAGGCCAACAATTCGATTCAATTTTTATCCTTACAAACAATCTATTTATTTTAAGCATTGGCAAGCATGCTGTTACACAATTTGATCAATCGATCAATCACCTTCTGAATGAAACATTACAGAGGATGTTGACATTTAGTTAAAATCACTTTCACTTCCCAAAAGTAAAATTCTGTTCGGTATTTTAAGAAAGCTATTTCAAAATAAATTTGTGGAGAAAAAAATCATTTATGGCTTAATGGTTTATTAATAGTTTACCAATATAAATGAAGTACTCGAATCGACATTGCCATTAGCGTCTAGAAAATGACGTTTAGTGCATCAAAAGGTGAAGAATCGATGGGAAGGACATCTCTGACATAAATATAGACCGCTCAAAATTGACTTTGATTCGTTTTGTTACTAAAAAGGTTTTCGCTTTCCATTTTAATTGAAGTCGCTGCTAAACGATTACTTCCTCAGTTAAAGATCATCCATTTGGGCTTCCGCTCAATTTTGTTTACATAGTATTTCTTAGCGCCAAATGGTCGTTGCTTTTCCAGATATAAAAGAATGTATGATTTTTTTTTACACTAATAGATCAGTATTATTCTGGTGCTGGTAATGGACCGCGATTACTTTCCCTTGTAACTTCAGGTTGAATTAATATAATAATTAGTTTCCCAAAGTTGTGGTATAGTTGTAAGTTCGACATTTTTATCACTGCAATTTTTTGTTAAAGTAACTGATTCAAAATCCAAATGTGATGTAACAATAAAATAGCAAAATAAAAATACAAATGTCACAATATTTTAAGAACTTGCGCATTCTAAAACTTCTTCTTCTTAAAAGGTTCTAGCTACCGTTTAATAGAAGATTCAAAAACTTTTCACTGCTGTCATTATCAAGCTTAAAAACTGATTGATGGCTTTTTCTTATACTCAAGAAAAAACATCATTGCAAATCGTATAGTATGGGGTCAGGTGGGGTAAAGTGGTCATACGGCAAATAAAAAGCTATAGCCTTGAAATAAATAAAGGAATTGATGTAATTTTTGTATTTTAGCTTTTAATAACTAAGAATTAAATTCTACATGCAAAATTATATAAATAACAACTCTTTAGGTGGAGAAAAGACTCTGTTTGTTTATACAACACTTTGAAACTGAAACAGCTCTTTTAACTTCTCTCTGACATTTTGTTTTAAAGAATTTGCAGCAAATTCACGGTGCAGGTAGTTTTACACAGATCTCTAAAATACTTCCTCACTAACCGTGAAGCTATATTTAGTTTATATATTATTTTACATTAGTTTAAGTAATATGGGATAAAGTGGTCATAGTATTAGGCTTAACATGCACCAATGTTCTAAAATTACTTTAGTTTAATTAATGCGGTAGACCAGGGATTAAATTGCATAGGAATGCACAGTAGCTCAGTTTCCATATTTTTTTTTCAATTTTTAGCTACTAGAGGGAATTTAGGCTATTTACGCAAGAAAATAAATTTTGAAGACCACAGTGCTCGCACTTCTTTTGTTAGAAATTAAGCGACGAGGCAGATGTTAGTTATACTTTAATTTCCCTAATAGTGTATTATGTTTTAAAAAAAATAACTTTTAAATTTACTTTTATTAAACCGGAACTAGCACAACTGAGCTCAAATGCAATAGATAATGAAATTACTATAACGCAGTCTTCTAACAATGGTGTGTTTAGAACTGAAAATTTTTAGAAGCACTTTTAATAAAAGAATATTCAAGTATCGATGATTCATTTATAAACAGACTTATTATAAGTATTATTAAGCTGTAAATGTTCAGAAATAGCAGTGCTTCGAACAAGAACAATACATGAAAGAGAGAGCGAATTAAAAATAGCTGGGTAAAAATATGTATTTTTCTCTCATTGATTTTTAGTAAGCTATAATTATCCAGAACTCTCTTATTAGCAATGTTTTCTTAATATATCTATATATATTTCCTTTAACGTGGACCAGTTACGATTAAATTTTTCAGTACGATACGATACTGACATCATGCAAAAACAAACTTTAGAAAATGGGATTTAAAAATTTGTTTAATGATTAGCATAGAAAAATAACAATATTTTTGTTATTGTCGTAATTTACGGACTTCAACAAATTTGTTTCTATTTGTTAAAAAGTATTTTCATTCATAACTCAGCTTTTAATTTTCGATTCTTTTTAATGGCAACATCTTAGTTTGTTTATATATCTAGCGATTTTTCTTAAGCCTTTACATTTTCAAGCGTTTTTTAAAATGTTTAATAGCCCGCAGATGTTCTGTGGGGAATCAGCTAGTGTTATTTAACTAATTTAGTCATCAACTAAAAGCCAATTTAAATTTTTTTCACGGAAAATTTTGAATTTCATATTTATGTTATAATATATGTATTGAGTTACAGGACACACATAAAATCTAATACTTAGGGACTAAAGCCCAAGAATACCTACCATTTATGTATCCTAACATGTTTTGGTACATAACTTCGTTTTAAGACCATATATGCAGCAGCTGAAGAGACTGAAGAACCTTAATGTCTGTTCTTTAATAATGTAATGTAAAATAACAAGCAAAAAATCTGAAGGTTCTGGACAAATTCTCATATTTATTAGCAAAGATTGTTGAAAAACGTGGATTTTATGACCATTTTACCCCACCTGACCCTACTTTTTCTCCTACAACTCTTCATCTTTTATCATGAACTTCAGATTCACTATGTGTTCCCACATGTGTTGCATTCATACTTTTGTATTAACTGATCATATTTCACGGAAAACTAGAACAGTTAGCCAGAAACATTTTTAAGCTCATATTGCTCATTTACCTATAGTATTTTTTATTATTCTTCTAATACATGGGCACTTTTTCCCATCTGGAAGGACTTATATCCCTGAAAGTAGAATGGAGACAAATTCATGTTGATAGGTCATCAGCAAGTTCGCAATAAATAAGCTGTTGCAAGTACCGGTATGTTGCAGCGGGAGTTCTGAAGGACACTCTAAATAATAAAAAGAATATTGATAACAATAGCTAAACCTTCCGTTGTTGGAGCTCCGAGAATATAAGGTTTCCCTCAGTCAATACTAGAGGTTAGTCGGGTCTCTTTTATTTTATTTTGTTATTTTGCCCAATTAGTTCTATTACCTCTGAGGATTTGTTTTAACATCATTCAGAAGAAAGAATGCATGGTGCATTGCATGTCTACTTTGGGTACTTCCATAACCTTCCACGTCTAAATTTGGGGCGAGTTCTCATCCCTCCGAACCCTTTCAAAAGTAGACGATTTCTTTCGGTCTCCGGGCGTCCATTCGTCACCGTCTCTCCCGTTTCGTTTGCACGGTAGCGTGAAATGATACGCTACTATGTTTCCCGCTGCAAATAGAAAGATTAGAAGGTGCACTTTGCATTCTTCGCGCTCTCTCCTCCTCGCAAAAATAATGACTCTGAGCTGTTGTCACATTAGAGTGCGTCGGGCATCAGTCACGCCCGAAAAAAGTTTCGATTCCATCCGAGGCCTTTTCCATCCCTTAAGACAAGTTCTTTACTCCCACCTTGGCAAATAGGGGCTTGAATCCTCTTTGCCAGATCTAGATCACCAGCAAGACATACAAACTGTTGTAAATGGGCACATATCGGCAAGCACCATGAAAATCGTTCTTAATATTTGGCATAGTCCGTTTCAATTCAGGCAGGTAAAAATAAAATCTTACCTTCATAGTCTAAGAAGTTTTTGAATTTCACATATGTTAAAATATAGAACTATGTGAGTTATAGGTATGTTTTTGTTTTGCTCAAAAAAATTCCTGGCCCGAGATACAGGCCGACAAAGATAGCGCCTTCAGCACAATTTTTCAATTGCGATTTTCGACAAAAACTTTCAAGTGCTCTATTTCCTGAACGGTGCAAGATATTTTGATGCGTTTTTTTTTTATTTCAAAGATAACTATATTCTGTTTAAGATAAAGGGCTAAATTTTGAAATATCTGTTTAACTTTTTTTTGCTGCAGCCTTTTGAAAGTTTTTTTAAAAACTCATTTTTTTTTTCAAAAAAGCCAATCTCAAAAATTTTTATTTTTTTACTGTTGGTTAATACCATTAAGTACTACATTCCCTGAAAAGGAGATCTTTCACTTTTGCGTTTAACGGTTTTTACAAGCAATTCAAGATTTATCCATATATTTCATCAGTTTTGTTTACAACATAGTCATATATTGGTCTCATTAAATCAAAATTATATTAATTTAATTTTCTGAATAAATATTAGAAACATATACCCCCTTCCCACAAAAGAAATGTACCAGTAGACAAACAGACACACATACATTGCCCAATCTTATTGCCCGCTACTTTAAAATATTTATTGATTTCCTTTATTTTTTTTAAATATCCTTTTCTCATTTTTTCCTAGCTAGAGTTTAAATCTATTAGTTGTTAATTTTAATATATATATTATTCAGTAAAACATAGCTTTTTATATTTGATTTTCATATCTTGCTATTGATGTTAAGAAAAAAATGAGGAATACTACTGGGGGGGGGGGAGAGATCAATTAAGGATTCAATCACTTTGCATTTTTCTTCCTTTTCTTTCATAAGGAAATTAACAAAAACAAAGCACATGCAGGAAACACCACTAATTGCTTTATCTATAACTTACGACATAGTTTTGGGAAATGGTTTGTAACATGTCCATATATTGTAAGCTTTAATATGTTTTTGGTTGTAAAATATTAGTGTTTTTTCTTTTTTTTCTCTTTCCCTATTTTTCTTTTTTGAAAAGATATTTCTAATATTTATCAGGCTGTACATAATTTAAAGCAGATGATTTAAAAAAAAATCATTGATTTAACTCAATAGTTCTAACAAAAAGCAAATCAAACAAAATGTTAAAGAATTTATTACTAATTTCAGTTAGCATTATGAGTTGTGAGGTATGGGGACAATAAACCTCTTCTCAATTCAAAACAAGAAAAAATAATTTTATTAATTATGTTGTCCTGATAGTAACGAAATGGCATTCATCTTACCTTCACAGGTACAATGGAATTTAATATATCGTTCCGTAAAAAGTTACCTACGCAATTGGCTAATTTTTATGCAGGTATTTAAAGAAGGAAATAGAAATTTAATAGCGAAATAAATATCAAAATATTTTCAATGGAGCAATGGAACAGAATGTTGAGGATCTGACTAATCAATTAAAACCAATATTAACTGCTTTAAATAATTTGAGGAACATAACTAAATTAGCCGAAGCTGTTATAAGTATTCAGAAAAAGCTAGAAAATAACCTAAATCAGCAAGATAAAGTAACTATACAATACTTTTTCTTAAAAAATATGAACATGCATTGACACCTTTTTTCCTTTTTTTAGCCATCTCTAACCCCAAAATATAAAATAAGTGGTTTAAGAGCCAGTTAAATTTGGTTAAACTATGAAGTAATGGTGAACTATGAAGTAATGGCTTGAAGTTCATAATTTGTGCACTTCCTTTTTGTGAAATTTAATTTGAAAAAGAAATTGCAGTCTATGTCAACATTTGAGTGTGGGAAATTGTAAGTGCTGTAAAAGAATTCATGGGCAATAAACAACCAAAAATAATTCAAATGCTCATTTGAGCAGCAATTGAACTAAAGTTTTCTACATTTGCATTTCTTCACAACAAGCTCAAAAAATAACCTTGGGGTAGAAAAGACAGCCAAACTTGTTTTCTTTTTCAAATTACTTGATGGAAAATGGAATCAAGAAATTACCTAACTGTATGTGTTATATAAAAATAAATTTAATTATTAATCAATTTGTGATTATGAATAAATTATATACATAAATAATTTTAGTGGTTGTTATACATATATTTACGTTACTTGCTAACAACCTTGCCGAATGGGCAATAATTAATTTTTCTTACACATGCGTATTGGGTTGAAAGTACAGTGTATTGCATTTATTTTTCTAAATTTTTAGCATAAATACACACTTTTCAATGTAAAATTCTTATTTTCCCTTAAATAAATATTATATTCATTGCATTTTACTCTGAATGTCAATCTTAAGTTATGTTTATGTTTATGCTAAGCAATCTGGTTTTAAATTTTAAAACTAACTTCTTTTTTAATTTAAAAAAAAAATAATGATTTTTCGCTCTAATATTATTTATTAAGAATTAAATGCCATGTCAAAGAAAATTAAATTAATTTAATTTTGACTTAATGAGACCAATATATGACTATGTTGTAAACAAAACTGATGAAATATATGGCAAAATATTAAATTGCTTGTAAAAACCGTTAAACGCAAAAGTGGAAGCTCTCCTTTTCAGGGAATGTAGTACTTAATGATATTAACCAACAGTAAAAAAATAAAAATTTTCGAGATTTTTTTTTTCAAAAAAGCCAAAGATTTTTTTAAAAAAATTTCAAAAGGCAGCAGCAAAAAACGTTAAACAGATATTTTAAAATTTAGCCTTTTATCTTAAACAAAATATAGTTATCTTTCAAATAAAAAAACCCGCATCAAAATATCTTGCACCGTTTAGGAAATAGAGTACTTGAAAGTTTTTGTCGAAAATCACAAGTGAAAATATGCACAGAAGGCGCCATCGTTGGCGGCCTGTATCTCGGGCGAAGAATTTTTTTGAGCAAAACAAAAACATACCTATAACTCACATAGTTCTATATTTTAACATATGTGAAATTCAAAAACTTCTGAGACTATGAAGGTACCCCCCTGCCTGAATCGACATGCATTATACCTTTATAAATGGTTGTTATAAAATGTTCATGATTTATCTACAATTTTCATAGAGGACGCCATATTTATGCGTAGCCTGTAAAATGCATTTATAGTCTTCATAGAGCTACCTATACATTTTATAAAAGTTCATTCAAATGATAATTAAATGGCCATAATAATTTGACTCCGCGCAAAAAAATATTTGCTTAGTTAAATAAGGCATATCGTCCGCTCCTGGTAAAAGTCACTAAGTTCTGAGTCCCTTCAAACGATTGTCAATTTAAACTTTTAAATCGTTATGCAAAAATAGTAAAATTCAATTATACTCCCTACCACCCACCAAGGGTACCCCGGTCGCATTTTTTGGAGGGGTAAAATTCTGAATTTGACGAATGAAACTCCGAATGTTATCGAATCGTAAAATGGTTCCCCTGCCCATGGTAGAATAAGTTTATTTGTACAACTTTATGTTTTTGTGCATTTTTGCCACATATGAAGTAAGGTAAATGCAAAAAAAAAAACAGAAAAACTAAAAATTTGGAGCTATTGCGGTTATCCTGCCCATGGTAGAATAGGTTTATTTGTACAACTTTATGTTTTTGTGCATTTTTGCCACATATAAAGTAAGGTAAATGCAAAAAAAAAAAAAACAGAAAAACTAAAAATTTGGAGCTATTGCGGTTATCCTACCCATGGTAGAATAGGTTTATTTGTACAACTTTATGTTTTTGTGCATTTTTGCCACATATGAAGTAAGGTAAATGCAAAAAAAAAAAAAAAAAAACAGAAAAACTAAAAATTTGGAGCTATTGCGGTTATCCTACCCATGGTAGAATAGGTTTATTTGTACAACTTTATGTTTTTGTGCATTTTTGCCACATATGAAGTAAGGTAAATGCAAAAAAAAAAAAACAGAAAAACTAAAAATTTGGAGCTATTGCGGTTATCCTGCCCATGGTAGAATAGGTTTATTTGTACAACTTTATGTTTTTGTGCATTTTTGCCACATATGAAGTAAGGTAAATGAAAAAAAAAAAAAAACAGAAAAACTAAAAATTTGGAGCTATTGCGGTTATCCTGCCCATGGTAGAATAGGTTTATTTGTACAACTTTATGTTTTTGTGCATTTTTGCCACATATAAAGTAAGGTAAATGCAAAAAAAAAAACAGAAAAACTAAAAATTTGGAGCTATTGCGGTTATCCTACCCATGGTAGAATAGGTTTATTTGTACAACTTTATGTTTTTGTGCATTTTTGCCACATATGAAGTAAGGTAAATGCAAAAAAAAAAAAACAGAAAAACTAAAAATTTGGAGCTATTGCGGTTATCCTGCCCATGGTAGAATAGGTTTATTTGTACAACTTTATGTTTTTGTGCATTTTTGCCACATATGAAGTAAAGTAAATGCAAAAAAAAAACAAAAAAACTAAAAATTTGGAGCTATTGCGGTTATCCTGCCCATGGTAGAATAGGTTTATTTGTACAACTTTTAAACTGCGTCCGTGATTTACATCATAAAATATCTGTAGAAAATTCCGAGTCCCTACAGAATTCCGTCCTTTTTTTTCTTATTATTACTCTTTTTTTTTTTTTTTTTTGAGCCTTGTTATTTTTTCTTTTTTACCAGAACGCCGACGATATTCTGTTTAGCTAGGCTGCTTATAGATGTGCTTGAAAATACGAAGTCCACGTAAAAATGTTGCTAACAATTCACAAAAATTCGTCTTCTACATGTTGCAATAAACAAATACTGAACGGAAAATTGTTGAAAATTTCATAGAGATGGGTAAAATATGCATGTACTTCGGACAGCTGTTATTGTCTTCCTAAGAGGAATTTCCCTAAAAAGTCACTTTTTGACACAAAAAAAAAAATGATTTTCTAATTATTTGTTTCTCATCTCTTTCAAAATTACACTTTTAAGCTCCTGGCAATTGATGCTTCTTTTATACGTTGTTATTTAGATAAAGCTGGTTTGTTCGTGAACATATTGTAAGGCCAATTAGAGATCCTTAAATAACATGTTTAAAAAAATAGATACGTCCTTGTTGCTCAGGTAGGTCACCTCCCCTTTTTTTCGTTCATGTGACATTTAACAATGCTTATCGCGACTAGAACTAATTATCGGCAATGTTTCCAGTTCCTAGGGTAGACTTACCCTAGATATAACAAAGACTAAGATAAATTATAATTATAACGTCACACATATGTCTATGTAGGCTGTATATCGAATCGAGTTAACGGTAAGTTATTGCCATAGGTGTTTAAGATACAGACGGTGCTCCGTCTGCGGTTTACAAGTGAATAGGTCTTACTTACGGTCTTACTTTCGGTTTACAATTGAATAGAACTTACAGTTTCAACCAGTCTGCTCGGAGAAAAAAGAGCTGCCTCATCTCTTATTGATTTTTCTATTAGTTCCTTCTATAAAGAATGGTTCTTTTGGCCTTTCTTGTGTGACATACTTGTCAGCTATCGACTCTGCGTAATTCTAGTGCCTAGTTCTTAAAAGCTTATATAATTACAGCGCATTATGTGCTTCCATCGCAAAGAATCAAGTTTTTATAAATTACTGGGGATATCATATTAATACCGCAAAAAAAGTCTACTGCAGTTTCTACATGAACTGACTCTTATATTAAATAAAAGGTGGGAGGATGTGAATAACGTGATTTAAAATATTGAAGCAATTAAAAAAATTGTTTTTTAGAGTAGGCGGTTTTAATTATAGCAGATCATTTTATTCAGTTTCTAGAAGGGGTCATGTAGAAACAAATGATGTTAAGTGTTAATAAAGGGTAAGATGAAGATGTTAGTATAAAAAGAGGAGCGGGATGTTTACAATGTTTAACTTACAAAAGGAGGCGATATCAGAGTTTGAACTATATAAATCGATAACTAAATTTTTCTATTCTTAGAGAGCAATGGATTGAAATGAGAAATTCAGAGCTAACACAAACTTTCACAAATTGTAAAAAGCAGTAAATGAGTGCCAAAATATGGTACAGCTCTGTTTAAATTTTTACAGGCGTACAAAAAAATTCACATCGCTGACAGTTATCATTTCTGTTATGTTTAACATCAGCATGTGTATTAAAATATTATTTGTTTACATTTTACGTGACACGAAGGGAGCGTTGATGAAGTACATCCCATCCGTGAGGGCTCCCGTCCAAAATCGTACCAGTCGGATCTGAGCTAAATGTTCAGGCAGCGTGGAGTGTAAAAGGAGCGGAGTCGAATTGGAAGTGACAAGAGAAAAACCGTCTGCAATCTTCGCCAACTCCCGAAAATCGGAAGCTTTTAGCTCTGGCGGAAGCAACAACTGATAACGCTCACACCTTTATCGGAAAAAAAAGGAATGTAAGAAAGAAAAGGAGCAGAGAGGGTAGTAATAATCAGAATGAAATCATTTGCAGACTTTTTTGTCAGTCTAATGGGAAAATCGGGCAATTTTCCTCACTTTTGCGGTTTTTTACGGAGAAACTTAATGCAATTAAAACCTAGTCTTTAACGCAGCAGTAGTTCCCAACCTTTTTTACGCCGCGAATACAATTTTACAAATAAGCAACCCGCGACCCCATATTTCTACACGTACACGCACATTTCTTCACACAAGTATTTTGACACAAAACGATACGTTAGATTCCAAACTGTTTCTGAATAAAACCCCACTGTAATTGCGTTTTTTTTTATAATGTCCAAAAACTGTAAACTGAATAAATTTCGCTATAGTTTTAGTAATGGTTCCTGTCGCCTTTCGTTAAAAGATTTTCAGTACACTTGTATCTGCACTTTATGTTAATGTTAAGTTTTCTTTTTTAAATGTTTTTTAACTGTCCTTTGCCAGTCTGTGATTTTTGTACTAAATTACTAATAATAGTATTCGAGGGTATAATCGGATCCACCTTGGAGGTTGAATGGCGGGCTAACAACCCGACTTCGTAAAAAAAAACCCTGTTCAGAAACTACTAACAAAACAATTATTACAGAAACTACTAACAAACATTCCAGTCAGAGACCTGGACTTTATCTCAAAAACTAGAGAAGATGCTAATCACCTGGGAAAGGAAAACTCTTAAGAGCTATTTTTGGACCTGTTAAAAAGGGAGAAAGCGATATAATTTCGAAATTGAAAGATTATTAAAAGGAACAGATATAACTAATTATGTAAAAACAAAAAGAATACAATGGCTGGGACACCTTGAGAGAGTGGAGGAAAACAAAGGAGCTAAGAAGATTGTCAAGGGAGAATGCCAGGATCAGAAGAAGAGAGGAAGGCCGGTTAAAAAAAAAAGACTGGTAAACGAGGTGGAGAGATACCTTAAAAATACAAATGTCCGAAACTGGAAAGAAAAAGCGAAAAACAGAGGGCTTTTGAGGAAAATTGTTAATGAGGCAATGGTCCAACACGGGCTGTAATGACAGGGAGTTAGTTTAATAATAATAATAATTGTAATAATAATAATAACAACAACAACAATAATAATGGTAATAGATAAATAAATAATGAAAGAATGCGCGAAACACATGTCACTCTCAAGGATACGAGAGCATAGAAATTGCAGAACAATCAGTAAAGAGATATGGGTTTTTACTAGCTCATTTTCAAAGACATGCAATATTTCCTATTCATACTAAACAGTTCAATACTCTGATAAGGTCTTTGAAATTGACAAATTTAAGATCTTAATTTCTGCCCAGCTCGAAGAAACCGGTTCATAAAAAGTTTTGCCTGATCTGAGCAGGCTGTTACACATCCAGGGATAGATTACGTAGGCAGTGACAAAACCATTTACCATTCAGTCGTTTTAAGGGGCCCCGCAGACTGCAGACTTTTTATCGGCCGATAGTTTAGTCGGGTTGGGCTGAAAGTGCGCACACCGAGCCAACTAAACAGTTTGGTTGGTGAACAGGGCGCAGACTATCCAACAGCCGGCCGACTATTCTCGAACTAGTTTGTAACTGACTGTTGAAGCGGTCGCACAATGAAAATATTGTCCAGAAAAATTTTAATATGGCGGCGACGCCATATTCAAAATACACGCACACGACGCCAAATAACAGAGCGAACTGAACTATCGGCCGACTAAACAATCGTCATGTATGCGCAGGCGTGTATGCGCCAATACTGATTAAACAGTCGGCCGATAGTTGGCCGACAGATTAGTTTGAATGTAATCGGGTAGCCCATCAAACTTTTTTATCGGCCGATACTGAATCGCTGTAGTGTGCGCATATGCATTCCTCTCCATACTGATTAAGAAGCCGACCAAACTATCGGCCGATAAAAAGTCTGCAGTCTGCGGAGACTCTAACAAGTTTGACTGTAAAATAAATGAACTTTGTGCAGTAGTAAAACTGAAAAACAATTATACACGTAAAGAAAGCACAAATGAGCATTAAGATGCAGAACAATGTTTCGGGATTGCTTGGAATCCCTTTTTCAATGCAGTAGTGGAGCTTCTTGATGCAAAAACATCCAAATGCATTGTCAGAAGTTAGAGTATATAATTTGCCTCTCCTAGCGCAAAATCGTTTAAGTGGGCGATAAATGCAGCAGCGGATAAGTCGCTTACTATCTCTAGACGCCTTTGTAGACATGCATATAAATATGGCCACATAAATCTTTGAGTAAACTCCCTTTCTCAGATTTTTGTTTTTGGATGTTTTTGCATCTAGAAACTCCAGTACTGCATTGAAAAAAAAGATTCCAAGCAGTCCCGAAACATATGTCTTCATCTTAATGCTCATTTGTGCTTTCTTTAGGTGTATAATTGTTTTTCAAGTTTAACTGTAGTTCACGGATGATCATTTTCATTTGTCATACTATAGTCGATTTTGAGACAGTCATCAAGTTTGCGCCAATATATATTTTGTATAAGTTGTGACTGGACTTAGTATGAATATTAAATTATAGTGAGAAATTCATTATTTTTTAAAAAACTGCTCTATCGACCGTCGTCAAAGTGACAATATGGTAGAATAAATTTATTAAAAATAATTCCGAATCCATCATCAGGAGCAATTCCAAAAAAATCGCAAAAGAACGATTCTTTGCTGGACATGAGAAACTATCACCATTCTTGTTTTGGCACCATCGTGTGCCAGCATCCTCGCCTTAGAGTGTTAAAAAAAAAAAGTCTTTTTTTTTCCCCCTTAGATAAGTGTGTAGCAGATGTCACTTCGATCTGTCTCCTCCCCCAACTCCTCTAGTCTGTCATCGCGGGCAACAGGTGAAGAGCACCTCTCCGCGTCCCGCTCCACCCTCGCACCCCCTCGACTATCTTTCTGCTCCTAAATACCAATGCTTTCCACAAAATTGTAACTTCTTAACCATGGATTCTAATCGCAATGGAATTTCGTTGCAAATAATTTTGAGAAATTTATTCAAATATCGTTAAATTGAAATATTCATTTAAAATTTAATTTCCTAAAAAGTGAACAAGAAGTTCGACCAGATCCAAAAGCGAGACTATATTCTCTTATACCAATATTGATTTTATAATTCTATCAAAAAAGGTAGGTGTTTCTTAGTGTAGAAACGATGTAAAATTACTCCTTTCAAAATATCAGACTGAATGTTTTAGTAGATTTCAACTATCAAAAACTATTTAATAGAAACATTTACGGTATTCAAGCACAGAGTTTAGTGTGCAAGTGCAAAACAGTAGAAAAAAATAAATAAAAGACCAAATTGCAGTAAAAATGCCCCCAAAATAAAATTTCAGACATAATCGTCAATACTATGCCACACCTATGGGTAAAATTTAACTTTAAAAGTACAATTAGCAGATTTTTGAGTTTAAATATTCTAATAAATATTGGGTTTAAATAATCTAAAATTTCCCGTAAAAATACTAGCTTTTAAACCTAGATTTGCGCAAAACTTTAAAAAACGCAGTAGAAGTTTTGAACTAATCTGTATCAACCTTTGTTTCAAAATGCTGTTATTGATAGAACTTTTACTGTATTTTCTACGGTTTTGCGTAATCAATTCTAATTACTGCTTAAAACAAGTAGTTTGGTTGGAAATATTTTATTTGTATACTCTGTTTTGAAACCCAAGAATATAATTATTAAACTTTTTTTAATGCATAAACGTTTTTTTCCTAGTTAGAAAATACATTTAGCTAAGTTTCATAATTTATAATTAATACTCACATTTTAAAAATTTCTCAAAATTTCTAAATAAATTTTATTAAAACTTAGTAAACATGGTATATTCAAACAAAAGAGATCTATGTAAAAACCAATTGAAAGCAGTTTTTACGTTTTTAGTTAATTCTCCCTTCTGAAAAGTTCTTTTTTAATTGGAAGGTAGGGAAATGTGTGGCAAAGTGAAATGGTTACGATAAATTACCTTTTTCAAAATGGAACAAATTGGAAATTAATTTTGAAAATAACAGTGCATAAAGAACAATGAATTTTACAATAGAACTTGCACTGTAATATTATTTTTCATTTTAGGCAATAAATGTGTACGTTAAATCAAGAGTAGAAAATTATCACTTTGCACCATGTATGGGTCAAAGTGAAAAATTGAAATATTTTCATAATGAAACAGTTTTCTGTAAGACAGTTAACCGTTTGGATTCGTATGACGCCTTATGGTAGTTCAAATAACATATAATTGTTAATATTTACAAGTACAGAGGGTTGTAAATACTTTTTATTAAACATAAAATATAAATAATAGCTAAATGAATACATAACTGATAAAACGAGCGAATGAATAAAGGAATCAATCAATGTAAAAAATAAATTATTAATTAAATCAACGAATGAAAAATCTACTTAATAAGTGAACGAAAAAAATGAGTAATTGATTAAATGAATAAATGAACGACAAATTTATAGTTATCTGATGACTGATGTTGGGGCAAAATGAAATTAAACATGTATTTCATTTTGCCCCATGTTATGACAAATTGTACCGAACATTTGAAATCCAAACAAACCTAACCTAAAATAACTTAGCAATGCCCTGGAAATTAGTAGGCTTTAATTAACATTTAAAATATTAATAACTAGCTGACATGCCCGGCTTTGCGCGGGATAATATTGTATCATTCGCAGGCTAAGTGACGCTTGTTCAAAATTCTGTTGTAAATATGTAATGAAAATTTTTCCTAAAAAATCCAAGTAGGATATGGGCAACAGGCCTTAAAAACCTTATTTAAACAGCAAAAATCATTAAAAAAAAACACGATTATATTAAAACGAGAAGATTAGAAAAATTCCTTTTAGACCAAAAATAACAGTCCATAAAAATCCACATTAAAATGCCAACAACAGTTCATAAAAATTGCCATTAGAGTAATTGCAAGAGTAACTAAAATGCACACATGCAGCGAGATAATTGTGCCAAAATGATATCAAGAGCTCATAAAAATAGTAATTACAATATCTAGCACAATACATCTAAAAATTCCCATCAGAATAAGAGCTGTATTCTGTTTAAAAAGGTTCATCAGTGAAGAACAACTGTACGTAAAATCTCCATTAGAATAAAGAAGTCAGTGACTAAAAATACCCATTAGAATACTGACCTTCAAGAGCTACCTAAAATTACCAACAGTCCATCTTAAATTCCCCATCAAAATAGGGACAGTTCCTATAAATCCTGCTTGCAAAATCGTCAAAGGATTTTCTGAAAATTCAATTAAATAGCACTTCCAAAAATTCGGATAAAAATAAAAGAAAGGAAAGCATTATTTCCAAAGGCAAATGCACATTTAAGTTAGAAAATGTTCAGTATTGAACCAATAATGACGTGTGAAATTTAAGTTGATAGGAAGAAACAACTAAGTTCTGGAAAAATAGTCCCAAATAGGCAGTAAAAAAAAATAAGTAAATGTTTTATAAAATAAATCACTTGAGTAAAATATGGAAAGAAAATCAAAAATAATTGAAAACCGTCTGCAGTTTATAATCCACAAAATATGCATAAAAAGAAAATGAATTTTTAAAATTTGTTTCCTTGATAAAACGTACACTCTACCATAAGAAATAATGTTTCAAGAAATTGTTGAACTTTTACCATAATACTAAATCACCAAAAAACAAAGAAGGATCAACCTCAAGGAGTAATTAAAAATCGTCTGCAGTACGCTGAAAAATGAAATGAATTTTTAGAATTTGTTTCGCTCATAAAACGGCATGGAAAACGATCAACGGCGGATCTAAGGGGGGGGGGGCGATGGGGCGATCGCCCCCCCCTTGGGGCTGATTCAAGTGGATACTACAACTAAGTGAGTTTTTACTCTTTGTGCCCCGGGACCAGCCATTTTTTTATGTTCTTGGAATCCCAGCCTAATAGCCCTTCAAGTTCTATGCTTTCCCCCTGTCCCTTTGTCCTGTAGTATTGCTGAGTTGCTAATCCTCGGAGTAATGGGAAAGAGATTCCTTGCTCTTTTCTTCTACCCATCAAACTGGTGACAGCTAGCCAACCCTTAGCACGTGTTGTAAATTCCTGCAGCATTTACGCTAAAACCTGGAGCCTGAAACATTTCATTGAACATTCATAATTACAGATGTTTATATAAATTGCACATACTCGTTGATGGTTTTTTTAGTACATATTTAGTATTACATTTTGAAAATTTTAGAAAATATATTACTAATAATTGCTATTATTTTGTAATTTAGACATATCAATTCAAATTTAGAAAATGTATTTACACGCCTACATTTTTCTTGAGAAAGCTTGAAGGAAATCCTAACTCGGTTAAAACTTGGCAAAGAAGCAGAATGAGTGATGGTAGACTCACTGAATTAGCGTTATTGCATATCCATAAAGATTGGACGTTGAAAAAACTATAGACAGATTTGCGAAAGCAAAAAAACGTCAGCTTGTGTTCCTTTTATAAGGGCTTTGAATAAACGTATATGCATTGAAAAAATGTGCTAGTAAAATTTTAAATATCACTACACTAGCATTTTTCTTTTGTTGTTCCTGCTGTTTGAAAAAAAGGGGGGGGGGGCGGAGGGACTGTTGAAAAGGAATGAAGAATCTCCCCCATCCATCCTTACTTTGAACCCCGAGAATTCCAAAATCGCCCCCCCCCCCCTTGAAGATTTTCTAGATCCGCCCTTGAAAACGATAAAACAGCATTTTTTCAATCTTGCGTTAACAAAAATCGTTTAGTTGGCAACAAAAGTAGTATTTATTTTGTCGAAAACACGTAAATTGGGAAGATAAATTCAGAGGTAAGCCTCGTTTTAAAGTTCGAACGCTACTTTAAGTGGATATTTGTTCTACGACTTCAGAAAGGAGATCATCTTGTGCAGTTTTTTACGGGCATTCATACGCTGCAAAAATCGAAAACGTGGGATTTTTTTCCGATGAGATAAACCCAAAATCAACAGTTTTGCTTAAAATTGGAATAAAAAAAGAACAAATTCGAATTTTTGGAAAAACGCTTCGAGATGCACGAAGACCAAGGTACCTGTAAACAAAATTTCGTACTTCTGGACCGTTCCATCTCACCAGGAGGCGATCGACAGACACACACACACACAAACTTTCGGTTTTATTTATATAGATAGCAATTTTATCATTATATTATATCAAAAAAAAAAGTTTTTGACTTAACACAAAGTATGGCACATGAGCATCACATTTTGAAAATGGCTTGTCATATAGCTTAGAGTTAACTATTTTTGGACTGTGTCAACTACATGTTATGCAACATAGTTAAAATGTTATTAAATAACGTGCCCCTGAAAACAGAGTAAATATTTTAGCATTTCACTTTGTCCCACATTTCCTTACTAAAGCCTCGTGATATCTTACCCTTATGTTAATAGAAATATCACACATAAAAGAAGTGAAAGTAAATGAAAAGGATGCAACCTCCAAAGAGTTTTATAATTCTATTCGAAAGTACAGCTTAAAATAAACAAATTAATTAATTAATAAAAACTTATTGATTTTAAGATTTTGCATAGTTTAAAAGTTAAATTGTTGTGTTCGTATGAATGTTGATAGATAGATAGGTTGAGAATATGCATATACAAGAAATATGCGACTCATAAAGCTAATTTTTGGCACTGAAAATCTTTCTAAAAAAAAATCTTTCTTCTCTTTTTTGTTTCGCCCTTCATTCATGATGACACTTTTCTTAATCTCACTTTTATAGATATTTCCATTATTTGATCTAATTTAGCTATGTCTAATATGCTTATAGCTGTACAGTAAGTCTAGTAAGTGGCCCTTCTATGAAAAAAAAAAAACTGTGTCCAGATATACATTTTGTTTTTAGGTGGCCAGTGTAAATACAGGGAAGGGAAATTAGGGCCCCCTCTTTCCTTGTAGAACAAGCATTTAAAAGTTTTCGCAAAACTGTCAATCCGATATTATGTTGTCTTATAGAACATTTCTGTAAATATATTGTAAAATAGGGATCATTCATAAATCAGGGTTCACACTGGGGAAAAATACAAGGTGGGATTTTCCTCCTTGACCAAAATTTTAAGTGGGATTTTTAAAGTTTAAGCCTAAAAAAAATTTTTTTTGAGTGGGATTTCAAAAAATATTGCGGGAATCGCGCGATCGCGCGGCCTAGCGCGAACCCTGTAAATGATGTCACGCTTCGAGGGGGGGGAGGGGGGTTCGTGAAATTGTGACAAAGTGTGACAAGGGGAGGTGAGGGGGTAACAAGAAGTGTGACACCATGCATTATTCAACATAGCGGGACGTGTGACAAAGGGGGGGGGGAGGGGATCCGCTGAAGTGTGACAGATTGTGACAAAGGGGGGGGGGGAGGGGGGTCAAATATATGGGAAAAAAGCGTGACGTCATTTATGAACAGCCCCATAGTCGTGTTATACAGAATTCATGTCTGGGTGCTAGAAAATTAATTCTGGCTATGAATGTACACACAATTTTAAAATATGAGCCCATTTCACGCTTTGAGTTGCATGATGGTTTAATTCCATATCATCCCCCACCCCCCCCCTCCTTTGGCAGTCGTTTTGAAAAATCTCGTTTTTCCTTTCGTTTTTACTATTTTTTCCTTCTTCTTTGGTGCATCTAATCGGAGCAGCCAGAGATTCCGAGCGCGTGACGGTTTAAAGTGTGATACATTATCTGTCTCAGGGGGACATCCCTCATGTAAAGGAATTCCGCGGCGACAAATATTTGGCATCACGTTCGTCGAAAGGGGCATTTTTTAGAAAGCGCCATCACTTCACGACAGGAAGATAAAAAAGAAGGAAAAAAAAAAGTTTCTATTGTGTGCGTGTGTGACAAAAAAGGTAGCATAAGCAGATTCGAAAGAGTTGTTCTATCAAGAATGAGCAAGAGTTTCATATTTTATCTCCCTTTCACGTAATATCAAGTGTTATTTAATAAATTAATTTGTTTTCACGTTATAACAAAAATATTTTTTACAAACAAAAGATGAAATAACTTTCAATAAAATAACTTTAGATCTACCGCTGTTGCTAAAAGCTCCGCTTTCAAGGGACGATTCTCTTTTCTTAGCCAAGGGCATACCTTCTAACTCTTTTCTTGAGGGGTGTATTTCTTCAAAGAAGATACTATCAAAGAATATACATATTATTTATTGGAAAAGCAGTAATGAAAAAACCGGAGTAAAACAATCATAGAAAAATCATTTGAAGTCTAAAATTTAGTACTTACAAAAAAAAAAAAAAAAAACTTTAAAAATTACCGTAATTATCTGTGTATAGCCCGCGGGCTATCTATGAAAAAACTCATTTTTTTCCTACCTGCGGGCAATACAACGATGCGGGCTATACACGGAACTTTTTTTTTAAAAAGCACTAAATAAATAAAAGACAACTACGGTTCAAAACATCAAAATCTAATAGAAATATAATTTCACGTTAAATTAAAGCACAAATGAGCATTTGTGCTTTAATTTAACGTGAAATTATATTTCTATTACTTTGCACAAAGTTAAATTATTATTTATCAAAATCTATTCTTCCGCGAAACAAAACGTAGAGAAATAAATCGTAACTTTCGAGACGATGCTCGAATTTCACCCTATTGTAGTAATTTTTCAGGTTCAAAAATCCAATGATAAAAGCAAGTCTGTCGGTGATACCAGGGGGACTGACAAACATTCTCCAGCCTTTGCACATTTCAGTAAACAAAAGCTTCAAATCTCATGTCCGACATCGATGGGAGAATTGGATGTCTAATGGACTGCACAGCTACACCAAATCCGGGAAAATGAAACGCGTTACATATGCCGAAATTGCTAGGTGGATTAAGGACTCTTGGGTCGCGGTTTCAATTTCTACGATTAAAGCTGGATTTCAAAAAGCTGAAATAACTGACGATCTCAGAAGTTATGAAGATCTTGAAGCCAGCAGTGAATCAGATATTGATGATCGAATTCCAATTCACAATTTGCCAGAGGACCATAATGGAACTTTTTAATTCTGAAACAGAAGAATATGATTTCGATGGCCATGTATAAGCAAAATGTGGTAAAATGAAAACTTTTTTTAAATCTTGTTATTGTGTAAATGTTAAAAGTATTTCGTAATTTAAAATTAATTACTTACATTAAATAATTCCCTATACCGTACATAGTGATTTGTTTATGTTTTAGTGTTGGGTGCGGGCTATACACCGAACATGATTTTTTTAGAATGAATTTTTCTTCCTGCGGACTATAAAACGATGCGCGCTTATACCGATAATTACGGTAATAGAGGTGTGAGAAATGGCTATTTTGCTCTCCTTCTTGCTCTTGTTTCATCGGAGTGCGGGTAATTCGGAGGGCGATTCTCATTTACAATTTGAGGCAAACTACCTTCTATTTGTAATTGTGAACATGTACATTTATCATAAATCCATCTCTTATGAGGGCTGTTATGTTTCAGAATAATCTGAAGGTCTATAACGAACGTGGAAACTATTGTAGCATTCGTTACTAATTATCTAACAACTTCAGAGCATAGTAGAAATAATTCCTTGTCAACTGATTAGTGTTTGTTCTCTCTCCAGGGCGTCCCCAGTCCACAGTACTTGGATGACAGGTATCGACATTACAGCGGAGAAGTCCAGAACTTCAGCCCATTGGCCGGTGAGTAATGCTTGGACATTGTAATCTAGTGGTAGCCTAACATAACTGTAAGAAGCTCAACTTTTTGAACAATGCTCTTCAACTTTTACCCGATTTTTTAAATTATTCAACGCTGCTCAAGCAGTCGTAGAAATTCGAGTGCGGTATATGCTCGAGTAAAAACTTTTTTTTTTTTCGACGAAAATTCGATTTGAATATATGGAGGGGTAAAGCTTATACATTGGTCAAACAACGTCAAGATTTGATAAAGATGTTACTCATGCTAAATATTCCAAAGAAGATGACATATACAAAGATGATACAAACATCACTCCAATTATTCCAATATAATTCTTTTTCTGTTCCGTAAAGTTCCTCAAATTCTCTTAAGAGTCTTGATTTCGTTATTATTATAGACGTCAACAAAATCACCATCGGCATATTCTTCCCGAAATCGACCGATTCTTCAGGAAACTCAATCCTTCCACAATTTGTTAATCATATTTTGAACGGACAATTGAACGAATATCTTTTCTGCAGTTTTTCACAGACGTGCAAGACCGTATCCAAAGGGGGGCCGATGGGCCCGCCCCCCCCCCCGAAATCCCAAAAAAAATCGCAATGTAGCATATATTCCTCGATGAAACTTTCCTCTACACTAGTGTTTCGAAGTCAGCCCCCCCCCCCCCCCTCCCGAAAAAATTTTTGGCTGCGGCCTTGCAGACGTGTAATGTTTAAAATAGGGACGTGGGCTCATACACGCGTATATACGTAAGGTTTTCTAAGAATATACTCCGAATTTTGTTTTTTAACCGAGCAAAATTACCCTGGAGACGTCATTTCCAAGAATGGCTCTTAGTTCTGAAACAAAGACCACAGCCTTAAAAAAAGGTTATTTTTATTTATTATTATTTTTGGATACACGAAGTAACGGATGAAAGGGACTTGCTTAATTCCATTGGTTAAACATCCCAATAAAAACCATGTAACCTACTTTTGGTATTCAAATTTAATTTTGAATTTTATGTCTGTAAAACCGAAAATGAAACTAATAATTCAATAATGAATCGTAATGTTTTCTTTTTTCAAGAACATATTTTCCATCACTCAATGCTGTTGTTAAAGCAGTAAATTAAGAAACTGTACCCAGTAAAATTATATTTCCGATCCCATCGACCGAGATAGAATCACCGCCCTTACTTAACAGGTTGACTCCAAAAATACCTATTCTTTCTTGGTTACTCCTTTAATAATTCAATAAAGTAATAAAAGTCTGCACGCACTTCATCTTCGGAAATCGTAACTGCTTACGCGACTATTATCAAAGCCTTCGATTAAAGTATACGAATATTCCAACTGCTCCGTCAGAAAACGATCCCAGGGGCACGCTTAAGAAACCGAACGGGTATTTAGAAATCCAGAAATAGCTGTAGCGTAATCGTGGCTGCGTTCAGGTTTTAAAAAAGAGGTGTCGATCACGATGGTGTCTTCTGTCGTGCTCCACCCCTCGAAGACATTAATGGTTGTAATTAATTATGCTTTTTGTTTCAATACTCACATAACAAAAGTTTTTAATGTTCGTTGCATAATTTGGGTTTAATTTCCAGTAACTTTGAGTGCTTTCTGATACAAACTATGGACAATGTTTTGGGAGAGCTCAAGACATAATTATCATAATTCACTTATGAAACTGGTTTCAAAAACTGTAATTTGCATTTCGTTTGAAAGTAGAGTTCGTGAGTTTTTTGCAGTGATTCTGATTTGAAATCGATCAAAGTTTCGCTTATGCATTTCAATTTTCACCATTAAACAACATAGACTTCTTGAAGAATAAGAAATTAGAATAAGGTAATAAGTAGTTAGTTTGAATTTAAAAGAATTTCTGTTGATGAATAAGTTATTAAACAAATGACAGTTTTATCCCACTAAAAACCAACTAAACAAGTGGAAACTTGCTCCCAGGAAAATGGTTTACTTATATCCTGAAGATCGCACCTTTTGCTCTCCTAATCCCAAAACACCTGTATCCAATTCATTATACCATGTATGTCACAAACTTGTTTACTCGTAAACAGTTCCAACGCAAAGGTAAACATTTATTACTTATAGTATGGGTATGGTTAGGGATTTATGTTTCCCGTGATCTCCTTATTTCTATAGCGGTGCACCTCCCCCCCCCCTCCAAAGCAAGTGGAGCCTAAAAGTGGAACGCACATCGTAGGACAATTTGTAGATAAGTTACTGAATGACATATCGAGAACAGTAGCTCGAAATATTTTCTAGAAGAAAATCCCTTTATTCCTTCAAAAGATTGTGTAGTCAGGCGCGGATACATGAGAAGGTAATGGGGAAAATTGCCGCTCCCACCACCAGAACAAATTTTCTGAGATATAAGTAAAATTACAAAGAAAGTGCAGCAAAATCCTACATTGGTGTCTATGTGCGGGAGAAGCATATGCCACTGATCTGGAGATTAATTCCCAAATAACCTTCACATTTTATTGTGTGTTCATCGGAGTTCAACATTACATGCATATATCCTGAAGGATATTTTCGATCAACGGAAGGCTTGTTGCAGAACATTGCAAAACATTCTGCAGTTGGATCGTTTGATCGCCCAGCAGCAGCGCGATATCCATGGAGAACTACAGTTATAAATTTAGGCTTTAAAAAGAAATTGTATATTGCCAGGGAATGCTTCCTCGGTTCCCTGTGCTCATACATAAGAACAAACCCCTCCAGGAACACGAAACCGGCATCAACAACACAAATGCGGCGCAATAAATATTCCAATGATGCGCATAAGATCCTCCGCAATAACTCAGCTAAAGTCTTTATAAACGCCCCCCACTCCATAAATCAGCTACAGCTACATGCCGTCTTGCAGTGTCGGGTTTCAAAGGTTGCTCCGGAGCAGATGGGGTCAGTGCGCATTAAGCAAGGTCTGTCCTCGATTTTAGGAGGGACTGCTAGGTATCGTTTCCTGTGGGTTATGAGGTGCTTTCAGCGAATAGATAGAAGATGAGCTCCCCCCCTTTCCCCAAGCCTCTTTTTGCAGGCGAACCCCACGAATATTCGCGCGACATATTTTATAATATTTGCCGATGTTCTGGTAAAAATCACCACGTCCAAGAAAGAAAGAAAAAAAAACTGAAAAAGAAAAAAATAAGGGAAAAAAAAGAAAAAGAAGATGGTCTACATCAGTGAATAAAAATTTACCATTAGTTATTTCAACACATAAACCAATTATACAACTGAAAATTTGAATCGGAAAACCTACTGTAGCACTTACGGGTCTTTAAAATGATTTTCACTACTTTTCGAAATGATTCGGAAGTTTAAATTGGCAATATCTCAAAACTAATGTTTTGAACGTAGTGACTTTTACCTGAACGTCGTAGATATTATGTTCAAAGAAGTCTGCTTCATGTCGTATGGATGCAAGGTTAAGCGTCACGGGGAAATCACAACTGTCCATTCCAAATTTCAAAAATCACAACAATCCGTCGGCATTTTTGAATCTCAGTAGAACTTTAAGTGAGCAAAATATATGCTTATACGAGAAAAATAGTAATGTCAGAAACATTTTAACTGAAAAAAAAATACGATGTGTATTTTCTCAGTTTATATGTACTGTTAAACAAATTGTCTAGGACCAGCCATGTCAATTTGTCTAATACATACAAGTTAATTCATACTGCAACCTTGTTGCAGTATGAAATTGACTGGGACCAGTCTTACTGGGACCAGAGCTCGTTGCTGGCTGTCTTTATATTTGTATTTGTATAAATTTTAAACCCCGCTCTCTTATTTCGTCTAAATTTTCCAACTTGTCTTTTTAAATCCTTAAAGTAAAACATTTCTAATTGTCTTTCATAGGAGGAACAAATTAGTAATATAGGGTAAATACACACATGGTTAGAGCACTCAAGGTTTATTAGGAGAGATTCGTTTCACTATATGACTCAAATCTCTTCTGCTTTGGACAAAAAACATATTTCTAGAAATATATATCATGAAGACTTACAATAATTGAAGAATTACGCAACAAAATCATCATGGGTAATCAGTCAAATTGATGTTATCAGCATACGAAGGTAAAATTTTAATGAGCTTCAACTCTATTTTAATAAAACATTTACCAACAAGTTCCATATGGTAATATTTTTGTCGCAAAGCAAAATTTCAGGCTTAATCCATAAACACAAAATTAGAGCAACAAAAGAAACTGTGTTTCGTGGTAAGAAAAACTTTAATCTGTTAAAAACTAATTCAAATTTTTTATTATCATGTAATTATTTAATATTTATTTTCTTTTATTTATTTATTTTTTTATATAGCGTGCTTTCCCCTAAAAGTTTTAAAAAGAGTACGAAAGATCGTAATATCGTAATGTATCGTAAAAATATCGTTAAAAATAAAAGAAAAGTCAAAAATAAGTGTAAATAGATAATAACAATAACTAGAGATTGAAAAATAAAGAAATTTGAAAGTAAGGTTTTAAGAAGAGGAAAATGTGTGTCTGTCAGTCCGTCGGCCTGTCTGTCCCCCCCCCCCCTAATAACTTTTAAGGAAATTGTCCAATTCGAAAGGTCTTGGCGACGACATATCATTTCCATATTTTACTTTTTGATTTGAACAAGTTTTCATTCAAGATTGAACAGTTCAAAAAATCTTAACAATAGCGCCTATGGAGAAAAAAAAGAAGCAAATTATGTAAACTCCGGGCATAAGATCCAAGTTCCTATGAGCAAGCTTTATTGAAAGAAGCTCTTGGCGTGAATAGTTTTTTGATTTCAACAAATTTTGTTCATTTTCGAACAATTCAAAAAAAAAATTAACATAGCGCCTACGGAGAAATTTCAATCCTATATAAATCCTGATCTAATAGACAGATTTGCTTGGAGCAAATTTTATCGGAAAGATTTTATGACGTAAACTATGCACAAGTACGAAGTTCAACCAGAACTAAACGAGCCTATTTTCCTGTGAAATTTTTTGATCGGGATTTTTAAGGATATTTCTGAATGAATGAATGAATAAATGAATGAGTAAAGAAAATGAATGAATAAATGAGTGAATAAATGCATGAAAGTAAATGAGTGAGGGAGTGAATGAATATGTATTAACCGTTGAAAAAAGTTATTTGAAGAAATTAAGAACTAAGGGTGAATGACAAAGAGAGAGATAGCTAGATTATAATTTTGAAAGCGCGTGTAGAGGAAAAGTAAGCTTGTATAGTTGTAGACGGAACTTCTTGTTTATTGTAGATTTACCGGTTTTTGTCTCTTACTAAGGAAATTAGGATAAGATTTATGGGAAAAGATTGTTTTAAAACTGCTTCGAGGAGAAAAAGGTTAAGAATCATTAAAAAGTAGGATGGCACATCATTTTCAAAACCTAAAGTCGTTAAAAGCTTTTTTAGAGAAATACTCCGATTTTTTATGGGGGGACGGTTGTATTTAATGGTCTGGAAGACAACACACAGAGTGCTCCACACAGAAGATGCGCTATAAACATGGTAGTTTCCACGTAAGGGTATCAGCTTCAGGAACTATTCCGAGAAACGTTTTGAATCTTTCCAATGATTGAGGAAATACGAAACGACAGTGCAATACGCGCTAAAAACTGAAACAGAATGATGGCAGGAAATAAGTTTTCCCTACATAATAATTATTTTAGTGATCAAAAATCTTCCAAAAGAATACAAAATTGAGATAAGTTTGAAGGAACTGGAGCACATCATGCATTGCTAAAATAACTTAATTGATATAAAATCAAATTTCACAACTCATGAAAACAAATTAACCCTTTAATTCCGAGAAAATTTAATAAAGTAAGCTTTACTACTAACTTACTTTATTAGTTTTAATAAAGTAAGGAGTTCGTAAGGAGTTCGTATATGTGTGTGTATCGATTGCCTCCTTGTCAGATGAAAAGACCATCTTGAAGCACTTTTCCCATGTGGTCTTGTACTTATGATAGTTGCCTTTCGTTCAAATGACTCAAGCTTGATCCCCGCCATGGTGATGTAGTTTATTGAGTCAGTACCAATGTTAGTCCTCTGCCGTCATTTAAAGCTTTATGGCTTTTAATTGTATCGGATTTTTAAGGGTTAATAGAAAAGGGCTATGATTCATATTTCGATTTCTATATAAGTAATGACCCGGTTTTAAGGGGGTATTAAAAAAAAGTAACACAATTTGAGACTTAAAAACTTTTTTATTTTGATCTGTATATAATCCCATTTTTGTGCACTTTGTTTTGAATACCACTTCAGAAAGATGGGGGTCTTCAGCAGCAATAAACTGACGCAGTCCATTTCTGATGTTTTTGGAAACTTTTCTGCACATTTCAAAGGGTATGGCGGATATTTCCTTGATAATTCGGTCCTTCAGCTCTTCTAAATTATAGGGGCGATGTTTCCAAACTTTCGCCTTCAAATAACCCTACAGAAAAAAAGCTTCCGCTAGGGACCATAACATTACGTAGAACATTGAAATGCACACGAAGAGCTCTCCGCGTGGAAGGATAGACTGCATCAATGGTATTGCTTCTGAAGGCCGCTATCTTGCTGAAGGGATATTCAACCTTAATGAAAAAAATAGGATTATATACAAATCAAAATAAAAAAAAGTTTTAAATCTTAAATTATTTTAGTTTTTTTTTATACACCCTCAAAAACCGGATCATTACTTCTGCCCCACCCTGTATAGAGGCCAATCTGTATCATACTTCAAATTACAATTAAATGATAAATTTACTGCCTGTTTTGAAGCATCATATGACATTCAAATCTTGCTTACTGTCATAGCCAAGACAAACAGTTCATCGTATCTGCGTTCCTTCTCTTTGTGATTTGAACAAAACAAAAAGTCCTTCTCGACTCAAGATCTTTCCAAGCCTGTTCATCAAACTGTCTCATCATCCAATCTTCAGACGCTCCATTAGCCCCGTGAAAATCGGCAAACAGACACGTCTTTCCTCAAACGATGGCTATCTCCACGACACGGTAACTACCTTTGTCGACAAAAAGGGGCTTTGTTCTCCCGGTTACGATCGCAACGCAAGGTTTCTTTCGAGAACAAACTCCACCCTAATAGACCCGGGTGATGACATTTTCCGAAACATCAGAGATCTTAGTGGGGTTTTTTCTTCTTCTTCTCTGCCTTCCACGCACCAAATGGGATGTCAGTCACTCCTGCCATCCGACACGCACACAAAAATGTCTTTCTGTTGCTTCCTCGGAGCGTAGACACTAAACAAGAACGGATATGTGATGAAGTATTTATTTCTCGTTTCAAAAGTAATCTCTTTAAGAAAAAGTGTAACTAAGATTTAAAATAACTTTTGCGAAGTGATGAATGGCACTTCAAGGCAGTTTGCGGCATGTTTGAAGACAGAGCTCGTGACTGGACATAAAATCGAAAGGCTCTTTGATGCAGTCAGTCAAGTGTTAAATTGAAACCCGTTTAGGTGTTAAATAAATTAAAACGAGCATGTTATGAAATATTTATGTTCCGTTTCAAAGCATTTCTTTAAAAGAAAGTAAGAATATCTTTAAAATATCTTTGTTAAGTGACAAATGGTAGGTTAAGAAGAGCTTACGGCATTTTTGAAAGCGATGATAAAATTAGAATGGTTCTTTCATTCAAATATTAATTAATTCGATTCGATGTATTAACTAAAAACAAAGTTTAACTCATACCGATTTGAAGGATTAAAAACTACGTAAATTAAGCACAAATTTTGCAAACGATTGCATGCACGTGTTTTGAGGTTACAAGGGACCTCTTTTTCAATATAAAAGAAATGAGGCACCTAGAAGCAAAGGGGTGTAAGTGACAAAATTGAAATTTTGGAGATAAATAGTGCAAATGATAGGAAAAGCACTATTCTATATTTTGACAAGAGATGTTAGGGGTATCCCTAACAGGTGCTGCCCCCCCCCCCCCAACATGATTTAGAAAAAAATAGCATAGAAGGTCCCATAAGATTTAAACTTTGAACGCGTTTTTCTCGGAATCGTTTTTTGGTCACTTACCTCTCTTTGCTTCTGACTGCCTTAAATGAGCTTCCAGATGAAAAAAATCCGTCTGAAGCCCACTTATTTCTTGACATCAATCCCTTAACGTTGAAAATATTGGTAGAGAAAAATTCATTTCTCGCTGTAGGAGGTCAGTTTGTTTCAAAAAGTGCAAATAAGGTTTAGAATGGCTTTGCAAAGTACAAAATAGTTTTGAATCTTATTTAGCAATCAAGTGATTTTGAAATTTGGCTGTTCTGAAATTTAGATTTAGGGCTGATTATTTTAAAGACAGTTTAATTGTTAAACGGCACGAAAGCAAATTCATATACTAAACTAAAACAAGTTGAGAATTCACGGAAATCAATGTGTATCATAACATTAACAAGAAAATTAAACATAACGAGTTGTGAAGAAGCGAAACCTTAAATATTTTTAATTATGAGTACATGTAATTTGAAAAATAAAAGTTTGTGACCAGAAAGGCCCATCAAAAGTTAACGTGCTACCATATACAACTTAAAATAAATAAAATATGAACAACAAAAATTTAGGTACAAAGATAAATTTTAGCACTTACATAAGAAAACGGTCTTGTGCATCTTCAATAGCATTACAGTTTCAAATTAGAGTAGTCCGTCCAATCGCGAATTGTAATATTTTTAGCACTCCTCCATTCTTTTGTTGATTTGGATGTGTGGATGGTCGAATTTTCATACTGGAAAACAAAACTGGGTCTTCCTAAAAGGTTACTAAAATATAAGAAGTGACTTTCAAGAGTTCTCTGGTGTGCCTTAAATCTGGTTTTCCCTTCGGTAAACCAAAAAAGTTTGTCCGTTGAAACTAAATAAATCCCAATCCATGACTGAATTTCCTTCTTGATATTGGCTGCATTGAGATAAGTTCAGCCAATATCACCTCTGAACTTGAATATATTCAGAGGTGATTTCGAAGATCTCAGTGCACTGTAAAATATCAACCTTTCACCGAAAAAAAAGGGAAAATGGTAAGTTTTCGCTGCAACCAACATTTGGTACTAAGTTGAATCATTATAATGGTGTACTTCCACTTAGTGTCATCATGAATGTGAAATTAGGAATATAATATCGACTTCAGTACCAAATGTTGATCGCAGTTAAATTTCACCGTTTTTTTTCTCTTTTTTTTTTGGTAAAAGGTTGAACTAAAATTTTTTGCAGTCTAGTGTGAAAGCGCATCAGGATCATTAGTACACTTTCTCTCGTCATTAAATAACTCCTGTATCCATTCACATGACGTGTGCTTCGCCCAATGCAGTTGTGCTTGTTTGTGATGTAATTGCAAGCACTGCATGTGGTGCATTTTTGCGCATTTATGATGTACTTTCGAGCATGTTTGTGGTACCTTTTGTATCTCCTTCAAAAGATAAGGAAATTGAGAGCATTAGCGGAATGCACCTCGTTTTGGTTTTCTATTCTGACCTTAAAAAGCCTGCCTTTGGCTGAGTACGTGCTTAGCCACACTGGCTGTCCCCTTAAATAAGTAAAAAAAATCCATCTCTTCAACGTTTGCACGTATAGAAAAACTCATACATATGAAAACAATATGATAAAAAGCGGATAATAATTGCAACAATATCATAAATTAGAAAGGTTACTTAATTTTGATTTGGCACGGTTTTTTTAAGCAACGTGGGTTATCATTGGCACTTGTAGATTATGCACACTATTCGACAATTAAGATTCTCGAAACCGATAAAACATTCTCAATAAATAGTTTTAATTTTTTTTCTTTAATTGACAAATGTTAGGAAGACCACCCCCACAGAGAAAGTAAAAACACAGCTTGCTTCTGAGAAGAAAACAAAAAAGGATTAAATCAGTGTTAGATTATAATAATTTAACTTTGTGCAAGTAAACTGTAATAAATATATAATTTCACGTTAATTTAAAGCACAAATGAGCATTAAAATGCAGACATATGTTTCGGGATTGCTTGGAATCCCATTTTCAATGCGACAGGGAGCTTCTAGCTGCAAAACATCCAAATGAAGCTGATCTTCCAAGCAATCCCAAAACATATGTCTGCATTTTAATGCTCATTTGTGCTTTAAATTAATGTGAAATTATATATTTATTAACGTGAAATTATATATTTATTACAGTGTTAGATTACTTAAAACAGTTCTTCAGAATCGTTTTCCATGCACTTTTATACTTTATTAGCTGGCGTACGAAATACAATATATAACTATACATGCGAATGATATGGGGGAGGGTTTGGGTATGGAGGGAAAAAAGCTGAAATAGAGACGGGCTTGAAGACGAACTCTCATCTACACTTCTTCCGAGAAGCTAGCTGCAAATCCCGGTCATAAAGCACTAGGAAGTTCAGCGGAAACTGAATAAATCCGTCAGCGGAGACAGCCGGGGATCGGGTCGGTAGCACCGGGGCAACTTTATGGCCTCGCCTTCCGTGGTTTTTTCTTTTTCATTTTTTTAACACTAGACGATGCTTAGAGCAATCTCCGACAAATTGTCTCGGGATTCTCCTCTTCGAGCAATTTTTACCACATGAGGGCGTACTGCGAAGGAATTCAGTTTGTTCCAATAGCAAGCAGCCACTTCAGGGGGTACTTTTAATATTTATTTCTTAGTGTTAATCTCCATCTTTATTAATGATAAAAATCTTCTGTGTTTTTTTCAGTTTTTCTGCCTGTCTGTCTCCATGTGCTTCGCGTACGGACAGGACCATTCATTCGATTTCTAAACAAGTTGATTTAATGCTTTGGAACATGATAGTGTACCTCGTAATATCGTCTTCACGAAAAATTTCCCACTCAAATTTCATCCTCACTTTCCATTTTAATTACCATTTGCTGAATCAATTTTAACTAGTTTTCTCATGACGTTCCTACATAAACCAGTGGTAGCCCAGGAAGCAGTAAGTTCCGAAAGAATAAAATACAAATTCAGCAAGAAAAAATGCTTTCTCAAATTTACTTATTCTTAAAGCTTCAGTTAATATTTTGCCTTGCCGATTTTTCGTTCATTGTTTACGATTGTTACACACCCACTTCACCTCTTTTTCTTTTCTTCTTTTCTTTTCTGAAAAGCACTGTTCGCCAAACTTTTGACGACACAGAGCAATCGTACCGTTTTCAAATTCTCCTATAACCTACTCCCCCCTTACCTCCATAAAAAAAAAATAACTTTAGGACAAAAAAAAACCCAATTCTCAGTTATTAATCACCTCTCAAAAAAAAAAAAAAGAAAAACTCAATTCTCAGTTATTAATCACCTCACAGTTGTTATTTGATACATACGCGGCACTAGCAAATTTTTCACTGCTAAGGTATTCGTACTGTAAAGAAAACATATGTACAAAGTTTAGTTCATTGGTTGTAATCGCGAAAATATGATGATACAATTGTAGCGAACAATTAAGCATTAAATGCTAAATCTTTAAAAATTTTTGTACTAAAATAATGAATTTAAACGAAATTTATAAAACTCTCTAGGAAAGAAAAAATTAATGTTTTCTGTTTGAATTTTTAAGAAATCTATATTTCTGAAATTAAGACATGCCTCATAAAATACAGGGTTAATTAGTAATAGGTGTTCATGTAAAAAATAAAGGATTAAAATTAGACTCTGCTATAAAAGATATTTTTTACTGGTTTTATATTTAGTGAGATGATAAGTGGGGAAAATCGCGCATTATAGCGCCAATAACTTAAAATGTTTCATTGCCGCATCCTTTTGAAGCAAACAAGTTACTTACTCCAAAGATTTTCTTATTGTAAAGAAAGCATCTGTATAGCATTTATATTGGTTGCAATCTATTAAAAACCTTTATACTGAAATAATGACTTTCCTTAAAATTTAATGACTGTTTCTGAGCAACGCGCTATTTAATGCGAGAATTGGCGAAATTTTGAAGACTAGAGTTCACACCACAGTCGAAATTCGACCGAAATAATTAAATTTGGCATTGCGAACATCATGTTATTTATATAATTATATAAGTATTATTCATCAAATTTGGCGATTATAATGCGAGTATTGGCGAAATTTTGAAAAACAACTAACGATCGTTGTGTAGTAATCTGTAGACTAACCACCTGAAGGCTGCAACGAGCTATAGTTCAAGTATCAACCAAAGCAAGCCGCTTGGCAGAGTGTCAAGAAAAATCCAATCATGTTCAAGGAAGGAGCTGCTGTTATAAGGAATGTGTCTTTTTTTTTTTCTTTTCTTTTCGTTCTACTTCGTTTAGAATACTTGATTTCTTCCGAACTGATGCTATATGCTAGTTTATAAATTTAGTTGCTTTCAACAAACAGAGAAACAAACATTCTGATTCGCGTACTAAATAAACGCGCCTGCAAAAGCTCGAATGGATTTCTTAAAGCTCGAATGGATTCGTTCTTTTCTGCCAGGCGCTGAAGTGTCCAAATATAAAAATTCCGTGGTCGAACTGTACCAAACATCCCCAAGAGTTACTAGTAGCTCAGTAGCTCGCGATCGACAGTTTGGCGATCACTACAATAGGGTAAGCATTTTCTAGCTTGGAGGAAAAATAAAAACACGTGTTTCCGCATTGCAAGAAATTTTTCTTCATTGTGTATAAATATTGAAAAAAAGGAATCTTTTGGAATATCAGAGGAAGGGTGAGCAGTTACGAACGCGCGGCATCATTTGAAATCTTTCGCCGAGAATGAAAAGCGCCGTAAACTTCTCCACGCCGTCATCCAGGAATAGGCGGATTTATGGGGCTTTTCTGGCATAACGAATAGCGCCCCCTCCCCTAATGGGGCTGCGGACACGAAAGAATTAGGAGCTAATCGCTATTTCGGGCGGAGCGAGAACATTAGCGCAATTTAGGAGGCGACATCTTTCACACGCTCCGGAAATAAAATCGCAACGGGTGAAACTACCTCTCTCTCTTTTTATTTCTTTTCTCTTCTTTTTTTCTCTCTAGATCTCTCTGGCTCACTTGCTTGTAAATTTGGCCTCGGTGTTGACTTGCAGCAGGATTATTTGTGTCCGACACACGACGTATAAAAAGGAAAGCCGAAAGACATCAGAGTAAAATTCTTTTCACTGTGTGCATACAAAGACTAAAGATTTTTTATTATTTTTTTAATGGGTTGCGTATATATTGATTCTTGATCATTGCAGACCTACTGCGTTTTCAGAGACTGGTACTATCTCTTTTAGCGGCCCCACAATGAGTGTGGTTCCATTGCCGCATCCTCCACATGATACTCTTCTAGCATAGGGATATCAAGGAAGTCTAGTTTCCCACAGCAAAAGATAGGTTTGCTGGGAGCCAGCCCAGCCCGACTATCTCGGAGCGGTTATGAGGGTTCAACGGACTTCATTTCCCCGTGCCCGGGGGAGGGCACCCGTAAGGCCACGTGCTAACAGGAGAGGGAGATTGAGTAAAAAGGTTCCATTGCCGTAGGAGAATTTTCACGTCCAGTTTCTTCACCTTAAAGGATGTGAGTACCGGGACTCTGTTGATGCAAAATTGCATTAGGAATTTAATTTCGCCTAGGCAGTCTCCAAGTCAAATGTCTACTCAAGGGGTTTTTACATGCCGCATAATCATACGACGTGCGCGCAGACGGTTTTCTGCATCTTGAAAGTCCACGGACTACCTGGCTCGATCTATGTGCTAGGGCGTACGAGTGCCGTGCCTTACCACGGCGCCACCGTGCCGGAAAAGCCTAAAGATTTATTAGAGTTGTTTGGCGATACGTCAAAATCGGCAAATCTATTTCGTTAAAATTAAATGCTAACTGTAACATCAGATTAGTTTTCTGGCTCCATGTTGAACTTTCGAAAGTAGTTCTACCAAATATGACAAGGCGCTGCCCCTACAGCAGAACGTTTGGTAATGTTCAACAACTCACCTTCAGCTTATCAGTACTATCTAGCAAGTCATGAAATCCAGAAAGAAAAAAGGAAAAAACGACGGAGTGTATTGAAGCTACATGAGTAAACTTGTTGTTCAATTAATATTTTTGCAAGTAACTGCATTTTCAAAAATTGTTTAATTATTTTCTTTTTTGTCAATTTCTGACATTCTAAAAACCAGCAAAGTGTGTGTTTCATCATCTTGCATCATGTCGTCTTTTTTTCGGAATGTAAATCAGACAAAAATAAAATCCAAATTTAATTTGTTTGCATTTTATACAATAGTGTAAATCTTTATAAACGTTCTTTCAAAAAATATACTTTGATATTTTATAATATACCATGAAATTTCCAATTGAAAATGTGTATCATTTTGTAGCGTGAGTCGTGTAGAATAGCCCCAATGCTAAATATTTCTGAACTGCTCAAAAATGGCCCTTAAAGGGAAAAAATAAAAAATCCTTTTATAAAAGTATCGAACGGCGAAAGTTCTTTTTCTATTCAAGAAATGCTGAACAAAATCGCTTTTTCAATTAGAATTTAAAAAGATAATGTTTTACCAGTAAAGTTATTTTTATTTATTTTCAAAAAAAATTAAAACTGCGCAAAAGACTCAAATAAGAAAGAAAACATTGGACTGAAGTTTTCTGCTGAAGATCTTTGGAATATATTTTTCTTTCTGCATTTTTTTTCAACCGAATTGGATAATTTTCTTTCGAAAATAAGTTCTTATTTGGCGAACACTAGCAACATCACCGAGAAACAAGGACATATTTTTCACATGTGAATAAGTGCAAAAGATACTGTAATACTGAAGATATTTCAGCCTTTTGTAATAAGTAGTCACTTGCCAATTTCTGCTCTAGCCTTTTTAGTATCTCATTCGTTTCAGTAACATCGAATAGTTTTAATGATGTCATGAGTGTCGTCACTAGAGGATTTTTATTGTTACTAATACATTTAAGATCTTCGTCATGCGATAAATAGAGTTATCGTTTTCATTTTTCTGAAAACAATAACTTACATCCTCAAAATCTTGCAAACGGTTAAGAATGTATTCTTTTGTTTCAATTCTTTCCATTTAAAAGACCTTAATCACCCTTTATTTATGAATTTCCTTTAGGTTCCGATCCACCACAGAGCGCCTCTTCAGTGTCCAGCCTGGATTGTTTATCCCTCATCGTGGAGAGCATAAGTTCTGGAGCCACCAGCCTGGTAGGCACCGCGACTGGACATCCAGATACCAGGCCAGTCTAGGACGTACACAGCAAATTAGAAAGAATTGAATGGAATCTTGACTTGCGGACGTTCATTGATGAGGGACTTAAAGTTAACTGAACATTGCAGTGAGATTAAAAATCCTATGAACTAACGAAATTAAAATTGGGTCCCTATACTTTTTTTCACTGAACTGCTTGTCAACATCCTTTTCAACGATTTTTTAAGTGAGAATGTACTCTCCAGCCATCCATGGAACCATCGTCTGTCCAAAATATGTGGCTTGATGCTGCTTTTTTCGATATACCAAAGTCTGCTGCGGAAAAGACCCAAAGTTATATGCTTCCATTGGGTCAAAAAACAAAGTGCCAAAATTCCCGGAAATACTCCGATGTCAAAGAATATATACAGGCACTTAAAAAGAGATCTCTTAAAGGTGTGGTTGAGGGCAATAATTTGTTATCGGCTGTTTGTAATCATTAACTAAATGGAATTTTAGCCACACTTTTAATTAGCTCCCAGAAGACCTCCAATGTCAAGTGTGATAGCTATTAAAAAATCACTTAAAGTGTGGATGAGGATAATTATTTGTCGTTGGGTGTTTTTAATCGAAACAGAACGCAATTTTAGTCTTCCTTTAATTACCACTCACATTTCTCCTACATGCATTATTGATAATATAGAATGTAACTCGATTATTCGATTACATTCCAACATTAAACGTACAAGATCTTCGAATACCACTGCTGTTCAATCAAAAAAATTACTTTTTTTTTCAATATACCACAATATACCTCGAATAACATATAATATAAGAAATCAGTAAAACGTTCTTAATTCTGAATTTACTGCATTCTCCCTTCCCGCTTTTTGATTTGTTTGCAATGGAGGCAAGCATATTAAAAATATGCTCACAAAAAATGCACAAAGTACGGGGGGTGGAGTTATAAAGCGGAATAGAAAAATTTAAAATTTTTTAAGACAAAAAAACTTTTCATCAAAGCATGTCAGAACAGAACTGTAAGAAACGGCAGAAATGAGTTTTTCAACCTAACTGAAAATTCAATGGCATTTTTAAAACCTTTCGTGGTGTTGACCTGTTTTCAATATTATTTGAAAATATATTTTGAATATTTAATAATTTTGTGTGATTTTCATGGTGCTCCTTTAGTTTAAAAAGAATATGATGATTATAAAACATAGACTGAGTTAGTGATTTCCTCTCAGTTAAGCAAATGGCACAGAAACCACAATTTACCGATAATGTAACAACATGAAATATAAAAGATCAATATCTTGTCAGAAGCCAAATTATCATTGATTGTTGAATGTAAATGAAATTGTAATCATGTGTTAATAAAAAAAAAATTGGAGTTTAAATTCTCCAAAGAAACTGTTCTTTGTTTGCTACAGAATACACATTTGTGTATAGTTTTTCATTTAGACTATTCTTATTAAAATGAATTCCATTTTTACCCATCATATAGTTTCTAAAATTAAATTGTTTTAAAAAAGCATTTCAGAAACTTTCTTCACATGCAAAATTACTTGTAGAGCGCAATAAGTTCAAAAATTTTTTATACTATTGAAAATGCTCAGTAGTAATTTTTAAAATGTATTACTTCACGAAAAGACTATAAAATTTTTCATTTGTAGTTTTTTTTTTTAGTGTTCGTGCACTGTTAAAAAAATACGCAAGTACAAGAAGTTGACAATTATTTTTCTTATACAAACGTCAAACGGGAGTAGTAGCCATTAAGACAACGTAAGCTCTGTGTTTGGAAGAAAAAAAATCACTATTCTAAAAGATCATCACACCTTAATCAATCATAATCTACAAAATGTATTTCAAGGTTGATTTACATGGCTTTATTGTTATTTTAGTTGTATTTTAAGCTTGGTTTTCGTGATGATCTTCGACTTTAGAACTTTTTAAAACTTTAATGGTTTATGAATAAGGGCCCCATAAATTATGCAGAAATAGTATTTTTAAATTCGGCATGGATGGGAAATTTTCTAAAATTATGCGGCATGAAAATGAGGAAATTTACTAGAATTGTGAGAAGTTTGTGGATGAACTAAAAAACAACTACATCGGAAAACATTGTTTTAAGAATCAAATCCACGTCAGTTTTTTGCCTTAATGTTCCTTCTTATTTTGGTGTTATAATTCGAAGCTCACAATGTATCTAACTTAATGAATTTTTATGTCCATCTTCAGTGATTATCAAAGTTTTTAAAATTAAGTGGTGTTAGTTTTGAAAACTCTTTCCGTTGGAAAGATGATTTTTTTTTTTGAAAATATTTCCGCTTTACGTGAGAAACGTGTTTCGTTTTGAATTAGCTAACTTCGAGACGAATTCCCTCGCGTTTTGTGTAAGTCCGGGAAATCTCCCTCAACGTGCCTGTGAATTTTAAAATTTCATTAAATCCGAACTCGAAGTTTCTTTTATAAATTCTTTGTATCTATCATGCGCAAGCTCACTAGATTCATCGCCCACTCCAGGATTGTTTTAAATCCTGCATCGTTATCCGTGTAATGGCTTATTTAGTCTGGATCAAATACTCAAGCAGAATTCAAGAAGTTAAAAGCAGGTAGGTAAAACTTTATTCCCCGTTTTTCGGAGACTCCTCGTTCTGGACACCAATATATGTTAAATACAGTTTTCTTCTCGCAACGAAACTTTGAGCAACTTTTCGCTAATATGATACCTCATAATAATAATTTAACTTTGTGCAAAGTAATAGAAATAAAATTTCACGTTAAATTAAAGCACAAATGAGCATTAAAACGCAGACATATGTTTCGGGATTATTTGGATGTTTTGCATCTAGAAGCTCCCTGTCGCATTGAAAAAGGGATTCCAAGCAATCCCGAAACATATGTCTGCGTTTTAATGCTCATTTGTGCTTTAATTTAACGTGAAATTTTATTTCTATGATACCTCATATTTAAACTGTAATTGAACTCGTACATTAAATACCTTGGTTATATACTTTGTAAATACTAGATGCACCATATGTTTCAAAGGAGAGCAGTGTGTCCATTAGATTTAGAGCGTGTTATTCAAAAAATGGAAATTCTTTAGAATTGCGCTTACTTTTTACAATATAGAGAGAAAGGAAATAGAAATTGACTCATTTTCCAGCACCCATTAACGATGATAGGGATCAAGATCACAGGATACCTGAAGGATGCTTAGAATTGAACACGAAGGTAAAAATGGAGAGAGAGGGGAAAAAAACAGAATGTAAGAGATTATGCTAAAAAATTAAAATTATGCGGAAAAAAAATCAGAGATTATGTGGACAAATGGTAGATTATGAAGGTTTCCCGATCTTCCTCACCTCTGCTTAATTTTGGTAGCCTTAGGCTGCATACAGACTAACACTTACCGAACGCAAGTTGAAATTTTGCCGACTTTCTTTGCGGATTCGCTAGTTGCCTTGCATTTTATGCGCAGGAAATGACTGCACATTTGCGCAAGATCTTTTTGCGTATCTTGCGTGTTAGCCTGTATTCGCCTTTATTTATAAATAATATTTACCATTATTTCAAATCACAATTCAAAGAGAACTTCTTTATTTTTTAATTTAGCGACGAAAATTGCAAACGAATTCAAGACTAAACAGTAGTGAAACATACTTCCAAATTCAAAACTTAGTTTTTGCTAAAATGAAAAGAAGGATTGTACTTAAAAATAAGATTTAACGGCAAGGAAAAGGCTTCAGTTGAAAGTTTAGAAAGCAAAATTTTTATTGAACAATCATACAAGTGTTAAAGTTTTGCGTGGCTGGGTATAATACTAACTGAAACAAATTCGAATATCAAAAAAGAATCAACAAAAGAATTGTCTTAGCTATGTTTATAAGTGTATAGCGACTTCTTGATTTTAAAAATTTGGCTGAAACTTAATCAGAATTTCAATGGAAAAAGCAAGAATTGTAAGTATTTTGAACGGCGAGATAACATTGATTTGAACGGCGAATAAACGTAACTGCTGTAGTCAAACCTGCTGTGAAGTTATCCCCTAAATATGGATTGTATCCCTTCCTTGATGTCGTTGAAAAATCCACCACCTCCTGTAAATAAAAATCATCACTCTCAAAAAATAAAAATCGTTCTCATCTGGTGTAACACGATTAAAATTACATTCGATTAAAAATTCAAATAGGTGGACAAAGATTTGCACATATTACCACTTCATTGATCGTCACTTTTGAACAAGCTCACACTGCAAATGAGTTTCAGAGGGGAAAAAAGCGTGGAATTCATGTTTTTATATCGATTTTACATTTTTGTTAAAGAAATATCAAATAGCAGTTAATTGGGTCCTCCTAATAATAAGATTTCATTACGATAATAATAAAGCAGCTTCCTGACACGCAGTATGTAGTGCGTTTCGTTCAGCAATAATTTACATTTACATTTACTTAGATTTGGTGCACCTGCTGTGGTTTTTGATGAAGACCACAAACTTAGCGCCTTGCCTCCCTTACATATATGTAGAATACCACTTAAACTAGTTTCTTAATTTTTTCCCTAAAGCATTGCATACTTGTTAAGATTATTCTACTTTGACTTGAAAATTAAATTAAACTTTACTAGTATACATTTGCTTAATAACTCTATTTTTATCCTTATTTTCTCCCTTTAAAAATACTACTTTTATGCATATTTTGTGAAGGAAGAAATTAGAATATAAATTTTTTATCACACCCCCTCCTCCCCACACAGAATGATCTTAATACAGTGCATTAAATATAGAACACAAAAAGGGCTTAGTTTGCAAGGAGAACACAATTCCTGTTCCCTGTTCCGATTGCATGTGAATGTTTTACATATTAAGCAGAATTCGGGCTATTTGCATATGAAAATAAGTTATGAAGAATATATAGGGCTCCCCCGTTTCTTTTGTCAGAAATTAATCGAGCATAAGACTGCATCATTTGCGAACTGAATTTGAGAAAAACCAGCGAGGATTATACTTGTGTCCCAATTTCGTCATCTTCTCGTTTCTCGAGAACAGACTACACAGTATTAGGATTTGAATGTGGGGCTCTCCTCTTTTGAATCACAGCTTGCAAGTCCGGATTCTCAATAGTCGAAGAAAAAGTAGATTGTGTGAAAGCATTGGATCATTCTTGGAATAATGAACAAGAGACAAATGTTTCACAACTTAATTCCTTGGCGTATGCCGAGCAGTTCTCGTTCACTCTTAGCGTATGCCGAGCAGTTTCGCATTCCAATTCTTTCTCTTTTATTTTATTCTTTCTTTTCTTTTATTCTTTTTGACGCAATTTGGTGATTTTATTGTTCGAGGACTGAGGTTTCTCCGGGGGAGGACAGTTTTTTTTCTTTTCTTTTCCATCTATGATTCTAAAATAATTTAAACAATAAAGAGACTGCGCCGTTGAGAAAGACGACATTGTCAAAAATTAATACATAAATAAAAAGGGTTTAGCGAATCCGTACATAGCCTTTAATATAATTGTGTTACCAATTGCTTTCCGTTTTTCTTTTTTTTCTTTTTTTTTTTTTTACTGTGTATACTACACTATCTACCAAAAAGTATTAGGACACTTTAGATTTTAGACATTCTTTTTAAGTCTGAAGAAATATTAAACTTGCTGTTAAAAAATTAAAGAAGAAAAACAACACTTTTGAACATCTTGCATCAGAAAATGATCGAAATGTCCTGTAACATTTTTAATTATATCCGCAATGCTTACTACCGCTTTCGTCAGAATAGCAGTAATATTTATGAAGATAATGGGCATTTGTTTTAAATATTCGAAATTTTTTGCAAGTGTTTTGCTTATAACTCGCTAAGTTCTATCTCAAATTACATGAAACTTGCAGACAACTTGATAAAATAAAAAGTAAGTATGATACCAAAACGTGGAGAAAATGTAATACATAGTCGATGAGATTTGAGCAGTTTTATTAAAACAAATGTGATTGCGCATTCGCGAAAGATATTAATTACTTTTTTCATAATTTGGTAGTGAGATCTATGGAGCAACTTATGTAAAAATTTCTGTTGAATATTGATATTTTTCAAAGAGATATACACCATACAGTGAGCCGTATTTAGCAAGCTCCCAAACTGGAGAAAAAAGATAAGGGGTTTTCCACAAATTTTTATATTGCGTGATAATTTTGGCAATGTAAACAATAGCGTCCAAATTCAGACTCCATAAACACAAATAAAATGCAATTTCATTTCGTTTAACATCTGTCAATTTTCCAATTTACTATGCAATATAAAAGAGAGAGTGTAAGTAGCCTTGTGCACTCCTCGGAGCATTGAACTGAAGAAAATTCAAAGCAAAGAAGGAGACTAGATACACAACTAAAATGATAGGCAAGGCACAACTTACTTTCTGCGGGAGTGCATTCGTCTCTGGACTTAGCTCCCATAGTATCCGTTGTCTTGCTTTCCTCGCACTTATCGCAATCGTGCCTCCCATAATGCTCTTGGTAAGATCCGATGTTGCACAACTCGCCCCTTTGAAGCTGTTGGCTTGACTGTAAGTACCCGGTTTGCAAGGGACTAAAGAAAAAAAAAACACCCAACTAGCATTACCAATGGAATGTTGCTCGGAGTGGTACTGAAATTCCGGAATACTGTAATGTCAAAAAAAAACGAAAGGCCACGGGAAAAACCATCAGTGTCCATTTTTTGCCAAATTGAGATTTCAGTGCATACATTATAGACAGAATACATATGCGATATCATTTAGGCAAGAGATATATGCAAACAACCCACCCATTTATGACACTTATGCCGAGAAAAACTGATAAAAATCCAGAAGTTAAAACTTTGAAAACGTAATTCTGAGAATGCAGAGTTTTGTGACTATGATCGTTTTTCTTTGCGGCCTTCAACTAATAATTGATCTATTGGTGGGTTGATGAACGTGACCGTAGACCGACGCCACATAAATGAGACTTCACTTTTCTTTAAAGGATTCTTAGAGGAATAGGAATACAGTGGCGTGCAAAAGTTTCGGGCCACTCTGATTTTTCCATATGATTTCTAAAAAATGTTATTCCTCCACTCGATCATTGTCCGAAATATATGAGAGAGTTGGAATATACACATAAACATAAAATATTTCATTGGTTCATAGCATATTCTACGTGTACTACGTAAAATGACTTTCGTTGGTGTGCAAAAATATTGGGCCACTACTCGCCGCGGCTCTGTGCTCCCGGTTTGTTTACATTTTCAGGCTCGCTGGTTTTAAAACATGCTACATAAAGGTAAATTAGTCTTCTTATGGCGACGATGCAGAAACACACGAATATTCGGATTCGAGAAATCGTGGAGAGACTTTCTTCAGAAGGAAAACGTTCACGTTTCATTGCAAAGGCTTTATCTGTCGGTAAAAGTACTGTTAATTGTATTATTTCTAAGTATAAAACACTTAACTAACCGTGTGATACAAAACGGAGCGGTAATCTGCGAAAAACTTTGAGTCGTGTCGACAAAATTATAAGAAGAAAGTGTGCTGTCGATGCTTGAAAAAGCGCAGCCGATATTTCACGAGAATTACAAAGTGAAAATCTACCCGATGTTAGCCAGAGTACAGTGTCTCGATGTCTGAATGCTGTAGGGATGATTGGACGGATTGGCATCAAGAAACCATTCATTAGCAAAAAGAATAAGAAGGCTAGGTTGGACTTGCTGGAGGTCCGTAAGACCTCCAGCAAGTACCAGATATAAAGTAAGATATCAAACTAATACTTGAAACACGGTGGTTTGAACATCAAAGTTTGGGGAGCATTTTTTGCTGATGGCGTCGGTCCGCTGTTGGAAATTCACGGCAATATGGACGCTGCAGTGTACAAGAACATTCTGCTAGACCATACGCTTACATTTGCAACGAAAAATTTGCCTCGTGGTTGGATTTTTTAACAAGATAACCATTCAAAACAAACTTCGCGTCTTGTTAAAAAATTTCTTCAGAGCCGAAAAGTCCGCCTCCTAGCCTGGCCATCGCAGTCACCGGACTTAAATCCCATTGAAAACTTGTGGCAAGACCTAAAGCTTCGTGTTGGAACGAAAAATCACTCCAACAAGCCGGAATTGTGGAACTATTTGCGACAAGATTGGGAGTAATTGCCGAAAGAACGAATCTCGTGGTTAATCGACTCAATGCCTCGTCGGTGTGTTGCAGTCATTACTGCTAAGGACATGGCAACAAAGTACTGAGTCGAGTGAAGGGACAAGACATTTAACCCCAATTCTCCTTTATTTTTTTTCCATTTTTTAAAAAAGTATGTGTCCCGATACTTTTGCACAGTCATTAATAAAAAAATGTTGAATAAATAAATATTTGAAAGTAATATCAATGTATATAACTCATTCTTTTCAAATATAAGTGAATATCTGCTATAATTGATCGTTTATATTTCTTTCACCATCGTATTTCTGTGCAATGTGTATGAAAAATAGGATGGCCCGAAACTTTTGCAGGCCACTGTATGTAGCGTTACTGTGATCAAAATGTGGATTTATATCAACCCAATTCACTGTAAACAAATTACGAGGCCATGCCACTCGTTAAACATGTGATATCTCAAAACCAGAAGTACCCAATTCACAAGCTAACCATTTTCAATATAACCGACTAAAAGTTTCTAATAATTTACGAAGTATAAGAAAGACTTGAGGGGAACAATAACTTTTCTTGAGAGATTTTTGGAAGAGAGGATAGAGGGTGCACGAGTGAAATCTAGAAGCAAAGAGCAGTAGCCTAGACTCATACGGTAATCTACAACTACGATCTTCTAAAAGTCAAGCAGCAAAACCTTAAACCAAACAAGTCACGCTTAATTTTCACCGAGTTTCTACGACAACCATCACAAATTCATTGGTTAAAGCCTTTTTTTGGATTGAAGTTATCTCTTTTCTATACTTAGGAGTCTCGCTTTAATCTCAACCGCTTTTGTGTACTGCCATAAAAATGTTGGAAATGGCATAACTTTTCAGATGAGCAAATACAATTATTCAGTATTTAGTGGTATGCTAATTTCAATCTGCACAACACTAATTCTTTTACTAGACGACTCCGACTTAACTTTATTCGTATTGTGATCAAATTTGGATCTTCATAGTTCACATTTTATCGCTAGTGCGTTAAAGACAATCTTGAAAGTTTCACCTTGCAATAATGCATAGTAACTCAACTGTGTAGAGATTTCGAAAATGTCTACGTAAATGCAAGGCGTAAATTCATTACTCAAAATTTAACTTTAGGATATGGTAAAATTAAACGTTAACTGCTGAGGTACTTAAGCTGATAAAAGACATTACGCAATTTAAAACTCAACAAATTTAATAAACAACAAAGGCATAATTAAACAAAGTAAATCAAAACAAACTTTTAAACTTGCGCCGCGGGCAACAACCCATGCGGGCACACGACTGCTGCACAGCGAAAAGAAAGAGAGCGCGAGTGAAGAAACATTTCACTTGGCATTTATACTGTTCTTCTCGCCACAAGCACTGATGCCACAAAACTTTAAAAAGTTCGCTAACGATACATAATAATGAGCAGGTTGAGCATTTTGCATAATAACGATGCATAACAGGTTGCCACAAGTAAATCTTCTCCCCATGATTTTCTTTTTGTTAACAGGGGCCTCAGTGGCTGAGCGGTCAAATCGACTGGCTCCGGTGCCTCCCTGCGCGGAGAGAAAGAGGCGTGGGTTCGATTCCCACCTTTGCCCTGGGTGTATTTCCTTCTTTGTATATTAAAATCTGTTGTGCTGTCTTGTTCTATCTGTCATATTAGACGAGAGTTTGAGGCATATCCTTGAGAATAGCAAATAAACTCGAATATTTATGTGACCTGAAATGGTTGTAAAGAAAGAAAGAAAGAAAGTTTTTGTTAACAATCCCAGCAATTTAAATAATAATATTCAGACTGCCTTTTTGACTCTACATGAGTCATAAAAATTATAATAACAGATTTCTTAGTTACATTAATTTTTTAAGTTAACATGTTAGTTAAAAGTACTCTCTTATGAAGTAAAAGTAGGTACCCAGGAAAATAAATGAGTTTCGACCAAGAAACTCCGCACGTGTATAGTGTTTGCATAGATGAACAAATATATGAATTATAAATCATGAACAAATTATGATGATTGTATTATTATGATGATTATAAATTCAGAACAAATAATAACAGTAATAATAATAAGAAGAAGAAGAAGAAGAGGAATTTCAATGTACTTCTGGATTAGCTAAGGGTATTTCACTCTAAATACGTACTGTTTCTCCAATGAAAGAGTAGTAGTAACCTTTCTGCATTGTCGATGGTAGTCGTCATTGATATATGAATAACTCGTTTTAGCATTAGTGATTTTTAACATTTACAAGGAACGGCCGGTTAAAGGCCCCGCACAGTATTGAAATCTCCCCCGCTTACCACCAACATCATCAAGATAGAGCGGCGAGAACTATCCTTTCGTTGCATAGATAACATTCATCTTGATGATTTTACATTCAGTCGAGTTACGGAGAGTTCACTTACAACATCTCTTGTAATGGGACTTGACCAGGTGAAAGCCCGCTCGACAGGTAATCAGATGTCTGGTGTCAAATGTCTTCATGTCCGGCTTGAGACGAGACTTCGTGTTTTCGGACATGGCCAATAGCTCAGACTCCAGAATCTTTTCCGCCTAGAAAAAATGTGCAAACAACATCGTGTTAATCGTACAAAATTGTGCTAATAGTACTAGCTTTACCTCACACGACTTTGAGGAAACCGTGTTTTGATTGTTGAAAAAAAAAATCAAGGGATTCTCAAACTATTATTTTAGAGGAGCCCATGTTATGGGATTTTTTTTTTTTTTTATAAGAGAATATAGTTTGTTTTCTATCAATTGTGCTTTTACCATGCCAAAGCAATAAGTTCATCAAAAGTCCTGACTATCAATCAGCTGAACAAATGGAATTTCAGCCACTGTAGCAAACATGCTGGAATAATATAATACAGTGAAACCCCGATTTTACGTCCCCCGAATCTACGTTTTTCCCGCATTTTACGTTTTTTCATCAAGTCCCAGTTTTTTCGTATACTAATAATGTTAATTTAACCCGGATTGTAAGTTTGTTATATATGAAATTTCCCGCATTTTACGTTTTCCCTGGAAAGTGAAAAAAAAAAAAAAATATGTTCTAAAATAAGCAATATTTTTCCGTCTGTACTTTTCGTCAGCCGATGAAGATCAACAAAAAGAACCGGAAGCACAGCCCGTCCCTTCTTTCACTATTGCAATGAAGAGCTTACAAATAGTGAAAGACTATTTTCTTTCTTATAAAGACCAGGAAAAAAACTTGCAACGTATTTCAATTCTAGAAGATGCTGCATTCACTTTGAACTCAATGACTAAAAAATAATCCACTATTACGGATTATTTTCAGTCTAAACGCCAGGAATCGCATCTAAATGTGTTAAAATTATCTTAAAATGGTATGTATAATAATGTTGTTTTCGTAAAATATAGATATTATACCTGTCGAAAGAGTCATCTTTACTACCTTTAGTTTATTTCTATTTGATTTTTGCATTCTATGTATTTCCCGAATTTTACGTTTTTCCCGTATTTTATGTTTTTCCCGTATTTTACGTTTATTTCTTGCCCAGTCCCTTCAGAAACGTAAAATCGATGTTTCACTGTATTAATAACTAAACTTACTGTGCTTTCAAGACTCACTATTTGGTATTTGTAATAACGTCCAAATTGCAAATTGAAGGACAAAAGGTAGGGCATATTGCCAGCAAGTAAAGAAAAAAAAAGGTCTCTGAAAAAACGAAGTTACTCATATAAAATCTTTTATAAGTACTAAAAGCGAAATATTCTTTCATAAAATATAAAATTTTTAACGATAGTCATTATTCATTAATAATTAACATTTACATATTCTTAGAACTCATAATGATCATAAACGTTTCATATTGCTACATATATGCTAGAAAATTTCATCGTCAAATTTTTGGGGGATACGTAACGTATTGTGTACCGGCTATGTAAAAACTTGAAAATGAAGACCTAACATGATTACCACCTTTATTTAAAATTCACTTTCATTAATAAGGCAAAAGCTTTGCACACAAATCGATAGTCAAAATATCATTTTACTCAACGAAAACATGATGATCTTTGACTGTTGACTGACCATCACTACCACGCATGTTACCTAACCGTGACACAATGATCCGGGCCCCTTTTTTTTCTTGCTTATTTTATCGTTGAATTAAGTGCTAATCATACTTATAAAGTTGAAATACTGAAATAAATACAGATTTATTGAATAACGAATTCCCTTGTTTAAGATAAACTTGATTACCGGCATTTTTAAAACACAAATATAAATAGATTGACAGTATGATGGGAGAACTATTAATTGATGCTGACATGACATAAAAATGAAGATTAAAATTTTTCGCTCGTCTTTAAAAGTACACAGAAAGATTGGATAATGGAGATAACAGAACCAATGAGAACTTTAAGACATCTGACTCTCCCATTTAGTAACGTACCTTCTTGAGTCTCTTAAACATGGTCTCCCTGACGCAGTCTTCGTCACAGCTTTCGTCGGTAACTTGATTAATCGCTTCGTATGTCATCAAGAACTCGCACATCTGTTTGATCTGGAAAGATAAAGCTGAATTCATCAAACAACTGCAACATATCCATGATGTTTCTTCTAGTTCAAGCTTACATGCAATCAAAGCTATCCAGTTTTTGCTGTTTTAGCAAGTCTTCGGTACTTTTCGTATATTGGTCGAAAAAGTACAATAACTGACAAAAGATATTAATCTATCCAGTTATAACTCCAGGTACCAGATAAGGCGAAAAAGGCAAAAAAGTGACAGGGCAACCAATATTGACGAAGTAACTACAGTCAGCACGCTTTATAACGACCACACACTATAAAGACCATTCCATTATAACGACCAGTGGTAAAAGTCCCAACTTTATCGCTATGAACTCTGTAAATTTGCTTTCGGTATAGCGATATTTCTGAATCGTCTAATCCAATACAGCGACCGTACCAGGTGTCATCTCAGCTCAGAAGTTCTGCTTCCAGAAATGTGAATGTAATTTTCCCCCCTATATTTTCTACTTTAAAATCGGTTTAATATTTTGTTATAATATTTTGCACTGATAATTTTTTTAAAATTCCAATGATAAAAAATAATTTAGCTGGAATCTTTTAAAAACTACCAATTTTAACGGAAATACTGAATATGCATGTATATTTTATAAAGAAAATTCCACCTCCTATAGCGACCACTCGTTATAAAGACCTTTTTGTGAGACGCAGATGGTCGTTATATCGAGCGTCGACTGTAGTAACAATACTAACTGGAGCAACCGGAATTCTCTCCTAAGGGAAGGAGTTGGGTCTGTACCACTTCTTACATCAAGAAATACTACTAACATATTAGGATTGGCAATGTGAATTAAAACCAAGACTAAAATAAAGGATTTTGGGGAATTTTAACCAACAATCCTTTCCCCCCGGCTGCGCCCTTGAAACTGAATTATCACTTATCAGTTTCTTTCTATGAAGTGTAAAACTAAAGAGTCAGGATTTTTCCACATCTGGAAAAATGTTTTCCTTATATGCAACCTACAAATTAAAAATATCGGATTGTTTTAATAAAGAATTCAGAAGCGAAAAAAAAGGCTATTTATTTTGAACTATAAAGAAGACCCCCCCCCCCCCCATAAAAAATATCGCAGACCCTGTAGGAATAACGCTTATGCATGGTATTATTAGAATTTATATATTCTTGTAATTTTTAAATTTTATGTCTTACTTCAAAATTGCGTTGTTTTCTTAACTACTTCAATTGACTTTTCTGCAACATAAAAAGTAGTACTAGCACTAGTAGTAACATTTTCATAGTGATAAAAAGAGTTGTTTATACGAAAGAAATATCTATGAATAAATATAAGGTAAAACCTGATAAGATTGCGCGGTCGGAGAGATGGCGCACTTGAATTTTTGGGGAGAAGGGGAAGTGTCAGGGCACCCCGATTTCATGTAATTGTACAGCCACAACAGAACAGTGTCTACGTAAATTCGTAAGTTTTTTTTTCTGTAAAAATATATGACTCACAGTCGTTTCTGTTGTTTGCTTTCTAAATGTAAGGGTTTGAATGTTCATTACTGTTCCTCTGCTTTCATTGTGGTGTGAGTACTGCAAGGTACTTTTTCAGCAAACGCTTTTTCAACTATTTTGACAACTTACTTACAGCTATTATTAATAAAATCTACTTATTATCGAAAGCCGTTTCCCATGCGTGTGAACCACCCTTGTGCGCAATCTCACCCGCCCTGTAAGGAGAGAAGCGAAAAATCGGTGTCTTAGTTTTTGTGGTGGCTTTATATTAAAAAAGAGTCGACAGGGTGGTGTAGTAGTAAGGCAGCAGGCCTCGTACGCCCAAGATCACGGGTTCAAACCTGGCCCAAGTCGGTGGATTTTCAAGATGCAGAAAATCGTCTGCGCCCATGTCGTATGATTATGCGGCATGTAAAAGATCCCTTGAGTAGACATTTGGCTTGGACGCTCTCGGCTAAAGTAAACTCCTAGTGCATATTGCATCAATGAAAGCTCAGATACCGCCATCTAGTGGTAACTGAACCACGGAACGTCAAAATTCTCATGCAGCGAAGGTACCACACTCAATGTGGTGCCGCTGAAAGAGATGGTACCAATTTCTGGGGAACGCACAAGGTCTGCAATAGTTACGGACTAATACCGAAGCCCCATTAGAAAAAAAAATATATATTATAAAAGACTTTCCAAGTTAGGAATGGTGAGAGCTTCAAAGAGACTGAATTTGTCGGCTTGGAAGGCCGTGTATGTTTTTTGAGTGCGCCTATATGTCGCAGCAGTTTGTTTTGTTAAAATAAAAGAATTTTTGTGAATACATAGCGTATTTCATGAACTCAGTTATCGACACGTTAGCACAGTGCTTTCCAAACTGGGTGTCGCGAGATTGTAAAACGAATGAAGAGCTTATGATAAAATAATATCAAACATCCTTTTCTTGGTTCAGTGTAATCATATATCACATAGTAACCGCGTGATCGATATGTTGATTTCTACAATTTGTGCATGTAACTTCCAGAAATCCTCAACAAGACTAATGCTAGTCTACAAGGTAAAGATGTAAACATCCTTACCGCTACATACAAAATAGCAACCTTTAAGAGATAAAGTCGAGGTATGGTTGAGAAAAACAAAACAATTTTGACATGTTTTGCATTAATGTCTAAATGTGCAGTTGGTAATGAAATACAACCATTGATTCATGACCATTTACTGCATTTGAAAGATTGGTTGGATGCATATTTTCCAACATTAGATATAAAGCAATAATATGACTGGATAAGAAACCCTTTTTGGCGCTTTCCAGCACTTGTGAACTTCAACTGAACTTTAAAACTTACGTTCCAGGAATCAGATTTGTGTAACTTCTGGATTTCTATTCGACATGATTATCCTCACCTAAGTAGGAGGGCACTCATCTTCATTTTATTGCAGTTTTCTACAACATATTCGTGTGAAAGTGCGTCTTCTGTTATGACTAATACAAAAACAGTTAAACGTAGTAATTTGAGAAAGTTAGATGAAGAAATGCGTGTGAATTTGTCTTACATCCGACCTAATATAAGACAGATTTGTAATGGTCGTCAAGCCCATGTTAGCCATTGAATTCTTGATAGTGTTGGAATATTTTGTATCTGTGAAAAATGTGTTTAATGTATTAATTATACTGTACTTCCAACTCACATATGAAATAATTATTGCTTTAAAATACCATTTGTTATGATAAAATAACATCTGTTTTATTAGTATCTGAAAGGGTGTCTCGTTAAATTGTATGTACTGGAAGGGTGCCGCCATCAGGGAAAGTTTGGAAAGCTCTGCTCTAATATCACCAAAGTATCCCGAAATTGCATTGCTAGGAAGATTTCAAAAAGTTTCCTGGGGAGAGCCCTCGAACCCTTGCCTCCAGAGTTAGCCTAAGCATTATAGATGTAAGACCAGTTACAAAAATTTAAGTTGCAGAAGCCCCAAATACCCACTCCTCTAACTTCACCAAAGATTTAAACATACATCTACTATATATACATCAAAAAGCTATCATATATATAAAAAAATTCATATTAACATCATTTCTAGTCATGTATCTATACATATGTATTTATAAAGGGTATGATTTTGATGCATACACTGCCCTTCCTAATTCTTAACATGCTCCCCCTGCTACGGAGCCAAGGCAGTATCCAGAAGATTTTTTCCGGGGGGGGGGGGGTGCAGACTTCGACACACTTATGTTAAGCAAAGTTTCAGGGTGGAATATATGATACATTGCAAAAGATTTCTGGGGGGCGGCCCGCGGGTCCCTCTTCCCCTGTGGATACGGCCTTGATTCACAAAAACATTAAACATTCATTACTAGATCTATTAGTTTATTTTTTAAATCAAACGTAAGAGAAAATTAAATATTTAGCGCTAAGCAATCTTCTATGTCCAAGCATTCATAATATTAAAACTGGGAAATAGTGGAATTTTAGAGAAAAAAATCAAAATTCCTCTACAAAAATGCTCATCTCCATAATAAATTTCTAAGAATTTTGTTAAATTTGTAGCAAAACATACCTCAGAAGTGGAAGCGTCTGAATCAAATTTTCTTTTCTTTTTGGATGCCGAACGTGTCTATCGCTGGAGTGCAAACATTATTATGTATCGAAAATAATTAAAAATTTAGCTAAAATATAAATAATACTGGATTGTAAATTAAAATGCAACATTAAACCGTAGCAGTGAGATTGGAAACGTTGAACGTATAATTTCCAGAGTCGTAATGCAACCAGTGATGGACCATAATAAGAAAAAAAACTTTTAAAATATAAGAGATGCGGGAACATCTGTAAATGAGAATGTGAGAATGCAATGCAAATAGAGTTCATCAGTTTTCCAATCGGCTCATTTACAAAAAAGATTTTCCCAAAATGGGTGTTTGGACATTAAGTCATAAATAAACACAAACTGGGCTCTTTAAGTTTCTTGATGAGCATCCCTTCCTGGCTTGAGGGTTTAACCCATTAGGACAATTGTTGGCTAGGGGTCCTTCATTTTCAGACCCCAGCGCCTACAACACCGGTTTATCAGAAAACAAAACTCCATCACAGTAGACTATATTTTCCACGAAACTTATTACTTGTGCGATTGTATTCCCAAATTGCTGCCTTTGAGTAATAAAGACATCAAGAAGGAAAGAAAACCCTCTGGAGTGATTGAAAGGATCTCTGTTTGTATGTGTGTGTTACAATTATTTAAGCCACCTTTCGCTGTAAACCCCTCCCCCCAAGGTGATAAGGTGGTTGATTATAACCAGATGAAAAGTCTTCTTTATTATGAGCTGCATAGTTTGGTCATGATCACAACCCTTCAGAGAAAGAGGAAATAAAATCATATGCATATGTGTTTAATTTTCTTAGGAAAAAAAAAAAAAAAGTGCTTTGCAAGGGCGTAGCCAGAAATTCTTTTTGTGTGCCTAAATGGGCCTAAATAAGTAAATACCTAATGGGGGGGGGGGTATTGAACCCCCCCCCCCTGGTTACGCCTATGATGAAAATTGTTTCCTCTAGTCTCTTCAATTCCGATTTTATTTTTAAATCAAAAATGTCCTTTTGCCACTTGTCGAGCTGCCCACCCTCAAAACAATCAAAGAAAAAAAAAATCCCTTTTACTGAATGATCTACTTCATGGGATCTTTCCGATAAAACTTGTGCGAAACAAAGAAACAAGTCTGCCTGTTAGATCAGGACTTATGAAGGATTTAAATTTCATAGCTAACCTTGATGTTAAGTTTTTTTTTAAAAAACCGTTCACATAGTTTCACTTACTGTTTCTAGCAGTTCACACTTCATGAGCTTGATCGGCCCAGTCGTGCAGAGTTCATTTTTGCAAACGGTGGCTGTAATGAGGTCGTGCAGCAAGTTCAGTGTCACTTCTGTGCTGTACTGGCTCATATCAAAATACACCTGGGATTCGAACTTGTGACCCGATATCTCGTAAACTGGAAAGAATATATCATTAAATACCAAATTTTGGGCTAGCATCAATGAATCAGTTAAGTTTGATGAAATCGCACAGTGCTAATGTGTGCCGTTAATACGCACAGAAAGTACAGTTTAAAAACAGTTCACAAACATACAGTTCTACCATCAACCAAAGCGATTTGCCTGGCTGAGTGCCAAGAAGAATCCATTCATGTTCAAGGGAGGAACTGCTGGTATAAAGAATGTGCCTTTTTTTGTTCTCGTTCTAGCTCGTTTAGCATACTTGATTTCTTTCGAACTGATGCTATATGCCAGGTGACCGTTCTAAATGATGTCACGCTTTTTCCCATATATTTGAGCCCCTCCCTCCCTTTGTCACACGTCATGCTATGTTGCATCAGCATGATGACACACTTCTTCTTACCCTCTCTCTTCCCCTTGTCACAGTTTCTCACAATTTCACGAACCCTCCTCCCCCTCGAAGCGTGACATCATTTGTAAATGATCCCCACCTTATAAATTTAGTTACTTTCAACAAACAAAAAAAGCAAACATTCTAATTCGCGTACTAAATAAACGCACCTGCAAAACGAATTTCCCTAAAACTCGAATGGATTCGTTCTTTTCTGCCGTGAGCAGAAGCGTCCAGCTGTCAAAATTCTGTGGTCGAACTAAATATTTTCTCTTTCTTACATGTAAGGACAAAAAAGAGAAACAAAAAATACCTATGAGTTTGTGTTCGAAGATCTTGCTCTCCCTCTCTACGTTGCTCGCGGAGTTGGGCGGCCGATACTTGCACTTGTAGAGGCCACTGTCCCCGAAGTGGGCATTCACAATTTCCAGCTCTCCAGAGGCTGTCTTCGTCAACCGAGCGTCGATCAGTTCCTTGCCCAACTCGTCCGTCCAGGAATAGGTAGCGCCTATGTCGTGACCAGCTGAGGTCTCTGCAGCCCCTGGAATGCAGCTGATACTGACCATCCCTCCTCGAAGGACAGCGAAATCCCCACTTTTACCTGAAAAGAGTTGTTCTATCAAAGTAGTCTCTGGAAACGAAAAACATTAACCTTAAGTGAACGGTGGTAATATGTCTGGTTCAGGACTCAAAGATCCTGGTCCTCCCAAATATTTTATAGTGGCTGAAAATATATTATCAGCGTTAAAAGATCAGAATCTTCTCATTCTTATTTATGCAGAATTTTAATGCCGCGCATAGTTACCAATTCTGTGCGCACGGGTCTGGAACCTGGGAGCAAATGTATGCATGTACGAGAAAAACTTTGACGGTTTTTCAATAAGCAAATTTCTGTGTTATTATAGATTTTCCTTAGGTACGCAGTTTCCTCTATTAATTTATCAAAAAATGTTTCCTGTAAAAAAATTATTTATAAAATCTGAATGAATGACATCTTCTGTTCTTCCAGATTAAAATTGTCAAACTTCAGTCAAGAAACGTATCTGGAACTCAGAGCTTTAGCATTGGGGTACCTAGGGGCGCACCTGTAGAGGGGAGACCGGGAAGCCTTAAAGAAGGCTAAGGCAATCTGAGGTAGGGAAGAAAGATACCCATTTAGGTTTCCTGCTTTCTTTTGCAAAATTTCGACCAGTTTCATACTAGCGTTCCCTTTTATAAGCTGATGGGAGAACCACGGAACCCCTATTGCACCCCATGAGCACGCCAACGCATGGAGAAGCATTCTTTGACGCTGTTTCAGTGTACACAAAGTAGTGGTTCTAAGCAGCTTTTGAAACAAAAATATCATATGTTTCAGCTTTTTTTCATATGTTACACCAGAAACATTAATTCAGACATGAAATTGACAATATAAACAGGAGAAATTGTCTTGTTGCAAGCATGAAGAGCTCGACCCCAGTGCCCTCCGATTTTGAAAGAAAATAATCTTCCAGTAGAGATTTTGCACACTTCTTAAATGCATGAATTTTTTTCCCTGCTCAACGAATGAAAGACAGCAACGGTGAATCATTTCGCTTGTTTAAAGCCTGCTGTTGAAATCGGTTCTAAAAACAGGAAAGCAGGACAACATATTCCCGCATTAAAGACTGAACATGAACTATGATATTTATGAAAATTTTGCGCAAATAACCGCATTAGTCGAATTTGAAGGCCGACTACCTTTTTTAAAGTCTCAAAATGAAATTTGGAATCACATAAAATTTAATTATTTACGAATATGTGGAATTCCTTACTAAATAGTTGTTCCAAAAACTGTTCTAATTATCTATGCCAAAAAAAAAAAAGTACTCTTATTCTCAATTAACAGCGAAACATTTTTAAAATGAAGGCGGACCTATCATTTGGAAACAATACATTATAATACTCCTTAACATTATATGTATTGCAATCAATTTTGTTCGCTATCCCTCGTACGTGAATTACTAACAAATGATGAAGGAAGTCTGTAAAACATGATTCACCGCCACCATAGAGTCCCCCCCCCCCGCAATGTAAGAAAAACATATTCGCAACAAGTTCTCGCCACAACGAAAAGACTTATTACCTGAAAAAAGATATATCAGAGGAAAAAAATAATAATAAATGAAAAAATCCTGATACATTCTTTATACAATTAAGGCTACATGTGTTTAAAAATGGAACTAAAACGAATAACTCGGAAATGATCAAATAAAATTCTTAAACTTACTAAATGCTTCAGCCTGAACCATAGTCAACAGCAAAATCAACAATATAATTTCTAAAACCTGGAGTGATACACCCTGTAAAAAATAATAAAAAATCAGGATCTTAGAAGATGAATCATATTGTTGCACGCCATTATGTACCAGGAGTATAGGTACGTTTTTTTTTTTTTTTTTTTTTTACTATTTAAAAATTGACCTCTTACTAAAAAATAAAATAATGTTAATTTTTTTTTGAAAAAATAGGTAACAAAATCAGAGCCTTTTTTACCATTAGGCCCTTGACGCCCGGGCCTAGGGCCCTGACTTTTAGGGGGTCCCTAATTTTGGTTATTATTATTATTATTTTTTGTAATTTAAATTTTTTTGGAAAAATATTTAAAAATAGCATCTTTCAAAAACAAACTGTTAGTGCTCTGCTGCTTCACAGAATATTTGTAATATTAAACTATTTTAAAACCACAAGGAAATTTCACTTTGGGGGCCCCCAAATTTTGGTCTGACAATTTGAGATTTGAAAAACAAAATCGATTCTGCACTTTGGGAGCCCCCAGATTTTATTCAAACATTTTGTAATTTAAAAACAAAATCATTTTGCACGTTGGGGGCTCCCAAATGTTAGTCTGACTCTTTGTCATTTAAAAAACAAATAAGTTTTTGCGCTTTGGGGGCCTCTAAATTTTGGTGTGACTGGAAAGTTTTGCACACTCTCAGAAATAGAATCGTCACTTTTGAGGACTTTTCAATCCTCAAGAAAATTTCATCATTTACAACGATACTTTCCTCGCGCGATCACGTGACTTTAAAAAGTTACTACACAAACTTCGGCAATTTGACGAAATGTTTACTCGGAGCATTTTTCACGAAGCCATTTTGTCAAATACGACGAAAGTTTCGTGAGATTTGAGCTTGCGTTTCTGAGAGTGCAAACACATACTGAATGTTATGTTTAAAAAAATTTTGTTGCGTGAGGGTCCCAAACATGAGTTGTGCCTACAGTGATTCAAGATGTAAATCAGGCCCTGAACAAAACATATATACTGCTAAAATTCCAGGAACTTAAATGAAAGTGAAATAATTAGGGTGCTTTCACACCAAAGGCGACGAAGACAAAGAAAAAATATGTTTCCTCTCATTTGCGCAAGCGCAGATGTGGAAAAGAGAATTTTTTTTGTCTTTGCTGGCTTCGGTGTGAAGCCCCCTTAGTAAATTCAAAACGAATTGACAATATCATTATCAAGTAAAATCGTAGCGATAAACATTGATTAAAAAGCGTTTTAACCGACTTAAAAAAAGAAGGGTTCAACCATTCATTCCACTTTTTTTTCTTCCTTTCTTTCTTGCTTTTTTTTTTTCCTTTTTTTCAATCACTGAAGTATGATCAGTAAAGGTATCTTGCCCTATTGCTTGCTCAAGCTTTTTTAAAAACATCTTTTTACTTCCAATGTAGCAGTCATTTACAGACATTATCCTAATACCAGATTTTTGTATTAGGGGCATTAGGATAATGTCTGTAAATGCCTGCTGCAGTGGAAATTTTTAAAAAATGTTTTTTAAAAACATATTTACACCAAAAAAAGAATACATTTTAAAAAATGTTTTGAACGGAGAAACAGATTTTGAAACAGAATTGAGGGAAAAAAGTCAGACTGCCATTTTAAAAAACCTGTAAAGAACAGCAATACTATAATTTAAAAAATTAAAAGGACCCAGGGGAAATAAACGATCCCCCCCCCCCCCATGTTCAGTTAAATAAAATTCATAAACATTAGACTGCTTAACAACGTATTACGCTTGCAATTTTGCATCGCGTTCAAAAATTCTGTTTAATAGCGGCATTGATTTCAATAATGACATTGATAATGTTTGACAGCGTTTAAACAGTTTAAATAGTGGCACCATAATGTTTAATAGCGGCGTTCTTTATTTTTTTTTAATGCAATTTATAATTACATGAAGGGTAGGGTAGTGCCCCCCCCCCCCCCCCCCCCGTCAATTCTTCGAAGAAGATTTTTTTCTTTTTAAAATCTTTCTTTGTAAGTTACAATGTGCTCAAGTAACTTCTGTTTCTTTCAGTTCAATAGCATACCTTTTGAACTTTTAATATTCCGTTAATGGGAACATTATTATAACACCATAAAAAGGATTCACGCCAGTATGGCCACAGGCAGCAGTTTCAGTTGTCAAAAAACATCGCCAAAAATGCATATATGGGAGACAAATTTTTCGCCTAAAATATTTATTGCGTTTATACTTTTAGCTTGTGTTTAGACTACCTTAAAAATAAAGTGTTTGTGCTATTTTTTTACTTTTGTCTACCATTTTTTTGGACAACTAAATCCACAACTTAGGTAGGTCTTAGGTGGTCTTTTTGGATCACTTAATTTACATTGTTGGCGTCTAGCTATAACTAGAAATTTGCAGTCTAAATTTTTGGCGGTAAAACGCATTTGGGAATATTACGAGAAATTATCATGCTTGCTATGCAAAAATATGGAGGTCCAACTGTTATAGTTACCTCTACACTTGCTAACACTTAGAAAAACCAGGCCAGATGTTGAAACTTGAAAGTACAATTTTATACTGTGAAAAAGACATCACATCAATGTTTTGAAATGTGTGACCTGTGATGCTGACATGTGTAGTTAAATTAAAGATAAAACTGCACTTTTTTTTTTGGAGGTCATTGTGAAAATTTTGCTTTCATGGCAAATCAGAAGGGTTACCATACCGAACGGATTGAAAAAAGTATAGTTGCGCTACTCATTTAATAATCCGTCTAAAGTTTTCTCAAGATTTCTAATGCCGACAAGAAACTATGTAACCGAGAATGTCTCGTTCAATTGCTTGTGAATATCTTAGCACTAAAGAGCAATTTAGCAATACAAAGTAATTCCTTTTTTCTTAATATTGTGCGCGATACAGATCTTATTTTTTGCAAATTATATAATATGAAAAAAAGGCGATTTATTACTTTCACAAAATAAAATTTGAAAGCATCACCAACTTTAAAATGAATATCTTTGAAGTCTTTCAAAATGATTCCCATTCTGTTTAAAAAGTTACATATGAATATTCTTATTTATATTTCTGAACATCGGGAACTCCTCTTCCTAAATCATTTGTCAAAATTATACAAAGGTCTTTTTCTTTTCTGTATTCGGTAAAAGTGGTGAGATTGTCAACAAATGAAAAGTTGAGTTGAGAAAACATTTTTATAATGTTTAGAAAAATTGTGAATGATTTTAATGGGGCTATTATAAATTTAAAATTGCCTTTTTCCATCGTTCAACCAATAGTGAACCAACAATCGGAATCCTGTATAATTCAAACAAAACTCTTTTAACAATTTGGTTATAATAATACTACTAAGCCCGGCGGTCATACGAAATGACCGCTGTTCTAGATATTATAAATATACAATATCCAACATAATCATCGTCAAAACAATAGTTGTAACGAAACCCTGGAAAAAAGAGCGCTGCCACTTTAATATATACAAAAGGCGCAGACGATAAATAAACAAACAACGATAGTAATAATAAAACAAAGACAGAAGGATTTAATTAAATTCGCGTCTACATTAATTTTTAACGGAAATTGAAAATCTAGCGATGCCTCACTCAAAATGCTAGAGAAATGTTTTGATTATTAGTATATTTGACATGTGTTACAACAATGGCAACTGCATTACAATTACATTGTTCATTGAAAAATTAATTAAAAAACTAATTGAGTCACAACTTTCATTTGTGCGGCGATGCGTTTCTCGGGTCGTAAACATTAACCGTGCCGAATGTGGTCCCAATCGGTAAAACGGTTCTAGGATTCTATATAGCGGACAGACAGACAGAATAAGACGCTTATATATAAGAATTTACTTTTAATCGTGAAATGCATATTTTGCTATTTCTTGACATTTAATTATAGCCGGGTAGTTTCAATAACTTTTGATTCCTGTTGGGTCAAACGTCCCTCAACTGGGGAGGTTTGATCCACTTTGCATTAAGGATCTTGAAAATTCTTCAATGGAAAAGACAGTCAAATCCTCAAATTCCCAAAATTAAAAAGGACAAAGAAAAAAAACAACAAAAATGACCCTCCAAAATGCTTTTCCCCGCTTCTCAAATCGCCCTCCGCGGCGATAAGTCATTGCGTTCTTGCTCAGGGCCTATTTATTTTAGCCTCAACCACTCTTAATGAGAACAGATTATAAAACGCTAGAATACTTAAAAGGGAATATACTGTACCATCCATTGGGTGTACATTGGAATTCGAATGTAGAACAGCATGCTTTTCCTTTTCCCAATCTCAAATGCTGACCCTTTAGCGAAAAGATAGCTGAGCGAATATAAATAGTTTTAATATGAAGACGAAGAAAGGCTTCTTGAGATTTTCACCAAATTAACGATGTGAAAAATGCCCTTTTATGACTGCATGCACTTATTTCCAATATATCACATCTCAAATAGGCGTTTCAGAAGATAGTATATTATTTATAAAAACAATACAAATGAAGTCTTAATAATTACGCATAGTGTTATGTAAGCATTAAATTAATTTGAAGGAGGATTTTTATCATATAGTAATTAGTATAACATACATTTTTATGACATGCAAAAAACTCATTACTTGTTACTTTTTTGAGACCCTATTTTTTTCGGGGAAAAGATCAGGAGTTACAAAGGTCCAAAGACGGCTGTGTGTGTCTGTTTTTATTTTGGAATCCTGGTTAATACGGTTTAGAGTCAACCCTTACTAGAGTGAATGGCGCTTTATGGTCACACTAGTCGACCCGTGCGAAGTTCCGTACTGCGCACCAAATCGTTTTGTGTGGCATTCCATTGTTTAAAAATTTGGGAGAAAGAACATTATTAAATAGAATAGAAAAAAAAGTAAACGGATGTTGGTACAAAAGACATGTAATTGAACACATCAGTACAAATAGCTGTAATATTTTTTTCCATTTTTATTTAGATATTCAAAACTAAACAATGATTATAATAATTGTTTTTATTAGTAGCATAAAATACAATAACTAAACAGTTCCATTGCTTAAAATATAGTTACACCTGTTGGTTGATTAAACTCTACACATTTATAATATAAATGAATGTGTAGATCCTAATGATTGAATAAGTTTAGCACAGCTAAAACTGTCCAATTTGCTACACAATAAAAACAAAAGAGTTTCTTGTTTGTTTACTTGATAATAGATGGCGCCAGCATACACATCACCAATTTGGCATCCATTAAAGAACCTTTTCTTAGATGATTAAAAATCTCAAATTTAAGAGAAGCAGTACATTTTCAGACCGTGGGTCTGTTTTTCGTCATTAGCTGGCACAATAAGCTATTTAAAATGAGGGGTAGACATTGGAATTTGATAAAGGAATAAGGAAGATCTTGCAGAGCGACAGAAAAACAGGCTAGGTAAATAATATATATAGATTGAGATTTCCATCAGTTTTCAACTAAGTGATTCGAATACCGCTTTATGACTTGGTCCGTGGTTGATATCTACTTTTCATGAAATTTACCTACTTCCCCGGAGTATTTAATAGAGAGTGGTTTCATAATCCATCTTGGTGTTTCATACAGATCTGCAATTAGTTCATAGATTTTAAACACTATAATCCCAAATGAGACCCACACTTTTTTTTCCTCGAAAAAAAAAAAAGTTTTTAAACTATGGTGAAGTTTGTAATTGAGGATTTAATATTTTGAGACCATATTATTTTTCTAACTACGTACCTTTCTCCACCAGACCCCAACCTGTTAGCCGAAGCCTTAGGATTGCCAAAGCGCGGAGCTGGTTGTAACTACGTACCGGGTTGGTCACAGGGCTGTTCACTCAACTTTCATCCCATCTTGATCTCCCACTGCCTATGCATGTTCAAAAAGTTGCTGTAAGAGGGGTTTTTTCTTTCTTTTCTTGAGAAATTTTGTGTTTCAGTCATGAAGAAATTAAAGAAAAGTTTATTTATTTTCAAAATTGTATCCTCAGAAAAAAAGAAGTGCATGTCATAGGCGGGGATAGGTGGTATTCTAGATTATACAGTATTGACATTCCATCTGACACTTAAAGAGAAATTTCCAAATCTGCAGCTGAATATTTCTCGTACACCTCTTGCTAATTATATTCTGAGCTCCCATAATTCTTAAAAGAATAAAATAAATCCTAAAATTGTTGCATTATTATGAAATTTAACTGTATGAATGTGTTGTTAATGCAATCATCTTTGTACAGCATTTGAGACTATCAAATTTCCAATAATATACTATCTATTGCCTACAAAAACAATTTTTTGGAAAAATTATGAAAGAAATTTTCAGATCATTACGCCTGTTTCTACACCCATTTCACCCTACTTCAAAATTTTGGATATATTTTATAAAATTTATTTAAAAAATGTGCGGCCCCACCTCCCCCCTAAGTTGATAAGTCGGTTTGATGAAACAAACAGTAAAATAATGTTATCTAAATTTAAGATCCAGGATACAAACATTCACAGGTTGCAATAAATGTCGATTTTTTCCTCGTGACTTAAAAGAGGGTTGTCACTAATTATTGACACTGAATGTGAACGTGTTCTCGAAAAATAATAAAGTCAAACCATTATTAAATAGAAAGATTGTTTTCATTAAAAAAATTAAATTAAATTTTGAAAAAAAAAAAAAACTTTTTTTTTGTGTTGCAGATGAGAAATTAAATTCTTTATATCACCCCCACATACCCATTCTATAATACCATGCATCTCAATACAACATAAATTAACAACTATATTATAACACTTTTTATTTTTGTAAAATTATGTACAGACAAAAAATATGTACAATGGAAGAATAATGTAAAAAAAAAAGAAATACAGAAAAAAAAAAGATTTAAAAAAATACACAAGTTAAAATTTTAGATCCATTATGGAAATTCAATGAAACATTCAAAATCCTGAAATTTCTTTTTGTATATGTGAAAATATTGAGCAGGATACATTGTTTCTGAATAACATAAAGGATCATGAACATCATGATTTTCCTATGATGAAGATTTCTTCTGTGCGATTTTTTTAAGATTGTTATTCTTAAAGAAAGGGTATGACTTGTATTCTGCTTTTCCTTTTCCATTATAAAATTGTGTCCCCTACATAACTGAATTATACTAAAACAGATTCAACCTTATTGATATAATTAGATAGAAAATAAATATCTACTTGTAACTGCTCAAGAATAAAGTATTTTTTTATTTAAAAAAATACGAGCGTAATTTTCACTATGAGACAAAAGACATGAAGTTTTGATAAAGAATTCAAGATTTTAGCTTCTCATTTAAATAAGACGTAATTAATTGCTATTCTAAAGGGAACTGTTTACTACACAAGTTTAATGTTAGTGTGTTATTAATTAATTGCAGCTGACTCCTTCACTTGACTTGGATGGATTTTATAATGATATCGTAACCTGAATCCACTTCTTGTGAACTGAAAGAGTTTGATAGAATTCGTTCTTCACATGGTTCGCCCAGAAGACTTTTTAAAATTGTGTCACATAACAAATGAAGAAAAAAAATCACTACCATTTTACACCAACAATGGGGATGGGCGGTCGGAGATGTTATGAATTGCTGTAAAATATCAATTAATTGCTATGCAAAGGATTTATTAGAAAGCGCAATAATCAGGATCATTATGAATTTTTTTCCTTTACGTTTTCTAATTTTGCTCCGGCAAGAGTTAAAATGATGAAAAAATTTACCACAAGTAAAATCATGCCAAGGAATCCTTTTTATCAAACCCATTTCTTTATTTACATTCATTTTCAAGGTTTAAATAATGTAATTGCTTTCATAAATATGAATTTTGGTACAGCTATTTTAAATTGGATTTTATTTTCTAATTTTTTTGAAAATTTAGCAATTGAACTGTGTTTATAAACTTATAACTAAAGTATTATATGCGTTCTTATTTTTAATTTGTGAAAAACCTATATAAAGAAGCTAAATCAATATCTATAAAAATACAAAAAAATAATAAAATTAAATTTAAAACATACCTACAAAATCAACTCATATAATAATAAGATACGGTTCACTTTTTAATTAATATATTCCTGCAGTATTTCTACAGAGGCCTATAAAATAAAAATTGAATTGCTCAAATTCATTTTGAATATATCTCTATACAATCATTTTCAGATGGTCCCAGAAATTTACATGAGTCCTTTAATGTAGACAATCTATGCTGCAATTCTTTGAAATTGTATTGACATTTTCTAGACAACTATTTGTATATGTATACATTTACAGAAATTCTATAAGGCACTTTCTGTAAAATTGCTGTAAAATCCCATAGAAAATTTTATACTCTAAAAGCAGTATTGCTTAATATGAAAGCAAAAAAAATGTTGGTGTCAATAATTCCTGTCAGCAATGCAATTTTTGCAAAATTGTGCTTTCCAGGTCAGCATCAGTCAACAATTAGTTCACACGCGGTCAGAGTAAAAGAAATAACACTATCTTCTTGACTGCAAAAACTGGGGCAACTGATTCAAGGCTGTCCTTTGCTTTATTTTCTGTTCCATTAGTTGACGAATATGAAACAATTGTTGCACACTTCTATCAATTCTGAGTAAGATTGACTGGTACAATTTTAAGTGAAACAATGGAGGGGTTTTTTGTAAAATCTTAACTGGTAATTTCACTGAGCACAATCATCTCAAAATTTTATAAATAATAACCAAAGAAATTCTGCAGTTGGAGTAAAAATATGTGTGTGTTCATTTAGGAATAAATTTTAGTCCTTGTGGACTGAGGAGTACTAATTTTTGAGAGTTGGTCCCACTGTATTCTATTACGCTGTAATGTCTTCACTAAGTATCACATAAAAAGTCAGCCACTGTCAGAGCTATCATGACGCCTTTTTCGGGGAAAGTTGTCAACTCTTGCAGTTTTCTGTTTGCTGTGAGAATGCGACCTGGACACTGGGCGTTGGTCATTCTCCGAATGGCTCGAGCTTGAGTCGTGTCTCCTTCTCCTCTCACATTTCTCTTTTTGATATTTTGCTGTGTCATCATATTTTGAAACCTTTTCATGTTTGGAATGATGCTGCACTTCATCTTCTGAATTAGAGGATCGTCTTCGATGCTTTTTCTTCTCTTTCTTGTGCTTCTTAGAGGTTTTCTTGCTCTTTTTTCTAAAAAAAGAACAATGATAAGTCATAAAGTAATGCACACATTTAGCAGGTTAAGTGACTTTTAAGCATTTCTATATTCTTTTGTGATAATAAAAGAAATGTTATTCATCAAAAGTCATTTTATTTGTAAAATAGTACCATAGTAAATTTTTCCCATCCGCCCGTTTATTTAATTTTTATTTAAGTGATAAATTTCATTCTAAAAAAAAAAAAAGATTGCAAATATTGTTAGTTATACCTCAACAAAATGAGCAATTCAAAAGAAAATAATTCATGGAACTAAAGAAACTTTAACAGGTAGAGGTGGATTTTGTGTCACATGTGAAATGGTCATAAAAATGTCTGATACGTCTAAAGGTTCAAAATAGTAAACCTAAGACACATAATATGCAGTACTAGATATGACCAAATGAGTGGTTAATAAAGTAATCAATATATCAAGGTAACATGAGATATCGAAACATATAAATGTCACATCCAGTACCGTTAACCAGAGTAACTTTGCAACATCCAAGATAAAGGTTCACACCTTTCAAATGCAACAGTAAGGTTTGAAACTAACATCTGAGAAGTAGGAAAACCCATCTCGGTTGAAGGTACAAAAAAGGGTGGAGTAGCTTGATATGATGCTTTACTAACAATAATATTTTTTCTTTAATTTCTTTGAAAACAGAACCAGTACAATAAGGATTATTTTAAGATTTCATGCATTAAAGCAGTTGTTTTAAAAGTTCAAATGACGTCGGACACGCAGAAAATTTAATTTTTGATATACTCATCTTTCAGGTACAACGCTAAGATAGAGAAAAAAAAGCTTTATTTTTTTTCACATAAGCATCAAGAATTAAGGCATAGAACTTAAATTTGCTAGGAAAAAAACTTCCAACATAATTTTAAGGAGAAATCAATATTTTGAACATAATCAATGAATGTAACTATGCCACTGTTATGAAAGAACCGATAATAAACAATCTCACTGAACCGAAACGCCTTCTTAAGACACACATTTTGGTCCATTTTTACCTGAGATCAAAAACAGTTACCGACACCTAGAATAGAATGGTAAAGTAGAAAATTTTGTCTTACATTATGGGAGGAAAGACAAACAGAATGAAAAATCATCTAAAGCTAAGTAAACAGATAGCTCCCACACATTGTACAAACTGAAACATTGCGTTTTGGCACAATAATGCGTATTCAACTTCTTTTGATAAAAATGAAGAAATTGATGACAGCTTTTACAGAAGTTCTAGGAACTAATGTTAAGTTAGCTTTTAAGAGTAATGAAGCATATGACGATCTTTTTCTGAAGACACGTAAAGATCCTAGATTCATACAAAATGATTCACAACAATGTTATTAAGGTCAGTTCTAATATGAAGCATGATCTTGATTTTCAAGTTGCAATGAATTATTACACTTGCAATATTCTATTCAAAGCTGTTGAACAAGCATAATTTTTGCCATGATATAAAACCTGTGACCAAGTTATCAATTATCATTACAGAAAATCTATTAAAATCAACTAAATTAAGTAGTTAGATTACTTGAGAATGAGATACTGTTTGTACTTGATAATGCGAAAAGTATTCTAATGAAAGAGAGCTGAAGTAATATAAGAGGTTTTCACAACAAAGGTTTGGGGGTCCAATATCAGTATTCAATAACAATATCCTCTATTTTGGGATAATCACAAAAAAATCATAAAATAACTCTTTCAATTTTAACAGAGTTTATGAAAATGCATCAAAACATCATAAAATCAACATCAATAGAGCAGAAATATTAAGCAATCCTTGACTGATGATGAAAAAATGGTGAAAATGATGCATTGGGATGATGGCTATACTAAGCCCTGTCAAGGACTGCTTTGGTTTAATTGTTAGGGGAGAAGGTGCTACATTGTGTTTTTACTCTGGTTAGGAAAAAGGCCGGGTTATGCACCCATACTCATCAAAATTCAAACCGTTTAGAATGCTACTGAAGAACTCCAAAGTGAACAACACATGAGAAGTTTTCCAGAATAGTTATCAAGAATATTACAACATTTCAGAGCTTATTCCAGAATATTACAACACATTAAAAGTACACTTGATGGCAAGTGTGAGCAGAGAAGTACAGACCTTTTAATAATAGAAGACAAATCGTCTGAGGCTTCTTTCCTTTCTCGTGCAACCGCTTCTTTGCCTGCATAGCTCTCAAATGTGACGCCTTCTCCTTTTGTGGTTTTGGAGATCCCAGACATCATGGCTGCCCTACGACTAGAAAAGAAACATTTCCAGAATGTACCAATACCATCAAAAAAAAAAGACAGAAACTAAACCACATAAGATGTTTTGTTTTCTAAAAAATAACTTTTCACTTTTAGTTAGTTGTAATAAGTTATTATGTCTTGAAATCTAATGAGATATTCATGTATCTGTTTTTAGTTATTCAGTTTTTCACACATTTTTGTAATGCTCAGTTCGAGGAAACATGCTGCATAATTTAAAGAGGATAACTAAAGAAACCATTTTCCTCTCTCTGCCAATTTATAACATAGTTAGTTATCAAATATTATATGAAAATTTTACATTACTATGATTATATACTTTTACTTTCATATTTCTTTTCATTTTCTGCCAAACATTTTTCTAATGCTGATTTTGTGGAAACGTACCACATAATTTACAAAGTAGTACTCTGTTTTTCATAATGAAGAACATACATAATTCTTCTTTGCAAAAGGAATTGCACAAATCCCAGCCTAAAAGTTACACCTAAAAGCAGAAGGCTGGTTTTAAATGACATTGCCTTCATGGGATTTTAAAATTTTCTGTGCTAAAATAAGATGCACAGACAACATTTTCATACAAGTTAAGAATTTTTAAGCACCTTTACTTAAATTTTAAAAAAATAAATAAAAATAAAATCACCTAGGTACGTACTTGATGCAAAACTGAGAAACTATTAGTATTCCAAAAGTAAAACTATATGTACATGTACATCTTTAGTAGTAAGTTTAGAAGTACCATTCACTGGATAAACATACAGTAATAAATTAGTTATGTATATTTCAGAAATGATGATGACATATCCATAAAATATTTCAGGCAGAAATATTAAGTTTACAGGAATGTATGCAAAAACCATATTAGAATGTAATATACTCAATGCCTCTTGAGAATTCAAAAATTGTACTTACATAGAAGAAAATGCTTTTATTTTTAATCTTCACATTTGTAATTTTGGGGTTTGGATTGGCAAACTCACTGCTTACAAATTAAGAGGTGATTTTTTTAAGTACTATTAAAATTATCAATCAAAGTACAGAAACCACTGAAAGCACAGCATACTTATTTTGTTGACCAACTCAACACTAAGGCATCGCAAAATAAACATTTTAACAAAGGGACAATCTTCAATTAAAAAGCATTTGCAAAGCCAAGAAAACTACATAAAGATTTTTGAAGTCCTTAAAACTTTTAGCAAAATAAAACTTTTCATGAAACTAAATATCCTCTAAAAATTTAAATCAAGGAAAATTTCCCTAAAAAATTGTTGAGCAGAAAACGTCTTTCATGATAGGAAAATAACTTCAAATGCATTTTAAGTAAAAGTTTTCATAAAGCTTGTCAACAAAACAATTTATTTTACGGTAGTTTATGACAGGAAGAGTACATGGTGCATACCAGAGGTTTCCCAAGTGAATGCCATAGCACCCTAGGGAGCCACAGCAAAAGAAGAGTGGTGCTGCGAAGCACTCATGATAACTACGCCAGATACAATGTGACTAGGGTGCTGCCAGAAAATACTAATTCTTCCTATAACATTTCACATTGAAAATATCATTCTTACTAGTATATTCTGTACACAGCACAAAATAAGTATTTAACATTTACATCCACATGTTCATTGCATTTTCGTTTGACTTTTTTTTCAAAATTAGAAGGGAGAAATACCTTGTAGCTCCAACACCATCCACTCTTTCAATGTTAAATTCATCTCTTTCTCCAACAATCCTTCGCAATGCGTCTTTCATTTCCTGCAATACATAAAAAGAATAAGGATAAAAATAAGCACTTATTTTTTTTATGCTTCCTTCCAATTAGAGACAATTTCAACGTCTCTACAAATGTATACCACACATTAAAAATTATTAAAAAAAGGTATAAAAATTTTTAATGGGTATTTTTCAATTTGTATGAAAATTTAGTGTTTGTATGATTTTTGTTTTTTAATGAAAATTCAGTACAATAAAGAAATTTACATCCCGTTTATTTATTTAACTTTTTTACTGTTATTATTATTATTACTTTTTTCCCTACAAACTGAAACTGATAGAAGATGTGAAACAATCATTACTTGCATATTAGATGGACTGCACTTAAATTCATTGCCAAATTTTATTTCCTAACAAGCTTTTCATCCTCAGTATGATGCAATGCTTTTCCTGTAAAATATTTTAAAGATGCTCCAAACCTAAACTACCTTTTTGATTATGCTTACGCACTAAATATAAGGTAAGGTAAAAATAAGTAAGGGATGTAGCTTGAACCGAAGTATTTCAGAGAAAAAGGCGGAACCCTTGTAAAAAATAGTGCTTGTCTAGAGCACAAAGGGTTAAGTAATGCAGCTGAGAGAAGTCATATGAAAATTTTGAAATTTTAGAAAATATTGCTGCAGTTCATTTTCTAGTGCTCAGGGATTGTTATAAGCGTTTGAAAATGCTTTAATGACAAAGGGTTTTAGCTGGGACCATTTGAAAGGTTTTTTTACAGCTAGGGAATCATTATATCCCTTCGCTATAGCAGGGTTCGACTATACAATCACCTTAGGATGTTCTATAAGAACAAGGTATTCCTTCTCCCCCCAATAAATAGTAGGATATAAAAGCATGCTCTGATAAAAGAGAACACGTATAATTGCTTTTATAGTAATTAAGCTGTGTAATACAATAATTAAATAATCTTTATTTCTTACATTGAAACTATTATGTGACATTCAACTTAGAATGGACATGTTTTAAATGCTTTAATGTTTTTCAATACTTAAAAATTCTTTATTAGTTTCAAAATTAATAAATGAAAGATTTTAAAGAAAACTATACATTGCATAATCCAGATCTTCCACAATGGAAAGTGAATACAAATATACGATTCCCCTAGGGCAGAAAGTACTGCGAAATGGAATAATGTACATCATAGGAGAAACGTCTTGGCTGTTAAACAGTTGCGGATAAATCACTGAATGACTTAAAACAAATTCAGAGCAGTTTGAGATATTTTTGAGAATAGAGCCCTTTTTTTTTTCAAGTGTCAGAGAGGACTTTTTCAAGTGTCACAATCATTAGGCATCACTGGTAACTGAAATAGTATTCAATTTTATAGCAGCCATCTTAAATTGTCTTAAATTTGTTGGTTTGTATTCCTAAATAATATTTATATTGATTTCTTTTAAGAAATTCAAGGGACCAAAAATTATTTGTTAAAGTATTAAATATATTTAAAAACATTCATTACCTCATTGTATGCATCCATTATAAATAAATTAATTTTAAAATAGACCTATTCTTTGCAACTGGAAAATGTGTGTGAAGAAGATGAACATTTTAAAAAATACATCACTTAATTAAAAAGTTTCAAATGCAATTTCATGAGATTAAAATGCATGAAAATCATGATTTACCTCTTTAGTGAGGGCTTGGCTTTCTTTTCTTACAATGTTGTGGCCACTGTAAATATATACAACTATTAAATTTCCCTTCTATCGTCACAATATAAGAAAGAAATTTTTCAGAAAATTGACAAAAATTTGACCAATAAGCATTGAATAAAAGCAAAAAATTAAAAACAAGACAGAAAGAAGGGAAAAAAATCAAATTAAGAGTTATTATTTGATTAATTACTGTCATATAAAAATGAAGATGGAAATAGGGCGAGAATTGCTAAATAATAGGTATAACATATTTAAATTTATATCTAAAATGTCTCCAGAAAAGCTATTATGGTTTTTTTTTTTCCTCTCTTTGTCTGTTTGCTTAAATGATTAACATTTTTATACATTTTGTAATTTTATTTTATAAACTTTAAACAATTATAAGCATTTTTCTCATTTTATTTTGTTCAAATTACTTGTGGAACGGCAATCTCCTTAGCTATAAGGTTATAGTGATAATATGTTTTGTACCAATGATGCTATAGCTGTAAACGAAGGTAAGTGATTCCTTTATATATTGCACAAATAGGATGGGCACAGATTTTTAAATTTTTTTAAAAGTATGTCTGATTATTGGAGTGAGTTTTAACACACATTGCAATTCTTCAACACTTTTAGTATTCAATGTATCTTATGTTTTCATAACAGACATGGTTTTTTCATCTTAGAAAAAGACATATGCCCCAGAAATTTTCTGAAATTAAATTAAAGTATAATAATAAGTCCCTTATTTTTAGCTTAGAAATACGTCTTGTGTTTTACGTACTTGTGTCTACAACACTGTGTTTAAAGTTTACTAAATGACAGTTACCAGACCAGACTAATAAAATATCCGTTAAAGACCTACTTTTTACAAAACTCGTAAAATAATGTCTAATTTCATTAACAAAGAGGTTTGCTTCGAATTGGACTATTGCCTTATAAGTTATTGGGGGAAGAGGAATGGATAAACTGATCGATAAACATTTCCCCATTCTGTCATAAATCTAGTTACAAATTTCCTTTTGAAACATTCAATTGATATTTTAGCTTTTTGTTTTATCTTCAGTTCTACTACATATTAAGATTTCTTTGGTTGTTTCTTTTCATTTTTTAAACTTTTAAGAAAAAAGTAGGCTAAAAAAAGATAGGATCTCCTTCTTCACTAACGAGATTTAATCCATTACATAAGCCAATTGAAAAGAATCAGAAAAATGAGCATTCTTTTGAGTCTGGATACAAAATAAAAAATTACACATTGGTCATACCCTTAGCAAGTGACAATGTCCCTTATTTTCTCCAAATATTTCTTTGTATTTCTCCAAAAGAAAAAAAAATACAAAAATGTGCAGGAGAATATTAAAAAGGACAAAAGTTGACATATTCTTTATTTCATAGATCAAAAAATTATTAAAAAAAACCCTCATTTTTAATATGTAAAAGGAAACTTAAAATAGAATTACAGCAGTAAAAGCAACTAATTTCAGAAATTTTGAATATTCATAAATTTTACCAGTAAAGTTACCGTATATATAATCCCATATAAGTCCCTTTTTTGGCAGAAAAATTGACTCAACAGTGGGGAGATGGGTTTATACATGGTTCAGAAATTTTCAAAATTGGATTTGTGTATTAAGAGCTAATATACATTAATAAAATTAAGATCTAACATATCAGGTTTTTGTATTTAAAAGGCAAAAAATTACAAAGAAGATTCAATTTTCCAAACATTATTTGTTGTTGGAGCATCCAAAAAGTTCTTCAAATTTCCTTAGTGTTTGCTTTGTCATTAGAGACGACAGCAAAATCACCATCAACATCTTTTTTTCTTGAAATCGGATTTTTTTTTTCAGTTACTAAATCTGCCAATTTTCAAAGTAAGGAGATGGGCTTATACACACATACATAAGGTAGCGTTTATAGCATTTTAGAAACAATACAATTAGCACATTAATCAGACAACCAATATTCATTTTGTACAAAAATTAATTTAACTCACAGAGCAATTAACATTGCTTCTTCTTCTGCTCTTTTTATAGCAGCTAACTCTGATTTTTCAGCTTGCATGGATGTATCTCCATCTTTTCTTTCCTTGGCATACCAAGATAGGTCTTTTCCTTTCTGCCAGCGACCTACAGGAGCTTTTAAAGAATGCCCTGAAAACACAAAGCAAGAAAATTTGAAGTTTATATGACAAAAAATAAATATCAAAGAAAAAAAAAGAGTGCTACTTGATAGCAGAGTGATGTAGCAGAGTGTAGCGAGTATGAGTTCATGAAGAGATCTAAAATAGTAATTTATTCAACACATATTCACATGTCACTTAGCACTACATTATGAATTGAATAACTCAATATTAAATTATTTCTAAGCTTTCCATTTGCAGGTATACTTGAAAATTAATGAAATCTAATTATTCTAATTACAGTATGAAATTTCTTATTACAAAAATGTTTTATGCATTGCAAAAATGCACAAAAAATGAATGGTTATTTCACTTATTTTTAATAAGCTGTACCTTTCTTTTAAAAAAGAACAAAATATCCAAGCTGCTTCTAAATCAATGCTGCTTTTAACTTTTAAAATGAAAACTTTTGGTACTGAAACATAAAAAGAAAAAAGGGAGAGAAAAAAAAAAGAAGTATACCCAGATGAATATGTCAGTTTCTTTGACTTCAGAATGATTTTTATAGACTATTTTTAATTTTGACAATTTCAAATATGTCCTTTCTGAAAGTTAAATAAATATAATGGCTTTAACACACACACAAAAAAAAATACATTAGACTATTTTAAAACAAAGTGATCTTAGTGAAATTCTAAGAACATCAAAATAAAGATAATCCATCTTTAGAGATTTATTAAAAGTGGTATCTAGATCTTTCATTTTGATTCCCAGAAGACTTATACGTACTGCAGCTCATTGTAATGCCTAAATTTAAATTTTTATTTTTAACATTAACAAATCTAGACTAGAATAGAAGACACTAATTACATATGATTTATGTGATCACAGTTAATGTTTTCATTTGTTTAATGTCATCAAAATTGCTAGGTCTCATTTGCTTGTAAAGGAGTGAATTGAAAAATCTTTTTTTTTTTTTTTTTTTTTGTAATCAAAACTTTGTTCATTATCAATTTACTGAAATTGATTTCCTTACTTCATCAAAAAAGAGGGAGAAAACTCAGTTTTTAAATGCTTTCTGAAATATGGTCAGAATCTAGTCACACTTGCTCAGAAAAGGGAAGCTCTTCAAATCTTGTGTTCTCCTGTGGAAAAAGCCAACACCAAGGAATTTGATAATGTGGCATATTTTTTTATGCAGGGTTTGTAAAAATAGCAAACAAAAGGCAATCGCTGTTTTTCATATTTTATTTTTTTATTCAATAAGTTACTTGTTCTTATTAATATTTTCTTGTCACTATTATTTTTTCTGTAAGTACCAGGCCATCATTTAGGAGAGGAGAGAGAAATTTCCTAAATGATAGGGATTTACACCCATCTAGATGGAGAATTCCCCCTATCCCAACAGGTTTGAGAATATGAGGAGGAGCGTATTACGAAGCTTGGGGGCTCCTGGAGGTAAAATGAATATGGAGCTTTCTTATCATACTATTGTGTAAAACAGTATGAAATGTGATCGTATTGAACAGAATGTTTTTTCAGCTGATATTGTTTACAAATACAATTTCAATTCAAGTTAAGTTAAAGAGGAATAATTTTGAAATTAATCACAGTAATGTTGGCTTGAGCACTTGAAAAACTTCACACAAAATAATAAGAAAAACAAGAAGTTCCATTTAGAACTGTATGAGCCTACTTTTCCTGTACACATCAACATCAAATATATGATGTAGCTATCTCTCTTTCTCCTTTAGCTAAATTACTGTAAATATACCATATTCATTCCCTCATTTATGCATTCATTCATCCATTCAGAAATATTCTTAAAAATCCAAATAAAAAAATTTTATGAGGAAATAGGCTTGCTTAGTTAAAGATAAACTTTGTATCTGAACATGTTCTGCATCATAAGATCTTTCTGCTAAAGTTTGTTGCATGCAAACACATCGGTCAGATCAGGCTTTATATAGGATTGAAATTTCCTCGTAGGTGCCAATGTAAAATGTTTTTGAACTGTTCAAAATTGAACAATGAGAGCTCCTTTGCTGTTCAAAGGAACTTGGATGTTATGTCCAGGGATTGTATTAATTTGCTTTATATTTACCCATAGGTGCTAATGTTAAGAAATTTTAACTCTTCAAAACTGAACAAAAATTGTTATAATCTATAAATTAAATATGGAAATGAGATGTCCTTGCCAAAACTTATAGAGGCAAAAAGAATATTTTGAATCATATTCTATCCCCTCAAATGTTATTAGACGGGACAGACCAACAGATACATATTTTCCCCATCTTAAAAAGCCAACATTCAATTTTTTAATTTTTCAATCTTTATTTAATTTCTTGACTTATTTTTTACCTTTCTTTTTTTTTAACAACATTTGCACAATACATTAAATTTATACTTTTCTTTGTTTTTTACTTTTACAGAAAAGTAGGTTAAAAGAGAAGAATTTTATAAAGCTAATGGGAAATCATGTGCATATTGGTTGAGGGCCCCTAAACTATGGAAGCACTAGGTATGTGCCTGATGTGGTTAGGTAATAATTAGGCCTACCCATGTAGTGACTAGCCCAACTTGACCGACTACAAGCTTTTGGAGATTTCAGCAGTAATTCGAGAATCGTGAATGTGTGGGCAGCACAGAGAAAAACATGTCAGCATGTAGCCCCCCCCCCCCCCCCCCAAGAAAACAAGCCAAACCTTACAGTATTCTTGAAAAGTTAATGTCTGGACATAGCATTTAAATTGCTAATTTATTATTTAATTCCTATTCTCTAAAATGTGCATGAAACATCGTTCATTGCGAGACCCTTTTAGAATCCATGGGTATAAATAATGATGGAGCCCCTGGTGGCTCCCATATCCAGCCCACTGCTTAATCTGGCCCCGAATATAGTGAATTTTTGTCTATGTGCATATATTTTGTTTTTTTTTAAAAATATATAAGGTAGTGGTTCATTGCCTTATATATTTAAAAGTCCTGGAAAAAATAAAGAGGGTACAGTCCTGGGGCAAGGAGACGGGCAGTCCTGGAAAAAAGAAGTGGGTATGCTTATGTTAAAATTCAACATAAAAGGGGGTAAGGTATCAAAATAAAAAGGTAGGGGGATTCTGTCCCTCCTCTACTACAACACTGATATAAGGAGATATGCCCCTTTGCCCGCTTTTGAAAAAATTTAAAATGATGGGTCTCGTAAAAATACATTCATTTCATTTCAACAATATGTAAAAGAAATCATCTGTGGAAATAAACAGTTTTCATTTGTTAATTTGTAAAAGTATGTATTTTCTCAACATTAATTCTCAATTGTCTTTTATAAATCACTTGGAATTTATTTGTTATCACATTGTTTTTCTTCACATGTGATCATATTAAGCAACTGTAATGTAATAATTGCAAAAAATAAACAATAAGTAAAATATGAGAAGGAAATGTATCTCACCCAGATAGTTCTCTCTGTGCTTGTCTGTCTTGACACTTTCCCAGGTAAACTGATCAGCTCCTCCGCGAACACCACCTCGGGATGGATTGTACATGCTAAGAAAATGTTAATAATAATTAAAATATTTCCTACTTTTCAGCTGCAGTTTTCCCTGTAACAATATAACTTCAGCAATTGGAGGAGCAGGGTTCGCGCTAGGCCGCACGATTCCCGCAATATTTTTTGAAATCCCACTCAAAAAAAAATTTTTTTGGGCTTAAACTTTAAAAATCCCACTTAAAATTTTGGTCAAGAAGGAAAATCCCACCTTGTATTTTTCCCCAGCGTGAACCCTGAGGAGGATTAAATTTTGCGCTTCAGCATAAAAAATGTAAAGAATTCCATTTCTCTATAATAGTGGCCATTCCTCTATGTCGTACACAATTAACTTCAAAAGACCCGAGCCTAACTATAAGCACGGGTTACATACACAAGAAATATTGCTCAGACCAGTGGCTGACAAACTTTTGAAGCCACAGAGTGACCGTGCTGTTAAAAAATAAACCTGCCAGCTGCTCAATCCCCCAGCCCCCAAACAAAAATAGTAAGAAACTTAATTTTCAATTATTAGTCAACTCTTAAGCGAAAACCACAAGTGACCTACCTACTATATTGGCACAATTAACATCAATTCATATACTTTATATTTATGTCATCCAAATATGTTCTTTTTGCTTCTGAGTCATGCACTATACAACAAGAATATTGGTGAAAGACTCTAAATCAACAACCAATCATTGGTATACAGCAGGGTTGGCACGGTTTAAACCATTTGGTTTAAACCAAATGGTTTTTTTCAAAAAAACCACATTAAGTTTTTCAATATTTTATAATAGTTTTGGTATTTTAAATAAAACCTTTTTATTTATGAACTTCTACTCTCATGAAACATCTCAATTCTACAAGAACATGTAGTATTATTTTCAAACAATTTCCATCCATTCTATGTTCTGAATCACACAGCCATGGGTAAAGTATTCGGTGTATAGACAGATTTCCGTCTCTTTTTTGTTTTTGTAAATTGTTAGATGGAAAAGGACAGAATACTTAGAACTAAAGTATTTTAATACAGATTTAAATGTGCTTTAAATGTTTTTCCGATTTCTTCATTTAAAAGCTTAATATGTTATGATGTTGCTAATTATAGTAAATTTAGTAATTTGTTAAAATACTTGAGGAATGATTTTTAAAATGTTCGACTTGAGTTCCCACCTTAATTATTAAATATTGTTATTGCTAATATTAATCTATTATCGGGGGTTTGGGGAGATAATTAATTTATATATGCAATGCAAACAAAATTTCTAGAAAATGCATGTTTTTGGAGTTACGGAAATTTATTTTAACTTCTGTCCTTTGAAATTCTCTTACTTTCACCCATGCAAATAGCTAAATTCACAAAGATTAAATTATAAAAATGTCTGGGTCAGGCAGGAAAAAACAAGAAAATTTGGATTAATTTTACTGAAATAAAATCAGATAGGAGAAAAGGTACAACAGCAGTTTGCAAAGTATGCAATAAAGAAATTGAAGGCCAAGGTTCTGCGAATGAAGAAACACATGGAGAAATGTTATGTTCCTGATAATTCCAGCTTGAATGAATATTAAAATGCGAGTTAAAACTGGGGATGTAACGAATATTCGGCCTGGGCGAATAGTCATTTCATCACCAAGCCGAGATATTCGCTAAGGTCAAATACGGCCTGGCCAAATATTGATGGACTTTTTGTTTGGCAGAATAGTTCTGCTACGGTAGAAATGTAAAACTTAAAGAAAGTAGTAGATTTTAAACATTTAAAATTGTGTTATAGTTATTGCAAAAGCACGCATTAGTACATAGTTTTAATAAATAAAAATAATAGTTATAAAAATATAATAGTATATAGTTATTTAAAAAATACTACTTTTTTAACCCTTTGTTTTTGGTTTGATTGAACAAAAACAGATTTTAAAGTTATAGTATTGTATTTTATACTTAACATTCGTTCCCAAAAGCTAGCATTTTTATTATGTCATTTTTAACAAAGTGGAAGTCCGACTTTGTTTGGTTAGACTGATTTATTGTGAATATCGGGTAAGAGAGTGTGAAAAGCCTAGAATGTATCATGAATATTAAGATAGTATAAGTTATTGGTGTTTTTGAAAATAAAAGTATATTCCAGTTCAATGCATTAAATTTTAAAAAAACTTTTAAGAACAGGTATGTAAAAAATCCCCATAAAATAAAAATATTAACTTCAATAACTTTTAACATATTTTCATAAAACTATTTTGAGCAAGGTAAAAGTTCACTAAGCAATAGTATTTCTTTAATTTGAATTAAATAACTGGTACAGTAATGCTAAAAAATGGATTTCCATTCCACTTTTGGGTGAAATTCTCAGTTTTATTGCATTCAAAACAATACAGAAAATACATTAATTTTAGATAGTTTTAGATTATTAACAAACAAGAACAGATTAATGTGTGGAATGGGTGTTTGACTTTGTGAATGCTTTTAAATTTGACAAATTCTTTCTATTACAACGATTTTCTAGAAATTTTGATATTCCGTATTTTGCCAAATCACTATTTGTTACATCCCAAAAGTTAAAACTGAAATTTTAATATTGAATAATCATTTATTTATTCCCAATTTCATTAATCAACATTCACTTTTAAAATATTAAAAATTAGCTATCATTGTTATACAGAATTTTTGGCTTGGTATTACATAAAGTTGATTCTTTTTACTATATTGATAAGAAATTAATTAAAATTGATTGATATTTTAAAGAAACATTAACTATTTATTTTAAATAGTGACAAATAGAACAATAACACACAATAACTAATCTTTTAAATAATTTCTTTAAGCTTTAAAAGTGCTGCATTAGTTTAAACCAAAAAATCTGGTTTAAACCAAAAAAACCCGGTTTAAACCAAAAAAACCTGGTTTTTGGGTTTTTTTTGAAAAAACCCCGGTTTTTTTCCAACCCTGATATATAGTGAAATAACGATTTTACGTCCCCCGAATCTACGTTTTCCCCGTATTTTACGTTTTTTCATCGGGTCCCAGTTTTTTCGTATACTAATAATGTTAATTTAACCCGGATTGTAAGTTTGTTATATATGAAATTTCCCGCATTTTACGTTTTCCCTCTAAAGTGAAAAAAACAAAAATGTTCTAAAATAAGCAATATTTTTCCGTTTGTACTTTTCGTCAGCCGATGAAGATCAACAAAAAGAACCGGAAGCACAGCCCGTCCCTTCTTTCACTATTGCAATGAAGAGCTTACAAATAGTGAAAGACTATTTTCTTTCTTATAAAGACCAGGAAAAAAACTTGCAACGTATTTCAATCCTAGAAGATGCTGCATTCACTTTGAACTCGATGACTAAAAAATAATCCATTATTACGTATTATTTTCAGTCTAAACGCCAGGAATCGCATCTAAATGTGTTAAAGTTATCTTAAAATGGTATGTATAATAATGTTCTTTTCGTAAAATATAGATATTATACCTTTTGAAAGAGTCATCTTTACTACCTTTAGTTTTTTCTATTTGATTTTTGCATTCTATGTATTTACCGTATTTTACGTTTTTCCCGTATTTTAAGTTTTTTTTGCCCAGTCCTTTCAGAAACGTAAAATCGGGGTTTCACTAATAATGTGCAGATTAACTTACGGTACTACTGTGATATAATCCCCCCTTGGCGACATTCGAGCTAGCGCGCCAATTTGTAATGATTTTCGGTTGGCGATATCTTTTCGTTTACCCAGCGCCATCGATGTTGGCTGAGGTAATGTGTGGCAACCCTGATTATGCAATGGGTGTTTTTAGAGTGTGATGGTTGGACTTTTAGAAAGTTCTCTTTAACTAATAGGTAGCTTTTTAGTAGTTAATTTCATCGTTAAAGTTTGTGGAGATATTTCCTGTTGATAAAGGAAGAATGTAAAGTGTTAAAGTGAATTAATTTGGTTCAATTGTTTTGTATTATGGCGATATAAATGAATTCATATTAGTTTGTTAAGGCGCCATTTTTCGAATCTGACGGAAACGTGGTTTGTAGTTTGTGCTATCTGAAGTACGAAATTGTTTTGGTTAATAAGTGCATAAGTTTGGTTAATTGTGACTAAAAGCAAAGAAAAATAAAGTGGTAATTTTCGGACCATTTCGTCGTTTTGGATTATAAGTTTGATGCTATTTGGGATTAACATTGAAAAGCCAACTGGTTTAAAGTGAGTTCTTTATTTTTGTTAGTTTATTATCTGCTTATGGTATGTGTTTGGAAGGTTATAAAACAATGAATTTTCAATTGTTCTAAAATATTAGCTGTAGTAATTAGGGGCGTTGCTAGTTTTGATAAAGTGGGTTTCCGTTAGTTTAATGTAAAATGTATTTGAAGTTTTCCGTGGAATTGCGCGATATGCTTACTATGTTTTTCGTTGAATAATGCATGTCATTTTATGTAATGATAATTAATTGCAATAGTCATTATTGTGCGTGAAATGCGTGTTCTTTCAACGAAGTGTTTTTATGGTATTTTTAATGTTGGTTTCCAATAGTTTAAGACAAAATGTACTTGAAGTGATGACCGTTATTAATTTTGTTGTCTAGTTTTTATGCTAGTTTTAGTGTATTCTTCCAATAGATTGATGTAATATGTGCTTTAATTGATCAATGTTATATATTTTCTAATGGAGTCTCTTATTTTAAAATTCCCACAGCTTTAATAAACATTCGCTTTGCGTTGAATTGCGCGATATTTTAATTATGTTTTTCATTAAAGAGTGCATATCATTTTATTCAATAATGAATCATTGCAGTAGTTATTATTGGGCATAAATTGCATGTTCTTTTAAGAAAGGGTTTTTATTTAACTTTGAGTGTTTGTAAAGTAAATAATTCTATTTTTCGAGTAATTATCGATCCGTTAATGTATTGAATTGCTGTTGAAAAATGCTGTACGTGCTTTACATAGTAGCGTTGATATTGTGTCTAAGATATAATTTACAATTTTTGGTATTTTACTGTGTTTTAGTGATTTTTCTTGACATGTTTGCTATGTGTATGATGTAACATTGTTGGCGATATAATCATCGCCAAGAGTGTTGTATTGTGTTTGAAGTTGGCGACGGTTTCTTGGCGCCAACGAAAAAGTCGCCAAGGGGGGAAGTTCCTAACTTACTGAGAGTAATCAGATCTAAAATTACTCTTTGTCTAAAATCAGAACATAGAATGCATAACAGGTACATTTCTGCATAGATAACAATTTGAAATACAGTACTAAGAGTTTGCGGGCCGTGGTAGCCCAGTGGTTAGCACCTCAGACTTCCACCTGGAAGGTCGCGCGATGCCCACTGAAGACCACCATGTATACTTGGGGATATGTGCATGTAAAATCTGTAGACCCCACTACCTCTCCCCGTGCGTAAGCAATCCTAAGGCCTCGGCTAACAGGTAGGGGTGTGGTGGAGAAAAGTACTAAGAGTTTAAAAAATATATTTTGTAGCAATTAAAAACTTTTTGAAATTATGAGTTTCAATTTTAAAAAATATTTGGTAATAAACTACTAAGAAAAAATACTAACTGCTACTACTTTCTTAGCAACACTTCATATCACTCTGGAGTGATATATATAAGGTAAATGACCCAGTAGTGGACACTGCTCTAGTAGTGGACACTTAGATCTTTAAGCTCCTGAAATAAGCGAACGCAACATTAAACTAGAATGAAATTATCAGAATATAGCGAACGATTCCTAGTGCTGGTTAACAGAAATAAAGTTGGCGTGGAGCATCTATGCAAGTACATGGATCAAAACATTTAATAGCTGCCTCCACAACAGCCACATTTGCTGCTCTTTACTAAAGCCCATCAATAAGAAGGTTAGGGGTGTGGGGAAAATATATGGGAAAAAAGTGACATCATTTATGAATGGTCCCTTAGTAATTTTTAAAATTATTTCTCCAAGTTAACAGCATAAAATAGATGATATTAATTTCTGTCCACTACCAGGGTTCATCATTTTTTAATTTTTTTTTTAATTTAAAAAAAAAAAAAAATCGGATTTTTTAAATTTAAATCACATTTTTTTTATTTTTAAAAAGAGACCTTAAATATTTTTGATATTTATTATGTTACATTCATAGAAACAATAAGGCATGTTAATCCATATGCAAAAACACTTTAAGCTATTTTCATAACAATATTTTTTAATAATAATAATGATGATGAACAAATTTTAATACGAATGCATGACTCAAATGAAACTTAACCCTACCAGGAATAATAGTACGCTCATAAGTACAGAGAAAATGAACAAATTTAATCTGAATTATTTTGCTGTTGAAAGCTGAAAAAAACTAACAATTGTGTGTAAATTTTTACATTGAGTGTACTTTAATCATTTTTCTATTTTATAAATGAAAAAGCTTGAAATATTTTTACCCATTTAGTAAAGGTCAAGATTCGCGGTCGCCACTCGCCACGTGGCGACCTTGTTTGAAAAAGTGGAGATTCAAAAAATTAGGAGCGATCGCCACCTTTCCATTTTTTTTTTCTAAAGTAAATCCTTCCTTTTCAAATACCATCTATAGCATTTTCAACTCTTGCTTCTTTCATGCATACAAGCACAATAAAAACGCATCAATTCGTCATCCAAGTAACCGAATTTCGGCCGATAGTCTTCATTTCCCCTTTCACAAGAAAAAAATGGCGAAATTTTTTCCCGATTGCGCTATTGTTTTTTTCTTTAAATTCCTTCTCTCTGCCATATAAATATTTTAAATGTAGTAGGAAACAATCTTAATCTCGATTTTTTTTCATAACTTTCATTTCACACTTACATTTCAGATCAGCTATTTTCGCGTTAACTTATAAAATCGAACTTAAGTGTCGCGCCATTTTGAAAATGGTGTGAAAGCTTTAAAAAGAGTTTTGAAAAGAATGAAAGTTAAAAGTACTGAACAAAACTAGAACTGGGAATATACTTTTTTTTTGTATGAAACTGGTTCGTATTTGTGATCGCGGTTTTTGTAAAAGGTTCGTTTCTGTGAGGGGTATTTTTGTTATCTGTTGCTTCCATGATGAAACAAGTAAAATTTTGCATTTACATCTGTTGTGCTCTATAACATTAAACATGAAAAACAATACTGCAAATATTCAAATTCCTTTAATTTACCATCGCCAAGGAAGCAAGTTTTTTCTTTTTCCAATTTGAAAGTCATATACATTTTTTTTTTTTTTTTTGAAGACTTGATAGGTTTAAAAAACCATTATGTTTTCTTCACTGAAAACAAGACACATAAAATTGTTGTGCACTGATGCACCATTCACTCCCCCCCCCCCCCCCCCCCGCTTTGCACTTTTGCTTTATGACGCATAGGTGGTGGCCACCAAGTTATTCAAGTTTAGTGGCCACTGGCCACTTGCAAAATTTCCGAGTCTTGACCTTTACCATTTAGTAAAATCATATGCTCACACCATTACAAAAGCTGAAACTTTTTGTTTTAATCAAATATCTTTGTTAAAAAATTCTATGATAAAAAAAATACTTTCCAGGAAGAAAACCTTAAGCTATTAGGAGACATGGATGAAACTTTAAGGATACACATTCTAAATTCTAACAATTGTTGTTTTAAATAAACACTATCATTTTGAATTATTTATTGTGTGGCATTTATTCAATTGATCTAATATACTATTTTTAAGATAAAAAGCTCAGAATGGTTCATGATTATTATGAATTCTAATTTAAATGATTAAATAAATGATGCTTTGCTGTTAAGATGCTTGAAGAATAAGAGTAATATTGTAAAATTAAAAAAATAGTTATTAGTTCTAAATTTATAGAATATGTTATGCGCACAGACAGATGGACCTAGGAAGTTTTGTTTTAAACAGTGGTTGTAATTGCAAGTTTCATTTTTACAACACTTTCTAACATTGTAAAAGTGATTTTTTTGAAAAAAAATCACTTTTTTAAAATCACGATTTAAATCAAGCTGATTTAAATCAACGAACCCTGACCACTACTAATGCAAATAAGTGTCTTATAAAGGTCCACTATAGATAAATTAAGCGTTTAGTAAATTTGACATAAAAATCCTAATTTTTCAACAAATGACACTTTATAGGTAATTAATTTTTAGAGAAATAGTTGGCGATTAAGCTAAATATGCAAATATTGATGCAAGTCCCTTGAAAAAATTTTGCCACGTAAAAGAGTATGAAAATTTTCTTAACTGTGTCCACTACTGAGTCATTTACCTTATATATGCTTTTGAATTTGCATTTGTTCCAAAAGGAATCTTCATTTTATAGAGCTTTTCAATTAAATAAGATTGTTAAGAGAAAACACAAAAGATTAAACATACAGTATATTTGGAATCCCGAACTTTTTATAAAAAATCGGCAGATGAAAAAAAAACAGCTTTTTGCTTTTTTGAAGAAAATCGGGAAATATTTTGCAAGGGTCTTTCTGGAAATAGGGATTCTCAAAAGAAGGAAAATAAAATGTAATGAACATGTTTGAGATCAAAACTGAGCAGTTTGCAAAAAAGTTGTTTTGCAATTTTCTGAAAAGGGTTCATTTCAGCAAAATTTTACTTTTTTATATTTCTTATTGTAGTTTTATTTTTTAAAATGAGCCAATTTTCGTGCAATGCAGAACATTTGCGAAATCGAAAATCGGCGTTTCTGGCATTTTCCCGATATTCTGGCCTTTTATTGCAATTTACTGGCTAGAGAACATAAAATCATATCAGAATTTGAATCACAATGCTTTTCTTTTATTGTTTAATTAAAGTTTGAAGTAATATCGGGAAAAATCTAGATTTTTCGATGTTTTGCCTTGAATGTAAGCCGACTCCAACTTTGTTTTTTGTGCTAAATTTCGCGATTTATATGCGAGTATATACAATAATAAAAAATGCTATAAATGAGCAAAATGCTAATAAAAGCTTTTGGAGCACATTATATGGGCTCTGATGCAACTTACAAAAATTTTTAAATGACCCAAAATACGGAAAGATTGCAGCCCCTAGCGTTCCCGATTTGAGATCCTATACTGTACAGATTGATCCAATAGACTATTTTCTATCATTATCATACATGCATTTAAAATAAGTCAAAATTAGCATTATACGCAATTCCACCATTCTTAACCTCTCCTAAAAGGCTATGTTAAAAAAATTAAACAAAACTAAAAAAAAAAAAAAAAAAAAAAAAAAAAAAAAAAAAAAAAAAAAAAAAAAAAAAAAAAAAAAAAAAAAAAAAAAAAAAAAAAAAAAAAAAAAAAAAAAAAAAAAAAAAAAAAAAAAAAAAAAAAAAAAAAAAAAAAAAAAAAAAAAAAAAAAAAAAAAAAAAAAAAAAAAAAAAAAAAAAAAAAAAAAAAAAAAAAAAAAAAAAAAAAAAAAAAAAAAAAAAAAAAAAAAAAAAAAAAAAAAAAAAAAAAAAAAAAAAAAAAAAAAAAAAAAAAAAAAAAAAAAAAAAAAAAAAAAAAAAAAAAAAAAAAAAAAAAAAAAAAAAAAAAAAAAAAAAAAAAAAAAAAAAAAAAAAAAAAAAAAAAAAAAAAAAAAAAAAAAAAAAAAAAAAAAAAAAAAAAAAAAAAAAAAAAAAAAAAAAAAAAAAAAAAAAAAAAAAAAAAAAAAAAAAGTAATTAAGTATGTTTTTCGTAATTTCAAAATATTAACTGGTGTCAAAAGATCTTAAAAAACGTGAAACAAGCTCATGAGTTTTTTATTATAGAAAATTTTACGATGAGCAACTACTTTTTACACCCGGTGCCCTTCCCAGAAATTATTTCTGGATCCGCCCCTGCCTTAAATGACGGATAACATTTATTTGAACACATAAAGCGTCTACCAATGTGTATGAAAAATGGAGTTTTGCCACTAATCAGTATAATACAATGGGGTTTGCAGCCCTTATGCAAGAAACAAGTGTCTGGCAAAGAGGTTTGACTAGTTCCTGATCTTCAGGACATTTAGTACTAAACAAAATAACAAAATATATGATTGGACATTGACACAAAATCAAGATCGTTATTGATTTTTTACGAAAAGAAAGGTAAAAAAGATATGTCCACAAATCATAAAACTTAACATTAAATAATCAAAAGTATTTTACTTTTCATAATGAGAAAACCAGCACTGGGACTTAAACTGGCTCAGAGTAACCATCTGCAAAGATCCATCAATACGATAGAACAATAAAGATCAGCATTGCAGGCTTTCTAGTATAACTTCCATCACTGAAATGTTGAAAAAGAATTTTAAACATAAGATTAAAGTTCAACCTCTAAGAGAAAGAACTTTTTTGTTTATAAAAGAATATAAATCTTACACACTTAAATTTTAAAGCAGTGTAATCTAAATATGTACTATTTATATTTAGTTATTTTAATAGAGTAAAACCTCTCACTAAGGGACACTAGGAGGACTGGAAATTGTGTCCCTTAAATAGAGGTGTCCCTTCCTCGGAGGTTCATAAATTGATGCACACACGTATAGTGTATTAACTTGGTTCAACTTTTTAATAATAAACATGTGTTACCATCTAAGTTTAAATACTGAAAATGTTTCATGCATACAAATAATAAGTTGAAATTATTGAAATGTAAATTTTTTTCATTAAAAAACTAAAATTTTAGCATAAATGTCGTATTGGCAAAGTTTTGCAGCTTACAGAAATGTATTTGAAGTAATCTATCAGATGGGTTTGTTTTAAAGTATGAAATTCAGGCAATACAGCATAATTTAAGTTTCGTGTACTTTTTCCAATCCTTGCATCAAAAACTTGTTGGTAGCCGGGTACTGTCTGTCAATGCTGAGCATACATGTATTCCATAGTGCAAGAGAGGGAAAAGCCTTTACATGTAGGTTCTGGCTAGCACTTTAAAATACACTTGTTTTTTTTTTGGTCATAGGATTCAGATTAGTATTTTCAGAAGTTAATTTTTAGAAAAAAAAACTTCAACTTCCAGTAAATTTTTCTTATCTATATAACTTGAATTTTAGAAATTTTTCTCTGTGAATGTCTCTTAAATAGAGTGTCCCTTATTCAGAGGTAAATACATTGCGGTCCCTATTCAAAGGGACTGGGACCAGAAAAAGTGTCCCTTATTTAGAGGTGTCCCTTTTTCGGAGGTATCCCTTAAGGGAGGTTTCACTGTACTAATTATTCCAGAGGTAGAAAACTGTAAAATTAAATATACAGTAGAGCGACGCTTATCCGGATGTCCAATCAACTGGATTGGTCAGAGACCATGCTATTTTTTTTCTGCGTTCTGCAAAAAAACACAAAAACCCTGACCTTCAGATTGTCTAAAGGAGGGCAAAAACCTGCTTCTGAATTATTTATTGTGTGGCATTTATTAAATTGATCTAAAATACTATTTTTAAGATAAAAAAGGCAGAATGGTTCATGATTATTATGAATTCTAATTTCAATGATTGAATGAATTATTATTTGCTGTTAAGATGCCTGAATAATAAGAGTAATATTGTAAAATTAAAAAAGGATAATAGTTCTAAACTTATGAAATATGTAATGCAGAGATGGACCTAGGAAGTTTTGTTTGAAACAGTGGCTGTATTTGCAAACATATTTCATTTTTACCACACTAACATTGTAAAATCAATGATTAAAAAAAAATCAATTGATTAGTCTAGCTTCATGTATTAACCTTACTTTGTATCATACAACTTTAATATTAAAGTACTTAGATAAAATAAAGATAAATATCTTATTAATTACATAAGTTATTTGTTTGATGTTAAAGATTTTCTAAAAATACATAGTTATTCAAAATGTCCCAGGTGGTCATTGGTTAACTTCGAAAGAGGTTTAGATAAGCTTTAAATTGCTATTTCATCTATGCAGACAAATACTGGCATGACATCACATTTTTTGGTATGACTTAATAAGTTAAAGATTAGCAATCAATCTACCTCAAAGGAATATTGTAAGACGAGTTTTCAATAACTTTAAAGATTTACATTATCTTCAAACAAGCACCTGATTTTTTTCCCTCCATTTAATCTTTTCAATGGGGGCATTCTTAAAAAAGACAAGAGGGGTTATAGTACAAAAGGTGGGAGAGAAATTGACAGCAAAGGATTAGCACCACAAAGTATCCGTATGCTTGCTTGTGCCACTGGTTTCATTCCCCCATCTTCCTGGAAATTGTTCGAAGCCCCCTACAGATGATATGGCCATTTTTACTTTTTTTGAGGCATGGCCTTACTGCACTGGAGGTGCAAAACATTGAAAATAACACAATTTAGTTTTGAAAGGTGCATTATTTAGGTACAGCAGAAAATAACATTCTTGATGCATGTTAAATGCAATGTAACCATGAAATAATGACTTACCGATACAAACATTGATGGATAAGGAACAGAATGCAACCTGCTTTTTTCGAAAACCTGAAAGGCAAGAATATGAAACTCCTTTCAGTTCTTTAACAGAGAGAAAGCACAATATCAGAGTATTTCCTGCTAATATTTAACATTGAACCACATTTTTTCAGTTTTTAATTCTTTTTCAGAAACTTTCACAAAATCATCAGTCATCATAATTTTTTTTTCTTTTTGAAAGTCGTCTATAATTTTAGTTTTTCCTATTCCGTTTTTCACATCTTTTTGTCACGAGAGACTCCAGATATAACCTAAATTGATTAAGCTCTTGCTCTCATTCATAGAAATCACATTCTTAAGCTTTTCCCACATTATTAATACAGTAGAACTTGGAAAGTTCAAAGCTGAAGGGACCACAGCTAAACTTTAATTATCGAAAACTTCAAATTACAGAAGACCAGGGTTCGTGATTTTCTTTATTTAAATCAGATTTTTTTGATTTAAATCGGATTTTTTAAAAAAGACCCTAAATTATTTGGATATTTATTATGTTACATTCATAGAAACAATATGACATCTTAATCAATATGCGAAAACACACTTTAAGCAATAAATATTTTTTAATAATAATAATGATAAACAAATTTTAATACAAATGCATGACTCAAATGAAACGTAACCCTACCAGGAATAATAGTACATGCATAAGTACAGAGAATATGAACATATTTAATCTGAATTATTTTGCTGTTGAAAACTGCAAAAAAAGTACCCAATTAAGTTTTACATTGAATGTACTTTAATCATTTTTCAATTTTATAAATAAAAAAGCATGAAATATTTTTACCCATTTCGAAAAATCATATGCTCACACCATTACTGAAAACTGCAACTTTTTGTTTTAATCAAATATCTTTATTGAAAACTTCTGTGATAAAACAATATTTTAAAAGGAAAAAACCTTAAACTATTAGGGGACGTGGATGAAACTTTAAGGATAAATTCTAAATTCTAACAATTGTTGTTTTAAACACTATTATTCTGAATTATTTATTGTGTGGCATTCATTAGATGGATCTAAAATACTATTTTTAAGATTAAAAAACACAGAATGGTTCATGATTATGTATTATGAATTGTAATTTGAATGATTGAATGAATGATGCTTTGCTGTTAAGCTGCTTGAAGAATATTGTAAAATTAAAAAAAAAAATTGTCAAATTAAAAGAATAGTTATTAATTCCAACCTTATGAAATATGTTATGCACACAGCCAAATGGACCTAGGAAGTTTTGTTTGAAACAGTAGTTGAAATTGCAACATATTTCATTTTTACAACACTTCCTAACATAGTAAAATCAATGATTTTTTTGGAAAAAAATCACTTGATTTAAATCATGATTTAAATCAAGCTGATTTAAATCAACGAACCCTGCAGAAGACTAATAGTACCATAATAATAATAATATGTTATGCTCAGTGATGTAGTCCAGGAAAAAAAGGTGGGGGGACGCTTATATATACCAACATCTAAAAGTGGGGGTACGCTTATGTTAAAATTCAAAACAGGTGGGGAGACGCTTGTGTTAAAATAAAAAGGTAGGGAGATGCCATATCCTCTTGACTGCACCACTGGTTATACTCATATTATAAGAGGGAACAGATATGCCTCTATGACAGTAATGGCAAACTTATGCATTTCCAGAGCCTTTTGCAATTGCTAAGTAATAAAAATCAACATAAAATTAGATACAAATTTTTGAAAAAATTGCGCAACTCAGCACAAATTAAGTAATCAAAGACTTTAATTTTTATGGCTGTATATATATATATGTTTAGTTGATTTTAAACTTTTATATTAACATTGTCTGTTCACATATAACCATAAAACAGATTTAGCAGGGTTCTGATGTTGCAGTTGGGCTAGTTTTGGGGTAGAGGAGTTGCATTCGCACTGATTTGGAGTAGAGGAGCTGCTTAAAAATGCATCCAATATTCATTACACCCCTAATATGTATATTTTTATGTAAAGGAGTTGGAGCTTGACTTTTCTCCGCATCAACTTTGCGGCTCCAAGATTTAGATAAAATGAATATTAATATTACAAAGTACCAGCTGATCACAATAACTCAATTTCAATTACAAACACTATTTTTATACTTAGCACTTGGCAGGACAGAATTATGATAGCATAGAAAACTAAAATTAAAACTACATGTTTAACGATTTTTCCCAGAGACTCAAATGTTTCAACCTACAAAAGTTTTCAAACCTAAATAGTATTTTAAATGGACAGCATGAGTAAGAATTTGAGCTTCTCTTGTAGCTTGCAAAATCTTGAATGAGATAATTGGATGCATTAAAAGGTGTCAGCATTTTTGAATACAACCATTCATAGCACTCGAACAAGAGTGGTCTTTAAAATTACTTACTTAATAGTCAAAAGCCATTTAATGAGATAAACTAGCTAATAATTTTCAAGATTTACAACATTCTACACAGGTTTGTTTACAACAAAAACTTTTTGCTTGCATTCATGCAATAACTTACTCATGTAACCTTTATTTTACACAACATATTAGCAAGTCTACATTTTTTTTCAACATACAACAGGTTTCTTTCAATAAAATGTCTTTAACTTTTTATTGCATAATGAATTTTTTTTCTTGTACTACTAAATAAGCCAAGTAATATTAAAATGATTAGTTATCACAACTAATTTTGTACGAAATGGATTAAAATTTAAAACTGAAGCTAGGGAAATTACTCGCAGAAGAATTTAATTCCAGAAATATTCTATCTAATTTTATCCAAAATAGTCAACTTATCTTTGAAGTAACAATTGGGAGAGCTCAGTTTTGACGTTACTATAAATGCAACAAATAACAAATGTTTATACTCATTTAATTTTTAATTACGATTAAAGGAATAGACACGATTAGTGGAATAAACAGCAGTTCCATCCCCATATCTATATTTTACATGCATCATCTACGTGTGTTTTTTCGCATCTACGATGCAAGAAAACGAACGCAAAAACTATCTTTAAGCTCATATCCAGAAAATGAAATAAATACGAACATTTTCTGGGCAATGAACTAATTTTAAAGTGATACATACTTGAAGAGCATAAAAATAATCATACTTACGATTCTTGTAATCAAAATGAAACTCTTGTTTCTCACGAACCGCCATGTTGGACAACTTTCTGGACTTCCGGGTTGACATGAAATTTGCATTTTTTAGAGTCTTGCCAAAGAGCACTATATATGCCAATCTGGCATCCAAGCGCTAATTACTTGTTGGTAACCCATGGACAACTCCTTTGGAGTGCCGCGGTTGACCTTTTGTTATCCACCGCGTCAGCTTTCACGATAATGTGGCGCGCTCGCTCTAGTGACTCTTTAAAATCGATTTTAAAACGAAATTTATCTTTCAAACGGTTAGTTTTTAGTGTCATTCCCTCAAAGGCTTCCCCTTTGATATGTATGTTATAAAAATAAAGTATTTATATAAAAATGTATTTACACTAAAAAGAATGAAATAAAATAATTTTTGGAAAAAAATAGAACCGACTTCAAACTATAAATTGCGCTAAAAAGTAAAAATAATATTATTCTTTAAACAACTTCGATACGACTTTTAAACATAATTTTTGAAGTCGGTGCAAAATTATGATGGATTTTGATGCATGATTCCTTTTGTAACTATGAACCAATTACAAATATAAATAGCGTAGAGTTTGCAACAGTTTCAGTGTAAAATAACGCATGGTGTAATTATAATTCAACTGTCGTAATTTTGCACCGACTTCAAAAATTATGTTTAAAAGTCGTATCGAAGTTGTTTAAAGAATAATATTATTTTTTACTTTTTAGCACAATTTATAGTTTGAAGTTGGTTCTATTTTTTTTTCTAAAAATTATTTTATCACAAATTCCTCGCATCATGATTGATATCTTCAAAAATTTAGTGTATGTGCAATTTCACATAAGTTTTACAATCCTTGTAAAACTCTCAGAAATTGCTTATAAGCAATGAAAGCTTATGTAACATCACCTACTAAATGTTTTAAAAATTCATGTACTGCTTTCGTGCCTTTAAACTATTTCAGATTCAACTAATAGAAAGATATAGGGTATATTTCATATAAACAATGCTCAGTAAGATATATTTATAATTTATAATAGAATTTTCCAAAGTTTGATTTTATTTAAAGATTCAAATGCAACTTACATTTGTTGCTTTCTCTAATTTTTTTTGTTTTTCAGAAAGCGAGAAACTGCAACTACTGCAAAAGAGAAAATTGCACATTGCACAACTATAGCTGACGCAATATGTTATCCCAGTCTCAGGTAAAAAGGAGTGATATGTTATTTCTATTAATTTCACTGATGATTATTTCAATTCATCACGTTGTGTATTGATTGCTTAAAGTGCAGAATGGGGTTGTAAAAAATATTTTTTCCTCATTTTATTGCATATGACTTCTCTACTATATTATCTTGTGCTTTCTCTTGTTTATTGGTTGCGTTTGTTGATTATTATTTTTGATGGAATATAATCTTATACATTGGTGATTCTTGTTATTGCAATTTAGAAGAATATGTTCAACCTTTCATTTTAGGAACAAATGTTCTTAACATGAAGTTAAGATTAAAAATGGGCTTATTATGCAACATGTCGCTTGTTTTCTTTCCTTATAACAATACAAATACATTTTTTTGTCGAGTCAGTAAGTTTTTAAAGACTATGGGGGTTTATTCACTTTAATCATGCTCTTATTCATCAATTTTTTACAAGTCATACATAATATAAGCTGTTCTAAATATAAAATAATTTTGTTTAATTACACATAAAAAGGGAAATTCAGGTCAGTTTCTGGGCTCTTCACAGAATTGCAATTAATCGAAACGGACCCTTCACAAAATTCTGTGGTAATAAACCGTACATTTTATGTAATTATTTATTGCAAAAAATAATAAAAATATTTGATTTTTCACAAAAATGTTTTTAAAATTCACAAAACCCGGACCCTGTTAAAAATGCTGGATCGACCCCTGATATAAAGTACAGTATGGAATGGAACCACTTATCCTAAATGGTTGCTTCAGATCTATTCGGCATCACTAATTGTTGAGGCTGCATCTATGACAGCATAGAACCAGTCATCCGGAATGGTTGTGTGAGATGTATTCATGATAACCGACTGGCGACTGATAATACTGCACATATTATTAACCAGACTTAGCATAATGTACTTGCTCTATCTTTGTGATTCAATAATTTCCAGAATATTTAGATTAAAAATCGGATATAACAAACTAATGTTAATTTAGGTACAATCAAATTTAAAGATGGATCATAACGTGAGAGGACAATTGAATGGTTTATTTTGGAAAAGTAACAACACTGGTTTTTTTTTCTGGAGAAAAAATGACTTATAAAAATTTGGTATACGGTCTAATATTTTGCTATTTTTTTAATTGGTAATAGCAATATTAGTGCATTTAATTCAAATGATTATTCATTAATTATGCAATAAAAATTAATAATTTAAAATAGATTTGTTCGCTGTTCAAAATAGAGATGTTACCTTTTTGAAACAAGAGTAAATTGTTAGGGAATTCCTTTGAAGAAACAAAATAATTCTATAGAAAAATAAAAACCTGTCCTGTTTTAAATGCTTGAAATATGGAATATTATACTTACAGTGAAGAGATAAAAAATAAGACTAACTTAATAAGGGGAGCCAGCACCCAAAAATGTTGAAAAACAGCAAAAAAATTTTTATTGACTTAAGTAGTAAAAAAAACCCTTAAAAATGTTCCTTGAAAGTTTCAAAAAACTTGAAGCAATATTTATTGATTTATCAATGATTTTACTACAGTAAATGCTACTGAATATAAGCCACATATTTATTTTTTAAAATAAAGTAAGCAAGAAGAGGCACTTTCATCATGACTATAAATGAAAAAAAAGTTCCTTACTACTTGAAATTTTGATAAAGAAAGGATTTAAGTTTTTGCAAGCCGAAAACTTAAAATGCTGTTTTCTGCCACTTTGTTTTTTGCACATTTCATCTCAATTAAAATGCAAAGGCTTTTTTAAATTTTGATCTATAATGTGAACTTTTTTCCCACATGTTCCTGAAATTATACATAACAAATTTATGCTCTACTTTTATACAGGGTTCGGTGATTTAAATCATGATTTAAATAAAGTGAGTTTTTAAAAAAAGTCATTGATTTAAATCAAGTTCTTTTTTTTCAGAAAAAATCATTGATTTTACTATGTTAGAAAGTGCTGTAAAACCATGAAGGAGTGTACGGCTAATTCCATTTATTGAAATGACCAGTTGAAATTTTTTCCTAGTAAGAACACTAAATAAGTGTATTCTACGTTCTACAATATTGCAGAACATAGAATACACGTGGTTGAAGAAATCGTGTTAATGCGAGACTTTGCGCATTCATTTACCATTCAGCGGGACACAGCGTCCTCTGCCAGAGCATGATGGATAAATATTTTATAAAAAGGTCAACAAGCGATGTGTATATTTGTGTTATCTCTTAATTTTTCAGAAATCTCACTTAAATTTTAGAAATCTCACTTTGTTTTTCAGGAAGGGTGAGAAATTCTCACTCATTTTTTTCCCCTAATGAGAACCCTGGTCCTGTTTCCCGAAATTGCTGTTTTTTTCGAAAAATGGCACGTTTGTTCCGAACACGCTGGGAAAAGATCGAATACTCGAAAACTTACCTTCGACTGGACGATTTTTGATGCTGGAAATAAATGTTCTAGGGATCGTCCCGAGTCTACACCACACTTTCGGTTTTCCAAGTAATAAACTCGGCAAATACAGTCCTGTTTCCCGAAATTTTGCTTGTATTTTTATTCTGTCAAACTCAAAATGTGACGAGTTTTTATTTTTTGTGACGAGTGACTATTGTATTGACTAGTAACTTATTATTTTTATTATTAATTTATTACTATCATTACTAAATTGACATCTACATTCAGATTTTTGATCAGTTCATAAAACTTTGAATTACAGCACTTTTCCCCAGTAAGTAATCAGCTAGTTTTTTAATTTGCATGATTAAAATCTTATGTTAAATATCTTTTATTATTTTCATTTAATAGCCGTAAAAGAAGTACGTTTCAGATTTCTCACAAAATGACATGCTTCATTCTATAGTTATATGCAGCCCTTTTTATAAAAGTGTTCTTACTATATTATCTCTTATCTAAAAAATAAAAAAAAAAATTGATTTTTTAAAAAAGTGCTTGCTTTACATTGTATTATATGTTTAAGTCCACTGTCAAAGTGTAAGGAACAAAAGTTTTGAACCTTGTTTCTTATTGGCTTTTGCCTATAATGTGCAGTGATTCTATACAGAAATTTAAATTACTTTATATGAATGAGAAATAAAATTCCATGTGTTTTATTTCTTTTAAGATAAGACACACATATTCTGCTCCATAAAAGATGCGTTGTTCATAATTTGCCTCTGTACTTGTCAACTTCGTAGTGAAAAGTAGCTGTAAATCCTTGAAATGCAAGGTTTGTTTTATATTTTAACTAATAGAGTATTAATTTTTTTAGAAAAAAAAAAAGGAAAGTTTAAATGCATTTTGCTTTATTTTTACTTGAATTGAAGAAAATTCTTTATTAATTTTCGTTCTCAAATGCTTTTCCAAAATAGCTTTATTTAAAATCACTGGGCTTATATGAATGTTTATAAGGTGTACTATTTTTTTTCTTTTAATGTGTGAAACAAACTTTTTTGTATGAAAAATTATTGTTTTTGCACAAAAGGAAAAAAAAAAAAAGACTTGAAGAATGAACTAATTTTGAAAAATGACTGCTTGAGATTATTTATACTGCAATTAATGACATAATGAATAACTTATTTTTAAAGCTACAATGGGTCATACACAAAAATATTAGGCGGGCTAGCATTGGCCCGTGATTAAACCACTGAAGAAGGGGTTTGAAGTTTTTATTGTTTACAGAGCACAGTATTTGTTGTGAAGATAGTTAAATCTTCTCTAAATTGCATTTCCCATTTTTGTGAATAAAAATCGTTATATTGACACAGTTCAAACTGCTGCTAAAACTTCTTTTGAGATCCATAATTAAACTGTACAAATTATTTATTCATGAGTAGATAAGAAGCAAACCTATAAATCAGGGTCGCCCCCTGTTTGAATAAATGTTTGAAACCTGCCACAGTCCCACATAGCATTCGTAGAACACTTTTTTAATCGTGAAAAAATATACTGAAATGCTACCTGAAATTTCAAATTAGTACAGTTCAGGTATTAGAGTAAGAAAATTTTTAAAAATCGGAAAAGAATTAAGAGTGGTTCGACCATCCAGTCAGTCCACGCTCCAGATGTCTATATTTAGCTCAGTTTGCCTCACTAACTCAACAACTAACCACTTGCAATGCTTTGTACGGTGCTTTACCATGGTAGCATATCAAGTAGAGATTAAAAAAGCCATATAGATTTTACACCACGGGAAAATTTGGGGAATAAACCCAGAACATTGGAGTTTTTGAGTCGACAAACGCCGCCTTCCATCTTTTCTAACATTGACATTAGCTTAATGCACGATATGAGAGTTTTCTTTAAATGTTATCGATCATTTCCTTAACTTTTCCATGTTCCCAGAAAGCTGTTAAATAAAATTGAATGAAACGATAGTAGCTTGTTGAAGCAGCTTTTTTGAGTTATAACAATAAAATTCGAATTATTGGTTGACGTCCGAATACTGTAATAAGTAATTAAGTTATTTTGATCAATATTTATGTCCTAGTATTTTTAATTTATGACCAGTATAATTTTACCTAAGTAGTGCCATAAAAAGCAAAAATAAAATATAAATAATTTAATATTTAATTACAAATCAAGAGAAGTTCAGTGAACTGTAATGCAAATCCAGTTACCTGCAAGCAAGGGTAGTAGTGTTTTTCTAATTAATAATAAATTTACATCACTAAAAAGCATTAAAATTAAAAAAGCTAAGCAAAAAGGTTAAAATCAAAAATAAAAGTTTTATTTCTTAAAATTAATTGAGAATTCCCTTCCCAAAAAACCCAGTTTATTCCCGAGAACAGTCTTGCAAATAAACCAGGTTTTTCTCATCCTTTGCAAAAAGTAGCCTTGACAACGAGAGTTTTAAAATGTTCTAGTTTACAATTACTGGGGTAACTTCAATCACATGAGGTATGGATACTGTGTAAACAGCTTGGATTGTGGAGTACCAACCAGTTTTCTTAACAAGATATGCAGGGTTCATACTCAAATAGCCAAAAAAATTTCCATGACTTTTCCAAATAGACCAAAGCAGAATTCCAGGTCCATTCTGAGTTTTCTTTGTTCCAAGTTTTCCCTAACGATAAAGTATCAAAATCCGAATGGGGATGTCGCGCCGAACGTTTTTTGAAATTATAAGTATTTTTTTGGTAATCTGACATCGTAATGAGCTTAGGTTCCCTCCAAGGGGTCCCAGGTGGGAGAAAAAATCCCCGACTTTTGTCATAAATTTACGTTTTTCGCCGACTTTTGCAAAGGATATCCAATTCCATGACTTTTCCAGGTTTTCCAGGTGGAGTATGAACCCTAGATATGTGAATTTTGTTGATTTAAAACTTGCAAAAAGCATTAGTTAATAGTATTGCCTGTAATTTTGCTGGTAATTGTTTTCTTTTTTTTTTCTGTAGAAAACTACTTAAACAGGACAGCCTGTAATTTTGCTGGTAATTGTTTTTTTTTTTTTTTTTCGAAAAAAAGTTAATTTTCTTATGATTAGAAACTCTAATTAATTTGCATTATCACCAAACTTCAATCAAATTTCTTTGATAGTTGCTTGCAACAATTTTGCATTTTTTATTCATTATTAAATTAATATTCTGTTTATTGGTTAAAAGAATTCAATATTTTTAAGAGATTTAAAATATTATAACGAAAAGCCACTCCATCAATTGTTTGAAGGTAAAAATAAAAGTAAAATTTTATAAAGAGAGATGCAAGTGGCATGATATTTAAAATAAAATAAAGGGAAAAAATAAGTCGAAACCATCTCTGCAAAATACCATAATCCAATATGTTAAACACCTCCAAAACAGAGAAGCTAAGTCAATGGTGAGGTTTGGGGACTTTCATGTGATAGTTTATGTGAAAGCATTTGCGAGATGAAAAATCTTTTTATACATACCATATAATTATTGTTATTGCTATTTTTTTATTTCAGACATCAACAAAATGATCAAGCTTTGGTGAATTGGAAAGTGGCATTCTCCGTATTCACTATTCTTTATAAGTGCAGGAAAAGGTTGAAAAATTTATTCAAATTTTCAAGTGGAAGGGAGACGCCCTTCCAAGCTTTATCTACGGAGGGGCTGGCCATTTTTTCGGAAGGGATAATTTTTTTTTTCTGATAATAATGTTGGTAATTAGTTATACAAATTAACAATTACGAACATTTATGTTCATACTAAAATTTTTTGAATCTTCTGTGAGCAAGAAACTCCCTATTAATAAATTTTCAAGATGAATATGCAAGAAATTTTGTGAATTCCCTGAATTTTGTTCGAATCCCCCCTGTAAAAGAATTAGGATCTAATTTATGCCCTTCTGTATATTTTTTTGATGTTAACTTTAACAAGATACCATAAATACATTACATGTGTGCTACATAACATACGTGTGATTAATAACATGTAAATTCAAAGAAAAAAAATCATATGAGCACTACATGACCACCTTGCATTAGTTGCTAGAATGTATATATTGTTTAATGAGCATACAAGAAAGTTATCTTGTTCACACATCACAATATTTAGATAAAAAGATTTTGCATTTACTTTTTCCACACTTCACCCTATAATGAAAGCTTGACTAAAACTAAGTTTTAGGGAAAAAAACTAGCAAATGTCAGATTTTTACATTTTTAATAAAAGAATGAATAACAATGAAATATTCATCATGCATATTTCAATAACTCTGAATGTTGGTAGTTCATGATTTTAAAAAAAGGAGGAAAGGGATGCTGAAAGAAACAACATTATTCTTCAAGTGATGAACTCTTCTTTTTCTTCTTCTTCTTCTCTGAATGCTAAACAGGGAAGAAATAAGATACTTTTGAGGGATACAAAATTTAAAATAATATGCAAGTTTTTCTCAATAGCAAATAGGTAAATAGGTTAAAAAAATAAATTAGCCTTAAAGAAATTCCAAAGAAATCTTTTCATGCGTTTAAGAAATCAAGAATTTTTTAGCATTTAAAAGTTCAGTCAAATTCGTCTCCAATTTTACGGTGCATTTGAAAGAAAATCTCGCAAAAACAAATTTTTATTAATGTGATGATGAAGTGTGTGACCTTTGATAAGTAACAATACTTAATTTAAAGATGCTAGAGTGGAGCTTTTTTCAACAACATATTGTCAAACTTTTGGTCTAATTAACAATTTGCTTTAACAGTTTTAAGTTTTTAAGAATTTTTGCTACTAAGAAATGAACAAAATTGAAGAAGTTTCTGCTTAACAATAGAGGAGTTTTCTATTTTTTGGTTTTATTTGATGGAATAATATCTATAATCATCATCTCTGAAAAAAAAAATTGTTCTGGAATAAGTATTTAAATTTAACACAATTTTTAAAGTTCAAGTGAATAGCGACGGAAAAACTATTTTCTCTGCACGCGCGTCACGCTTCAGGGAAAAAAAGGTCACCACTTGGAACTACAGCAATGTGGTTTTAATTTTAGATGTTTGCCAAGAAAAATTGGTAGATCAAGAATCAACTGCCAACAAGGAATGCCTTTAAAATGCTTGAAAGTGATAAAAGTCGCCAAGTAAAAAATTTTGCTCATAAAAAATAAAATAACTCATCATTAATGCCATTTTCGGCTCGTTGCTTGATTGACCATTGACAAATCTAGATTCCATAATGAAGAAATAATTTCAGTGTAACAATAGAATAATGGTGAAAAGAAAGCAAACTAAGAGCGTACAGTGAATCTAAAGTCTGACGTCTGGAACTGACGCATTAAGCTCCAGCCTGTTTTTTGTGAGTGGGATTGTAAAAAATTAATTAAAAACCAATAATTGGTTTTACAATAGTTTTATCGATCGAAAAAAGCAATAAATTTTTTTTTGAATATTTGAGCAACCTAAAATCTGTAATTCTCAGTTCTATCTTGGGGCTTTTCTACACATCTTTAAAAGCAACTAAATTTCAACCTACTTGTGAATCTTCAGAGGAATGTTTGTGCCTCTTTTCTTTATGTTTCTTCTTTTCAGATGACTTAGGTACTTCAGGAACAGCTTCGTCAGCACTGCTATCAGATGAGTCACTTGCCGCTCTCTGAAAAAAAAAAAAAAAATATTTTCAGCTGAAATTTTTGACAAGAAAAAGCAACTAAAATTACATACACTGACAAATAAAGCAAAACTTGGACATTTAATAAGAAATTCAAACACAATGGATAACTGCAGTATGGAAATAAAGTTTTAAAAAAGAGCGTTCAGAAAAAAATCTTATAGTGAATCAATCAAAAATGCAGCAGTAAAGCTGCTTGATTACAAGCATGATTTCTTCCAAGCATTGTGAAAATTACTCACAGAACAATCATATGAAAGATAACGTCAATTAAAATTTTATGCACAATGAACATATAAATAATGTTTGATTTAAACACATACAATTGAAAACTTCACCAGTAATTTTTTCTTAAGGACTGAAAGAACCTTATAAACTTATAAAGTCCGACTTAACAACTTAGTAATTACGTTGATTATATTTTGAGTACAACAAAATATAGTCAACTTTCTCATTCTAGTAGTGGTAATGAAGTGCATGTAAAAAAAAAAATCAACTATTAAGAAACTACTGCAATGGCAGTACATACCATACGAAAAATTGTAAATGTTTATCACTTATTTTCTCCTATTAAGAAAGAGGAATAGCCCCCTCCCTCCTTTTTTTGTTCAATCATAAAAGTAAAAATACTAAAAACTTTTTCCAAAAATTTTTCACGTCTAAGCATATATATACATATATATAGAGAGAGAGACTTCCTTTGAAGTAAAATGCATAATGATTAAAATAAAACTTAAATTCCTTGTATCAAGTAAATTTTATGATAGTGAAACATTCTTTTTTTGTAAATAAAAAGAACTAATATTTACATGCAAATAAAATCCATTTATTTTTGCAAATAATAAATTTTCTTGAGATTCCAACGGCTAAAATTTCTGGCGCAAGGGCGGAATATCAGTCCAGACTTTTCAAATCCCTTCTTGAAATAACGGGCTGAAGACTTTCGCTTGCAGAAGATTCAAAAAGTTTCATTGAAAACTGGGATTTTTTAGTTGAAGGAAACCATTCCTTCTTATTATTGGGACTTTTCCCAATTAACTAATAAAGACTTACTGAACTATATACTATATGTGCAGAAGCCGATTCATTGATTCAGAAGATGTGAGACAACGAAGATGCGGAAAACAACAAGAGTCACCGGACTCTGGAGACTAATACGACAAGTTGATGGTGATACACTTGTGATGTTAATGGAAAAGGATGTGAACGTGTTACTTTTTGTACATTAGTTTTTTAATAAATATAATCAGGTGAAATCTTGACGTTATTGTTACAGTAGAGCACTGATTATCCAAACTGGTCGGGACCAAGGTAGATCGGGTTAAAGAAAACTCTGGACAATTGAATTGACAGCATCATAGCACAAGTACAGAAACTGATACAAAGCTTAAAATTGCCTTGCTGTTTTTTTTTTTAATATCTGACACAGTTGATGTGCCGATGCCATATTCAAGGGCTATATGTTGTTTCCATTTTCTTCTTTTTAAAATCTTTTAACAATTTATATTTCTTGGTCTAAAGGTAACACTACTCTTTTGCTCTTCCCAGACATTTTTAAAAAACACCTTCTACACTTACAGATCGTAATCAGAAAAATGTGGGTTCCTTTAAGTTTGTGTAACTTGTGTGCGGACAGTATAAAACCACGTGAACGATTCCCGAGTTGCCCAGTCTACCATTTAGTCGTGGGGTTTTAAACAACAGTGTTTCTGCAAATTTAATTAAGTAGAGATAATTTAATTTGACCCTTAGACTGTGAATGGCAGTACAACTATATTTTTCTGTTAGTTTCTATACTTTATTTCCAGTTCCTCTAAAAAGGATCTAAATCCTTCTACAACCTCCATTTGAGAATCCAATCCGGTTGATTGAACATCTGGTTAAGCGGCGTCCAGATATGCAGTGGTCTACTGTACTGAGTACTGGCCATCCAATCAACATTATTATAACTAAAAATGGTGTGAGTACATGTAGATATTGCTATCGCTGATGTGTTTTTGAAATGGAAAACTATTTTAGTAAGAGTATTTCTCTTTCACCTTTTCTTAATTTCTTTTGCATCCCTACAAAGTGAAATTTTCAATGTTTTTGCATTATTAACAGGAATTTAAATTTTCTTTTTCTAAGTATTAGTATTAATCTCCAAAGTGTGGATGAATTTTTTTCGCTAGTATTTTGTTATTATTATTACTCTTTGCTAAACATGTTACCAATACAATTGTGTTCTTTTCAACCATTTTACTAAAAACGCATATAATTAATATAGAAAATAGAAATAATATTTTAATATAGAAAAACTTTAAATAGTAAAACAGAAACCACCCCCCAAAAAAAATTGAAATCCCCTTTATTAAAAACGTCTAGAGCTTAGAAATTTGAATTTTAGCATCTGGATTCTCATAAGAACAAAACAGCATATTATACAGGAATTTGAACCATCCCTCTTATTTTGTTTAATTCTTCCTACCTTTTTGGCCATTTCTGGGTGATACGGAGAAGAGGAAATGCTTTCTTCTTTTATGTGTGCAGTCATTGGAGATGCAGGTTCTATTTTAACTCTAAAGAATTTTTAAAGAAAAAAAAGTTAAAATATGCATTGACATTTTAAGATTAACAAAATAATATTGTCTTACGTCAGAAACAGAAAGATAAACTCAACACTTACTCTTTCAATTTCTCAGTCCAATCAGTAGGGGTCTTTTCATTTGGATTACCATATTTATCTAGCAGCCCCTGCTGTACCATTTTCTTTTTAAGAGTTGCCTAAAAGGGAACCAAACATCAAATCATTTGTCATTCATGTCTTAATATTTTTTATTTTCAACTGAACACAGAAAAGCTTTTTTTTTCCTTTATTTCTGTCTTTAATTTTAAAAAAATATTTGTTTATTTAAACAGAAGTGGTGTAAAATGTGAAGGAAACAGAAACCTTTTTTAAGCTACTGACATTCAAAATTAGTTCTTAAGGCAGGGAATATACAATCAAATAACTACTCAGTAGTCAAAAGAAAGGATTACTTCAAATTTGGTTTTAAAAAAAAAAGATTTTTTTTCCCAAACTGTCCCACATTTTCCAAGATATTTCTTAAACGTTAAAATTTTCTCAATTCCCTAATTTGCCCCTTTGTTATAGCAATTTTTCAAGAGAACGCCTTTTTTCAGGAGTAGAATGAAAAAAAAAATAAAGAGTTGAAACAAAAATCGGGAGTTTTAAGAGCCCTTAGAAGAAAAAGTGAATTTCAGGAGGAGAACGAACCCTGTTCAAAGGATTTGAAACTTTGTTTAAGGATAGCAGTTCTAATATTACATTTAAATATGATAAAAAATATAAATTTAAACAGATGCAAAATGTTGGTGTAAAAACAAATAGCAGAATATGTCATATCAATAAAATATTTAAAACAAAAACGGAAACAACACGACTGTACAAACTACCAGGAAAACTTTATTATCTTGCCTGGCTTTCAGCACCAGTATAAAGGTTAATGCCAAACAAAAAACTCACAGTCCAATGCCTTTGTTTAAATTGTATTTATCATTCAATTAGCGGATACAGGGTCGGATTAAAAGCCTCAAATGCCCAAAGCACTAAAAACTTTTGTTGCCCCAATGCAGTTACACAATTCAAAATACATGCTATAGAAGATTTTTCAACTCTTTGGTTTAGAAAATTCGAAAACCTTAGAACAGTGGTTCCCAACCATTTTTTCCTTGCAAACCCCCTAAGATCCAAAAGAAACTGTAGAACCCCATTCTGTAGTCGTTTGTAACAGGTACCTAAACAATAAAATGTGCTAGGACATTAACTTTCCATGATACATAACAGTTCATAACAAAATATTAAAATATAATTGCAAAACATCTAAGTTTAAATAGAAACAAAAGTTTCTTTTGTTTGTGTTTTTATTATTGATAGGGCAGTAAACATATGTATTGGCAAAAATATCTTTAAAATGGTATTTTACTGGTTGTGCGAAAAAGTTGTGTAATCGCACGAGAAAAAATATACGTACAAAATTTTGAATCAATTAATAAATATCGTTCGGTTCAAATTTCGGTTTGAAATGTATAAAATTCTCAAAAGTTAGACTAAAATGTGATAAATGAGTGTACAAATTTAAAAAATGAATGAATAATGTACAGGGTATCTGCTACACTTCAAGTTCTCAATTCCATGACTTTCCATGATTTTCCATGACTTTTGCTTATGACTTTCCATGACTTACATACCACAGTTTTCTCGACAAAAACACTTTTCAACCTAGTTACCTAAACCAGCCTTTCACAAAAATGAATTTTTTTCATAAGTACTGTACTTTCTGGCATATAAGACGAAATGTAATTTATCTAGTTGAAATTTATGAAAACTACTTGAGTCAGGCAGAAATGGAAAAAAAGTACTTATTTTAAAAGGGTCGCAATGGAAAATGTGTAAAATATAGGACAACAGGGAAAACGGTACAAAAAGGGTGCACTATTTTAATAAAATGTGTGGATTATTAAAAAAAAATACAATTTCCTCTAAAAAATCATTTTGACTTTTGCTGCTTCAATACCTTGCATGATTTTTCGTTTTAATCCTGTTGCAGTACTTTGCTCTTCCTTCATCTATTATCACCTAACTATGCAAAAAAAAATATTTAAAAAAAATGCAGAAAACACAGACTTTAAGATTCTCGAATTTTGCGTAATTGATCAAGTTGAAATTAGAACTTGTTTAAAAACATAAATCAAATAGGACTGCAAGAAATTCAAAACTCAAAAGCTATTTATTATTGATTCAGAACAAAAGCAAAAATTAACAGTCTAACAGCAAAAAGGAATCCTTTACAAATATCGCGATCGCAAAAATGAAACTACACATCATAGCTACACATTTCCAATTGTAATTACATTCCATTCCCCTTCCTTTTAAAACATTTGTCTAAAAATCCGCGGCAAAAAAGGTTCCCGATTTTTCTCTGAAAGGTCGACTTACGCGGGTTTCCGTTTACTTGTCTGAAAGTTGGGTGTTCTGTTTACATACGAATCAACTTACACGCAAGTATATACAGTAAGATATTGATAAAAATAAAAAGTAATTTTATTTGCTTACTTCATAATTAAATTTAAAAAAGAGTTAAAATGGAAAGAATACGATTCTTGTACAGGATGCAGAAAGATTGCGCAAAGAAAAGAACGTATCCGTTTTCTTGATTGCACGTGGAAATTAGGCCTACGATATTTTAAAGAATTGCATAAATTAATTAAGAAATGTGCATTGCTGCAATTTAAAGGAAAAAACCAAAATGAGGGCGGAAATTTTAGGGTCAAGGAGTAAAATAAAATTTCCGGAACTTCGGCAAAAAAAATTCCGGAAATTTCTGGTTTTTCCGGAATTTTACCACCTTTGGGCGTGGTTCCAAAAACGAGAGAACCAGAGAATATTACCTACACAAGTTAAAAACTGAAAATGTAACTAAAATAATTTAGATAATCTTCAAAAGAAATAAAATTTTTATAAAATAAAAAACGTTAAAATGGCACAGGACATGATAAATTATTAAAAATTACCTTCTAAGTTATAGTTAAATAATAACTCAAGGGTCCATTTAGAAGAAAACTGGATTCATATTTATAGACGTTTCCTACCTGAGAAACAGACCTTTCAAGAATTTCCAAACTCTGAAAACGAAACTTTTACGAAATAATCAAGTCCAAAAATGAAACCTCTATCTACCGGTAAAAGATTTCTATTTTCTGAACTCAATTTCGAATAAATTTACACACAATATTATTTTATTTCTTTGTGTAAATTAATAGGACACTGTATTCAAAAAAAAAATGGACAAAAAAAGTTTTTTTTTTTTTTTTTTTTTTTTTTTGGCGTAAGAAATGCATTATCGCGAAGTTTACAGCCTTGAATATAAAAAACGAAAAAAACGGCGTTTTATAAATTTATATCGCAGGTTCCAGAGCCTAAAATCCATGACAAATATTCAAATTCCCTGAGTTTTCAGCATTTTTTACTGACATCCATGACTTTCCATGACAAATTTCAGTCACCTTCAAAATGCATGATTTTCCATGACTTTCCAGGTGCGCGGACACCCTGAATGTATCTACCGGTTTCACTTTGGATTCTGTATACGAAAAAATTTGCCGAAAATAATGTAAAATTTTACATTTCAGTAAATTTTCCTATTCTTGACGCTTTTTTCACGCTAATGAGGAAGAAGTGGAAAATGGTAGAAGCAACATACGCTCAAAATTTAAAATAAATCAATGAATATTTTTTGATACCAATTTTGAGTTTCAAATTTTCAAAACCAGGTAGCAGTAGAAACAAGTGTTTCAGATTGTGTACGTATGGTTCCTGTGCCAGTTTACAAGTTTTACACATTCTGGCAAAAACAATTTATTAAAATAAATAGTTTTTACACTCCATTCTAATGCCTATGTAAATTTGTTGCTTTTTCTTTCACATTACCAATTAAAAATCCCCCTTCCAAGAATATTTTCACGAACCCCCTTTTGACATTGCACGAACCCCTGGGGGTTTGCGAACCACCGGTTGGGAAACAATGCCTAAGAACAAAAGAACATCTATTTCTGTCAGCTAAATTTTATTTTGAGCTAAATAACATTCTTTTATTTTTTTTCTCATGCTAAATCTTTGATCAAACCCTGATAATATTTCCCATGCACTATCCCATGTATTATCAGCTCACCTCAGTACAAGCAAAGTGCAGTAAAATTTTTTATTTATGTATAATTTCATGTACAGTACTGTATATTTGTTTTTCATAGGTTTAAATAAGCAACCACTTGTAGGTCTGAAATAGATTAATCCAGTTAACTACATTGTATCTTGTGTGAAAAAATAATTTGCCATTCAAACTGCCTCCGGGAACGAATTGTAGAGGAATACCGTGGTTCCGCTGTTCTAATAACCCATATTTTCATGTATTAGAATAGAATCATTAACTTCAAAAAGAAAAAAAAAAGCATTTTTTTTTCTTGCATTAAAAATATAAACTATTTTTTTTTTTTTTTAAAATTTAATCACATTTCAGTCGGTCTCAGATTTTTAAGTCTACAGAGAGCATTGATGGTCTGTGATTCAAAGCACACAGAAACACATGTTTTAAAAATAACATCCTAACAGTGATTTGTGTTAATTGTTTTATGCAATAGATACTCCCTTACCGTAGGTCCAAGACCCCATTTACGAGGATATGTATCTTTCTCCATGACAACTCTCTTAATCTTTGCAACAATTCCATGATCACAGCTGGCAATAGTGGATGTTGTCATCAGTGCAATAGCTAGAAAAAACCTCAAAATCAAACTGATGTGCTCAAATGTAACAAATATTCACAAGACAGAAAAGCTGGACATTACAAACACTTGGTTAAATCAATTATCAAAAGTTCAAAAATAGTTTTTGAGCTTAATTACTAACAGACAAATTATGGTTAAAAATGAAAAAATACATGTCGGCAAAATAGCTCATAAAAATAGTTCATTTAGCTCAAACATATTTATCATTAAATATAAATTATTTAAAAAAATCAGAGCAAAAAATGAATTAAGAAGACACAAAAAGAGAAGAAAATATGGGAATTACATTTGCAGTTTCAGTTTTACTCAGTTGAAATTCTCATTGCTACTGTGCTCTAGCTTTATTAGAAGAGAAGTCATATTTTTTGTTTTTGGGGCGGATGTAAATAGAAAAATATATATATGAGGAGGCAAAAAAATAAATGAAAAGTAAGCAAAGCAAAAATACATATAGAATATAGTAACAGAAAATTAACATGGATTAACACTTTGGAAACAGTAAAGAAAACTTTTGAAACACCCAATTTACATACATAAACACAGAGGTGTCCACTAACAGGGGGGGGGGGGCAGAGTATGGCGCATATAGCGTCATTGAAATTTTTAGAGCGGGGCTTGTTTTATAATATGTTATTGGGTTGCTTTTATTTGTTTTCTTTTTAGATAAGAAATTCACTATTGAAATGCTTTGAGATAATAACCGAAGCTCTTTCGATTCAATTAGGAAAATGATAAAGTTTTAATTAGATAGTACACAGCAGGGTTCGTACGCTTTTGGCAAAACCAAAAATAAGGACTTTCTAAGGACTTTTTACGGACGGACAAAAAAATTTAAGGACCTCACAAATTTTTCGAAATATACAAACTTATGTTTATTTCAAAAGGAAGCATTATTGAAAGAGGAAATTGATTTAACATCGTATTTTTATTGGGAACAAACCACAAACACTTTTATGGAGCTCTCTTTGACTTGTTGCTCTTCTAATGTCCAATACAATCAGGGAGTTAAATAATTATTGGAGATAGTAATAAGAAGCACACAACACAAGTATTAATCATAAAGCAAATTATAATAATATGAAAAAATATCAAAAATGGTTAGTGCTGTAAAATACAAGTTAGATGAAAAACAATTTAAATAACAAAAATTGTTTAAGAAAACGCTGCACTTTGTCTTGAGAATTTGTGTTTAATTTATATATATATATTTTTCATTTTACTTAACTTATCTTGCCAGCATCTCAATTTAGGCTTATTTTAATCTTTATCTCTACCATAAATAATTTCTAAAAATTATTTAGAAGAGCTCACAAAAATTAAAAAAAAAACTTTTTCAACTTGAGAAAAATATTTCATTTTGGAAACAACATACAAATAAAAAATGGAGCTTCTTCGCTTAAAACTTTGCACATTACCCTCAAATAGTAACTACCAAAATTTAACTAAAGTAAATTTTCAAAAAATTAAACAATTTTTTGAAATAAAAAATAAAACTGTCAACTTTCTAAATAATTGATATATTTACAGAATGCAAAAAGATAGAAGTCTCAAAAGCTGCGTGCAATTTTCGGCAAAGCACATGCTAAATGTTAGCAAGTTTCCGAAAAATAGGATTTTACATTTTTATAAAATATGAAAATCCGTGTAAATTAATACATGTCTTTTTAAAAAGTTTCTTGTTGTGTAGTATAATCCCTTTAGATAAAAATACTTGTACATCAGCTTGAAAAACCGGATCTTTTTGCAAAAAATTGAATTTTCTAAGTTCTCAAATAAAAACAGAAAAACTAGGGGAAAACGGGGCGTTTGGCAACTACGGTGTGTAGGTTTAAGAAGAGGTCGATTCCTTCAATTGATTGCAAATTAAGAAATTTAGCGAGATACAAATTTTGATTAACGCAGCAAATATCCATCACCTCCCACACAACAAAACCCAACAGCGAACGATCGCGAAGCCAAATTGGTCGATAAAAAACTACTAAATATTAAAACATTGCCTTTAAAACAAATTTTCGATACGGGAATTTATTTAATCTAAAGAAAAACAATGGGAGAACAAACTGTTTATCAAAAGATCAGCTGAAAAGCGATCGGGAGAGTTGGTATAAAAAAAATATTTTTAATATATTTTTATATAACTCGGCGCTTATTATAGTGTAAGACGTAAGAGGAACGAAAATAAAAATAAATTATTCTTTTACCTTGAACAGTATAAATAAGCGATAATCATACATGCGATTGGTCAAATGCAAAAAAACATGAAAGTTTTTTTTTGCCTACATATTAGTTAAATAAATGTATCTCTTTTATTGAGCTAGATGTCAACAATATGCCTCTTTGAAGTATTCCCCCCCCCCTTAAATTAAAATAAAAAGTTTCAAAAGCAATATTTATTTACTGATTACTTGTTAAGAACAGCTCCTACTTGCTTTATTGATAATTGTCTAGAACAGGGATGCACAAACTTTTTGGGGTGAAGGGCCAAAAAATTAGAAAGTACCAGTTTGGGGGCCAAAGTAACGTAATGTTTTATTCATAAAAATACAGGGTGTATTTTAGTTTTTATTTTAGAGGTAATATGTACAAATTACATGTATTAATGATGACTGTACTCGAGAAGATTATTAAATAAAAGTTTTTTAAAAATAATGTAAATGAATTCAAACAAAATGAGGTATAAGATTTCTAAACAGTTAATTGCACAAAATTTATATATATCAATGAAGTGATTGGTCAAATGGCAAAAAAAAAACGGAATACTAAATTTTTTTACAAAAATGTGTGCAAATTATGAAAATGAAACAAATGGAAAATAAAAAGAAAATTTAAACTTAGAAAAACACAGCATTATTCTCTAAATTATAATTTTCTTTATACTTTTGATAATTTTTCTTTGACTTTTATAATGTAAAATTTAAACTATATATTAAGAGTTAAAATGAGATATTAATTAAAAGTGCGAATATAAATACAGACGAAATGAACACACACATATTAAATAGCAAAATCCAAATGCTATGAGTCTGTACATCTCGTTAAACCCTTGCGATTCAGAATTACTAGTCAATTTGGCTGGTAGAATTCTTTTTTTAACTAACCATTTACAAAATCTTATTAGTTTAATGGGCATAGTATTACAGTATAGAACCTCTTATCCGGGAACTAGAAAACCGGGAATTTTTTCGTGAATTTCCCGCCATTTTTGAAAAGTTCGCGTTTTTTTGCCCATTTAGTAAAAATACGAATTTTTTTAAATGCCTTTAAAAATACGCATTTTTCCGTTACAAGTAACACATTCAGTGTTTATAAGTCGAACAATTTAGTCTAAAAACGATGTTTTTTTTAGGGGAAGGAGGCGTCAACTTACTTGCAGAAGAAAATTAGAAAAAAAATCTCCAACGATACTTGAGAAAAATCAGACCTTTTCTCTATTTTATTTCAATAATTAAACATGAAAGAAATAAGTAATTAGATTCTTATACATTTATTTAATTGTCTCGTCAGTATTCGAAGACGAATTGCAACAAAAGTCGGACTAACGAACGTTCGGAAAATTTCTAATACCGCAGATTCACGAATTTTCCGCAATAGCTGATCGTGTGAAGATTAAACCTCGTTTATTTTTGTTTTATGTATTTTTTATTTATTTAAGAGCTGAAATAAGGTAATAAGGCAACAAAAATTGCAACAGTAAGAATGAGTTCTTTATTAAAATCGAGTTCCCAAAAGCGAAGTCGTTTAACACAAGTATGAAATTAATACGTTTTAGTAATACGTTTCTGCATGTAAACATGCTTCTTACAATTCGTTTTCCTCCTTTTTGAAATCATTTATTACTGTAAAAAAGATTGATGATCAGATTTTACGAAATTAAGAATTTGATAAACAAGATTTCCGATTCGGAAAGCATCCAACAAATGATGCTACACCCAAACGATGAAAACCAGCAAGATAGCGATGAAGACGAAAATAATGACATTTTGCCTGCTATGTCTAACGATCGTTGCTTTGAATCAACTAAAGAAATCATAGCAGGAATGGGACAAAATTCTTTTATAGACGAAATAACGCACATAATGGCTGTTCGAAAAATCCAGCAATTGAATTTTCGACCATTTTTCGATAAACTATTGTTCTGAAATTTTACAAATAGCTCAGAACCAGATGACAATGCAATATTCTACCACTTTTATCATGATTTGATTAGTTTGTGAAGTATTTCCAATAAAATTAAATTAAATATGGCGATTAGTTCCGAAAATTGCGACCAAAATTCAGTAGCGGTAGTTTTTCAACTACGATTTTTCGTAAGCTTTTTTTTACAATTATTTTTTCTTTCGTATTTTTTAAAAAATTTTATTATAATTATTCTTTTTTCTTTTTTATAAATTGCATTATCGGGCCAATTCATAAGGCTCGGCGGGCCATAGTTTGTGCATCCCTGGTCTAGAATGCAGATGATATAGTAACAATTTTCATGCAAAAAAAATATATATATATTTATTTTGTTACTAAACTTAATAAATAGTATCGAATCCCAAATTTGAAATCCCGAAATTTGGACCTTTTTCGAAAATTCCCGATTTTTGTTTATTTATTAAATTTTTCCCCTTAATATAATCCCCCAATAGTCCTTAAAAGTCCGTTTTTCAAATTTTATTCCATTTTCTTTCTCTTTTAAAAGCAAAATGAGGAAGCTTGTGTGATTTGTTTTTCTGTGGTCTTAAATGGTGCACAGTTCCTGAGCACCATTGCATTTTGTACAAATACTTGGTGTTTTGATTCGACTTCTCTACTATTTTTTTCTTTTTCTAGATGTATCTCGATTTGATTTTCTTTTTCATACAATTGCAGGAAATAGCAAATTGGGAGCTGCCATGTGGGTGGGTACAAGTTCATTTTACTGAATTGGGTGTTGTAGTTTGAAGCACTTTATCAAAATCCATGAACATCTTTTTTTTTTTTGTAAAAATATATAACACATCAGTTTACTTATACCTTTTCAAAAAAAAAAATTTAAAAAACAAGAGTTAATTATTTATCTACCAGTTGAGAAAGCACAACAATTTGTTGTGAAAATGCGATGATGTTTATGTAAATCCGCCATTTTTGGTCCTGTCAATTCGCCGTTTCGGGTCTGTCCGAAAGCCGTGATAGTACCGGTCCCGAGCAAACCAAATTTGAGTTTCGATTAAGTAGTTGAAATGAAAGAAGTTTGATTCTTGTGAAGAATACAGAAGATAGCAAAACAAATAGAGCGCATTCTTATTTTAACAAAAAAAAATAAGTACCTGCAATAAAAAATAACGACTATTTAAGGACTTTTTAAGGCCTTAAAAATGAAAATGAACATTAAGGACTTTCTAAGGACCTTTAAGGACCGTACGAACCCTGCACAGGTAACACATACAATAAAGTTTCAAGAAATCCTGGGCACCAGCTCGCATAGATTTTGAGCACAGGCGGCTAAAATTAGAAAATGCTTGCATATGTACTTATTTGGAATGCGTGTATGTATAAATATATATATATATACATATGTACATGTGTATTTACACCCACATCCTTTGAGGTCCTTTTCTGGTTACTTTTATTAATAAATTTCCTTCCTTTAGAAAGGAATAATAAGTACTCAAATTAAAATAAAAAGTAAAGATGCATGAAAAAGTTTTAAGAACTAAAAAGTATAGTCAAAATAAAGCCAAAAGCCTGAAAGTAGGTGTAAACTTCAGTGAAATAAATGAATATCCAATAATAAAAAATTGATTAAAAAAATGTTAAAATTAGAAAGAAAAAAATAGCTGAAACAGTTTGCTTTGCTTGATGACAAAAATCTGAGCCTTTTAGACAGCATGTGCACCCCATTCAATCTTTGAGGGCATTATACGATTAGCAAAAAAAGAAAAATATTGTTCAACTATATTCGACAGGATGCTTATATTTCAGGACATTTTACTCATTAATAGGCGGATTTGATATTGACTAACTTTGTCATGCAGCACTTATAACGTAAAATGGTTGTGTTTCATTGTTTTTTTTTTATTTCGCTCACTTTAGGGCTGTTCTTAAATCAATTAATAATGATAATTTGACTTTGATATCGTTTTTCATAAAAACTCTGTTTCGATACAAAAAAAATTGTTAATCTTAAAAATATTCATTTAACCGTTCGTATACCGATGATTTGAAATAATTTAGAGCACATTTGCCGTTACTTACTCAGCAAAATCAATTTGGCGCATAAAAAAGCAAGTTGGGTAACTCATTCTAAACAAACTTCTATTCATTTAGGATTTCCTTCAAGCTTTCTCAAAAAGAACGTAGGATTGTAAATACATTTTCTAAATTTGAGTTGATATGTTTAAATTACAAAATAATAGTAATTATTAATAATATTTTATAAACATTCATAAATATTTAAAATGTAATACTAAATATGTACTAAAAAAACCATTAACGCGTATGTGCTTATATAAACATCTGTAATTATAATGTTCAATGAAATGTTTCAGACTCCAGATTTTAGCGTAAATGCTGCAGGAATTTACACCACGTGCTAAGGGTTGGCTAGCTGTCACCAGTTGATGGCCAGAAGAAAAGAACAGAGAATTGCTTTCCTGTTACTACGAGGATTAGCAACTCAGCTGGTGCTGAAAGAAATTACAAAGGGACAGGGGGAAAGCATAGAACTTGAAACTGGGCTATTGGGCTGGGATTCCAAGGAGATAAAAAATTGGCTGACCCCGTGGCACAAAGAGTTAAATATTATTCACAATAATACAGAGCAGCTTGAGAAAATAAAACGAATAAATACTAAAACATCTACGAGATAGCACTACAAGCACATACAAGGTACAAGGGCAAAATAAGCCTTCAAAAATTAAATATGAAAATAGTGATTTGAAGAACAGTCTTCAATTCACTATTGATGCAGGGATTAAAAACTTTGGATGAAGCACAATGGAGAGGGAAAGAATAGAATCTTACCCAGTGCAATAGCTTCACCTTTGACAGTTATGGCAACTATTTCCTGATTAAGCTCAATACCATCTTCATACCTGAGAACTCCGGGCAGCATTATTTTTGCTCCATAACAAATGGCATTAACCTGAAAATTCCGGAATATTCTATAAGTGATAAAACAATAATAATAACCTTCAGGGGAACAAAGTCAAATTTTAGGAAATTATAATTTTGTTTGACTGTTAAAAACATATATAATCAATATCATTTGTAATTGGATTAAATGAGAATGACTGAGTGAAAACTATACCATAGCTAAAAGCTGAAATTCAAATGCAAAAATGAACAAAACCTACAATGAATATTTGCTCAAAATGTATCATATAAAGTCTACTTTATTTTCAAATAGAAATTTCAGCTTTAAAAAAGAAAAGCAAAAATTAGCGGTTTTGTAGAAAAGTAGTATGTCTGTGTGAATGCTTTAATTATGTAATTTTGCTAAATTAGAGAAATAGTTGAAGTTTATTAAAAACAATTTTCTTTCATAGGCATATCCTCTTCAAATTTAAATTGCAAAAACAGATAAGGTTGTTTTTTCAGCTGTGTCAGAAACAACATTGTTCACGAGCTGCAGTATAATTGATTTTAATTTTTGTAGAACTTGGGTGCAGATACAGGATTTTTCTGAAGAGGAGAATTTTTTTTGTGATTTTACATGTCTGCTGGAAAGTTTACTCTGAAAACTTGAACTTTTTTGTTCAATATTCGCATAATTTTTAATAATACTAGACTCTGGACCCTTGGTAGAAATTTCTAAGGTTACTAACATTCAAGCATTAAGGATAAAAAGCTTTTTATCGCTTTTTGCGCTATTTCTCGTAGGTCCTGATTTTTTTCCAATTTCAAGATCCAATCATTACTTGCTCACTATTTTCAGCCCTTCCTGTGCAGCATTTTAGAGTATTCTTTTTTTGCCATTTTGATCAAAGACACCTTTGAAATGTTGAACAAGCATCTCTTCTCCTTTTTTCCTTGAATTCCTTTCCATGTGTAAAATACCGAATTCCCACCACTTTCAACTTTGATTCTTATTGAAGCTTGATAGAAGAAATAAAAGTAACATTTAACAAAAATCGCTAAGGAAAAATCAAATGCTAGAAAGCTGCAATTGAGTATGAGTACAGAAATGAACATTTCCGATATTAAATTCATTCACTGGATCTTATTTCACTCTTTTCAAAATGGTTACTCCTTTGCACTATTTAGAAGGCAATGGATTTTCAAAATTAAGCAAAACTTGTAGGGGCTGAAGAGTTTTTACTTATACAAGTCCAAATGGAAATATTCAATCTAAAATAAATGGGTTTATTTTTTAAAAATATTAAGGTTTCGAGGTTTCTTTTTATTAAAATCAAGGGATTCATTATTCCCATGACATTCAACAACGAAAAAATGTCTGAATTTGAGAACAATGAATCACGAGAAGAGTTGATTAGCACCTGCCTTTAAAAGGCCGTGGGAGCAGTAAAAAAAAAGCTATTTCTTGCGATTCCTTGGGGTTTTAACTAATTTTCGTATTTATATCTTCTTCTTCTTTTTTTTTTTTGAAGAGAGATAAATCATGTAAATGGAGATTTGAATCCACTCGCTGTGATTAGCGTTATGGGACAAAGAAATTCTTTACCTACTTATGAAGAATTAAAAACCAATCAGATGACCAATATTCTTTGGCGATTTCAATGCATACTGTCCCCATTGACCCTAGTGCTGCCCAAATACCGCAGAGCGCTGATTATTCGAAATTCAATTACCCGAACTTCCAATTAACTGATCAGCTTATTTCTCTATTTATTATTCCATATCCGAACAGCCTATTTCTCCCCCACCTAAGGGAAAAAAATTCCTATCCGAACTTCTAATTATTCAAACACCCTATTTTTTTTCAACTCCCCCTTCCCTCTCTTCAGATTCGAACACGTCTGTCGTGACGTGTTCGAATAATCGCCGCTCTACTGTAAAAAGCAAGGCAAACCATAAGGCAAGGAGAAAAGATGTTTCTCAGAATTCAGCAGAGGCTTATCGGAATGAAAAAAATATGTTCGTTATTGTTCCAGAAGAGGGAAGCTGGTGGAAGAGCATTGTTTAGTTTCTGCATTTCCCAGGTTTTTGTTATTCACTTAAAGTAATAGATAATGGAAGGGGAAAATAAGTGGAGAGGGTGCTTGTTTGGTGCTTTTAGGTTTTGAGGTATTCCTTAATCCAATGAGCATTAGTTTATAACCAAAAAGGCAGGAAGAGCATTGTTTCACTAATAAAAGAGCAAGAAGGGCATTTTTCACTAATCAAAGGGTGTGCCTCCCCCCCCCCCCCCCAAGCCTGGAAGAAGTTCCGTCTACGTACCTTTTTTTTGAGTATGCTCTAAATGCGAGTCTTTCAAATGGTTGAAGATAGTTCTTAATTATGCTAAATTATTCTAAAAACTAATAAGAACGCATCAATATATGTTTGGTGGTTACTGCAAATTAAAAATGCATATATCAATAAACTTTTTGTGTACAGTTTCATTTTTTGCTCCTTTCTCAGAAGCCCACAAGGTAATAAGATGCAGCTGATGTATCAAATAAACTCTTTCACTTCATTTTAACAAACTAAAATAACATTAAGTAAAAACTTTCATTTTAATGTGGAGAAATCAACAATAATAAAACACTTACTGCACTGTCTTTCATAACTATTCTTTTGTGGGTAACCAGCAAAGCTTCCAGAGGTTGTACTACCCTTCTCAGATAAGACTCATCATTGAAATTATCATAGACCCACATTGCATCTAATACATCATGCATGGTATACAAGTTTTCCTAAAAGAAAATATTAGTATTAAATAAAAAAATTTCTTTAAACAGTGAACATCATATTAATTTTTATGAAACTCAGTTTAGTAGTGCCTTCAGTTTAATGATTGAGCCATTGATACATAATATGCATCCATACATGTACTGCATTCAAGGGCAGCTTTATAGATTTGCTTCCTGTTAGGAGAAAAGCCTAAAAGTGTGATTTGCATCGTCCACTATTTTTTGGGCTACAGTAGAGTTCTAAAAACTCTGCCTACTGCTGAGCAAAGGTAGAGAGTTTGAAAATGCTGAATTATCGGGAATTAGGTTAAAAGAATAAGTATGAGTGTTTCCTCATAAAACAGTGCTATACATGTATATAATGTTTGCTTGAAAATACAACAGGAAATAAACTGAATAAATACCTTTAAAAAAAGTACAAAGACATGCTTTTTAACTATTTCTACACTAAAATGAGAATTAATGATTGTACAGTGCAAAGTAATTCACCGAGGTGTCTTTTATAAAAAGACACCTCGGAAAAATACTTCATGAAGGCATAAAGCTGTCTACAATGAAAACTAACTAACCGACTTTGCAAAAACTGGCCTTCAATTTTTTTTTTTAAAGAAAGCATAAATGCTCTATTGACTTCCCGCCAGGGTGTGGCTGAGTTTTGTAGACTGCCAGGTTATCAAGTGCACTGCAGCATTATGAAGCTTCAATGCAGAAAGAGCAAGATTATAACATTTGCAATTGAAACTGTTATTGAACAACTGTTATTGTTTGCAATTGAACTCAGGAAGCTAGAAAATACACTAGATGTACAAATCTATTTTGTGAAAATAAGTTAAAATACAATGAAGAAGTATTGAATTGAAAATGGACATTTTTACGTACTCTAGAGATAAGCCTTTATTGTCAAAGTATTTAAATATTTAGGGCACAAATCAACTTTTCGATAACTTATTTTCATATCAAATGAATAACAGCAACCCATTACATTTTTCAAAAGAGGCACTACTAAAGTTTGGATAATTTAAGTAGCATACAGGGCATCCCTGCCTTACCTGATACACCGTCATAGTCCAGTGCAGTGGTGTAGTTAAGGGGGGACATGCAGAGGGACAGCGTCCCCCCTTACTTTTTTATTTTAACAGCATCCTCCACTTTTTAAAAATTTTAACATAGGCGTCCCATTTTTTCATTCAATGACTTAGTTCGTATATGAAGCCCCCCCCCCCCCCAACTTTTTTTTCAGAACTACCCACTGCTCCAGAGTTCTTTCTGCTGAATCACACAGCAAAAAAGGGTTGAGTTGCTATGTGTCTTCCTCTTACATACAGTACAAAAAAAAAATTAGATACAGTAAAATAGGTTACCTATAGTCAGAAAATTAATTTAACAAAAAGAAAACAAAATCGGACAATTAAAAACCTGTTAAAAGTTTCTTAAAGAGTTTTGAAGGCAGCCTTGAAAGAAACAAAAAGTAAAATTTACCGTTTCATGCTGGATACCAGTTCTAACTCTTCTTAATTCTGCCATTTGACCCCCGACACCAAGGGTCAAGCCCAAATGTACACACATTGTTCGCACATAAGTACCAGCTTCACAGCTAACCCAAAATATACCTGAAAATTTTCAAACACATAATGTAAAACATTTAATAAAAAAGTATAACAGAGAAAATATTTAAAATCAAAGTTTATGCAAAATATACCTGAAAATTTTCAAACACATAATGTAAAACATTTAATAAAAAAGTATAACAGAGAAAATACTCAAAATCAAAGTTTATGCAAACTTTTATAAATAAGAAGCTTTATTATAGCCAACGTATAAGAAAGCATCCATTTGGAAGTATGATTTAGTAGAAAACTAAGAATAATCCATTGCTGGTTGATACAGTATATAAAGTAATGTACGAAGAAAAAATTATGTATGCTTCAAATTGTGGTAATGTAACTTTGAAACAAAGCAAAAATGCAATCATCTAAATTAATTTTATATATGACATAAAAAAATTTCTAGAATAGGAATTCTTCTTCAAAAATGATCAATCAAAAACTTAACGTCAAAACACCGATTTTTTAATTTTTCAAAAAGTAAAATATATTTCCATTTTTTACAGTTGATTAATTATTTATGTGATTGAGAAATAATTTTTACTTTTAAAGACCAAGTCAACAATAAAAGTTATTAGGTCTATCTTTGAATAAAATGCATTTTCTTACAATAAGTATGCTTTTGTAGAAAGTAATAACTAGGGAAAAAGCTCGTACTTTAATAAATTGCTTTACTGACACAAGAAAAAATAAAAACATGTTCCTAAATTACAATGTTTCCCCCTAAAAAATGGGTCTAATTATAATGACATTTGTTGAAATGTTCAATTCTTTAATAACAGACTTTTCATTTTGCTAGATATCCATTCTCAAAAATTCAGAAATAAAACAATTAATAAAAGCAGGAGTCCAGCCAGAAGAAATCCAGGTTTGCTTTTAAACCCTTCACAAAATTCCAAACCACCAAATCATACATTTTACTGAATTACTTATTAAATAAGTGGCAAAGAATAATAAATTTTTATTATCACTATGTTTAAATTTTGAATTTTCACAAAATTATTTAATAATTCACAAAAATGGACCCTGTTAAACAAGTTGAATCAATGCCTGAAAAGTAACAATTATTTTAAGTGCTTCTGCAACAAATTTTAGAATTGGATATTACACTAGAAATAAAATTTAACAATAATATCTATTTTTTTACGACTGCAAAATAAATCAAATAGTGATAAACAAAATGCTCGGATATAGTACATGAAACTGAAATTTTACTTTATAATGCTTGAAATGTTATACGAAAACAAAGAACCCAAAGTAAAAGATATGTGAGGAATTGGAACTCTATTTTGACAAAAGATATAACAAATAAAGCTTGTAAAATTGCAGCACAGAAATGGATTAAATTATATGAAAAGAATTACAGACATTTATTTATTCATTAAAATACAAATTTTGTTTATTCTGAAAACAATCAATTTTTAGTTGTAATTATTTACTACTAAAATAAAAACAAGTATTAGTAAATACATTTTCACCCCAAAAAATTATTTAGCAAAAAGAACACCAAAATTCAAACATGCTACATACTGGGACCAAAATTAAGAGCAGCACTGCTTAGTGGGCATTATCAAGTTAAATATGGTCCATCATAATTGAGTTTTGTTGTTCAAATGAACATCAAATACTAAACACTTTGCATATAAGAGGATGGAAAGAAAGAAAGGAATTACCAAGATTCTTTTCATTGTCATATTCACGGAGTTTTACATCATATATCGTCCTAACACGTAATTGTCTTTTCACAGCAGAAATTAAAGGTGGTCTCTGGAAAAGAGCTCCTCTCTGTAGTTCAAGGGCCTGTAGAAAATATTTTAAATGTAAGACATTTATAATTACATCAAGTGTTACGACACTGCATTTGCAATTATTAAGTTTCCAATGCAAAATCCTTTATGGAAAAATTAGTTGCAGTAAATATGCTTAACGTTGCAATCTAAGATTTCAGAACATATTTACCAACCTGTTGATTTCCACTTGATAAACTAATTTTAAATATACAGTTTTAGAAACAGGCTATCTTAGATTTTGATGAATGTAGGAAATTATGAAAAGAATAATTTAACAGCACATGTTCTGATTCGTTAAAAGAGGTTCCCTTTTTTTTATATATATAAATCTTGTGGACCATCTGTCAATTTTGTTCTTTTTTCTTCAAACCTCTTCCCAATGGTTGTCTAAAAGAAGTTATTTTGAACATGTTATTTGCATTTGGATGTTCCAAAAGCGAAATTGAGGCCACCACAGCGAATCTAAAATAGTCACGAGATAATCCAATGTATCACAACGTTGATTTGCAATTGCAAAATTAGACTTCAATGGAAGGGGGAGAGGATGGCTACTACTCATTTTCGCTACTACCCAGTGCTTCCCCCAGGCTTGGGCGGGAGGGCGCCGCGCCCTGCCTGCCCTCGAATTCGGGAAACGCGCCCATCTTGCCCTTTTGTTAGTGAAACTGCGCCCTTCTTGTAGAGCTCAGAACTCGCGATCGCCAAATGTGACCAATTTTCACGTTTCGGCGTCCGTGCCCTTTCCCGAACTCTAATCTCGACACGTGACTTTTTCCTGAATTCTCTTGTGCAGTAAAAATCAAATGAAGAAAGAAATAGGAGTTAATTTTCGAGCCACACGGAAACTAGTTTTTCCTCCGATTTTTACCGGAAATTGCATACTGTGTTTGAAATTTCAATCCTATTCGATCCTGGAATTATTTCGATTATCTTGAAAGTTTTTTTTTGCATGCACAACCTTAAATCTGCTTATTTGTCGTTTCATTTTAACAATTAAAAAAGAAAAAAAAAGCTATGAAAATGAAACAGCCAAAATCATGCACGTGCTTCGCCGAAAATTGGATTCTACGTTAGAGATTTTAATCCTTTCGCATCGGATACAAATTTCAATTATTTTCTAAATTAGAAGATATTTTTCACACACGCTACCTTAAATCTGCTTATTTTGCATTTTATTTTAATAGTTTCTGGCTTTTTTCTTTTCTTTTTTTTTTGAACTTTGCCGATATTGAACACGTGTTTGTCGAAAATTGCGTTTATCACTATTATTCACCATTAATGTTTCATTTATTTATTTACTTCAAATTTGATTTTAGTATTGACAGCTATTTACTTTTTAGAAAATACTAAATTTTGGATAAATAAGAAATTTTTAGAAAATTGTTAATTTACCTGGATCCAACTTCTTTAAAAAACAATAAACAATTATTGAAAACTGTTTGCTAAATAAACAATTATTGAAAAGAAGTAGTAGTATCACAAATCATAAATTAAATAAGGAATTGTTTTTTTTTTTTTTAGTTTAAATATTTTACAAAATAATAATAATGTGTGTACATAAATAGAAAAAAAATCCAGAGTAATTTTGCCAAGGTAGATAATTGTTCAATCAACTTTTAGAAGGAATTTAGGCATCGAAAAGCAAGAGGAAAGGACTGTTTTTTCAATTCTAAAAAAAATTAAGTTCGAAAAGACGGCATTATAGGTTACATTGAAATTCCATCCATATTTTTGGTACTAGTTTTTGCACTGTTTGCTGTTCAGATTCTAATACATTGCATTGACAAATATGTTATTATTACACGTATTTATTTCAAGTATAATGATTAAACATTAGCTAAAAAATTAGTCCCAGAGGGACTAAATGTTCTTAAAATGTCTAACCCTAAAAACACCTGCGATTGCGTGCCGGAGAACCACATGGTTTACTTAAATGTAATTCAAACGCTCATCTCAATTGATACCAGTTTAGTGCTCTTAAAAACAATACACAGTTAAAGTGTTTTGAAGATGTGCAGATTTTTTTTTTAAGTTTGGCTACCATTCCTTGAAATTTAGCTACCATTTTGTGGGGTTTTAGTAGCCATTGGCTACCAATCAAGAATTGGAGTTTTGAGGTATACCTTCTTGCCTTTTTGTTAGTGGTGAACTCTTTGGGAACTCAACCGACAGAAGCCATTTATCCATACAAAAATTTTTTTCAGAAATTCTGAAAACTGAGAAAGTGAATGGGGAAATATTTCCCTGCTTAAAAATACCCTTAGCTATTACATGTTTATTACCAATATCAAATGCAGAGGTGGAGAGGATTTTTTCACAAATTAAATTAGTTTTAACTGATAAAAGATCCAGTTTGAAAATGGAACATGTCAGTCAGCTAATGCTTCTTAAATTGAATGGAAACTAAAGGTCAAGACTCAGAAATTTTGCAAGTGGCCAGTGGCTACTAAACTTGTTTTAATTTGGTGGCCACCTATGCATCATAAAGCAAAAGGGCAAAGCGGGGGGGGGGGGGGGGGGGGGGGGATGAATGGTGCATCAGTGCACTACAATTCCTTGTGTGTCTTATTTTCAGTGAAGAAAACATAATATTTTGTTAAAACTATCAAGTCTTCAAAAAAAAAAAAAAAAATTATATGGCTTTCAAATTGGAAAAAGAAAAAACTTGCTTCCTTGGCGATGGTAAATTAAGGGAATATGATTTTTTTCAATAGTTTTTCATGTTTAATGTTATAGAGCACAAAAGATGTAAATGCAAAATTTTACTTGTTTCATCATAGAAGCAACAAATAACAAAAATCCTCCTCACAGAAACGAACCTTGTACAAAAACCGCGATCACCAATACGAACCATTTTCGAACACAAGTATAAAAAAAATTATATTTCCAGTTCTAGTTTTGTTCAGTACATTTAATTTTCATTCTTTTCAAAACTTTCACACCATTTTCAAAATGGCGCGACACTTGAGTCCGATTTTATAAAGCGAAAATGACCGATCTGAAATGTAAGTTTGAAATGAAAGTTATGAAAAAAAAATCAAGATTAATATTGTTTCCTACAATATTTAAAAGATTTATATGGCAGAGAGAAGAAATTCAAAGAAAAAAAAATAGCGTAATCGGGAAAAATTTTCGCCATTTTTTTCTTGTGAAAGGGTAAATGAAGACTATCGGCCGAAATTCGGTAACTTGAATGCCGAATTGATGCGTTTTTATTGTGCTTGCATACATGAAAGAAGCAAGAGTTGAAAATTCCATAGAAGGTATTTGAAAAGGAGGGATTTACTTTAGAAAATTTAAAAAAAAAAAGGAAAGGTGGCGATCGCGCCTAATTTTTTGAACCGCCACTTCTTCAAACAAGGTCGCCACGTGGCGAGTGGCGACTGCAAACCTTGACCTTTAATGGAAACTTAAACCCAAATGATGCAATTAAAAAATGGAAGGTTTTAAAACGTAGAAGAATATATTTTTAAAAATATTTGGTGTGTAAAATATATGTAAATAATGCATTTTATTAATATTATCAATTTCATTGAAACCCAAATTTTGATAGCCTTTATAATTTTGGGACTTTTCTGTTTTAGGGCCGACAGGCGAGATTTTTCGGGCACTTTTTTTGAGATTTTGGGGATTTTTTTTAACATCATTTATGGCTCTTTTTTGGCTTTGGGTAACTTTTTGTGTGTAGCCTGGAACACTCCCAATGATTCTGTGCTTTATTATATTGCAACTCTTAAAAATTCTCTATCTCATAAAACTCAGAACAGTAGGTTCCCAAAGATTGATAAGAAAAAATTATTTTTTTCATCTTTATAAGGGACCCATTTGGGTCAAATATGTATTTATTCCATCAGTAGACATTGAGAAAACTAACCAAAATATAAGACTGCTCTTTCAAACAAGAAACTATTTACTATTCAAAATATGAAAAAGCATTGAATAATCCCAATTTAATGGTGCTTTCTAATTACTTCAAGAAAGAAAAGTTTTAAAATGTATTAAAACTTTGCTTTCTAGTTACTACTTTAAGAAAGAAAAATTTTAAAATGTATTAAACTTGCGGGAAAAAAGATTGCAACATGTGAGGAATCCATATATTAGACATTTCCTTTTTCTCTCCTTATTTTAATAAAGATTCATTTCAATCTTTAATGAAAATGTATTGTATTAACTTTGCTTCTTTTAAATTTTTTAAAAAATACTATTGTCATGTTAAGCTAAACCATTGCTTTCAATTAGTAGTCTTGATTAATTATAATGGCATTTTTTGCAATTTTGCTGTTTTTAGGACATGTTAAAAATTTTAAAGATTGTTTAGGTCATCAAAATCTGTGCTCTAATTATTATTACTGAAGCTTTATTGTATTAAGAAAAGATATATTCTTATTTTCTTATTATTCCTCAGAGGTGATCAGATCTTCAGAAGTACTGGAATGAACAGAAACACTCTCATAAATTAGTAAAAATGTATAACTCAGAAAGTCCTTGCTAGATATTTTATTGAATTTAAAATCATTATGGGTTGATGTTGCCATGCAGAATTTTTTCATGCTTTACTTCAAATATTAAAAACTATCTTAAAAATGAATATTGTCAAATTAGTTTATATATTTTTTCAATGTTCAGATTCACTGTGATGATGTTGTTAGACTAAAATTTAAACTAAAATGTTAAATTATGGCAATAATAAAGTATTACTACGGGATGATTCATAAATGATGTCACGCTTCTAGGGGGAAGGGGGTGTTCGTGAAATTGTGACGAAGTGTGACATTCTGTTTGTGTAACATATCGTAACACGTGACAAAGGCAGTCCAATATGGAAAAAAGTGACATTTATGAAGTGCCCCTACTTCAAATTACATGTGCCCTTTATTTCGGTAAGACGCCCTAAATTTGGAAAAGTGCCCTTTTTTTTACAGTAGCACCCTGCCCTTTTTCAATCCTGGGGGAAGGTCTGACTACCGATTCTAAAAGTCAAGTTTTCACATGTTATAAGTGCAAAAAATAGTTGTCCATTTAATACTTTACATAACTTATAAAACATATGGAATTAATACAGTTATTTTATATGCTTCATACGTACACAAGTATCATTTAAAGGCATTGAGAAAATTTGTGTTTAGGTGCATTATGGCTGAAATTTGTCCATAACCTACTAAAATCTATAGGTGAAAACTGGGATATTTGGTTAGTAGTTAATGGCAGATAGCCTTGGTTTTGTTAGCGGCCACTTAAAATTACTAATAAAAATTAAAACCAGTTTTTAAATTGTTTAGAAAATAAATAAATTTTTGAAATAAAACAAAAAATATGCACGGCTTGAAATTTTCAGCAAAGCACCTGTTCAATATTGACATGTTTTCAAGGGAAAAACAAAACAAAACAAAAAAAATAATTGTTCCACACACACAAAACAAAAGGGGGGATGACTGTAGAAGGGGCTGAAAAGTGACTATGCAGGAATGACAATCATCAACACATTTTTTTCATCTCCACTTTAATCGCCATGTGGCGAGTAGCGACTGCTAATTTTCACATACACAAAAAACAGATCCAGCCTCATAAACAACTAGTTACATCCCATTCCACCCCCAATCTTTTCTTTCATTAACATGGACTACTGGAATGTCAAAATAGGTTTTTAAGGGTCCATGTGGGCAATTTTAGTAACCACTGCTATATAACTTTTAAGTACAGAAAGAAAAGCAAATTATTGCTGCTTTGAAACAAAATAAGAAGAAAATACAATAAATGTAATGGAAAAAATTACTTTCAGAACTTGTGACTCATCGGGAACTGAATTGTGAAGCTTGAAAATGCAAACGTATTCCTTTCCTGCAGACTGCTGTGATTTCACAAGGCGAGTTGCACGCTCAATGCAGACGACTAGGCATCCTGTCACTTTGGGATCTAAGGTTCCACTGTGCCCAGTTTTCTCCACCCTTAGTATCCTTTTCATCCAAGCAACGACTTCATGTGAAGACGGATTTGATGGTTTGTCCAGATTAATAAATCCAGATTTTAAATATTCCCTTATCTCCCTCTGCAGAGGAGAGCTACCACATGCCAAAGGAGTGTAGTGGGATGTCCTTATATTTAAACTGTCTATGTTCTGGAAAATAAAAATAATGAATAAGAAATTTAAGGTATTGGGGGAAAAGAAGTAATTTTATAACCGGACCGTTTTAGAAAATATTCCTTTAATATGGATAGTATTTTTCGGCAAATAATCTGCATTCGTGGTATTTGCATGTTTACTAGCTTTCTTACTATACACACCACATGAGAATATTAGTTGGCACTCTTGCATAACTATAGCGGATTACACTTCAGAATTTGAGATTTATTCTTCAAAACTATTTACTATGTACTAAATGTTAAACAAATAAACCCAGGGACACTATTTTTCATTTCTGAATGAAAAAAATAAAATTTAAATGAGCTTCTATATGATAAAAGATGAACCTAACATACATAACAAAAAACTATAATAAGAAAATTATAAGGGATTCCACTGAAATTATCAAGAGAAGAATGTTTCTTTAATTCATGTTATAGGTTGAAACGCAGACTTTGGATTTAAGAGCCTTTTTTCAAGCAGACGAGATCACGTGACCTGTGACATCAGGTGAGGAGCAAAAGTGCATTGGAAGCTGGTTTCTCTCTAAACGCCAGTCTCTTCAGTGCTCCTGCATTAGCAAACTCAAATGAGCTGCTGTGAATTTTTAGACTCATGCTGCCATCTGAAATTTTTCAAACGAAGTTTTAATTCTGCACTTATAATTTTTTCTTTATCAGATAATAAACAGAGGGGCATAATCCGCGCTCCAAATATTTCCACTTTTTTAACAGATAATCCACGGATTATAAAACGGAAAATACAGTAAAGCCGCTCAGTATCAAAATTTTTTAAAGCAGGCTGCAATGCAAATTAAAAAATCCAAAATTGTCCACAAGGAAAACTAACTTCAGTTTAGTCATAACACTATCAATAATAACCATAAGTAGGGTTGCAAGTTTGTCGAGCTGCAAATTCCCGCGATGGCCTAAACATAGATTTTCAACCAGCCTCAAACTTTAAAGCATGCAGAGCTTCTGATCTTAGTCAATATAAATATTTAAATGTTTTTAACAAAGTTGATAATCCCTCCATTTTTATTACTGGCATTCCTGTCACAAGCCACTGGCCCTTATCTTGACTGTTAATACGAGAACTTCAACTCTTACAAATTGCTTCCGATATATACCAGTAGCAGAAAGAAGGCAATGCTATAATGCCTGTTGCAGATTCTCGAGGAGGTCTGCAGACATTGATAGCAAAGAATTATTTCAATTTAATTTAATATGTTTTCCTATCGGAAAAAAAAATCTTCCTGCTTTTACGTCAAAGTTGGAAAAAAAAAAACAAATTCACTCTGCATATTTGTAAAACCTGAACACAGCTTCAAGAAGTATTAAAAAATGGCTATTAATATGCATAGCTTGCTCTATAACCTACATTGATTTTTTAATTTTGAAATGTATTTAAAATTAGAAAATATTATAAGACATTACGTATATGCGTATATATATATAGATCATGGGGGTTACAAGTAAATTGCTTTGTCGAAATGTAAATATATGTAATATCATAAACAATGCAATTTTTCTTATGTAAACGTAAAGTACAATGCAATTAATGAATTAAATATTAAAACTGGAAATATACACTATTATGAAATGGCTTATTAAATCACAGCGAACTATTTATAAAAATTGCAATCGTTAAATCGGCCGTTCTCAGATAAGATACCAAAAACCACACATTAATCTTAAATTTGTCCATTAGATATTATTTTCCTTCTTTTTTAAATATTTATTTCCAACTCTCACAGTATTTTAAAACAACACATTTTGAAAATGGCACACGACATTTTGGGCGCTCAAGAATCTTTAACTTTACAAGCTCACACAAAATGCTGTATTCGATTTGAAATGAATCAGTTGCATAAAAAAGTACTAAGTGTTGCAGTTCCTTTGCATCAAAATCAAGGATTAATGTAACACTCAACCATTAACTAAAAAACGAAGTGGAAACACTGAATCATTGGAACCAATCATGCTTCGTGCACATGCCTTACCAGGTGGCTTTAGCAGATGTTTTCTTTTTTGTGATTGTTTATTCTATATTTATTCAGTTTAGTATTAACTAATATTAGTACAGTCAAGCGCCACAAATCTGCCGACTTCCGAAACCCGCGTTGATTTTGTCCAAAACTGGTTTTGCATAAAATTCATTTTTGAAAACGTAAAACTAATATATTTTTGCAGGGTTAGAAAAAAAAAACCTGGTTTTTTTTTTTGAAAAAACCCAAAGAAACCGTTTTTTTTTTTTTTTAAACCAGGTTTTTTTTGGTTTAAACAGGGTTTTTTTTGGTTTAAATAGCATTTGTAGGAAAAACAATTTGACTTTTAGAAAATCATGGAGATTTTAGATCCTTAATTGTAAATAAATGTTATTTATAGTTAATTTATTGATAATTAATTAAGTAACTAAATTAAAACCTTAAATTTTAATTACCTTATATAGGTGCAGCACTTTAGTCATCAACTTATAGAGGGTGGAGGTTTGTTTTTTTTTTGTCATTTCTTACGCTATGCATTTATTCATTTGTGACTAATTAAAATATAACATCATGTATTAATGTTACTTTAAAATTAGTAATTAGCTATTTTTAACAATTATCTAAAATACCATTAGATAAATTTAATCTGAAATGACTTACAGTGTATCCTATACAACTTTAAAATTAAAGCACTTAGTTAAAGATAAATGTGTTAGTTTACTTATTTGACTGTAAAGATTCCCTAAAAATACATGATTTTTCGAAACGACTAGGTCAATTAGAAGAAAAAGAAGAATCTTATTTAAAGAACAAAAGAGTGAGGCTCATAGTAGTTTTCTAGAATAGTTAATTTACACAAAGGTTTATGCAAACTTTATATTGATGTTTTATCCATCCAGACAAATACTGGTCTAACATTATAGCATAAAAAATATTATCCTGGAGATCTTATATAAGTTCTTTTTTATATTTCAAAAATAGATAAATAAATATAGTAATAGTTAGGCAGCCAACTTACAAAGGGTTTTTTATAATACTCCCACCCAAATTTGGTACTTAAGTGGTCAATATAGACAGGTGGTCAAATTACAACGGTGGTCAACTTTACAGGTTTTACTTGCATTAACACGTTATAATACTCTACTTATACAGGCGTTTCAGCAGATTATTAAAGAAATAATTATTATGCGGGTTGAGTTTTAACAAAAGCGTGTTTTACTAAATCAATAAAAAATAAGCAAAAGTGAAAGATACATTAAAAATAATGTGTGTTGATTTACAGTATCAGTAATTTCAACAAATGATTACAGCATAACACTTATACAAATCAGCAACATTGGCTTAGAAATTATCAATATTATTTTAATTTTTTTAAATACAATTTTTCCTGATTAAAGAATAAATATATTTTTAAAAAGAAGAGAATAATTTAGAAAAAAAAGAAAAATTTGCACTGATTAAAAAAAAAAGTTTGTTACTTTACAAATTCAGTAATTCATGATTTATCTAATGCTGTGCTTGCAATTTCTGCACAAATTGGATTTTGCAACTTTTTATAATGCGAAAAATAAATGAAAAAAGATTTGGTTTCTTAAAAATTGTTATGTGTAACATACATTTGCAAATTGGTTATTATGAAGTTATTTTATTATTTCTAATATATTCTTTAACTCCAGGAATTACAATTGCATTATCATATTAATTTTTAAAATGACTGAAAAGAGTTTTCTCAAATTAGCTTTTTCAGAGCTAATTTTAGAAAAACCCAAATAGTCTGACATTGGTAGTCTGTAGATAGGAGATGAGAAAAATTTGTACTGATTAAAAAAAAAAGTTTGTTAATTATCAAATTCATTTATTATCCAGTGCTGTGCTTGTAATTTCTGCATAAATTGGATTTTGCAATTTTTAATGATGTGCAAAATTAATGAAAAAAGATTTGGTTTAAACCAACGTGGTTTAAACCAAACAACCCTGTATTTTTGTCAAACAATTTGCCGATGATGAATTTGAGCATGTTAAATTCTCAACTACAGAGTAAAAAGATACTCCCAACGCTATAACATACATTCGCTAAAAACTAACGATACAGTTTGAACTTTATTACATTCAGCGCAATTGACCGATAAATGCAAGACTAATAACTTCTAAGTTTCTCCTTTTCAAAACCAGTTGCTATTGCTGGTTCGAAAGCGCTACCTTGCGGTTAAAAAAATATAGTGTTCTTAAACATGTTTAAGGGTTGGGGAAACAAAAAGTTATCACATTATTCGCCTATAATTCACGACTGGGTTAACTTGTGAACTTTTTTAGACATTGTTAACTAAACGAAAAACGTAGAAAATGATTACTTAACCAGCGATCCAATTGGCATAATATTTTTCAACCTGCTCAACTCAGGAAGTCTATTACTCAACTCGTTAGTCGTTGCTTATTTTGCAATCATCACATGTGTTTTATTTCTGCGTATTCTGCATGAGCCTTTGTTTTAAAATTTTGAAGTTTTTGGATTATTTTTCTAAAAATCCCAGGAACTAAACGTTCTAATGACCATTCTATTTCCTCTCCAAATAAACGAAAACATGTTGCACCGACGATTTTACAGAAGGTGGAAATAATCCAGAAATTGGACAACCGAGGTGTTACACCTAAGCATATTGCAAATTCATATGGGATTGCTATTAGAACTGTATATGACATTCGCAAAAATAAGGAAAAAACATTGGAATTTTACCTCAAAAGCGACAGCAATGCTGGACTTAAGGATAGAAAATCCTTGCAAGAGGCAAAGTCTAAGGACCTGGACAGCGTATTGTACGAGTGGTTCCGGCAGCGCCGTGGAGATGGTGTTCCCATTTCGGGACCAATTTTGCGAGCCAAAGCAAAACAGTTTCATAAAGATTTGAAGATTGAAGAGCCCTGCGATTTCTCTTCAGGTTGGTTGAAACGTTTTAAGAAGAGACATGATGGGATTCGCTACATGAAGGCATCGGGAGAAAAGTTATCTGCTGACAAGGAAGCAGCTGAGGAGTTTGTGGGTGAGTTCGTGTTGAAGATCACTGATGAAAAGCTATCACCAGAACAGATCTTCAACATGGACGAAACAGGCTTGTTTTGGAGGTGTCTGCCCCGGACAACTTTCGTAACTGCAGATGAGCCTGCCCCATCAGGTCTTAAGGAGGCCAAAAAACAAATAAAATTACAGTGTTACTTTGTAGCAACGCCGCAGGAACTTTAAAATGCAAGCTTCTGGTTGTGGGGAAGAGTGCCCATCCTCGTTCCCATCCCATATCTGGAAAATCATCCCTACACACAATAAACAGTTTCCCGGTGATTTACCGCCACAATTCAAAATCTTGGGTGACACAAGAAATAGTTAAAGACTGGTTTTTTAATCATTTTTGCAAAGAAGCCAGGATACATTGCAATGAATTCGGCCTGCCCTCAGACTGCAAGATTGTCTTGCTATTGGACAATTGTGCTGCTCATCCGAGTGCAGATGTCCTAAAGCTGGGCAACATAAAGGCATAATTCCTGCCTCCTAACACCACTTCCTTGATCCAGCCCTTAGATCAAGGGATCATAAAAAGCTTCAAGTCCCACTACAAAAGAAAATTCTGCTGCTCGACCCCTGCCTTCAAATGTCGGAATATAAAAAGTATTTTGCTCTTATGGACTGCATCAACCTGCTGGTTGAATCATGGGACCTGGTCTCCCAATCAACACTGGTCAACGCATGGCATAAGGTGTGGCCAGAATCCTTATTCATTGATACTGAAAAAGACAATGAAGAATTCAGTGGATTCCCCTGTAATCCTATAGAGGAAAAAGCTCAGGAGCTGCTAATTTATGCAAAAACTGTGTGCCAAAAACAAGATTTAATGAACAAGGAAGATGTTTTGGAATGGATAAATGACCCAGATCTGCAAATAGAGCAATATCAGCTCACTGATAGTGAAATTGTTGTAAGTATATTGCATCCAATTGATGAAGAGGAAAATGAAGAAGATGACACGGAATGTAAAAAAAATCCCTTCAATGAGGGTTTACAACTTGGAGAACAATACTTAAATTTTCTAAAACAACAAGACTGTCTGAGATAGACTCTAAAACAACAAGACTGTCAACTGATGATGCTATACAACTTACAGAAGAGACTGAAACTTGCACAAACAAAATGTTTGAAGCAGTCTACTATTGTAGAAATGGTTTTCAAGATTTAACTAATATTAATATTATTGTAAATAAAGTAACTAATTATTAATACTTAAATATTTTGCTATTTTTAGTGTTTATGGTTATTATATTCCCAATTTAAGATATATTTTATAGTTGATTTCGTAGTGGCCTGAAATCCGCACAACCACTTCTCCCACGTTGTGCGGATTTTTGACCCTCGACTGTATATCTAAAAAGTAATGGATGAGGGGGAAATCTGATTGAAAAATAATAGAGCGACCGGGAAATTGCCCATTTTTTCCCTGGATGCCGAAAGCAATTTTCGGTACTTTACATTGAGATGTAAAAAGAAGTCAAAGCCTTGAAAATATTTTTCCAAACGAAAAAAATAGGTATTGCATTGGAATTTAGATGTTTTTCAATGTCAATAGGCTGTTTTCCGAAGTTAACATCGGCAGCCGATGGCGATGGCTATTTTTTTAACTATTTGGCGCTGATGCATCGGTTGAGTAAAAATACGTATTTATTTAGTGCTCAGTTAAAGATGTTTAACTGCATTTCACAAAATATGTTAAAAATTTTTGCAAGTCTCTCTAAAAAAATCAAAACTGAAATCGGAAAAATATCTGTATTTTCGAGGTTCTACTGTATTTATTAGTTACATCTATTTTATTGAGCTAGACATCAATGACATGCTGCTCTGAGGTGTACATCAATTGGTTGATCATAAGAACATCAAAAGTAAAATAATTTTTTGCACGCATCTTCTTAAATTTAAAAAAAAGAAGAGTTTCAAAAAGCTAACTTTTTTCTTCTTCTGATTACTTGTTAAGAGCTCCTTCTACTTCATTTAATATTGATTATTTAGAATTTAGATGATTTAGTAACTTCATGCCTGCTTCCTATTTTTTTAAAAAGGTTTATATTTTCAAAAAGAAATTTTGATATTTACTTTGTAACTAAACTTAATAAATTTTGAAATGAAAAAAAGTATGATTCTTATGAAATATGCGGAATGATTGCCAAACAAAAAGAATGCATAGGCTTCTTCTAATTCTAACAAAAAACAATCACAAAAGCAGATTTCCGCGAATATGAAGAATTAAATTTGCGGAATTCTGCTAATTAGCGGAAAAACCACATGTATGAATAATCCATTCTTGGACTTTCTGTTTTTCTTGGCCACAAAACTAAGATGTTTGAACTGGTGAGTGGTGACCCTTTATATTGTATCTTTAAGATATGGCTTAGTGGGCAAGAACATTTAATGCAATGACTGACACAGGGGTGATTGCGACACAAAGTAAAAAACCCTGAAAATTTTTTATGCAAAAAGTCGGTATCACTTTTTACGCAGCATAAAATGTACCAGTGCTGCCCCCAGGCTTGGGCGGGAGGGCGCAGCGCCCTGCCTGCCCTTGGACTTTTAAAATAAAAGTTGAGAAAATAACTTGAAGTCCAGCGACGATTTCAGGAAAAGAACGTAAAAATGCGTTATTAAACAAAAAATTTAAGTTCGGAAAATGAGTTCAACTTTTTGCAATGTTTATCGGGAAAATAACTAAATCCAAAAAACTCCAAGTTTTTTTTTATGGTTCTTTTAAAAACAAAGTACGAAAATAATTTACCACTTTTGGCGATGTTTACATCGGGAATGTAAACATCGCCAGCCACGGGATTTGGCGGCGAGAAAAAATTTCAAAATGGCGCCAACGCCCGGTTATCCGTAACAATAAAAGCACATGGGACGTGTGGTATCGTTCGTGTGCGGAGCAAAGATGATTCGCGCCATCACAACCCTTGCTGCGTAAAGGGTTGCTACAAAGGGACTGTTTATCGCTTTTCAGCGTATTTTTTGTTGCCATTCGCTAAATTTTCAATTTTGAAGACTAAATATTCCGATTTTTAAAACACGGAAGGAGGATATGAAAAACCCGGATTTCCGGGGTACACCCGGAATACAATCCCCCCTGGACTGACATCCTTATTAAACTAGATTTTATTGCCAAAAAACTAAAAACAATAAACACTAAAACATCTTACCTTAGCTCAAAACAAAGCAGCGTAAACATTTAATTTTCAAAAATGCATTAACTTTCCAATAGAGTGATTGCAATTCACTTTTAAATGATGATTTTAAAAGAACAAGATACATAATAAAGTAATAGTTTAAGTCATTTCTCTTATTTACTGCTGATAAATTAATAAAACAAGTTAAACAAACACTTTTTGATATACATGTCATAGAGAACAAGGGATTAAAAAATGAGATATACCTTCAAAAGGAGAGGCCAATCTTTGCAATTCAAAGATGGTGGCTTTTCTGATGGAGCAACAACAAAATTTTCTTCCATTTGAACATCCTGACATGAGAAAAGACATTTTAAAATATTATTGTAGTGAAATTCAGGGCTCGAAAAATCTTTAACATTTTACATGCCCTGCCAGGCATGTTTGTCTAAAACATACATGCCCAAACAAAAATTTTTCATGCCCAGAAATTTATTTTATTGCTCATTAATAAAGAAAATAAGAATCTGCCGTGTAGCATTAATCAGACAAAACTAAAATTAACAGCTTATATCAAGAATTATTTTAACATCAATTTAAATCATTAAAATAAATATAGTGTAATAAGTCGTTACAAGTAAAAATTTCCAACATTTACATTGTATTACCAATTTTATTGTCGACATGCCTGTCTGGTACTGTTTAAAATGAATTTTGAGCTCCGGTAAGGATGCAGGATTTTTCAATAAGACACAAAAAAAAAAAAAAAAAAAAACAATTTTTGGAAAGAAATATTTGATTAAAAAATTACCGCATTTTCGGGAATATGCGCTGCGACGCATATGAAAGAAAAGGTGAAAAAATTGCTGATGCGGCGCATACGATCTTTTTTTTTTAAGTTTAAAAAAAAAAAGAAATTATTTTTCAAATATATTAAAAACGCTGTCACTGGATGGCGCCACATCATTTTTGTTCCATGTGAAGTGCAGGCGGCGGCAGTGTCCACGTGCTTCAATGGCGATGTTGACGTCCCGATCCGAAAAACCCGTAATTTCTGCTTCGCTACTTTCGTATTAGTTCGTGGATAATTTTCCTACTCTGTCGCATTTCTGCCCAGATTCAGATCGGACGATAGGAGCACGGAAGGCCCTGAGCTATGCAGCCTTTTTCAGTCGGACAGCGAGAAGAGCGATTTCGATGGTTAAATCTGCTTTTTTTTTTTCTGATTAAATCTGCTTTTTTTCCATTAGTGGATGCGACCCACTTGTAAAAAGCGAGCCCAACGGCGATGACCACTTAAATAAACGTGGAGCGCCACGGAGAAAAGGGTCCGCGTCCGGCGCTCTGGATAGTTGCATTAGATAACCAACAGATGTCTCCTAAAAGTAAAAAATACAAAGAAAGTATGGGTGATTATTTAAAAAAAAGAAAAGCTTTAAAATATTCAATTTATTCTACTTTTCTTCACCTAATTGTGCTATAATAACTAAAATTTTGGCACGCGGCGCATACGCTAAAAATTAATTTTCTTGAATGGAAATCGCGACTGTGGCGCATACTCCTGAAAATACGGTAAGTGCCCTGCCGTATGTAAAAGTAGAAGACAGGGTTCCCATCAAGAATATGATACAAAATAAAGTGACCATTTAAGAAAAAAAAAGTGACCAAAAAAGTGATCAATTTAAAAAAAAAGTGACCAAATGAGAATAAGCTTTGCCGTTACCACTAAAACACATGTAGAAAAAGGTTTATAGGTTTTTAAGCAAAAAAAAAATATACCGTTACATTTATTTTCTTCACATGCAAAAGTTCCATCTAGAACTATGTGAGCTTACTTTCATACATTCCAACTTCAGATTTATACTCTTGCTATCTCTCTCTTTCTAAATTCTCATTTAGCTCTAGTTCTTGATTGCTTCAAATGCACCGTTTTCAATATTCATTCACTCATTAATTAATTTACTCGTTCATGAATTTGTACACTTATTTATTTTTTCATCATTCATTTATTTACTCATTTTATTCTTTCACTCATTCAGTTATTCATTGATTTATTCTTTCACTTATTCATTCATTCTTTGAGAAATATCCTTAAAAATCCCGGTCAACAAATTTCATAAAAAAATAGGCTCGTTTAGTTCATGTTGAACTTCATATCTGTACATGTTCTTTGGCCTAACATCTTTCCGATAAAGTTTGTTCCAAGCGAATCCGTCAGCTAGATCAGGATTTATATAGGATTGAAATTTCCCCGCTAATGTTAATAACAAGCTGTTAATAATAATGTTAATAATTTTAAAAAAAGCGCTAATGTTAATTTTTTTGAACTGTTTAAAAAGGAACAAAAATTGTTCAAATCTAAAAAAATATTTCACACCAATAGCTTCTTCCATTAAGCTTGCCCATACGAACTTGGATCATATGCCTAGTGTTTACATAATGTGCTTTATTTATTCCCATAGGCGCTAATGTTAAGATTTTTTTAAATGTTCAAAATTAAACGAAAAATTGTTCAAATGAAAAAGTAAAATATGGAAATAAGATGTCCTGGCCAAGATCTTTTGAATGGGCCAATTTCCTCAAAAGTTATTGGGGGGGGGGGGGGGGGGGCGAACAACAGGCGCACATTTTGCCCATCTCAAAACCCTTCTTTCAAATTTTTCATTCCTTATTTAATTACTTCTTTGACTTTTCTTTATTTTTAATGATATTTTTACGATACATTAAGCCTTTTTTCACACTTTTTTTTTTGGGGGGGGGGGGAAGTAGGCTAAAAACAGCAGAAAGTTCAATCCTTAACTAATCTTCCATAAAAACATCACTATCATCTTAAATAAAAAATCATTTTAAAAAACCAATGATTTTTCATCAGACACAGAAAGAAAGCACTCATACATATATATGCCAGGGGGTGACTGATAATGCTAGAAATCTACAGAATCGACTTTATTTTTTAATGTGTGAAACAAGAAAAATTATTTTAAATGTTTTATCACAAAAATAAAATTAATTACAGGCAATAAAAACATTTAGAATATCAGAGGAGCATGTACAAAATATTTGAAACAATTAGATAAATTAAAGGTATGTATATACCAGGAATATTTTAATCCTTTATTAAAAAATTTAATTCAGAATATTCTTTGATGCCAAAATTAAAACACCAAAGCTAAGTACAGTGAAACCTGTGTAAGTTGCCCTTTTGCGGTGCAACACTTTAGTGGTCAACTTACAGAGGGTGAAGGGCTGATTCCGTTCCTGAAAAAAGTGGTCAGCTTAAACAGGTGGTCAACTTACAAAGGTGGACAACTTTACAGATTTTACTGTACATCAAATGCATGCTAGTGCAAGGCTCAAAAGAGAAAAAAAGTTTAATATTTCAAAATTTGCTTTCATTGGGATTACTACAGAAATAAAGTTAATTTGAATATTATTTATATTTATGTCAAATTACATATTTTAGAGCAAGTAAAAATAAAAATCTTTTGGTTGACAACTAAAGAAGCAAATAAAATCAATTATAAGCATGAAAAACAGGAAAAGGATCAATGCCCAGTTAAATCAAGCAAGGAAATCGCTAAATTAAATGCATTCTTTTCAAATCATTCTGCAAGAAATGATTTTGATTATAATCCTTTGTCCAAAGCTAATTTAGAAAGTACGGATACCAAAAGTGAAATACTTGAAAAGTATACTTTAAGTGCTTAATTATCCTGTAGCAAAAAGTTTTTAACTTGCAAATCACTCAAAGGCTAAAAATGAAAATGATATGATAGAATAGACCTTGAAAAGCAAAAAAAAAAAATCAGAAAAGAAATTCAATACAGCAGGAACGCTCAAAAATTTAGAGAACTGTCGCCCCTGCTATATAAATGGCAACCTCCCCCCCCCCCCCCTCATTCTGTAAAAATTCCAATTTAATCAGTCTTAGATTTCTTTTGAAAAAATGTTGTGATTACGAAAGATTTTTTCTTCTGTATTTTTTTTTTTTTAACTTTATGTGCCCCTTTGCTCTGTGCTTATCTTCATCAGCTTTTATAGATTTAGCACCCTTTATCATTGCCCGAGCAAGCTGTATTTCTGTAAAATCTTGATTTCTAATGCCCTCCTTTAACTTTTCATTTGCTTCGGCAAGTAGCTTTGTGAAAACGATTTTTAGCATTTTTTCTGTCATTTGTACTTTTCCTGGTGTTTATAAGAAAAGGTTGGTGGTTATTTATCACTTTATAAGATACCCAATAAAAAAGATGATTTTAGGCAACAATTTGCTACAAAAAGTGACTTTAAGTGACCAATGCAAAAAAAAAAAGTGATTTTAGGTGAAAAAAGTGACTTGGTGGGAACCCTGAGAAGATTAATGCCAGAATTTTTAATTTTTACATCCCCCGGGCATGTTTCGATTTTGCCCTAACTGAAAAAACCCAAATGGGTTCTTTCAAAATTGTGGCTTAATATTATATTTTACCTAAGTAAACTAATAAAAATACTGATTTAGACCAAATATAATACATACTAATATGTACATTAAATGTCATGGGTATAAATTTTTGAGAGTTAGCTGAAAAAAAAAAAAAAAAACACCTACTTGAAAAAAAAAACCATAGGCAAGTTGTTTTTCCGTCATATCAAAAACAACTGAACCAAATTAATGCACATCAATGCTTCACTCTTTCTTTAGCAATATGAAAGATCTCCTGCAACTTTAAACACAAAGCTACGTATTAAAAAAAAAAATCCATTTCCTAAAAGCACACACCTTAGCAACAATGCCCCTTTCACTGACCCATCATCCGCTAACGGTTGCTACACATCACTCCAACAGCGATGGGGCCAGGTTACCACAGAAAAGAACTTATCGCCAAACGAAAATAATTACAGATTGGTGCGAAAGTTTGAATATCACCGAGGGGAGTTTATACAGCAGAATAGCCAGGCACACTTAGAAGATTTCATTTTGGTTTTCAATATTTGTAGCTGAAAGCCATGGTATCTTAAGTCCATTTTTTGTGATGAAGTTCCCTTATGTAGCTCGAGGCTGTATTGTCAGTACTAAAGCCCATGATCGTAGCTTAAATAGCAACTCTTTTCCTCTATTGCCTCATGACTCTCATTGGAAAAATTTAATAGTTCGGTTAGAAAAGTGAACCATCGTCATCAGGCAAGAAAAACAATAGACAGCGCCTTTAAAAAAACTGGCATTACTAAAGTTTACAAAGCTTTCTTTTATTTTAATTTTAAGTGCTTAAATCATTCACATTCGGCTTTTACATGTTGAAAACTGTATTTTTACCTTATTTAATTTTTTTTTTTTTTTATGCTATGTATTATGCATGACATTAGTGCTTTGCTGTTATTTGTGCAGCAATCTTTTAACCGTTTTAGCATCTATCTGCTATCTGTTCATGGTCTTTTATATAATTTTATTACTAGTCCACAATAAAAAGAATACAGAGTTCAAATATTAGGTCCTTTCTTAGTACAAATACATGTTTTTATTACATCTAGGGCATTTCATAGTGAGCAACAATAACGCACAGCACATTATTCGTGGATTATATATCGTAACGCTTAATCCACAGTCTTTTTCCACCATTTCAAATAATACTATCAATGGAATATCTACACTTTTCTCCTCCATCCCCTTTGCTTGTTAGCATGAGGCCTTAGGGAAAACCTAACCCAGGCTTGAGGAAATGGACCAGTGAATTCGAATTTGTTTAGAAAAAACATAAGTGGCCAATTTAGCGAAAATGGTTGCTATTAAATCAATTTTTTGATAAAACAGTCACCCAAGGTCGATTTGAGTAGTCACTTTTTTGTCACTAGTAAGGACCTGGACTGAAGAAATTTTTTAAATACCAGAATTTGAAAAAATGAACATTTAAGCACTTTGCAGAATTGGAAAAGTTACGAGGCATTGAAACATCGTAAAAATAAGATAAATGAAACAGGTTTTGTTGAAATGGGACTTATTTTTATTTTCACTGTTTAGCTTTCCTTCAAATATTTCCATGAATTCTGACAAATTTCTACATTTTTTAAAGCACATTTGAAGAAAGATTGAAAAAAGTGACAAAACCTCAAAAATACGACTTTTATGAAACGTTGAAAGAAGTGAGAAAGGGACCAATACCTGCAAAGAAAATGCGCAAAGTAATTTTGTTAAAAAAAAAAACACCTAATTTAATTAGCTACTGACGAGATGTGCTGCAGCTTGATGGGAGAGGGGGGGGGGGGTCTGAAATTCATGAAGAAAATGAATTTTGTTCAAGCATGTATCACAAAACTGGGGCGGCCACTGATTAAGCAAATTAATTTTCTACGCTTTGCTACAAAATGCACTGGAAATTTTCAGTCACATAAGTTCATCAGATTTTTCACCATTATTCCTTAACAATTTCCAGGTTAGGTTTCTAAAATCAAAAAGTAGCATAAGAGCACTAAATTTGCACACGGGCCAAATTATTTGCTCAGTAAAGTGCAATAATAACATTTTGGACCTAATTTAGATACTTTACCTTTAGTATTCAGACCTATTAAAATAACCAAAAATTAAGAACACAAGCTATCAATTTAATTAACAAACACAGCTTGAGTATAATATAACAAGAACTTTGAGAATGCTCTTACGCCTAAGGATTTCTTTTTCTTTTTTTTCTTCTCACTTGATTTAAGGATAGGCACATCTGGAATAAAGTAAAAAAAAAAAATTATATGAAACATTGACAGAAATTAGTATAAAAAAACCTCTATATTATGCATGCATAAAGTTTGAGCATTCCATTCATAAGAGTAGCCCCACCATTTACAAGTGTTAAAATTACATAACAATAAATCTCTAGACTCATCTTGCAAATAATTTGAATTCACAAACGAAAATATATAGCAGATTCTTTCCTTGCTACTGGATGCAAAATTTGCCAAAGTTTATTTTTCAATGGCAATTTTTTTGAGAAGTTGAAACTTTGTATTACCTTGAAATTACTGATTATGCAAGGTGAATCAGAAAAAGTAGCTGGTGATTTTGGGAAAAATATAGGACTTATGGGAAATGTAGGACGACTTCTACCCCTAACAAAATAAGTAGCATTTTTGCATTGTTTACACTGTAAATGGGAGTAAAACTTGGCGCCAAGGATTTCCACCAGCTCTGGCGATTTTTGAAAAACGCGCCAAAGCGGCCATGTAACTAAGTTTCCCCGTCAACTGACTTAACAATTTTCATCCCTAACTATATCATCACAATCAATTGTTAATGAGTACCTTAGCTCAGAATGTTTATAGATTGTGGAAAAACAAATTTAAAAAAGCACAATTTAGTGACAAAACATACACTACAAGTTTTTATGCCATAATGCTTTCTCATAATTGAGTTAAGTTCAGGCCATATAAGATTATTCATCTCACAAAGCTACGATCCGCTGATCAAGAAAATGCAAAACATTTCTGCTACACATAAAGAGCGATGAGTTGAATGTCAAACTTGAAATGCAATAACGTACGGAACAATATTTAATACATTACATCAATAATTGTAACTAGCGTAAATCACAGCAGAAAATCAGATTTTATTGAAACTTAATCAATAATCAACAGCCTAAATATGTTTTTCTTGTGATATCAACAATGCTTTAACCATTCGTTTACGCGGCACATAAAACACAGCCAAAAATAAAACACACACACACATATCAAAGATTTACATTATGATGTGTAAGGTCTATACTACGGATAAATCAATAAAATAATACCTTGCTCCATTCCTAATACTTCCATGATTTGTTTGCAAAATTAACGTTGCAACACGTGCACGTTACAGCCAAAACATGCGGCGGCTTCCACACAGGTGCAGTCGTAGTTAAAATTGAAAAGCTACAAACGGAAAGAAGAGTTCTTCTTTTTGAGTTCCTCATTTGTCACCTGTTTTAATTTCTTCAGCAGCAGTTTTCAAATGTTCCCTTGATTTTGCAATCGCTAATTTATGACTTTTTAAGCATCCTCTCAATCATCAACGTTAACGTCACAACTTTCCTCCAATTTCGGGAACAGTCCCCAAATTTTAAGTTTTTTTTCTCTACGTCCCCAAAAATAAAATTAGTATCTGGACGCGAAAAGTGCCCAAGTTTAAAGATTTGCAACTTTTTGTAATCAAATTTACAAAATATACGAATACATGTGCAAAATTCACCTGAAGATTTGCGATGAATAAAAACACATGACACCATGGCCCGGTACTACAGCATCTCTCGTGTGGTACGGGCCATGAGGCCTGAAATACAGAAATTGTATATATATATATATATATATATTAGGGATATGAAATGAATATAGTGATTTGGCCGAATACCGAATATTCGGCCATTTCTTCCAGGCCGAATACCGAATATTTCGCCGATGTATTTTTGTTTGTGAATTCAAATTATTCACAAGATGAGCCCAGAGATTTATTGTCATGTAATTTTAACACTTGTAAATGATGGGTTACTCTTATGAATGGAATGCTCAAACTTCATGCATGCAAAATATAGTTTTTTTTTTTTTACTAATTTCTGTCAATGTTTCATATAAATTTTTCTTACTTTATTCCAGATGTGCCCAACCCTAAATCAAGTGAGAAGAAAAAAAGGAAAGAGAAATCCTTCGGCTAAGAGTATTCTCAAAGTTCTGATTATACGACACTATCTACCAAAAAGTATTTGGACACTTTGGAATTTAGACATTTTAAAAAAATTCTGGAGAAATATTAAACTTGTTGTTCTGTATTTTGCACCATGGAAGGAACTCACATTTAAGAAATAAAATTCAGGCTTAGGGCAGTTAGGGGGCGGTCAAAAAATAAAGAAGGAAAAAAAACTTTTGAACATCTTGTATCAAAAAATGATCGAAATGTCCTGTAACTTTCTCAAAACATTTTTAATTATATACGCAATGCTTACACCCGCTTTTGTCAGAATAGCAGTAATATTCATGAAGATATGGGCATTTGTTTTAAATATTCGAAAATTTTCGCAAGTGTTTTTTGCTTATAACTCGCGAAGTTCTATCTCAAATTACATTAAACTTGCAGACAACTTTGACAAAATAAAAATTAAGTATGGTACCAAAACGTGGGGAAAATGTAATAAATAGTCGATGAGATTTGAGCAGTTTTATTAAAACAAGAGTGATTGTGCATGCGCGAAAGATATTAATTATTTTTTTAATAATTTGGTAGTGAGATCTATGGAGCAACTTATGTAAAAGTTTCAGTTGAATATAGATATTTTTCAAAGAGATGTAGATCGTATACAGTGAGCCGTATTTAGCAAGCTCTCAAATTCGAGAGAAAAGATAAGGGGTCTTCGACAAATTTTTATATTGCATGATAATTTTGGCAAAGTAAACAATAGCGTTCAAATTCAGACTCCATAAACACAAATAATGAAATTTAATTCAGTTTAACATCTGTCAATTTTCCAATTTATCATGCAATATAAAAATTTGAGGAAAACCCCATATCATTTTTCTCCATTTTGAGAGCTTGCTAAATACGACTCACTGTATGGTGTATATCTCTTTGAAAAATATCAATATTCAATTGAAACTTTTACATAAGTTGCTCCACAGATCTTACTACCAAAATATTTAAAAAAAATAATTCATATCTTTCGCGCATGCGCAATCACACTTGTTTTAGTAAAACTACTCTAATCTCATCGACTATTTATTACATTTCCCCCAAGTTTTGGGACCATACTTACTTTTTATTTTGTCAAGTTGTCTGCAAGTTTCATGTATTTCGAGATAGAACTTCGCGAGTTATAAGCAAAACACTTGCGAAAATTTTCGAATATTTAAAACAAATGCCCATATCTTCATGAATATTACTGCTATTCTGACAAAAGCGGGTGTAAGCCTTGCATAAATAATAAAAAATGTTTTGCGAAAGTTACACGACAGTTCGATCATTTTTTGATACAAGATGTTCAAAAGTGTTTTTTTTTTCCTTCTTTAATTTTTTGACCGCCCCCTAATTGCCCTAAGCCTGAATTTTGTTTCTTAAATGTAAGTATGTTCTTTCCATGGTGCAAAATACAGAACAACAAGTTTAATATTTCTCCAGAATTTTTTAAAAATGTCTAAAATCCAAAGTGTCCAAATACTTTTTGGTAGATAGTGTATTATGATGCTCAAGTTGTGTTTGTTAATTAAATTGATAGCTTGTGTTTCTAATTTTTGGTTATTTTATAATAGGTCTGAATACTAAAAGTAAAGTATCTGTCAAATTAGGTCCAAAATGTTATTATTGCACTTCACTGATAAAATTGAATATTCGGTGGCCGAATATTAAAATTTCTTTAAAATCGTCGGAATGGAAAGTATTTGTCAAATTTAAAAGTATTCACCAAGTCGAACACCAATTCTACACATAAATCTACTGTGATGTATGATGTGAATATGTTTGTTAAGAATCTAAACTATCTAAAGATAATGCATTTTCTGAACTGTTTTGAGTGCAATAAAACAGAATTTAACCCACGAGTGGAATAGAAAAAAAGGTTTTAATGTAAGCATTAGTAAAATGTTACTAATTATTTAATTCAAATGAAAGAAATACTATTGCTTAGTAAACTTTTATCTTTCGCAAAATAGTTTTATGAAGATATTTTAAACGTAATAAAAGTTAATATTTTTATTTTGTGGGGTTTTTTTACATACCTAATTTTAAATATTTATTGCATTTAACTGGAGTATATTTTTAATTTTCAAAAACAGCAATAACTTATACTATCTTGATATTCATGAAATATTCTAGGCTTTTCACATTTCTATTTTACCCAATATTCACAATATAAATCAGTCTACCCAAACAGAGTCTGACTTCCACTTTGTTAATAATAACAAAATAAAAGTCTCATAGTCTCTATCATAATTAACTATTACCAGCTTTCGGAAGCAAATGCTAAGTATAAAATACAATATTATAGAGTTAAAATATGTTTTTGCTCAGTCAAACCTATAAACAATGTTTAAAAAAAGTAGCTTTTCCCTAAATTATTTTTATTTATTAAATCTTTATACTACTGTATTCTTTTGCAATAACTATAATTCAATTTTAAATGTTTAAATTTACTAATTTCTTATTTTTTTAAACATTTCTACTGTAGCAGAACTATTCGGCCGAATAGTCCATCAATATTCGGCCAAAACCGAATTTGATCTTACAGAATATTCGGCCAGACTTTATATTCGGCTTAGGTCATGAAATGTCTATTCGGCCAAAGGGCCGAATTTAAATAGTGGCCGAATAGTCGTTACCATCCCTAATATATATTATATACGAGTATATAACATTTTATATTCATTTCTAAGCTTGACAAAAAATGGAAGGTAGTTCGTGACGTTATCTAGCTAGGGTCCCGTAATACATGTGGAGGGCCCTGAATGTGACAGATAATAAGGCCTCCCTAAGGTTCTAAGCATTCAAGAGCAGTGGCGTAGCTAAGGGGGGGGGCGGGTTTTTTGGGAAGCCTGGTGCCCTTCCCCCTTCTCTCTGGATACGGCATTGTCTAATTTTGGTTGATTATGAGAATCTGTTGGGAAAAGTATGTAACATCGTCTTAAAAGAACCTGATTTAATTCCCGAGTTGCTTTCGGGGACGACTAAAAGAAATAAAAGGGATTATACCTCTCTCTTTATTGCTGCCTATATCACACTGCTGTTGTAATAGAGTGAACCCACTTCTGAAGGGATAATACTGTGCATCATTCTTAGAAAAATTATAGAGCTCTCACTTATTTACAGAAGACACTTTTACTCACTACATTAACTTGTATTTCTTTTTTTTTCTGCAAATGTACACAAAATTAGGAAGCATATTTTGGGACAGTTCGTTTAGAAGGGTGTCCTAAACTCACATATGTATTACACTCCTAAAACACCAATCCATATTCAATTTAGAATTTCAAAAAACTTTTGCACTGAAAAAATTATCTTGCTGTTTTTGTTTCTAATGCCACTTGGGTATCCAAGCTCCACTTTGCAGGGCGACCAGGAATTAAGGCAGTAAGGAGCGCCTTCCGTTTATAGATGACCGCCACAATGGTGGAAGAACGACTTTGATATGGATGGCACCAGGTGGCGCCACCACGAATACGCCACCTTACTTTCTTGACCTAAGAGTGAAGGGAAGGGAAATTCTCGACTATCTGGTACCCCCGGTACTGCCTCGGGACCTCAGGGTTTCCGAATTTTGCATGCACGTATCTGCAAGTGTACATGGAGGGTCTTCAGCGGGTCGGGTATCGAACACCCAATCTTCCGGTTGGAAGCCCGACCCCCTAATCACTAGGCTTCCACGTCCCAAAATATCTCGTACTTATATAGACCGATTCAAATATCCTTATTAGACACAAAAGAAGCGTAAGAAGTACTGGTAATTTTTAAATAGATGTCTCCGAGAACAAACATTCTTGAACTCGATGCTTACTGTGTCGATGTCAATAATTTGCTCTCGGTCCCTTTAACGTACATTGCCATTATTATATAGTCGTAAACGTAAGTACAGCCAAGGGCGGATCTAGAAAATCTTCAAGGGGGGGGGCGATTTTGGAAATCTCGGGGTTCAATGTAAGGATGGATGGAGGAGATTCTTCATTCCTTTTCAACAATCCCTCCGCCCCCCCCCCTTTTTTTCAAACAGCAGGAACAACAACAACAAAAAAAAATGCTAGTGTAGTGATATTTAAAATTTTACTAGCACATTTTTTTAATGCATATACGTTTATTCAAAGCCCTTATAAAAGAAACACAAGCTGACGTTTTTTTGCTTTCGCAAATCTGTCTATAATTTTTTCAACGTCCAATCTTTATGGATATGCAATAACGCTAATTCAGTGAGTCTACCATCACTCATTCTGCTTCTTAGCCAAGTTTTAACCGAGTTAGGATTTCCTTCAAGCTTTTTCAAGAAAAATGTAGGCTTGTAAATACATTTTCTAAATTTGAATTGATATGTCTAAATTACAAAATAATAGCAATTATTAGTAATATATTTTCTAAAATTTTCAAAATGTAATACTAAATATGTACTAAAAAAACCATCAACGAGTATGTGCAATTTATATAAACATCTGTAATTATGAATGTGCAATGAAATGTTTCAGACTCCAGGTTTTAGCGTAAATGCTGCAGGAATTTACACCACGTGCTAAGGGTTGGCTAGCTGTCACCAGTTTGATGGGTAGAAGAAAAGAGCAGGGAATCTCTTTCCCATTACTCCGAGGATTAGCAACTCAGCAATACTAAAGGACAAAGGGACAGGGGGAAAGCATAGAACTTGAAGGGCTATTAGGCTGGGATTCCAAGAACATAAAAAAATGGCTGGTCCCGGGGCACAAAGAGTAAAAACTCACTTAAGGAGTGTTGTTGTAGTATCCACTTGAATCAGCCCAAGGGGGGGGGGGGCGATCGCCCCATCGCCCCCCCCCTTAGATCCGCCGTTGGGTACAGCGGCATTATCTCACTGTGTACCACTGCTCCATGCCTTATTGTATTCAGTAAGGGAAAAGGTGGCCCAAAGTGGATTAGAGCCGTGGCCGTCGAGAGGAGGTGTCAGACATGGTTGATTCATGGGTAAAGGGCTCTCGTTATTAGAGTAGTGCAGTAGAAAAATGTCCCTATGGCCTGTTGTTATGTCCCTTAAAATAAGGTTAATTGTTTTATATTTAACCCCTTCATTCCAAGTGTACCCGATTGTGTACATTTTAAAATACTGTTTATTAACTACTGTTTGTGCAATTTGAAAGCTAAAACACCGAATTGTTTTTGAAATTAATCAACAGATAGTTTAATTCATTTCAAACACGGAAAACCCGGAAAGTGGGCATTCATTATTATTTAAACTAATTATCAATTGAAATTAAAAAAAATATTTTAGTTATTTTGTTTTGTAATCATTTTTTGAATCAAAGAACCAAAACATTGAGTCAAAATTGTTTGTGCTTAGTTCTGAGGTCTGAGGAGGATAAAGTTTAAAAATTTTCTATTTTAAATGGGAGGGAGTCGGTCTGGGGCGGCGTCCAGACCGACATGGGACCCGCCTCCGCTCTTGGTGGCCCTGATTAGAGGGCAGAATGTGGATTTTTCGTAATTTCTCAAAAGTGAGAATCAGGCCCCGTAAGTTGATGGGCTAAAGACTCCCTAAAAACGCTCTAAAAACATACCAAAATTGAGCCCAAAAAAATGCCGTTGAAGTTGAAAAATGCATTTAAGATCTGAAATCAAAATTCCATTAAAGCATTTAAAATACGGTATAATAGAAGCATCGGTAATGACTTTCAAAAATAAATAAATAAATAAAAAGTAAATAATAAAAACAATACACCATTAAATGGTTATTTCAATTCAGATAGAGTTGGTGTAAATTTGAGCTAAAAAAGATCACTCAAGGAACAGTTTTATATAAACTTTTAATCGAAAAAAGGCTAAAACATAGTAAAATGCTCTGAGAAATGAGAAAAAAACTTAAAAATGCAAAAAATACTGTAAAAATCGTTTAAAAATGCTCAAACACAGGAAAAAGGTCGAAAATTCAAGAAATGCAAAAAAAAAAAAAAGAAAAATGAATTATCATTAGGGTTGTAAGTTTGTCGCGCCGCGAATTCCCGCGATGATTTTCGCGATTTTTAAAGCTTTTCCTAAACTCAGCGAATTTTTCTAATTTCATTTTTTTTTTTAATTATTGACGCGCGAAATGTACGATTTTAAAAAGATTTCAGAAACCAAGGATAAAATCTAATCATCCATTTGTGCCATCATTTGTGCCAAGAGAAAATTCAAAATTATTTTTTTGAAAGCAGTAAAAATAAACATAGATTTTGCCAACTAGCCTCAAAAATGATTGAAGAATGCTGAGTTTTTGATCCTAGTCAATACAAATATTTAAATGTTTTTGACGGAGTTAATAATCCTTCCATTTTTAATATTGGCCTTTATTTTAGGATGACGAATAACTTTCATAGCAGATATGATATATTTTGTTATATTTGTTTTGGCAAACATTTCGCGAAATTTGCGGCTTAGGAAAAAGTTTAAAACTCCGTTCTAGTGACCGCTACTGCCATTGCTCAGCAATGGGGAATAGCTTGTAAGTTCAAAAATAAAAGAACTGCCAAAGTTAAAAAACACTTTGATAAGTTGGCTGTAGATGAGCGGCTCCCAAATCCGTAAAACATTATGAAGTAACAGTTTAGTTTATAACGAGACTCTAGACATTGCCATAAATCAGATCATGAGTCGTTTTGAGCCTCAGCCAAGTTGCTAGCCTTTTTGAAATTCTTAAGCCTGATTTCCTTTCATAGGTAAATGATGAAGAATTGCACAAAAAAGCAAATCTGTTGGCAGTGGAATATAAAGAAGACCTACAAAATGAGTTCAATAATGAACTGCAGAGCTTTTGCTTAACCTTGCGTGGTGAAATTAAAAACTGTAAAACTGTTTATGATGTAACGTATCTCCCTTTAGTTGAAAACTATGGGTTGGCGTGCAGCACACCAAGCGTGTGTACCGCTTATTTAGTTTTTTTAAAAACTCTACCTGCGACAGTTGCGACCAGCGAACGATCTTTCTATAAATTAAAAATTAGAAAGCACTACTTAAAGAGTACCAAGTTCCAAGAGAGAGGTGTACAACAAAAAAAAAACAAACATTTAGGGCAGCTCGCATGCATTTGCCGCCAAACTTCAACTGATCTTTCTTGGAAATTGGCGAAAGGTTTGCCATAGCTTTTCGCTCGGAATTCCTAGAAATTATAAGTTGTTCAGGGGGGTAGGTCGTTATCATTATCGTACCATCTTCCGGGGTCTTTGCTGCTCTCAGGCAAACCGCAAAATGAAAACAGATGTTTGGTCTTTCTTTCTTAGCTGTGTTAAGAGCTAAAGCATTATTACACTTGTATTTTTATACATGTGGGGTCGTTTGAGTACGAATACACATAATAGGCTTGTTTTCGCTACTCACCCTTTTGAGTTTAAAAAGGAAACATGAATAAAGATTCAAGTTAGGAGATAAAAATTAATTTAGCTTAGCGAATAAAAATACTATCAGTATTATTGAGTATTCTTCAACTGTTTATTTTATTAGATACAATATGAAGTATATCTTATTCAAATTTTCACTTCAAGCAAATGTGTGAAAAAGGTCAGTACCGGGTTTGAAGTTTTCCGAGGCGAGACAAAACTATCCCTCCCCCCCCCCTCTCCATCCAATTATTAGTCACATTTCATAAACTTTTATGTACTGGGCTTTTTTTTTTTGAGGATTTTCTACTTGGTGGCCACTGATAAACCCAGAAAACTTTCTTAATGTTCCCACGACATGGCCCTTTCATCTCGACATTAGAGCGCACCCCCCCCCCCCTTAACTGCGTATGTAAAATTCTGACAGTTGAAGGGATGGATTCTCCCCCATTTAAAAAATTTTGAGGCCTTAGGAGATGCATTTGGGATTGCAAAAATATTAGGGAAAAAAGCAAACAAAACTGCTTAAAATTTAAACGATTTTACTCATAAAAATATTCATAGAAATTCAAAACAAAATGAGCATTTTTTTTAAATCCAGGGAGCAGGACCCCCCTCCTCTTACTAACGTCTATATCGAAAAGACACACGTCTGCCTTCTCCCCCCCCCCTTCCCAAACGACACTTACAATATCCCCTTCCCCCTCCGACCTCCCGCCTGTTCCCAAAAGGATGCTTTGAAAATTTGGAAAAGAAAAACTATTTTATTGTTTAAGCATAGCATGAATTATATTTCGCTGTTACAAGGGGAAAAACCCTTGACTTTTTTTAATTTAAATTTTGACATTTGCAAAATTTGGGCGCCCCCAGAGGAGCGGCCGACTAATCAACAACGCAACATATTGAGTATACCTAAATTTTAGTTTCCGACAGTTTAAACAAATAAATAATTGTATTAATCTGTTTTAATCGTTATCAAAGTAGCCGGTCAATGGTCAAATCAGAGCTCTGAACCAGGATTTTAATTCTCTTTCCAAAACTTAAATTTTCTTAATTAAATATTTTCCCATTTTTTATTTTTTTTTTCTTCTTCTTCTTTTTCTTTGCCTTTTTATTTTTTGCATCACAGTTGAATTTGCCCACTCCCAGAAGTGCCTCCAGGGTGACAGTGCCTCCAGGGGGAAACTGCTCAGAGAATCGGCATCTATGAAGTTGTTGAGATTTTTGCATCAAACAAAAGCAGACGCTCCGACAAATTTAAGTAAGCTTTGTTTGTAATAAATTTGTTTGTTGGAGTTGGACATTATTTATTCGTTGGACTGGTTCATTCATTTTATTTGTGTTAAATTTATTTTATGTCTTATTAATTACATAAGATGAAAATTTAAAGTGAAAACTTTATTTAGGTATATTCACTCAACAGTCAAAATTAGCACTGCATAAAAAACTTTAATGTATGCTTTAAAATTTAAATAATTACTGTCCTTAGTTATATTAGAAAATCAAATTACAATAATTATAGATTTCTTTTAAAAGGGGCAGTGTTTCGGTATGTGTATTTAGGTAGTGTACTGAATACTATATAGTACTTCGATAGAAATACATAGTACATAGAAATAATACAGTAACTTTACATACATAGTTCGTCGCAGGTACATACTTTTATAAATTTTTTACGGGGAATACAAGAAGCCCTAACAAAATATTTATTTGCGAGGGGGCCTCAACCAAAACCGTTACGCCACTGTACATCCAAGCAGCTTTCTAAACATTACCCCCGACTGTTCTTCTCAAAATTCAATAATTCAGGTAATACAATGTCAATGCAGTGATTTCCATACTTTTCTAAAGTTCTCTGGTGACATTATAAGACAGCTGCAATTTTTCCAAGATGAGGTTCTAAAAATACAATTTTGACGATTTTCGAGGATATGAGAAAACGATATATTCATAAGAATAAATAAATGAATAATTAAATAAATAGGATAAAAACAAATAAATAAATAAATATGTAAAGAAAAAGAAACTCCTTGTAAAAGTTTAATTCATACCTGTTCCTCTCATAGAAAAGTAGTTACTTTACTGTGATTCTACAAGATTCCTACATTTTCCGATCCATATATACCCCATGAAAAAAAAAAAAAAACAAAAAACATAGCCTTAAAAATCTTTTACCTCAGCTGTTAAAGTATTTTATTATAATCTTTAAAATTTTAATGCCTTATCTAAGCTGTAACGCCATATATATTTGTAATTTACCATGATCTATTATAGTTATTGCCACAGTCGTATTTATTTTTGCATATTAAAAACAGAGTAACTAAAGCTAAAATATATTTTAAATAAATACATGCATAAAAAATGAAGTATGTTACATCAGTTGTTCTATTATTTTAGTGCATAATCATATAATTCACCTACATTGGATTAAGGAAATGTTGGTTGATTTCTCTGCATTGACACTGTTCTGGCAGAGAAGAAACATTTACAGAGTTCATTTTTCTTGCAAGTAAATTAAGCACGGTGGGCGGAGACGCGGTTGGGCCTCACGAAAAAAAACTAGCTCGATTGGCGGCAGAATATGATGGTTTGAATTGTTAGATTCTTCAGAAAAACGCTTAGCGGGAAAAATGTTCGAGTACTCCACCCTCTAGGAGCGAAGCGCGCAAAATTTAACCAACATACTTCCTATCAGGATGTATGTGTGCACCAAATTTTAATTTTATGCATTACGTCTTTAAGTTACAGCGAACCACAAAACATTAACAAAAATTACTATTACACCACCCCCTTGGAGCGAAAGGCGCCAAAATGTAATCAGCACCTGTTCCAATTGAGGTCCACTTGTTTTCCAAACTTTGTTTTAATTCTTTCATTACTTCTCGAGATATAGAGCACTCACTCAACTAAAAAAAAACGCTTGATTGCTCGGGCCCCTTCGAATTGATTCACGCCAAAAGCTAATCAGCACTCATTCCCATAAGGGTCCATGTGTGCACCAAATTTCTTTCGATTCCATGCATTACTTTTTGCGTTACAGCGGTCCCCCCCCCCCCCCCCCAAAAAAAAAAGACCACATACAGACACACAGACGGAATTTTTTTGCAAATGGGTTAAATGGGTTCAGCACACCTCAAAATACCTTCTTCTCATATTGGACACAGAGGAAAGTTAAAAAAAAAAAAGCTGTAGTATCATTCAATAATATAAAGTTACATGGACCTACATGTAACGTTATATTCAGTGCCAACTAGAGGCGAATCGGACCATAGTTAAGTCATAATATTTTTATTTACAAATTTTTTTTATTGAGCTATCTATTATCATGCTAGTGTACTTACACAATCTTTTCGCAATTTTTACGGGGGTCAGCTTTTACGATTCCACTTTTTTACGATCTTTTACGCTCGTAATCAATGCCCCCTGCATCGGGAAGCCCCCGCCCCTAACGGGCAAGTCACGTGATCAGCAGAAGGCCAGTCTCTCAGTCTCCGTTGCTAAACACGATGAGTGAGAAAGACCGCTTCGCTTCGCGCTTATTTCTTTTCAATTGACTGCTACTTAAAATAAATCAATATTTGTAAAGAAAAAAAAAACAGAATAATTAGAAATAATAGTCGTGAATTTATGTAAAAAAAAAAAAAACACCAAAAATTCAGTCATTCCAAAATATCTTGTACATTATTTGTTTCTTTTAACGCTTATCTTAAATTCATTAGTTGATAACTTTTCATCTTAACCCATTTTTAATTTAACCTTAACCTTTTTTTTACCTACGCTATGATGTTTTTCTTTAATAAGAAAAAATAAAATCTTGTCTATTTGGAAAAGCAATGCAATATAACTATATTGACATTCTCTCATATATTTTCATGAATTAATTATCTTCTCAAACATTCTATATGAATTTGAAATTTATTTATATATTTATTTCATGTTAATACTTAACACTTGGAAAAACGTAATAACCTAAAATTCGGTACTATTTCTATCAGAACTCTTAAAAGTGTAGAATAAACTTAGACATTGTTTGTAAAAGTTTTACTACAAGCTGTATGATTCTTTCTTTTTTTCTTGTGTTTTAAACAACCATTTGATATTTACTGTTAAATTTCAATATAATATTAAACTGATTTCTAGCCAAAAGAATACACTTTATACAAATATAAGGTACCTTGTGTAATAAAACTTGTGAAACGTTGGACTATGTTTGAACTTGTGTGGGAGGTTATGTAGAAAAATAATGTATATTGGTATATTGCAGTTTCCTATCATTAGAATAAATACCTCTTTTCTCAAAAGTCCCTTTAATTTTTGAGTTCTACTCGTATTTGAGCTGTGGGTAAGGGATCATTCATAAAAGATGTCACGCTTCGAGGGGGGAGGGGGGGTTCGTGAACTTGTGACAAAGTGTGACAAGGGGAGGGGAGGGGGTAACAAGAAGTGTGACATTCTGCATTATACAACATAGCGTGACGCGTGACAATGGGGGGAGGGGGTCCACTGAAGTGTGACATATTGTGACAAAGGGGGGGAGGGAGGTCAAATATATCAGGAAAAAGTGTGACATCATTTATGAACGCCCTCTAAAATCTTTAAAATATTGAAATCCCTTTTAAAATAAAACATAGAAGATTCATTCCACAGCAGTTTTGTGTTACCTGCTGGAAGTGTTAGAACAAAATATTGGTGTATTTAATTTTGAAAATATTAATGAAAAGTTTTCAAACATTTTTATTACAGTCCGTACATTTAGAGCCATCAGTGGTACAAAATTTCTTTTCAATAGGGTCAATAGTTTATTATTTAAAAAATATTAAAATTTTGATACGTACGGAATTTTTGTGATGTCCCGTGCGAAACAAAATTTTAATATTCAAAATGTGGCTCCAGCTGTACAAAATGTTCTAAAAAATTTTAAAAACTTTGCATTAATATTTTCATAATTAAAAATAATTAAATAAATATAACAGAATTTCGCTCAAAAATGTTCCGCACGTAACACAAAAATAAGGTTTAATCACCCAGAAAGCAATACGGGACCGTTCATAAATGATGTCAGGATTTTTCCCATGTATTTGACCCCCCCCCCCCTTGTCACAAAGTGTCACACTTCAACATATCCCCTCCCCCCTTTGTCACAGGCCACGCTATGTTGCATAAGCATGATGGCACACTTCTTGTTACCTCCTCCCCTTGCCGCTACATCACAACCCCCCCCCTCAAAGCGTGACATCATTTATGAATGACCCCTATGCTGTATTCACACAATATAATACAGTGAGTAACCTACCTTTAAATTATAGATAAAACAGAGCACACTTATTATTGCTAACAGTACTCTTGTACAAAATTATGAACACTAAAGAAATGAATAAAGAGTAGCACTACGTTAAAAGTAATTGTACATGAAAGCGTTCAAAAATAACTTTAGTTATTAAATATTAATATTAAGAACAATAAAACAGCTTAGTAATGAATTTGCTATTAACAATAAAACTTTAATTCCTCAACATTATTGACAAATGATAACGTAAAGCATCGCACACCAGCAAGAACAGTGACACAATTCAAAAACGAAACACCTTCGTAAAACATGATTTATATATTTCCAGTTTCTATATTCTTCAAGCGAACTATAAATTAACGAACTTAATTACTTACTCTCTAACTATTCGATGGTTTGAAGTTGTTGCTCATCGTCTTTGATCTCCACACTTTTAAAAGAACTGGATCTTTCATAACTTTGAAATTGACACTTTCTGTCCGGAAGCATAATATAATTACATACTTGCCCTTGCAGCCGTAAACGGCACAATTGTAAGGCATTTTAAAACTTTGAAAATTGATTACAAGAAGATAATATAAACGATAACCAACAAACATACAACAGTACCGGTAGCGGCACAACAAACTGCAATGGCAGATTTGATGGCCTTCTCAAAACCACGTGACATTATTTAGACTACTCCCGTGCAAAGGCTTCCTAGATATAGGGGGCGCTGTCGTAATCCATTTTTTATCTTTTTTTCCTTTTTTCTATCTTCCATATCCAAAATACAGAAAAGTATTGGATCCGTGAAAAATTTTCGAATTTCGACGGTTTACGCGTCTTGAGGTGTGCTGAACCCATTTTGACCATCTTTAGAAAATGTCTGTCTGTGTGTGGTCATTTTTTTTTTTTTTTTGGGCTCTGTAACTCAAAAACTCAAAAAGTAATGCATGGAGTCAAACGAAATTTGGTGCACACATGGATCATGATAGGAACTGGTGCTGATTAGTTTTGTGCACGAATCCATTCGAAGGGGGTGGGTGCAATTGAATATTTTTTCTTGATTAGCGTAGATGCTATATCTCAAAGGGTGTTATGTAAGAATTCGAACAAAATGTGGTATACAAGTGGATTAAATGTGGTATACAAGTGGTATACAAGTGGCGGGTGTTGATTACATTATTTGACGCCATTTTCTTTAAGGTGGAACAATCGAACTTTTTATTAGTTTTTTGCAGGCACTGTAACTCAAAACATAATGCCTAGAATTAAACGAAATTCGGTAGACACATACTTCCTTACTTCCTGATAGGAAGTCTGTTGATTAAATTATGGGGCCATTCGCTCAACAATTTATATTTCAACAATTTTGAGGCTGATCAAAATGCAATTCAAAAAAACATAAATATATATGCCCAGTAAAATACAAAGGAAAGTTAGAGTTTCTACTTAAAGCTAGTTAAGGCAACACTATTCCATTTATGTATTCATTATGTACAGTTCTTTTAATCATATATTTTCCTTTATAATATTTTAAATGTTTGTAAACTCTGTGATAACTTTTATTCATTTATTTATTTATTTTCAGAATTGTTAGGTTTCTTTTCCTAAGTGTTTTTAACATCTTTATACAAGCATTAATTCTAGACAGAGGGGATCATTATACTCTTTCACTGATGCCCATTAGGATTGAAGTTCTCCCTTTTGTCTTCAAAAATAAATACATTTATCTTTTAATTTTTTACGCAGTTATAGTAAAACTAAAAATAATGTTGTAGTACAACGAGAAGTAAATGTTTTAAGTATTATAAAGCATGTGATTTCATAGCATTTTCCTGCGTAGGAAAAATAAAAACACAAGATATTTCATGAAAATTATTTCAGAATCATTCTATTTCATTAAAAATTTGTCTGAGAGCAACATTTCTTGCAATGGACAGTGCTCTCCCTGAAACTTAATAATTGGTTGTGGTGATGTTGTTGGGGGGGGGGGGGAGTAGGGGGATAATGGGTCGTCTAACTCAAATATCGCACATCGATTTGACCACAAGTTTTTTTTTTTTTTTTTAGAAAGAACGTAATGGGTGAAAAATAAATATTTTTCTTTTTATTTGAAAGGCTTGTCTTGATATTTCTTGGTTAAGTAAATTATCAATAAATATAAAACTCAATGTTAAAAAGAGTTTGTTACTATTAAGCAACGATATTAAAAGCAAACAAGAGTTTGAGTAAAGGCTTCTCTGAAACAAAAATTTAACTCATTCGGTCAGTTTTCAGACTGAAGTCTGTTCTAGACTTTTTAAAATCAACTTCAAAACGTAATTTATCATACAGATGATTACTTTTTTGTGACAGTCACTCAAAGTGAGTGTGCCATTTGCTATGTTATTTTAAAATAGATAGAGTATTCATATGAAAACCGTATTTATGCTAAAAAGAAAAAAATGAAATAGTTATTGGTGAAAAAATATATAACCGACTTAAAACTGAAAATTGCGCTAAAAAGTAAAAAAATAAATTCTTTCTCTAAACAACATTGATACGAATTTTAAACATAATTTTAGAAGTCGACTCAAAATTATGACAGTCTAATTATCATTACACCATGTAAAATAATAAATTAACTCTGTGCTGAGTAAACTCTAATAAAAATAATTTCACATTAAGAAAGCACACATTAGCTTTAAAATGCAGACATATGTTTGCTTGGTTCAATGCAATAGGGACCTTCCAGATGCAAAGCTTTATTTTTCTAAAATAAAATTCTTTAAGTTTCTTCGAGGCATTAGCTTCATTTGGATGTTTTGCTTTCTTAAGGTGATTTTTTTTTTTTTTTTACAGATTACACCATGTGTTACTTTATATCGGAACTGTAGCAAACTCTGAGCCATTTTTGTTTGTAATGGATTCATGATTACAAAAGATTTTAATTTTAACTATCATAATTTTGCCCAAACTTCAAAAATTTTGTTTAAAAGTCATATGGACGTTGTTTAGAAAAATAATTTATTTTTTACTTTTTAGCGCAATTTTCAATTTGAAGTTGGGTATATATTTTTTCCCCAAAAATGATTTTATTTATTTCTTCTCTACGCTTTTCCGCATCAATAAAAGGTTTCCTCTTTTGATCTCAGCAGGTTTGGAGAAGATGCGAGTAAAATCGATCCAAACTTTCCTGCTCAAGAGGAGGGGGAGGGAAAGTTGTGCGCTCCTATAAAAGAGTGTTCGATTCCCCCTTAGAATACGGGAGTGGGAGTAACCCTCATCTCGGAGCAAACCTTGCGCATGTCGTTGATCAACGGAGAACGTGCGGTTTTATTCGATCTCCTTGGTATTCTCAATCATTGATTATATAGATTGTTCTAAAAATAGAATTCAATTTTTAACTTTGAATACATTATTTGTAAATGTTCATGTGCATTTTGGTGTTTCAGGACGGTATAATTCCAGGATGAAAGTTTTCAAGTGGTATACAAACAAATGATCCTCTGATTCCAGACAAAGATTAAAATTTTCGCTTTAACAGTCATTTAGTCGTACATTAAAATGTAAGTATCATGAAATGAAGTGTTCCTTTTTTATGCTGATAAATTATTTTTTAACAAATGTGAATGATTTAATGAGTTCCTCGCGTGAATTGTTCTTTCTATTATTGATTTTATTCAAGGCCATTCCTGTGATGGTATCGTCCATTTAAGAAGTAAGCCTAAAATGTTAATTCATTTTCATTTTTCAGCAGAGTCAAGTGAGGCATCAGGGACTTTCGAGCTTGTCTGACAAGTTTTTTTTCTTCCTTTCAAACCTTGAGAATAACATTTTTTTTTTCATCCAAACGCCGTCAACAAAAAGTTATAATTTCACCTAATATGATCATCCCCGAAAGTCGGTAGGGTCTTGTTTACGAATTGAATTAGCAGTTTTTTTTAAAGGTGTAGTGTTACTCCTTGTATTTTATTGTAAGTGTTTCTTTATAATACTCTTGATATTTTTCATGAACGGTAATGTCGGAATTTCGTAAACTTTGCAAAAATTTACTAGATTTACGTCATTTTGGAAAACTTGATTATCTTATAATATTGAACTGAAAGCTGACTGTTATGTATAAAACTGATATATTTCTTTGCAAAATAGTATTTGCAGCTTTTATTTTCTTTTCATCTATTGCGAAAGATTTAATTTTATTTTGTTCATTAGTAAGCATTTTACTTCTCAACATTTCTCCAATTTATATAATGCTTTTTGTTTTGATAGATTTCGGTTCAAAAACAAAGTAAATAATTCGTAACATTTTTAGTTTTGAGAAAAAGTATATAATCGTTTCGTTGTCTTCAAGGTAAAAAAAAAAGATAACTACACGTGCTACTGATTGTGATAGTTAACTTTGAGTACTTAATTTCATGTTTTGAAAGTCTAGCCTCTTTATTTACACAATTTGGTTAAAATTTTCCAAATTAACACTGATTTATTTGTATTCGCGCAACTTAAAGCAAAGCTCATTTTTAAAAATTTATTTAGTACCTATCTAAAGTATGATGATAAACTTGACTGTTTTTTTTTTCTGATTTGCAGTTTAGACAATTTCATTTGTCAAAAAGATTCAAATTTTATAAGTATAATCGTATAAACTTACTTTTTAAGAAATTGTATCATACCTCAGCATATGATCCTTTCTCTGAAATGTCGACTAATTTTCTGAGAGTGCTAAATATTTTTAAGAAGTACTTTTAGTTTAATAGCTCATAATTTATCAAGTTTACACCTTTCTTGCAGGGTTGGAAAAAAACCGGGTTTTTTTCAAAAACCCCCAAAAATCAGGTTTTTTTTGGTTTAAACCGGGTTTTTTTGGTTTAAACCAGGTTTTTTGGCTTAAACTAATGCAGCACTTTTAAAGCTTAAAGAAATTATTTAAAAGATTAGTTATTGTGTGTTATTGTTCTATTTGTCACTATTTAAAATAAATAGTTAATATTTCTTTAAAATATCAATTAATTTTAATTAATTTCTTGTCAATATAGTAAAAAGAATCAACTTTATGTAATACCAAGCCAAAAATTCTGTATAACAATGATAGCTAATTTGTAATACTTTAAAAGTGAATGTTGATTAATGAAATTGGGAATAAATAAATGATTATTCATTATTAAAACTTCAGTTTTAACTATAGGGATGTAACAAATAGTGATTTGGCCAAAATATTAAAATTTCTAGAAAATCGTTGCAATAGAAAGAATTTGTCAAATTTAAAAGCATTCACAAAGTCAAACACCCATTCCACACATTAATCTGTTCTTGTTTGTTAATAATCTAAAACTATCTAAAATTAATGTATTTTCTGTATTGTTTTGAATGCAATAAAACTGAGAATTTCACCCACAAGTGGAATGGAAATGACAAGTTTTAATGTAAGCATTAGCATTAATGTACTAGTTATTTAATTCAAATTAAAGAAATACTATTGCTTAGTGAACTTTTACCTTGCTCAAAATAGTTTTATGAAAATATGTTAAAAGTAATAGAAGTTAATATTTTTATTTTATGGGGATTTTTTACATACCTGTTCTTAAAAGTTTTTTTAAAATTTTATTGCATTGAACTGGAATATACTTTTATTTTCAAAAACACCAATAACTTATACTATCTTAATATTCATGATACATTCTAGGCTTTTCACACTCTCTTACCCGATATTCACAATAAATCGGTCTAACCAAACAAAGTCGGACTTCCACTTTGTTAAAAATGACATAATAAAAATGCTAGCTTTTGGGAACGAATGTTAAGTATAAAATACAATATTATAACTTTAAAATCTGTTTTTGTTCAATCAAACCAAAAACAAAGGGTTAAAAAAGTAGTATTTTTTAAATAACTATACTATTATATTTTTATAACTATTATTTTTATTTATTAAAACTATGTACTAATGTGCGCTTTTGCAATACCTATAACACAATTTTAAATGTTTAAAATCTACTACTTTCTTTAAGTTTTACATTTCTACCGTAGCAGAACTATTCTGCCAAACAAAAAGTCCATCAATATTTGGCCAGGCCGAATTTGACCTTAGCGAATATCTCGGCTTGGTGATGAAATGACTATTCGGCCAGGCCGAATATTCGTTACATCCCTAGTTTTAACTTGCATTTTAATATTCATTCAAGCTGGAATTATCAGGAACATAACATTTCTCCATGTGTTTCTTCATTCACAGAACCTTGGCCTTCAATTTCTTTATTGCATACTTTGCAAACTGCTGTTGTACCTTTCCTCTTATCTGATTTTATTTCAGTAAAATTAATCCAAATTTCATGTTTTTTCCTGCCTGACCCAGACATTTTTATAATTTAATCTAATTTTTGAATTTAGCTATTTGCATGGGTGAAAGTAAGAGGATTTCAAAGGACCAAAGTTAAAATAAATTTCCGTAACTCCAAAAACATTCATTTTCTAGAAATTTTGTTTGCATTGCATATATAAATTAATTATCTTCCCAAACCCCCGATAATAGATTAATATTAGCAATAACAATATTTAATAATTAAGGTGGGAACTCAAGTCGAACATTTTAAAAATCATTCCTCAAGTATTTAAACAAATTACTAAATATACTATAATTAGCAACATCATAACATATTAAGCTTTTAAATGAAGAAATCGGAAAAACATTTACAGCACATTTAAATCTGTATTAAAATACTTTAGTTCTAAGTATTCTGTCCTTTTCAATCTAACAATTTACAAAAACAAAAAAGAGACGGAAATCCGCCTATAGACCGAATACTTTACCCATGGCTATTTGATTCAGAACATAGAATGGATGGAAATTGTTTGAAAATAATACTACATGTTCCTGTAGAATTGAGATGTTTCATGAGAGTAGAAGTTCATAAATAAAAAGGTTTTATTTAAAATACCAAAACTATTATAAAATATTCAAAAAATTAATGTGGTTTTTTTTGAAAAAACCATGTGGTTTTTTTAAAAAAACCATTTGGTTTAAACCTTGGTTTAAACCATGGTTTAAACCAAATGGTTTAAACTGTGCCAACCCTGCTTGGTACTTCTCGGTTATATGCCCTTGGCCAAGGTCTTCGAAATGTCGCCAAAGTGGTATTTGAATTTAATGAAATCTCATGCTATTTTAATCTAATAACATTGTTTTGTTTATATTTCATTTGGCAATGTTTGGCAAGCAAAATATGTAGGGTGCAGAATAGATAAATACCCAGTTCAGTGGCATACGAATAATTTTTTCAAGGGGAGTGGTTCATAATTTTCTGACACTACTAAAAGAAATTCGAGTATGTAATAAAGCACTATTATTTCCCTAATTTAGACAGCTAGACAATTTTGACTTGAGCTCAATGGGGGGGGGGGGGGTGTTAAAACCCCTACACCCCCTTGCATACGTCACTGACTCAGTTCTTTAAATATGCAACGTGCCTTGTACTTTTAGTAAAACTATGTTAGGACTTTATAAATTCTGTTCTTCAAAGAGCCAAAAACTAGTTAACTTTCTTTAATAAATCCATTGTATTTTTTGAATATGACATATTGTTCAAAACCTGTATTTGTTTCACAAAATTGTATTAATTCTTCAAACTGATGAAAATTAACAAACAAAATATCTTCTCAAATTTTTCCACTTTATGCTCTTGTAAATTAATTTTGGTTTTCTTTCATTAAAGTATCCTGTGTCTATAGTATTTAAAATTCTATCAGAAAAATATTTCAGTTTTTGAATTTCTTTAACCTGAATTTATTGGATTAAAATTTCTCACGAGTTTAACTTTTCCCAACCTTCACACCACACCGCATTTTAATAACCATTTTGAAAATGTCCAAGTTATAGGGAACCATAACATTAGTATACTAATATTTGCTGATTCTTTTTTAAGCGTTGGCATTTATTTCAATTGATAATGACTACAAAAAATATCTCTTTCTATGAAGCATTTTGAAAGCAGCATTTTAATGGCAAGAAACATGTTAGAGATTTATTCTTCCCTGCAAGATAGAATTTCTTAAGAGAAAACTGCTTGAATGTGAATTAATAACTGCCGTAATGTCTCATAGGTAGAATTTAGATAACATTTTGGGCTAAAAATAAGACCACATTGTTAACCCTAATTAAAGATACCAATACTTTTATTTTAAATGCAGGGTATATGTTTTAAATATTTGAGTCTGGTTACAATTTAAGGAACAAATGATTTGTAATGACTAATACTTAATATGTTTTAAAGTGACAGTTATAAACAAGATTATGTATAACCAGTTGTAAACTTTTAATTTTCTGAAGTTGCTATTTGTATAATTTTACAATTTGTATTAAATTATTGGATGATTTTTTGTGTCAAAAATTGTCTGTTCATAAAAATATTTTATTTTTTAAATTAACTAATCTTTATGTTTAAAGAAAGATAACTAAATTTGATTTTTCATGCATGTAATTATCTTCGAATTTTTCAAAAATTTTGCTGTCTCCTTTGTTATTATTATCATTTCATAAATATGTGCAAGTTTTTATATCAAGTACTTGTTATGAATTTTGCAGTCATCCAGTTTTGCGCTATATAGCAATTTATGGCAATTATCAATCATTTCCATGTAATATATTAAAACTATGAATAAGTAATTTAATTTAACTTGCATTATTTCAGTGTCAACCATCCTTACTTTTTCTAAAGGTCACTGGTACAGAGCCAAAAGATTAACAATAAATGATGTATTGCAGTATTGGTGTATTACTTAAGCACTCCTAAAATTTTTAATTACAGTAGAATCTTGAGCCCTGTAATGCCAATTATGTTTTAAGTTGATCCACATGCAGTCTTTCTCTATTTATTGCTAAAAATGAATAATGGTCTCATGACCGATTGGGCGATTTAGGCTCTACTGTATATTTTATAGTTTTTGTGGGTATAGTCACCATATTAATGTGCATGCACATCATTTTCTTACTTTTCTGTTACATGCTCTTGGTGATTTTTGCCGAATTTTTAGTTGCAAACCAATTTTGATTGTAACAATTATTGATAGATGACAGTACATTATAGGCATTTATTTAATGCATGCCAAAAGAAAAAAGAAAGCCAAAAGTTGATAACGCTACAATAAAAGTTGTGGCAGGCATTTAACAGAAAAGTACCCATTTTCTTCACTAAGCAATCTGAAATACACATTTGCAACATATCATCACTCCATGCAGGGTAACACCAGGTAGAAGTATTGTGTGTCTTAGTAGTAAAAACATTTAAGGAAATTTAACCCTACATAGTTCAAGAAACATTTATACCAGTGGTATAGTTAAGGGGGACGGCATCCCCCTACCTTTTTATTTTAATACAAATATCCCCCCCCCCCAAACTTTTTACATTTTAACTTAAGCGTCCCCCACTTTTGATTTCAACTGCTTATCTTCTTATGTACAGTACAAACGTCCCCCAACTTTTTTTTCAAGACTAGACCACTGATTTATACAGTAGCATATGTCTAACAATCTAGATGTAACTGAAAATGATAGTGAAATATTACCTAGTTGATTGTTTATTAATGAATCGGTAATGAAAATTGGGAAAATGTTTATCATGTATGTCATTGAAGAAACCCATTGAGGTACAATTATAAATCATTGTATTTTTGCGCTTGTTTCTATCTTACTTTTGTGTTAATCATTTTTATACCCAGTGTATAAACTGCACTTGTAAATTTCAAGCATATTTGATGCAGGCCCGTAGCCAGAGGGGGGCCAGGTGGGGCAATGCCCGACCTGGAAAATGTTTTGCCCCTCCTAGCGTGATTAATTGGACTTTAATAATCTATGGTATTTCTGTTTTTAACTTTTTGATTTGTTTAAACGCAAAGTCATATCGAAAAAATGTTGTTCCCATGCACCTTTATCTCTTAGTTCAAATTTTAGAAAAAATAAAAAACATGAACTGTTTCCTTTATTCAGCTCATTTTTTTTTTCCTGTTTTCAAACTAAATCAGGCACTAATGAAAGGATCATGGGAAGTCCAGATTTTTACTGTAACATACCGATACATGTTTTACGCTTCAATATCTTACTTTGAATTGATAGTTCACATTAAAATTATCTTTTAAAAATGGTCACTTTTTAATCTTATTTCATATATTTTATTAATTTACAAAAGACATTCTTAGAATAAGCTTTGAAAATTCAATTCTGTCTTTTGTAAGTTTTAATCAAGTATTTCTTTTAAGATGAAATAATTTCAGTATTGAATTAAATTAGTATTAGTTTCATTAATTAATTGTTCAATTAATCAATTAATAAATTAAATTATTGCATTAGATATTAAATAAATTATCAATTTAAATTTTAAGAAAATGCCCAAAATGGAGCATAAATTCTAACATGTCAGAAAAAATTGAAAAACTAGTCTGCCCCTCCTGTCCAAAAGTTTGCCCCCCCCCCCCTGGAGTCAGAGTCTGGCTACAGGCGTGATTTGATGCATTAAAAGCTTGCTTTATGCATAGAAATATCTGGTTGTTTAACATGAATTGAAGTTCTGCATTAACTTTAAGATTTCTATATGGTCTAAGAATGCCTTCTGAAGAGTCGACGTCATCTTCAGGCAGCAATGATCCAGTAGCTGAAAATAATTCTTCAGGTTTTCAGGTGAGAGTTAAGGAATGTTTAATATTACTAATATAGCACATTTGGCTTCATGTTCTTCATCTGCTAATTGTACTATTAAAAATTTTAAGAGTTATTGAAGAAGATCTTTTTTTACAAACAGAACCTTCTCAAAAATCTAGATCTCAAATCCCATTCAAAAATATTGTAGTTGAATAAACATGAAGAGTTTGAATGTATTAAATTCGTGATGGCATGGAGCGCAGTTTGGCTGTGGCTGAAGCGCTGAATACCAAAGTTTTTGTCCAACTAATGGCCGAAGCTTCTACTGCTGTACATATTGAACTTTAAGATTAAATGCCCAATAAATGTATATAATATCATATTATACTTCTATCTTTCAATATTCTCAGTTTCAAGCAATACTTTTAGCTTACACTATTTTCTTTTCATTAATACCACCATTAAAGGCATTTAATTTTGCTTTGCACTGGTAGTACCAAAAAAGCAGAGATTTTGCATTTTTTACGGCAAATATGAAACATTACTTGTAATATTAAACCATAAGCAACTGATAAAATCAAATAGTAAGTCATGGAATAACCTAATTACAAAGAAATTATCTACAATTTATGTTTGTTATATCCGTAATATTATAGTAAATATCTTTGCATTTTTAATGTAAAAGTTTTGAATTTATGGTTGATTCGTAAACCTAATATGCATGCATTCTTTTTTTACTCCTAATTTTAACTAATCTTAGTATTCATGTTTAATAAAACATTTCGTATGTTTAATTTCGGAACTTTTTCATATAAAAAAAAATTAAATAAAAATTTTGCTTTCCCTTTAAAGTAACAAATAAAATGAAAACTTTATGTCTTTCACTTTTCCTTCATATTCTTATATCAATGTTCATTTTGCATAATAAGAATTATAACCTAGTCTTTTCTTCTTACTACCTACTGTAAATAGTACTGAAAAGGCAATGGTATGTTTTGTTAATTAAAGCACTTACTACTTATTGTATAAGTAATTTAAAAATTCCGTTAAACTTTTTAATATCAGTTCAGGCACAGGGAAGTGAAGTCCGACGAATGCTCATTACTGCTCCGAGATAGGTTTGCTGGGTGCTAGCCCAGCCTAACTAACTCTTTGTGTGAACCTGGCTCTCCTTGATACCCCTATGCTTGATGCTTATGCATACACAAATACAAAAATGATGATCAACAGCATGTTCTGGGCCCAGTTAGGCTGGTCCTGGTTAATTTATCAATCACAGAAAAAATAGGCATGGTTGAAATTTTTGAAATGTAATTTTTCATTGTAAACACTTCATGTTAAAGAGATTGATTTCAACTTTATAAAAGTGGAACAAGTATTATTTTATCTAATATCCAACGCTAAATCTTTTCTTGATACTTTTGCTGAATCTGTTGATCAACTAAATTTTTCACTTAGTACATTCTTTAAATGATTAGCAGTTTTAAAATAATTCTTCAATGTAGTTATAAATTCATAAGTTAATGAAATAATTTAGGTTTCTCTCATATTTTATTTTGTAATTAAAGTTCAAATAAATCTAAGAAGGATGGAAAATGTGAATGCAATAAAAGCTTGGGGTCCTCTACAATAGATCTGTTTACCTAAAAAGAATTTATTTTGAAAAATGTTTTTAAATTTTTAAAATGTAATGTAAATATATTTGTTGAATATTGGGAGATGTTCAACAAATGAGTAAACATTAAGAAATATAACATTTCAATTATTACACCATTTCTAATCATTTAGGCATCTTTAATTGCTGGCCATAATATTTGGGAATGGATTTTTCTGGTGGTGAGTGCATGGAATGTTGCACTCTTGCTTGCATCTTCTGGAATTGCTGTGGCACAGTGTGACTTGCAGCACAGTTTATTATCTCCAGAATTTATAACTGAAGTGATTGTAATCCTTGTATCAGGTAAGATGCATTGAACTCAGTGGATGTTAACTACTTTTGACAAGGTTCATATGGCCTTTAACTGTTTTTTAATAATTTTAAACATGATTCATTTACTTCTGTATATTTAAAATGTTGTACTTGTTTATTAGGATTGTTGGTAATGTATTTTTGTAGACATTTAATATAAAAATGCTGTTATAATTTTCAAACTTAGAAAGGCTGGGAATTGTTTCGAAAAGTAAACAAATTACGTGAAAATCCTAAAAATTAATGCAAATTAAATGTCACAGATCCAGAAAAATCACACAAAAAAAAAAAAAAAAAAGAACTACTTTGTTGACGCTTTAAAACAATGAATAGTCGATACTATTCAACGATGTGGAACAGCACTTTTTATTGTTAATTTTAATTTTTCAGTCCAATTTGGGCCCCAATTTTGATTGCTTCTTTGCGTAGCAAAGGTTTTTAGACAAACATAGGAAAACTCACATTAGCCTTCAATAAAAATCTGTAGTTTAAATGAGAAAGTAAAAGAAAAAAACCTGCATATTTTCAAATTGTTAATATTATTATGTTTTCTTTTTTTACCTTCTTTTTGGAAATTAACTTTAGTAATCATATACTTTTTTTAAATTGTCGATTGGGAGCAAAAAAAAAAATAGTAACTTAGCAAAAAAGTTTCTTTTACAACAACCATTCTAATGAAGTCAATCACGGTATAATGGGAGGACCCCTGTGGTTACACTGAGGGCGAAAAAATTCGGCAGTTTTGCCGTTCTACGGATGAATTTCGGGAGCTCAACTGCTCTAACCTAAAGGTTGGTTTTTACGAAAAGGTAAGTTTTGAATTGTTTTCCTTGAAGAGATACAGGTACTAAAAAGCATTCTAATTAGTTTCTGTAATTCAATGTGAAAATGCCTCATATTGTTCAGTTTTTTTCTTCTGTTTGTAGTCATTGCTCTTGCATTTGCTGTGTATGGAGTTCATGAAGAACATCAGTTTGACATTTATCTTCATATTATTTTTGCATTTGTGGCGGATTTCTTCAGTTACCTAGCAGCACTTAAAACCTGCTATTCATGTTTTAAAATAGTAAGTTTTCTCTTCATTTAATTATTTACATTGTATAGAGTAATTTTGGCTTTAAACTATTTAGCATAGGCACACATGCAAATATACGTATGTAGGATCTTTTTTGGCGTTTAGGGGTTTGTTCAAAAATGATCCACAATGAGAAATATAAAATTGAATCTATTTACAGATAATTATTTACAAAACTTCGACCGAGATTACCATAACACTCAGGCACACACAGTGCTCGCATGTCCACACAGGACCAAGACTGCCGTTCAACTCCTGGCTTGTCTCCTTTTCCGCCTGAGGGCGCTGCAGTTGATCTTGTTTCGCATATTGGCTTCTGCATGTATATATAATATGTATCTGTCTTCCTGTCTATCTATGTATCTACCAATACATATGTAAATAGGTTTTAATTATTGTTTCTTTTTGATGGCACATTCAATTATTTGGTTTTATTCTCAGGTCAGGAGAAGCTATGCTATTGGCAAATAGACACAAAAAGTGCTAAAAACGGTCAATCTATATAACATGTTTTTTTAAGCAAATTTTTAAATTGCCTTCGAGATGCAATGCTGTATTACATGGGTGCCAAATTTCATGACGATAAATATAAATTTGTGTGAACATCACACTCGCACATTGAAAGAAAGACATTGCATTTATTATCAATAGAGATTTACTACTTAGCTGAAAAAATTAAAAAGAGAGAAATTGTATGTAAGGGTCAGACCACGACAATGAAATGCCCCATCTTCAACGAATATTTTGTCTTTTTCACTAAAATAGTTTAAATTATTAATTTTTTTCCAAGTTCACTTTTTTGACAAGTCCATAAGGAATGCTAAAAACATTTCCTCATAAAAATTGAACCAAGGATAAAATGTAAAAATGCAAACAACCTGTTGCAGAGGGGGTCAAAAATTCCAGTTATTGTGGTTTGCCGCATATATTTCTTTTTAGAATACTTGTAAAAAGTTTAGAGCATTATACTAATAAAATTATCATTTAGGCTAATTTTCTTAGGTTAGACACCTTTTATAATATTGATAATTTACTTATATTATTCGTATGTCTAACCTTAATAAATTTGTTAAATTATTTACTTTTTCCTTACTTATTTAGTATTATATACATTAGTTTTCTTTTATTTTTTTTGCATAAAATTTTAATTTGTATTCCTCTTTAGGTCTGTTTTTATGTTTCTGTTGGAATGACTCTTGTTAATGCATTTTTTGCCTATAAAGCAACAACTGCGGCTGATTGGACAGAATTTCGTATTATTGGCGCATCAGAATCTCTAGCTGGTATGCAATATAAAAATTTTTAAGGGCATCTATTTGTCTTGAAATGTTTTTCAAAACTTTCTACATAAAATGACTTAAGATTTAGAATTAATAATTTTGCTACTAAATTGCAACTTAATGAGTTTTTTGTTTTGGTGTGTGTATGTCTATATGTAATGATTTAATTTTAGTGATGTTATTTTGATGCAACATTCTGAAAAATAAATTAGGCTACTTTTCCTGACAAATTTCTTCAAAACGTAAAATGAATTGTAGCCTAGCAATCACAGGACTGAAAATGGAAAGGAAATGATTTTGTTGGTGTAATGGAATTTGAAGAGAGATGAACATTAACAATATTTAAAAACTAAGACTGTTAAACTTTGTTTTCTTTGTATGTCTCAGAAACAAATTATTGTGATTTGAGAACTGGTGGTGATTTTGTCATAGATTTTCAGCTTCAGGCTAAAATCCTTTATGAGGGGGGGGGGGGGGGGGGTTAAAAAATCTCGAAATCCATTTTATAAAAATGTTTGCATGCATCACACAACTTTTTAAATTTCTTTTCATTATGTTGAAGACCTATTCAGTTTCCAAGATATTTTTATTTTATTTTAAAGAATTTTGAAAATTGAAGTTATTCTTACTTTATGCACTGAATGTTACATGTGGGAAACAGAGTTAATGATGTAAAATTTTCAATTTTGTGGCATAATTTGGAAAGTTTAGTTCTTAAACTAAATTTTAAATTTAAATTTTTATACCTATAAGCATAATATGGTAATTAGATAATTAATTTCCTTAATGATTTTTAAAGTAAGATTTACATTACTCTAGAAATATTGCAGTGTGAAATTTTGGCAGGTAATCTTCATTTTAATGCAAAAGTTTGTGTTTACGCTTCTCATTAATAGTGTTTGTACATATTTACATAGCAAGAATACAATTGATATTAGGAACACACTATTACATAATTATTTCTATATACACAATTATGTTTTTAGAATTGAATTATTCAGTAACATTAAGTTTTTTAAGGCTTGTTTTTGTTCACTAATAATGTTACTTAAAAGAGTAAATTAAATCTAAATTTAAAAAGAACTGAAAAAAATGTAGCAAGCGCCAATAAACTATTAAATTTAAAACATAACAAATGTAACACTTGTGAAATAACAAGTTGCAGGCAGATTGGAGAGAGAATTAACTGCATAAATGGTGATATTTTAGATGTGACACTTTTAGTTAAAATTTTATCTAAATGATATTTTTTGTTTCTTGAGGTATCTAATAAAATGATTTTTTAAAACATTAAAGAAGTAACAAAACATATAGATGCCAATAAACATTTGCATTTAAAATCTTAATGTTTGAGTTTCTGAATTTTCCAATGTTTTCAAAGTTATGACATGATGAGCATGTGTAATACCATCCTTAACCATATACTAGGTTAGGTTCATCTCAAACGTAATGATGTTTCCATAATAGTAAATGAGTGTGAAATCTTTATGGATTTAGCAGACATCATATATTTTGCTGTAACTTAGCTGAAGCAACATAATTGGTGAATTTTGCAATGATAACTAACAATCAAATGTTCTTTGCTTCAATTTCTGTAATTATCTATGCAGCATATCAAATGTATCTATTTAATTTTAACCTTAAGGAAGTTTGATTTTGAATTAATATTTTTGTTTCTTTTATCAAATGACACATTCCTCATTAATATTATTTTATTTTCAGCCATGTACAAAAAACAGTGCACATTTTTATCTCTACTAAAATTTGATTCTCTTTTTGTGGTAAGTAACCTCTTAATTCTTTATGAACAGTTTCTCAACTTTTCAGTTTGAAAATTGCAAACTTGTTTTATTATACTTATGACATCTTATCTATGTGAATTTTAAATATATGTATTGGTCTTTATTAAATAGTTAAAAGTAGAAAATGTTAAAATTTTTTTATTAGATTTCTCATGAAGCACTGTAAGGGGTATAGTTGAATTTAAATGAATTCAAACTAATATTTTGTTTTAAAAAAGCTGTCATTTTTTATGTATTTTTATTCATTTGCTTTTTCATGATTGATATAATAGGTTTGTAATGAGAAGATGGTTTAAAAATGAGCGAATAGGTCCCAAAGCAGACATGCTCTGAAATTCAAAATTTCATCATTTACTTGACAAAGATAAATTCAACTTCGTGCAAGTAAACTGTAATAAAAATAATTGCACATTAAAAAGCACAAATAAGCATTAAAATGCCTTCTTGACGTGAAATTATTTTTTATTACAATACACTCTTATGTGTATGTTTAAGCTTTTATACATATTTACATATAAAGAAAAATTTGTTTATGAAAAGTGAGTCATTACTATTTAAATTTTAAGCTTAGAAATAAAATATTTCTAAATTAAAAGTTATTATGCTTCTAACAAATTGATATTTCTCCTGTTTCAGAAACATGCAGTAGGCTTGATAATATGTTAACTTTCTTATTTTTTAGTCTTCTTTAATATTTTTAGTAAAACTAAATGGTTATAACATACTTCAATTTAATTATGAAATTTAACTGTATGAATTCAAAATGCTATTTTAACTTTAAAAAAAAGTGAACTTTTCTTTTTCCTTTTAAAACTCTATTGTGTCAGATGCTTTGTTTCTTGAATTTTTGGATTTGTGTGAAACATTAATAAGATTTTTTTGTGTCTTTGATCAATCTATGCATTTTTTTCCTGACCATAATCTGAAATTTTTTTTCAGTTGATCTGTGCTTTATTCAGTTTTCCTGTAACCCTAGATTTTCCAAATAAAACAAACCTGTACATCCTATTATGTCTAATAGTTATATATTCCTTCATCAGTTGGTGCTGCGGAAAAGTTACAGTACGTACCTTTTGTTTTCCTACATTTAAATTAATGCGTACTTTTAATATTAGGCCTGTTTATGGCTGGTTCAAAAACACTAAACATTCAATATTCTCTCTTTTGAGTAGGAAAAGTTATCATTAGTATATTATAATTCCTATTGAAACTGTTTTAATATTTTGAAAAATTAAAGTGTGGTCTGTAAACAGACCAGGCAAGTGTAAAATATTTTTAAACTAAAATATCGATGAGAGTTTTAAAATTCTGTACATTTTGGAAGCTAAGTAATACATAATTTCAGGTTTTAGATATTAAAAAATACCTTTATAAATTTTGGTATGATTACACATCTTAATGCATATTTAAAAAACAGTGAAAGAAAATCCTTGAAATAAACATTTCCAGTTATTAGGTAAAAGCATGCCTTGAAAGAGATGACAAAGATTGGACATGGTTGGTTCTCATTACACATTTTTTTTTCACAAAAAAGTATTCAAGAGTAGAAATATTTTGTTCAAACATATTTTTATTTTTGTGCCATTTTACTGGTTTCTTCAAATTGCCTAACTTTTCAACTTGACTGATGTGAGAACCATTTTTAGATAACCTTCCATATATATTGATTAATTTTTATCCACGGAGTATTAACGAATCTTTTCAAAGCACTTATTTGGTATATTTTTAGTATTTATGTAAAACTAATTGATATTATCATTTTCATATCGGCATATTTAATTTGCAAATTTGCAAAACTGTATTTTTTTAATGATATTGTCTATTTATTATGCCTGAAAGTAATTATTGCAGCTGATTTGTTAAATGACCATTTTAATATTATAACTGATTATATTATTCTTTTTTTAATGATCATTTGATTGTTTTTACCCCTCATAAATTAGGTTTGTAAAGAAGACAAATACTTAGCATCTGGATTTATTGTGCTCTGCATTACCTATCCATGTTTAATAATATATCAAGTAAGATTGCTTTATTTTTTGAATTCTTAGTTCAGTTTTGGGAGAAAAACTTGTATTTTATATTAAAAAAAAAAGAGAACATTGCCTAATGTAGAATCTTAACTCTTAATGTATGCTCTTTATTGAGCTAAATAAGTTTCATAAAACTTTTGTTGAGTGAAATCATTATTATTATTTTTTTTGTGTGTGTGCAAAGGTACTACTGTTTTCACATACCTATTTTACCTTATCCACTACAGGATTTTTATTTTCATTAGTAATACTATTATCCTGACTATGAAAGAAAAGTTTTCTTTTTTTTTTTTTAAAGTTTTCACTAAGATATTTTTCTTTTCTTTTTTCTGCTTCCAAACTTTTTAAAAATGCATCATATTCTTTTAATCTATCAAATATGTAATAATAAGCTGTAGAAAATTTGAAATGACTCATGACTGATTGAATATAAAAATAATAACATTTAAAATATATCGGGTGTGTGCAGCTTATTATTATTATTTTTATGTTAGAATATTTTAGGATTAATATCTTAAACAGCTTAAAGTTCTTAATTCTTTAATTTTCTGCCAACTTGCTGAAAAAAGACCAAGGTTAATTATTGTTAGACAATAAAAGATGAAAAAGGAGCTATTCTCCCAAAACTAAATTTTAGTTTTGTTTTCCTTACTATGTTTATTTACTTCATTTCTAGCAATAGCAAGATTTAAAAGTTTATTTGTGTCTGAATTTAAAATGATTCCCTTTTTTTCTTTCCCTCAGTTTTACTTTATGTACGCACAGTGAAACATTAATAAACCAAAGTTATAGGAAGAAGGGAGAAAACTCGTTTTATCTAAAATCATAACCATTTAAATGTAGTAAAAATGCATAATTTTACTAAAAGTTCTTCAACAGTGAATTTTTGAGAAACATTTTACTTTAAAAAATAGTTAAAATTGTACTTTGAGGTATACTAAATCTAAATACAATACCTTTGATTCCCTTGTTGATTTAAGACCTTTCACGTCTTAGATTATAATTTTCTTTTTACTTCAAACAATTAGAGATAACAATAAAAATAATAAGAGATGTTTATATGTGTATTATTATTAAATAAATTAGAAATACAAACATTCACTTTCAATTTAATCAAGAGTTCAAAACGCTAATTCAAATCAACAAACTTATGAAACTTTGGTTTGAAACAAAATAACACATCAATGCACTTATTACCTCGCTTTATATTATACTTCACATTGTTAGCTTCAAATTATATTTTATTTTGCTTGACATTGTATTGAACAAATAATCTGACTGACTTATCATATTGTATACAGTGGTGTAGTCCTGAAAAAAAAGTTGGGGGGGGGGGGGGGGGATGCATATGTTAAAATGTAAAAAGTTTGGGGGGGACGCTTGTATTAAAATAAAAAGGTAGGAGGACACCGTCCCCTACGTCCCCCCTCGACTACACCACTGATTATATATTACATACATATATATTGAAAATGCATTGACTGACACCTTAAAATCAGTATAAGTCATAACTCGATATAAAGTCGCCCTGCATATGAGGTCTCTTTTCTAAAGTCCCAGCTCATTGAATATCAAATGTGTATGGATTGGTTATAAGGTCATTTTCTTGAAGTCCTGAGGGCTGACCTTATATCGAGATCTGACTGTCTTTTGTTTTGACATTCATATAATAGGTTAATTTTTTATATTTTTGTTCTTGATATTTCTTCTTTGAATCACATGGCAAAAAATGCATTTAGTGTTGAACAAATATTGTAGCTTGTAGATGTAAGGAGTAGTGCAAAAGTATGATGAATAAAGGCTTCAAAAAAAGGGCTTCGAATCTACGTCGAAAACGGAAAAATATTTAACTATTTCTAAAAATTTTTATTTATAACACTAAGACTCATCAATAGCTACTAAATTTTAAAAAAAGTAAGAAAATTGTTTAACAAACAGAGAAGAAATAGTACTTAATTGTTTTGTCTTTGCCTATTTACATATAAATTCTAACTTTTGTATTGAATTTCAATTTATTGTTATTTATTTTGGTTTTTCACAGATGTACATGTCAAATCATAAAGTGGTAGTGGAAAATTTACAATTTCATCAAACTGCTCAGTATATCGGTGAGTTTGCATTAAAATATTTTTACAAGAGATGATAAATTTATCAATAAAACTTTAAGAGAAGTAGAAAAGTTTACAGTGGTGATATATAAATGTTTAGTGTCACTTTTCTTGTGTTTTGAAAAAGGGAAGTTTTTGCTTAATTTAATTAAAAAGTCTTATATAGCAAAACTAATTCAAGATTGCCACATTTACTTTATTTAATTCCGTTCAGTTTTGTATTGTCCTCAGATGTTTTATTTACATATTTTTTTTGTAAATTTTGTGTCAAAATAATTTTAATGGGTCCTTTAAATTTTTTTAAACTTTAAAAAATCCTTACCAAGCTATTTAATTTTGAATTTAATAAACGAGTGTAGACCCTATTAACAAAAACAAATTCCATTTGAGTTTTCCTTGGAAAGTTTTAAATGCTAAATAAATTACCTTTATGATGCAAAGCCTATGTTAATAGTTATATACCAATTATTAAGAAGAAAATAATTCTTGCAGTTGTAGAGCATGTTATAGCATTTACCTCATTTGCACCATGTCCTAGTAAAAATCATATTTCATCCTGTTTTTATTTGCTTATGTACATTTTTCATCATGTTGGGCTTTTAAACATGTTTGTTTATTTATAGACATAAAAGTTGAATGTGATATGAAATTGAATTATTACTTTATGTTTTACATAAAAATATTTTTTTTCTTTTAAATTCTAAGTGTGTTACTTCATTTGATGAAGTTTTTTTGTGTTAAGAAAGAGTAAATATTTTTTGACATCGGAATATCAGAAAAAATGTTCAGTTTTGATTTCTGAAAAAAGCAGTCTTTTGTAAAGGCACTGTATAAAAGCATGTAAGCTGTAATCATCTTAGTGTTCATGACAATGATTGTTAATATTTAGAGGAAGTAATTAAAAATATTATTATTTACTTCATTTACTTTAAACAAACTTAATGAAAACGGAACTAACCCCCACTATAATCATTTTTTATAGTATGACAGACATTTTGTTTCTGGATGCATATTCGTTCTTTTGAAGTAGTTATTTGCCCATTTTCACATTTTATTGTTATTATTTTTAAAAGCTTGAAGTTCCAGGATTTCTTTGAATTTTTTCTAAGTTATAGAAATTAATTTTCTTAATATGAAATTATATGAAGGGCTGTGGGAAAAAATGATCAAAGTCCATTTTGTGCTAAATTGAGTTTTCAGTGCATAAAGGTAGCTTATTATAGACAGAATACATATGCGATATCAGGCAAGAAAATATGCAGACGGCCCATCTATTGATGATGCGTCTGACGAGCAAAAATAATCAAAATCCAGAAGTTTCAACTTTAAAAACGTCATTCTGAGAATTTAGAGATTTGTGACTTTGATCGTTTTTCCTTGCTGCCCTTCATATGACTGCAACCAGTGATATAGTCGTGGGAGGGCACTGAAAGATGCCGTACCCCCACTTCTTTTAACTGAAGCGTCTCCCACCATTTTAAAATTTTAACACAAGCATCCCCCCCATCCTTTTATGTTTTATATTCACATCTGTAAGCGTCCTCCCACTTTTCCCCCAAAACCACACCACTGGTGCACTAGTTGCAACAAATTTCAATTTGCTAACAAATTATTTTAAATACTTTAAAAAATAGTGTTAAAAGAGTAATAGATAAAGTGTGATATCTTAAGTAATATTTTCACTATTGAATACAATGTATTATACTAAATGATCTGTTTTTAATTTCAAATTCCCCTTTCCAGGTATAATCATAATTATTTGCAAGCTGTCATTAACCTGCCTGATGGTGCAGACATGCCGAACTTTTGGATATGGATTAAATACCAGATGTAAGTTGTCTCATAGGACATTATTTTTCAAAATGAGTGAAAAATTTTTGATCTTAGAAGCTGATTTTATTTCACAGTCATGCTTAACTGAATTATAATTCATTCCAGTATTTTGCAAATTGTTTCTGTTTTCCTGCCCATGTTCTCTCTCTCTCTTTGTGTGTGTGTGTGTACATATCAGTTGTGTGTGTGATGTTTTCTTTAAAATTTGCAAAAGTGGAAGTTGTTTGTTGCTTGACTTGATGCACTTTTATACCCTTAATTTCAAAGCATGCTATAATTTTCGTTCTGTTTGATGCAACTTGTGTCAATTTTTTTCTTTTTCTTTCTTTTATAATTATGATAACTTTTTATTTTCAGCATTCAATGATTTAGTTTCTAGGCATTCAAATAGTTTGCTAGCCTATTCTAGATCGTCCTTCTTGTATTGAAATGGCATCTCTCCTCATTTGCATGTCTCCAAACAGAAACTAAGTTCTGATTGCATGATTAGAACTCCGGCATCCACTAGTCAGTGTTTGCTTAGTTTTTGTGCTGATAATGCTGTGTTTCTTTATATGACTGGGCCATTGTTTTTAGCCCTGGATGTACTGAAGAAGTGGTTGGAGCGTCCTTCAAAGAACAGGTCTAGCAGCGATGAAGGAACGTGGTTAAAGTTTTTGAAGGAGTCGTGTCACATCAAGTGCGCAACAAAAGCCAAAGAAACAGAATATACCTATAAAGATATATATAGATTCTAATAAGATTATTTTAAAATTCTTGGTGTCTCCAAAAATCTACCTTTTGAATAGAATTCTCATACAATATTTAACAAAAAAAAATTTACATTAAAAGAATTATTTTATAATTCCTTATCCACTAACTTTTACTATCAGTTAAATGCATTAAGTACATATTTTTAAATTTTGATATTATTATTTAAAAATATTTTTAAAGTTAATATTCGATTGCAAGACATTTGAAAACATCGCATTCATATATTATCTGGATAAAGTACCTGTTTTTAATGTATGTAAATAAATGAAACAAAAGTCTTTGGTGAAAAAAGGCTTGCTAGTGCATATTGAAGCATTTTTTTTAAAGAAAAGAAAGAATTAAACTGTTACATGTATAATTGCAGTCATATTCCATCTTCTGGGTTATTATTATTTATTTATTGTTACAACTTTCCCACCTACATTGAAAATTAGCCACAAATATAATAATGCTATGTTTCCCTTGTACTTTTAGTCTCAAAGTCATTACTTATATATTTGAATAATAATTTTTGCTTTTACTTGGATAAGGAAGGGATTTACTAATATATGAATGCTTAAAACGGATTCAAATGCGATGCTAAAAATTCCAAGACAATGTAGATCAGTCTTATTGAAATTAATTTATGTTAATGTAAGAATGCTGAGCCATTATTAAAACTAACAAACATGTCTCACATTTTTGAGTGTCAGAAGCACCACACTTGTAAAACCTTTATCATGTCACACAGAAGAAAAAATTAATTCTCTTTCCATTTAGTTCATATGAGGGAAAAGTTCCTAGATTACTGCCATTTTTTTTTTTTTTTTTTTGAATGAGAATAATTTTTAACTTTGCACTCCAAGTCATAAATAAGTAATAAATTATTTTCACACCATAATTTTAAATTTTGTGTTCCAAATTGATATGTGTATTAAAAGTTTGCCTTTTATAAAAAATTCCTAAATTTCTCAAAACTGCTGCAAAAAGTCAAATTGATGTGCTCTGAATCAGCTGAGTGAAAATATCTATGGGACATAAGTTGGTTTTGAAGTTCAGTGGTTGGTTCTGTAGCATATAATGATAAAATTTGTAATTGTAATGTAGTAGTAAAAGAATAAGTTTTTCAGGGTTTCTATAGACCCCTTAGAAACTCCTTAGTTACAAAATGCAATTTCTATGGTGCTGAATAGAATTTTATAAATTGATCAGGGGGAAAAAACTTCTTGAAACCTCCTTCAATTATGGCAAATAAAAATTGAATCAACATTGAATGAAAACATTGATTTTAGCATTGTGGTTAAAAAAAGAGAGGCCGAAAGAAAGAAGAAAAAAAATCATAATTAGTTGCCAAAAACATTTTCTGGTGGTGAAATATTAAACTTAATACATTTCTTTAAATTCAAATTGATTTTAATGCATTTATGAATATGGTATCTTCCGCACATGCTCTGTGCTTATTTATTGTTTTATAAATTTATTAGAAGTCTTAACATTTCTTAGAGAGTCCTCATTTTGCATCTTCTCAAGTGTACAATTCTTGATTCTCAGGAAAAAGATTTTTTTCAGGGTCATTTTACAGTTAGTGAGGCAATTTTGAAATTTCCGCCATCTTGTTGAATGGCAGTTCTCATCCCTACTTATTATAACTATTTTGTTTTATCTAATATAATTTCTCAAATAATAATATAATCAAATAACAATAAATAATAATATAATAAAATATAATTTCTAAATGTTCAAATAAATATTTCTGAAAAATATGTATAAAATAAAACTTTTAAGCATTACAACTTATGTCCAAATTAGTTGCTTTATAGGAATATACACATTGCATGTTGAAATTTTGCTAAATTAACTCTTGTGGAATTGCTTATTTTTAATGACGTTAAATATTATTCTGTCGCATTTCATAATCAAATTGTTAAAATTTGTCTGTCTGAATGTATTTTTTGTAAAGAGAAAAGACCTCTTTTTAGTGTAAAATATATAATGCTATTGAAAATTTTGAGCTTTAAAAAGAAAAAAAAATTAAATTTTCATAAAGTGTATTGTAGTTAAAAATATGCATGGAAACAAAAAGTTTTTGAAATTAAAAACCTCGCTTGTGAGAAAAAGTATCTTTGTCTTCCAAGGTTTCTGTCATAAGTGCATGATGTGTATAAGTATATATGTATATGTGGTTATGATCAGTATACGATGTTCTCAGAGTCATTGAAATGATTTATTGTAATGTTTTAAAGGGAGAAGGGGGGGGGGGGAGTGCAACCTGTGTGAAAGACTGAGTAGGAAATAAGTTAATGAGATTGTAAAATAATGTAAACCTGCTTAAAATTATATATTTAAGCATTCCAGGTAACATTTAAAAATTTTAATCTAAATAGTATGCTTGTTGAATTGTAAGTTTTAAAGCATGATTTACATTTACAAAAATTGTATCCTACACAGTGGAAAACATTTTAACTTTTGTGCACATATTTCGATCCATTTATGGAAAAATGCTTTAGAAAATGTTGCCTCTATTTTCTATGATTTTGAAAATGATGAAATGAATTTTATCTTAACGATTTAAAATTAATTTTGATATGTTACTGTTAATCATTTGTTACTATGTATTAAAAACTGATGTGATAGATTGCTTTACAGAAATTAAGAATGGTTATTGCAGTGCTGGTAGTGATTTAAAATTACTTTTTATTTTGTTAAAAAATGTTACATTTTCAGAAAAGCTATACCTTTTATGTTTTGCCTTTTGTAATTAACACTAATATTTATAAGAACTAATGTATTCCATATTCCACTTATCTTTGATTTTATTATTTCATGTTTTCATGTCATTTTGTTTTTTGTGATATTTTTAACTGATGTTTTTGAGATATTTTTTTAGCATTTTGTATGTTTTAGTTGCAGAGTGTTATGCCTCAAAAATGTTTTGAAGTTCTAATATGCTTTTTTTTGTGTGTGTTACATGCACACACATTTACTTTTCTTTTATGCAGTTATTTCTATGGCGAAATTTTGGAGTTAACATGTTAGTTTAAATTATTAATTATGTGATATTCTACTGAAACATTTTTTGAATACGCATTTAATGTTTTTAGTCTGAATATCAGAAATTAATTTTTAGAAACAATTGTTTTTGAACCTCAAGGTGCGTTTTATGCAGAATGAAAAGTATCAATCAACTATTTTTAAAAATTTACTATAAATAAATGTTTCTCTACATACTTGGCTCATGTGTAGATTTAATTTAAGAGTACAATTCTTACAGTATTTATATTTGTATCAAAACTATACACTAAAATGATTAATATTAAAATTTTAAAATTCATCACATATTGAAATTTTAAAACAACTTATAAGAGCCGAATTCTAAAAGTTTTTATACTACTTAGTCCGTCAAAAAAAAAAAAAAAAAGTCTGCCATTTGTTATTATCGTTTAATAATTGAAACTTTCTTAGTTTATTGTTAACCCTTTTAAATGACAGTGCAGTTCAATTTGTAATGTCTGATTATTTAAAAAACCGTAAATGTGATTGACAATATAAAAGTTATTACCTATTTTATTGATATTTATAGAAGATAAAATTGATTCAGTATAAAAATTAAGAAAAGATAAAAAAAAAGCATTTGCCAGCACAAATATATTAACGTTCATTGCATTATAAAAAGTGCATTGAATTTCTTAACTACTTTTCTAGCTTTTATAAAATTAAGACTTGTGTAGAGCAATGCATATTTAAACACAATATTGTGAGAACAATATTCTACTTAGACATGCATATAAAACACAGTATTACTTAAAATGATCATTAGGAAAGTTCTTCTTTCAGTTAACTATCTTCTTCCTTGTTAATTAGTGCTGGTAGACATGAAACCAGATTTTTAATTAATTAGGGCTTTCTAGCATTAACTGAAGTTCGGTAGATTATTTGCCATTGACATAATATGTTTTTGTTTTTTGATGATCTTCTTGCTTCAGAAACTTTTAAAACACTATTTGATACTCTATATCTTAGCAATATGACACTTTGGCAAGTGTATTTAATGTAGTATAGGTGATCTTGCAAAACTTATACAAAAGTTTTTACTGTAAAATTAGTCTTATGTGTTATAGGTAAATTTGATGGTAAATATCTAATAAGCACTTGTTTGTATTCTTTGGAATCATGTATCTTAATATTCGTGAAGGACAACATATTAAAACACAAATTTCATTCCAAATATGTATATTAATTGTTGTTTTACACCAATATTACAGTTGTCCCGATCGTAATCTTTTATTATTCATATAACCTATTATTCTTGAGATTTGCATACCTTGATGAATTGTTAATAGTTATAAATGTCTGAAGCACTGCATATTCTCGATTCCTTTACTTTAATCCCTCTGCATATTGAGAAAAGAGTTAAATAGAGTTAATCAGATTGCAGAGGCATATGTTTTGCATTTTTCGAATATTAGCATTTATTTTGCTTCCTTTGAGTATAAAAACATGGTTACATATTACAAAAATTTAAGTACTTAGAGGAGTCTTTGCATTTTTATCATAGCTAATTAGTAAAGAGCTCTCCATTCGTTTTCAGAAACGTCATTGAGGCTTAAAATTAAGTAAGAAACATTTAGATCAGCGGCAGGTTTAAGGAATAAAATGAATTTAATTGTTCCACTAAATAGTTTTGCTCTATTTTTTGCACTTCAATTTAGTTCGTTTGATTTTAAGTGATACTAAAGAATGTAAAAACCCTGATGCAAAGTTTATTGTGGAAATATTTATAAAGAGAGAACCGCTTACTTCGAGGTGCTCTCTCGAAAAATTATTTCTGGATTTAGGTATTCGGTTTAAAAATAAAGTAAATGAAAGAAGATGAGAGATTGACTTCTTATTTCCCCATGGAGAAAAGAATGACTTAAATTATCTTCACTGTGTGCGCTTTTGTTATTACTATACATTTCTTTTCCTTATAAAATATATTTATCACTTCACTTAATATAGTGACTTAGGCTTCACTTAATGTTTTATTCATGTACAAATGTAATTTTTTTGGGTTAGAAAATTATGTAAACATCAGTGATGTTTTATGAATTTGATTTTCTGACTTTCACTGATTTTTGTGCTCTTTTTGATATATTTATTTATATTAACTTATCTTTTTACAGTTAATTATTATTCTTTTCTTTCAGTGGTCTGAATTGTAAAATGTTTGATTTATATGTTATTGTTTTGAATAGTTTGAATTTTTGAATCTTTTAAAAGCAAGGCTTGAAACGTGAAAAAATGTTTTTATTTTCCATTTGTATTAGTTTATTTACAATTTCAATCAAACAATAGTACATTGATGTGGAATGCCCTGGGAAAGAATGTAAAAAGGGAAAATATTTGTAATACCTTCTAAAAATGGAGTAATAAATTTGAGATTTTATTCCTACATTTGTAATGTTTTCATAGCCATATAATTTTTATGTATTGTTATATTTGTTTGAATAGAATTTATTAGTTTTTCAATCAGATTGACTAATCGAGAATATGCGGTTGTCTGAAAGTAATTATTAGTCATATATTGTGCTTCTATATTTAGAAGAGTATTTTTAAAACAACATGTGCCAAAGTTGTTTGCATTCTGTGAAACTTGACTATGAATCTCCTTGAAAATACAAATTATCTCTACGTAAATATGTGTAACTAATATTCATCCTTTACTTAAGACATGAAAATCAGCTTTTCATAACTTTGTAAATAATGCTCTCGAAATTATCTTTATTTCCTTAATCATGTTCTACCCTCGTGGAAAATTTTTTTTTTTTGGTTTTTACTTAATTTTGTCATTTTTAACTAGTAATATATGTATTACATAATGAAATGGGTGTGAATATGTAGTCTTATTAAAAATTTCAATTATTTGCTATATATACGCTATTTTTTGTTATATGTTCTTTCGTAATGGAGTTGCACCATTATGTTATAGCATTCTGTTCATTTTATATTGTTTTTGTATATATTTTTAAGTTTTTATAAAGAATATGTTGAATTTTTTGTGTTAAAAGCTTGTTCTTGTTGTAATGATTTTTTTATGAATACAGGTTTGTGACATCATATGTGTATAATTTTTTTCCTCTGACTTTCATGTTTTGCACCGTCTTATACTATGTTGCATGTGTCATGTTGTGGCGAATGTAACATGAAAGGTAATTGGGGATCAATAGCTTTGAATGCTTCAAACATTAAGTTGAAATTTTGTAAATCCAAATGGAATCTCTTCAAATTTAACAGTCAAAAACGTGTGATTTTTTGAAAACATTTGTTGGATATTTCAGTGATAATTTGCATTTTATTCTCTAAGACCAGCAGGAACAAAGCCTTTTTTCCTAGATTAGTGATTCTTTGCCTCTTTTCATTCATGGTTACAGGCATGTATCCAGGGGTTTGATTTGTAGGGGAGAACCCAGCTGGGCAATTTAGAAAACTCACGTTTAAGGTAATATAAACTACTTTCATGCAAAATGCCGATTTTGTACCACCATCCCTCCACCACGCTGTCACGTTATATTAAAGTACTAGTATCAATATTGCGCATAAAGTAGCAGTTTGCACAGTCAGCCAGAGATTTTTGCTGTTTCAGATATCGCAAGAGATGTGTGGTATTTCAGATAGTAAATTCCATTAATTTTTGAATTCCACTCCATTATTTTTTTAAAAAGTGTTTTATTTGTTGCGGAGCAGGCTTGGAGTCGATTACAAAGAAACGTAATCGATTACGATTACGATTACAAAGGGAGAAATTGAGAGATTATGATTACGATTACGATTGTAATCCTTTGCCAAAAAGTAATTACGATTACGGCAGCGATTACAGTCGTTGAAAAATGTAATCGATTACGATTATGACATCCGATTACGATTTTGATTACGATTAGATTAGCATAAAATTATCCGATTTTATGCATACAACTCTCATTTTCACAATAGTGTCATAAATCAAAAAGTTATGATTTTTAATTAAATTTTTGATTTTATAAGAGATAACTGAAACGATGATGAATGCAATTATAATGAAACAATTTCGTCATCACAGTTCTGGAATTATGACGTCGTTGCAGAAATGAAAAATTTGCATTATATATATATATATATATATATGTATAATCAGCAAAGGCACATTCAGTATTTTTCGAATATTTAAAACTCATGTGAGGGATAACTACATTGATCGTATTTTGTATATAAGCAAAGACGATGCACTAAATGTATATGTAATGCATAAGTGATTTACCTGGTTCATTGTTATTTTGTGTGCATACAATCAAAATTTAGTTGGCCGCAATTTCTGAAAATGTATATTTCTCCATTGTATTTATTTTCTAGTTTAAATTGTGCAAATATTTCACATAACACCAATTAGTTTACTGAAAATAATAATTTTCTATGATTCTTTATGAAATCACTTATAAGATGTGCATGAATTGCACGGGATAACAAAATATTCAGATAGTGTAAGAGATAAATAATCTTTTGAAAATAAATGCTGCATTTTAGAATAATTTCAAAAAATTTGAACATGAACATTCAAATAACTCTTAGCAAAATTAGTAATCGTTAAAAAGTAATATGAAGAATAATTATAATATGAATGACTATAATATTTTAATATGATTTTTTGTGGTTTTTTTTTTTTTTTTTCAACATGCACGAGCATATATTTTTTTCCATGTACTAACTGTTTTAATAAAAAAATAAAGTGCAACTAATTTTACAACACAAATTTAACGTACAAGATTCAACTGAAATACAAAATTCTGTTGAGGTAATTCTAAGAAGAAAAAGATAATTAATTTTTTAAAATAATTCCTAAATATTAATTCATGCATGTAAAAAACAATTGGGAAAATGTCTGAACATATATCATTTTCTTTTACATACCTATTAATTAAAAAGAATATTAGCATTAAAATATAAATAAATTTAAGATTTAAATGTATGTACTTTTTTAAATATTCGAAGAACATATTTTTAAAAATAATAATAATCACACGTACCAGGGTTAGGATTTCATGCATCTTAAGCATAGAGCATCATGTAACGCTTGCTCCTAAATTGCTGAAGTGTAAATGTGCTATTCTTTAGAAAAATTCTTCACTTCTGCCGTTAAAGAAAGGTGGAAACACAAAAGTCATTTCATGTATCTTTATGTGTGTAGGTGATAGTACCAACACTAGATTTTCAGGGGGGGGGGGCAGCCTACTGGGAAAATGGTGCGCCCATTCTTAATGCCGGCTCCAAACTGGGACCCCCGCGGAGAGAAGAAAGGGGGAACTCTCTTTTACTCGCGGCGGTCCCGTCCAGACTCTCGCCTATTGCCCAACCGTTTGAATATGTTTTGAAGGGGTAATTAAGGAAGCAAAATGACCGATGCATTTGGTCCTTCTATAGACACCTTCCCCTTTCTTATCTACCCCGAAATCTGTGACTTGCGGACAGATTACCGCTCTTGTACCGAAACTGGACGACGCGAGGAGACCGGAGACCCCCCCCCCCCCCGAGAGCCCCAAGGCGATGCGAGTGACATATCCAGACCAAACTCCCTTTCTTCTCGGGCTCTCCAGCCATTCCCCATGGAGAGTGGAGCCGCAATTAAGAATTCTGAGAGACCGCAACAAGTAGGACAACAAGCGTCTCTAGCAGACTATTATATGGTCCTGCCATCAAGGCTCTGCGACCGCCACACAGAACCTTTTATATTATGATCGCCCATAGGTTACAGACCGCTTAGGATAGAACTTCAGTACACAGTTTGAATCCTTTTTCTTGTAATCTTACCTCTTCTATCCAAGGGTAGCGCTAAAAATTTCAGCTTTCAGCAGGTCAAGATTACACGATTGCAGGACTAGCAGATTACGGATTTTTTCCTTAAGATTACGATTAAAATTCCGGGAGAAAAAGGATTACGGGATTACACAACTTCGATTATGATTATGAGAATATGCCATCATCAGATTACGATTACGATTTTGTCAAAATGTAATCGATTACAGCCGATTACGATTACGTAATCGCGATTACTCCAAGCCTGTTGCGGAGTATTGTTTTCTTTACCCAACAGTAACAAAAAGCACAGCGTACTGTTTTCAAAAGTTACGTAATTTATGACTGGACATTTCATATCATATTGATAGGTTTTAAATAATCTCCTGTCAGATTTTTTTCTTCAGAAATGTATCACTTTGCTTCAGACCTTTTGATTTCTTACTTTTTTTATTATTACGTAAGAAGTTTTGAACATTGAAGTTTTGAATTAGCAATGAGATGTTTATGAATTCTTTGGATGTTTGTTTATTTTAATATTTACTTTCTCAACGCTAATTCATTTACTTTCTGTTTTACAAGCAATTTTTCATCAACATATTTGGGGGTGGCGATCGCCCCAGCGACCCTCCCTTAAATCTGCTTGCATGGTTGTGATAATTTAAAATGTGTTGCCACAAAAGCACTAAAACGAATTGAAAAAAGAAAAAAAGGAAAAAACCCTTTCTTTTATCCTTATTCTATGTTTATTTTTCTTTTTGCCTATTTCGTATCCTTATAAGCTAACTTCTGAATTTATTTAATGATCAACAAAATCAAAACTTTTTTCTTCAATTGTGCCAATATAAGTACTTCTATTAAGTAGTGTGTGTACTATTTATATCCTTAAATATCTTTTTTTTTAGTCTTTTGTTCATTATTGCATCATTGCATCCTAAGTATTAAACGGAAGAAGTTTTTCTGGAAAGTATAAGGATTTTATGGCATTTTATTATTGACATTCAGTTAAATGTAAAAATGGTAATGTTCTTTGTTGCTAGGTCTTTAGTCAAATCTGCTTGTATTTGCACTGAGATCTAATCCAACCATGATTCACACCTTAGGCACTTTATTTTCTACTAAATCTCCATTGTTCTTTTTAGTATGACAACATCTTTTTACCTGGAAAATAGAAGGGATGAAAAGTTACTTTTCAATAATGTGTTTAGGGAAATTTTGTATTTTAGCATGGTCATGTCAGAAAGGCAGAAAAGGACTATAAAATAAATGCAGATTTTGTTCTGTAATGAATATGTTATTTTCGCCAAAACTATAAAAAATCGTAATATAACGTAGCTGGTTTAATTAATATTAACCGCTGGTATTTTTTCATATTAACTGGTTATTCTTAATAATAACTGATTTCACATTAACCATAGCACACACACACATTTATGCATACGTATAAACATACATACATATATAAAGTAAATGAATCATTCAAAAAGGGCAGGAAAAATTGAAAGTCTGGTAGGCCTGGTAAATAGTCAAAAAGCTTGACAATTACACAAAGCATTTTTTTTTTGCAAACAATCACAGTTTGACTGCACCCTGAGAAGAATCATTTATTCGATGTATTAGCGTCATCAGCCAAATGCTTCCTAATTTACATAAGTTTTATGTCACTGCGGCCAGTGTGAAACATTTTTCATGTGTAATGGGGTGAGTTATTTTATTCCTTCTTTATTAGGGGCCCTGGATTAGAAAGGTGCTAAAACTCTAACTAACATGTATAAAATTTTATTACTCGTACATTCTGATTAGTCTTTTTGTTTCTAGATTTATTTTGAAGTTTTGAATTCCTTACTTATATGACGAGCATTTAAAAAAAAGTAACTTTTTTTACTGTGCATGGCAGTCATTTTTAACTTTCAGTTTCATTCTCAAGTCTACACTCATAAAAAAAAAAGAAAAAAAAAAAAGAAGCAGTTGAAAATGCCGTGAAAATTCAAAGATATCGGTAAACTTAGTGAGTTGTATTTCAATGCTTTTTTTTGGAAAAGATATGGATCAAAGGGGGTTGTTCACAAGTCAGTCGCATGTGTTCACAATCATTCAGTGTATTATGCTGGGATAAAAATTTAGTATTTGTGAAGAGACCGTTACTTAATACACAATCCCTCAGCCCAACCTTACTACTACTTAATTTTTATGACCCAGACTGATTACAGATCAATGCGTTGCATTGCATCTGTTCTTTTTCAAACTAAGGAGAAATTCGTTGATTCTTACCAATAGTACTTTCATTCCACATTATTCCCGCCATTTAGTCAGATCTATGCCTTGAACTGAATCGCATCGTTGCATGGGGTTTCTGAAAAAGATCAACAAGTTTCTGATGGCAGTAGAAGCTAAATAATGTTAAAAACTATTGATAATGATAAAAAGAAAATTATTTCAAATAAATTAAAGATAATTTGACAGGCACTTTTTATTGTTACTCTCAATAATATAAACACCTTTAAGGAATATAGGAATTTAAATTTATGATTCAGAAGGAATTGAATAATAAGACAACTACTACTCATACTTTTTAGTGACCGTTTTAGTCCCGTTTTAGATGACCGTTTAAAAGACATAGCACACGAAACATATTTAAAGTGCCGCTGCCTCCGCTTATACCCTGAAATTAAAATGATAAGAAAGAGAAATTCTGTGAATAACTGTTTAGTCGATTATTAATCAAAATCCAAATGCTCGTTTTGAAATCGAATGACGTTTCTTCTGCACTGAGAAAAGTAGTTCCGCAAAAAGAATCGCCGTCATTTCAAAACGAATCGAATCATCCAAATGTGTACATCTGAGAAAACTAGCATAACATTATTTCTACCCCTCTTTTAAAAGTCATAACAATGTTGCTCGTAGCAACCACAGCGACCAGAGTCCGAATACCGAAATCAAGATACTTTGATAATGAAAAAACTATTTACTGCAATACTTAAAGTTATTTACGAGTACAAATAGTTGCAGATGACAAACTGAAAGTTCCAAGAACGCTGAAATTCTGGAGCCTTCTTTTCTGAAGCGTAAAAATTGTTTCTCATGCATCGCCATGTCGATGCAGAGAAAACAACTTCTCATCGTTATACTCGATCGCAATACTCTCATCGTTACACAAACAAGAGAAATAAAAATATTGAATTTATTTTAAGGAATTCTCAAACGGTAAAAGGATTTCCATATATACCAAGGGAAGAAGATAAATAATTTTATGTATTTAAAAAAAAAAAAAAGAAGGAAGTGAATGGTTAGTACCCACCAATTTGGTCGTTGTACGATAGAAGTGCATAAGCAGCTAACTGCTAAAAAGTTCTTAAACCCTTAACTTCTCGCTCCCGTCAAAATCACGGGCTGTAATGTTCCAAAGTAGCGTACAAAAACATTTTAAAAAATCCCCCCCCTTATCCCCAAAACTTATTTATTTATCGTCTTACATAGTAGATGATAATATCAAACTAATTATAATATAATTAGAGAATAAACATTTAAAAAATGTTTTATTGGAAAACAAATTGGCGCTTTGTTTTTGTTTTCGTGGATTTTATGCGACCGTTAAGGGGTTAAGAATGTACCGTCGACGATCGGGGAAAAGTCCAAAACTCCAGTTTTGGAAATATTACGAATTTAAACTTTCGAATCATTGCGAAAAATAGTAAAATTCATGTTCAATACCCATAAATTCTAGATTTACAAGCATTTTTTAAGATGCATAGTTGATTTATATCATGATGTAATTAATTGCGAAATATAATTCACTGGAGTAATCCCCCCCCCCCTTTTTTTGGATTTAGTGATTAGTGACTATTATCAGGACGCCGAAGATATATTTATCGCTTAACGTTTCTAGTTACTAAGGCTGTCTTTTAGAAAAAATAATAAATCAGTAAATAGGTGTATAGATTAAATAATTAGGCAACTTATACTAATCGTTATTATAATAGATCTACCAAAACAAATTGCTCGTATTTCCATTGAAACTTTTCTTTCACTTGAACAAAAATTCGTCTGATGACCTATTGAAGTATTAAAATGAAATAGAATGATGCACATCAAAACGTTAAAACAGCCCAATGCATTATGAAATTCGTAGACGAGTTGAGAATCCCAAATACTCCATTTTTCGCCAATTGAATTAAAGAATATTTTCACCATGTTTCGAAAAAAGCAATTCTTTCCTATGCCTTTTGACTCAAAATGCTTTTTGTCATTTTTGCAACCATTGAGTAAATTTCTTAGGTAAGTTTTAATTTAAGGATTGGCTTTTAAGGGAACGACGCGCTCCTTTTCACCGTCTCAGACCGACCTGAAGTACACGTGACGTCAGGGCTGCCGCGTTGATCACAAGCATAACGTTTGCTTAGAAACCGAGCCTTCAGCCACATTTTTCTTGATAGATGGACTTTGGATTGGCACATTTTCTTCTAGATTGGTAGTTTTCGAGACGGACACAAATTTTATAGATTGATTTATTTTTCGATTGGATTTTGAAGTGGGGAAATTTTCCTCGTAGTAATTTAAAGATTTTTAAATTTACTAATAGATACATTTAGAGATAGTCATAATCTCGTAAACTGATAAGTTTCGAAACAGGCAAAGCGCTTTGATAAGTAGGTATCGATTGTTATAGATTGGTTGCGAAATAAATTTTTTGGATCATAATATTTGAGGTTTATGCAAGTTTTCGAATAGATTTCACGATAGGCAAATTTTCTAGATGAATCGGTTTCGAGGCAGGTAGGGTTCGATACGATATTAAAAAAATGTTATCTTTGTATTTTTTTCTTCTCGATCACTTTGCAGTTCAATTTTGTTCATCAAAAAAGGAGCTTTTATTTTTATAAGTTTCGAAACGTTTGTCTGCACTCTCAAAAATAGAATCTTCATTTTCGACGATTCTTCAATCGTCAAGAAAATTTCGTCATTTACAACGATTCTTTCCTCGCGCGATCACGTGACTTAAAAAAGTTACTACACAAATTTCGGCAATTTGACGAAAGGTTTACTCGGAGCATTTTTCACGAGGCCATTTCGTCAAATACGACGAAAGTTTCGTGAGATTTGATCATGCGTTTTTGAGAGTGTGTCGAGTGACTATACAGTGGTATTTGAAATACTTTCACTGTAATTGGTAGATATTTTTGTTCAATCTGCCCAGCAAAGATTGTTATTCAAACGTGTTGCCTAAGACAGACTGCGGTCCGCAAAGTAACTCTTGCGTCGAAATAAGATTTCCTGAACGATCATATTCTGGGATTTTATTTTCTGTCAAGTTCGAGAATAATATTTTCTCCCTTTGTCGTGAGTTACTTTCGAATGAACGGTAACCACAAATCTTTAAGATCGAGACGGAGCTACCATTGTTTTCCTTTTCACTTTGCAAGTGACCGAGGAATAAGAGATCACGCGAAGCCGAATTTCTAATTCCCTCCAACCGTCTTCACTCAATTGTTTTGTCTTGTCTGCTACGGCGGGAAATGCTTGCTCTGATCAGCTGTATTTCTACGCCCCAACACTTAACAAAGAACGGTTGGTCTTTCAGGTCGGGCACGTGAGCTCGACCTGATCCATATCTGTGTGCCATCGATTCTTCCCAGTATCGGTGTCTAGTTTTTTAATGTCTGTGGAGGTATCTAACCCATGACAAACTGGCGAGTAAATAAGAACGTCAAAGAATAAATATGAATGAAAAATGCCTATAGGGAAGAAAGAAACGTACCTCGCTCCTCTGTACAAAAAGGCATTTCGCTGCATCTGCTGTATCTGAGTGTTTAGGCAAATGAGGTTCGATAGCGTCGTACTTCTTATTTCTCTAAGTTGATCTAAATATTAGAAAAAATAAATCAATTAAAATTATAAAGACGTGTTTAGAACGACAGTGCAAATAATAAGATTAATAGCACTACGTATTAACAAAAGAAAAATTAGAAAAAATGAAATGATAATATTAAACGTATAGGTCAGCGTTTCAGAACCAGGGTGCTACGAAGCCTCGGTAAAGGTTCCCCAGTCGATCAAGAATTTTGTATTATTCGTTTTCTCTAAACTAAAAAATAAAGCAATTGGTAATTTTATAATAAGACTAATAATAATGTATATATTTTGTAATTTTAAGGTATTCAATACTTTCTCATATTTCGTGCGAATCGCCTATATACAGTGGCTTTGAGGGGAGGGACGAAGGTCAGGATTAGGGATATACCGGATACTGATTGTGCCGGATATACGGTGTCCCTTGTTTGAAGGATCTGTATCAAATTCCCAGCTTTGATGTATAAAACTTGGAAATTCTATGCTGATTTTTAACCATCCCGCAGCTCCATTTAACCATCTCCGCAGCATTGTGGCGGTTAATCTTAATATTCTATTTTCTTGCTTTATATTTACATATTGTACTTTTGAATGTTCAAACTTCAACCATCGAGCGGGTGGCAACAGCCGATTGTTTGTATTTAAAGAGATTCAGATGTAGTCTCTTCAGCGAGCTGACAGACTGATTGAGTCGCAGACGCGGAGAAGCGATTTTGATAGTCGACGACTCTTTCGGAGACTGACTACGATTAGGAGCCAGCGTCGGCTGGTGCGAGAAGACGGAGATTTTTCGGACGGTGTATTGAATTATCGTACTTGTTTGCTGCTGCTGGATATTGGATCATTTCTTTTGGGTCGTTACGGATCTGAGCCGGGAGACAGTGGAGTTGGATTGAGTGACGCAGATTGTGCCTTGAGAGGACAACTGCTGTATTACAGAACCCAAGGCATGGCCTCTCCCTCTATCAACCCTGTCAAGGATTACGTCTCAAGACGAATGGACTTTGCCAGACTCGAGCGATGAGAGCTCAAGTAAACCAACAACCTCGACATCCCCGAAGAAGAGGAACAAAAAGACGAAGAAATCTACTGAAAACCCCGGGGTAAGAAAAAACCTTTTCCGTATCTCTTGTGAGCAGGCAGGTTTAGCCCCCTTTAACTTAGTTAACAATTTAATCAAAAAAGCCAAGGATGATAGCCACTACCAAGATATAATCAATAAATTTAACAAACTAATTATCCAAAAAGAAAGATTAAACTTAACTTATGACAAAGAAATGATAGACTTTGATAGGGAATTCAACGATGCTTTTCTCAGAGTTAATATAGCTAGACAAGAGTTTCTATTCAAAAACAGCTTAAACAGTGACAGAGAATGTGAAAGATTAAAAGAAGAAAATAAAAACAAAGACAACTTAATAACAAACCTATTAAGCGAACAAAAAGAACTAAAAAAATCCCAAGAGAGGATGATGCAAGAACAGGAAGAACTAAGATCACTTATCCTTTCCCTCACTGGGAAAAAAAAATCCCAAGCAAACTTTCCTAGCCTGGAATTCTCCCACCCAAGGAAACAAAAAATTCTCGCTGAATATAGTAATAAAAATGACATCGCAAAATCCCAAGACCAAGAGATAGAAACAAAAAAACGCGTACGAAAACCTGGAAATTGAAAACTACGATATGGATGAAGACGAGCCCGATGAAACAAACCAAGATCATACGGAAAAACCACAAAATAGTAAAAAAAGACCCGCAAGCAACCTGGATAGCTCCCCAGAAAAGAACAAAGAAAAAAACAAAAAACCCTTCAGAGAAAATAATCCAAACTTAAACATGCAATACAGAAGCATCGAAAAGGAAAAAACCCCACCCATTACCTTTGTTGACATAACAGATCCAACCACAATACTAAAAGAGCTAAGTGAATTAGTTGGAACGAAAATCTACGGAACCTTTAAAAGAAATGGAGAGCTCGTAGTGGAAACAAAAAATGTCCTCTACTATCGGCAAATTAAATCCTATGCTGATAATAAAAACTACAAATCCCACACGAGACAACTCCACCAAGATAAAGCTTTGCAAGTAGTCCTGAGAGGACTGCCCATTAACTACGATGTAGATGAAATCCATAAAGAGTTGGAAGAGAAAGGCCTCTGCTGTGATAAAATCACCCAAATGACAAGAGGGAAGCAAAAAGAAAAAATCCCCCTTTTTATCCTCTACCTCCCAAAAAAGAATGAAAAAAATAAGGAAATTTACAATATTGAGTCAATCTCTTATTACAAAGTCAAAGTCGAACATCTAAAAAAACCCCAACACATATCCCAATGCTACCGCTGCCAACGATATGGTCACAGCTCCCACATGTGCACCCTTGACCCCGTATGCTTGATCTGCGCCGACGCACACTGGACCAGAGAATGTACTAGACCAAAACAAGAGAAGCCTACGTGTGCAAATTGCAAAGGAGACCATCTAGCGAACAGTATAGATTGCACTAAAAGACCAAATCCCAAATCAAGATCGGAAAAAATAGCTCAAAACAGCAATATTATCAACCCCCCCCCCCCACTTACGCCTCCGCAGCAAAAATGATGCCCACAGACTCACCTCCAGTCAACCCAACTAACCAAATAGAAGCACTGGCCACCCTCCCAATTACGATCACTAACATGATGAAAGACCTGCAGAAACTGGTCCAAAACCTGAACGTCTATTTAGAAAATCAAAACAATGGCAAAAATTAGCTCACTCAAGCTCCTCTCTTAGAATGCAAACGGGCTCTCCCCTGAAAAAGGCGACGAACTAGAAGACGTTATTGCGCTTCAGTCCCCAGACTTTATCCTCCTTCAAGAAACCCATCTGAAACCTGGACTTCGGCTCAGAGCCATCCCAAACTTCACGGCATTCAGAAACGACAGAGGTATCGGCCGCGGTGGAGGAACAGCCATTTACGCCAGGCGCAGCCTGAATACTAACGAAATTAAAATCCCAACATGCTCCTTCGAAAATACCACAATAATAGTAAAACTAAATAACAACGACCACCTAACTGTGTCCTCCATCTACGCCCCTCCTAACTCTAGGATTCTCGATAACGACGAGCTCAAGAAACTAGGACACTACAACTTCAGTACGATCCTCATGGGCGACTTCAATGCCAAACATCCGGACTGGAGTCTGGGCAGAAGAAACAGAAGAGGAAATGAACTAATTAAATCCAGCATGGACCAAAATTACCAAATATACGCTCCAAACTCTCCAACCCACTTCGGCCCCGGCGAGTCAACAACTCTAGATATAGCTCTTGCAAGAACCCGAAACTGGCCGTACTCCATTAATGTTTTCCCAGAACTATCGTCGGACCATAATCCTGTCATTCTAACCTTTAACCTAAATTACAAGATCCCAAAAAAAGAAAATATTATCTCTACTACAAACTGGAACAAGTACACAAACCTGGTGCACGAAAAGATCGAAGGAAATCCCAAGATCGATAATATACCCGACATCGACACCAAACTGGAAAATTTTACTAACATCCTGACTGGCTCCTACAACGAAGCGACCACCTCCCAAACCTTCAGCAACACCCCCATTCGACTGCCCCCCTATGCAAGATGGCTAATAATAGAAAAAAACCGGAGGAAAAAGTGTTGGCAGCAAACCCGTGACCCTAGGGTCAAAACTGAAATAAACAGAATGCAAAAGATGATTAAGTCTATCACCAGACTTTATAAAGAAAACAGATGGACCGAGTTTATTACAAGTCTCTCCCCCGAAACCGGCTCTCTGTACAAACTTGCGAAGGCTTTCCAGAACCCGCACAAAAAAATTCCTTCTATCCATAAAAATGACAGAGTATACAGCACAGATGAAGAAAAATCAGAAATTCTTGCTGAAGCCTTCGAAGAAAACTTCCAACCCATCCCCGACACCCCTAATGATCCCTTCTACTCTCAAATACGGGCAGAAATAGCAAACTACGTAACCAACCCCCAAGCTCATTCGCCAATCCCACCCGCTAGCCCAAAAGAAGTAGCTGATCACATAAGAAATAGCAAAAACAAGAAGACACCAGGCCTTGACAAAATTACAAATAAGATGCTGAAGAACATTCCCATCAAAGCACTAACTTGCCTCACAAAAATAATAAATTCCTCTTTGAAGTACTCTTACTTCCCAAGAGCCTGGAAAATATCAAGAATCACCCCCATCCTCAAGCCCACAAGCGACTCAAGAAATCCTCAAAGCTACAGGCCCATTAGCCTCACCTCTCATGTTTCGAAAATTTTTGAAAAGATCCTAAAAACTAGGCTAGAAAACCATATCGAAACCCATAACATCATCCCACCTGAACAGTTCGGCTTCAGAACAAAGCATAGCACGATTCATCAATTAATTAGAGTTGTAAATAGTATAACAGAGGGACTGAACCATAGCAAAACTACTGTCGGGATTTTCTTGGACCTGCAAAAGGCCTTCGACAAAGTATGGCACGACGGCATAATCTACAAATTAATCCAGCACAACTTCCCAAGACCCCTAATCAAGACTATGATAAGTTACTTAGAGGGAAGAAGCTTCCAAGTCCAACTAAACCAAGCACTCTCCTCCGTCAAGAAAATTAACAGTAGTGTCCCCCAAGGGGCAATTTTATCCCCACTGCTCTTTAATATATACACGGCCGACTTCCCAACAAGCGACAAAACCATAACTGCACTCTTCGCCGACGACGCGGCTATCATTGTAAAGCAGAGGAAAAAGACCTTAATAAAAAAGTATGCCCAGGACCACCTAAATAACGTCGAAAAATGGTGCAAAAACTGGAAACTTACCCTGAACCCAAAGAAAACCGAAGCTATACACTTCAAGAAAAATAAAAAGAAAAAAGGCCCCGACCACTTAGAGCTACTCAACACAAGACTGCCCTACAAGCATCATGCAAAATACTTAGGTATTACCCTCGACTGTGGGCTCTACTTCAACAAACATATCCAAGAAAAATTAAACTATGCAAAACACAAGATCCATATCCTTAAACCCCTGCTCGGCTATCACAGCAAACTCACCCTTAAAAACAAACTCCTGATTTATAACCAAATTCTCAAACCAACCATCTTATACGGCACCAATGTGTGTGGCCATGCAGCAAAAACCACAATAATTGAAATTCAAAGGCTACAAGACAAAATGTTAAGACAAATCTCCGGCGCCCGTTGGTACGAAAAGGGAAAATCTATCCATACTGAACTCAAAACTGACTCCATATCAAGACTTATAATCAAGAATGCATTAAAACTATACAATAGCTTCCCGCAGCACCCAAACGAAGAAATAAGAAAGCAGTCTTCCTACAGAAACCTCCAATCGAAATACCCCTACCCCGCGCAGACTTGTCTGCTTGACTATGATTCGCTGAGCACCAAGAATAACCCCCTGCCCAACCCCCAGCTTGATCCACTTCGCCTAACTATGACCGTATAATACCGGGGCTCAGCCCCCACTCGTCTCGTTTTGATGGCAACTCTTGGAGAGTGAAAGTAACCCGAGAAGGATTGGAAAGAAAAGAAGAGAGAAATTTCAAAACCAAACTCGCAGTGAATTATTTACATTGGAGCCTTTTGACTTCGCTTTTCTCACTTACTCGTACTAACCAAAAAAGAAAGAAAAATAACAAACAAAAAAAAAGTATAAAATTTTAAAAAATTAAAAAAAAAAAATTTTGAAAAAAAAATTATTATTATTTATTTATAATTTCAATTATAATGTTTTTACTATAACCCTCGTCCATGACTTGGACAAACCCCTGCCCCTCGGGGACAAAGAAGTTAGCCTTAGGGCACATTGATTGATCTCCTCCGAAGTTTACTCACATAGATACTGGGTAAAAGGCCCCTCGGGGCCTAACGGCCCATTACAAATTTACGATATGATGATGAGTCTCTTCAGCTTGCTCACTTTTGTTTGATTCTGAGCCGACCGTGGCGGAATGGCCACTTGTTATGGTTTTTAGTACTTTTGTTTAAATTAAAATGTAAATAGTTAATAAATGTAATATTTAGTTTTAAATCTTGACTACGTACCCAGTCAATTACAGCATCTACAAAGATGGATCGACCAACCCTACACTGGTGACCTCTAGGACATCGAATTCGCCCTTAGGATGCGGATTTTTTCTTATATGTGAGTTTATTTTATTGTTTTTCCTTGGAAGCTGATAATTTAAGATGACTGAACCCAAGAGGGACACCAATGTCAATAAAATTGGCATGAAAATGCCTATTTTTTCTCCATTAAATGTAAAATTATATTTCGCGCAACTTGAGGCCAATTTTTCTATAGCTAGTATAACTTCTGAATCAACTAAATACAGCTATTTAATCGCTTCAATAGATGCTGAATATTTAACTTATGTGTCTGAAATTGTTTATTCGCCACCGGACGAAAATCCTTACACTAAATTAAAAGAGAAATTAATTGAGCAATTTGAACATTCGGAAACTGAAAAAATTAAAACTTTATTACAAGACTTAACTTTAGGTGATAAAAAACCGTCTCAACTCTTGCATGAACTCCGTAACCACAAACTTGATGATAGTTTCTTAAAGAATTTATGGTTAAGTCACTTGCCCGCTAATATGCAAGCTATTCTAGCAATAAGTTCTGAAGGGTTGTCTCAGCTAGCGCTAATGGCTGATAAAATTTGTGAAGTTGTAACTCTTCCGCCAGTAGCGGCAGTAAATTCTCCTCAAGCTGAAAATTCACGAATTTCTCGTTTAGAGAACCTAATTGAGGATTTATCAGAGAAAGTCCAAAAATTGTCTGTGCATAGACCTAGGAGTAGGTTTCGGAATTTTCCCTAGTCGCGCTCGCGAAGTAAAAGTTTTAGTCGAAATTCAAACAATTCTGAAAATGTTTGTTGGTATCGCGCGAATTTTTCTGATAAGGCAACTAAATGTAGACCTCCATGTCATTATAATAAAAAAAAACGAATAAGTCTGTCAGTAGATACGGCGTCAACTGTGCAGCATTGTAAAAATCGCCGTCTTTTTATTAATGATAAAATTACAGGTGCTAGTTTTTTAATAGACACAGGAAGCGATATAACGTGTATACCCCGTGCGCGTTTTAAAAGCCCCAAGACAAGTAATCTTGTTCTTTCAGCAGCAAATAATTCCTGTATAAAAACTTACGGCACAAAATTGATGACTTTAGATTTAGGTTTACGACGGAAATTTACGTGGGAGTTTGTCGTTGCAGATGTAAGCAAACCAATAATTGGTGCGGATTTTTTGGAACAATACGGTTTAATAGTTGACATCAAACGAAAAGTGCTTATCGATCCGTTAACATCTTTAACTTCGAATGGCCGCACTGTACAATCTAAAATGCCAAATATTAAAAGTATTTCGGGTAGCTCGCGATTTCATAAACTCTTAGAGGAATTCAAAATTATTACGCAACCCAGCGCCGAAGTTAAAACTGAAATTAAGCATAATACATTGCGTTACATTCAAACAACAGGTCCTCCAGTTCAGGCGCGTGCACGACGTTTACATCCAGCGCGACTTAAAATTGCAAAAAAGGAATTTGAATACATGTTGGAGCAAGGAATTTTCAGGCCGTCGCGCAGTAATTGGTCTAGCCCGCTTCATATGGTTCCTAAAAAGTCCGAAGATTGGCGTCCGACTGGGGACTATAGGTTGTTAAATAAAATCACACGGCAGGATAGATATCCTATCCCGTATTTAAAAGATTTCGCACAAGTCCAGGGTACTAAAATATTTTCTAAGCTAGATTTATTGAAAGCATATCACCTAATTCGTGTAAATCCAGATGATATATGCAAAATCGCAATAATAACTCCGTTCGGATTATTTGAATTTCCCTATATGAATTTTGGATTAAGCGGAGCGGCACAAACATTTATGCGCTTCATTCATGAAGTTGTTCGTGGCCTTAATTTTTGCTTTGTATATCTGGATGATGTTTTAGTTGCTAGTGCAAATCTCGAAGAACATGAAAATCATCTTAGAATCCTTTTCCAGCGCTTTAAAGACTATGGGATAAAAATTAATTCTGTAAAATGTACATTTGGAGTACCACAAGTTAATTTTCTGGGGCATTCTATAAGCGAGTCGGGTTTTAAACCTTTGCCAGATCGCGTAAAAGCCATTTCAGAATATAAATTGCCAAAAACAGTCGAGAGTTTAAGAGCTTTTTTAGGTATGTTGAATTTTTATCATAGTTTTTAACCGGGAATCGCAGAAGTGCAAATCCCACTCAATGAGTATTTAAAGGGTAAAAATAAGAAAGCTCGATGCGAAATTAGTTTGTCGGAAGAAGCAATTTCTGCTTTTAACACATGTAAAGAAATGTTGGCAAATGCTGCGCTTTTACATTATCCTTCGATGGATGCTAAGTTAGCGTTAATAACAGACTGCAGTAATATTGCTATGGGTGCGGCTTTGCACGAAGTTACTTCGCAAGGCATAAAGCCCTTAGGTTTCTTTTCCCGCAAACTAACTCCAACGCAGCAGAAATACTCGACATATGATCGTGAACTTTTAGCCATATATTCTGCTATAGTGCATTTCAGATTTATGTTAGAAGCGCGTCCTTTTTTAATTTATACAGATCATAAACCGTTAATTTATGTGTTTAATCAGAAAAACGATTCGAAATACTCTCCTAGGCGATTAAGTCAACTAGATTTTATATCGCAATTTTCGATAGACATTTGTTACGTAGCAGGTCGGGATAATATCGTGGCAGACGCTTTGTCGCGTATTGAAGAAATTTCTATCCCATCCTCTATTGACATGGAATCCTTAGCTGACGCGCAATCGAAAGATTCTGATTTTTTGAAGAATTTAGACGACTCAAATTTTAGCCATTCGCTAAAAATTAAGAAATTTCAAATCCCAAATTCAAACAAGCTTTTATATTGTGATATTTCAACCTCAAATATTCGGCCTCTTATTCCAAATTCTTTTCGTAAAGCAGTGTTTAATTCTTATCATAATTTATCCCATCCAGGCATACGCGCTACAATTAAATGTATTTCCGAAAAATATGTTTGGCCAAATATGAAAGCCGATATCAAGTTATATTGTCAGACTTGTTTAGTTCGCTGGCAGTCTAAAGTTCATAGGCATACTAAATCTCCTTATGGTGACTTTCCCCTACCTGACGGAAGATTCAAATATCTTCATATTGATCTAATTGGGCCACTTCCGGTCTGCCGTGGATATACGTATTGCTTAACGGCTGTTGATCGCTTCACACGCAGGCCGGAGGCTACCCCCATAAGTGATATAACCGCGGAAACTATAGCTAAAGCTTTATATTTTTCTTGGTTACACGTTTTGGTGTTCCTTCAGTCATTACTAGTGACCAAGGCAGGCAATTTGAATCCTCACTTTTTAAATCTTTTACCGCCCTTTTTGGAATTAAGCTCAACAGAACATCCGCATATAATCCAAAGTGCAATGGACTAGTGGAAAGACTTCAGACCACTAAAACAGGCATTAAGTTGTCTGTCGCCTCTGACTTGGGTCGACGCTCTCCCTGCTGTGCTCCTCGGACTACGGACGGTATACAGAGAAGATCTGAAGTCTTCCGTTACTGAACTTGTCTATGGGGAGACAATTCGTTTGCCCGGAGATTTCGTCGCTGAATCTCCAGTTCCGGTCCTAAGTTCGACGTTTCTCCAACAAAAAGTCATCGGTTCGCTTCGTCCAACGCAAGTATCACGACATGGAGTGCCAACATTTTTCGTCCCTAAGGATTTGACAACTTGCACCCACGTCTTCATTCGTCATGATGCTGTCCGACGAACCTTGCAACCACAAAATACGATCGACCTTTTCTGGTGCTCAAACGTCTTGCAAAGGACTTTGTTCTTTCTATAAAAGGGGTAGCTAGAACTCTTTTCATCGACAGATTGAAACCTGCATATATTTTAAATCAAGATTTAAGTCTAAAGACTGTGAACTCGAATCCTGTCGGTGTAACTACACGTTTCGGCAGGAAAGTACATTTTCCGGACAGATTCGGCTCTCCCTGATCTGCTCGAGACTCAGAGGGGAGTATTGTGGCGGTTAATCTGAATATTCTATTTTCTTGCTTTATATTTACATATTGTACTTTTGAATGTTCAAACTTCAACCATCGAGCTGGTGGCAACAGCCGATTGTTTGTATTTAAAGAGATTCAGATGTAGTCTCTTCAGCTTGCTCACTTTTGTTTGATTCTGAGCCGACCGTGGCGGAACGGCCACTTGTTATGGTTTTTAGTACTTTTGTTTAAATTAAAATGTAAATAGTTAATAAATGTAATATTTAGTTTTAAATCTTGACTACGTATCCAGTCAATTACAGCATCTACAAAGATGGATCGACCAACCCTACAGGGATATACCGGATACTGATTGTGCCGTATATACGGTGTCCCTTGTCTGAAGGATCTGTATCAGATTCCCAGCTTTGATGTATAAAACTTAAAAATTCTATGCTGATTTTTAACCATCCCGCAGCTCTCAAATGCGTAGTAAGTTAATAATTTTCGCATAATATTAAAAACACCTTAATTAATTAAATTTTAAAAAGTAACCTTTACACTCGAGCCACGCCGCTACGGCGTTCAGCCGGTTTGACGCTTCCACTCAAACGGCGCCCGTGAAGTTTTGATGCTTCCACTTGAAGGGCGCCATAAAATTTTATTATATAAATTTCAAAATTATTATACCTTTTAAAATTTGAAATTTCATCGTTTGTATAAGTTTGTTTGAGCATAAGATGATTTTAAAGCACAAGTCAAATTCTTCCTTAGTATTATGGATCAGAAGCGGACAGTGGAGCAGGACCACGGAGCAGCGGAGTAGTAAGATTTTGCTCGAAACAGGAGTGGATCCGGAGCAAAGAAATTTATTGTGATCAACTCCTCCGATTTTTTAAAAAACTTTTTAAATAATAACTAAAATAACTTTTAAATAATTTACTAAAAAAGGAGAGATAACTAAGATCTGTACTCAAGAGCCAAAGTCAATTTTTTGAGCTTTTGCGAGTTTATACTTAATGAAAAAACATACAGAGTTCCGACGAGACGGCAGAGCCACTAGCTAGATGAGGATTCCGTACTTTTAAAGCTCCCGTCGGACATCTTTATTCTAAGGTCCGCACGGAAAAATCTAGTCTTATAGTAATAAAAATGGTAATTTTTTTACTTCATCGCGAAAATCTGAAAAATTGGCTTAAGATGCTATAGCTTTCAGGTACAGATTAATTTGTACCTGAAGAAAAAGTTATTTGGAACACGGAGCGGAGCCAGAGCAAGTATTTTGAAGTAGGAGCTGAGCAACTCAAAATATGCTCCAAATGTCTGCTGCTCCAGATTTGCCCCGACATTGTTCCAAATTTGCTTCCAAATCTGCTCCTCTTCGCTCGAGTTGCTGGAGTATGATTCCAGTAACTCGAGCCGAAATCGTCTCGAGTTGCTGGTTCACCCGAGTGAAAATGGCCTCTAGGGGAAAGCATGAAAATTGACTTATAACCGGAGCTTTCATGCAGTGTCCCGATCTGATTCCGGGTAAAAATTAGGTCAGGCACCGGATATTCAATGTTCGAAGGTACCGTTCGTCGTAAATTTCAATCTAGCTATATTTTAAAAATATGTAAATAAAATTTTGAAGATAAAACTTGACATGGGGATAATTGAGTATCTGATGCTTTCTGGACCGGCCCTGTTCGCCCCCCCCCCCGCTTCGGGCATCGGATATCCGGTATCTGATCCGGCCACTGCACTAAAATGTGGTGATGCAACGTCAAATTTGATGTAAAAAATTCATTTAATTAGCATGTTTTGAAATTAAATATAAATTAAAATTTCACAAACGTATTTGGAAACTTTGGAATGTTTAATCGTTAATCACCAGAGTCGGATATGGTAAATATCCGTCAGACAAGGGACACCGGAGTAATAGTCGGGAGTCGGAGTCTTAAATCCCGAGCTCGGAGTTGCAGTCGGCCACTTTGCCCTTCCGACTCTACAGCCCTGCTTAAACTACTATCAAATGTTACAAAAAAGTCAATATTGAACAAATAAAATTCTAATCTTTTAAATATTTTTCGACATTTGCAGTTTTTACTGTTTTTGATTCTGATTCATGTATAAATCAGAATATTGCTAAATAAACGCTTTTATTGATTGTTAATTGATTTACCTGTTTTTGAATTTCTCCTTGTGATAATGCAGAAAAGGTGGAGTAAAGTGAGATAAATGTGAGCACAAAATTTAAAATTAAGGAATACATATCTCCTGCTTCTATTTTGGGGTTTGTACATAAAAAATAGCCAAAAGCAAATGCAAAAGTTTATATGTATATAATATAAAGTTTTCTACTTCCGACTCTTTCTTCGCACTATAGCAATTAAGATGTGGGAAATGGTAGGAGAATCAATCATAAGTTCAAAATTTAAAATAAATCAATGAATATTTTTTGAAACCATTTTGATATTCGAACTTTCGAAATCAGGTAACAGTAGAAATAAGTGCATTTAAATTTTGTAAGTATAAGTGGTTACTTCCTGTGCCAGTCCCCACATTTTACTTCTATGCATTATCGGGAAAACAATTTATTTAAAAAAACTTCATTTTTACACTCCGTCCTAATAAGTATGTAATTTTCTTATTTCGTTTTTTTTCTTTCACGGCAGCAATTAAAAATTTCGCAATTGCAATATTATTTTCGCGAACCTCTGGGGGTTCGCAAACCACCAGTTGGGAAACGCTGATTTAAAGCTTAATATAAGGAATAAAAAAAGAGTTGAAAATAAGTCGGTGAAAAAAACATACTTCGACCTAATTCTATGTTTTAAGACCCGTTGTTAACAGTCAGATACAGATTAACGTCGAAGTATGTCAGGTTTGAATATTTTTTCCTTACATTTAAAAATGTTTTTTGACCAGTTTCATTTTTTACTATTTATTAATATATGACTATGACTATTTACTATCTATTAACATATAATATAAGATTTTAATATATATGTATATAATCTATATAAAGGGGCGACCCTTTTCTCTAGGAAATCCTAGTCAGGCAAAATTATATTGCTTTAAATGTTGAAATATGCAGTGATTGATCTTACCAGGCGTAAATGAGCCTGCTTGTCCTCCGTGTTCAAAGAAGAATCTGTCTCCGTACTTCAAGTGATAGAATTGGATGCCGATGATGCAGGTGAAAGTGGGACCAACTACTGCTCCCTGATTGGGTCTTTCGGCCAATCCCCCGGAAAAGAGATCGATGTCTTCCACACTCCTAATTGAAAAAGAAGGAAATAAGAATTTTCTTTTTTGATGTCACCGCTAATTTAGTTGACAAAATCAAAAGCGAGGATGCATTATTGTTTGAAGTACAACTAAATCATTCCTTTGAATTTCGAGAAATAAGTACTTAATATTTTTTCATTGAACGATAGATTCCGAGAAAAATCTAATCATTTCTCCAAATATATTCAACTTCTTTTGCTATATTAGCTACATCAAAAACAGGTCGTCTATAATTGTGTCCTGTCCAAATGTAAATTATTGGGACACATTAAAGTTTCCGCCCGAGAATGGTCAACTTAAGAGATCATCTTTAGAAAAATGTCTTAAAAAAACTTTCAACAAACATCTTAACGTTTAAAACATTAAGTATTTCAACATTCTGCTATAATTTTTAAACCCTTAAGATATTCGATAACCCTTAATAATAATTAAAAATAAATAAAAAATAATAAAAAGCGTGCACAAACACTCGTAGATATTTGAAAGAAACTGAACAAAAACATAGGGGTACGATGAGGAAAACATAAGATCAATTAAGGCACCTGGGTGCAAAAGGCCCCAAAGGAATGAACCATTTGGAGATAGAGCAAATTTTGGTAGCCCGACGGGTGCTGCTAATTAGCGTGATTTAGAAAAAAAAAAGAATGATTGTAAACGTTCATATGGTTCAAATTTTTCCCTCGTTTTACCCCAAGTATATTATTTGTCACTTATACGGCTTTGGTTCCCACTGCGCCAACATGAAAAACCAGTAACATCATTCATTGAACCATAACGAATCAGGACCATTGTAAAATTATTAAGCATGCAACCGAAGAACTATAAAAGTGATTAAAGTTCATAAAGCATATCGGTCAGGGTTAACTTTTTTTTCCTCTTCAGATCAAAAATCAGATCAGAAAGTGGATAATTAAATTAAAAGCTACTTACTCGTATACCCTCTCGAAAAGTTGTCGAACGCCTCTTTGGAACAACTGGTCTAGTTGTCTAAAGCTTCTGATTTGCGGTCCACCGCAGAATTCCACCAATCGTGTGTACCCAGGTATTCCATGATCTCTTCCTCTGTTGATATTCAAGGAAGCTAGATCCAGGCCACTCTGGTTGCCTCTGATCTGGTACAGATGATTGGTTACGTCCCGGACAATGTTACTAAAAGTAAAAGAAAGCAATTGAGAACTATATGCCCGTAAACATTGAGTGTTAGTACACTGAATCTTTAACCGCCAATGTGAGGTTTTAATGTTAGAGGGTGGAAAATGATTAAATAATGACATTTTAAGACATCCCCTTTAGGTGATTGATATTACATGCATTTGAGTGTGTTGCCGTACTATGATGAAAAAAAAGTTCTAGATTTCTATCAGGCACAGCAAGGAAAAGATGCTAAATGATGCTTTAAGATTCAGTACAAAGTTAAGGTTTACTTGGAGCATTTTTCACGCAGCTCTTTCGTCACATACGACGAAAGTTTCGTGAGATTTGAGCATGCGTTTCTGAGAGTGTAACTAGAGCGCGCATTTGAGTGAAAAAAATGCTTCGCGCCCGAGGAAAACGGATTTCTTGAGCCCGATTTCTTGGTCGTTTATCTGTGACTGGTGATCTTAAGATATAGACGGCGTTACTGCAAATTTCATTTCCGTTCCGCAAGTGACCAAATCATATGACAAGGACCTTTCATTTGATTGCAGAGGGTCTATTGTGCATGTAGGTCGTTTTAAAGGCAGAAAATATTAAGAAAAACAGCTGAGTTAATAGCTTTGAAATGTAAAACCTGCTCGTTCTAATGTAACAAAGAAATAATGTAAAACTAAAACAATAAAAACCCTCTCCCTCTCCTTTTCGGTGAAAGTCATCTGCAGAATTGCTGCATTATAAGCTATAACTAAAAGGTATAGCTTCCCTTTCTTTTAGGAGTAAAATTAAAAACTTCTAATCAAGGTGCTACGAAAAAATATTTGTAAAATCTATCTTAATGTTACTCAAGTTTGTGGTAAGTCAGATTCATTGAAATGCACAAGAAGACGTATGCAAAAGTCTAAATTTTGATTGGTCCGCTGCATTCAACGGTCTCTTGCCCTTTTTGAAGATGCGACCCCAAAATGTAAGACTAACCGCTTACTTAAGCAGTTAAAGGAAATTGGCTTGATATTTATTCTATCCTTTGGGTTGTCCTTTTCCTAAAGTGTGGGAAGATAATGGAAAAGCTGCAAACAAAAGATGTGGTCTCGTCAACAAAGGACTTTATGAATCATGGATTGGTCAACTTGATGAACTTAACTTAGTGTATCACGAATACAATCTGAATCCGTAAAATGAAGGGGGGAACCATAAATCTTAAAAAAGAAAAAGCCCTAACTACGCTAATGGGAAGGGGGGAGAGGTAGAAAAAAAAAAGGAAAGGAAGAAAGAAAATATGCTAAAATATGCATGTACGATTACACCGCAATCTTCCGTTCCATGTTATTATGCACACAATTTGTATTACTTAACCAGAAAATCAGAGGTTTTTTTTTGTTTGTTTTTTGTTTTTGCTACTGGGGGCTTGTTGCGTGTAGGAAGGGCTATCTTCTTTGAGAACAGGGGCGCGCAGCAGCTTAAATACGGCCCTGTAATTCATATTATAGTACATAACAAATTAAATATGTAATAGTATCCTTTATTACTTGCAAACACGTTTTCAATATTAAAAATAATGATCATGAAATATCATGAAAATCCTTTTTACTATCAACTTTCGGCATGATTTTCGAGACTCTATTTGGTTTTCTATGAGCCTTCTCTTTCAGTTTCTTTGCGCAATGGGATTGAAATTTCTGTCACAGCTTTGACTCCCTTTTAGCTACTAGTGTGTGACAGTATGGCAGTCGTGGTACGGAGTTCCTTTTTCCTGTATAGCACTTATATTTAGTCCAAAAAATTGAAACTTCAAAATCAATGCTGAAACGCAAAAAAAATCATCCGAATGTAATAAAGTTTTTCGCATGTTAGGGGGACCATTTAGCACTTTTTTAAGCCTGTATCCCTTAGTAAAGAGGAAAAAAATAATAAAATGACCCACTCTAATATGTATAGTATGCATTTTCTTGTTGGCAAAACAGAAATCAGTATGAGGTCAAGTAATGAGAGAGATTCTGTACTCGGTATTTTTTTTTTTGCTCAATACAATCGCAAATGAATTCGTCAGTTCTCCTAGGACAGGGGTCGGCAACCTGCTGCTCGCGAGCCACATGCGGCTCTTTGGATGTGAAGCTGCGGCTCCTTAGTTCCATACGCAAATATTATTTATTTTATCAAAAAAAAGACATTTAAAAATCGTTCTGAATTCGTTTCTACTTGAATAGCTATGCAAAGCCTTCGCTCCCATTGAATTTGTTTGCTCAATTGTTTGTTATTGAAGTACAAGTGTTGTAAGTAAATGTTTTATTGTTCTAATTTTTTACTTAAATAATAAGTAATTATCTAATAATGCCATATATATGTAGTACTCCCATTCTCTTACAAGGATTGGTCCGAGAAACAGCAAGTGAATTTTAACCATTTAATCAAGAAACTAACATATTTTACAGCTATGTACAGAAAATAATTATAACATCGAGAGAGCACTGCTTATCCATTCTCTCCGAAAAACAACTAACTCAATTCAGCTCAAGTCAACTGACTGCACTGGAACACAACTTGTAACGCCTTTTATGCAAGCTCCGTTGCCAATCGGCAAAAATCTATTTCAGTTCAGTAACGATTGTAGTTCAGTTCCATATGTAAATCAGTTTAACTGTTCACCAACGGCTGTGTAGATCCCACAGTTCGGCCATCCGACAATGGAGCTGTCCTCAGATCCTGAAACACATTAAAAAAAACACAAAAACAAGCAAAAAAAAAAAGGAACAACACGCAAATGTGCGTGCTTTCCATAAATTCGAATCACTGTGATTCTGTCCATTTCTTCATATATTCGGCACAGGTTGTAGTACATTGTGGTCCATCGTGATAACCTTCTTTAGCTACATCAAAAGTGTCTCCTCCTTTTAACTTTGTAATCTTGTATGGTCCAAAAAATTTAGCTTTTAATTTTAAGTTCGGACCAAATTGGGTTTTCTTTATTGCAACCAAGTCTCCAACCGTGTAAGGTCTAGCTGCCCTCCGCCGCAGATTATACACTTTTTTATTTTCTTGTTGAATTTTGAGAATTTGCGCTTTCGCATGTTTCCTCAAATTGTCTCGCTGAGCCTCAAACTGATTTTTAAATTCGCGTTCAATCATTTCTTTTAACTTATCAGTACCTTTGAGGTTCGTTTTGGTCCCAAATAACAGCTCGAATGGGGTTGTATCTATGCTGCGGTGGTAGGTGGAGTTCAATGTTAGTTGTAACTCTTTAGTGTGTTTATACCACTGGGAGGGATTCTCAATAGATAATTTTGCAAGAACCGATATTATGACTTGATTTATGCGTTCCACTTGTCCGTTAGCTCTTGGCAAGCCGGTTGTAATAGTATGATGTGTAATTTCCTCCTTAGCACAATATTCGGCGAACTCGTTAGAAGTGAACGCAGTACCTCTGTCAGTAATAATTTGAAAAGGGCTTCCGAAGATCGCTTTTTGATCGTCTAATTTTCTTATCACCTCCGCTGAGGTTGTTGATTTTGTGGGATAAATCCACAAAAATTTAGTGAAAGCGTCAATTATTACCAAAATATGATTGTAGTTTTTATTTGTGCTTTCAAGGGGTCCTAGATGGTCTACATGATAGGTATGAAGCGGTATATCGTCTTTATATCGCGGGTGTAAAAATCCTTCCCTTTTCCCTCGTTTACGGTTAATAAGTATACATTGGACGCAATTAGAAATTATTTTCTCTATAAGCTTGGGTATGTGATAGTATTCCGAAATATGTTTTTCCGTATGTTTGACACCTGTGTGCCCTTTTTCGTGAGCGTCCTTTATGATCTCTGTTTGCATATCATTTGGTACAACTAGTAATTCTCGACCGTTTACAAATTTATAAAGAATTCCGTTTCTGTTACAGTAATCTTCGTAATCATCGATAGCTAATAATTTCTTTATTGCTTCTATTTCGTTATCATTTTCCTGCGCAAGCTTAATTTTGGGTAATATATTTTCAATTGAGACGCACATCACATCTATAGGAGATCGGCTTAGTGCATCTACGTGAGGCATTTTAATTCCGGGACGATGCTTAATTACATAGTCAAATTCCTGCAACAATAATGCCCAACGCGCTACACGGGTTGATAGGTCTCGTTTTTCCATAGTTTTCTGGAATGCGGAACAATCAGTTACAATTTTAAAATTTATTCCCAGTAAATACACACGAAATTTCTTTAAGGCTTCTATTACGGCTAGGATTTCCAATTCATAACTAGAATATTTTTTCTCAGCGTCTGTAGTTTTTCTACTCATAAAATAAACTGGGTGAAAATGTTTTTCGTCGGGAGGTTTTTGCAACAAAATTGCTCCATATCCCTCTATACTAGCATCAGTATGTAATTCGGTCTCAAAAGCTGGATTGTAAATAGAGAGTACGGGTTTCTCAGCTAACAATGATTTTAAGCGCACAAACGCATTTCTTTCTTCATCTCCGAAAGTGAATTTCTTTTCCTTTTTAAGTAGATCGCTTAACGGCTTAGCAATTATTGAATAAAGAGGCACGAATTTACGGAAATACCCGGTAAGACCTAAATAGCTCTGAACTTGTTTTGTGCTTTTAGGTTCAGGGAAATTTAGTACTGCTTGGGTTTTTAAAGTTGAGGGGTAAATTTTACCTTCTTCTATAAAATGACCTAGAAATTCAATACGCTTCTTTAGAAATTGCGACTTTTTAAAATTTATTTCTAATCCATATTCGCTAGCCAGATCTAACACCATTTTAAGTCTGCTTATTCCTTCTTCCATGGACACCGACAAAATAATAACGTCATCCATGTAGGGTAGTACTATACCATCGTTAACTAGGGGTCTAAAAATTGTGTTTATGAATCGCTGGAATACTGCAGGCGAATTGCACAATCCGAACGGCACCTTTCTAAACTGATATTGACCTTCATGAGTTACAAAAGCGGTATACTTTTTACTTTCTTCTTCTACATCGACATGAAAAAATCCGTTACGCAAGTCAATTGTGCTAAACACTCGAGCTCCCTGTAATCTATCTAGTATGTCTTCAATTAGCGGAAGGGGGAATCTATCCTTCACGATAACTTTATTTAATTTCCTGTAGTCAATGCATACTCTAGGCGTGCCGTCTTTTTTTTTAACTATAACTACTGGACTACAATATTCAGAGGAACTATTTTCAATTATTCCCGATTTTAACCATTCGGTCACCTGGGCCTCAACAATTTTTTTTTCTACGAAGGGTAATCTTCGCGGTTGATGGGATACTGGTTCATCATTTTTGAGACATATTTTCAGCTGAATATTCGTAGATCTGACTTTTCGCGGTTCGTAACTAGAAACTAAATGTTGTACTTCGTTTTTAATTTGATTTGGAACACTCGGGTCAATGTTAATTTCGCTTTCGCTATAAGTTAAATCAACAGGTAAAATTTTAAGCAAATTTATTTCTTCCGCTTCAGAGTTCCTATTTTTTATTGCTATTCCCTTTTCGTTTATAGTTGTTTCTCCTTGCATCAGTACATTTAGTCCTATTATTGCTTCATTAGACATCACCTCGTCGTCCACCACATATACATCAGCTACGCATCTAAACGCGTCGATTTCTATGTTACTTTTGAAGCAACCCAAGGGTTTAACTCGACATCCGCCGAACCCGCCCAAAGTTGAGTTCAAAGGGTTAAGTTTCTCAATATTTAATTTATCAAAAATGTTCTTCTTAATAAGTGTAACTTGACTACCTGTATCTATTAATGAATTTACGCTTAAGTCATTAAATTTGCTGGGGACTTTCATTTGGGAATTTTTACTCATAATTACGTTAGACACTTCTGCTTTAGGGTATTTTTTAGGGCATTCGATAGCTTTATGTCCGAAAAGGGAACAATGGAAACACCTATTTCCCTTATCTCTATCCGGACAGTACCTAGCTATGTGTGTTTTTCCGCCACAACTATAACAATTAACATCTCTCCTATTACGTTTACTTTGATACGACTGCTCATTACTTGAAATCTTGTCATTTTTTGTTTTACTTCTATTTACATAATTAGCTTTATTCTCATAATTAACTTTCAATTTATCATTTTTAAATTCTGACTTATTATATCGGAAATTTTTGTTTTTATTTTCATCCGACCTCATTTGCTCATACGCTTTAAGTCTGCATCTAAATTCAATTAAATTATCACAACCATATAAGGATGCTTTTTTATATATATATCATCACGAATACCATTTATAATATATCTAATTAGAGCAGCATCTTCTACTTTGGCTCTGTTCGCCAATTTTTTCATACACAAAAAATATTCTTCTACAGATTCATCATACCCTATCTTCCTCTTAGCTAACATTTCATGAATGTCAGCTGAATTTGAGACATCTCCAAATTCACCTAACATTAATTGTTTAAATTTTGCATAGGTATATATTCTTAATTCACTTTCTAAAAAGAGCTTGGCTCTTCCTTGCATACTACGTTTAGCATAAATTATTTTTTGCATTTCACTTAAATTTAATAAGGAAGCGGTATCTTCAAAAATTTCAAGCCAGTTTTCTAGACTCTCTGAACTGGTACCACTGAACGGCACAACAAAACTTTCAAAATCGGAGAATGAGGCAGATGATTTTATATAATATTCACTAGTGGCTGGTATTTGCGCGATCTGTCTATTCTCACCGGAATCACTTCCCCTCTCAGAATCTTCGTCCTCATCTTCAGTCAAATCACTTTCACTCTCAACCATAATATTATTTTGCAATACATTTAAATCATTTAGTGAACAAACTATTCGGGTGACTAACTCGAGAGTCGACCCTTCATTTGAAATTTGTAATACATTCGCGATTGTAATTAATTCGTTTAATGAAAAATTAGTTTTAACTTTTTCTACTTTTTCTTTAAATTCTTTACCTTCTGTTTGAAAAGAAAAGCCAGAAAATTTTCTTAATTTATCGCGACTTTTTCTATCAAACGCGTCCTCAAAAATTAATTTATATAGCAGCTTAATACTGCTTGTGTTATGCGATTTGAGAGCAGCAGCCATTTCACCAATGTCAATTAACAACATGGTTAATTAATAAGGTTGGGACTCACCTAAGAAATTGAAAGAATATCTTCTATATTTATTCTTCAACACCGTAGATTTTCGGTCGTAGCTTTCACGGAAAATCCTTTAAATTCCTCACAGTAGATTTTCGTTGGTAGGTTTCACAGAAAAGTCTTTAATTTACTCTTCAAAACAGAATTTAACTTCAGCTTTTTCTTCACAAATTAGCTTCGTCTTCAGGTCAGATATAATGAAAATAATCTTCTTAGAATTAGAAAAATCTTCTCTAATATTCTTCACAAAAAAATATAAAGTACTTGACTTCAACTTCGTTTAATTCTTCTAAATAAATTTCTTCTATTCTTCGTAAAAATTATTTCTTCTCGATTAATTTCTTCTTCTATACTTCTTAAAAAAAATCCTTCTTCTAGATAAAGCACTTTTGATATCCTCAGAAAAGTATCTTCTTTATAGCTCTTCTGGATTCGTCACAAAAGTAACTTCTTCTAAAACGAATAACTTCTTCTAAAAAAACATCTTCAAAGTATTCTCAGAAAATTCTGCCGCCATTCCGACTGACCGCCATACTTCTATTGCTGTTGTAGGCTTGTTAGTCCCAATCCGACTTCTGAATTTGTAGTACTCCCATTCTCTTACAAGGATTGGTCCGAGAAACAGCAAGTGAATTTTAACCATTTAATCAAGAAACTAACATATTTTACAGCTATGTACAGAAAATAATTATAACATCGAGAGAGCACTGCTTATCCATTCTCTCCGAAAAACAACTAGCTCAAGTCAACTGACTGCACTGGAACACAACTTGTAACGCCTTTTATGCAAGCTCCGTTGCCAATCGGCAAAAATCTATTTCAGTTCAGTAACGATTGTAGTTCAGTTCCATATGTAAATCAGTTTAACTGTTCACCAACGGCTGTGTAGATCCCACATATATATTATCTAATTTGTTGTGAAAACACTACTTATATATGAATAAATAGGTATTTTTTCCTATAAATAAATATATTAGGTTTTTTTTTATCAAAAACTTTATTTATGCAAGTACTATTCATTGTTGGCAAGAAAAAATTTTGTGGCTCTTTAAAAACTTTGAAATTTTGTAAATTATAATTTTTGACTCTTCCGACTCAAAAGGTTGCCGACCCCTGTCCCAGGAAAAGGCTGAGAGTCTCACCGATCAAACTTCTGGGACGGCGAGTCCGTCAATCCTCCTAGTATGCCTTCCAGCTGTCCCCTGTACAGCTCGAAGGGGTACTGGAACATGTCCCTCAACATGTTGCCCCGGTCTCCTCCCCGTGTGTCTGGGAAAAAGCCGTTGATCAGGGAGTGTCCAAACCGGTAGGCAGCGGTCGAAAACTCGTTGACCAGGGTTGCGGGGACTGTTTCGTCGTACTGGGTATACCCTGAACGACGTACAGACAGGTCAAACCATTCCATACGTTCAGGGCCCAGCACCAAGGGAAGGAACTCGTTGTAGGTTATCATCTGAAACTGTGCACCTAAAATTCGTCTGCAAATAAGAAACAAAACTAAGGGAAACAAAACTAATAAATAAATAAATAATATGTACATATATTAAACTAAAACTAAAACTGCTAACAACTAAACTGCTTGTGTAGCGCCCCGAAGTGCACTGTAAAAAAATCCCCTAAAAGTACAGAAGGAAAACTGAGTGTTTCTCTAAATTTACAAAGAACTTGTGTTTCAAATCAAATAATCAAGTTTTTTGATAACAGTTTCTCAATGAAGTTCTTGTTTTTTCCATACTCTGTAAAACTGCAGAGAAAGATTTGTTAAGTTACGTAAAACTGAAAACTTGAGATCTGTGACTACCAGTTTAAACGCTGAAAAAAAAAATGCATAAATAAACGCTTGAGATTTGTGACTACGAGTTTAAAAATTGTCAAAAATGCATTATCTATTGTTGACGAAAAATTTAACTGCAGCTCTAGCGAGAGCCTGCTGGCCCTCGGTGGCCAACTTTCATGAACTGAACTGACATTGAATTTAGTGTACTAGAAATTGAAATTCAGCATACTCACAGATGGTGCCACTACCGAGGCATACTATCTGTTGCATCAATTTACAGAATGTTCTCTGTGATTTCCCTTTTTAAAGACTTTGTTTTTTCTTGTTTTTCCGTCTTTGTAGTTGACTCCAGATAAATGATTTCCAAGAGATTCTCATGTACTTTCGGCCAAATATTTTTTGCAGTGTATTTGCAAAGTAAGCAAATGATTGAAAATTCTTAAAAATAAGTAGAGAAATAAATAAGATGAAGGAGGGGAAAGAATGTTATTGAATTGTAGCAGTAAGCGTACAGTCAAGTGCCCATATTTGGGACAGTATTGAATTTTTACTTTTAATAGAATATTAATCACTTTTTAAATTTTTGGCTGGTGATTTTTTAAATAAATAATTTGTTGGCATCACACCTATTGGAATTGTTTCATACATTTTTAGCGGCAATCTTACTGAACTTTTGAATTTTCATGAATGAAAAATTAGATAACTTGGGGCTCACCAATTATGATTTTCTTTTTCTTTTTTAAAACGTTTTGTTAACTACTGTTATTATATAAATAAATATCTGTAAATAATTAAACATACACATAGTATAGTCTAAGAAATTTTTGCTATGTTGAGGTGTTCCAGCCCCTGTAAATATTGATTGGCTTGAGAGCATCGTTATTCTTTCAAATGAAATATTTTATTCAATGTCCTTCGCATTTGGAAATTTAAATGTAAGCAGCTGATTTTCAGCTTCTACTTCGACAAACATTTAAGAAAATATATATCAAACTTAACCTCATAGATTGAACGACGTTTTTGTATCCAAATTTAGGAGTTCCTGAAGTGAGGAGCATGTATGTAATTTAAAAGCTGGTTAGGAGAACATCCTCCGTTTTGCAAAGGTAATTCGATGCGAGCACTCGAGAGATACTTGAAAATTTGGGTCTTTCCCAACCCAGTCTAGAGGATTCTGTTCGCAAACCAAATAAATTTATACCATTTGCATTGCGTCTAAGCAATGAAAACTAGGTTATCAACACTGGACGGATTTTCGTACTTGTTTTTTTTTTTTTTTTAAAAGATCTCGCGTTTACCACACACAGGTCTGTTTTATCTAATATGAGCCAAATTTTACAAGAGAGAAAACCTTCAATTCACATAAGAACAATTTGTAGGATTTCAAGAACCCTTATATTACGCAAATATTTACAATTCGAAGTATCGTTCCCTGTAAATAAATATTTACAAGTTACTTCACAGGAACTTACTTTCTTCTTCCCCTTTTGGGCGATAGGGAATGTTTGATCTCTCTGCAGCCAGTTCTACTGAAACTATTCAAAGACGCACATGTGTCTCTGTCATTGCGCTACTCAATTTGATTCTAGCATGATTGCGTCCTCTCCCATCCAATAACACTAATGAAGTACAGCAACGACTCAGCCTTAGATTTGAACATTATTGGATCGAGTCCTCCGTTAAACCATTGGAAGACCTAGTGATTCGCGTGTCTTCATCTGTCGGGGAGAATAGAAATACGCCAAGAATCTTCCAGAATGTTTAGAGATACCTTGCGTCCCTGAGGGGAAGCTTGTGTAGGAAGTTGTGGTAGAAGTTTCGTAGCATGTGTGGTTTTTTTTTTTTTTTTAAATGTAGAAGCTATCACTAAAATGATTTATGTTACACTAATGTGTGTCGGTTTCAGCGATTGTCTTTTATACTTGTTTTGACCTAAGTACACAAAGGAGGCACTGCCCATCCTGAAATATTGCGTACTTCCAAATCGTCTTTGAGTCTCCTTTCTCTATCGCTTCAACAAGTTTATCTCATCAGGGGAAAGACAACAAGTTGCAACCAGTAACGCAACAAAAGTATCGTAATGTTTTCACCAAAGATAATTTCTTGAAATGTTTACCTTGCTTCTTGGTAGAGCCTCTCATCGTCCCACCTTGGATTGATTTCCCGGAGTCGTCTGGCAATCCTATTGTGTTCTCGCAGGGAAATAATGTGTAGAGCTGTCAGGGCAGGATGCTGATTGGCTCTCTGATCACCTGTGGAATATGGATTTCGCGATTATTCAATTAAAATTCAATCATATTCTTTGAAGTTTAATGTTTTTTTTATATTTTTTATTTTGACTTTGATTATTGCGTGAGTTTACAAATTCATTAAAACTAATGACAACAAAATCCAACCATACTAGGGGGCCCGCTTCCTGCTCGATATTGCTCGCCAACCCCCGGGAAGAATTGCAAGCAGTTCCATTCGGATTGCTTCGCGATCGAAGCTCGTTGCGCTTGCTCGCCAGTTACTACTTTCTTGTTACTCTAGCAGATATCAATCTAGCACGTCTTTCTTTGTTTTTGTTTTTCTTTTTATTTGGCAGGGGACCTTCCTGTTCCGAGTAAAAAATTTTACTCTGATTTTTTAGGTAAGAGTTGTTTATTTTTCTTATTTTGGTAACGGGTTTGTTGGTGTGTTACTTATTTTAGTCTCAGAACTGTGGCATGGACAAAACCCCGCATTTTGTATTACAATTTTAATATTTTGTGCCTATTTTGATGATTTTCTGGACTACATTGCTGTTGGCTCTAGTGTGTCTTTACTTGAGATTTGTGAGGTGCTCTGCATCGCTCATTCTTTGATATAAACCACTATTGAAGAGTCCTTGTCTCATTCGTAAACTTAAAAAAAATTTTTTGATTCGTAAACCTTTCAAAAATATTTTACTACACTTCTGTTATATTATATTGCTTTGCTTAAATGTCTGCTGCCTTGTGCATGTTTAGGTGGAAAGTGTTCATTTTTCGGTTTTATTTTTTTCAAAATTTGTCTTCCTATATATATATATATAAGAGAGAGAGAAAAAGAGAAAAAAAAAACGCAGAGTATTTAAAATGGTACAAAGTTTGAGAGGATACCGAAGCTTGTTTTATTCCATACTAGCACATTTATCTGCAAATAATTATGCTTAAAATAGAAAAAGAAAGTCGAAATTTAGAAATTTCGTTTCGAAGAGAGAGAGCGTACTACGTGTTTTGAAGTGTATTACATTCACTGTTAGAAATTTCATCATGAAATTACGGTTAAATGACCGGCAGCAGTATGTCCATCTAATTCACCGTTAAATTTACGGTTTCGAACATTTTTCTATCTTTACGAGACCTAACCATTTCCAATCAGCTTGGTTAAAAAACCGTAAATACAAAAGTTTACGGTTTTATAACCATTTAAAAATGGTTTCCAAACAAAATTTTTACAATTTTTGAACCATTTCGAGGTGTAGAACATTCCAGGCGTAGAAACCCTAAGCGAAGCTTGCGGGAATCGAACCCGGGTGTACGGCACACCAACCTTGCTCTCTAACCATTCGGCCATCTGCACCACACAAAGCGGTCGTTTATTTATCAATAAGTCTGTCTTTTCAACAGGAAAAGAAAGATTTATTGATAAATAAACAGCATTAAAGTTGAGATTTCAGTTTTTGATTGGATCCAAAGCCAACTTTTGTCTAAATTTACTGTATATTGACGAAAACCATTTTATTTGCTGCAAAAACTAAAATACAAACAAGCTTCAGCAGCTTAAATTATGGGTTCGATTATTCGCAAACAGTTCGGGAATCCGATGTCTCCAATTTTTGATTTACGTGTGTATGTGTTTCTATTTAGTAGCCACTGCTTAAGCCACTTTCTTCTTCTTTTTTATATACACATGGAGATTTGAAGTGATAAATCTTTATTCATATTTTAACAACAACGTACGACCGGTAAGGTTTCGCAACCAAGATGGACGCCCGATTCTTACTGAGCGCTTGTAAATTATGGTTAGTTAAACGTTCTTTAGTAGAAACAGGGAATAAACGATTTTTTTAGCAATCAGCGGTTTGAGTACCATCTTTTTAATGGTTATTCAACGTAATTAAATATGGTAAAATAGCAATCAAATAAATGGTTATTTTACTATTTTCTTACGGAAATTTTTAACAGTGTTGAGTATTACATTAAGTCCTTTTTATTTTATTTTTTGTTGTACTATTACAGAAACGCTCACCGAGGAAGCGTAAGCGGTTTTAAGTTTTTGCTATAAAAATGTCTGCGCTTTCTTACGCCTTATATCCGAAAGAAAAAAAAAAACACTTCTTTGTAAGGTTTTATTATTGGTTGCCAACATTTCATAAATCTCACAAAAAACGAAGGAAAAAAGCAAAGTGACTGCCTGTAAATTTAGCATCTTTGAAAAGAACAGAGAAACAGAAAAAAAATGTTACTGTTGACTGCATTTAACTTTAGTTTAATTTCCAAGCATAAGAATAACTCACAAGACCTAAATATTAAACTTAACAAACTTGGAATCGTGTAGTATGTGTATGAAAAGTAAAAGATGAAATTTAAATTTTTTAATAAATTAAATGTCGCTTAGTTTTAAGTACAACGTAAGCTTGCTTATATGAAGTGCTGAGCAATCATTAAAACCTCCTCTGATGGTGTTGCTTAATATTCTGCAATGATGAATGAAGTATTAATAGGGTTATAACACACTAATACACAATTTATATTTGAGACATGCGTTACAAGGAACCCTTTCCTCAATGCGAAAGAAGTGAGTTTATGAATGAAAATTTCTGAAAATAAGAAGCCAGCATAGGTCTCATCTCAAGGGGGGAAATACGTCTAAAACGGCGTATTAAGAGCAATTTTCCTGAATTTTTTTAACTTATAAAGAATAAATATATTTTATTTAGATTTTTGAGGTTATTTTACAGATATATTGAAGAACATTTACTGAAACTTTCAAACATTTTTCTTGAAAAATCCCGGAGATATCGGCTGCTGCACACTGTAAGTCACCACCCAGGTCGGCAGTTTGCGTACATCCTGTAGGTCAATTTTTATCTGAAATATTTTTTTTTTTTTTAAATCTACTTTTTTTTAAGTGGTGTCTCTCTAGTTGAACTAAAATCATCACAAAAATTGTAAATTTCTATTTTTTTTAGAATGAGAAAATTTAGTACGATTTTTAACTTTTTTTTTTGTTCTTTTTTACAATAAAAAAAGTAAAAATAAAAATATGTTTATGATTCAACTAAAGCGTGTATATATAAAGAAAATGTGTGCCAAATTTGATAACGATTGATTAAAAACTCTCTGAGCTAGAGTGTGCGCAAATTCGAAAAATGTAGTTTCGAGAAAAACGCGTTTGAAAAAAGGAGTGGTATTGAAGGTAAATTTAAGGCAGTAATGAATGAATTTTTTTATACTTATAGATACTAATACTTATATAAATTTCTATCCGAGTTCTCAATTGTTAAAAGAAATGAAAGGACATCTGCTAACGTTCTCTAATACTCTTCAGGTCATTTATGGGGGACTAAATGCTCAACTGCTGCAAAAGGGGCGCTCGCTCAAATGCTTATAACTTTTAAACGACTTGGAATTTTGCTTTGAAATTTTCAGGGTATATTATTGAATAGCTGTAGAATCGATTTATGAGGAAATTTTTTAAAAAATTTTTTTCAGGCCGTTACACGTATTCCCCTTAAGGAAGAAAAAGCAAACCAGAACAGTAACCACATATAATAAACGATACCTGTTTCGAAGCAGTCGAATTCGGCATCTTGAAAACTGCACTGATCTTCGTTTGGTATAGAACTTCCGGGAGGCAGTTCCCCGACTTGCCCAACCGTGACGGACCGCAAGGTTCCTAAAGAAAGATACAAATTGGTGATTAAGAAATTAAGTTATTAAATTATTATCTTAATTGGTATGGGTAATGATTTAGTGATAAAAGATGAAACAAGACATATAATCGAAGATAATCCAGTGTGAAAATGCAGTGACGATAAAATGAAAAAAGAACACAAATTCTCATTTGCAGATGTCTTATACCAAATTTATTTGGAATAAACACGCTTAAAACAATAGGCAAATTACCTAACTTGAAAAATCCAAAGGCAAGAACGTCACCGTAAAAGTATTTTAAATGGGAAAAGAAATGCAAACTAAACATCAATTATTTTGCAATTTTTGAGTGGTAGGGTGGAGCGAAAAATCGAAGTAGAAATAAAAGGCTTCGCACGGGGTGAAAAATCTGTCTTTTTTCCAGTTACACAATTTTTTGCTCAATTTTAACTAATTTCGTCTCATGCCGAAAGACAATTGCATGGGCTCTAAAAATCGCTTTTTATGCAAACTTCACATTAAAAACTGAATCAAAAAAGAATTAATGCATCGATTTTACTGGGAAAGCAAGATAGATCTTAATTTCTCAGTAAAATTTTCTTACATTTTAAATTAATTATGTATTTAAAGACATTTCAACACCTAGCGCAAAAAGTAATTAAATTATTTTTTTGTATGCTTTTCTCCCCAATGCCCAGACGAAAAAAGTATCACTACGAATTTTAGTCTTTTGTTGTTAGTTGTACAGCATAAAAGGAAATTTTTTCGCTCTGTGGTTACATAAAATTTGAAAATCAGGCCTTCTTAAGGTATCCGACCTTGTTTAGACCAAGTTTGGCTAAAATTTCAATTCTCTGTTTTTTATATAAAGTGAAATAATAGACTTTTCTCTTTCTATTGTATCTGCTTCAAATAGAACAGATGTTGTGGCAAGATCCGCCATAAGATCTGATAAAAGGGTGATCTTGTCTTTTTTGTCTTATAACTCGTAACGTAGTTTTTCGTTATTTTCTTTCATTTCAAATGCAATAATTCATACCATTTTAGTTCAATTTTATTGAAATTTTGCATGGATGCTCTATATATATGTGTCTAGAGATTATACTAAAAACTAATTGATTGAATTATTGCTTTACATTTTACAGCCAAACTAAAAAACTTTAATTGAAAATTTTGGCCATTTTTAACAAAACATTTACAATATTAGCTATAAAAAATTCAAAAATTAATATTATGTCAAACTTGTTGTCTATTCCCTAAGTTGAATATTTATGAACATGATAAAGCAAACAAAATGAAAAAATAATAGTTTCTTATGAAGTTATGCGTTTTTAAAAAAAGAGTAATTTTTTAACGAAATTTCACCAATTTTTTCCCCAGAGATAATTAAAAAGATTTTTTTTGAATAGTTTTTATGCGTTCAGATAATGTTTTAGTCCATAATACGTACATAAATCCACAATTGAAAAATGTTAATCAAAATTATTAAAATTTGGCTTCCTTAAGCTTTGAGCGACTGCGCGTAAGGAACCCACTCTACAAGCAGTCACGGTACTTCCAAAAGGTCAACACAAAACTGCATCTATAGTATATGCTTTATGCTTTTGACTGACGTTGAGCTCATAAACTATCCGCACATCCCTCTTTAGTTAGACCAAAAAAGAGATTTTTCAAATGCGAGAAATGTCTACAGAACACAAATACAAAAGTGACGACCAGCAACAGGCACAGGGCCTAGCTAGGCTGGTCCTATTGCGTTTGCTTACCATTTAACGTTTTGCATAACGAATGTATAACGTTTTGCTTACCACTTCCATCCATATTCCGAAGAAGATTAGCCTCCTCTGTTGTCAGTGCGTAAATGTGCGAGGCGTCGATGTAAGATGTCAGCTGATTGGTTTGTTGTCGGGGTCCTAAAAGAAAGCAAATGCGATCAGCACATAAAGTGCAAACTTTATTCTGTTTTTATCCTCTTCTTATATACAACGAGTGGTTAATAAAAAATTACTCTGACACATTGGATTAAACTAAACTTATAGACAAAAAATCCGATCTCTTAATTTTAAAGGAAAGAAAGGAAATACGTTATCATTTTTCTACCAGGTTATCGACGAATAGCAAAAGAGACTTTTGCTTTTTTTCCAGTACTATGAGTTGCAAATGAATATAATTCGGAGTGAAGTTCTTTCTTATTTCAATGAATCCTGCATTTAATTCAGTGAAAACTTTTTCATGTGCAGTCGATAATTCCGATTGTAACATATTTAAATATGCTTACATGTATTATATGTATACATTATGTTGTTTAAGGAATTAATTTATTTTTCCCTTTTTAGCGCAATTTTTAATTTGAAGTAGGTTCATTTTTTTTTCCAAAACTCGTTTTTTGTCTTAAACGATTACACAGGTAACTTTTTAACAATTTAGGGACTTAAAATCTTCCTTCTCTACAGAATCCTTTCGTCTTCGATAATAAAACAGGAACCAACTGTTGACGGATTTGCTTGGTAAAAACTTTATCGGAAGGATCTTATGACGGCTGACGGCAGAACATTTTCAGATAGCAAGTTCATCCAGAACTAAATTAGCCTATTTTTCCATGAAATTTTATGATCTGGATTTTTTAAAGGTATTTGAATGAATGAGTAAATGAATGAGTGAAGGAATGAATAAGTGAGTGAATAAATGAATGAATGAGCGAAAGAGCGAATGAATAAATGAATCATGAATACATGAATGAGTTAGTGAATAAATGAATAAGTGAGTGAATAAATGAATAAGTGAGTGAATAAATGAATGAATGAGTGAATGAATGTTTATTAACCTCTGACAAAGGTACGTTTGAAGTAATTAAACTAAATAAGAAAGAGACATACAGCTAGATTATAAAGTTGATGTTGGTATACGGGAAAGTAGGCTCGTACGTTTCTAGACGGAACTTTTTGTTCTTTTCTTTAAAATGGAATACATTTTTTTGAAAGTCGTTCTGATATTCTTACCTAAAGAACAGGTAGAGCAAATGGTGGTACGAACGTTGCTCAGACACGTGATCCCGAAATTCCGGAAGAAAGGGTCGTCTTGTTCGATGAGGATGGGGTCGCATTGTGGTGGATCTTCGTCGCTCACTGGACAGCATTCCAAGGGCTCGTTATTTGCTGAAAGAAAATTTTTAGATCATGAGTCAAAGGAAATATATATATTTTTATTTCAATGTATGCAGGCCAATCAATACGTTTGACCCGAGATAACTATTTAAGTACATAAAGATTCCAAGTTTACAATATTTCTTTGTAATGTCATCAATATCGGTTTGTCATAAGTATTATAATGCAAAAATTTCATATGTTGTCACCCAATACCATGGAGATTGTGGTGATCTTGATTTTCCTAAATTCGCTTGCTTATGCATTTTTGTAAAAACATTAAACTAAACATTACTGTAATAGTAATAATTATTATTATTAAAATTTAATAATATCAATGGTTAAATAGAAAAAATAAATTGGTAAATATATGAATAAATAAATTAATAAATTAAATAAATTTCCCTGCCATTCTTTTTCAATATTGTATTAATTGAAACAAGTTTCGAGCAAATGAGGTTTAACAAAAATGGGTATCATAAAAGCTAGATGGAATCAACAAAAATGTCGACTTAACTGGACAGAGAACTTGTTTGGGCGACGACTTACGGATGTTTTAATACAGTAATTTGAATTATGTTCCAGTTATAATGGAACGATGAATTTTTCATTTTTGATTTTATTTGCAAGTTCAACTGTACTAGATGACTATGTAACCTCGCAGTGGTTGAAAGGCTTCCAAATGGTCATTATTATGTATTGCTCTGGAAACGTATCAAAATAGCTCTGTAGAATCCGAGGAATGCTTTGAGAATATTTTCTAATGACAGTGTGTATATTAAATATAAATAAAAAAAATATATGATTCTATGTCTTAGCAGTAAGTAAAGAAGTATTTCATTTGCATGACAATCCTTGCTCGGCGATATTGGCAGTAATACAGATGTAAAAGAGAAACCTGAAAAACCATTAAACTGTAACTTTGTATTTCTACCATTTTACGATAACTTTCTGTTTCTTCTTTTGCTTTAAATTGCGTTTTATATTTAGCGTGATCTTCTAACCGATATAATTTATGTTTCATTTGAGAGTCTTTTGATAGGTCAGCTGTTCTCTTTTTTAATTAAAAAATGAGACTTAAGACGGAATAATTTATTCTCAGCAGAGCACAAAATAGTTGTCAAAAAAAAAAAGGGTCAAATTATAGAAATGCAAATTGAAGGAACAAACGTAAATTAAGGAAACTAAATCAGATAATAAACTTCTTTAAATGGTGAAAAACTCAATTGCTGTTTTAAGTCTTAAAACCGATACAAATATATAAATTACATAGAAAGGCCTCAATGTATGAGAAAAGTATAATCCTTTGCAAGAAGTCTCCAAAAATTATGTCTTCCCTGCACTGTCACTACTCTGGCAGAGAAGCAACTTTTAGGGTGGATTCACCCTAAAAGCGGCGAAGACAATTTGTGTCCGTCGTAATAGACGCTGTGATTATCAAACTAACAGCAATCATATGTGTTTCCTACAGTGCAATTAACAAATCTGAATGTAAGTTACTCTTTTAGTGACGTAATAAGAAATGCCAATCAGTCTATACGAGGACGTGGTTATTACATGATTACAACATTATACACTATCAATGTCGTGTACTGATATTTCTTGTTGCTGTTGTCCGTCACAAGTCTTTGATGTGAATGCACCAAATGTTGCTACCAGATGTAAAGTCATCTCAGGGTTGTGATATTAAAATGATTTTGCCCGAACTTGGCTTACTTTGGCATAAAGTTTCATAATCGAAAGTTCTTCGACTAGTAGGTAGTAGTAGCCAGAGTTAACCAGAAGTAGTTAACTACTAGTGGCAACTACTAGTTAACTAGTAGTTAACTACTAATTGTAACTACTTTTGTTTTGAACTAGCTAACTATTAGTTAAACTACTTTTTTCCCAACTACTAGTTACAACTTTTCAAAATTCCAACTACTTTCGAAAAATTTGGAATTTCAGTAGAAATTAATTTGTATTTGCGTTGTGAGGACACATCCCTCACCATGCTTCATCAATTTCCGGCTGTAAAAAAAGCTTTTTTGTTTTATAACTGTTCTCTACCAAGTATAGCGCAGCCGTAGAGCGGTTATTTTCTCTTGCTGGACAAATTCTTGTCCCAAGAAGATGTAGGCTGGGAGGCAAAAAATTTGAAAAATTGCTATTTCTTAAAAACATAAATTATTAAACAAATACATGTATTAAAATAAAAGTTTAAATTTAAATAAAAAGGTTTTGTCTTTATTCATATTCTATTTATATATTAATTATTCAGTGTTATTTGGAAATATTCCATCTTTGAATGTTCTGCAGAAATTTCTTTAAAATTGTTTTAATGATTAAAAATAATATTAAGTTGAATTACTAGGATTAAATATTGAAGAACAAGCTTAAAAATGGAAATTCAAATGAATTATACTAGTAGTTAACTATTTTTGGAGAACAGTTAACTACTAGTTATAACTAGTCTCAGAGAAACGTAGTTAAGTACTAGTTGCAACTAGTTTTGTTTAGACTAGTTAATAGTTGGTAGTTAACTACTTTTTGGCGAGTAGTTGCCGAACACTACTAGTAGTTATACTTACGTCCCTGGCTCAGGGGGCTTAGGGAGATGTCGTGGTCGAGGAACTGTCCAAAGGCCATGAATGCGTGAGTGACGTAGTCCGTCGGGTTGTCGAAGTGAGAGTGGATCTCCAACGAGATGCGGCGGGGAGAAGGGAGGGGTGCGCCAGACCGGGCCAATCGCTTGTCGGCAGTGCCTGAAAAGAAAAAGAAAGTAACATTGAAATCTGCAGAGTGCATTATATTCCAATTTCCAATGCATAACTCAGTGTGAATTCATTTCTCACTGCAAGCTTAATTCCTGGTTTTCCTTCAATACTATTTTGGAAAACTATAAATTAATGGAAAATAATGAAATCCACCTTTTTAACCCAACTTTGAGGTGATTCACACAATGTATAACGCAAAATAAAAGTAAAAAAATATATTAATTCTCAAGTAAGATGTGCTTACATCATGTTATTACATCTATATTTCCCAGTTTTAGGCACATAATTATTGGTAAAAGGACAAACCTGAAACCTTTCAACAGTAAGCGCATAGTCCGTATACTTCAGAGTTCCAAGTGGTTAATTCGTTGTAAATGCCCTATTTATCAACATGAAAGCTTCAGGCATGTCTTAAAACTTAATACAATAAGATCAAATTGTGTTTGAAGCATAGAAAGTAAAATTTTCATAAATTACACTGAAAAACCTTAGTAGATATAAAATGTTTGTTTCAAAAGTTTGACTATTTGACCGCTCTGAAATTTTACTTTTTACACTAGTAAGGATTTGCTCGCTTTGTATAGCAATGCTTTTGTAATTGATATTTAACTCTTGCTGCGAACTTGCACACACGTACTAGGAAATGAATTATTGTTAATTAATTTTATTCTTGCTTTAATTTTTTATGATTTAATTGTTAGTTACATCTCCTTTTACAACTTGTGATCAAAATAAGTAGTTTGTGCTTAAGTATATACTCCTAATTGTTAAAAAAAAAGTTAACGGATTTGTTTCAGAAGGATTAGGGATCAGTCATAAATGATGTCACGCTTCGAAGGGGAAAGGTGTTTATGAAATTGTGACAAACTGTGACAAGGGCAGGGGCGGGGGTAACAAGAAGTGTGGCATCAAGCTTAGGGGCCGTTCATAAATGATGTCACGCTTTTTCCCCATATATTTGACCCCCTCTCCCCGTTTGTCACATCATGTCACACTTCAGCGGACCCCCTTCCCTCCTTCACACGTCACGCTATGTTGCATAATGCATGATGTCACACTTCTTCTTACCCCCTCCGCTCCCATTGTCGCATTTTGTTACAATTTCACGAATCCCCCTCCCCTCGAAGCGTGACATCATTTATGAATTATCCCTTATGCGACATAGCAGGGCATTGGACAAAGGGGCGAGGGGGGTCAAATACATGGGAAAAAGCGTGACATTATTTATGAACGGCCCCTTAAGAAATTTTTTTAGCGACACTCATCAAGATTTATTTTGTAACTTTGAAAATTTTTAACTTTTATCTGCCACAAAATTTCAGTTTGAAATCGTTACTATAGTCAAGGCTGAACTTGATACAGTTACAGCCTACAATCAAGTTCAGCCTTGCTATAGTTCAACAACAGTCATTACATAGAAAACAGCCATTTTTAGAAGAATTTGATTAAGAGTATTTCATGTAATTTAATTTTAAACCGATTGTTGACTAAATAAACTTTAATTTAGTTGAAATGTAATTTTTGTTGTACGATGAAGCAGAAACATTTTATTGTGAGCATTTACTTATTTTTTGTTGTTTTCAAGTTAACAAATGTTGGTTATAGAGTAGATCATGTTTTGAAAGAGAAAAATTTCTTGCCTTTTTCAAAAGGATGCTTATATAAAACATCTTTTGGGATAATAGTGTTGAAAATAAGCGGATAACTAAAGCTCTGAAAGCGGCAGGCTAATAGTTAAGGTAAGCATTGAATAAAGTTTTAAATTGTTATCCATGGTTTTTAGATTTTACCATTCTCTGAAAAGTAATCTACGGTTTTTGTTTACTGGATTTTTCAGTTTCATAACCTGAGATTAAGCTCTTTAATAAAAGGGAGTGTGGAAATGATTCTTTAATTTTAATATTTTGTCAAGGAGAACATTTGAGGAAAAGTGATCAGCAAACTTGCACTGAAAATGTGCAATGTATGAGATTTGCTGTAAGTAAAGCTTAAGATTGATTTGCACATTTTATGCATCTGCTTTACTTCAAGTGTATGGTTTTAACATTAAGCTTTCGTTTGCTATTGTATTTAAATGTAGTTTTCTTACATGTCAATGTCCACTGGGTATGGAAAGGATACAGCTTGCGTTTTTTTCAGTTGACAAATGTATTTTGTTTGCATTTTTGTCGTTTTTTCTGTTTGGCTGATTATTTTTCGTACTGCATCCTTAAGGTTTCTTAAAACTGCAATATAATAAGCGTTTCAGTATTAGTAGGACTTCAAGATATTTGCAAATTATTAAATCTGAGTTCATGGGGGGAAAATGTGGATATTGTAAAAAAAAAAAAAAAGAAAAGAAAACAAGGAGTAGTAAAGATTCACTCTGGCGTCCAATTAATGTGATGCAATTTTCTACTGTAAAAAATAGTTACTTGAGGAAAATAGTTTCAAACTAGTGTCCAATGGTTTTCTGCTCATGAAACTAACCTCAACTCAAATTAGAAATATGTTGCTGAGGATTTGAATGTATTAAACATAAAATCAAAAATACTTTTGCTAAATTGCGGTTGAAACTGTTTGAAAAAAAAAATTATAACGAAATTTACAACATCTACTTAAAGTAGGGGCACATTTTAAGACGATAAAATACAGGACCGGAAATAGGTGAGAAGTAGCTAAAAGATTCTGTACTCTACTAGGTTTTTCACGGTGTTGACATCGTTCGGATTTAGCGCGATTTTTTTCTTTTCATAATACATTTTATTTTAAAGTGCAAAACTGACTTTATGCTATCCCTTTGAAGTTTAACTCTCGTTACCTGTAAAATATTTTCAAGTTAAATGTATTTCTAAGGTGAAACTGACAATTTTTTCTTGGCTGCGGATTTTACTAAGAGGAACTTTTTTTTTTAAGTTTGTATTCTAGTTTCTGATTTTAACACTGACCGTCTGAATATTCAGGATCGACGAGCCTCTCGAAACAGGACGAAGCCATGCCCCATGAGGGGTGATTCAGGTTGTTGCAAGTCCCGTCAAACGTTCGATATCTGTCGCTTGCCCTGCAGTTCGTGAAATTGAACTGACGCTCGCAGTTGTCCACTTCGTTGCTCTGAAGCATACTTTTCAAGTCTGTTTCAGCCAGACCGAACATAATTTGCTCTGGAGTCAAGTTGAACCTGCGGATAGAAATATTAGAAGGGAGGATTACACGAATGGTAAGCTTGAGGTAATTTTTTTATAAAAATAAACGTTTGCTTTGAAATAATGATCAGCAACAAACCCGTGCAAAAGATTTGATAATCAGACTGTTGCTTATTTTGGTTTGTAAACAAACCGATCGTTGCAATCTAGCAAAAGAGAAATTCACCTCTTTTTTTTTCCCTGCCACACGTACTAGAGTTTTATACATTCATAAATTACTTATACCAAAATGTAGAACATATAAACATAGAAAACTGAAGGAAATTTTTCACATGGACGGATACAGGAGTAATTTCTGGATCGGGGGAGCACAGAATAGAAAGTGGTTCTTCCTCGTAAAATGTTTCATATAACAATGTTCTCTTAAACAGATTGTTATGCTTTTAACATGGGGCAACCAGGAGGGAGGGGTGTTTGGAAATTAAAATCCCCCAGAACTCTTGGTTTTAAACACCACTGGTAGTTCTGTTACGTAAATGTATATGCATGAAGAAACTTATAACCCAAACCCCAGCAGAAAATTCTGGTTCCGTCATTGTTTTTTAGGATCTCTTAAAAGCACTTTAAAGTATAAAAAATAAGTAAAAATTATTTAATAGGATGATTACACATTTCTTTCATTATTTCGGGGGGGGGAGGGGAGGGGTGAGTGTCTCATGCCCATTACACTGCTTTTATGACCTACTTTTCTCCACCAGACCCCTACCTGTTAGCCGAGGCCTTAGGATTGCTTACGCACGGGGAGAGGTAGTGGGGTCTATGGATTTTACATGCACATATCCCCAAGTATACATGGTGGTCTTCAGTGGGTATCGAACGCGCGACCTTCCAGGTGCAAGTCCGACGTGCTAACCACTAGGCTTATTTTATTTATTTATTTATACCTCATCAATCACCACCGTACCTACCCTGACGAGGGTTTAACCGGATGTGGTGATTGAGAGGAAAGAACAGAAAAATAACAGAAAAGAAAGACATTTCGAGCGACGCCCACTGGGTGTCACAGATCATGTGATGTTACTTATACAAATTTTGAAAAAATAGAAAATAATAGAGTACAAACTTAAAAAAAAAAAAAAAAAAAAAAAAAACACACAGTAAATAGCAAACAGCAACAATAATAATAAAAAATGACATAAATATGATGAGCAATTAAATAAGAAAGATTTCAGAGCTGCGAATGAAAGTCCTATTGAAATTATTACGAAGGGAGCTGAAAGTCATCTCCATGAGTGTTTAGGAGGAACATAACTGCATGCAAGTTCTTTCGAGTTACTGGATGAGATAAAATATGGATGATGTTTTGAGAGAAAGTGCCATTGGAATCATATCTGCAATGGAAGGAACTGGTCAAAGGACACTTGAAAATTAATGATCTGGCGTACCCGGTTGACTGCAAACACATACTGGAGAATTGATTATATTAAAGCGATGTAAATATGAAGGAAAAGGACCGTGTGCACTGAGAAATTGTACTTCCGATGGATGTTTGCAGCGCGGCTTCAGTTTTACTTTTCGCAGGACATCGTGAACCCTGCGACCAGTTTCAGCGGTGTCCCATATCTGTTGCCAGTTGTTGAGAAGATCTGTCCAAAGTAGATATTTGAGATACGATTTAGGTAAAGGAATTTTATATTCTAATGGATGAGTAGAGTTTTTTGCTGCGGTCTTGGCCAATGAGTCAGCTCGTTCATTGCCGAAGTGGCCTTTGTGAGCTCTAATCCATGCCAGTTTTATTATGGAATGTTCTCTGCTGAGGGATTGAATATCACGGACTAATTTTGAAGTATGCATAGGGTCCTTTAAAGCTTTAAGAGAAGACATGCTATCGGAGAATATTGCTGTGATGGAGTTTATATTATTTGTTGTAATATAATGCAGAGCGTGAAAGATTGCAAAAAGTTCTGCTTGAAAGACTGAATTATTGCAAGAAAGTTTAGCTGACCAATCGTAAACAACCTGATCATTGAAAATGTGAGTAAATGCTGAAGCTGTTCCATCACTTAATTTCGATCCGTCCGTAAAAATACCAGAATGAAGTGCTGACACATCAGGTTCTTCTAAACAAATATTCGGAGTTATGCACTGCAGGTTTGGATGTTCTGTCCATTTATGGCAATTTTCTTCAAAGTCATCATATGAAAAAGTATTATTAGGTGAAACTTCAGTTATAACTTTGCGTAAGAAGATATTACCTTGAGAACTTATTCGATGAATCGTGAGAGCTATTGGTGGAATTCCCGCAAGAACATGTAATGTGACGTGAGCTGATGTGTTATAGGCACCCAAAACAACAAGAAGGAAGTGGCGTTGTATAGTTGCTAATTTCTTTAGGTCTTTCTGTTTCAAAAATGGACCCCATACTGCTGCTGCGTAAAGAATTGAAGGTTCTATTACTGTCTGGTATAACAATCTGCGTAACTGGATATTAGCTCCTCAAGATTTTCCAGAAATGCATTGCAGTTTACTGAGGAGATGAATTGCTTTTTTATGATTTTTTTCCAGATGTGCTGTACAGTTGAGTTTTTTATTCAGCCTTACGCCAAGATAATCTATTTCTTTATGCCTTTTGATGAAATTGTCGCCAAGCTTTATTATTGGTTGTCGCTTATAATTTTGTGGTTTACTAAGAAAAAGAGCCTTAGTTTTTTCTATAGAAGCTTGTAAGTGGTTTATTTGGAGCCATTCTTGAACTTCTCTAAGTGCATTATTGGCTGTGGATTCTAGTTCACACAGGGTTGAGCCGGAAACCACGAGAATGATATCGTCTGCAAAGGCCTGTATTTGGACGTTTTCAGACCATGATCTACCAAGTAATGGAGCAAGAACTAAATTCCAAAGTTCTGGACCACTACAGGAACCTTGCGGGCATCCTTTGGATGGGTGCGATGTCACCGAGGTGGATCCTGAAATGATTGTGATAGCTCTGTCTGATAAAAAGCTTTTGTACATCCCGAAAACCCCGCTTTCACATTTTACACGAGTAAGTTGTTGCAATATTGAGTTCCATGTAATATTGTCGAATGCTCCTATTACATCGAGTGAGAGCAATAGGGTAAGTTTGCCGTTATTTATGCAGTTGTAAATTTTATCAAACAGATTTTGCAAAGCATTTTCTGTGGAGCGGCCAGGTGTGAATCCAAATTGATAAGGACTATTAAGATTAGAGCTGATAAGATGATATTGTAATCTGTTAAGAATAAGCTTTTCAAGAACGTTTGATAATACTGGAAGTAATGTTATTGGGCGATATGATGAGAATAAATTTAGTGGTTTGCCATGTTTATGAAATAAAAGAAGAACTCCTTCTTTCAGAGCTTTCGGAAAGTACCTTAGTTGAAGGCAAACATAGCAGAAGCTTAGCAAAAAGTCGGGAAAAACAGAGTGAACGTAATTCCAAATATAACCATCAAGACCATCGCGACCTGGTGCTTTATTTTTTGAGAGCTGATCCATAACAATCTGAATTTCCTGAGATGTGAACACTGATGAATCTGGTAGAATAACTAATTGATTATTATCTCTTATTTCGTCAGACGAGTTAGGAAAGAAATGACTTAAAAGGGATTTCAAAAATATTTCTTCAGAGTCATTGCTGCCAATTTGCTCTTGTAGTATTGAAGGTAAAACTGCTTTACGAAAAGCTATTTTATATGGTTTTGCATAAGCGGTGGTCATATTAGTACAAAACTTTTTCTAGGATTCTTTGCGAGTTTTGCGTATAGTTTTCTTATACAGTGAAAGTTGTTTGTTGTATATTGAACGAAAATTAGCTTTTAAATCCGACTGCGCTTGACGTTGGTATCTTCTTCTACACGCTCTTAGCTTATTCTTGAAAACTGTGAGTTCTTCACTCCACCAAGAAGGTTTAGACAGTGTTTTAAAAGATCTCGGCTTGAAACTTGCTTTATCACAATTCTGTAATCTAAGGATAAGACCGTCCAAGAACGTATCCAGACTGGTTGTTGAAGTTAACTTATTAATATTTTGAAGAAAGAAAGTAATATCCCGTTTCATTACATTTGAAAAATGAAGAATTATATTTTGATTTAAAACGCACAAATTTAATGGCTTCAACTGGCTCAAATATACGAATTAAAATGTACGAGTGATCGCTGAGAGAAAGATCTTCCAATACCTCCCAAGAAAGAGATGAATAGATATGCCTTGAAAGAGTTAAGTCTGGCCATCCTTTACGACCTCCTTTTGAGAAGGTTGGAGGAGAATTGGTAGAGTTATGCATGTTTAAGTTGTGTGTTGCAATGAACAAAAACAAACGACCCCTAGCATCTTCATCATGATAACCCCAAACTCTGCTGTGAGCGTTAAAGTCACCCCCAAGCAAAATCGGCAAAGAAGTAGCTCTAAAATATTCTTGCAGCTCTTTCAGGAGAGTCTGTAAAGATCCTGCTGGTGATGAATATGCTGATATTATTATGTTAGTTGTACCCTGAATGTTTATTTTCAGTGAAACAAAGTCTTGGCCTATGTATGAAACGAAAGGAGAAAGCAAATTTGATGTACTCACTATAGCAGCTTTGCCGCTTTGTGATAGCACCACATTCCAAGCTGTAGGAAGACCACAGATTTGACCATTTTTTATGTATGGTTCTTGAAGTAGCATTATTTGAATATTTCGAGAGGCGACTGTAGATGATAAAATGGCTGTTGCGGCTTCACAGTGGTTCAGGTAGATTTGCAGTATGTTCAGTAAATTAACAGTTAATGTAGAAATATCTTCAGCATTGCGGTCACCATTGGCATAAACAGAATTGTTATAGAATGTTGGATTACTTCTTAAAACTGAAGAGCTGTTAGAATGGGAATTAGAAGAACTGTCCATAACAAAAAAAAAGTGAAATATAATAAAATAATAAAAAAGAAAGGGAAAAATAAATTATGAAAACGTTAATGACCGTAATCGATTTTTTCTCTTTGTCTTGAAAGTTCAAACTGATAAATAGAGCATATGTTGTCTGAAGCACAATGATCATGAAAGGCGAAGCCTTTTGACATGCAATTGATACACGAAACTGAATCACTGTGGCATTCGTGGGTGAGATGTCGACCGCTACATTGCGCACAAAAGGGTTTGTCTTCTTTGCAATATTTTGCCGAGTGACCGAAATCTTGACAAAAATAGCATCTTCTGACTCCCATATACTCCTTTACTCTATAAGATTCCCATTCAAAGGAAAGTGTTTGCAAATTTAAGATATGATGAAAGGTACGAGGATTGCATGAAATAACCCAATTGTTTCTTTTACCTCTAGAAGAGTAATTGAATAGAATTTTGAACTGTAGTTGTTCATCGCAGTTTGCATTAAGAATAGATTTCATGTGCTCATCATTATATGTTTTCGGTATTCCATGGATCACTATCTTGGGATGTCTTTGTTGTGGAGTACGGATTTGGACATGGAGAGAGATTTCTGGGATTGATGAAAGTGCCTTTTCTATTTCAACCTTATCTTTCAGAGAGGGTAGATCTACCGCTATTCCGCTGTTTCGAATGTGTCGTACTCTTGAAACTTTAATTTTGTCAGATGCTGGGTTATAGCTTTCTTGAACTAAACTTCTTAAGTCCTGGGAGCTGATAGTTGGATATTTGGGGTATATTAATAAAGTGTGCAGTCTAGGATTTTTCTTTAAGGCTGTTGCATAAGTAAGTTTGTCTGGCGGATAAACAGCTTGTTTGGATGGTTGAGCCTCTTTTTCAGTTGTAACTTTCTCTGTTAAATGAGAACTTCCTTGAACTAGATCTTTGGTTTGGTTAGAAATTGCGTTTGGTTTTTGCTTGTTAACTTGAATTTCTACTAACTTCGTCTTTAATGAATTTGCTTCCTCTGTTTTTAAATTGAGATTGCTTTTTAATTCATCGACTTTAGTAATTAATTTGAACACATGCTCTTTCAATAATTGAATTATTTCCGTACCTCGCTGGCGTAAGGGCAAAGGGAGGCGATGTTTTACTTTTCCTAATTGGCTGTTAAGTATTTCAGACAAACCATCAAAAAGTGCTGAAGACGTTAGATTCTTAAACGAATTAGTTATACTTCCCTGTGCCTGTAGTTCCAAAGGTAGGGAAGCTGTTGATCCAAGTGGATGAGAAGATGATCCATTTGAAACAATCTCAGATAACACTGTATCAGTTCCAGATGAAATGTCCTCTGATAGGGATGATTCTATGCCTTGCACTATGGATTCCTTTTTAGAACAATCATTTGTCCGTTTTTTTGGAAGACGTTTATTAGAAATCTTCTTTTGCAAATTCTTCAATGGAGTTATATGAGCCCCGTGTGAAATGGGGTTTAGGCATCTACTTTTACTTGCCATAAAAGACAAATTACTAGTAAAATAAATGAGCTAGATCTGAAAATACTGCCTTTCAGACATGGTCAAATAATTGAAAATATTTTTGAATAAAATGGCAACAATGCTGAAACTTTGAATAATATAACAACGTCAAATGTTGGCGACACATTTAAAACTGAGAATATAAACAATGGGATTTTGGCAGAGTTGAAATAACAAGCTATCCAAATATTAAAGAGAAGCAATTTTAACAAGAGTTAAACGAGAAACCATTATAATTAAGGCAGGACCATTTGTGAACTTGAAAGATGATAATTATATTACTTCTTGAAAAACCTTTGACTTAGACGTCCGGATCATACAAATTCAAATATTTAATTAAGTGCAATCTTGAGTGAACTTGCTGCATTAAAATTCCTATGCTTGTTTATGTCTTCAGATCTCACGATGACCGTTAAATTCGTAAGCGTAGCAGAAAACTGTCAAAAGCAATTTCCAGCTATAACTTTTGATTCATTTCACCGAAATTTAAATAATTAGCATCATTTTCTATAGAAATATATACTGAATCGAATAATTTAAATTTTTTTTTGTTAAAACAAAGAATATTCTGCTTGTAATGAGCAAAAAACACAGAGCTCAAATGATTTCAAACAAACTTTAGAAAAACCTAGAAGATCTAACCACTAGGCTACCACGGCCCCGCTTTTATGACCTACTGAGTTTTGTTACGACATACCACTTCAACTCTCGGCAGCAGAACGGCTGGTCCTCATGATCTAAGCACCCGTTTAAAGTGGTTCGTTTGCCATTCGGGAAAAAAAATTGATGAAGCGAAAGAATGACTGAAGATTAGGGATTCCTCTACATTCCCCCTTTTATTTTTTTGAGAAAACAGTCGGTTCTATAGATATTGTATTCATTTGGAGGGAAGGCAGTTAAAAATGGGTTTTACTTTACTTGCATTTAAAAAATTCATTTCACAGATGAGTGTTTATAGCATGTGAAGTGGTATGTGGGCCAGTACACGTCGGGATGCCCTCATTTTTTGTCAACAAGCAAGAAAAAACAAAACATAAACCTTGTTGAATTGAACTTACTCGACAAGAAGAATCCTGGTGGCTTCTTCGAATCTTTCTTGAACAGTCTCCAGCCTTCTTGATCTCGGTCTACTCGCTAGGAAACTTCGATGTCGAGCAACAGGAATATTTTGCTCAGGCCTCACTAGAAAGAGAAAACAGGATGACGATTTAGCATTGTATCGTGTTAGGTTTAACAAATACAACAGTTCACTATACTATATTCTCTTTAACCCCTTAACTGCCACGGGCGTATATATACGCCTCGCTATGGCGATGCGTTAACTGCCCCGGACGTATATATACGCCTTCCCGAAGTGCGATTCATTGCCTTGTGTTGCAATCAGTAAAATTACAGCAGACACTTTGGAAATCCCTAAAGTAGTGATCTTGATAGTGTTTGTGCAGGATATATTTATTTCTGAGTGAAAGGGGTGTGTGCAAAACGAGCTTCTTTCCCCTAATGCACCGCATAACCACGCGCACCTAAAACGGTGGCACAGGAAGCCAATCTTGTAAATTTTCCTAGACAGGTAAGGGGTTAAGTAATTAACCAACTTAAAAAAGAAGGAGATTAATCGATTTGTAACATGATTTTTTCCTTGTTTGTTTAGCTCATCTATAACTTTTTTTCTGGAAAACCAGGTTTCGATCATTCGTTTTAAAGTTATGCTTCTTTTAGAGTGATGAGTGAAATTTCAGCTTTCTACGGAAGCAATGAGAATAAATGACGCAAACTATATGACTCTCTGAGTAATAATTGTGCTAATTCACTCTCAAAAATGAATAGTTTAAGTTGTGACAATTTATTACTTAGGTTTGTATTTCCACACAGCGATGCTTTGTTAGGCTTAAAGAACTTCTTATTTCAAAGAAATTGCTTCACTTTGTAACAAGAAGTAAAGCAATTTCTTTGTAATAAGAAGTTGCTCAACTTGTTGTCACAAAGCAACAAAATATATGTCAATAAGAGAATAAGTTTACACTTACATCTCGGCTGGTAGCTACTTATTCTTCCATTGATGACTTCGGCTGCTCTTTCGAAAGCTTGCCGCACGGACCTTGGCGTAAAATTTCTGGGCAGCACCACTGCAGGGGTCTGCCGTCTTCTCTGGCTCAGCGGGACGGGGTTGAATTGGGCTTCGACCCCCAGAAGGAAGACTGAGCACAAAAGACTGTAGAAAGAAAAATGTAGATTAAGAGACTTTCGCAAACTAGCTCATGATGGTTAACAAAATTCGAGAGTTTTTTCTTCATCACAACATATTTTAACGGTTGTATTTGGGACAAACCTAACTTTTTCCAAACGGGACAAAGTTTATTAAAGTAAATTTTTTAACGTGAAGTAATCAGAATTGCTTTGGTTTTCCTCCAACTTCAATGTTAATTCTATAGTAAATATCATTTGTTATCTAGCTGAGAAGTTTTTGTGTACCTCTTCCTCTTTGAGTAACATTTCTTGGTCTACTGTATTTTGTGCCTTTGTTCTAAGGTGATCAAGAAAGCTTTTATATTTGGTAGCTACTCATGTACTGTACATTCCGCATTTTAGAGGAAACAGCCAACTGAAGTTGATTATATCACAGACCTCTTACAATTACTTCGAATTTTGTGAAGCCAGTTATAAATGTGCGTTTAAAACACGCTTGAGAGTTTTTTGAAGAACAATCATTCGATTTGAAATCAGGCCCGTTACCTACAGATGTCACAAGAGCATTGCATTCCCGCATTTCCGGCTTTAGAACCATTTTTATCTATGTAAATGTTTTTTTCTGCTTTCTTAATCCAATATACATTTAATTCATACCCTTTATTCATACCCCCTCACCCCATCCAGGGCCCGGAAAATTTTGAAATAACTGGTCTGTCCGAAACTTTGATTTTCTCCGCCCCGAACTATATGATAAGAACCACAGATATTTAGCAGCAGCGACTTCTAGAACAATTATTGTTGTAATAGATTATTTGAAGAAAGCATTAACTTTGCTGGGAAAGGCTGCAAACAAGTGTGCTTCCTTCAGTGAAAGCGCATTTTCGTTAACATATCTTGTATCTGGTTGGAAAAGGCAGTGCAAAATAAAAGTGGAACGAAAATTTAAAATAGTAATGATGCTGTGAACATAAGCGATTACAGTTAGAATCAGTGATTACAGTTAAGCAATTTATTGAGTAACAATTACACTATACATTTTTTTGTGACGTCATTACTCTTTTTGACAATAAATATTCGCCAAAAATGAAAAAAATGCCGTCTTTTATATTTTTTTCGTTTAGCGGAATTTTAAGGGAAAAACGGGACGTTTGAAGAGTGATGAGACACAAAAGGTGGGGGCCATGACTCTAACAGGCTTTGTGCTACCATCTTTCCTTAGTGAATACAATGAGGCATGGAGCAGTGGTACACAGTGCGATAATGCTGGTGTACACCGTTAAAAAAAAAACTGAATTTTCAGAGTGTTTTTTGACCGATTTCAACGGAAGATTTCCGTAGTGCTTCAATGCATGGTTTTTCCTTCCAAAAACGGAAATATCACGTCCTGAAAATACGAGAACGGAACTTTTCCGTTTTACGGTTGCTGTATTTTCACAACCTGATTTGGATTACTGGAGAAAAAAGAAGTGGAACTTCTGTCAAATCTCAGGAAAATATTCTCAGAAACGGAAAATTTCCGTCAACTCTGCTGCCGTACATTTTCCGTTATTTTCAGGAGATTTTTTTTTTACAGTGTACCATTACGTTTACGACTATATTTATTCCAATAATGGCAATGTATGTTAAAGGGACCAAGAGCAGATTATTGACATCGACGCAGTAAGCATCGAATTCAAAAATGTTTGTTCTCGGAGACATCTATTTAAAAATTACCAGTACTTCTTACGTTTGTTTTGTGTCTAATAAGGATATTTGAATCGGTCTATAGAAGCACGAGATAATTTGGGACGTGGTAGCCTAGTGGTTATTATTTCGGTCTTACAACCGGCAGATTGTGTGTTCGGTACCCAACCACTGAAGACCCGCCATGTACACTTGGGGATACGTTCACGTAAAATCCGTGGACCCTGAAGTCCCGAGGCAGTTCCGAGGGTATCCGGAGGGTAGAGAATTTCCCTTCCCTTCACTCTTAGGTCAAAGAAGGAAGGTGGCGTACTTGGGTGGCACCATATGGTGTCATCCAAATAAATTATGAGCCAAGTCGTTCTTCCACCGCTGTGATGCTTATCTCTAAACGGAAGCCGCTCCTTACTGCCTTAATTCCTGGTCGCTCTACGAAGGGGAGCTTGGATACCCAAGTGGCTTTACAGAGAACAACAGCAGTTCTTCTAAATCAGCGGTCGGCAACCTAAACTGACTGAAGATCTACTTTCCAAGTTCAGTGAACATCAAGATCGACTCGGGGGACCGGTGGGCGGGGGGGGGGGGGTTATACATTATTAATAGGGAATGTTGGGATTGCGCCCGTCTTCAAATTGTAGGTTAATTCTTGTCAGAACAAGTTCTGATGCTTATAAAACACCTACTTTAAAATTTCTAAAATAAGAGTTTGCTAAATCGTTAACTCGCATCAAAACAATACAAATATATTATTTCTTTCGAATTTGATAAAAAGAACAGAAAGTTTTTGTTTTGTTTTTTAACTAAAACACACATGTGAAATGTAGTTCTTGAATTAACTCTCACCAAGAACATAGTTAAAGTGACGGCTGACTTTCCATATGATTGGAAGTCTTTGTAGGTCCGGTGAATGGTCTGACAAACTAATAAACATTTTCTGAAGGAAAAAATAATAACTCGCCGTCCAATTCAAAAGTTATTTATTTATTTTTTTAAACTATAAACTGTCCAAAATGCTGTCGCGATCGACCGAAAATGGGCTCGCGATCGACCGGTCGATCGCGATCGACGGGTTGCCGACCACTGTTCTAAATCATCAATTATAATTCTACCATTTGCATTAAATATCTGAAATGTTTCATTTTTGTCACTTACATTCCTTGCTTCTAGGTGTCTGATGTGACTAAATGAAATTTAACGAAGGAGAGTTTTGATTTCCATAGTCTTTAATAGTTAGCTGAGTGTCGTATTGGGTAGAGTAATTGATTGGCATTTACTTTACGATTCATTCCCTTGAAAACAGATTTCAAAGCAAAATATCAATGAATCAAAGTATCAGAATAACAAAAAAAAAAAAAAAAAAAGGAAAAAGAAAAACAAAGAATATTATTTGTGGCTTGGAAACTGATTTTTGGAGGATCTAAGATGAAAACTGAGTTTCCTATGAAAAATGCAAGTCAGTAATTGAATTCTGGTGAATAGAAAAAAAAAATCATTGCTCTGCCTGTTGCTTCAGAGTTTCATCTTTCTTGCCCATTTTAATAAAACTTTAAGATGTTTTTAATATGACTTTTTTTCGAGATTTTGATTGCATTTTCAACTGTTTCTATTTCTAAACCTTGAGCCGTTGTCTTTGCAAGGACATCTGCCCTGTTACTTACAACGGAATCTGAATGATTCTTTACCCATTTACAAAAAATATTATTGAACATTTTGGAAATACCGTTTGACATTTTCCATTTTAATAGTGATTTGTTTCATGGTGTAATGAAACTTTTTCGAAACTGATTGACTATCTGTATTGATACAACATAGAAGATGATCATGAGTAAGGCAGCACATAAATTATGCAAATATGTGAAAAACGTGCAAACCCGCATAATATCAGATTTTTTCCTGTTTAATTTTTATTTGTTAGATAAATTGGCTTGATTTTACGCTAAATCTTTCTACGGCATTTCCTCTTGAAGCTTTATTTTTGCTTTAAATTGTAAGAATATTTTTAGAATCCTGCCAATCCTTTGTCCAGGAACAGCTGGGCTTCTGATGGAAGAATTTTTTCACCAATATTAAATAGACTTTTCTCCGATACCGGCAGTTTAAATGAGTGCAAATCTCTAGTGGTAAGTAATACATTTTAAAGATTTATAATTTATTGCGTAACACCCTGAGATTGCCAGTGCACATATTGCTCTTTGATACAACTGGTATGTTAACACACCTAACGAGGTATTCGATATAAAAACAAATAATCGTTATGAAGTGAACATAGAAATGAACAGGGTCATATCTGCAAAAAATCGTTTTTTTTTTTGGTTTTTATATCAAAATGTTTATATTGGGAATAGTACTGTAAGAAAATGTTCAAAAATTAAGGCTAGAGGCCAACCTAATTTTTTTGGTGCAATACAGTAAAAACTACTTTTTATAGTTATTTTTATTAATTCATACATTTTTTTTGACATCATTAACATCCATCATGTGAGAGAAAACTAGAACAATAACCATTCTCTGAACAAAATCGATTATAATAATCATTGAAACAAATAAGGCAATTAAATAAAACAAATTGTAAAACATTCAAACGCCTCTATTGAAAAGTGTCCATTTTGTAGATATGACACTATTCATTTCCATTAGCGATATATTAATTTAGATCATAATTTTTGCAATAATAATTATTACTTGTAATCAACCCAACGAAGAAAATGAAAATTCCATGTGATTTTTTTTATACACAAGATTTTTTTTCTTTCGGTTTTAGTTGTTTCTTGGATAATTTGCAAGCTGTTCGTATAATTTAAACAAATTGCAGCATCCACGCCACAAAGTTTGAAATATATTTTCGCAAAATCATGAGAAGTTGCAAACTTTGTTGCCTCCCTAATAACAAGGCTTTATCTTGGAATATTGAAATAGTTTTTCACAGAAAAAAAGTATGCCCTCGTGAGAAAATAGGAATGTTGTGGTTGTTTCAACTTCGATTTTCTTGCTATCCGTAAAATACCGATGAATGTATTGAGAAGATGATGTAGTTTCTAATTGATCGCTACGGATTGTATTTGACGTACTAAAACTTTTGTAAGAAGTGGGTGATTCAAAATCTTCACTTTGTCTGATTATATTGTTATGTCAATTCTGCTTCTGTAAGAAAATTTACAAAAAGTTAGCGGGCTGGATCTTCTGTTATGAATGAAAGAAACTACTCGCAGATGTTGAATGACGTTCAGTTATGATTAAATAAATACATATATAAATCTTAATGCAATAAATTCCGAGGGATGGGAAAATATTTCGTTATGACGGCATGTACATTATCTTAGTGGCATTTAAAACGGAACTAATTTTTTTAACGATACTTTACTGGAGTTGATTGTCAAAAGATTTTTCTTAAAACTTACCGAGTTTTATTCGCCAAACGCAAATCGAATTTTTTTTTTGCATAAAATACAAATTCGGATTTTCGCGTATTTATACGATATTCTTACTTTATTTTTTTATTTATATATATATTTTTTGAGGTATTAAAGTCAGTTACCATTGGTATGTCGTGACCCACCAAACATCGACTGGCGAACCAATAGCGAGCCATGTTTGGGAAGCGCTGTCCTACGAACAAAGGAAAAGTTGGATTTCAACTTTGATATTGCTCATTGCCATAGAAATATTTCTTACGTTTAGCGTAACTACGTTTGGCGTAAAATGTATACGTATGGCGTAACTACGCTTGGCGTTTCTAGAGTTTATGCTCTTGCATGTGGGATTCCGTCAAGTGAGGATTAGCAATCCACTAATCCTCGCTGGAAAAAAAATCTTCTTGAAACTTTCACTTAATAAATGAAAAGAAAAAAGAAAAGATTTCATGCATGAATAAAACAACTTTAAACAAACACTTTATTAGCAGTTTAAAATAAACTGCAATGGGCAGTAAAGCTGTTATCGAGAGAAATGAACACCTTCCGTGCGCAGTCAAACGGAAACGCGGGAAAATCTCTTTATACTTGTCTGAAACGAAGGTGAAAGTGTTTCGGTTGGAATAGCAATGATTTATTTGACCTTCAGACGACAGCAGAGTTAACTTTTAATTTTACTTGCAAAAATGAGTACTGTTTTCTTGTTGGAAAGTAATGAGTATGTCAGAGAAAGAATGGTCCAGTTAAGAAAAGAAAAAAAAAGTGACCTTTTCAGGAATGCGCCATGTAAGATATTCTGAAAAAAATTATTCTAATGACATTAGAAGAAATTAACACTATGACAAGTAAGCTTTACTTGAGGCTGTCTTTTACGTTTGAAAAAAAAAAATCTGCTGAAAATGTAAAAATTAACAAAAACTTCTAGATTTTTGACCACTTTTAGCTTTGTTTTGATACACATTTAAATAATTCATCAGTTTTTTTTTTTTTTTTTTGCCTCAGCGTTTGAAGTTTTATAAAAGTTGCAGTTAAATATGTTATGCATAAATACTTTGGTTTAGTTCTTACCTATGTTACATATGTGAGATTATAAGTGAAAGTTGAGAAGTTTTTATCCAAGAAATTATTAAGCTCTTTTTTACGAGTAAAACTTTCAAAAACGTACCTTCACCAGGCCGATTAATTAAACTGTACTGTAAACCAAAAGCACTAAAAAAATAAAATCATAAAAACTACGAAAGCGACGAAAATCACGGAGATGACGTCATGAAATGAATAAGCGTTTTAATTTGACGACTCTCTTAATTGTAAATTATTTCTCACTGAGTTAATAGAATATCTATTTTTATTCAATAATCTGTTCAACAAAATCTTTTGTGCAGTTTTTTAAAAAGTCTTTATAATAACTGATTAAAGCATCTGGACAAAGTAATTATTTGAAAAAAATCAAATCGTGGTTTAAGTTGAAAGACCTATCCCTGTGCCATTTCCATTCTGTCGGGAATCATTAAGGAAAATTCCCGCGTTTATTATCACGAAATAAATCTCTATTCTCCTAATCGGAAATACCTTCTGCCAATAGAATTCCATCATTTGCTACTAAATCAACACATTGAACTTCCCGGTCTTTGTCGTCGCTTTCTCGTTCAAGGACGTGAGCAGTTCATTGCAACAACGAAAACGGATGTCGAAAATTCGTCGAATTTGACACGACGAGGATTGTCGCGGAACCGCGAACGGGAGGTTCCGCATCAAATAGGTTTCCACGCGGAAATTCTCTTCCCCTTTTGATTAGAGAGGTTTCATCACCTGTAACTTTTCAGTTATAATGTATCACCTTCACAAGCCTACTCTTTAACAGTGGTGGATTTACATACATTTGGGGGTCCCGTCGCAATGCATATTATTGGGAGTACCTTTGTCTATTATTCTTAATATAGCAATGTTTTAGGGACAAGTATTATTTATGTCTAAATGTTATTTTATTTAACTTGATTTGTCACGGAAGTTTGTTACGCGGTTTTCGCCCACTATTACTGCATAAATTGTATTCAAACTTTGCACAAAAACTTATCTTCGATGACAATACAATATTCCATCTAGCTCACAATTAATTATAACGTTAATCAGGAAAAAAAAATAATAATTTTGGCTCTGAGAAAATTATCAGAATTATTATTTGTGGAATAATGCAACGATGTTTTGAATTTTAAAATACTCAAATCATGTCGAACAAAGAAACTGCGACGCTAAATAAAACCGAGCAACTTAAAACATTTGTATGCATTTATGATTAATCTTCATTTGGTAAGACATCGCATAGTAGCTGAATTTAGTAACAAGTCTATCACATTCCACTCTAACTTTATATGCCGAATCTGAAATCTCATCATCAAATCTTTTCCTCTCCCACTTCCACAAGGTAATTTGAAACATAATACATGCAGAGCTCTGACAATTTTTTTAGACGTTACCTAGATAGTCATTAATAATGTGTACCGAGGGAGGGGGGGGGGGAGGACGAAACAATCATAACTATTCAGCCATCATGTGCTGTAGTAAGAAAAGAATTGTCAATCAATATCGATTTAAGTCTTCTTTTAATTTATTGAAAATTGAAATTTCGATGTCCCGAAGTGGACCAGTCGGTAGAAGCTCGGTTCCCGCAGAACACCGAAAGTGAAGCAACATCGACTGAGGTCAGTGTGGCCCCAGGTGAGTGTGTCTGTGGGGTGAGACAGTCACCCCAGGTGACGGTCTCTCATCTGGGAGCTGGTTCGAAAATTAAGAGAACCTTTCAAAGGGGCGGAAATCGGACTCCTGCCTATAAGGGCCCCGTTAGACTCAGGAACAACGTACCCATTCTTCCTCGCCACTCGCGAGGACTCGACAACAACAACATTGAAAATTCGATAAGGGGCTATTACAGATTGAATTGAACACTAACTCCAAAATTTTAAATAGACTACTATAGTTTGACAACAGAATTGATTTCAGCGTGCCAAATTTGTCTAAATACCAAATTTCAGTAAAGTCGGACCATTAAAACAGGTGATATTCAAAACGGTACTATCATTATTTTCATCATTTTAATTAGAGTCGAAGTTCACGAAGCCATGAAAATAGGCATTTAGGTGTTTTGAAGAGATGAGAACTATGTTATTCATAACAACACGTAAGTTTTAGGTTGCAAAATACTGTAGTTTATTTCTCATTTTTTTCCAATATGTCGAATTTTGTATGGAGCCCCTAAAGCGACAGCAAAATGTATTTCTAAGCCTCGCAAAAAACTTGAATATTTTTAGCTGAAATTTTTGTTTATATAAAATTTTCAGCAGATTAATTTTTCATCGAAATATAACATTGTTTCAAATCAAAATTTTTCCAAATATTTATTTCATAAAACATATTAAATTACTATTTTCAGCCGCATAAAACATGTTTTTACTGTTGGGTTTGTTCAGTCTTATTGAGAAAAAAAAAAAACAAATCCTGCTGTAACCATGTTTGTTTAGATATTATAAGCAAAAATATGAGAAACAAATTTAGCGTTACTAGTTGGATTTTTGCTAATTTTACTGTGAAGCAACGTCTCAACCAAATTTAGATATAAGATTACATTTTTATGTTGGTTACAAATCCGATAAAAAAGGGGGGTTGCCATTTGAAAATTTAAAGTTGATGTTCATTTTAATATGAAAATGATCCCTTAAAATGATATAGTTGCCATTTTACACTGTACATTATTCTTGATAAATTGAAATATTTCACGTATCTCTGCGTAAATAGTATTCAAATGTGAAGGAGTTTTCCTGTCCCCCCCCCCCCCCATTGTACGGCATTCTAAGCTAGTTTATCATTGAATTTTTTTTTAAACATTTTAAACCGTTGTTTATTTTGGGCACTTTTTGCGTTAGTACTATCTCTTATACTTTCTGTTATTCGGGGAATTTTCAAAGAATAATCTTTCAAGTAATGATCTTTCTCCCCCTCCCCAATTTTGCCTTTAATTAATCTGCACGTTTGCTTCGTTTTCAATGAGTATTTCGTTAGTACTGATTTATGCTTAAATGATATTTTTATGTTTTAAGTTGTGGTAAGTTTATAATTGTTTCATATTTCTGATATAAAGGCTTTATTAAAAATATCAAAAGTTCTTTCTTTTTTTTTTTTTTTTTGTTAAATATTCTTGTATTAGGTGGAGCCAATGAGGATATAATGTGAGATATAGTTAAAAATTCAATCAATATTTATGTGTATATATAGAGAGAGTTTAAATTCAATACACACCTAATGTAAGTTTATAGTGTGTTTTTATTTTATCTACCATTTTAACATCCTTTAATCATACATTGTTGAAGTACAATTACATTCTGTACAGATTATCAACAAATCACATTTTGCTTCACTTTTACAGTACACAGTTGCATAAGAAAAAATACATTTATACAATTGATGAATCATCAGATAAAAGACTAGAGCTTAAATATATGTTAGAAAGGTCAAGTGCAAAATTAGGTGAGTTTTCGTTTAAAATATTTTTTGTGCAAATGCCAGTAAACTATATTGTTCTCTATAAAATAGTAATAATAATAATAATAATAACAATAATAATAATAAATATAATAATAAGGATTTATAAATAAATGACTAAAGCAAAGAATTAGATTCTTTTGAAGGACTGAAAAAAAAATTTTTTTTTTGGTTTTCTTAATTGAAAATGCCGCGTAGGGATCATTCATAAATGATGTCACACTTAGAGGGGGGAGGCGGGTTCGTGAAATTGTCACAATGGGTGGGGGTAACAAGAAGTGAGACATCATGCTTGTGCAATATACCGTTACATGTAAGAAAAGGGGCAGGGGGTTCGTTGAAGTGTGACATTTTGTGACAAAGGGGGGAGGGGGTTAAATATATGGGGAAAAAGCGTGATATTATTTATGAACGGTCCCGTATCTGAAAACTACCCTTATGTGAAAAATACAGATAATTATAAAACCATCCAAGATCAATTTTTAATGTACATAACATATAAAAAATATGTTTGTTAAATGATTCCATGACTACCCTTTTCTTACATAAACAAAAATTAAATAGCTATATTTTGTTTTCAAATATGGAATTTCAACTTAAAATTTTACCCATTTCAATATTTTCGATTGTAATTTTCAAATGTAATTGAATTAATATTTCAAAAAAGTTTTGTTGGTAAAAGAGAATTATATTTATAAGCTACAGATCAATTTGCATTTATTCATTTATTCGTCAATTTTTCTTTTAGTTCAAAACAAAAATTTTCAGTGGAAAATGATTTTTTTTTCTTTTCATTTTAGTAAATAAAAATACATTCTCATTTTATTTTTCTTCAAATGATACATAGGTCTTCCAGACACTAATTTACTTTGTTTAGAAGCTTGTTAAAAGATTAGTATTATTTATGTTTTTTTTTTCTCTTACAATCTATGCACACTGAAATCCAAAGTAACGTACAAAATCCCATTCAAAATTTAAATTAGTTTTTTTTAATCCTAATTTTAAGATTTATTTCTACAATAAAAAATGGAAAAAAAATCATCCCTCATTTTTGAAAATTTTATGTCGTTCTGAAGCGGATAAAAAAAGTACTTCCGATAGAATTTGTTCGAAAACTCCGGATTAAATGGAACCTGAGTTATTACCCAGAATATTACTTTTTCTTACGAAGATTTGGCTAAATCGTGTTATTAAATGAATATTTAGGAGAGGATGAAGTCCAGTAACTCAAAACCCCTGAGCTTTAATTTAAACTTAATTTTTAATTTTCTGCAACCAGCCATATTATTGAACATCTATGAAGCTGATATATTTTTTCAATGTTATTATTGTAGTGGGCTACTACTCCGGGGTACTAGTAAGTAATAAGTTGAAGCCCCAGTATCTAGCCTAGTCAACCTGTACAGCAATCAGATCCTGCCTCTGACGGATTGATTAGAATCTTTTACAAACAATCGTCACCATCGATAAACTGACAATACTATCGCTGAGACGAGCACTCGCAGTAAGAAAGCAATCTCTTTTTCCTTGTTCTGACAAGAATAAACGAGTAATGTAACACAGCACAACCGAATGTCGATGTAACTAGCTAAAGCATCAAAAGTTTAATGAAGAAATGAAGCTTGGTTATCAAACATGCTTGTTGTGATTACGACGGTCTTTTAAACACGTATATACTATTAGCCAATCGTGATAGTAAGTACTGTCACTTGTGATTCGTATTTTTACGTGCAAAATATTTGTAAATGATGAAATTCGATTTGAATGAAGTTAACACGATAACTGGTGCAGTCTCGCAGTCGCAATAATCTTTCCCTTTGTGAATTCTTCTTCTCGAGGGATTTGAAATTGGAAGTCTACGTTAACAAACCTCATCCAGTACAAAACTGGAAGTTAACACTTCAGAGTACTGTGAAAACATTCTTTTTTAAAATTTAATGTTAAAATATAATATCAATTAAAAGCTATATTTTATACTAAATAAGAATTTCAGCACTGTTGGATAATATTTTGAGGGTTCACTTTTGCACCAAATTCGATACAAAAAAAAAAAAAATAAATAAATAAAAAGGAAGATTTTTGATATTATTTACATTTAAAAATAGCAAATCGAACAGCTTGGAGTTCTTCAGTGCTTGGAAATTTAAAAATTAATTCTTGTGACAATACGAATCACTGTTGCAAAATAAATCCGTGAGACCAAAAAAAAATCTACAGTTTAAAATTTCACAGTACTTAGAAACTGATTTGTGGGACAAAAATAGAAATTCCAAAAACATGAAACACACTTGAACGCATACAATTATCGACTGAAGAAACTGATGACTAAAAATTTACATACCATCTGCGAGAAATACATCAAAAGTGAAATAAGACATACAATTAAAACTGATAAAAAATCTCAAAAACAAATGCCAGACTGCAGAGAAAAAGAATTAAGATTTGAATTATTGCCTAAATCGATCAATGCTTCAAAATGTGGTAGATTTCACATGAAAATGGTAGAACGGCGATGAACACTTGCATACATTTACTAGCATTAAAATCAAATGTGTGGTGGAAAATATAACAGAGTTGAGCACTTGACTAATAGCAATAGCGACCACCATGTCTAGCTTGGTATATATCCGTATTCTATGTCAGCGTTTTTTAATTTCTTTGACACTCGGAACCCTTTTTAAGGTCGACATCTATCGTGGAGCCCCTGTTTTCTTCAATGGTATATGATAAATGAAACATTCTGGAAATGAACAATTCGCAATAAAAATAACAATTGCATCAATTAGTATTTACTAGCATTAAAAAATAACTCCAACAATTCATAGTAATTGATAGAGGCAAGAAATGTTTAAATATCTTCAGATGTCATAAGTTTCAATATGTTAATGAGAGGATTGGTATTGATTTCCATTACCTCATATTTACTTAATATTAGGCTTTATATATGAAAGTAGAAGACTTAAGTCGGGTTGAGCGTCTGTTACAGCATTTATTCGTTGTCAACACATGAGCTAACTCATAGCTCCATCTTGCACACAAATGCAGCTGCCCTAGTCCTTATGGAATATAAAGCGATATGCTTTAGAGGGGTCCTTTTTATCTTCCCCGTGGATTGCTTCCCACTTACAAGTCAGTAATTAATGTGACTTTTTAGGTTTTAAAACTCAACCAATTTATGCTTTTAAGATACACATCACAGCCCTTTTTTCACTTCACTTCATGTGTAGAGAACTCTATCCTAATCAATAAACTCGCGACGACTCACAGCAACAGCTATTTAAGTTACTCAATGGAAGCGTGTGTTACTATTATACTATTTTTCAATTTCGACGAGACATAACGCCTTTCCGAAATGTTATTGCTTTTAATAAATTTCTTGAATTTTATGGAGTTAGTTATGATCTTGAATGTTATGGACTGTAAGTTTTACGGAACCCTTGAGTGATCTTTTGCAAAACCCCAATGTTCTGTGGAACACAATTTAAGTAACTATGTAACGTTTTTCTATGTAAAACATGTATTTAACCAGTTAATTAAATTAGTGAAAATCGTTACAAAAGAGCGTATGCGGATAGCGTGATTTTTATCGTTTGTACATTACTTCCTGAAAAAATGTTTATGCATTTAGCAGACTGAAAAAGTGTGGAGATGTAGCTCCAAATTTGGCGTTGAAAAACCTTAAAAACTGTGTGAACAAAACTTTATTTCAAGTTAACACCAAATCAAGCGTTTATCAATATTTTATAAATGGTGTAGTTTGCATTAAACCAGCAATACTGGTGAATTTTTACACCACACTGACATAATTCGGGAATTATTTTCACTTGTGAAAACACTAACTCTGGTGTACGTTTCAAAATTTATGTGGTGGCAATGATAGATTATTTATAAACAAACATTTGATTCTGTTTGCTTCGCCATTTTATTAAAATCTCTGCAATGAATGGTTCCGAAACGAAATTTGGTTTTATTCGAGATATGTTTGGTTTTAGTTATTCCCCCTTCCCCGGGAAGATTAGCTGGTGTAGATTTATGTTTGGTTCTGCTGTAAATATGTATTTTCCAATAAAAATAATGTAGCATACTTTCGAGCCGTACTTATAGTTTGAAATTTTATTCTGAAAAAAAAATAAAAGTTCTCATATTTTATGATGTAAAAATTAGATATCCTGTCTTGTTCCCTAAATAATGTCCGTTTCCTCCAGGGCTGTGAAGTCGGGCTCATTTTGGGATAAAAATGTGTCGACTACTAATAAATATGTACTACAGTAATCGAGTTGGAATCGGAGTCTGCGCTTTACGCAACCGCCTCCGCAGCCCTGGTTTACTCAATTATCAAAAATATTATATGTTCCTTAAAAATACTAAATTTTTATGTGTACTAATAATTTTATTTTATAACATAACACTTTTTCTGGTACGGTAGCTGCAGTTAATGGAAATTAAATAAATATATCATTTTTTGTCCTTGAAGTATACCAGAATACTAGGATACTCATTCAAATGGGTATCTTCAGTGAAATGTGTCTATTTAACCAAAAGCTGACCAAATTGCTCTTAAAGGAAAAAATCCACTTGACCTACTTTATTCAGTTTCTTATTTTTGTATTATTTAAATTATATTTTGTCTTTTGAACATTTTCAGAAATTTGGTCGAGAACGAACCACTTTTCTTCTAAATTGAAACTCAATTTTTGGTTGCGTACACTGTAAAAAGTGTGGAGTAAAGTAGCTCCAAATATGGTGCTGAAAAACCTTAAAAACTGTGTGAACAAACACTAGTAACTGTAGATGCGTTTAAATAACGAAACCATAAAAACTATCTCACTTTAACTAATAACTTTCATGAAAGAATTCATGTGGGGCAAATCAACTAAATGCACTTGGTGACTGTTTTAGAAATCTCGTGTACAATGGTAAATTGCATTGAAAACGTTAAAAATAATTAGAAATTAAAAGACCCTTAATTTCACAATGTAGATCTTTTTGGTCTATTGAAAATAAACTATAAAAAGTAAATTTCTCTCTCCCTCTGCTTTAATTTGTCAATTTAATCAATTTCCATCGGAGATACTACTATTAATTAAAATATAAATAATCGACGATCAATTTAATTAATTAAACACAACTTAATTAATTAAAAGCATATTATGTTTCCTTTACTTAACAATTAATTTTTAAAGCCAAATTCTGAGATAAATTTTATTAGCTTCTAAAACAACTTTATATAAAAAAAAAAAAGTTAAACCGACAAATCCAAATAACGTAATTAAACTAAAATATAGAGTTTTGCTCCTACTTCTTTTCTATAGCTCATTTTTGCGCAAATTAAATATGGAAATACTTAAAAAAAAGAGTAATATGGAAAAATACGAGTTAATAAACTGGTGCAACCGAATCATTTAATAATATAGTATAAGAGCAACTGTCAAATAAATTCGAAATTTCTATTTAAAAGAATGAGAGTAGTTATTTATACAAAGACAGTAAAATACTTACGTCAAAATAATCCATGCTACCAAAGAAATAGTTGTTTTTTGATGCTGCAACAGACATGTCTCGTCTGCAGGCCACATACCATCTTTAGCGTTTTCTATCATTGGCACGGAAACAAATATCTTATCAGGTGTTTTGAAGGTTGTAGATTGATAATCCGGGATAAAACAATATTTGTACCGCTTTTTGCGCTCCATTTGTCCGTATTTAAGTCTTATAGTTAAATATCCAATTTAAATACCATATAATCTTTGCATGTAAATTCCTATCGCGCTGATGGCGGTCGTCAGAAGTGACGTCTTGCGCAAAAGCGCATATAAGAAAACTAGCTCTGCACATTATTTAAAATAATTTTTTTTTCAATATAAAATTTTGCCAAATTATTTAAAAATGGGGAAACTCCATGTTTTGAAGGATGCTCTTTCAGAAAACTTTTAAAAATTAGTGAATGACCCTATTCTTGACATTTTTACTTGTAGAAGGAACGTTGCAATTGCCGTAATGCGCGTTTTGAATAACATGTTATAAAGTAAAATAGATTCTGTAATTCTAGTGAGGAATTGTTCATATACTGCGTAATACTCCTAGAGTCTGAGAAATGTTCTTTCTATTTTTATTTTGTTTGAACAAAAGCCTTAAAACCACGCCAACGATAATGAGACAGCTGTAATAAAAATTTTCACGTTAAGAAAGCACAAATAAGCATTAAAATGCAGACATACGAGTGTGTTTCAGGATTGCTTGGAAAAGGGATTCCAAATAATCCTGAAACATATGTCTGCATTTTAATGCTTATTTGTGCTTTCTTAACGTGAAAATTTTTATTACAGTTTATTTATGTACAAAGTTATTTTATTATTTTAATGAGACAGCTGTTTTATTTTATTCTTGTTTACTTTTTTACGGGTAATTCGCAGTCTTTGAGTTACAACGGTAGAGTGCTGAAGTATTATCTAGATTAAAAAAAATATATTGTAATTGTATTAATTATTGATTTTAGTAAAGAACCTCTCGGAGCAACTGAGTCTTAAGAATTGATTTTGTTATAAAATGTGCTTAATCACACCCATCCATGTGCCTTTATATATCTTAAGCAGACTTTTTTTTTTGGACACAATATTCATCTTTAACTATATTTTATATAGTATAAATAAATACATAGGTGTGGTATTTATTTTCTAGTATCTATGTATAAAAAGCAGAATTTTGTTTCATTTGACGGCGTTTCGTGCTAGGATATAAAATATGATATGTGTTACATTGGTGCTGCAAAAATCTTGTTTTAAATTTTCCTAGAAATTAATATGTTTTGCCCCCTCTCTTCCCTGATTAGCTGGTGTAGATTATATGTTTGGTTCTACTATAAATATGGGTTTTCCACTAGAACAATCCATACTATAACATGCTTTCAATCTATACTTATAGTTTGACTTTTTATTCGGAAAAAAAAAGTTTTCATAATTTATGAGCTAAAAGCTAGACATCTTATCTTCTTTTACTTCCTTAAATAACGTCCGTTTCTTCCAGGGCTGTGGTGTCAGAGCCAGAGTCGGGCTCACTTTGGGATAGAAGAGTTGGAGTTGCTTAAAAATGTGACGATTACTAGTAAGTATATACTATAGTAATTGAGTTGGAATCGGGGTCTGTGCTTTACGCAACCGCCTCCACAGCACTGGTTTCTTTAGTTATCAAAAAATTACATAATCATCAAAAATAATATATTTTTATGTGTATTATTTTTTTTTTCCACAACATAACGCTATTTCTGGTACGGTAGCTAGAGTTAATGGAAATTAAATAAGTATATCCTTTTTTGCCCTTGAAGTACACCAGGTTACTCATTCAAATGGGTATCTTTAGTGAAATGTATCTATTTAACCAAAAGCTGATCAATTTGCTGTTAAAGGAAAAAAATCCAACTCACATACTTTATTCAGTTTCTTGTTTTTGTATTATTTAAATTATATTTTGTCTTTTGTACGTTTTCAGAAAATTGGTCGAGAACAAACCACTTTTGTTCTAAACTGAAACTCATTTTGGTTCTGTACACTGTAAAAAGTTTTGGTGTGACACAACACCAAAAGTAGTGGCAACACTTGGACACCAAAAGTAGTGTATGATAACATCACAGTTATTTTTGGTGTACTGAGAATTATCCTTGATGTTTGAGAACACCAAGAATAGTCTTTAATGTTTCAGTACACCAAAAATAATTGTAATGTTTTCGTAAGCTATTTTTGGTGTCGAAGTGCTGCCACCACATTTGGTGTTGTGTCACACCAAAACTTTTTGCAGTGCAGTAGTTTTTACAATTTCAAGTAATTTAAAATAAAGAAAATTACATTAAATTACTATTTGTCGTTCTTAAATACTCTTGAAGATAACTTTTTTCATTGGTTTGGATGTCTATTTGGTTCAGTAAATTGCTAGAATTTTAAACTTACTAAATATTTTGTTATTCAACATTAATGCATATAAACACTGATAATTTTAATGTAAAGAGTCTCACATTCTTAAAAATCGACAACTATCCATTTTTTTATGAAACGTTATTTTCTATATTCTTACCTGAAACTATAATTTCGGTAATACTGTAAGTGATGATTATGATTTATCAGACCAGTTATTGACCAGTAATTAGGTCAATCGAATAAGAAATAATGAATATTTAAAAAGTGCATTCAATTTTTTCAATTTATGATGTATGAATTTTGCTTCCAAAACTCGTGTTTTCAGATAAAATGTTTTGAATTTCGCAAGCAAGCCTTAACCTTTTCACTATCCTCTTTTTTATTCTTTTCTTTCTTTCTTTCTTTTTTCTTTTTGCTATTTTTTTTCTGGAGGAGAAATGAAATAAGTACCTTAATGTAACAACTTCAACACAAATATCGATAACACTCTGGAAAACAAATAAATCGCTATTTAGGCAGGGTCTCTGAGACATGTTTGTTGCTTTGATATGCTTTGCGGATACACACACACATATATATATGTTTATAAAATGCATGATTTATTATTCTCTAATTTATATAGAGCTATAACTTATAGAGAATAAAAAAATTCTGTAAACGTTCTTTAAATATAAGAAATTATTTACGAAGTGGCTATAAAATTTCATTGAGAATGTCTTTTATCTATGACGATTGTTTAGAAACTTAACAAAAACAATATTTATAAAAATACATGAGTATAAACAGAACTGTAAGTGGAAAAGCATTCCCATATTCAACTACGAAAACATTGATAGAAAACAGTGATAGTGAAGGTTTATTATATGCATTTACTAGCAGACATTAAGACATCACTTTCCATCGGTTTTTAACAGTAATTTAATCCAGATGTCTGCTGATGACAACGGGAGGCATTGTAAAGACCGTTTATATCGTTACACGTATATAATACTGTGTAGCAACAGTAACGACGAATTGTTTAAGTTCTTCCTTTATCGCGAGGAGTAAATCAATTTTCCTCCCAAAGCGAGACATATTCTTGAACGGTTAAACGGAGAAAACATATTATAAGTAAAAGCTTTTCTTTGTTAGGATAGCGTTGTAGGTATAGCTATTCCTTAGGCCCCTTTATCAAAGTTACAAAAATAATAAATTCTAAAAATCCCTGAAGTTCATGACAGAATTTTAAATATTCCGAAAAAAAAAAGCTGAATTTTTGATAATTTAAAAGATGTAAAACAACTTTATACAATACCTTTTTAAAAAGTTGGTCAAAATTAAAGAAGAGCATAAAGCAGAGATTGATTTCAAATCGGTCGACACATCTTGCACACCAAGGGAAACTTTTCCTTTTTTAGTAGGATAGATGGTGTTTGTAGCAGAGAATATCTATCGAGGAAATATGTAACTTACACAATCTATCGGTAGAGACTATAGACAAGTTTTTTTTATCACCACAATTAATCTCACAACATTGAACGTAGGGGTGCTGGAGATGAATAAATAACGCATAGGGGGAGAAATGATGACAATGGGGAAAATGACAGTGGATGGAATTAATGATAATGGTAATTAAAACCACATGCTAATTTTGTAATCTAATTTTGTTTAAGTTTATTATAATTAAAGAAAAAGCAAAACCATAATAAAAAAAACACTATATTTTAGAAGACGGTATATTTTCGCACTTACCCCCAAGAAAACAGCATGGTCACCTTCTACCTTTGAGATGGAAAATAAGAAGGTGAAATTTCTCCTTCACTGCATTCGGTCAGTAGTGTAAACAGTCCCTATTGCAACAGTTTCAAAACTTGTTCCCAACACTGTGCGTTCTTAGCGTCTTCCATTATCGGAAAAAAAATCTGTCACTCTCATCCAATGAAAGGTCATGTCGCAGCGTGACGTCATTCGCAAATTGCTTTCTCTGACTGGTGGAGAAGAATTCTAAATGATTTCCTTTTCATTTTTGTATGTTTAAATTCGCTTCACTTCACTTGTTACCTGTTTACCATGTCCAAGCGGACAATGTATAAGCGGATCTTGAGAGTCTACCGCACGAAAATGTAAACATGAAGAAAAGTGATAAAAAGAAATTCATCTACAATTAAGCCTTCGAAGTGTGAGGGAAAAAAAAACACTACTATAAAAAGCGGGGGTTGGGGGGGGGGGGGGTTGTTGCTGAAATTTGATATAATTCAGAAAAGCACTTTCAAAATATCTTAGAATATAGCAGACAAAATTATACTTTCCTAACAATTGATAAATATATTCATTTGTATAAATTTATTTATATTCCAATTTGCAATAATTAGAATTATAACATTATAATTCTTCTAAACTTACGTTATACAATAAATTTCAGAATTAATCACTCCGTGTCCTCCCATTTCGCTTGAGACAGTTAGAGCTAACTTCAAAATGCTCTTTTGATAAATTTTGGTTTTAGTATTGTGAAGCTAGATGGTGTGAAGCTTTGGTTTTAATATTGTGAAGAGATATGCTACTCTACATTTAAATGGTATTATTTACTAAAAAAATCAAAATACGAATTAGCATATTTTTCGTAAAGAATTTTAATAATTACCTTTATTTTAATGTATTGTATTTGAATCTATTTAGATCATGAATAGCAATGTCCACTAGCGTGCACTTAAGCAATGGGGGTACCCGGGGTTTAGGGGGTTTAGAAAAGTCGCCAGAAAATGGGGTTTTAGTTGCTCTCCCAGGAAAATATTTGTCGAGCATAAAAGAAGTAATTTTAAGCCATATGAGGTATCAGAACGATAAATACGAGAAAACGACAAATGTGTTAACGATGGATCAAGGTTCTACTACATACACAGACGGATACATACAAACATGCATAGAGAGATATATATAAATTAATAGAGAGGAGAGAATAATTTTAATAGTTTAATCGCACGAAGAGGCACTTCGATGAAACATTTTTGAAACTAAAAAAAAAAAAAAATAAAAAGAATAATCCTAATTACAATTATTAAAACTAAAGAATAAACAAACGCTAAATAAGTGATGAAAAAGTTATCGAGAGTAGAATTTACAAATTGGTTTGTATTTATTTTATTTTATTGCATTAGAGTCTCAATATTCAACATGATGGAATATGAACTGAACATACATAATAATACAAGCTGTTAAATGTTATAATGTTTTTTTTCTTTTCTTCGTCGCATGACCTTTACCTTAAATTTCGACGACATATTGCATTAATTTCGAAAGCTCTACTAAACAAGTTTTATAAACTCAAGGTCAGTGATATGATCTATATTAATTGGGGAAATCCGTGGGCTGCAATGACTTCTGCGACTTTCTCTCTTAAGTGTATTTATCCTCTCGGAAACACCGGACCACTATCTATTGAGATTCTACGCACGCGTGATATTATAAATGTTTTTTACAACGCGATGTGTATTGGGAAACGTTGAGCTCTTTTTCTAAACTCGAAATCTAAATTTGAAAGAGTAGGGTAAAAAACCTAAATGGTTATGAAAAAAGGAAGGAAAAAAAAATAAGGGGAGGGTCTATTTAACTGTTTTTTTATATTTTTTATTTCTCATTATAAGTCTTAGAATAAATAATTTGTTATGTGAATAAAATCACTTAATAAAATGCCGTTTAATCAGGTACATCCAATCTTTTCATTAACTAACTACAAAAATTCAGAAACTTCTTAATTCTAAGGTTTTGCATGTACTACGCGATTGGAACAATGTATGCTTTATTCGATGAAAAATAATCAGAGTGGTAGAGAGATTGGAAGTGTGGGGATTGGGGGCAAGGGGGTACTTAACTTTAAAACTTATTTTTTACTATGGTCCTATCCCTAAACTTGACAAAGGAGTAAGGGAGCCTGTGCAATAACCTGCAACAAAGTAACCGCAATAAGTGGCTATGTGGAGCTCATGGAACACCGAGTTTTCTTTTGCGTTAAATACTGCTGTTTTGAGCGAGATAGTATTATTAACTACTTCTCCAAATCCAACGATCATGTGCTGCAGTTAGTTTTGCTTAGTTAGTTGAGATGCATATGTATATATATATATATATATATATATATTATATATATATACAACAGCCTAGCTATCAACAAGCTTAGCTGAGACGAATGTCAGCTGCTTGAAAGTAAATTCCTATATCTATTATCTATATATACAGGGTGGGGCAAAAGCAATGACCCGGTTTTGAAGGGTTATAAAAAAACTAATACAGTTTGAGACTTAAAACTTTTTAATTTTATTCTTTATATAACCCCATTTTTTTACATTAAGTTTTGAATATCACTTCAGCGAGATGGCGGCTTTCTGCAGCAATACACTGATGCAGTCTATTTTTCCACGCAGAGAGCATCTTTTTGTGCATTTCAATATCCCGCGTAATGTTACGGTCCCTAAGCTTTTTTTTTTTTTTTTTTTTTTTGTGGGGTTATTTGAAGGAGAAAGTTTCCCATACTTTAGAAGAGCTGAATCGAATTATCGCGGAAACATCCGCCATACCCCCTTGAAATGTTCAGAAAAATTTTCTAAATCTTCAGAAATGGATTGCATCAGTGTATTGGTGCTGAAGGCCGCCTTCTTGTTGAAAAGGTATAAAAACCCAAGGTAAAAAAATGGAATTATACACAGATCAAAATATAAAACGTTTTAAGTCTCAAACTGTATTAGTTTTTTTTTTAATAACCCTTCAAAACCGGGTCATTGCTTTTGCCCCACTCTATATATACTTGTATTATTTCCCTAGCCTGTTTTTCTGTCGGTCCGTCGGATCTTCCTTATTCCTTTATCAAATTACATGATTTGTCCCTCATTTTAAAACTTATCGTGGCAGCTATTGACAGAAATTAGACCCAGGGTCTAAAAATGTACCGCTCCTCTTAAATTTGAGATGTAAAATCATCTAAGAAGAGGTCCTTTAATGGATACCCAATTAGTGTTGTCTATGCTTGCGCGGTCTGTTAACAAGTAAACAAGCAAGAAACTCTTCTTTTAAAGCAAAAATGAGCATTTAAATTCAGACATATGTTTCTGGATTGCTTAGAATCCCATTTTTAATGCGACAGGGAACTTCTAGATGCAAAACATCCAAATGAAGCCAATGTTTTGCATCTAGAAGCTCCCTGTCGCATTGAAAAAGGGATTCCAAGCAATCCCGAAACATATGTCTGCATTTAAATGCTCATTTGTGCTTTAAAATAACGTAAAATTACTTTTATTACTGTTTATTTGCACAAAGTTAAATTATTATTATTATAAGAAACTCTTCTGTTTTTATTGTGTAGCAAATTGGACAGTTTTAGCTGCGTTTGTGTCTCAAACTTATTTAATCGTTAGGCTCTACACATTGATTTATATTATGAATGTGTAGAGCCTAACCAACCAACAGTAACTCTATTTTAAGTAACGGAACTCTTTCGTTATTGTATTTTAATGCTGTGTGTACTAATAATAAAAATAATTATTATTTATTATTGCGATTATTTTATTATTTTGAATATACATGTCTTCTTTCATACGAACACCCGTTTACTTTTTTCTATTCCTCTTCATAATGTCCTTTCTCCAAAATTTTTAAAGAATGGAATTCCACACAAAACGATTTGGTGCGTAGTGGCGGAATTGCGCATGGGTCGACTAGTCTTTTACTATAATAATAATTTAACTTTGTGCAAGTAAACAGTAATAGAAATAAAATTTCACGTTAATTTAAAGCACAAATGAGCATTAAAACGCAGACATATGTTTCAGGATTAATTTGGTAAATACCCACTTTCAATGGATTCGTTTGTTGCTCTCTTATTGGTACCTTCCCTGCTACTTCTACTTCCACTTCACACTGCCTTTATTCTCATTGGTTTACAGTTAATTCCTTGGCTATATAAGCTTTGTTTTTGTTGTTTTGTCTGCTTCATTTGGATGTTTTGCATCTAGAAGCTCCCTGTCGCATTGAAAAAGGGATTCCAAGCAATCCTGAAACATATGTCTGCGTTTTAATGCTCATTTGTGCTTTAAATTAACGTGAAATTTTATTTCTATTACTGTAGTCTTTTACTATTTGCTTTTCCTGAAATCGTTAGAATCGGGATTGTTCGTAAGTCTTTTAAATCTTCGCGACTGGTTTCGCAGTAGCATTAGGTTCGGAATTATTACACAAGTGTATTTAACCAGAGTTCCAATTAGACAGTAAATATTTATTTAAGCGAGTTACGAATGAGCAACAAATACATTTTTTAAAAAAATTTGCCTAATTTAGGGAGAAATAAGAGAGTAATTGCATGTTTATTCAATTGGTCTCGCTTCTCAGTTACGCTCGGATGCTTCCGTTAATATCGTTTTTTTTTTTTTTCATTTACGAAACTTCATTATTTTTTAGAATTAATTTGTTACATCATTTGGCATTTGTACATTGTTAAAAGTTTTCAACTCGGCCAGCTATTTTGGAGGGAGGTAGGAAAAGCGAGAGAAAGAGAGAAAATCTGCTTCTAACTGGAGAGAAAGCAAAAGTTTTGCAAGAAATCGAATATTCCATAGCAAAGAGCGAAAAGGAGCAGATTTCTTCGAACTTCACGTACTACTAGTAAATTTTCTACATTTTGTGAAATATATTACAGTTGACTTTTGCATTGGGCTTTGTAAACTTTTCGAAAAACTGCAAGTACAAATACTTACGTAATATAGCGTGACATGTGTCGGGAGGGGGGGGGGGAGGATGTCGGTTGAAGTGTGACATTTGTGACAAAGGGGGGGGGAGGGGCCAAATATATTGAAAAAAAGTGTGACATTTATGAATGGTCACTTGCTTCCAAAATGCCATATGGATCCAATGCGAGATTCCAAATCTAGTCAAAAATCCTGTTGCCTTAGATTTGGAATTGCTTCAGTTGAGTTTACATAAAACGCATGTTACCAAATGTCTGATTTTAGCTTTTGCTCAAACTTTTAGAACTTTAGAACCTGTTTGGACTGATATGTTTCATTGCCAATATTTGCGACATTTCTTTGTCGTTTTTATATTTTTGTTTCTAATTTATTTGATGTCTTTCGGATTTTAAAAAATAGTTTGACGCAATATAGCTTACTTAGGTATTCTTGTACCAATCGATGCAATACTAGTTCAATGTTTACTGCGATATTCAAAAAGATTTCATGTTGCTGCTCACGGAACCAAGAGACATGACGACTCACCTTATTAGATGAACAGCAGGTGCGGCAATGGAAAACCGCTATCGCTTGCCTGGGAGGTCAAGGGAGATAGAGGTGGTGCCGGGGACATTTTCAGTCTACAAGCAAGAAGATGATTGCGACAGATTGTTTTTCTTCCTCTTCTTTTAAACCAGTTACGGTTCCAGAGAAGTAAAATAATAAAGAAAAGAGCCCGTATACTAACAAGGACTCTGGCATTTTTGCACGCTGCGTTGAATGTTTCGAAATCTATGTGGGCAAACACCCTCAAATCAGATAACAAATTCAGCAATTAAATTGCCTCGTTATTTGGAACACTCAATTGAAAATAATACGGACTAATACTTGAAGATACATTTTACCTTGTAATAAAAAAAGAGCTACGAGGGTTTCTTACATACGGATGAGTGAACATTTGGGAGGTCACTGTGGCCTCCCAAAAATTTTCCTGATTCGGAATTTTTTTCTGATTATTCGGTAAATTTGAAAGCTGCATGATAGTCATTCCGCCTTCCCTTCACATTTTAAAAACTGATTGTACTAGCAACTAGTTCACTGATACTAGCAGAAACAATAGTCATGTTTCATAACAGGTGTCAATCCTGATATAATGCCTCTGAATTGAAATTTGTTCTATATAAAATAACTGTAGCAGTAAAAGTTTTTTTTTTTTTTTTGTCGATTTTTTATGCTTTTCTGGGAATAGATCTTCTGCTTGAGACATTTAAGAGACAGTTTGACTACCTGATGAAATTTTTGATGTGAATCTCCCGGAATCCAAAACGGAATACAGATAAAGCCTTTCACTTCCTTCGGGAAATCATGTACTTGCAATAACAGGGAAGTGCGGTTAAGATTAAGCGATAACTATATCAGTCATGAGAAGTCGAACTAAATGAAGTGTCATCAGAAAAGGTTAACTTTAACATTCCGAAAGTCTGATACAAAGAATTAAAAATTTTTAAATTTCCTATGAAAGAATGAAATTTTTGATTCAAATATAAGTTATCAACTGATAAAAAAAACAATTTTATTTGGAGCAGTAGCTTAGAGCTACTAGGGCAACTATTATTAAAATTCAGAAGCTCCAAAATTAAACGATCAGGAGTGTGATAAATGCTTGGAGGTGCGAAATAAATAAATATTTTCATCAATATTTAAATATTGATTCTATTTCGCGATGTGTAATATAGAGATGTAAAATTTTCGGTAATAATCTTTTAGATAATATTCTTGAGAATATTTGAGAGTATTCTCCTAAAATTTTATCACATTACACATTTTAAATGTGTTTGTAGTTAAAAAAAAAACTTTAAGAAATATCTATAAGCATTAAGTAATCAGTATTAACTGAACAATATAAAATAAAACATTAAACAATTTGAAAGGAAGCATTTCCATTCTTTGATAATGGTAAATGCCATTTTTTGGTACCATGCTTTTGGTACCCGGATAATGGTACTATTCTTCGATAATGGTAATTTAAAAAAATAAAATGTTTTATTTAACGCTATTAAACTGTGTTCACTTTTGCTATTAAACTGTGCTCTGAACAAACTGTTACCCTATTTAAAATATTTTGTGAAGGTGATTCAAAAGTCAGCATTTTTCAGTAGTCCGGAATCGAATAAGGCAACAGCAAGAAAAAAGTTTTAAAAGAAAACGAAAAGGGGGCAACGGAAAAGAAAGAAAGAAAAAACGGGAAGGAAAACATTTGACACTATAATTTTTTGCTGTAATTTACTTTACACCAATTGTATAAATCAAATGGCGAAAGAACAAATTCTTAAGTAATAATTTAAATTAGTTTACTTCTTTAATTACTTGCTTAGTTGGATTTAAACTTTGCCTTTGCGATATTTAATTATTTAATTCTCGAATTTTATTTATCTTTTTGGTTCCCGAAATAGTGTCCGAAAGTCCAATTCCATCAATGTAATTTGCTTAATTAAAAAAAATCAATTTACCAAGAGACCGAAACCAGTGTTTCTTTCCATAGTATTTTCGGTGATGAACTGATAAAATCGAAAATCGAAATCCCGCCTAAACATAAACAATATCGGTTGATAGGAAAGAATCTGCGAATAAATGTTTTTAACAGCTGGTGCCATCTAGTGGCTCACAGACAAATTTATTTAATAACGCAATAATAAACTTAGATACTCGCAGTTTTACGTTTCATTGGTACAAGGGCAAAAAGTTCATGAACAGGGGCATCGGCAATAAGTTTTGCGAGGTCCTCCCCCTTTCCCCTCTCAGAAGAATGAAACAAGAAGTTCCGTCTAGAACTATACGAGCCTACTTTCCCGTATACACCAAATTCAAATTTATAATCTAGCTATTTCTTTCTCTCTCTTTCTTATTTATCTTTAGTTCTAATTATTGAAAATATACCTTTTTCAACGGATAATACATATTCATTCACTCACTCATTCATTCTTTCATTTATTCATCCATGCATTTATTCATTCATTCGTTACCTCATTCAAGTGTTTATTCATTCATTTACGCATTCATGTATTTATTCACTCATTTATTTATATTTTCATTTATTCAATAATTTATTCATTCATTATTTTCCTCATTCATTTATTCATTGATTTATTCTTTCACTCTTTCATTTATTCATTCATTCATTATTTCACTCATTGAGTCACTGAGAAATATCCTTGAAAATCCCGATCAAAAAATTTCATAGCAAAATAGGCTCGTAAGTTCTGGATAAACTTTCTATTTCTACATGTTCTACGTTATAAGAGCTTTCCGATAAAGTTTGTTCCAAGCAAATCGGTCCGTTAGATCAGGATTTATATAGGGTTGAAATTTCCCCGTAAGCTCTGTGTTAATTTTTTGAAAAGCTCTGTGTTAATTTTTTGAACTGTTCAAAAATGAACAAAAACTGTTCAAATCAATATTTCACGCCGAGAACTCCTTTCAATAAGCTTGCAATAGGAACTTGGCTCTTGTGCCCAGAGTTTACAGAATTTGCTTCAATTTTGTCCATAGGCGCTAATGTTAAAATTTTTTGAACTGTTCAAAATTGAACAAAAAAATGTTCAAATCAAAAAGTAAAATATAGAAATGAGATGTCCTCGCCGAGATCTTTCGAATGCAAAAATAATTTTTCCAATCGGACAATTCGTTCAAAAGTTATTAGGGGGGGACAGACCGACAGACCGACAGACAGACAGACCGACAGACACACTTTTTCCCCATCTCAATACCCTACTTTCAAATTTTTTATTTTTCAATCTTTATTTAATTACTTCACTTATTTTTGACTTTTCTTGATTTTTAACGATATTTTCACGATACATTAAGCCTTCTTTCATGCTTTATTATTATTTTTTTTTTACTTTTACGGGAAAGTAGGCTAAAAAGAAAGAGGATTCAAGTTTTTGAGTTTTTAACAATTTGACGCAGTTTTTTGTAAACAGAAAAATGTAAAAACATTTAGAATAAATATATTTTTTTTTGGAATGAATTAAAACATTTTAAAATGTTTGACTTATTTGAGATTTTAAAACATTTTTTATGAAAATTAAGTTATTAATTACTAATCTTATTATCATACATTAATTTCAAATAATGACAAAAATATGACAATTTTAATAAACTTGAAATATAGTAAAAATAATTAATTTATTATTATTAACGGATATAAAAATTTCAGAAACATAATTTTTCTACATTTAGCCTTGCAAAATTCTCTCAAAATTGCATTATAAGCTAGTTTAACTGCTATATATGTTTCAACAGAATATGGGGTTAAAGGCTCATCGCATTTCTGATGTAATTTTTTCGTAGTTTAGTTTCCTTTCTCCCTTTTCGCAAGACCCCCCCACAACTAATTATTAGAGCCGTAACCAAAAGTTCAAAAAAACCTTGACCAAAAAAAAAAAAAAAAAAACTCATAAAGAGTGGAAGTGCGAGACTGAGGGGCCTTGCTCCACATCTGCCTAGGAAAAAAAGTGAATTAAGTAATTTTTGGACAAGGTTTTTTTATGGGGTCTTTCTCAGTTGAAAGGGTCAATTAATTCATATTCCAAACATTTTTTTATATATAAATCCAGTTTTTAAATGGTGGTTAAACCAGGAAGCTGGAGCATGCGTTTTGTTTAGCACTTGTTCTAGCTTTCATTATTTAAGTACATTATTTCAGTTTTAACTATTAATTGTGCTTGTAATAGCAATGCATAATTAATCATTTATATGACTGTGCTACTCGAATCATTTTAGAAATAAAAAAAAACATTAAATATTTTATCTTTGTTTATCTCCCACGTGAAGGTTTTTTTCTTGCAAAATATAAATCAGATTTGCTTTATACATTTAAAAAAACTTTATTATTTGCGTTGTATATTTAAAAAAATTAATTTGTCAAAAAAAAAAGTTATGCCTTTTCATTGAGCTTTTACATCCATCAAGCGAATACACTGACACATTTCTCCGTCACAGTAAGTGCTCTAGTGTTAATTTCAAGAAAAAAAAAATAACAGATTAATTAAAAAGCATTTATTTACAAAGTTTGATGACACACATTATACAAATGTCAAAAAATGTTGGCCCCTTTTGATCACACATTAAAGTTCAAAAATAGTTTTCTTTTTTATGAACGTTATAAAAACTATGTCTATCTTTAAAGTGCTGTTTCTAGTGAATATATCACAGTTGCGAAGAAGAGTTTTGATGTAGAATTTCATTTGAGTGGGATTTTTTTCTCTCTTCTTAAGTTTTACAATGCGTAAAAGGTTTTTCAATGCACTATATGAAACAGTATAAGAATGTAATGCTTAACGTAAGCAGTTCCATTTGTCACAAAATATCAAATGTTACCTTTTGGGTGATATTCTTTAAGAAAAAGCAATGGGGTGAGTTGGTTTATTTTCAATTAGATCTCGTTCATTTCGTGTTGACGAACTCAGGAGGTTTTATGTCATAAAAATGGCTAAATATGTCGCTCTAGCCAAGTACAATCGTTCTAACAGTCTGCACATTATGTGCGTTCCTTAACTGGTGCCATCAACTAAGTATGTTCTAAGAACCTAATTCCACAACTTAAATTCAGCATAAGTTCTTTTGAAAATACAGTCGACGCTCGATATAACGACCATCTGCGTCCCGCAGAAAAAGGTCTTTATAATGAGTGGTTGCTATAAGAGGTAGAATTTTCTAAGAGATATATAAATGCATCATGCATGTTTAGTACGTCCTTTAAAATTGGTAATTTTTGAAAGATTCCTATTAAATTAAAAAATTCCTACTAATTTTTTTTTCAATAGAATTTTTAAAAAAATATCAGTGCAAAATATTAAACAGATTTTAAAGTCGAAAATATAGGGGGAAAAATTACATACACATTTCTGGAATTTCATCCGCTTATTTCGAAGAATCGACCGTTGGAAAAACATATGATTCAAACGAAAAACTACCACTACATCTGTCAACCCCTTTCCCTAATAAGAAATCTGAAAATTCCACATTTCCTCCCTCTCAATTCTTTCTGTACTGTGATGAGTGGTATCCCTCCCTCCCTGTCAAAGTTGGACTGAACACTGAAGATTCCATGCAGCGTACGTAGCCACCGCCAGCTTACGTACTATCGTAAGCTTGTCCGTAAACTATAATCAAGGTCATTTCAAGTTACAAATTTAGAAAAATGCATAGTGTCTGCTGAATGCGGTCGCTGTATTGGATTAGACGATACAGAACGGTCGTTATACCGAAAGCAAATTAACATAGAGTTCACAGGGATAAAGTTGGGACTTTTACCACTGGTCGTTATAATGGAATGGTCTTTATAATGCTGGTCGTTATAACGAGCGTCGACTGTAACACCATTTTTTCGTCACATATGAACCCTTCTTCAAATAATATCTGATGAGTCCAAAAGAAAACACATTTCTTCCACGTTTGTGTGTGAAAAAATCAAATCTCGCTTCAAATAAATTTTCTACAAACGAAACATATTATAACTTATGTTTCAAAGAAATTTATGCTTTTGTGGCTGTGAATACAATATTGTAATTCACATTGCTTTAAAACGCACTTCATTCAGCAGTCTGCAGAACACAATTCATTTTTAGCAGCCTCTGAGGTAGTTTCAACTTACTGTACGTTTGTTTAAATTTTGCTTATTTTACTTCACGCTTAGAAAATCGTTACAAAGCAAAAAATCTTCTAGGAGTATATCGGCCATTAAATATAATAACCAGAACTTGTTGTTTCAGCATATAACGAAACAATAATTGCAACTTGAGGCAGTATGACAGTTGCCGTATGCATGACATGCACTTTTAGTGCTTTGTGCAACAAATTCATTGCAATTTTAAATCCGCACTGAATTAAGAAAATGTAATTTTAAAGATGTTTCAATGTGCGCTTATTTTCAATTGTGATAACTTGAAACAGTATGGCACTATGAATATACTTTTCAGTTTTACCCTTCAAATATGGATTGGATATACTTCGATTGGCCACAAAAAATACTGTCCATATAATATCTGACAATGTGGCACGTATTCTGTGCCACATGCAGCCCTGAGACTAAAAGGAAGATTTTAATTTAAGTTTGCTGAGAAAAGAAATTCAAATCCAATGAGAAGTTTGGCTCATTCAGGATGAAACAGATGCACGCAGGAAGAACACGTGGACGCAATTGATTACGTTATCCATTGTCACACGGATACGGCATCCTCTGTGCAGTTAGAAGATATAACATATTGCTGCCGGCATTTCGCTGCTTGACGTCTTTTCTCCCAGCTAGACAGTTTGGACAAAGGCAAGCCTAATATTCCAGACAGAAGAATCAAGGACCCAGATATGTAAAATGATGCATCGTAACTTCCCGTTGCGTCGTAGAACATGCCTAGAATAATAATTAAAATACTAATTATTTTGCTAATAAAAATGTACTACAAAGTGGGTCTCGGAAAAGAAAAATAAACCAATTGTTCGGTTCCAACCTTAAAAAAGCCACCAAATACTTATAAGGTCAAAATGTACATTGCCTGAGGCAGAACCATGGCCATAAGAGTGTATTACAGTATAACGTTTATTTACAGTAATATGCTCTTATTATACGTTACTGGGAATCTAGGGAAGATTAGCGCCCCTATGCAGACAGGATGACACGTATTCTGCGTATTTGTCCTTTCTGACATGTTATCGTTTTTCGAGACGTTTCACAATTCTATGTCATTTAAACTTCCACCAATCTGGCGAAATTTGGAAATGTGGAAACTTCCCTTTTGGTAACCTGAGCTTTTCAATAATTAAGAATCTTATGCAGAATGCCTCATGCATCGACTCGTGTTTATAGTGGCCCAGAGTACCGTGCTTTATTGATTGTGCTTTGTTAATTGGGTGAATGCACGCTTATGCTGCATTCCCACCTGGGGCAACAGCAGGTCCGTCACTTGGGGATAAACAGGGAGCAACTTTCCTCCCACCCTTTAGAAAGGCAATGCATGTGTTACAAAATACAAAAAAAAAAACGCATTATAGGTACATGTTTTTTTTGTGTGTGTGTGTGTGTGTTTTGTTGTCTTTTACCTATAATAATAATGAATATATATCCTTTTACAGTAACACCCCGAAAAATCTGAAATGACGGCTTGGGCTACAATGAAGGGCGACAGCAACAATTTTTTTAAAACGCGACATTGGTTCTACATAATTTAATAACCACGCTCTCGTGCTGACTGATTGCATTTTTTTACTGATTGATTGCGTGACTCTCAACAGACGACCGTGTTATCTCAACGTACGCAAAAGAAAATTTCAGAGCATGGCATTGATTCTACCAATTTTCATAACCTCTCCCTCACGTTGACTAATTGGCAATTTTTTATTGTGTCATTAAGAGGGACTTTCCCACAGCCGACAGAGATTGGTTCATTGCGTTTTTGAAGCCATACGTCATCGCTGTTGATTTAATAACATAGCAACATACGACGGAGACAAAATATCTCCATTGTCTTTGGTGTGAACGCACCCTTAAGATGGCTTTCACACCAACGCTTCAAAGATAAAAACACGTCTTTTCCCATCTACGAACCGCAGAGCGTATTTTTGAAGGCAAAAATATGTCTTGTGCTTGCGGAGGTGAGAAAAGACAAGTTTTTTTCGTCTTTGTCGCCTTTGGTGGGAAAGCACCTTAAGAGTTGCAAGTCTGAGTCTTCAGTGTTCGTCATTACAGTTGAATTGATCATTACTGGTTGATTGATTGTTCTGTATGCCGATCAGGGGTTTGAAAATGCTACCAAAGCCTCTTTAAAAAACGCATTTTTACACCTCTAGTGACTCGTTCCTATTGCAGCAACACTGATTTTCATTTGTCCGTTTTATTCAGTACCTTCTATTTAGAAAAATATATAAAATTAAATAGTGAATGGCTCATTTTTGGACCAATTAACAATTGTTTGTGATTTTTTCCCTAATATTTGGAAACCAATATGTCATCATCTAAGAAAATGACATGGCTGGAATATGAAGTACTCATCGCATAATTACCTATTTTTGACTGTAAGTAAAGATTATTTTTTTTGCTTTCAACAGGCAAATGTATACATACACATACAGGGTGCATCGAATTGGGGGGATGAACTTACTGGTCACACTAATAGGAACTTGAGAAATAAATCGAACAAAATTTCATCTAGAAATTTTCACAATATTTTTTAAAATTTAACAGCATAAATCAATTTACTAACCAGCAACAGGTGCGCCGATGATAGAAGCGATTCCTTGGAAGAGCAGCAGAAGACCGAAGGCATTGGTCAGTTTCTCAAGACCCAGGAGATCAACAATCACAATAGAACGCAATGTGGCGAAGCATCCTGTAACAGTACAAACTTTTATTTTGTAAATCTTAAATAATGATATATATTAAAATATAAATATATTTAAGTACAGTAATATAAATTCTAATAAATATATCATCATTATTTTTAAAGATACTATAAAGCAAAATAACATAGAAGAGAAAACTTCAATTTGATTTAGCATAAGTGCACAATATACCACCAGTACTTCTATGCCACTAAACGTGCAGCAATGTTTACCTTTAAAATTTAACAAATGCTTTTGGTGGTTGAAAGATATTTTCATGAAAACAGTAAATATTACTCGTCCAGTTTTTACTTTAAAAATACTTTGAATTATATCAATACAATGTTGGAAGGAATCGATGTTTCTATTAAAAATTTACACCATGTAACTTTATTCATAATTAGCCCTATGCTCTCTGTAAGATGAGAGAACTTTGTTTGAGAAAAACATTTAGCAAATGTAGGAATGCCATCTTCAATAAATTACTCAGTTTTTGGCAATCTGTTTTAAAGTTACGGTTGCAGTGAATTTTCAGTTATCTTTTTAAATCGTGTACAGTGTTAATTTCGCAGAGCTTGGTTTTTAATTAATTTGGTTTTAACTTCAAAAAAGTGTTGTTCCATAGTTGTTGTTTAAACGCTTCGCTTATATTCACATGGCATTTTTTAAAACATAACGGAAATGCTTTTCATATTTTTGATTCTTTACCCTTTAACAGTCATACGGGAATATTTTAAAAAATAATGTACATATGAAGATTACATCTGAAATTTTTGCACCAGCAATAAAGGGCACGTACTCATTGAACAGTTTTGCAAAAGAAAATACATAAATGTAACACGAGTGCAGAATATTTTCCAAACGGTGTAGGGTTCATATAAAAACCATATGTACACCAGGGTAAGTAGAGTAGCGCTCTTAACGCCCTATTTTGTAACCACTTCACCACCAGTGATCACGTAAAAGTATCTTCCAAGTAATAACTTCTTGATTCATTACCTAGAAGATAGTTTTAGGTGATTCCTGGAAGTAATGCTTACAAAATGGGGAGTGTCTTAAGAGCGCTACGCACCCTGGTGCACATACGCACACAAAAATCAACAAATTAGGCTTCGTTATCATCAATGCCTGCTTACGATCAGCGTAAACGGAAACATTTGACTTTGACATAGTTTTGACTTTATGAGTACAAACCATTTTATTGCGATGAAGAATCACGAGACAAAATATACTGCTTCACAATACTAACCAATTGAAAAGCCGAATAGGGCTCCATAAGTAAGCAATAGCTCAATGGTGTTCATGTAAGCACTGATGATCGTAAGAAGTCCGCCCACTATGAGGGCAGCATTATTCAAAGAAAGAGCATTCAGGGAAGGCCTGTCCGATATCCAGCCACAGAACACTCTGCCCACCGTGTTGGTGATGCCGATGACTGGCAACAGATAGGTCGCCTGTTCCTCGGATATCCCCCTTTGCACGGCTCGGTCTATGGCAAACATGAACGGGATGAAAAAACCGGCCAAAGTCAGGAATCCCCCAGCGGCCAGCAGCAAGAACGTCGGACTTCGGAGCAAAGATGTGTCAAGCATTTGCCTGAAAGAAGTTCAAGATAATTAAAATCAGTATGTTGTGTTGTATATGTATGAGAAACAAAAGACCTACAGATCAAAATGAAAACGAATAATTAGCCGATAGCATTATAGATAGACAGTCATAAAAAATCTCACTGAAACTGAAAAAAAAAAAAAAAAGTGTTAAATTTAAAGTTATATGCATTTAATTTCATGTAAATGTGCTTTAAGAGTCACTGTAAAACAGGGTTGGAACGCAGTTGTTAACGTAATTGCGCTGCTTTGCGTCTCTACTGATAATCTCGTCCCGCAGTGGATCAGTCCGTAGAAGCTCGGTTCCCGCAGAACCCCGAAAGTGAAGCAACATCGACTTTGGTCAGTGTTTGGGAGGGTCACAACCTCTCGCGGCTGGCTCCTGTACGGCCGTGTACGCTAAAGGGAGCTGGTGCACGTTAAATAGGTCGTGGCTCCAAAGTCCTCCAAGTGAAACGATACCTCTGGGGGTGCCAATCCCAGGTGACGCTCTCTCATCTGGAATCTGGTTCAAGCATTAAGAGACCTCTCAAAGGGGCGGAAGTCGGACTCCTGCCTATAAGGGCCCTGTTAGACTCAGGAGCAGCGCACACATTCTTCCACGCTTCGTGCATGGACACGACACCAACCAACCGACTGATAATCTCTATAGGCGGAAGACGTCATGGAGAAAAATGAAACTGGTAGTCGAGAACGGCCAAAAAAATTGCAGTTACCATTCAGAGTGGAAGAATGTACAAGACATTTTCTTTATTGTTTGTTGAACGTAGTACCAGATGCTCACACGAACAAATCGTGTGGTGTTCACCGTAAGATGTGATAACGAGTATAGTAAGAATGCACTACGAAATCACACAATGATTCTCAAACAATATGTCTTGAAAACGCGAAGTCTTCAAGCTACCACAGAAGGCAATACGTGTGGTGTTCTATAATAGAATTGAGCTCTTTTTCCCGTAGGAATGTAAAGTAAATTTACAGCACAAATTATTACCTGAAAGTATCTTTCATTGCTGAGGAGATACAGGACCGTTCGTCGTCTGGTTCTGGAATTTTTGTGATGCTTGCCGAGTACAGAGCCATGTTCTGCTGCGATTTCTTGAATTCTGGCAAATTTAAAAGACTGGCACTGTATAAAATATCCTGACGATAAAATGGACGGGATAGGTCTCCAAAGCGAGGATTCATGGGGCGAAGAAAAGAGACACTTCTGTATGAGTTCAATGGTTTTATTTGGCTCAAAGATGGCAGTTTTTGGAGTGATGACGCAGCAGGAGGAGCAAAAAATATGTCTGTTGCGTCTCCACCAATGACATCGTTGTACGAGGGAGGAGGACTGTCATTGTCTTCCGATGTGGAAGGGCTCTCCGAAAATTTGCTCTCCAAAGTACACGAAAGCTAGAAAATGAAGAAGATTTAAATCAATAGACTTATAGTAAGTCATTACGTAGCTATTTAACTATTTTCTCCTAATTATTTGTCATGTCGTAACATCAAATAAAATATACACTTTAGTGTTGTTGATTGATCAATTTTACTTTGAAATAATTTGAGACGAATAAATTTTAAGGAGAAAAAGGTATAAATGAAGTTTTATAACGTACGTCATATTAAACATATAATTAGCAAAGTACATTAGGATATTTATACTATGGAGCACATTTAAAGGAACTATTCCAAACCCCGTATCTACTTTGTCTGGCATCTAAACTAGGGATGTAACGAATATTCGGCCACTATTCGGTATTCGGCCTGGCCGAATAGTCATTTCATCACCTAGCCGAATACTGGGTAAGGTCAAATTCGGCCTGGCCGAATATTGCTTTACTATTCGGCCGAATAGTTCTGCAGCAGTAGAAATAAAAAAAAAAAATAAAGAAATTAGTAGATTTTAAAATTGTATTATAATTATTGCAGAACACTACATTAGTATATAGTTTTAATAAATTAAAATAATTTGGAAAAAAACTACTTTTTTTAAACCTTGTTTTAGGCTTGACCGAGCAAAAACAGGTTTTAAAGTTGTAATATATTGTATTTTATATTTAGCATTTGCTCCCAAAAGCTGGCAATAGTTAATTATGGTGTATGGGAAATTTATTTTATTATTATTAACAAAGTGGAAATCAGACTTTGTTTGGGTAGACTGATTCATTGTGAATATTGGGCAAGAGAGAAATGTGAAAAGCCCTAGAATATATCATGAATATTTAGATAGCGTTATTGGGGTTTTTGAAAATAAAAATATATTCCTGTTAAGTGTATTCAATTTTAGTAGATATTTTAAAAATAGGTATGTAATAAACCCCATAAAATAAAAATATTAACTTTTATAACTTTTAAAATTTCTTCATAAAACAGTTTTGAGCAAGGTAAAAGTTCACTAATCAATAGTAGTTCGTTCATTTGAATGAAATGATTAGTAAAACAATGCTAATGTTTACTACCATAAAACATGTCAGTTTTATTCCACTTTTAAGTGAAATTCGTTTATTCGTTCGTTATTCGTTAAGTGAAATACAAAACAATAGAGAAAATTGATTAATTTAAAATAGTTTTAAATTCTTAACTAACATAATTAACTCGTTCATTATAAATTGTGTGTAAATGGTGTTTGACTTTGTGAATTATTTTTAAATTTGACAAATTCTTTCTATTACAACGATTTTCAAGAAATTTTAATATTCGGCCGCCGAATATTCGGTATTCAGCCTAAGACATTGGCTGAATATTCGGCTTCGGCCTATTCGGCCTAGAAGAAATGGCCGAATATTCGGCTTCGGCCTGGAAGCAGTGGCCGAATATTCGGTATTCGGCTATTCGGCCAAATCACTATTCCTTACATCCCTAATCTAAACGCGTTAACTGACTTGCAAAAGAGAAAAGGTTCTCATTTAAATTTCTGTTTTTTAAAAAATAACTGTTTGCCTCCATAAATAAAAATCATACATCAATTGAATGAATGCTTAAAAAATGGCCTTTTCGAAGAATTAAAAAAATTGTGAATGGCAACATACTTAAAATTCATAAATAAATTAATATATAAATAAACTGTAAAAATAAATGAACATAATTTCCTGCATACTTCTAGTGATTCTTTATTCTCTTCCCAAAATTTGCAGCTCAAAATAATTTTTACCGTTGCAGAAATATGCTTTTGCAATCGACTAAACAGAAATGACATAGAACTTATACAGTTTATACTATGCAGATTAAACTGGAGAAAATCTGAAGCAGAAGGTATATTTTTAATAATTCACCAGAAGGTACTATGTTTGTTTGTTTAGTTCTATTTATTCATCAATATGCTTTTTTTGATCTTGCTGAAATTTTCTATTGTCATTCGTAATAGTAGTTTGATTAAAGTTTATGCTGTTTATTTTCGAATTAGAATAGAGAAAAGGGCAGACACAATTTGCGAAGCAAATATTTATTTTCGAATTCACTTGATAATCAAACTGATCAGCATTGGTTTGGTCACTCAGAATATCAGTTAAAACAACTGAAAATAAAGGTCAAGAAGATTATGAAAGTGGTTAGATTTTGAATGCGATTGTTATCATCTGTTCGATCTCACAAGCGTAACAAATGCAGTAAGACGTTTTGAAAGTTAAGTAGGGTACATGTACTAAATGTTTCATTGTGAAGATCTCGGAAAATATAATTCTAATTCTTGCAGAGCATATTTCTTTATGAATTATAATGTAATTTCCTTCGTGAAGCTTAACAAATGTTTAAAGGATGTGTTTTCCTATTGAAATTAATCTAAAGAATAATCTGTTTCATAATAAATTTAGAACAATACATTTTGTACTGACATTTTAACTAACAAAAAAAAAAAAGTTTTATTCTTTATGTTCTTTTCCTCCCTTCTTCTTTTATTTATTTAAGTAAAAAGAAAAAGCGTTTTCCCGCGTTGAAAACAAATTTTTAAACATGAAAATTAATTGTTCCAGATAGAGTAATATTTTACGCCTATTCATGTGTTGCAAAAATACTTAATATTAAATATATACACATTTAAAATGCCAAATGTCTGGTGTGATTTGTATTTATGGAACTTACTTCTAACAATCAATATGAAAAGGTGAAGTCAAAATATGCAACAGACATAATTTTCACCTAAAGACATTTAACGAAATATTTGCTGCGATTGCGCTATTTCTGTTTTCACGCTCAGAAAAACAACTGCGCCGTGATTTTATTACTGTAACAAACGTTAATGAGTTAAATCGCCCTGATTACATAACTTGTCTTTGGAAAAACACACATTCAGAAAGCCTTGGAAGAAGACATTTTAACACATTAATTGACAAGCCGACTGAAAAGACGTAAACAATCTGCAGCTTTTAGTCCAATGACTCGATCGATAAATGACTTGAAGGTCATTTGTATGAAAAGAAAAAAATATGTCAAATGGGCGAAACGTAATTAATAATCTTCGACGCGAAAAATATTTTATTTTCTATCCTAAAATTATCGTCAGACTCTGGCTAACTACAGAATGCTGCATTGCTAGAAAGGAAAAATGTTTAGGAGCAGGGGGAAAAACGGGGGAGGGGTATCACTTTTGTATTTGAAATTCTATTTCCATTACAGTTATAGACAGTACAATACGTCAATTCATCAGAAATCTTCGAAACATTGACACATATTTTCAAGGGAGACATTCATATTATATTGAAAAGCAGTTCAATGCTTTAAATTGTAACATAAGTTATGTTTCAAATTTAAACTTTTTCCTTCTGCTGTTTTTTGTATAAAGAACTATATTCAAAATTATTTAAAGATAAAAAATTCTATAAACGGCACTGTAAGCGGTAATAATTTGTTTTGAGCATGTAGATCACGTAAAGAACACCACAAAAGGTTGACTTTTTGAAATTTTACTAATGAACGTTAAACTATTGAGTGTTAGCAATAAACTTTTTAAAATTGAATCTTCAAAACTAATCAATGGCCCTTTGATCGCAATATGGGTAAGTTAAAAAGCTTTCATAGACTATTTTCTAAAGCTCGTATTGCACGAGGCACTTCTATTCTTTCCTATTTCGAGCACATGTCTTCTCGGATTTTTGTAGGTTTATTGAGTACGAAGAAGGGAACCGAGGAACTGGTCACTCATTGGATACTACCTACATACCCTTTTCGCGTTACCAGCAACAATAATAATTTTCTTTTTTCTTCTGGCTATCTAAAGGATCCTCGTCTTTCGTAGCAACTTTTTTTTTCTCATCTAATTAAATTTCCTTGTATAGTACGGGCTTCCATTCAGATTCTTAAAATCAAAATAAAGTTCGTTATTAGAACAAAAGATTTTAATTCTAAAAGTTTTCGCGAAACGATATCGTATAACGCCCAATAAGATTCCATATCCAAAAAAAAAAAAACAGCGTTATATTCTCATGAAGTTCAATAAAATGAAAAAAAATAATAATAAGTAGAATTACAGACAAGTGTTTCGCGGTTACTAGGACCCCTTTACCAATGCAAAACAGTCAAATAAAAATTGAAAATTCAACCGTCAAAAGAAAAAAGACAGAACAATAAACAGTTTGAATAGTGAAACAGGATTAACCAACCACCGATGAGGAAATTAGAATCTGAAAAGGAAAGAACCAATAGAAGTACAAGACCAAGAAAAAAGTAGTTTCTGTCGGATGAATTTTTATTCAAAGACCTTTCTTTTGCATTGAGAAAAAAATGTTTCTTGCATGCCTGAAATACGCGTCTGCACTAATGCACTTATACTTGCTATTTGAATCTTTTTTACGTTGTTTCTATTCTTAACTTATCGCATAAAAGTAAATAATTTTCATTCACAACAAAATGATAATGATGCATATTTTATTTCTCTTCGTTTCGATAGTAGTCTAGACGTTACATTGTTTATAAACATGGAAATCGATATGGATATATTCCTTTACCGAATAAATTAATATTTGTCACAAAACAATTACGAGCTCAGTGAAGGATAAACATGGGCAGAGCTCAGATTATTAATTAAATAAATAAATTCAATGAAATATGAGAAACATAGGAAAATAAACTTTTTTTTTTGAATGAAACATTGTGCTTTGACTTGTAGATGGTATTCGGAATCACGAGGTAACAGATCATGAGGCAAAAGAGTGACAATCAGCACAAATTATTTGCACAGCTGAAAAAAACTCTCCTTTCTTACATAAAATATTCTGTTGCATGAGCTCTTGATAAACACAAGGACACAGTCGAATATTCAGAAGTGTAATTTTGATTGATATCTTATGTAAAAAAATACTCTTCGCAGGAATCAGAAATTAATGAAATGAATTTAACATTAAGACTTATCACTCCCAAATTAACAACAAATTTAGAAAGAAGCCAGGCTTCTAGTTTAGTTAATATAATTTATATTTTAGAAACAGGGCAACCATTGCTATAGTTGGACGATTGCTTTCTTCCGTACATTACAGAAGCTACCTGAAACCGTGACAGACATTTTCTTCTTCTTCATTATTTATAGATTTTAAAAAATGATTGAATTACATTTTTTATCACTTTTTGAGGCTTTGAAACCGATACATGAAAATAAATTACCAATTCCCGCTCTGAGTAGTAGCATTTCTTACGCAAAAAGTGTTATACATTTTAATGAATTTTACACGAGATTCATGCACTCAGTCAAAATGAAAATAAATAAATAATCAAAATTTAAAAAAATAATAAATAATCAATATGAAAAAAAAAAATGTTGAAAATAAATTCGTAATGCTGCTTTATAACCCCCTTCCCATATTTTACATTTTCAATGATTCATTCTTTTCTAGGTACTTTCTTGGAAGCGTTGGTTTTATCTCTTTTCAACGTCGCGTTGCAGAATATAGCCGTTTGGTTTCATACATAGGCGTAACCAGGGGGGGTTTTGGGGGTTCAACCCCCCCCATTGGGTATGTTCTTATTTAGGCACATTTAGGCGCACAGAAAAATTTCTGGCTACGGCCTTGCAAAGCACAATTTTTTTTCCCCTAAGAAAATTAAACACATATGCATATGATTTTTTTTCCTTTTCTCTGAAGGGTTGCGATCATGGCCAAAGTATGCAGCTTATAATAAAGAAGACTTTTCATCTGGTTATAAGGTTATAATAAACCCCCTTATCACCTTGGGGGGGGGGGGTTTAACAGCGCGCGCGCGCGAAAGGTAGCTTCAATCACCGTACCACACACAGACAGAGATCCTTTCAATCACTCCAGAGGGTTTTCTTTCCTTCTTGATGTCTTTTTTACCCAAAGGCAGCAATCTGGGAATACAATCGCACAAGTAATAAGTTTCCTGGAAAATATTCTCTATTGTAATGGAGTCCTAAAGTCCAATTGTCCTAATGGGTTAAACCCTCAAGCCATGCAGGGATACTCATTAAGAAACTTAAAGAGCAGTTTGTATTTATTTATGACTTCCTGTCTAAAGACCCATTTTGGTAAAAAAATTTTTTTAGATGAGCCGATTGGAAAACTGATGAACTGTATTTGCATTGCATTCTCATTTACAGATGTTTCTCATCTCTTATATTTTAAATGTTTTTTTTTCTTATTATGGTCCATCACTGATTGCATTACGACTCTGGAAATCATCCGTTCATCGTTTCCAATCTCACTGCTACTGTTTAATGCTGCATTTTAATTTACAATCAAGTATTATTTATATTTTAGCTAAATTTTTAATTATTTTTGATACATAATAATGTTTGCACTCCAGCGTTTGGATACACGTTCGTCATCCAAAAAGAAAAGAAAATTTGATTCAGACGCTTCCACTTCTGAGGTATGTTTTGATACAAATTTAACAAATTTTTTAGAAATTTATTGTGGGGATGAGCATTTTTGTAGGGGAATTTGGATTTTTTTCTCTAAAATTCGACTATTTCCCGGTTTTAATATTATGAATGCCTGGACATAGAAGATTGCTTAGCGCTAAATATTGAATTTTCTATTGCGTTTGAATTAAAAAATAAACTAAAAGATCTAGTAAGGAATGTTTAATGTTTTTGTGAATCAAGGCCGTATCCAGAGGGGAAGGGGACCCACGGGCAGCCCCCCAGAAATCTTTTGCAATGTATCATATATTCCTCCCTGAAACTTTGCTTTACATAAGTGTGTCGAAGTCTGGGCCCCCCGAAAAAAAATTATGGATACTGTCTTGGCTCCGGAGCAGGGGGAGCATGTTAAGAATTAGGAAGGGCAGTGTATGCTTCAAAATCATACCCTTTATATATACATATATATAGATATATATGATTAGAAATGATGTTAATATGAATTTTTTTACATATATGATATCTTTTTGATGTATATATAGTAGATGTATGTTTAGATCTTTGGTGAAGTTAGAGGAGTGGGTGTTTGGCGCTTCTGCAACTTAAATTTTTGTAACTGGTCTTATATCTATAATGCTTAGGATAACTCTGGAGGCAAGGGTTCGAGGGCTCTCCCCAGGAAACTTTTTGAAATCTTCCTAGCAATGCAATTTCGGGATACTTTGGTGATGTTAGAGGAAACAGAAAGGAGTTTGGTTACCCTCCCCCCCCCCCGCAATTTTTTTCAAAATAAAGTCTTATGTCTTTTAAGTTACTTTTGGTGTCGCTCGTGATAGTGTTCAATGTCCTTTCCCTGAAAGTGTTTCTGAAAGTAAAGTGTCTTAAAAGCGTAATTTCTCTTTTCTTTCTTTTTTTAAAACTTGTGATATGAATTTTTTTGCCGGGGGGGGGGGGAGGGAGGAGTTGACTTGCTCCAAGGGGGTAGTTCACCCCCCCCCGGGAGATGCCTGAAATAAACACGGAGTATATCTTTAGAGACAAGTATTTATGACTAGTAAATTTTCAACTCTTTTACACTTCTTATTGGTGTTTAGTCTGTACATTTTTAGGGTGACCCCCCCCCCCTTTCACCAACTTTAGTTACGCCTATGGTTTCATAAAATAATTTATATGGCCTGTTTTTTTGTTATCAAATTCACCTCGTTGAAACTTAAAAAATAATCACAAAAGCTGATGCCTGCAATTAAATTAATTTTCGCATTTAATAAAATATCTTCTGTTATTTTTGGTACATATTTAAAGAGATGTTGCATGCATAAGTTAGAAAAGACTAGTCCAGTTAATTACTAATAATTATTTTTAAAAAATTTAAAATGAAAATGTATGAAATTGAAACTATTTTTTTCAATTAATAAATGTTTCTTAATTCTTGCGAAATATTTTTTTTTATTTAAAAAAAAAAATAACGAAAATTAATTGTGTATTTCTGCTATAAACTGAGCTACGACAAGTTATTAAAATAAGAAAGAAAGGGGGGGGGGATTCCGCTTAAGGATTTAAAAAAAAAGTCTGTTTTGTGAAGTATCTTTTTCAATATTGCTGGAATATGTCATAAATTGTGTGCGCCGTCACTGAAGAGCATTATTTATCAATTGTATTCTGAACAAAATAAGAACCTTTTAAAAACTGAAAGATAGAGAAGAAAATTGTGCGAAAAGAAGTGAATTGTTAAAGGTGTTATTTCACAGGAATTTTCATCTTTCGCATTCAAAGGACTAAAGTTTTCCATTCTACATTTTCGTCCGACCTATCTTAATACTTCATTAATTTTTCTTCATTCCTATAATAATCAGTACGTACTGCATTGCTATATTGTAACAAGTATCCTTTCGTTTTAAATTATGTGTTAAAATTACAACTTCAAGTTTTCAATTTTTATTTTCGAATGCATCCTCATTTTTCGAGATTCTTCTTTAACCGCTTCCCTTACAACTTTTTTTGAAAAAAATTGCAAAAAATCGTCCCATTTAAAAATTTTATTATTAAATACAAAGAAAGAAAGCAAAATGTGTAGGTTTTAAGTTGAATTTTTAGTTTTTTAAAGTTGTAAAAGTATTTAATTTTAATATTAGTTTACTTTCCCGAGAATTTCCTTTCATTTCCTCCAGCCAGAGTAAAACCGTGATAAAACAAACGGCACTAACAAATTCTGCTTCTCCCGAGTTTTCTCGGGATAATAATTAACTGCAATACATGCGAATCCGAGAAAACTCGGGACAATCAGGCAAGCAGTTACGCCTGCCAAATGAAATTTTTATTCTTTGCACTGCATGGAAAACAGCGAAGTTTACATTTATTAGGAATGTCATCCCTTTACTGAAGAAGCAATGAATTCAAACAAATATGTCCATTGTATATTTTGAAAAAATTTTCCCATTGTGTACAAAAGGTGTAAAAGGTGAACAAAATGTAGAAAATCACTGCATACATAAAAGAGTGAATCAGTTGGCTAGTTTATAATTAAATCTCTTTATTCGGTTATTATTTGTGGGTTCCTTTCGGATGAAGCGTATTAATGTCCACGAACAAATAAAACCAAATTAGGGCATTTAATTTCTAGAATGTATATCAGCTATGGAGTATGGTGGGAAGTTATTAATTTTGTTTGTGTTTCCAGCAAAGTCCTAGAACATTCAAATGAAGTAGTTAATTTCTAGAACGTATAGCAACTATGCGTGAGACTGCAGAAATTAGTCAATTTTATTTGTTTACGAGAAAAGTCCTAGAGTTTATGTTCAATTTAAGAAAAAAACTACTCGCCAAAGAATTTTTATCTCTTTTGGTAATGTTTACTTTTAGGCAAATTGTTATGAACCACATGTGTTTTTTTCTACAAATATGGAAGCGAATTCGTTCATTAACAATTTGTCTCTGTGGAATCACGGACTGAACGAATGAGAAACGGAAATTAAAGCTATCTTCGGATTTCTTGTTATCTGCAACTGCAACTGTGGGTTGTGCTGTCTTGTGAGGAAGTAAACAAGTGTCGCATTTACGAACGGAGGAAAAACTGAGGCCGGAGCTGTTATTCGCACTTCGACTTGACGGATGGTTCTGTTGCTGGCACTTTTCCAATGTCACTCTTTCTGCTGATCGAAAACAGAATCAACATTACCGTTTACTAATCTTTTTTTCTCTCTCTTCCCATCTCTCTACGGAACTCTAACATCGTGCCCAAATATTTCTGAATATATATATCAGAAACTGGCATAACAACATTTTTGTGTGGATCTGCTATGACTTCTAAATACTTGTTTCAACTCTGATCCAGCCCCACCCGTGCTTCGGATAGTAAAAGGGCCGGTTCTTTATTTAAGCAGAAACACGTGTCTGCAATATTTTTGCAAATTGCTTTTATTACTTTGAGATTTTGTTATTTAAGATTGAAAACATGTAATAACGCTTTTTTTTAATTTAAAAAAAAAATTTGAATAAGCGATTATAAACTTAAAAGATTGCGATGAATTTTTAAGGACATGAATTGAAGCAACAGTGAATTGATGCAGAGAATTGCAAAGGGATGTACGTGACAAAAAGAAAGATTTTATGTAAAACTCGTGCAACGTTGAAACCATGCGAGAGCCTTATTGTTTTTCTAAATCAGGCTAGATAACAACACCTGTTGGGGATGCCACAAACATTACTTGCCATAAAACAAATGAGTGCTTTCCAAATCATTAGCACAAGCTACCTCCAAATTTTCAACTTCGTAAAGCCAAATTTTCAACCAAATTTTCATGCACCTTTAAACCCCTTTACTTCTAAGTATCTCAATTGACACTCGACATGTTGTGTCATGCTAAACTTATATTGCGTTGAGTTACGCTCGATTAATCGACTTGGAACTATCATCACTGTTCTCTTCCTTATCGGATTACCTTCGCCATCGTTTTTGATCAATCACTTGGTAAAATAGCGTTCAGTTATATTGTCACATGACCGGATTGAAAACGGCAGCAAAGTAAAATGAGGGGTATGAGATTTCTCCCAGTAAAAGCACGAAAACGTAAATCTAACAAAACTCACCTCTGGCATACTGACAGACATCTGGGCGAGAATGGGTTCCATTTCTCGCAATTTGGCTTCTCCTTCACTTAGCGGAGCAGGCACCAGGGGCCGGAAGAGGGCACCGAACGCAGCGCAGTTCAGCACTAGTCCGGACAGAGCGAGCAATGTACCCCTCCAACCGAACTGGGATAGGAGAAACCGGACTAGGGGCGCGACTAGGAAGGTGCCTACGCCGGACCCGCAGACAGCCAGTCCGGTCGCTAAGGCACGCCGCCTCTCGAAATAGAAACCCACCGTCACAACCGCGGGCAGGTAGATGAAACCGAACCCGATGCCTGAAAAAGACAAACGTTGCATTATAGTGGGAAGTAAACATAATGTTTATTTTAAAATGTTAGGGTAAAAGACATTTTCTTTGTGCACTTTTACTCCAAAATTAACAGACACACAATGTCATAATATGTAAAGACTACCGCGCCTAACTAGATAGAGCCTAAGATCCGGATTCGAGTCCAGGATGAGACATAGATGCTATTGATCAGCATAACACCTCCCTCAGTCATGCCCAAATTTGACGATTCCCATCTTAAGCTCTAGCCCTAACTCCCTCCAGAACAATCAATAGCGGCACTTCGTGAAATATAAGAGCACAAGATGTGATTGAGTCAAAACCAAAGTACTAAAGTACAGTTCTGTCGCAATTCAATTTTGGATAAATCACTGAACAACTTAAGGTGGATCCGTAGCAGCTCGAGATATTTTTTAGGAAGGAAGTCCCTCTTTTCTTTAGACTACAGTGATTATTGTCCACTAACTCAGTGATTACATCACCAAAAAACATCATTTTCTTATGTGTTTATCTCAAACTCGCTATATTTCCATTTGTCCTGCAGCACATCTTCAATCAGCTGAAGTTCCATTACGAGACATTGCCAAATATTCTGTTGTGGGGCAATGTAGAATCGTTTGTCATGAACAGTCTCATTACGAGCTTCGAGACTTCTCGCTTTCCACGATTGGGCGCCATGGACGACATAACTGGTCTTCTTGGTCACATGATTTTCTACATTGATGAAGAATGTCTACTGAGTTATTTATTTATTAACTTTTCAGCGCATCTAAGTTAATATTGTCATACTTTCACAAAATGTCTGCAGGGTGTAACTGGGGCGTGCCGTGCTATAATGAGTTAAAAATGGTTACTGCTTGTACCGTAGGTGTAGTTACAAGCAATCAAATGTCATTTAATATTATTTTACATATTCGGTGCTATTTTACATGCGTTCCTTGGTAACACATTTACACACGAAAATGAAGAATACAGCTTGAAATTAATGTAGAACGTACTTTTAGAAAAAGTATCGATTCTTGCTTCCACCTGAAATCTGATATTTCGAGGCAAATACTATGATTATGAATCACAACAAAATAATTCACGTTGATGAACACAAGCACCAAGTAATCAATACTAACTACGGGCATACTGTCTATCAACCTGGAAATTCCATGGCAATAGATGATCTTCGTTTTCCAGAAACATTACTAAGTAAACAAATATTTATCGTAAACTCTAAACGATGTATAAATTTGAATGCATTTTGATTTACAGCTTTATTTGATACATTGATGAGATAATTGTGAAAAGTCAATAAGCAGATCAAAATCTCTGATGTGAAAGTTTGAACACTTTCATGAAATGGATATTTCAATGTTTCTATAAGCTTATCTATTGCAAATGTACAAAAAGTAAAAATATAAACAATATCTATCGATGATTTCGCAGAAAACAACAGTGAAACTCACACCACCAGCCCATTGTTTATTCGACCATTTCAGTCAACAAAAACCTAACAGCGTCTGTTTACGAGGGATTTTGTGTTTATGTCTTTCCTTTTGATAAATCTTAAGCGACGTGGCCCAGAAAAACACTAGACACCTGTTTAAATGTGTAGCCCCTTGAGCAGGGAAATAAAAATGACACATTAAGAAAACTTGCATAAGTAAGTACTCTACACCGTCATTAAAGCTTTTTAAATAGTATAGAAGCTGTGTGCAGTTAGAACATTTGAACACAATAATGTTTATGTAAGTAAAGTCCAATTGAAAATATGCTATGTTGATATAAGGATCAAAAATTGGTGGTATTATGTAACCATTTTTTAAAATGTGGCTTTCTAACTCATGACCTTTACCTCTCACTCCCGTCAAAATCTCGGGCTGTAATGTTCCAAAGTAGCGTACCAAAACATTTTCAAAAAATCCTCTCCTTAATACCAAAAACTTATTTATTTATTGTCTTACATACTAGATGATAGTATCACACTATTTATAGTATAATTAGAGAATAAACATTTTTTAAATGCTTTTCTGGAACACAAATTGGCGCTTTGTTTTTGTTTTCGTGAAATTTATGCGACCGTTAATTGGTTAAATATGCCGTTCAATATCGCCTAATGCTTTGATTCGTTTTCCTGTATTAACAATAACTTTTTGATTTAAGTACTATTAAGAAGCTAAGAAGAAAATTTTTAATGCTGCACAAGCAAATGAAAATCAAGAACAATCAAACAGTTTTTTTAAATTTTTTTAAAATTATTTTTTATATATACTATAATTGCACTATATCTCGAGAGCTTAGATTTAATAAGAATATAAAATATAAGATTAAGGAACAACTGGGTCATTTTTTTACAAAAATGCTTATAATTAACAGTTGAAGATTATATGCATGTAAATCTTTTCTAGGACCATGAGGTACACTTTGTCAAACACAGCAATAATGCCAGAAAAAGCCCAAATAACCCGGAAGCAAACCTTTGGATTCCTTATTGCAATGTTTTTTTTTTTTTTACTGTTTTTCTTCATTTACATTTCAAAAAAAAAAAAAAAAAAGCCGTAGAGAAATTATTTAAAGATATTTCTGAAATTGAGGGCCGTGGTTACTGAAAGGGGGGGGGGGACGTAGTATTGAAAAAGATTTTAAGAAGTTATCTGTAATAATGAAACCCTTTAGAATTGGCAACGATAGCAATTTGCTCTGTGATATAAAATCTAGACTTATATAATAGCAGAAGAATTTCTTTGAACCGATGGTAGGGATTTTATAATCTCTTAATTTTAAACTTATTGTAGCAGTTATAAAACCTATTCATTGTTCCCGTCAAAATAACTTATTCATTTCTTCAAAACAGATGTTTTTACTGCTTAAAAAGTGCTTCATTCTCATAAAATGTATGCTGCATATCTTACGTATATAGATAAACATATTACTAGTATGTTTAACACACACACACGAACTACAAAATTATTTTTGTGCTATAAAAGTCTTTTTTTTCTTTCCAATCTGATTTTTATTTTTATTTTTAACAAACTTAAAAATAATGTGCTTATATTTAAAGCATCCCACAGTTAAATATTATGCCATGAAAGTAAATATTTCGTGAGGAAAAGAAAAAAAGGAATGACTCATTATAACAAATCAGATTTGTAACAAGAAATAAAAAAAAAACTCAAATTTTTCTACACAAATCTCATTTTAGCCTACTTTCCCGTAAAAGTAAAAAAAAAAAAATAATAAAGCATGAAAGAAGGCTTAATGTATCGTGAAAATATCGTTAAAAATCAAGAAAAGTCAAAAATAAGTGAAGTAATTAAATAAACATTGAAAAATAAAAAATTTGAAAGTAGGGTATTGAGATGGGGAAAAAGTGTGTCTGTCGGTCTGTCTGTCTGTCGGTCTGTCCCCCCCCCCTAATAACTTTTGAACGAATTGTCCGATTGGAAAAATTCTTTTTGCATTCGAAAGATCTCGGCGAGGACATCTCATTTCTATATTTTACTTTTTGATTTGAACACTTTTTTGTTCAATTTTGAACAGTTCAAAAAATTTTAACATTAGCGCCTATGACAAAATTGAAGCAAATTCTGTAAACTCTGGGCACAAGAGCCAAGTTCCTATTGCAAGCTTATTGAAAGGAGTTCTCGGCGTGAAATATTGATTTGAACAGTTTTTGTTCATTTTTGAACAGTTCAAAAACTTAACACAGAGCTTACGGGGAAATTTCAACCCTCTATAAATCCTGATCTAACGGACCGATTTGCTTGGAACAAACTTTATCGGAAAGCTCTTATAACGTAGAACATGTAGAAATAGAAAGTTTATCCAGAACTTACGAGCCTATTTTGCTATGAAATTTTTTGATCGGGATTTTCAAGGATATTTCTCAGTGACTCAATGAGTGAAATAATGAATGAATGAATAAATGAAAGAGTGAAAGAATAAATCAATGAATAAATGAATGAGGAAAATAATGAATGAATAAATTATTGAATAAATGAAAATATAAATAAATGAGTGAATAAATACATGAATGCGTAAATGAATGAATAAACACTTGAATGAGGTAACGAATGAATGAATAAATGCATGGATGAATAAATGAAAGAATGAATGAGTGAGTGAATGAATATGTATTATCCGTTGAAAAAGGTATATTTTCAATAATTAGAACTAAAGATAAATAAGAAAGAGAGAGAAAGAGATAGCTAGATTATAAATTTGAATTTGGTGTATACGGGAAAGTAGGCTCGTATAGTTCTAGACGGAACTTCTTGTTAAATTCAAGCTCTACTACCTTCATGTTGACTAGTACTACTTTTCTCCTCCAACCTCCTTCCCTATTAGCACTAGTCTTCAGGGATGTCCTCCCCTGGGTGTGAGGTAGTGGGGGTTGTGCGGCCCACGGATTTTACATGCACGTACTGTCAGCCCCGCTTAATCGGGTAACGGATAAAGGAATACCCTGCTTATAAGAATAAAACCTTCCAAAACCGAATATTTCCCCATAGAAGCAATGTTAAAGATCCCCGTTTAATCGAATAATTTCCCAGGATAATCCAATAATACTAGTCTGCTTTAAAAATATTTTTGATAAAAAAATTCATTAAATCTCAAAAATAAATAAGTGAATAAGAACAATTTTTGAATTTTCAAGTTGATCGTTCAGCAACGCCTCCCCATCCCACTAATTTGAGAGTCACTCGTTCTCTTTCACGATTACCCCCCCCCCCCCTCCCACCCGGAAATAAACAGAGGTCGTTTTCTACATTGTTTCTGGCATCTTCTATTTAGCAATACAAAAAAATGACAAGAGAGCTGGAGGGGGTATTGCAATGGTAAAGGCAACCAGCAGGTTCCTTCTTTCTAGAAGAAAGAGTGAAACTGGTTCTAATTTTTCATCATTTTAATTTGTACTTAAAAATATATAATAATGTATTTAATTATTTTGTTTTTATTTATCTTTTAAGAAAAAAAACTTTAAACACTAACATTAATAACTTCTTTTAATTAGATATACTGATTTATTATTATGTTTCGAGGCAATATTATCAGTTCTGGAAGGTAAAGAAAATTTCCCCGCATAATCGAATACCCCGCTGTACCCTACTCATACGGGCCGACAGTATCCCCAAGTGTACATGGGAGTCTTTAGTGGATCGGGTAGCGAACACGCGACTTTCCGATTAGAAGTCTGACATCTTAACCCTAGGCTACCACGACCCCCTGTTGACTACTATTACTTTTCTCCACCAAACCCCTACCTGTTAGCCGAGGCCTTAGGATTGCTTACGCACGGGGAGAGGTAGTGGGGTCTACGGATGACTACTATTACTGCACATACACTCGCAAAAGAATTGCATTTACCTCCAAGTACTCCAAAAGTGATGCAGAGGAGCTCGAGGCTGGACGCGAAAGATGCAACGGCAAAACTGGCAGATGAGAGAATGGCACCGCATATGGTGACGGGACGGCAGCCGTAAGTGTTTGCTAGACCGCTCACCACAGGACCTTTGAGGAAAAAACGGTTTTACACGCTCAGAAAGTTGTTTGGAGTTACAGCGTCTTTTTATTAATGCAGTTCCATTGGGAAAGGAAAACAAATAAAAACTTCTGGATCAAATATCAAACTGAAAATCCACGAAATTTTATTTTCAGCAATAGTAGTAATAATAAATAAATAACAACAATAATAGTATTAGTAACATTAATGATAATGAATAAATAAAAAGTAAATAAGTACCAAATAATACATTTATAGCTGGGAATGGAGCTGTTAAACTTATTTATTACTAAGCTTGCTTATTTATTACTAATTGTGGCTTCTATCAATGAGTGAAAGCTGGGCCTAAGAGTTGTAAGATGCTATTTTCCGTGTTAATTATCACCAAATACTTTAAAAATAAATTAAAAAAGAATTAAGTATCATACTATATTTTCAAATTTAAGCTGCCACAGATTTTATATATATCTATTTATATAATGTGAGAAACACACAATTGTGAAATTCTCTTCAAAAACTCATAACAGTTTTAAATCTTTAATGTCATTTTATGCAACGTAAATCCAGAGAACATTTTGCTTCACTTGTCATAAAAAAGAAATTTAAATAAGTAATTTGAAGGAAAAGAAAAAAGATAAAAAAATTTGGGGGGAAGTTATAAGATTTCAGTCTAAAATATGAATTAGGAAAATTTATTTTTAAATTTAATTTACAGAACCGCATACGCAAAATATTACTAGTATACCTTCCTTCCCGCTAATGCCTAACTTCTGATCCGCACTGGACTTGCTCTGAACTGAAAATTCTGTTGATTTTCAAACTTCAAAACTTTCTACACGCTTTTTCTAATTGATACATTAATGGGATATTTTTGCTCTATATCTTTAACTATAAACCTAACTATAAACTATATCTTTAATGAAAGTTAGACTTTCATTAAAGTATTTTTAACTATATCTTTAATGAAAGATAGCATGATCTTTAGCGGTTTTCAAACATTTTACGCTAAATGTCATGTAATAATTTTTTGGTATAGGTATTTTTTCACGAAGGGGAAACTATTTTCTGGTCAAGCATTTAAAATAATTTACCCATTACCCAAAATTGTGACAATTATGCTAAGTTTTGACCTGTAATTGAAAAGCAAAATTTTAGATGTCCGTAAAATATTTATTTACATCGGACATTTTTTGTGATTTCAACTCTACGTCCCCGTTAATCGTTTATTAATTTCAAGTTATTATTATTTATTTTTCAATTGTTTCCAAATTTTCGGTATAGTCAGTATTTTTCCTTTAGAACCGAAGAAAAATTAGATGATGGAACCTGTCTTTGCCCATCTGTTATTTGTTTGGAATTGACCTTTGTTATTAAAGTGGACTCAACCGAAGTCAGTTTTTAAGTATTTTTCTTGTAACTAATATAATTTTTTATAATATTCGTTTTTAATAAGTTCAATATTATTGAATAAAGTTTCTGGCATAGTTAGGAAATTGTATACACCACCAAAACATTTTCCAAGTGGCTGCAATAACTTCTCACTTAAGTTGTAAATTTTTGTAATTTTTTACGGTTGTAGTAATTTATAACTTTTTCTAAACTTCTAACTTCTCTTAAACTTTTTTTTTTAAATAGATTTCACTGCAATTGTGTTTTTTTATGTGTCTTTTTATTAATGTAGCTTTTATTGTTTATTTCAATATTGAGCCTGTGTGTATAACTGGTAGTACCGTTAAGTGTTGTTATTCTTGTTCTATGTAGGCATAATATTCATTTATCATTATCTATGTCTCAGAATCCTATTGTAAAAAACATAATTTCCAAAGCCCGTAATTAATCCTCACCTACTATAAGATAGAATCCAGCTAACAGTGATCCAATCCATGCTAGTCGACCTTTGGATTCTCCCAAGTCTTCAGCCAGTTCGGGCAAAAATAGCCCGTAGCTGAATATGATGCCGTCCACGATGACATTGCAGAAGAAGGAGCCGAGCACGACGAACCATCCCCACCCACCATCAGGGGGACGTACCACCGGCAGAGATTCCTCCGGAGAAAGTTTCGGGGATTTTTCTTCCTCCATGAATGAAAGGGATGAATGACAGAGATGATATCCCGATGAAGTGGTGAATTTTTGATTCTACAAGTGAACCAAAGGTTTGATTGGGAAAATCCTTAAAGAAGCAAAAAAGAATTCAGTTAAAACGCATTCAACAAGATGCTACAACAGTCATTACTAAACTTACCGTTAAGTACGAATTTCAAATGAAAATTTCAACTGGGGATATGCCCGAACGCTCGAACCATGTTTAGGTGAAATTTATGCACTTTGAGAAAATTTTCGTCTTAGAAAATAATAATGAATAACAATACTAATTTTTTAAGAGCTATTTTTTACCATATTTTGAGGGTTTTGCAAGGAATTCCTACTTGGTTGATACCAATAAAATTTTGGAAAATTGATATTCGCTGTATTTTTTTTATCAACTAAGCCTTTTAATTTTTTTAGATGGTTTCGTGCAAGAAATTCAGCAACGGGCATCGATTAAATACATCGAAAACATGCTGAAAATTTTGGGGTATGTAAATATTGTTTAAAGAAATTTTGGGCAAAAAGTTTGTGTTGTGGGGAAATTTTGGATTTGGAACACACTCATGTAAAGCTATCTTGCTCGCACAGTTCCATTTCTCGCCCTCTAAATTTATGAAATGAACCCTTCTCATACTTTTCGAATAGTAAAAATAAATTATCTTCAATAAAATTTTAAATGCCGTCAATATTAACCAAGAAATTATATTTCATGATAAATATTAATTCTATTCCATAAAACATATCATAAATCTTTACCAATAGCCTGTTTTCTATTATGTACGACTTTTATATTTATCTAGTGTCATGAAGTATAAATTTATCAACCACCTGAGCCACTATTCAAAAGCTATTATTTGAAGCAAAAGGAAAATGGTAGTTTTTAAATACTTAAAAGTTTTCTTTTTCTCTTTTTTTGCTGCAAGTGGAAGTTAATCAAAGCATTGTTTTTAATGACTCTTATTCGATAATTAAACTGCATATATCAGGAAAAATTATAATTCTCAAAGATTTGGAAAATCTTACTGCAGTTTTTTTATCAAATAAACCAGTACCATTTTAATCTGCGATCTGTAAAAGAATGCGCAGTTGAAGCATTTCCATTCATTCATTCATTACATTATTGTATGAATTAACTTTGATATGACTGGTTTGGCTTCCAAAATCTTTTCTTTTCTGTCCTATCATTTTTCAATCAGCTGACTTGAAGGTCATCCCTGCGAACTCATCTTCTTGATCCTATTGAGAATTGTAAGTTTCGCATTCGGTATCTCTGATAACTTTTGGAGTGCAAAGTTCAGGTCGATAACTCGACCAAAACAACCGAGATTTGGCCAGTCCGATCCAAATCGGATTGCTTTTCCAATTTCTAAGGTCTGATAAAAATAGTTTCAGTGCACTTGGAAGCATCCGATAGAAAAACTTCAGTACAGTCATCACATGACTGCTGAAGAATTTCAGTCATTTATGACGAATTGTGCATAATTGTCTTACACTTCCTGATTACAAAAGCGATAAGAGAGTGGTCATATAGTTTTTAAAATATAGGTGTGTTTCCTGAAGATTTTCAACGTAATGCATATGACCACACATACATGCAAGTGAGCCTGCTAAATTTTATAAGCAAAAATGAAGGAAATTGGAAAACTTTAGCATGGTCTGACATTTTATTTTATTTTATTGTCCCTGAAATTTCATATACACGTTGAGAGCAGCATGTTTTTCGTTTGACAGATGGGAAATACGTTACTAATTGTAAATTGAAACATGGAAATATCCATGAATATCCATATAACTGTAAAAGATCTCACTTTTCCAAAAATAGTCTAAACTTGTTTGCCTTTTCTAAAATTGTATGTGTATCAGAGCATTTAAACACTTGTTTAGCTCACCTAAGAATTTTGTTAACTCTTTGGAACATGATTTATTTTTAAAAATATATTGATCTTCAATTTTCAGCTCAAATTTGTAATCACATTTACAACTTCTATAATCCCATTTTCCAACCCTTTAACTTTTTTTCATTTATTATTATTTTTTTGATTAAACGCACTGAAAAATGAAAAGCATTTTCAAGAATCTGATAAATTTTATTTGTGTTGTGTTTAGGGATGTAACGAATGGTGATTTGGCCGAATAGCCGAATACCGAATGTTCGGCCTTTTCTTCCAGGCCGAAGCCGAATATTCGGCCAATGTCTTAGGCCGAATATCGAATATTCGGCGGCCGAATATTAAAATTTCTAGAAAATCGTTGTAATAGAAAGTATTTGTCAAATTTCAAATTATTCACAAATTACACACCATCTACTAGACTTTTCACATTTCTCTCATACCCAATATTCACAATAAATCAGACTACCTAAACAAAGTCTGACTCCACTTTGTTACTTTGTTAATAATAACAAAATTAATTTATCATATTCTCCATCATAATCAACTATTCCCAACTTTTGGGAACAAATGCTAAATATAAAATACAATATTACAACTTTAAAATCTGTCTTTGCTCAATCAAGACCTAAAACAAGGTTTAAAGAAAATAGTTTTTGTCTAAATTATTTTTATTTATTAAAACTATATACTAATGTAGTGTTTTGCAATAATTATATTGCAATTTTAAATGTTTAAAATCCAATAATTTCTTACTTTTTTTTACATTTCTACTGCAGCAGAACTATTCGGCCGAATAATCCATCAGTATTCGGCCAATCCGAATTTGACCTTACCCAGTATTCGGCCGGGCCGAATATTCGGCTAGTTGATGAAATGACTATTCGGCCAAAGGGCCTAATAGGCCGAATACCGAGTAGTGGCCGAATATTCGTTACATCCCTAGTGGTGTTACATACCTTTTGCGACTGATTCATATCTTTATTTCATCGTAAAATTGACATCTCAATCTGTCCATTTATGTATGATATTATTAAAGCATTTTTCAAGTTTATATTTTCAAAACTGTTTAAATTTCTCTAAATTGAAATCATACCTTCTTCAACACTAGAGGGGAAAGTAAAACCAATATTAAGCATTATCAGACATATACATTTTAGTATAATACAGAACAAGGCAAGTCCTAAAAACGGTGCTCTACTGAAAAAAAGCACTAAAATCAATTGATTTTCTTTTTCCAAACCAGGGAAACAGTTTCGACGTGTACTGCCAATGAGTATTATTTTTACATTTTGACTTCTCGTTGCGATAATGAACAGCAGGTGAGCTAGGAAACGACAACTGTGCTTCCTGCCATCTGTCATTTCTTCTACTCCCCCTTTCTTTTCTTATTATTCTTTCTTTTTTTTTTTTACAGTGTCTTTTAAGGAAATGTTCCCTAAATCTTAATCTTTTCTGATGTCTCGACAGAAGTTTTCAAAATAAATTTCATATTGACGCATGAAGAAAAAAAAAAGAATGTTTTGCTTAAATTGACGTGGAATTTTCCGATATAATATTCAATCTTTAAGAAGTATGAGTAAAAAGGTAAATGAACGTAAATAAATCTTAAAATTGTCAAAACAATACTTACAATGGCTATCTCGAGGCTACAATTTACAATAGAGTCCCTTCATAAATGAAGAAGAAAGGTGCTCAACACACAACAGGAAAGTTATTAGTGAGCCGAAGTATGAAAACGTACTTAAGAATGAGAAATGTGTGCATAAGAATTAGGGATGTAACGAATAGTGCTTTGGCCGAATTAGCCGAATACCGAATATTCGGCCATTTCTTCCAGGCCGAAGCCGAATATTCGGTAATTTTTTCTAGGCCGAATACCGAATATTCGGCGGCCGAATGTTAAAATTTCTAGAAAATCGTTGTAATAGAAAGTATTTGTCAAATTTAAAATTATTCACTAAGTCAAACACCTATTACACACAATCTATGATGTATGATTTAATTCTCTTTGTTAAGAATTTAGAACTAATTAAAATTAATCTATTTTCACTTTTTTTTTAATGTAACAAAACTAAGAATTTCACCCACAAGCTAAATAGAAATGACAGGTTTTACGGTAGTAAGCATTAGCATTATTTTACTAATTATTTAATTGTAATGAAAGAAATACTAGAGCTTAGTGAACTTTTACCATGCTCAAAACTGTTTTATGACGACATTTTAAAAGCTATAAAAGTTAATATTTTTATTTTATGGTGTTTTTACATACCTATTTTTAAAAGATCCATTAAAACTTAATGCACTTAACTGGAATATGTTTTTATTTTCAAAACCACAATAACTTATGCTATCTAAATATTCATGATATATTCTGGGCTTTTCACATTTCTCTCTAACCCAATATTCACAATAAATCAGTCTACACAAACAAAGTCTGGCCTCCACTTTGTTAATAATAACAAAATGAATTTATCATATTCTCCATTATAATTAACTATTGGCAGCTTTTGGGAGCAAATGCTAAATATAAAATACAATATTACAACTTTAAAATGTGTTTGTGCTCAGTCAAGCCTAAAACAAGATTTTTAAAAAAGTAGGTTATTCTAAATTACTTTTATTTATTAAAACTATAGTGGGCTAATGTATTCTTTCGCAATAATTATAATACAATTTTAAATGTTTAAAATCTACTAATGTCTTTCTTTTTTTATTTTTTTAAAGCAGCAGAACTATTCGGCCGAATAGTCCATCAATATTCGGCCAGGCCGAATTTGACCTTACCCAGTATTCGGCCAGGCCGAATATTCGGCTGGGTAATGAAATGACTATTCGGCCAGGCCGAATGTTCGACCAAAGGGCCGAATAGGCCGAATACCGAATAGTGGCCGAATATTCGTTACATCCCTAATAAGAAGTACAGTTGAACTTTCTTAATACGAACACGGTTAATACGAAATCACGGCTAAAGCGAACATTTTGTTCTTGCGCTAAATATCTCACGCATATTACGATGGCAAAAATACAAATGTTGGCTAAGATGAACAAAATTTCTGACCTAATCACGAAACATTTTCTCGATTGCTATATAATTATTATTACTTTTTTTTTTTGTAAATTGTTGGTGATTTTGAGTCATTTCAAACCACCAAATACGCATATGATACAATTTAATGTACCTAAAAAAAACAACCAACCATTAGGATTTTTTTTTTAAATTGTTAAATTTTAAAAGGTAAGTTCACTTTTTCTCAATGAATTAGAAAGATTTAAAAGTGTATATTAGTAAATATAAATCATTTGTCTTCACTATTTATTTTAGTTTGTATTATAAATAGTACTAATTACTTTCAAAATATAAACATGCATTTCTAATAATTTTTTGGTATACAATTTTTCGTATTCACGGTTGCTGTGAATAACGGCTAATACGAACAAATTCGCGAATTTTCGGCACTTCTTATTAATCGAGTTTAACTGTATTTTTTCTGATTTCTTTTACGTTACTCCAAATTCGAAAGGTATACTGTAACTTACTTTTGTTGTATTAACCTAACGTATTTATTGCTCTAGAATACTGTAGAAACTATACTTACGTTGACAGTCATTTCACTCCTTACACGGGTATAATATTATTGTTCAAATTAGAAAGTTATCAATCATCAGTTACCATGAATTTAATATTGTTCCGTAATTAAAATATTTACTCAGTCTTAGCTATTTATATCTTATACACACTTTCAAATGGTATCTTCAAATAGTATCCCTAGGTATCTCGAGGTTAATAGTGTTTCTAGGTTTCGCAGTAAAAATTAGGATAAACATTTTTAAGAACAATTCACTGGCAGTATACAAAAAAGGTTTTCATTTGTTAAAAGAGTGTGTTAATGATGATTATTTAAAAAATTAGGTTTAATATTTTTGACACATTAATTGTAATTGTTTTTATGATGGTATTTTTACAAATCACGGCTAAATGCATCAATCTCTTTCTTTTTCTCTATTCTTCCTATTCTTTTTTTTTTTTCGTTTTTCATTTTTTAGAGTAAATAACTCTTCGGAATCTTTTACTGCTGGCATAAATTTCAATTCAAAATGCAACAAAATTTTAATTAAATCTGATCATTAAAAAAAACTAATAACTTATAGAGATTATAATACGGGGAAACAATTTCTATTTGGTTTTGAATAAAATTGCACGTTTAAACTTAAAAAGTGTTTTAACGAAAGTAAAGGCAAATATTTTGGAAATAAAGAATTTGCTCACATTTTGTGTGCGTCATATATACTGTTCTTGCTCCCCCCTTTTATTTATATATTTTAAAAATTTTTTGTGTATTACCTACAAAAACAATAGAAGAAAGATAAAATCATAATTACGCAAAAAACGCACTACATTGCTGAAAAAACTTTATATAACTTAAAAAACTTTAAGCATACTTTAAATTTCTACTAAAAAAGTCACGAAATTTGAATGAAGCATTTATACTCGTGTTTCGGAGTCGCAAGTAACTTTTTCTTTAATGGAACTGCAGCTAATCTACAGAAATCATAAACTTGAAATAAAAAAACCTATTTTACCCATTTGCAAACATTATTTTAAAAATTGGTGGATAAAACTTACAAAAAACTATAAAAAATTATGAAGGGAGAAAGTGCTATGCATTATTTATGCATAGCAGTGTGTAATTTTCGGACATATTTATAGGGTGTTTCATAGGGCTCGACCGATGGCACTTTTTGGCCGATGGGCCGATGCCGATTGTTGGCCGATTGTTCCGAGGTCGGCCGATGGCCGATTGCCGATTATTTTCCTCTTCCATCGGCCGATGGCCGATGCCGATGGCCGATGGGAAAAAATCGCTTTTAACCATTATGCTTATCAAAAATGTCATATAAATCATTTATTTATTTTAATGTTTATAAAAACATAAATGCATTATTCAAGCACCATAAAACTGTTTGGAGGAAGTTTACATAATAATTAAAACTAAAAGAATCACTCGCGGTTCTAGTAAAATAAACTATTAGGTGGTAAAAAAATAGCTATATCAGAGGAGATTTAAATATTTTTTCTTATAATTTCAAAAGTAGTCAACTACTATTTGATCGGATCGGGTCTCCTTCCCTTTCCTCCAACATTTTCTGTTTGTAGCACCTGCACTGCAAATGACAAGTGCAGCTGCCTTTATTTTCTTATTTTTGTTTTCATGGGGAGGAATGTAGATGTTATAATACAGGCTAACATATAATGTGGGTTTGTATCTAACAAAATTGTCAACACCCCTCGGATTTTTTTCTTAATTTTTCCCCCGTTTTTGAAAGAAAAGCGGGAACGATTCTGTTTATTTTAACTAAAAATAGTTCTTTTTATAAAATAAAAATAAAATATTAAAAAGTTTCGCTCGCAGTACGCAGTAACCCCCCCCCCCCCCCCCCATGTTCATGTTCATAACCAAGAAATACTGAATATTACTTCAATAACAGACGTGAGATTTTTTTGTCATCACCAATGAATGAAGGGGCCGGCCGTCTTAAGAACCAATCTTATTAGCTTTTTTTCTTGTGAGTTGAAAATTGCACTGAAATACCCGACATATTCTTTATATTTTTATGAGCACAATGTAAGGTCATCGAAATAAACCAATATTTTGTAACGTGAAAAATATATTGAGCACCAGCAGTTTTCTGTTGACGAATCTGTTGTCTGTCTGTTGAATCTTCTGAAAAAACACGTGATCAATTATAAAAAATAAGATGTATTTTGAAAAAAAAATATATATATATATGCGCTGTCAATTTTTGAAAATAAAGAAATTATAGCATTTTTATTAAGATATTATTCCACCCTGTCTCGCAAACTCGTTTTTTAAGAATTACGCTTTTAAAATTGCAAGTCGAACTTGAACCACATAAAATTTTGATCAATAAACATTTATACTGAAGAATTGATTCATATTTTTTATCAATATGTTTGTTCTATGTTGTAAAGTAATTATAAAAGAACAAGAAATATTCGAAACTGAAATCAGATACAACGAGATTGTTGTAAAATAGCAGAAAAACTGTCAACTATCGTAGCACGTGGCATCGAAGCAAAAAAAAAAAAAAATATATATATATATATATATATGCTTAAAAATGGAAGTTTACACGGGGAAAAATTAAAATAACTATCATATAAAAAATTAAGATGTATTTTGAAAAAAATATGCATTGATCAATCTTTGAAAATAAAGAAATTATTAAGATATTATTAAATCCTGTCGCGCGAACTCGCATTTTGAGAAAATTGCAAGTCGAACCTTGACACATAAAATTTCAATCAATAAACATTCATACTGGGAAATCGTTTCTTATTTTTCATCATTTTTTTTTTTTATGTTGTAAACTAAAAGTAAAATAATGAGAATAACCGCACACTAAAAGCGGATGCAACGAGATTGCTGCACAATTGCAAAAAAAAAATACTGTAACACGTGGCATGGAAGAAGGAGGAAAAAAAAACAAACAAAAAAACGGCTAAGAGAAAAAAGTTTAAGCGGGTAAAATTATTATCGTACTTTCATTGAGTTGACTTTGTATTGTTTACAATTTCGGAATAATAAGAAACAGGACAAACTGAAAGCAGATGGTATAAGATTATTGCACAATAACATCTAATGCACTAAGTCATTACTGAGCGAAAAACGGACAAAATGAGGCAACTAACCTAGTGCGAATAACAAATAGCACTCATAAGACGCCTCTATTACTTTTACTTTAAGGGGGGAAATATGTGTAAAAGTCTCAAAAAATTTCAAAGCAAAATTCCAAGTCGTTTAAAAGTTATAAGCATTTGAGCGAGCACCCCTTTTGGAGTCCCTCATGAATGACCTGAAGTGTATTAGAGAGCGTTAGCAGATGTCCTTTTATTTTTTTTTAACAATTGAGACCTTGGATAGAAATTTCTATAAATATTAGTATCTATAAGTACAAAATAATTGATTCATTACTGCCTTAAATTTACCTTCAATACCTCTCTTCTCTTCAAACGTGTTTTTCTCGAAACTACTTTTTCTAATTTGCGTATACTCTAGTTCGCAGAGTTTTTGATCAATCCTTATCAAATTTAGCACACATTTTCCTTATATATACGCGCTTTAGTTGAACTGGAATCATAAACATCTCTTTATTTTTTTCGGGGTTTTTTTTGTGATGATTTTAATACAACTAGAAAAGACACTGATAAAAAAAAGTTGATTTAAAAAAAATTGATTTCAGATAAAAATTGTGCCCTTCAGGATGAACGCAAACTGCCGACCCGGGTGGCGACTTACAGTGTGCAGCAGCCGATATCTCCCGGATTTTTCAAGAAAAATGTTTGAAAATTTCAGTAAATGTTCCTCAATATATCTATAAAATAACCTCAAAATCTCAATAAAATATATTTATTCTTTATACGTTAAAAAAAATCATAAAAATTGCTCTTAATACGCCGTTTTACACGTATTTCCCCCTTTAACATATTCTATTTCGCTAGCTTTCTGTTCAAAGAGAAATAATTTCAATAATGAAGGTTTTCGGGCAGCGATCGATTAAACTATTTTTCCGAATATTTTATCAAATACACTTTGTAGAATGACATTATTTTTGTGCTTTTTTTAACTGATGTTCTGCCTGTTATTGTCTAGAAATAGAAATTTAGCTATGGAGGAAAAAAGTAAGTTTAAGACAGAGAATGTTTTCTGGAAAGTTGTCCCTGCGAAAAACCATCGGCCTTGCATCGGCTTTTAGATGTTTTTTAAGGCCGATGGGCCGATGTTTTTATAAAGTTAACATCGGCTGCCGATGCCGATGGCCGATGGCAACTTTGTTGAACAATCGGCGCCGATGCATCGGCGAGGCCGATGCATCGGTCGAGCCTTAGTGTTTCATAATGAACTCGCCAACAAACGCCATCAGTGAAACATGAGCAAAAGATTTCAATCAGCTGCTGCAGCCTTTCACAAAGCATTATGCAGATGATTGATTCAACCAGAAGTATCAAATACATGCATAAACATACAATCAATGTTAGAATCTTTCTTCTTTTAATATAACTATTCAAATTAACAACCTGCTTCATAATACTCTCAAGACATTCTGTTAACATAGAGTACTTAATTATGAAAACACTTTTAAAACATATAGCTTGAAAAAGATTTTGGGATAAAACAAATGAATTTCACTGTTATTATTATTTATTTACTTTTCCTTATTTTCGAATTTCACCATATCAAAGTTATTTATTTATATATTTATTTTAGTTATTAAGAATATGGAAAGTTTAAGGTTAAAAATTCCTGTGAAATAAGAGTTGGTCAATTTAAATTTATGTTAACTTGCTAAATAACGAGTTACAGAAATATGTTTTTTAACACTTCATGAAAACTTCACTTTTGTAATATGTTTAGCTAGCTTATTTTTATATTCCATGGGGGAGGGGGAGGGGAGCGAAAAAAAAGAGATCACGTGGAAACATTTATATTTGCATTGTTTAACTTTGAAGAATTGTGGTTTTGTGACACTTTAGCACGATGGTATAACATTTCTCTGTCTCTCTTTTCTTTCTTTTTTTTACAATTTTGACTAAAATTTGAAACGCAACGCCACGGCAAGTCATATCGATTTCAATCTCTCAGTAACTCTGTTGGTATTTGATTGCAATTTACAGCAAATGGGAGTTAGATACATAAAAATACAAAGAGAAAAATTTTTTCATAGAAAATTCTTTTCAAAATGGCACGAGAATTATTTAGCTGTTTATTTAACAATTTGATGAACCTGTTAGGATACTTTTCTCATAGTAAATCAAATAAAAATATATTAAGATTTCAGTGACTTGTTCGTTTTCGATGAGAATTGCAATAATTTCCAAGAGCAAAATTTTAAGGCATGTGCGTGCGATCTGAATTCATTGTCGCAATTTATTATCCAGAGATCTATCTTTGATTCTTAGGAACTATATTACTATTTAATTAATAATTTACAGCAAATATGAATAAGATACGTAACAATACAAAGAGAAAAATCTTTCCATTAAAAATTCCCTTCAAAATTAATATTCAAAGAAGAATTATTTAACTGTGAATAACAATTTGAGCAATCTGTTAAAATAATTTTCTCATAGCTATGGACTGTAAAACATAAAATAATGACAAATTTCAATAACTTACTTATTTTCCTTTAGGATTGCAATAATTTCTAAGACCAAAATTTTAGCAATGTGTGATCCGAGTTCATTGTCATAAGTAATTATCAGAGATCCATCTTTGATTCCTAGCACATGCAGTCAGCGGAGCGAAAACCGAGCGTGTCCATCCTTCCCGGTAACTTGGAAAAATGCCTGAAAGAAGCGATCACGAAAGAAGCACGCCTTTCTCTTGACTGCTTGATTCTCTTATTTTGAAATTACTGCCACTCTTGTGAGCGCCCCCTGGGATGAAAAGCCTCAGCTGTTTTGCGAATTTTTTTTCTCTTTGTGGTCATTTTCTGCAGATGGCTTCAGAGTTTACACAACGAACTTCATTCAAAAGTTATCTTTTATCCCTCCCCCCTACTTACCTTGCTTTGTTTGTTTATTAATTAATTGCGATACATTAAAAGGAAACTGAAAGCCATTCATTAAAGGCGTTAAAAAGTTTTTTGAAAATAGTAATAGTTAAAAGATTTATTAACGCATTAAATATTTATCCAAGTGCGAATCAACGAAAATAATTTTACTAAATCTTTCAAATGTAGCAAAATTAAATAAAAATTAATCATTTTCTGTATAGGTTCAAAATTAGAGTATTTTTATTTTCGTAGTAGAGAAGGTACTCCGATGAAAAACGTCGAAAATAGTAGTGCAGTGCATCGATGAATATAGGGGAATAGGGGGCAAAGTGAAATATTTACTCTGTTTGCAGGGCCCTCTCTTTAATAATATTTTAACTATGGTACGTAACATTTAGTTGAAGTCAAAAAATAGTTAACTCTAAAGATCAAGCTAAATGATAATACTAGCCGTTTTCAAAATGTGATGCTCATGTTACAATATTTTGTATTAATTGAAATATATATATATATATATATATATATATATATAATGATAAAATTGCTATTGCAAGAATTTTAAATATTAATTAAGACCTTTTAATATCCAATACAGTGCTAATTTATTATATGCTAGGTTTTTTTTTTTTTTTTTTTAATTTCAAATGTTTAGTAAAATTTTTCCTGTGCATACGGGGAAAATGAACTACATACTAAATTTCACTATGTCCCAACATTAGTTATCAGATAGTATATATATTGCTGCATTCAATTATTAATTTATTTATTTGTTCATTTAATTGATAGATTTTTTTCATTCGTGCATTTAATAAATCATTTTTTCCATTCATTAATTTATTTATTCATTCGCTCGTTTTATCAACCATTCATTCACTTCCACTTATTCATGTTCAATAAAAGGTATTTATAACCCTTTGTACTGGTGAATATGAACCATTACATGTTATTTGGACTACCATAAGGCGAAATACGAATGCAATGGGTAAATTATCTCATAGAAAACTACATCATCATCATTTGGAGAATATTTTTTACTTCGCCCCTTACTTTCTACAAGGTGATACTTTTAAACTTTTGCTTTAACGCACGAATTCACTGCCTAAAATGAAAAATAATATTTCAATGCAAGTTCTATTCTAAAATTCATAGTTCTTTCTTTATATACTGTTATTTTTAAAATAAATTTCCAATTTGTTCATTTTAAAAAATCTAATTTATCTTACACTTTTCACTTTGCCCCACATTCCCCTATATCGATGTTTTGAGAATTATTGTTATGCTTATACTTATAAGCTTAGTAGCCTCTGACAAATTTTGTAAAGGAGGTTTAACCGATTTGAATGTGGCTGCTTATTATCTTATAGGTAAGATTTTAAACTATCAAAGCATAGTAATGTAAACCTTTTTTTCCTTCTTTTTTTATCAAATTGAACAATCGAATCCATATTAAATAAAAAGAGAGAACAACTTAAGGAGTTCTGATTTATTCACCTAATGCGGACTAAGCTCACCTTTCATAATCGAGATTTACATAAATCATCACTATTTAAGGAGATGAAATACGTATAAGTTTACAGGCGATAACATGTTACCTTTTCTATTTACATTACTCATGAAATGCACTTCATAATTATGATATTTTGATGTATTACTTTTTTATTTATACTCAGAACATCGACAGCGTACGAACATCAAACACAAAACATCGACTATATAAAACTTTGAGCACAAAACGTCAACAAATTAAAAACACAGAGCACAAAACATCCATGTTAAGTAACCGACGACTCAGATTCGTTGATGGTTTAACAAAAACATCGATGGTTTTATAAAAAACATCAGTATCGATGCCGCATATTGACAGCTAGAAGCAAATAATCAAACAAAAAAATGAGAGAGAGGAGAAAAAAAAAACAATAAAAAAGAAAGGAATAGAAAGCAAAGTGGACGTCTGATTATGAACAGCCACATTAAAATACAAATTTGCATTGAAATTTCGTACACGAGTTTCAAGGTTGCTCGGAATCTCTTCATCATGCTACGTGAAAATACAGCTATATGTGAAAAAAAAAATCATGTTTTGCATTTTAGTCACATACTTCATTTCCATGCGCTGAAGAACTCCAAACAACGTGTATTTAATTTTCATTGCAATTTCGTTCCTTAATATATATGTTTTTTTCCATTTATCTACTTTCGGTATACAGGCAACCGTTTAAAATGTGGAAGGCTGAGTTGCTTAAGAGGTTCGGTTATTATTTGTTTTAGAAAAAAAAAAAACATATCTTCTTCAGTATAAGCAACATTAAACAACAAAGAAAATATTAAATAGTTTCCCAGTAACTAGAATTTGCGTTGTGTAGTGAATTGCAATTGTTTTATTTTAACCCACAGAATGGATCCAGTTTCAACCCTAAATGTTATTAAAAATGCTTTTACAAAAATATTTGTTCATCTTTTTCTGTAAAAGTGAGTTTTATTTTGAAAGACTTTTTTAACTTGAGAAACATGTATTTAAACCCAGCATAATACAGTACACAATTTATCAAAACTCTTACTTATGTTTTGACCTTTCTTTGTCAGTAAATGATTAAATTCTGTGAAAAAAAAATTAAAATATGATGCAAAAAGTTTTGCCTCAATGAACGGGAATTTAAAAACCTTTCATTCGTTCAAAAAACTTTCTCCATACATTGCTAGTTTTGGTTTTTTCTCTGTAAACAAACAGTAATTTTAATATTTTCCCTTAAGTATACACTTTTTCTTTTCATAAAAATAAATTTTATTCACAAAGAAATAAGTAACTTTTATGCCTCTCTCACTAATTAAATAATACTCTCTATTATGAAGAACAACAATTATTGACTTTATCACAAAAAAAAAAAAAAAAGGAAAAAAGCAACAAATAGGAAAATGGTAATAAAATAAAGCAATTTTTTGAAACGCAAATACATTTTCACAGGTTGTTGAAGAGAAGAGGCAATGCTATGCAAAATAAGAAGAAAACCACAATTAGCTTTCAAATAAGTAATATAAACAATAACGTCTCTAGCATGTGTTAAAAATATTAAGGGGCGAAGATTTATTGGTAAGACATATGATCACCTGTACTGGAATTGCAAGCTCAACAATAACGATTCATACCTACAAGCAACCATATTTTTTAATCGCTTCTGACATAGCAGCAAAATAACATAATAGCAACTGCTCAAATGAACTTTTCATATGCATCGCATTAAACAGCCCTCCGTGTAGTTATGCAGTATTTTACTATGGAACCGATTTTACATTTTACTGCAAGATACATGTTCAAATTTTGTTGCTGCAACCTTTGTTCTTCTCGAGTAATGCTATTTTTACTGTTTGTTGCTTATTTTTTGAGATACAGTGTACATATTACAAAATGGATAGTAATTTCGTCAAATTTACTTACTTAACACTTTTCAGTTTGTTCCCCGTGTTCCGAAATAACGACGCAATTTCGAAGTTAAGGTTGCAAGCTATGCAGTAAAAATATACGTAGATTGATTTACTAGTTGGCATTAGTCATTAACTACTGTTATGATCTGATAAAATTTCAGATTGAACACTGCTTCACAATGTATATATTGGCTGGATTTTCTCACCGTCCTTGGCGATTCTCTTACTTGTAGATTCCCGATTTTGCTAACTCGATTAATCCGGTTATTACCTGTTTAAAAGGTAGGGACGTGAGATAAAAGTGACGGATTGACACCCCTTTGACTCACCAACCTGGAATTTCCTGATTCAGGGGTGTGAGACAGATGCATGAGAATGGGAAGACATTACATTTGGACTTATTTCCTCTCCTCAACGAATTTGAAAAGGATTGTCGAAGATATCTACTAGTTTATCTGGTTTTTTACTTCTGCTAAATGTCCGATAAACTAAAGTCAGACGTCTCCTCCCCACGCACTCCAAAAGTATGCACCATTTTCTAGCAATCTTTTTCCATCAGGGCGGGTTTTCAAGGGCATTTAACATAGTCCCTCTATTCCATGAGTAACTCTGATTTTTATACTCAAGGTAAAAGTAATTCCAGTTTTACTGGCTTAGGATTTCTCTTTGAAGCTGAAATTTTCCTGAGTAGTGGGAAAGGATTATTTCTCATTTAGCTATTGTAACAATATATGAGCAAACACTTCTGTTTATATAGGTACTCTTACATGATAGATACAATTTTAAACAAATCATTTAACAGTAAATTCAGGAATCACAAAGGATTTCAGGAAAACTCATTGTATTTTCAAGGAATCTGAAATAATTCAGTTTTGCTAGTGTAGCAAAATTTACCTGTTGAAGTTGTTAAAAAAAATTAGGCACCCAATATGTCAAAGAAATATAGGAATATTCTTATATTTCTTTACAATGTGGGGTTATTGAGAAAATCTCAAGGAAATGTAATATTGAAATATAATCTCCAAACCCTAAAATATTACAATACTTATATCTCCCCCCCCCCCCCAGGATCAGTGAAATGTAGCTTCTTGTAGAAATAATTCAGACAATTCATTTATTTTATTTTATTTTTAATGTAATGCAAAAGTTTTCAAACTACAGTTGGGAATACTTGTAAGTGTTGATCTTGCTACAGAGTTTCAACTAATACAAGCAATTTCTTTAACAAGATGAGAAATATTATTAGATTTTTAAATATTTTGCTTAAATAATTTTTTACTGTTTTTGTGCTATTGGAACGCTTGTGTTGAATAGTTTTTGTGTTATTGAGTAATGCAAAGGAGCACGTAAAGTTTAAGAAAAAGTATAAACTCAGGTTTAAAAGTTTTCGAACGAAGAGGAAACATTATATTTTAAATCAGCACGCGAAACTGCCTGAGAAACAATTACTTTGAAAATTTATTTCGGTAAATATTTATATGCAGTTTTATGCAATCTCCTAGACGTCTAAGTAATGAATATTTATCTTCTGTTATTCTTAAGAATGAGTTGAACAGTTGTTTAATTCTTTATTTCTGATTAATCCTGACTTTGCTTCAAAACGTATGTAAATCATCTGAAAAATATGATGCTATTTTTTAAAAAAAGATGTGCTATTAAAAAAAATTTCTATAGCCTCATTATACTGGTCGAAGATGCAGTTAATTGGTAAAATCATCTTGTTTAAAAATTTCTTTGTTCTTGTCCTGTTCCTTGTTTGATGAAATTTCTTATGCGATAAGTTAATTTGGAGGTAATCTATGCATAAAACAAAATTGGACGTTGTTTTCCAACGGAGTGATTGATTAATAAAAATGGCATTTCTCTGACAAGCAGAAACAGCTGCTACGGTGAACCTGAGCAGTCAATAATATAAAGAAAGTGTAAGAATTGAAACTAACTCCGACGTAAATGACGTAACTTGAACAAACAACATTCTTTCAACATGACAGCATAGATCTTGATATTCTCTTCCGAATACGTTTTCATCAACAGTTTTTCCCGAAACAAAAGCTTTTTGCGAATGAAACCAGTGTTTCTGCATATATATGTTGCTTTGTTCTAACATTCCTAATAATTATACATTAATTTCATTTAAAATAATTCTAATTTTGTATTAGTCCACTTTGAAAATAGTGAGGGTATTTTTATAAAAATAGAATCAGGTCTCTTGTTTTTTTATTTGTGTTACACATTTAACGTAAAATACATTACTAATGTGTGTGTGTTCATATACTTACAGTAGACATTCATAAATGATGTCACGCTTCAAGAGAGGGAGGGGATCCGAGAAATTGGGACAGTTTGTGACAAGGGGAGGGGAGGGGTAAGAAGAAGTGACATTTCTCATTTTGGTTTCTATAAAAAACATTTAAAATCGGAAAGTTAAAATTACTTTAAAAGTTTTTTTTTTTATTTTCATAACTTGATTTTAAAGTTTTATTGGATATTTTTCTATCGTAAACACCAATGCTAAATAAGATTTAAATTTACTTCTTGTTAAAAAAAATAAAAGGAAACTTTCTTAGGAATTTACATTTTTAAGATAAAATTGCGCGGTTCAGAATTCGAATGATTAATATATTTTACTGTTGTATACTAATTATCTTTCGTATTGTAAACCTTAACCTCTTTTCATACAAATTATGTACACATGTAATCATTATTATTACTATGCTCAGAAATGTCAGTTAAAAGTTCAAAATAAAATTAGAAACGCGATCCATAACTCAGTGTTTAGTTTCTAAACTGCAAATACATATGCTTATATAATTTAGCGTGACAAAGGGGGGAGGGTAGAGTGCGTATGATGAAGTGGGACTTTTTGTGCCTCAGGGGAAGGGGGTCAAATATATTGAAAAAAGTGTGACATCATTTATGAATGGTCGCCTCCCGAGCACCCGGCCTAAGGTGCACACTGTTAAAAATTTCCGTAAGAAAATAGTAAAATAACCATTTATTTTATTGTTATTTTACCATATTTAATTACAACAGTTGAATAACCATTAAAAAGATGGTACTCAAACCGCTGGTTGCGAAAAAAATCGTTTATTCTCTGTTTATCCTAAAGAACGTTTAACTAACCGTAATTTTCAAGCGCTCAATAAGAATCGGACGTCCATCTTGGTTGCGAAACCTTACCGGTCGTACGTTGTTTTAAAATACGAATACGGATTTATCAGTTAAACTCTGCATGTGTATATAAAAAAAGAAGGAAAAAAAGTGGCTTAACCAGTCGTGGTTACTAAATAGAAACACATACACACGTAAATCAAAAATTGGAGACATCGGATTCCCGAACTGTTTGCGAATGAGCGAACCCATGATTTGAGCTGCTGAAGCTTGTTTGTATTTTAATTTTTGCAGCAAATAAAATGATTTTCGTCAATATACATTAAATTTAGACTAAAAATGACTTTGGATCCAATCAAAAACTGAAATCTCAATTTTAAGGCAGTTTGTCTGTTGGAAAAGAAGATTTATTGATAAATAAACGGCTGCTTCCCGTGATGTAGATGACCGAATGGCTAGAGAGCAAGGCTGGTATATCATACAATCCGAGTTCGATTCCCGCACACTTCGTTTGCGGTTTCTACGCCTCGCAGATTCTACGGCTCGAAATGGTTCAAAAACGGTAAAAATTTTGTTTTGAAGCCATTTTTAAATGGTTATAAAAAAAGTAAACTTTTGTATTTACGGCTTTTTAACCAAGCTGATTGGAAATGATTAGGTCCCGTAAAGATAGAAAAATGTTCCAAACCGTAAATTTGACAGTGAATTAGATGGACAGACTGCTGCCGGTCATTTAACCGTAATTTCATGATGAAATTTCTAACAGTGCATGTCAGAAACAAAATAAAAAAGCCGATATGCTGGAGCTCCATGAGCTCATTTCTTAAAAATTATTTGCAGATACTGCTGTTTACCTGATCGTGGCAGCATAGTCCTGCTAATGCCAATCGGGGTTCTGTAGTTAACATTAACTGTGGGCTCCCATCCTTAACCAAAATACTGGGATAAACTAGGAATACTAGGAATAACTAAAACTAGGAATACTAGGCTAAATTAGTCCGCGAAAACAAAGTTTTAGCAGAAGCTGCATAAAATTGTCCCACAGCATTGAATTTCTGAATCAGTATTATGTTAGCTAGCTTGTGATCCACTAGCATCGTCCCCGAGTAATAACCGAGATAGCTCGGTTATTTAACTCATTCAGTGATGACCTGGGGTTATAGAAAATCACTGAATGGGGCTAAAGGAAAAACAAAACAGAAAATATATCAAAATATTGGACAGTATTTACATAAAATTCAGCCACTATTGAACTGGTTAAAGGAAGGGTGAAGAAAATGAGTTGAAAATTTTGGAAGATAATAAAATTAAGTCACCAATGAATCTGTTAAAGAATGGAAGGACAAAAAAGAAAATGCACAGAAAGAAATTCGACGCATTTGAAAAAATTAGGTGTCTATAGAGTTGAGACAGAGAGAAAATGCATTGAAAATATTGAACAGTGTTTGTATAAAATTAAGATGATAAAAATCGGGTAAAGGAACAAAAGAAAAAAATCCATTAAAAATATTATGCAGTTTTTAACTCAACATGATTGCATTATTTCTAGGAATATTTTCTCCAACGTTATCCTAAAACTTACATGAAATTTTTTATGAGTTTAAAAACTTTAAAATGACGAACAATAGGTGATGATTTCCTGAAAAAAGACGAGTTCTCTTTAATTCTCCACTACATATTAAGTCAAGCTACGATTGTTGCTCACATTTTCCCACTAAACTTACAAAGAGAATCAAGCGCAAGAGAACTATCATACAATGAATGATTGGAAAAGGTTTGCCATGCTGTGAACGCGAACCGTTTTTCTTGTGAAGTTCGTCTCTTTCTCCGAGATGTTTCAATGAAATTAGGAGTCGGAGACAGTTCGCATCATAATATTGACACTAGGTTTTCATGGCCATGCTGCAGATGTTGCTTTTCATGTCTTGCTGGCAGTCAGCCAGGAGGGAACACCTCACGTGTCAGGATCGTGGCAGTTGCTGAGCGTCCGTAGCTCGTTACTGAGGATGTTTTCGGGTGAAAAGATTAATAAAAAAACTCCAATGAATACAAGGAACTTTAGATTTGAGTAAGAAGAAACATAAAACTGCATTAAAATACCATTGATCTATATCATGATCCTCCACCTTTCTTTCTTTCTTTCTCTCTCTCCCGCTTTTTTTTTTTACTCGTTTCTCTTTCCAAGTAATGACGATCACTTAAATATTGCTGTTGGCCATTTTTAATTATAAACGAGCGATTTGTTAGTATGCACGCCGGTGAGTACTATGTGAACTACGTTGTACTCATGTTATATGACGTTAGGTATCTGTATGTATAAGGTCTAGTGACTAGTATTAGAGTCATTTCTCCGCCATACGTATTATTTTAGTTGATCTGGCAGAGGGGTTGGCAAAGTGGGGCTCCCAAGCCACATGTGGTTCTTTGGCAACTTGAATGCGATTCTTCACAATTACAGAACGCAAACTCAGCGGTGCGACCGCCCATTGGGCCTGCTGCGCCCATCCCAGTTTTCGAGACCGAGGGCCCTGCGGTGCAGAAGCAGATGCTCCGGTCAAGTGGTCGGCCTGACTTGGAACCCCCAGTGTTTAGTTCCCAAGAAGATTCGGTCCTCATTTTATCGACCCCACTGAAGGGATAAAAGGCTGAATCCACTCTGCCCAGCCCGGGAATCGAACCATACCTGTGGCATGGTAGCACGGAAGGCTACCACCAATGCAGAATTAGGAAAGAGAAAAATGCACTTTACTTTCAAAAATACATTCTAAATAGTATTATCAAAAATTTGCGAAATAAAGGGGAAAATATATTCAGTCCCAAATCTTGCTGATTAGAACTTGGAATCGTGTTTGAAATTAACAATAAGTTGCTCATGTAATATTATAAAACTTTGCAAGTAGTTTCAAATCTTTGCTCTCATTAATTAACATGTTTATTACTTGCACGAGAGTTGTTTATGAATATGTTTTTTACATAAATGTATGCTTGTTAGTGTATTTCAGTGTTTAATGAATTATATTGCAATATGAATTAAGGTAATTAAGGCTCTTTCAAAATTGTTCTGACTCCTTAAACGGTGAAATTGGCTCTTTAGCTTCTTAAGATTGTCGATCAATTTTCTTTGTTTGAGATAATACAAATTATCGGCTTCTGTTAATTTTTGCGCTTCCCAGTACAGTTACAGTTAAGGACATAACTGTAAATCTAGTATTTGCTGTATAGCCTATTTAACGTAGCTAAAATCGTAGAAGTTGTCTGTCGCTTTCTATTAATGGTTTTTATTTATTTACTTATTATTATTCTTACTGTATCTATTTATTATAATTATTATTGCTTGTTTTTTTTTTTTTTTTCGCTGCCTTGTTTTTTCATTTGATGTCGATCGGGTGAATAATACTGACTGGACAAATCGAAATAGAAAAGCAGTGAAAAGTGAAATATTAATATATACATCAGTTAAAACATGTTATTTTAAAATAAGAACATGAAAATAATTTTTTAAAAAATGCTAAAAAAATAGAAAGGCAACAAATAAAACTTGGAAACTATCAAGACGACTTAGAAAAACTAAAAACAAGACATAGAGTGCTATTAAAAAGAAAGCAATGCCTGTGGTAGGAAAGGAAACAAAATTCATTTCATAAAAATATCCTCTAAAATCAGAATAAATTATTTGGTGGTGAAAATTTCAAAGAAAACTAAATTTAATTATAAATCATGTAAAGGTTGATCACCCAATTTTTACAGTTCATTGTCTTATTTTTGTGTTCATTGCTTTGCTTTTATGATCATTGCAAATTAGCAAAAGTGAAAAAGAAGTGTAAATAAATGTCCAATACTGTTTAACAAGTAATGCCAAATAAAACAGTTTTCTTTTTAAATTCAAGTCTTCGTTTCATTTTCTCCTTTTACTAGAAAGAAGGGTGAAAATGGTAGTTAAATCAGAGGCCAATTATAGGCCACTTCAGTGGAAGGTCCCCTCTTTGTTGACTCCCATTGTGCAACTGCATATGGGTTACTTGGGACGCTTACTATTGCTTTGGCATGTGTTATCATCGAAGCTTTTAATTGGAGAATATTTCAAATAAAGCTTAAGGCTGAAGTGATTAAAACTACCTTAGGCATAAAAATGAATTACTGTGTGGAAACTAAATTTCGGTTGATCTTTGACTAGTTTGTTGGAAATAAATTGTGAATGGATGAATCAAGGAATATATGTTTTTCATAAATATTCATATCCAACTATTTTTCAAAGAAATTAGACTGGAAAATGCTATCTAGTGCGAGAATGTTGGTTCTGCTCTTCCATTGTTCTGTTGTGTTGAAATAAATGCAATGTTTCAACAAATCTAATGGTGTTAACGTACTCAATAAGTCTCACTTTTTTTTACATTATCCAATTTGAGTGCTTCTCATTTCGACCCAATTTGGTTGATCTCAAAATCACGTCATACATTGCTTGAAAGCAAATTATTAACTTAATGCTAAGAATAATGCTGTACAAACTTCTTGTAAAATGTCAACAAAAGTTTTGAACACATATGCACGTAAATTTTAAAAAAATATATATTGTCAGAATTATCTTTTGAACTAATCAAAATCTCGAGAATCATTTCCTGTGCGAGAAAATAGTGAAATGTCTTAACTCTTGGACTGTCAGTCCTGACGGTGCGCAGCTGCACGAGAGTTAAAGTGCTCTCAAAACAAAACTGATTATGACGCAACATGGTGGAAAACAAGAGATACTCTTTCATTTCCGATTGGGGAGGAAACATCATTGAGACCTTGGTCAAGATGCCCAAGTATCAAAACAGGCCTTAGAAACTGCCATGGGATGCTAAACAGTTCCATAATTCCGCAGCGTCATGGCTTTCAGAAAAATATCCTCTCTAGATAATAAGTTGATATTTTGACACATCTTATTATTCAGACATATCTATTTGAAAATATAAACTGAGCAAAGTCTGTCATTTAACTTGCTGAGGAACAGCATTACTGATTAATGATTGTCAGTGATGTCGACGAAAATATGTTTCAAAATTCAATTAATATTTTTAAAATGTTTTCCACAATGAAAAACATAACTATAACACACGATAGCAAGTTTTAAGAAACAAAACGTGTAAACATTTTTAACATTAAGGGGGTATTTTATATTTTTATTTATTTATTCATTCGTTTATTTATTTTACTTACTTCGTAGGGTTTTTTTTTTTTTTTTTTTTAATTTTTTTTAATAGGAAGTTTCTTTTTCCTTCCTAAATTCGATTTTAAACTTCCTACATGTTGAAAAATTATATTTGCTTTGAAAAATTCTCTGATTAAAAATATTGATAATTTTGAAAAAAGAAATTCCTAAGATGTAATGACCAAGAGTGTGGAGAATAAATTCGATAACGTTTACGTAACTGGTAAAAGGTTCCCTATTTCATTTATAAAATTATATCAGTGAATTGGAGTACAGGAAAGTAAGCTCGTATAGTTCTAGACGGTGTTTCTTGTGTACAGAAGTTCTGACCAAAGTTTTTCGTGTTTTTAAGCTATCACACAAAAGTATATATTTTATTTATGGGAAGAAAATATATTTAATTAGCAGATGAAATATACGACAAGGATGTTTTTGAACCTTCCAAAGAGACTTCGGAATTTTTAGCAAAATTGGTTTGAATCATAATTTTTACTCGAAATTTTTTATTAATTTTGGAAGAAGAAAGCGAAAATTATCTCTCAGAGAAAGAAACGTCTCTCGAGTTAAGGAATTAACTTTTTTAAGAACCTTTTTTAGCATACTTAGCAACCCTGGTTCTCATTCTTTTTGAAGTCTGTGAACACTAAACTTTGATGTTTTGTTGCACGGAAAAAGCTGCAGTGGGCGGATACGGTGAGTGGGTGGGTGGAGGGTAAATTGCCGGCAAAGAGTCAAGCATTACTAAAGATTGAATGGATAACGACCTGAAAGGTTATATTTTTTCCCTTTGGAACTAATTTTTAGAGGAGATATATCAAGATTAACAAAGAAAGTGTGCCACCCCCTTCTCTTCAGCAAAATCCTGTATCCATTCCACACCTGGTGATAGAGACAAGCAGAAAAGCAGTTGAAAACAGAGGTTTCCCTTTTTTTTTTTTTTTTTTTGCATTCAAAGGTTATGTTTGTTGTCTGATGCTTCTCTAAATCTCCAGTACAACAGTTTTATAATTAACGTATTATTTTCCATTTTTCAAGTCGCTCACTAGACTAATCTTTCTATTACGTTCTTTTCAAACAATTGTTAAACAATTTTGAAATAATTGTTAACTTATTTTGTTAGCGGACATAGTGTTACGGAGAACTAGTGTTCCACGGACACGGATTGATAACCACTACCCTACTATGACATGGAAGAAAAAAATGAAATACTGTTGCTGTCGTGCTCGAAAATTCGTGTCGGATCAAGTTAGCTCATGTTAAAAAAAGTGAATGAAGTTTACCTCTGCTGCATTACCAGCACGTATTGAAAAGACTGTGAGTATGGCGTTTATTTACAGAGCGATGCGATTTCGTAGAATCAAAAGAATAAACAACTGACATCTTCGTAGTGACATCTAACACAGCGCAGGTCTATTTTTGATTGTTTTGGATGCAGCCGGCGCGGCGTGAAAAACAAAGTCTTTCCCGAGAAATTATTATTCATCTATTGCGCTCTTTTTTAACTGCATGTTTCTTCATCTAAAGGAATACATTACGCATGCTCAGCTGTCTCCTTCAAGCTAATAGCTTTGTGAAGGCTGCTTCTGGAGAACAATGTTACTCGTGATTCTGCCTCCCGTGCCATATCACTGTGAGCTCTTTCTAAAAATACGATTGTAAATAATCAAACTTTAAATTGAAAATTTATGGGCATGAAAAAAGTTTGTATGTTTGTCTGTTTGCTATGCAAAGCCCCACCAACTGACGGATTAGAATTAAATTTGACGCAAAAATATCCTCCCCCCAAAAAGGTGTAATGCGCACGCACACACAAGAAGTCCCATTCGAACAGTAGCATTAAAAAAAGAAAAAAATTCCAAATAGTGTTTTTTTAATTTCAATTTCGAGATTTGCTTCTAGAATAAAAAACAGAAAACTAATCTCATTTCAAAATTTTTTTATCATTCCGAAACTGATTTTAAAAAAAAGGGGCCAGTCAGAATTTATTGGAAGACTCTTGAATAAACGGAACGTGAAAATCTTACTTTTGTAACGCGGATTAAACTAAGCCTTACTGTTGAACGAAGATTTTGGAGAGAATGAGTTACAAAAATTCATTGGTCGAAAAATAAGCCTGCGGGTTTTATTTAAACTCATTTGTTAATTTCTGCGACCAGGCTGAATGCAGTTTAACATGTATGGGTTCGATATAGTTTCTAAGTTATGTTATTGTAGCGGGTAACATCGGGTTTAGTAGTACCACCGAGAACCGCAATGGCGCTGCTGTTCTCGGGTCTCATTGTGATCCGTTCAAAAAGTTTTTGGAAAAAATACAAGTATTTCTCTAAAAAATATTTATTTAAAATTTTTGTACAAAACAGCTGCATTCAATTACTATTGATACATTATGAGAAAGATACGATTACAAATTCAGAACAATTCTATTTCATATTCGGCAAGCAGCTCTAAAAAGTGTCACATGGAAATTTTTTTTATTACAGTAGTCACAACTAATTTATGTATGAACTATGCCTAAAAGACTTTGGGAGATTTTTTTTTTGTTCCATCAGTTGCAGCATTTTAAAATTCAGCACAAGTCGGCAATTTTCAAAAAATGATCCAAACACTCATTGGAAAGTAAACTTTTAAAACTTTTAAAAGTATTTCACCAATGCGATATTTTTCAGTAGATAATTAAAGAATGGATAAAGGAAGAAAAATAGTTTGAGGTGAAAAAACTATTTTTTCACCGAATTTGTTTTTCCCCCTTGTAAAAGAAAAAAAAAGTAAATAAATACATAAACTAAAAACAGAGTTGGTAATCTAAAGTATTCTTTGAAAGTTTCATGCCACATTTTATTGAAAGCCAAAGATGCGTACAAAAAAATTTAAAGTTAAAAAAATTTCAAAAATTGCGATTTTTTGAATGAGATTACGAAAACTTCCATTTCCCTTTAATTTTGCAAATGGGCTCCCATTTGAGCTCCTTTTAATGTTTAATGAGTAAATATCTTTAAGGATTTTTGAAAGTTATTTCACCGTGATGCGAAGGTAAAATGATAACTTTTTCTAGTAACTTCATTAATCGAAAATTTAATTTTCTTATTATCATATAATTACAATTATAATGTACTGTGTAACAGTTTTTGTTTCTGCTTTTACTTTACTTTTATTTATTCTTTTCCTTCATATGCATTCACTGCTGCTTAGCTGACGCATACAATCAAAATCCTTATGATTCTTAAAATTAAAGGCTTTAAATGGATAATCAGGACAGCGTAAAGTAGTTGCTTCTTTTTAAATTTCACTTTACTTAGTCTCAACGTTATTTTCAAGGAGTAGGACCTTAGAATTCAATTATTGTGTGTCTTTTTTATTTTTCATATACTTTATGTCCGTTATAACATCTTATGCTTTTGACATCTGATAAATTAACATTGCGTTTCTTTTCAAGCATAATTAAATAATCACGCAATTTTTATTTATAAGCATTAACTTCATACTCCGTTTATGATTTGGTTTTAATTTTATAGGCGTTCATTTGCTTTGCTATTTTACTACTGAAAAAAGTATAATTTGTATGATTATCCTTATTTAAAAATAATAATTTCATACCGATAGTTAGAAAATATTAGGTAAACCAGCTATTTTCGCTGACAGAGACTATTAAGTAAAAAAAGTGCAAGAGCAAATGTTCGCTGTAATAACATAAAGTTCTGTAAGTCATCAAGCCAAATGGTCGCCGAAGGCGGTTTACTTTCATGAGTAGGCAGAATTATACCAGTAAGCATACCAACTGGTCGTCAAAAGCGGCTCTTTATGTATATGCTAAACTTGATTAAAGTTTTAACTGTTGAAATTGTTTGAATTTTTTATCATTTTACATTCGCATGATGGCGACACGATCTTTTTCAAAAATCTCAAAAAAATTTCTGATCAAAAACACACAACTTGATGGACATTTTCTTATTAATAATGGGAAGGGCTTCAAATGAGCGCACTTTCAGATTTGTAAAAATAAGGCTTTTACGTAATCTCACCTACAGAAACATATTTTTTTTAAATCGTAAATTTTCAAACTTAGTTTCTAAATCTGTACGCATTTCAGGCTTATAATTAAATATGGTATGAAGCTTTCGAAAAATCTATAGATTTTAGCTTCTGTTTAATTTCAGAAAAAAAAAAAATATATATATATATATAAAATCGGTCAAAATACAATTTGTTTCATCTGAAACTTTTTTTCTTTATCAATAAAGCCTGCTATATTACCAAAAAAAAAAATTTCGAAATGAAATACCATTTTTAAGCTATTTAAAGAAAAATAATTAATAGAATCGGGTAAATATTTTTAAAACTAGATCTATATGTAAACGTGAATGTTTTGCCAATTTTTTGAAAAGGACCAATTTCTATCGGATTTTAAAACGCTGTAACTCAAAAATAACAACAATAATAATAATAATAATAATTTTTTTTGCAAAGTTCCTTAGAGATATTTTATGCGCCCATTAGATGTAAGAACGGTATAGTTTTAAAAAAATCGAAATATATAATACAAACGGGAGGGGGGGGGGGGTTCAGTTAAACAACAAATAAGTTTAACTTCATGTTTTTCACTGCAAAAATCATGTATGAGATTTTAAAAATCCACTTCGGTAAGTACAGCATACTTGATTGATAGTCGATTCACAAAACCCTTAATTGCTCTTGCTTCATTGAGGATTTTAAGTAATTTTTTATTAGTTTAAATTTACTGAAAGTGTGAATGCTAGTTACTTGTATATATATAAGCAGAGAAAATTTTAAAGAAGTAAAAATATTTGCACATGATTCACACAATGAATCAATTTCTGGTTACGGGAGGCATTGTTTAAGAATTATATTTTTTCCCTTCCAATCTTGTAGCTTCCTGATGGCTCTTTTAGCATAAAAAGATGCTTGAAATTATTTGGCGCTATACTCGGCACAGGATAGCTGCGTTGCACTCACTAACGTTTTAAAATGTACGTTGCAGAATAAAAATCTTCACAGGGAGGCGTTTGAAAAATTTTCCTGCTTTCGCCTCTTTCTCTCTGAGCGGAAGTTTTGTTATCAAAAAATTAATGTCAAAAAACAATGTAAAAATGTGTTAATCAAAAAATTAAAACAATGACTTTCAAGTGAGTTGCAAATAATGAACACACTTTGCTTAAGTGGACGCAGGACCTTTGATATAAAAGTTAATTAATTTTTAACTGCAGTTGGACTTGTTTTAGCATTACTTATTTTGGCTAATTTTAAATGTTAAACCAACAAAAAAAAATATTTTTATCTAAAAAAATTTCAAAACAATTACAAAATATGAAAAAATGAAAAACACAAAAAATGATTCTTGCGTCTAAAATTGCTTCCAAATTGTATAAAAATGTGCACATAGATACGTAACAATAGTGTAAAAACCTTTTGGCAAGCAGTTGTTTAATCGTATAAGTTTTTAAAAACCAAATTTTTTTAACTTCCAGCATATTTTTTCACTTTTTTTCTTTTCTCCACAATTAAACCTGTACAATTTTTTCTAAATAATTGCTTCATAAAAAGTACTTCCAGAAGTATTTAACAGCCATACGAAACTGTATGAAAAGTTGTAAGTAAATTACTCAAAAATTCAGACGCAAAGGTCAATTTTTGTGTTGTTCATATTTTTCTATAATTTTGAAAAATTTTCCGTTAAAAATATTTTTATTTGTCTTAATATTTAAAATTTAGCCAAAATATGCCTTATTAATGAATGAAAAAAAGTCCAACTAGAGGGAAAAATTTAAAAAAGAAACTTCTTATTTCAAATGTCCTGTGTCCCTTCAACATTGAGTTATTAGTGGCATTCAATGTCCGACAATATGGAAGAAGTAAAAACAATAAAAGATGACGCATCTTGAAATGTCTGTTTGTTTCCCTGTTTGGCTGTATTTTGTGACTCAGAGACTAGTAGTCGGTTCCCGATCTGGTGTCGGAGGCCGGACCAGGAGTGCTGGTCCTTTTCTTTTGCTTAACCAAGGAATCACGAACGTGCAGATGCCAGCACTAATTAGTAAAGCTCCCGCCAGGAAGAAAGGGATATCATAACTGCCCGTCCAGTCGTATACAGAACCTGAAATGGAAGTTGATAAATTAAAAACAGCAACTATTTAACCTTCTTTATTGTGTAAGAGAAAACTAGAGTAATAATACTCGCCCTCTTAACGCTCTACTGCCTTACATTTTTTTATTTAAATCTGCCAAAAAATATTGTTTAAAATCAATATACATTTATAAAAGTCCAATAATTGTGTCGTCAGAACCAATGAAATCGTGACGGCTAATAGCAGCAGCCAGTCAGAAGCGAGTTTGCATCAGCGGTGCACGCGTTTGAATAGTTAATACTTGCGTTTAATAATCAATGGCGCATCTTGACAATTGACACGATTGCTATGCTTTTCTTTTATTTGATTTCTTTAAACTACTTTTACAGTTAAATACCTAGAGCAGCAACACTTTTGGGGATATTTCAACATAGGGATGTTCATAAATGATGTCACACGTTTTTTTCAATACGTTTGACCCCCTCCCCTCTTTGTCACAAAATATTACACTTCATCATACCCCATACCCCCCACCCCCGTCTTCACATGTCACGCTATATTACATAACAGCACATGTACTTGCAGTTCAGAAACAAAGCACTGCGTTATATATCACGTTTCTAATTTTATTTTTGATTTTTTAATGACATTTGTCAGCATAATAATAATAATAATAATGATTGAAGTAGTAATGTTTCCTAGTTTCAAGATTAGCTTGAGGTTGGAAAAACTTAAAACAATGACCCCTGGTTCTACTTTCAGCAAATAACTGAAGCCCATCAAGATTTCCCATTTTAATGAATTTAAAAAACTGAATCATGTCACCTCTAACTTCTTTATGACTCTTAAAAGACGAATGAACACGTGTGATGTAAAATTATTTTTTAAATGTTAGACATAAAGTTTTTACCCTCTTGTTAGCCATTTACTTAAGAGTCGTCTTTGAGTAGTTTTCGGAAGGAATTTACTGTGCGGTGTGTTTTACATTGTAATTGTTGTGAATATCTCTCTCTTTTATTGTGTGAGATTCTCGTCTCTCACTCCTGAGATTAATATGAAAAGTGTCCGAGCGATATATTTGATTCTGCTGGGTGCGTTTCCATACTGGGATGGTTTCCCGACTCGATGTAAAATTGATGAAACGATATTCAGTCCCAGACATTTATTAAACACATACTGATGATGGGACACAATACAACTATCTACATAATATACATATATAACAAGTCTTTTTACAACATCTTGGATCAGAGCCAGGTTTTTCGCGTCCGCTCTCCGGACAATCTCGGTAGCAAGTCCCTTTTGGATTCTTCTCTTCCCACGCCTCTCCCCGCCCCCTCCAAGACCCCTTCGGCCGAGGTCGGAGGTCAAGCGGGGGATATTTCAGATGCGTGGGACAGTTCCGGTTCACGACACGCCCCACCCAAGAGGGAAAATTAGCCTCTTATTATAGGGGCTTAATTTCACTTCCTAAGCAATACACGTGAACCACACTTAATTTCACTTCTTAAACAACAAATGTGAACACACATGGCAAGATGGCAATTGCTTCCAAAAATTAAAATAACACACTTAAGTTGCTATCTGCAGGGATATTTAATTAACAAAAAAAAAAAACATTCCTGCACAGAAAACAAAATACAAAGCATAACTCACTAGAATACCTAGTTGCATTATAAATCATGCCCTAAACAGAATTTCTACATCCCTCTACAATTTGCACATCTTTACCCGAACTTGTACTTCAGCTTTCCAACGCTTTAGAACTCTGTTCACATTTTTTTTTTTTTTTAAATATAATAAAACAAGTACCCTGCCAATAAAAAACTATACATAGACAATAAAATCCGATACTACATAAAGACGAAATAAGAAAAACGACTTTCTACTCCAGACGAGATAGAGCATCTGCACTGAGGTGCTGGGTTCCCGGTCGGTGCGTAATGTAGTGACTCCACCGCTGTAGGGCTAAAGCCCATCGTGTCAGTTTAGGACTCTTAGGAGTTGTTTCATTTAAGTATTTCAAAGGATTATGGTCTGTGATAATTTCCACCTGAGACCCATAAATCCATTTGTCAAATTTGTTTAACCCGAAAAGTACTGCCCAAGCCTCCTTTTCAATGCTAGACCAATTCTTCTGACTATCCGATAATTTTTGACTAGCAAAAGCAATTGGTTTGAAATTTCCTCCCACGTCTAATTGAGTTAGACAGCTCCCGACCGCATAATTGGAGGCGTCACAATGCACTTGAAATGGCAATTCGAGATTTGGTGTGGCCAACGCCGTAACTTGGTATAATGCCATTTTCAAACTTTCGAACGCTTTCTCCTCTATTTCTCCCCATCTGACCAAATTCGAACCCCTTTTCTTTGTAAGATCTGTCAACGGCGCTGATATTTCTGCATAATGAGGTATATACTCCCGGTAAAACCCCATCAAACCTGACTCCCTTTTTGGTAGTGGGCCTGACCAACCTTTTTATCGTGGCAATCTTTCCCTCATCAGGGGCGTGTTCGCCACTGCCTATAGTATGACCCAGATATTTAATTTTTCTCGCAGCAAAAATGCATTTATCAAACCGTACCGCGAACCCCAAATCTTGTAAGTGTGTTAAGACTGCTTTTATATGACTGACATGTTCTTCGAAAGTTTTTGAAAAAATTATCACATCGTCAATGTAGGCTTGCGCATATCCCTTGTGCTTAATTAATGCCCGGTTCATTTCCCGTTGAAAAGTCCCCGAAGCTCCTGCCAGTCCGAAAGGCATTGTCCTCCATTGGTAAACCCCATAATGGGTCGCGAAAGCAGTAAGATGCTTGCTTTTCTCGTCCAATTTTATTTGCCAATAACCCCTCAAAAGGTCCAAACTAGTGAGATATTGGGCGGCCCCCGCTTCAAAAATTAGTTCCTGCATATCTTTCATTGGAAACACAGGAACTTTTGTTACAGCATTAAGTGCCCGAAAATCAACGCACATTCTGATAGTGGCGTCCTTTTTAGCCACACAAACAATGGGGTGAACGATCTCGGATTGTGATGGTTCGATGAGATTTAATTCTAATAGTTCCCGTATTTGCCTATCCACCTCCTTTCTATAAGCCATAGGGATACTATAGCAATGCGGCTTTTTGTATTCGGAATTTGGTCGTAATTCGATTTTATGACAACCAACCCTGGCTGGTTGAACTGCCTTTGTGAATAGATATTCGTGTTGCGAGAGCAACTTTTTGACTTCATTCGTCTGCGAGCAATTTAAATTGGGTACCTTCAACTCACTGACCGCCTTCAAGAAATCGGCACCTTTATCTATATTAGGCACCGTTTCTATTTCCCCGAATTCTTCTTCCCCCTCAAAAATCACATTTACTGCATTAGCTCTTGATATATATTTCCGTATTTTATTCTGATGAACGTGTCTTTTAGTACCGTCGGGCATTTGAACGATGAACGAATGCACATTTCTTCGTTCCAGAATTGTAGCCGGTCCCTGCCAACGAGCGTAAATTTTATTAGATGAATCTGGAATTAAAACTACAACCTTATCCCCCACTTCAAATTTCCGATCTGACGATCGTAAGTTATAATAATGCGCGGCACGTTCCTGCGAAATTTCGGTGGTAATTTTAGCTTGTTTGGCCGCCCTTTCTAGCCTATTCTTTAGATTTTGTAAGTAAGTTGAAACAGGTGTCATGTTCAATTGCAAATTTTCAAATTTTCCCGTCCAAGTATTTTTTAGTATTGCTAACGGGCCCTGGGGATGTCTCCCATACATGAGTTGAAAAGGGGCAACCCCCGTTGTAGTGTTCGGCACCTCTCTGTACGCCCAAAGAACATACGGAATTTGCACATGCCATTGCCTACCTTCCTCTCTAATTACATGGTGTAGCATTCCCTTTAACGTCTGATTAAATCTCTCCACCAGTCCATTTGACTGTGGATACGCAGGAGTAGAAAAATTCGGGCTTGACCCAATCCTCTTTTCAAATTCTTTTGTCAAATCCGAGTTAAAATTTGTACCGTTATCTGACGCTATTATGTTTGGAATGCCCGTCCTAGAAAAAATCGCCAGCAAAGCTTCGCAGGTAGCTTTAGCCGTCAGGCTAGTGAGCGGCACTGCTTCTGCCCACCTTGTGTGCTGGTCGACCAAACACAAAATATATTTGTGACCCCTGGCACTAGTGGGATCTATCGGACCAATAACATCTATGTTCACCACCTGAAACGGGAGATCCGGACGTGCTACTGGAGTTATCGGAGTCCTATCAGATATTTTCATCGGTTTTCGTAATTGGCACTGCTCGCACCCCTCTATAAACCTTTGCACATCGGAACGTAGCCCTTCCCAGAAGAACGAATATCGTATTCTTTCCAGAGTTTTTCGCACTCCCATGTGCCCCGCGAAAACGGAATTGTGCGCCAATTGCATTACCTCCTCCCGAAAATCCTCCCCCTTTCTGCGTCACAGCTGGACATGAGAGCTGCTTTTTCTTCCAAGCTAGGTCCCTCTGCCCTGGGTCTCTCTACCTCCACTGGGGTGGGGAAACTCGATCCTCTCCCCTCCTCTCGGAGCATTTCGAAAACGTCCGGGGGGAGTAAAAGCTCTTCTGCCATCCCGTCAGCTACCGCACACAGTATTTCTCGGTGTTCACCCACCCCCTTGCCCGTTATGAATCCCAGAGGAACGTTCACTAACGGACATCTAACTGCCGGGCCAAAAATTCCCTTTAAAAATATGGTGGGATTTCCGTCCATTCCAACATTCCCTACCACTTTCCGTCCAACCACAGTAATTTCGGTTCCAGAGTCCAAAAGCGCCTCTACACATTTCCCATTTACACTAATGGGTACCCTTTTTAATTTGCAAAACCTCTCATCTCGCTGACCCATTGGCATACGCAGCGCATCTACCCTCGCCACGACCACTTCCTCATCATTACTAGAACCTCCGGCTGCGTTATATACCCGATTCAAATTCAACCTTTTTCCCCTTTCCGGCATATTTTTCCTTTGCTGATCCTGCCTAGGGCAGTTTCGTCTAAGATGGTTCCGTGACCCACAGTTAAAACACCCCAAACCATTCGCTTGATATTTGACTGGCTCGAAAACGGGCGTCGAAGCTTTAACTGCTTGGAAACCCCTCCTTTCCCAATTTTTTTCTTCCCGGGACTTACCATTCCAAACCTCTGCCTTGGGCCCCGTAAGACTTTCCTTTCGCTGAGTAATAAACGTCGCATTTCCGACCCAGTTTTTCCGGCCTAAACCACGACCCTTCCTGCCTCACACTGATATGTACCGCAGTGTCGTTATCTAGGTTTTGATATATTTTATCCGCTACTATCAGCTGGTTCACCATTTCCAAGTCGTTTACCTTCCTTAGCTGTAAATAGTAACTCCACATCCCGGACAACCTACTAGCAAACTGGCCAAAAGTTTCTCCATCGTTTCTCCTTGCTTTCCTAAAGTTTTCCAGGCAAACCTGAGGAAAGGTTCATATTCCCTTAAAACGACCTTTTTAATTTCGGCATAATTTTCGTATTCTTCCTCAGTTAGATAAACTAATAAATTTGCTGCCCTTTCTCCCAAAATATTTATCAGTGCCTTTGCTTTATGTCCCTCATCTACCCTTTCGCTGACAAATGCCCGTTCAAGACTCGTAAAGAAGGAGTTCCACCCTTCTGATTTGCTTGGAGGTTTAATAGTTAAAACTTTGACAGCTCTGACTATTTCCTCTAACGTCCTCTCTCTCTCGCGGCTTTCCACTCTATCGAAATTTCTAACGTCCCCGACATTGGTCCCTTGATTGATTTTTGCCATTTCGATACGTTCTTTCATTTCTAATTCCTTTTCTTTCATTTCTTTTTCTAATTGTTCCTTTCGATCGCGAGTCTCCCTTTCTAATTGTTCCTTTCGATCGCGAGTCTCCCTTTCTAATTGTTCCTTTCGCTCGCGCTCCTCCTTTTCTCGCTCGCGCTCCTCCTTTTCTCGCTCGCGCTCCTCCTTTACTCGCTCGCGCTCCTCTTTCTCCTTTCTATCCTCCACTATAACTCCCAGGAGACCTTTAACCCCCTCAACATCCTCTTTAAAATCGTCAGATCCCGAAATAAGTTTTGATAGCTCCTTGGTTGTAATGCTAGAGGCAACCTGTAAACCTAGTTCTTCTGCCAAGCTAATCAGATCTACCTTTTTGCTTTTTTGCTTTTCAAGAGGAAGGACATTTTTAATCAACACGTATCGCAAACAGAGCTTTAAAGCAACCACTATCTTAAATGCATTTACCAGCAAAAAATTTCAAAATAATTTATGAATATAAGTAGTAATCCTATACTAATTACCAATTTTTCAACTCATAAGCGACAATTCACAAAATTAAACAATAATTTATTTGCATCGTTAAATTAAAATTTTTCAAACAAATAGTACCAATTTTTAACCATACTAATTTAATCGGCCATGCATAAAACATTACTTGTCTATCAATCAGATCAAAATTAATCATGCTAACCTTCTAAGGAAAAATTAACCTCTATATCAATAATTTTATGAAAAACTAAACAATTTATACCATATTTTGAAAGATAGCAACATATTTAAGAAATTTTATCCCTGCAAAACGCAAACCAGAAGCAAATGCCACTCACCCCTGACGATTGCAGGACACAGCACAGCGGATAATCTTGAACACATCAGATTTCTTGGGGCACAATTCACACACTAGGACGGCGCACTTTCAGCAGTCGGCGTTCTCTGCGGACCTCGGCGTTTCACGTTCACTGGGCGCCGGTTCCATCGGCAGCGGTTCCATGGGCAGCAATCCACTTTTCCTTTCGGACGGTGCTCCTCTTTCTATGGGTACAGATGGGCTTCCTTAATATACCAAAGTTCTCATGGTCTGCATACGGGCATTCTTCCTTCGTCGGCTGGTACTTCTTACAATGGGCGACATTCTTTTTAACAGAGAAAATCCATTTCCTTCTCAGCTATACTTGCAGCAAAACATCTACGTCGGCCAAACCATATCCCACCGCTGCCACCAATGTTGTGAATATCTCTCTCTTTTATTGTGTGAGATTCTCGTCTCTCACTCCTGAGATTAATATGAAAAGTGTCCGAGCGATATATTTGATTCTGCTGGGTGCGTTTCCATACTGGGATGGTTTCCCGACTCGATGTAAAATTGATGAAACGATATTCAGTCCCAGACGTTTATTAAACACATACTGATGATGGGACACAATACAACTATCTACATAATATACATATATAACAAGTCTTTTTACAACATCTTGGATCAGAGCAAGGTTTTTCGCGTCCGCTCTCCGGACAATCTCGGTAGCAAGTCCCTTTTGGATTCTTCTCTTCCCACGCCTCTCCCCGCCCCCTCCAAGACCCCTTCGGCCGAGGTCGGAGGTCAAGCGGGGGATATTTCAGATGCGTGGGACAGTTCCGGTTCACGACAGTAATAATTGTATTTTTTAATATGTTCTCATTGTTTTAAGAAATTATGTTTTGTTTTATACCTCATATTTCAACAATGTAAATAAACATAAAGATTTTTTTAAATTTGTGTGAAATTCCATAAACCTTTTTTATCATACTGTTGTCAAACTCCAGGTTGTACACTAATAAGATACTTTAATTTTTACGAAAAATGTTTTCCCTCGTTTTTGGTTATTAATCATTTTTCTTTCTTTCTTTCCTTTTTTTAGGGGAAAGAAGTGTTTATATTTATGGACTTGTTCTGATACTTTTCGTGTAACAGGTAAGATGATTCAAGAAAAACCAAGGAGAATCAGACAAAAAAAAAAAAAAAAAAATTCGGGTGTAGTCACTTTGGAAATGAGTGTTTCAATTCTAAAAATAGAATTACCTGCAAGGGGTGGCCCGATGATTGAAGCAAATCCCCGGAATAAACTCAGAAGGCCAAACGAATTCGTAAGGCGGTCTAGTCCAACCATATCCACAAGAATGATAGAAGTCAATGAGATGTAAGCAGCTGAAAGAAAGGTAAATACTCGTCATTAAGCAGTAACTTCACATTACATACCAAATTGCCATAAAAGTTACAGTGAAAATGTTTAATTGTTTTTTTGGGGGTAAAATGATAGGGGTCGTTCAAAAATAATGGCACGTTTGGTTTCAATATATTTGACCCCCTCCACCTTTGTCACAAAATATCACACTTCACGTATTCCCCTACCCCCTCTTGTCATACGTCACGTTATATTAACATATGTACTTGCAATTCAGACACAAAGCACAGCACAGCGTTATAGTTCACATTCGGAATTTTATTTTTGAACTTTTAATGACATTTGTGAGCATAACAATAATAATGATTATATGTGTACTATATTTTCATAAGATGAAATTAAGGTTTACAACAAAAAATATAATTAGTGTATAAGAATAAGTAAAAAAGATTAACTTTTTGAATTCTGTAAAAATCACCTGCGCTATTTTGCCTTAAAAATGTAAATGCCCAAGAATGTTTCCTTTGAAATTTAAACTTTTAACTGGAAATTAATTAAACCTTAATCAGCATCGATGTTTTTGATGCAAAATAAAACCAATAAGATTGCAAAGCAAAAAAATTAAGACAAATTATACAAAAAAAAATTAGCTTCTGATTTTAACTTTTTTGTATTTTAAGCAAAACGTGCGATCTCACACTTCTTGATACCCACTCCCTCCCCTTATCACAATTTCTCGAACCCACTCCCCCCTCGAAGCGTGACATCATATGAATGACCCCATATGTGATTCACGTCATATTACTAAATGCCGTTCAATGATAATCACCATTTACAATCTCAGAAAAAGTAACTAGGAGGAGCATTGGGAGTTACATTTTGGAAATGTTTTGAGTTTCATACCATATTTCTCCGAGAAGCTGGCTATACAGCATTAATTGCAGTAGGAATTCGCAATTAGAGAGAGAGCAATAAGGAATTTTTTTTTAAATATCGTTAGCGTCTAAAATAGAGCAACAACATCATACAATCGAGCTAAAATCAGCTTTCTAATTTCTTTTCCTTTGAAACTTTTTTATTTATTATTAGATTTTTTTTCAACCATCACATCGGCAGTAATACACGAAATTTGTTCAATATTTCTTTACAAGTTATAATTTAAAGCATTATAAAACATGTATTCACAAATTCTAAAAATTCATGGCTTTGTTATTTATTTTACTTATTTACTTATTTAGTTTGGCAAATGAAAAGTTTTATTGTATAAAATTTCTTCGACAAGAATCATATTTATAATTCTGCAAACTAAATGATTGCTTTTCTAAGAAAAGGACTTGCAAACGTTTTGAACAAATAAATAAATAAATGAATTAAGAATAAGGATAATAATAATAATAATAAGAAGAAGAAGAAGTAATAGTAATAATGGATTTATTAGTTTCCTTTAATAATTGCTTGCGGGGATTTGTACACTGTAAAAAATTCTGGTTCAACCTTTCACTAAAAGTTGGTGAAATGCAGCTGCAACCAACAGTTGGTACTAATTTGAACCATTATGATGGTTTACTAGTTTCACCATGAATGTGGTTCAGCACTGAACCATGATTACGGATTTTTTTCTAACCAGTATTACGGTTCAACATTGAACCATTATTACGGAGTTTTTTCTAACTAGTATTACGGTTCAACTTTGAACCATAATATCAATTTTTTTTCTAACCAGTATTATGGTTCAACCTTGAACCTTAACCATAGATTTTATTTTAACTGGTGTCTTGGTTCAACTCTGAACCATAACGATGGACTTTCTGCTAACCACTGTAAGTGGCTACCACATGAAAGTGAAGTTTGAACTGCACCATTTTATGTTGCAATGGTGACTTTTAACATAAATAATTTTATTATGTTCAAGCGTAAGACAGGAAACAAGCTTATTACCAATTTTAATTTTCAAAGCGAATTTTCTGTTTTTTAATACGCAAGTTTAACTTAAGTTTTTGCTAATTATTTGATTTAATTCTAAGAACAGATTCATGCGTTTCAATAATTGATTCAATGCTCCATATATATAAATGTATTTATTTATATATTTATATATATGAACATCCCAATGCACTGTATCAGAAACTAATTGTATTTTTTAAGTAACTATGTTACTTTGTTATATTCTTCAAAATTGCAATGTAAGTCACTGTTAAAATTTTTAAGCCCCCTCCCATAAGGAAGGCCTTGCAAATATATGTACACTTTTTTATGTTCGTCAACATATAGTTTTAACAAAAATGGTGTTTGAAATTTTGCTTATAAGTGTAATTAATTGATAGCGAACATTTTAAATTTCTGAATTATGTAATTTTTTTTTTAAATATATTTCAACACTCTTTAGCATCAAAAATATTAAATTTATTTATATGCATACACAGATGACTGAAAAAATATGTCTAGAAAAGAAATTCAAAAACCATAAAATGCACAAATAACAATAATTAAAAATTATTGGGGGGTTCCGGCACAGTGGTACTCCAAGGCTAAAACGTGCAATAGTTCGTGGCACTTCAGGCTAAGACCGCCCAGATCAGTCTAAGACTTTAACCTGTAAAGATATAAATGAACTGACAGTACAGCGTATCTGATTTGTATGCCATCTATTCAATGTTCTGTTGACATCAACCGTGTAGTGCAATGCACCGTTTTTGTTGATAAAACACCTATTTTGCATTTGGAGATCTGAAATATCCGATTTCAACTTTTTCCCCAATTTCTAAAAGTCTATTACTGAAATAGGTTCATTTGTTTAATTTTGTTAGAATGATTGGGACGAAATTTTAAAAGGAATTATGGGTGAAAATTCTGTAAAATGGCAGTCATGGTCGAAAAATGAAAGATTTTGAAAATACAACAGTAGTCAGGAATAATGTCTTGAGAGAACACCAGGAAGTAAAAAGTAGTCTAAAATCCATCACTGTTAGTAGTTAATTTAAAAAATATATATATAAAGAGCAGAAAAGAGAAAGGTAACAGCTCGGAAAAGTGGTTTGGTAGTAACGAGAGAAAAAATAATGTTGCAATAAATGTAATAAGAAAACGTGCAATTTTCAGTACGTAAACAAATCATTGTTACAACTTTACAGTAGTGTAGAGCCGGAGCAAAATGTAAAATACATGGGGGAAGTATCAAATCACGTAAGAAGCAAGCATATATTGAAGCAAAATAAAGTAAACACGCACAGGTTGAAAATTTGGAAAAAAAGTTAATTTAAAGTTAAAGGCAACGAAACTGCTATTTCGAAAATCACGCAAAATTGACCCAATTTCTCAAAAAATTCCTATAGTACACATGTTTTGAATGCAAAACTGGTTTTACCTGCTCTTGGTGGAATAGTTCGAATGATTAGGAAGTAAGAATCATTACAAATCCAAGCCACAACCTGCATTGGTTTTCGAGGGCGGGGGCGGAGGTGAAAGTGTTTTTTTTATCAGAACATTTTTGATTTTCAAATTATCCTTCAGAGCATGTAAAAATTTCAGGGCGGGAGGGATCACCCCCCCCCCCCTCACTTCCTGGCTGTGACGTTGGAAGCAAAATTCAACCAACTACATTTATATAAATGAGTGTTTTCTTATCAGACTATCTTTTACTCACTAATTTTCAAATTTTCATTTATAGCATGCAAAATTTTAGAAATTTTTACCTCTTCGGCTACGGGATCGGAAATAAACATAAGAACTGAATTTTATACAAATGAGCTTTTCTTATCAGAATATTCAAATTGTCATTTATAGCATGTGAAACTTCAAAAAATTTCGGGAGTGGAGATGGGTTCGAACCTTCGCCCCCCCCCCCCCCTCTCCACCGGCTACGGATTTGATAAAAACTACGGGTAAAAATTGTGCAAAATGGGTCGAACAACAAATAAGTTTAATAAATTTAAAAAGACAGCAACAGGCAATTAAATAAAAATTAAGAGGTGGAGCTAGAAAGGTAACGCCGTAGAAAAGTATTCTTGGAAATAAAAATGAAAAAAATAAATGGTTTAGAGTAAAATTCCCGATAATAGATGCAATTTTTAAAATGTAAACAAGTCAACGTTAAAACTTTAAATGTAGATCAGGGGAACCAAAAGTAAAATATATATGGGTGAATGATAAATCAAGTAAAAAAAATAGTTTAATATTGAAGCAAAATTAAATATACACTGGTTTAAAATTTTGAATAAAGTTAATTAATAATAATTTAACTTTGTGCAAGTAAACAGTAATAGAAATAAAATTTCACGTTAATTTAAAGCACAAATGAGCATTATGCGTTTTAATGCTCATTTGTGCTTTAAATTACGTGAAATTTTATTTCTATTAAAGTTAATTAGTCAATTTAACGCTAAAGGTGTCAGGATCGGTTTATGATAATAACATTTTGAAATAGGCTTTACAACCTATTTTGTGCTTATTAAGAGATAAAAACACAGAAAACAAGAAATATCAAGCAAAAAATTAGATATATACATCGAAGTTTACTTACCTTTTACTGTTGTGAAAAATAAATGCTCAGGTCACAACTTGACAAGATGGCGGCTCTCTGTTTCCGGCCGGGTGCCGGGTTCGTCTTTTTGGTTCAAGGTTGAACCGAAATTATGGTTAAAGGCGTAACTTTAGATTTCGCACTTCTGCTTGAACCATGATTTTGGTTCTATCATCAGCAGCCCTTCAGCTTTCACCATATTTATGGTGCAACGTTGAACTGTTTTTTTTTTTTTTTACAGTGTAATGATTCTCGAAATTTTATTTTTTTAAATATTTCAACTCACTCAGAAATATTAGCTACTAATCTCAGCCGATATCTTAAGTTTTTTCGTAGAAAGACCATGAGTTAGACGGAAAATTGAGGTTCCACTCAGCAGAGTGGTTCAAAAGGGTTTAGCGCATTTCTTGCTTAGAAACAAACAAAAAAGAGAAGAAAATGAGGTGTTTACATGTTCATTGTTCTCTTGGAATGGCAATTATAAAGTTTTATCCCATACAGTTTTGGACAATTAAATAACTTCTACATAAATCAGTTTTTGGGCAAAACGGCGTGGCGTTCCATCATACTGAGGTTTTATAGTTCGAATGGAGCTCGACAAAACATTTTCAGATTATTTAAGGGGGGGGGGAGACAATAAAACGGCCGCCAAGATCCCTAGAAAATATAGCCCTTGGCATTTCCTTTTGACGGTATGTTGAGAAACGAGGATATGCAACTTCAGTTCCGGATATGGTGAAAGGAGGAATCACTGAATTCATGGGAGGGATGCTGAAAAAAAGCTTGTCATAAAAATTGAATATCAGCAGGATATTTTGCGTGCCAATCGTACGGAGCTTATGTTCAAAACTTTGTTCTTAACCTTTATAAGAAAACAATAAACGTATTTCTTTTTGTTCTTCTTCTTTTTCGTTTTTTAAAAACCTGAAATGTGCTAATCTTTTCAGGATGATTCTGCATTTGGTAAAAAGTATAAGGTGTCCCAAAAGGTAGTTTATATCTTTAATGTTAGACACTACGGTAGCCCAATCCCTGTTTAATTTAATTTCCATTTAAAAATATTCAGTTAGCTTCCCCCCCCCCCCCCAGGGGACATGAACAGCACAAATGGCGTCTCCAAAAAAAGCTCACAATGTAAAGAAGGGTTTACTGCAACCAAGTCTGAGAATAAGCAAGTGTAGAGGAATTTCATCAGGAAAGCGTAGCTATAGGTGGCAGAGGTCAATTAGAAAATGCAACTCTACGCTTTAGATTGTGATTTGGTTACATTGAACTATTCCAGGCATTGTGTTTTACCCTTTTCAAACGCCATTTTAAAATTGTCCAATTCCTTTCGCCTGAGAAACCAAGAAAACTTTAATATCTTTAAAACTTTAATGGCTTTCATGTCAACAACTAAAGTTTAACATGGTGTAGTACTGTTCTGATGGACCTTGAATGTTTATTAAACATGAACAGTAACAAAAGGAAGAATATTTTTATTGGCACAGAGCCTATTATTGTCGCAGTACGTTTGTGCTGAGGCAAACCAGTTTCTCCTTATCCCGATTTCAACAAATGAGGTAGCTTAATCCGTCCCCCGGCGAATTCAACAGTCAAACCTAAGTAGCTACATGTCAACTAAAAATTACATCATATAACATGGAAGTTGTAAACTACCTCTTGGGGTACCTTGTGTTTCAGATTTTTTTTTTCAAACCCATTACTTACACACAAAGACACTGAAGAACACGCATGCAGTAACTATGGTAGCATATGTATGGCAGAAAGGCACTGACAGTGTGGCGATCCCACTTACGAAGAGACATATGTTGTTGACGTCGAGAGCTTTGACGCCCGCTTTGTCAACCACCCATCCGAACAGCAATCGGCCGATCAGATTCGTGATGCCGATTACGGAAAGGAGGAACGCAGCAGCATCTTTGCTGACACCCTTTTTCACAGAACTGTCTGTCACATACACAAAGGGCACATAAAATCCCATCATTCCCAGGACGTTCGCAACGCACATTAACAGGAAGACGGGCTCACGCAACAGTGAAAAGTCCAGGGCCTCACGCAAGGTGTGTGCCATGCTGGGTGGAAGTTTTGGACACCACTTAGGGCAGCGCCGCTTCTTCGAGGGAGATGTGATGTCTTCCTGTAAAATATAGACTGTTAGCAATTCCAGATGTAATGAGCATAAAGTTATTTTTACATCCACAGTATGTATACTTGATATCTTCATTCAAAATTTCCGAAATTCCCATCCTGTTTTAAGTTTTTTAAAATTGTCAACTATGCTTGGGTCCTTTACTGCAAGTTTGGAACAGTATGGCCCTTTAAGGCTTTTACATCATTAAACTCAACGGATATCTTCTATGCAATCATATTTTAAATAAAAAAGAAGGAAATTCTAAAGGGGCAAAACACAATTGCTTATGCATCGTTGAAAGAAGAAGAAGAGGGTACTGAAGTCCTCTATAGGAATTATTAACTGAAATGAAGAAAATGAGTGTAACTTCAAAAATATTTCTACAAATGGTCACATGACATGAAGACAAATGACATTGTAAGTGCTTGCATGCTATGTTTTGTACTAAGATTTTAGAAGAACTAGGCAATTCTACATAAGAAAAGCGCATGTTTTTATTCCATCACGAACGGTTCCTAAAAATTTATACAAGAAAAGCAGATGTTGACAAGATGTGTGACAATGCTTAGATTAAAACTGGTGCAGATATATTTTTCCATTTTTCTGTTTAAACTAGGGTTCATCATTCTACAGTGTCTAGGCATCATGCCCAGTTGTTGAATTCTTTCCTCTTTACATTACATATTTTGTAAAACTTAACTTCCCCACGTTCAATATTCACCCATAATCTGTCATTACTTTCTTAACAAATTGTTCTACTCAATCACATTTACATATTGCTCTATAATTTCAATTTCTTTATCAACTTTATTATCATTATTGTTTTTCAAAGTCAGCAAATGCTAACCAAGCATGCTGCCAAACAATTTTAATTAAGCAATAGGTTGATCAAACAATATAAAAGGTAACTCAGTATCGATTTAGTTTTCAAGGGCAGTAAAGGAAAATCATACATCTGTTTCAATATATCATGTCTGCAATGGCTTTCCTGTTGTTTCGAACGTAACTTGTGAAAAATTTAGCAAAGTTCAGATTAAACCCGTAGTTAGTTGTTCGCAAAATCGCTTAGGGACCGTTCATAAATGATGTCACATTTTTTTTCAATATAGTTGACCGCCCCTCCCTCACTTTGTCACTAAGTGTCACACTTCAACATAACCCCTCACCCCTTTGTCACATGTCACCCAATATTACATTAGCATAAAATAGGTTTAATTTGTTGATTTTAAATGTTTTTATAGAAGTCAAAATGTACGATGTCACACCGCTTGTTACCCCCCCTTGTCACGAACTGTCCCACTTTCTTGACCCCCTCTCCCATTGAAGCGTGACAACATTTATAAATGACCCCTTAATCGTTATGCCGTCGTTTTAGTGTTAAATCACATTAGCTAGAGTACAGAATCAGAATAACAAAACTACTTTTGATTGACTTATTTTGTTGATGTCTCTAAGACTGGTGAATAAATGTGAACGCATTTTTTAATGGTACGTATCTTGAATCTCAGTTTTAATTATCTGGCATTAAACAGTACTTAATCTTTTCAAGTACTTAGAGTACAACATTAAAAAAAAAGAAAAAAGTATTTTCTGTTGTGTTTGACTTCAACTTGTCATTGACTTTAAACCGAAATAGGTTTAACTTTAAGGTGGTACATCTAGCAGGCAGAATTTCAGAAAGGCTAAAAATAACAATCCCTCACCTCAACGTCGGACTCGTCCTGAGGTATTGTAGTGACACTCTGCATGTACGATCGAATGTCTGCCTTGGACTGTCGGTACTGAGGAAGGTTAACGATACTACCACTATAAAAGATGTCCTTGCGGTAGAGAGGTCGCACTACATCTTTACGACTAGACAGACGTCGTTGCTGCCTGCGGGCCGCAGCAGACCAGGATTCTCCCCGTGGTCCGCCCTGCATCAAAGGTGTGGCATTGTTGTTGGATGATGGAGCAAGGACGTAGGTAGAGGCTGGCATGGCGGCTGGCATCGTGAAACGGCGCTGTAGTTCCTATAACGAAAAACACCACATGGGTGAAATATCATCCTTAATTGCAGTGATCATTAGCAAATATGTAAAGGGTGAGAGTTTTCAGTAAGTATTCAACTTACTTTTGTCGTTACAATACAAATATATATATATATATATATATATATATTCACCCAAAATCTGTTAGTCTGTACATTCTTAACAAATTGTTATATTTAATCATATTTATCTATTGCTCAATAATTTCAACTTCTTTATTCTAAATCAAATTTGTTGTTCTTGTTATTTTTCAAACTCAGCAAATGCTAACCAAGCGTGCCATCAAGCCAAGCAATTATATATATGTATATATATTCACCCATAATTTGTTATTCTGAAAATACGAAAATTTCAATTAAGGAAAAGAAGAAGAAAAATTACTTTAAATCTTCAAAATAATTTTATATTTTGTTTCAGTATTCATTATTTATATACACGTATAAATATTTTATAGAGAGCAATGTAGTTTAATAACATTTGTTCCAGAGAATATTTAAAATAAAAATTCACTAAATTTTAAATTTTATTTCATGCCAACAAATATTTAAAGCTATGGTTCTGTATTTGCCAGTCCGTGAATTGACTAAATGAATTCGTTTATACACTGTGTACTGTGAAAGAATACAAAAATATGTTTCGCTGCTGATCTATACAGTACTCTGTCATTCTCTAATTTCTCTTACTTTATATTATTCCTTTGCCCGGTGGTTCGTACACACACACAGATTGACTGTCACAATACCCAATCTATGCCTTTGGGTTATGTTAAACTAGGTAATTTTGAGATATTGATATGGTGGATAACTTAGCAAAAGGAATAACTTAATAAAGAACATCGATGTTATAAAGCCTCAAATGATTGCGTAGCAAGTACTCAAATTTTAGCGTTTGAAATAAAGCATTTATTAATTATTTTATTAAAGTTTATTTTATTTTTATCTGAAAGTTTATGAAAAAGTGCATTTTGTTTTGCGTGGAATATTCCATTTCCGGAATTTGTTTTTGTGGCGTTTAGGATTTTTGTTATTCATTTAATTACAGTTTTAACATCTATCAGAAACATTCAATGAGTTTCAATTGCAAATTTTTAAAGCTCAAATTGTATAACTACTCATTTTTAATTTTATTTTCTCGATATTGCTTTCTGAATCTGCTACCTTGACATTAATGAGGCTGTGGTTTATCTTGATAGCAATAGGCTTGGCAGTCTTATCCTCCACCAGGGCACCTAGGGACGAACCATCTGCATGTGGGGATGCATCCGAGTTTAACCCTTGTACAGCATCCACCGAGCAACGCAGATGTTCCTCTGTCGTCAGTGCAGGAAGTAACGTACTTGATTTGGAATCCTTGAAAACATAAAAAAATATTACATGAAAATTTGACATTTTCTGACAAATATAATAGATAAATAGGCAAGCTACAAATATAAATATGTATTAGTCCCTTGGTCTATTTCTCTAGATCTACGCCATGTAGTATGACGATAAGATATTAGTAATTGTGAAATGCCGAAATTGGAGTTCCTATACGTCCGGTTGAAATTGGTTGTTTACGAAATAAATGGTCATTTAAAATGTATGAGAATAAGTGGAAAAAATAATATTTAGCAATCAACTGGAGCAACGATATTTTAAAGTTGCTCCTCTCCGGCTTCTGAATACTTTTGCAATTAAGTTTGTTTAGATGAATGTTGTATTATGTATAAAGTTTCAATTGGTGCTTATCTAGTCAAGGTAAATTTCAAAGTTTCCTAGACAAATTTTTAGGATTTCCTATAGATTTATTTACAACTTCTTATCAATTACTACAAGAAACTCCCGCCATATCGTGCAACTCAAAAAATTTCAACTAGAAGCCCCAGGATTGAACTAACAAAACCGCAAACTGGCAGACACTATTATAATATAAATCCCTATGAAGATTTTCAAATAATTCAAGCACAGTTCAAACGCATTAATTTCAGCACAAAGAAAAAATTGACTCATATTTTAGTCAATTATTAAAAAAAAAATCCTACAACTTTCCCGCTGAAAATTAGTTTTTTGAGTATGTTTCTTCTTGTGAATATAATATCCTCAATTATGCAATAAGTTATGAAAACATCTTTAAGAGTTTGCAGGTGAATGAAGAATCTATTTGCACTACAGGACCCTGGATACATATTGGTAAAAATTACACATTTTATTAATTTAACATATTAAAAGATTCAAGAGTTATGGGCTGGGAAACATTTTTAGTTCAGCAGCTAAATTTAGATCTATTATTAGTTTATATCTAAATCTTTTTGCCTGTTTGGCCCCCCACTTGAAGATCAATGGTCCAGCATACTGCTTTTCTATTACTTAGGCCCCTTATGATAGCAAGCAAGGGCAAGTGTTGTTAATCTGTTGTTTATTGTGATTACATATGTAGCGGTGCGAGTCAGTGCTTCAAATAGCCCTCTTTGCTCCTGCCCAGGGGGCGCGCCTTCTGGGAAAGCGGTAAAGAATGCGGCTACCACCAAAAAGATCTTGGTTCGACTCCCGGCGCTTCACGGCCACTCTCGCACCGTTACACATACATTCACGTAATTTTCGTAACACTGAGTACATTTTTTCAGAGATTTTTCGTATAGTTAGTTCTTACTCTATATAACTTCAATTATTATTCTTATTATCGAACGCATTCTTCGAACAAATCCTTTTTTCGAATTATTAGAACATAATTCGAAAGAAATATTATTTCACAACTAATTTTTCTTCCGAATTATGTTTTAGTATCACATCACTATTTTTCTTTCGAATTATGTTTTAGTATCGCATCACTATTTTTTTACTTCAAAAACTATAACAAAGTTTAATTCTAATGAAATTCCCTTAATCTTCTGTTTTACATTCCGATAACATTATATTCTAACAAGCAAAATAACGATATATCATTAACATTAAACAAAAATAGCAAGAAAATTAAGCAAAATAGGGCTCACTTGATCTAAATTAAGTGTAGACTGGACACCTGGCTCGGTATTGATGTGAGGAATTTTTAATGATCCATCTTTAATAATGAGTACCTCTCCCTCCAATTTCTCTTTATTGTCTGAAGAGATGTGCATTCCGTTCATTCCCTTCTTAAAACGTTCAGCATCGAAAAAAAAAAGTATCATTACTTTTTTTTTTTGCATTTTAATTTTTAAAACCGCACAGTTCATAACCACATTTTTTCAAAACATATAGCAGATTTAATGGAGTTCATATTATTTTGAACAATATTTCAAGTTGAAAATATTTTTTCAGCTTTAAACTACAGTGACACATATACACAGGGGAAAATTGGTTAATATACTTGAAAAGTAAATGTTAAACAAGATGTTAGTCCAGAATTTAGGGAGTTTATTTTCCTGTACAACAACAAAGATTTTTCAAACATCGGTTAAATCTCTCTCTTAAATGGTTTCGACTTCAAATTGCTTCAAATGTATGTTTTTAACATTTATAACCGATTTCTGCTCACAATACAAGTTTCTTTTATTTAAAAAAAAACTTAGTGAATGCAAAAACAATATTAAAATTATTCTTACACAGACATCATGTTTGTAAACGTTTTATACATTTTAAAATAAACATTTTGAATTCAAGCTTTTTTTTTATTCGTACATGAGTTGAAATTCAAGGAAAACAAATTGTAGAACTGAATTACATCAGATTTTCTCACAATAAAACATTTCAAATCTGCACAGGTAAAAAATAATAAAGTAAGAACAATTGTTATACAATACTTCTCTCTATAAATGTGGCTAAATTTCAACTTTTCGGGACTCTTTATTATTTATTGTTGTTTTTGTTGTTATTATTATTATTCTTTATTAATTTTTAAACAAAAACTGTATTCCTTAAACTTTAAGGGAAAAAATCTTAATGAATCATTTAAATCAAAAATAAAATTATTTGTGGCTTTTTTTTTTTTGGTGTCTGATCAGGATTTGTATAGGATTCGAATTATCTCGTACAGTCTACCATTTTTTAAATTTTTTGACGGTTTAATACTGAACTAAAATTTGTTCAAGTCAATAATTTAGGTATGGGAATGAATTGTCATTTCCGGCATACGCGGTATCCGATCCCTTATTTGGACAACATTGTAAAACATACTGTGTAAATAAATAGCACGAACCAATTAAAAAAAAAGAGTTAACTGACATACATAATGAAGCAGAGAATTTTCCCTATAGTTAATACTAAAATCTTACAATAAGTGACGTTACATTGGTAATACACATAATGAAATAAAACATTATAATTAAGACTAATGAGACTTATGTGACTGCTGTAAAGATAATGTTTACTTTTCATATTTTAAATTTAGCTCACTTGAATTTCAAGACTTAAATTTTAATTCTCAATGTTTTTCATTATGTTTTTATAACGAGTTTCTCTTTTGTTGAATTAAATTTTTTAAATACTTTAAAGCTTAATATTATTTTTTAAAATTCAAATATTAACAAGAATTTTAATTTTTGAATTTTAAAAATATCGTTTTCTCTCTTCTCTTAATATAAAAAATTCATAAGATTTCGCTCACTCGAACTTTCATTACCGTTACTGAACAGGAAAAAAAAATGGCTCGTGCAAGAAGTTGTATTTTTCAAACTTCTATTTCTTTCTGTTTTTTTTTTTTAGTATTAGCTTTATTTATGTTTAAAACAGTTTTAATCGATGAAGAGTACAGTGCAACGCTGTCGATTAAAAAGACAGAACAAAATCGTATCAAGCTCTGTTATTACGAGAACAGAAGACTTTCAACGAACAATTGCAAAAAAGCTTGATGCAATAAGCAAACAATAGTACATAGTATTGTTGTGAGTTATTACTTAAATGTAAATGTTTCGTAATTTAATTATGACTGACCCAGTAATGTCTATTAAATTGGGTAGAATAATCTTGTGGAGAGTGACATTTCTGCGACGCTGAGAGTCAATGCAGAAAAAACAGTTTTACAGAGATTGTACGGCAATATTTCCAGATACCTCCGAACTTACACACGCATTCTATTTTTGACCAAAGCAGTCAAAAACGCGTCAGTTGACGACAAATGGCGTCACTTCCGTTTGTTTATTTCTTTCGTTTCATGTTGATTTTTTTTTTTCATTACACCAAAAGAAATAGAATTTAGTTTGATTTAAAGATGTTTAAATAAGTCCTTTTTAGCCTACTTTAAAGTTAAAAGTAGAAAAAACAAGAGGTTCTATCTAGAACTATACGGACCTTCTTTTTCATATACACCATAATCAAATTTATAATCTAGCTATCTTTTTCTTTTTCTCATTTAGCTTTAGCTTTTAATTGCTTCAAACCTTTTCAACGGTTAATACATATTATTCATTCATTCATGCATTCATTCAATCATTTGTTCGCTCATTCTTGTTTTTAGTCATTCATCCATTGATTTATTCATTCATTCATTTATTTATATATTCATTCATTCATTCATTCAGGAATATCCTCTAAAATCCAGATTTAAAAAAATACTGGGACAAAAGGATTGTTTCGTTCTGGATGAACTTCGAATCTGTACATCTTCTACTTCATAAGGTCTTTCCAATAAAGTTTGTTCCAAGCAAATCCGTCTATTAGATCAGGATTTATATAGAATTGAAATTTTCCCGCAAGTGCCAATGTTAATATTTGCCAATGTAAATTGTTCCCGCAAGTGTCAATGTTAATTTGTTCAAAATTGAACAAAGATTGTTCAAATCAAAAAATATTTTACGCCGAGAACTCTTTCCTATAAACTTATCGGAAGGAACTTGGATCTTAAGTTCAGGGTTTATATACTTTACCTTCATAATTCCGATAAGTGCTAATATTAAAATTCTTTGATCTGAAAAATTGTTTAAATCAAAAAGTAAAATATGGAAATGAAATGTCCTCACCAAGATCTTTCTAAAGCAAAAAAAAAAAAAAAATTACTTATCGGACAATTCTCTCAAAAGTTACTAAGGAGGAGGACAGACAGACCGACAAGCATTTTCCCCTTTAAAAATATCATTAAAGACAAAAAAACTGAAAATAAATAAAAGAATTAAATAAAGATTTAAAATTTTTAAAAAATGAGCTGGACCCGTGTTGGCCAGTCGTAACCTCAAAAATACATTTGCTTGGAACAAACTTTATCCGAAAGAGCTTATGACGTACAACATGTACAGACGAAAAGTTCGTCCAGACTAAGCGAGCTTACCATCTAATGAAAACTTTTGATATGGATTTTTTGAGGATAATTTTGAATGAATGAGTGAATGAATAAACCAGTGAGTGAAAGAAAGAATGATTAAGTGAGTGAATTATTGAATAAATTAGTGAATGAATGAATAAATGAGTACATGAATTTATGAGCGAGTGCATTAAGAAATAAATGTATGAACGAGAAAAAAATATTAGAACAAGCTCGAGGAAGCATTGTAAATGTTGATCATCATAAAGCCGATAATTGTTATGATAGATTTTTCAAAAAAGGAACTAAGTTATATTCATATTATTTTCCAGTTACCCTATTAGTTTTGCTGTATGATATTATTGAAACGTATTTTCATAACTACTTTTCAATTTAAAGGTAACGAACACTGTTAAAAATTTCCATAAGAAAATAGTAAAATAACCATTTATTTGATTGTTATTTTACCATATTTAATTACAACAGTTGAATAACCATTAAAAAGATGGTACTCAAGCCGCTGATTGCGAAAAAAATAGTTTATTCTCTGTTTATCCTAAAAAACGTTTAACTAACCGTAATTTTCAAGCGCTCAATAAGAATCGGGCGTCCATCTTGGTTGCGAAACCTTACCTGTCGTACGTTGTTTTAAAATAGGAATACGGATTTATCAGTTAAAATCTGCATGTGTACATAAAAAAAGTGGCTTAAGCAGTGGTTACTAAATAGAAACACATACACACCTAAATCAAAAATTGGAGACATCGGATTCCCGAACTGTTTGCGAATGAGCGAACCCGTCATTTGAGCTGCTGAAGCTTGTTTGTATTTTAATTTTTGAAGCAAATAAAATGATTTTCGCCAATATACAATAAATTTAGGCCAAAAATGAGTTTGAATCCCAATTAAAAAGTAAAATTTCCATTTTAATGCACATTACTTGTTGGAAAAGAAGATTTATTGATGCATAAACAACAGCTGTACGTGGTGAAGATGGCCGAGTGGATAGCGAGCAAGTGTTGTACGCCACACAGCCGGGGTTCGAGTCCCAAGCACTTCGTCTACGGTTTCTACGCCTGGAAGATTCTACGCTTCGAAATAATTCAAAAACGGACAAAATTTTGTTTTGAAACCGTTTTTAAATGGTTATAAAACCGTAAACTTTTGTATTTACGGCTTTTTAACCAAGTTGATTAGAAATGGTTAGGTCCCGTAAAGATAGAAAAATGTTCCAAACCGTAAATTTAACGGTGAATTAGATGGACAGACTGCTGCCGGTCATTTAACCGTCATTTCATGATGAAATTTCTAACAGTGAATGATTTTAAATGATTGAATTATTTTAACCTATTGTAATGCCTGAATTCTTTTTAGAATAAGTAGTTATTTTTTTGTAATTAATAAATTGTGCTTCTTTTTTATGTCACAAAATAACGTTCACCATTCCTCAGAGTCTTCTGAACTTTTGAGATAAATCTTGGGAGTTTTTATCTCATGAGGTTGGTGGGTGTACAAACTCTATGATGATATGCATTTAAATGTTTTCAATGAGATTTATTTTTTTCTCATCCTACTCACCTGGGCAGTTCCGGTGGTGGGTTTCGCTTCAAGAGGCCTCATGAGGGCTCCGAAGACGGCGCAGTTCAGAGCGAGGCCGGACAGGATGAGTAGGGCTCCCTTCCAGTCGTAAGTATCCAGCAGAAATTGTGTGAGAGGCGCGAACACGAAGGCACCCATGCCGGACCCGCACACTGCCAGGCCCGTCGCAAAGGCTCGACGAGTCGAGAAATAGTAGCCAACAGAGACAATAGCTGGCAAATAGATCAAGCCGAATCCCACGCCTAAGAGAGAGAAAAAAATATTAACTCACGGTTAAAAATTTCTGTAAAAATACAGAAAAGAAAATCGAGTATTTCTGAAAATTTACAATGAACTTGTTTAAAATCAAATAATCAAGTTTCTTGATAATAGTTTCTCAATGAAATTCTTGTTTTCCCGCCCTCAGTACAATTATAGAGAAAGATTTGTTACATTACGTAAGTAGCCGTTAAAACGCTAAGAATCAACATTCTCGGTAATCTGTGGTTACTAGTTTAAAAATTGTCAACAAATGCATTACATATTGTTGGAGTACGGTTTATTTGCAGCCTAGCCCTCGACAGCAAGTCATCCTAACTGCGGAGGCATCTTTGGCCGAGAGCGGTCTGAGGAGCAAGAACCACAGCAGCGTGTGCTGAAGTTCTGGACTCGCCTGCGACTTTGTGTACCAGAGATAATAATTCAGCGTACCCGCAGAGGGGAGCACTACTGAGGCACAACAACTGCCAATGCACAAAGTGTTTGTTCTCTGTTCCCTGTAATTTTGCGTCAGACTCTGGATAAATGATTTCCAGGAGGTTCTCACATCTTTTTGGGCAAAAAGTTTTTACGGTGCGGAATCCATGACTATATTTATCAACACGTCTTATAGTACTCTCTTTATGTTTAATGAGTAATCGACTTCTTATTTAACTATTTGGCTCCATATTTAGCTATGTTTAACGAACTATTTTATATCTAACTACATTACGATGAATCTTAACTCGTCTAATAACCAGCTCCCTTTTCTTCCCGTTCACTACCTGCTGGACACCGAAGAATCTCAGACGTGCCTTCTTGACAGATAATGTAAAGAAATGCACTTGTTGCATTTCTTTACATTACTGATATGTATCAATATTGAACGGATTCATCAACAAGTCGACTACATCTACTTTTTAGCTTATTTTTCTTCCTATCTCATTACTCCCCCCCCCCCCCCAAACAAAAGTTAGTAAATAAATAAATGAAATATGAAACTGTGCATGAGAGCCATAGTACCTTAAGTCAATTTTTCGAGTTTCACTTTTAATGGTCAAGTAGAGTACTAACGAGAAAGCCAATAGCTCATGGTAGACTCCGAACTTTTAAAGCTCCCATTGGATATCTTTACTGTAAGGTTCGCACTGAAAAATCTAGTTTTACAGTACTTATAATGTTTGTTTATTAACTTCATCGCAAAAACTCGAAAAATGGTCTTAAGATAATGGCTGTCAGGTACAGAGATAGAATTCTAATATCTAAATACAGTGATGCTATATTTATAGCTCAAATTTATGTTGAATCAGGCACAATATCATATAAAAATAAGAAAATAAGAGGAGCTTAAAAATTAATTCAGATTCCGCCATTTTGAATGTCTGCTATGGCTGCAATATCCAAAATTTAAGATGGGCTCCATATTGAAAATTAAATCTTCATAACTGAATAGTATATGCGCACCAAGTTGTATACTTATGTCACTAAAGGCACAGCTATTACTTTTTTTTGTCATATATCTGCTGACAATACAATTCACAGCAAATTAATGAACATATCTGACAACATTGAAATAATGCTTGCAGGTGAGCTTCTGAGTTCTTTACTTGCATTAAACGTAAAAGAATCAACTGTGATAGAGACAAGGTCCGGCTTTTAAGACGTGTATGATTTATTTGTTAAAAAAATATGTGTACATAATTTTGAAAAGCGTTATACAAATTATAAGTAGGGGAGGATGGGGTAAAATGGGTCACTTTTTAAAAAACCCAAAATAGTAAAACTTGAAATTGAAATTTTTAAACCAATATTTTCAATGTTATTTTTCAATGTGTTGGCAACATTTTTTATTCTAAAAAAAAGTTAGGTTCTTAAATAAGGAAATACAATTTTTTTTTTTTAAACTTTGGATGATAGTGTGCTAAACACATGGCTTACCAACTTTTGAAAAGCTCTATATTTTATCAAATAACAGCCAAAATTTAAAAGATTTCCTCACTGAGAAACTTTGGAGAACAATGCCAGTGGATCACGTAAAAAATTAAATATTTTCTTTTTTACATCAGTTTTTCTTGGATGGCGTAAAATGGGTCATGGTTAGGTTTAGGTAGTTCTCTTCTCTTCTTTTTTTTAATTAATTTACTCTGATATACCTAACTGCAACAAGTTCCTAAATTTAAACAATATATTTTGCTTATTTTATTGAATTTAAATGTAAAAAAAAATTTCCTAAAAAATATCATGTTGTGAAGTAGAAAAAATCATGTGATCATGGTAGAGAGAAGTGATGTTGTTGAAGTGTTATGTGAACCAATATGTAACAATCGAGAACAACATTATTTTAATATTTCAAGGTAATCATAATTCAAAATCTTTCTAAATATGTTACACTTTCTTTTCCATTTCAAAGTAATAAATAACTTTTTTCAGCATTATTTTGCATTATGACTAAATTTACCCCAAGGTGACCCATTTTACCCTACGATGGGATAAAATAGGTCACAGATTGTACGCTCAGTTAAACTATTTCATAATTAAATAAATAAATGTTAAAATTACATAAAATTGATCTAAAGGAATTCAACGTTAAGATGAAATTGAAAAGGAATTTGAAATATTTCCGGTTTTGTTGCTGTGAAGCTTTGAATATGAAAATAGCTATAAAGTGATCCATTTTCGTCACCTGATCTTAACTAATTTGCTTATCCATTCGTGCACACTCACCCGCCATTATTCCATACGTAATCATAAGGACATCAACAGATGGCGCGAATATTGATAGAAGAAATCCCAGGCATGAAACGATGCTGCCAGCTATAGTCACAGGTCGGCATCCAAACTTGTTGGTCAAGGCACTCACCACAGGCCCTTATCAAAAAGAAAAATGAATAATCATGATTCCTTATGTGCTTGTTTTCAGTGATTAAAATTAAATCTTCAAACATTCACACTCTCAAAAATAGAATCCTCATTTTCGACAATTCTTCAATCGTCTAGAAAATTTCGTCACTTATAACGATTCTTTCCTCGTGCGATCACGTGACTTAAAAAAGTTACTACGCAAATTTCGCCAATTTGACGAAAGGTTTACTCGGAGCATTTTTTACGAAGCCATTTCGTCAAATACGATGAAAGCTTCGTGAGATTTGAGCATGCGTTTCTGAGAGGGCATTCTTCTTCTTTTCCGAACTAACCATTCACATTCAGTTTTAAACTCGGAAATCTTTCAAGAAAATAAATTTTGTCATGTCTTCATTTTAAAATAAGATCACCCTCTAAAACTCATGCTCAAATCTGACGAAACTTTCGGTGTATTTGGCGAAATGGCTTCGCAAAAAATGATCCGAGTAAAAATTTCGTCAACTTGACGAAATTTGTTCAAGCCATATTGAAAAGTCACGTGATCGCGCAAGGAAAGAATCGTTGTGAATGACGAAATTTGTCTTGACGATTTGAGAATCCTCGAAAGGGAGAGTTCTATTTCTAAGAGCGATGTTTTTCAAACAGTATAATAATAAAAATAACTCAAAGAGATAGAAAAGATTTAGTTCATTGTGGAGAAATAATTATCTTTGAGGTTTTCCCAGCATAATCTTCATAGGCTCATTACTATTGTGTATATTCTATTTAACCCTTTGACTGTTAACGGCACATACATGGCCCAGTCTTAAAATTCAAGTTATTTATGCGGGTTTAATTTATAACCTAGATAATGTTAATGTTAACTAATAAATGAAGTTTCCTAAAAGGAAACATAGTTTCTAATAGTTGATGTTTCCCAACATTAACTATAAGTTTCAGACATATATTCCAGCTTGGCAATTGTAAACCGTTTGAGAACAAATATCTGCACAAGATTTAATGTATTTTTGAACTCTAGATTTAAGGATAATTTAATGATAGACAATATTTTTGAACTAGAAAACAGGAATTGATGCATTTTTGAATTTCAGTGTTTATCCACATGGTAAACGTTTTTTATTTATTTTTTTACATTTTTATTTGTTGATTTGTTTTTATTTTTATTACTTTTTTAAATTCATATTTAAACCAGATTAAAGATGGAATAAGCCTTAAATAGCGTTTTGCAAATATGACAGTCATAAAAATCATAGAAATATAATGGTTATGCTAGGGTCTCAGTGGCTGAGAGTAAGGCTCCTATGACTCTGGGCTCCTATAATTTGTGGTGGCTATCGCTGAGAGGTCTTGCGAACTTGCACCTACCTACCTGAGTTCACCCCAGACGGAGGGTTCGATTCCCTCTCTTGCTCTGGAAGTTTTTCATCACTCCCTCTATGATTTGTAAATGTTATAATCTATCTTGTACCTTACTTTAAGAGGCACAGGAAACGTACAACCGCACTAATTTTGCACATGTTTAATTCAAATAAATAAGTAAAATGATACTTTTATGATTATGAGTAACTAGTTAAAAAGATTTAAGTGTATCATGCCTGCACTTAAATAGCAGCCGGATAACAAAGATCCAATCCAAGATGTCTGCCCCTTCGGAGATCCATAGAAATCAACAAAGTGAATCAGGAAAATACCAAAGCTGTAGGCGATGCCATCGACTACTACATTGCAGAAAAAAGAAGCTACGACGATCATCCATCCGTAACCACCGTCTGGAGGCTCTGGAATGCTGGACCACCATTCCTCTGTCACACCTCCCTCATCCACGCCGACCAGGGTGCAGGGCAACTTAGGTGGGGCTGTCGTCAAAGAACTCCATACTTCACCTTCTTCTTCTTCTTCTGTCTCCTCAGGGACACCTTTCATCGTGCCTGAAATACAAGAAAGATGTGCATGAAGCTCGTAAGCAAATCAGCAAATGAAATCCATAGAGACACTGCGTTGATAGAAAACTAACTATAAAAGACAAAAATTCAACAGTCTTTCACACATTAAAATAATCATCTCATATGAAATCTGAAATCGGAGTTTTTTTTTATGGCATACAATGAATATTTATCAATTCGAGATGGGAGGCATAAGAAATACGGTTTGAGGATGAACTATTTTCGTTCATGACAGCTGCAAAACGATAAAACTTAAGTAAAGTGAGAAACTATATTGCACTGTTAAAAATTTCCGTAAGAAAATAGTAATAAAACCATTTATTTGATTGTTATTTTATCATATTTAGTTACAACAGTTGAATAATCATTAAAAAGGTGGCACTCAAACCGCGGATTGTGAAAAAAATCGTTTATTCTCTGTTTTTCCTACACTGTTAGAAATTTCATCATGAAATTACGGTTAAATGACCGGCAGCAGTCTGTCCATATAATTCACCGTTAAATTTGCGGTTTGAAACATTTTTGTATCTTTACGGGATCTAACCATTTCCAATGAGCTTGGTTAAAAAGCCTTAAATACAAAAGTTTACGGTTTTATAACCATTTAAAATGGTTTCAAAACAAAATGTTGACAGTTTTTGAACCTTTTCGAGACGTAATAACCGTAAACGAAGTGCTTGGGACTCGAACCCCGGATGCGTGGTCTACAAGCCTTGCTCTCTATTCACTCTGTCACCTTCACCACGTAAAGCGGCCGTTTATTTATCAATAAAACTTCTTTTCCAACAAGTAATGTGCATTAAAATTGTAATTTTACTTTTTAATTGGATCTAAACTCATTTTTGACCTAAATTTATTGTATATTGGCGAAAATCATTTTATTTGCTGCAAAAATTAAAATACAAACAAGTTTCAGCAGTTCAAATTATGGGTTCGCTCATTCGCAAACAGTTTGGGAATCCGATGTCTCTAATTTTGATATATGTGTGTATGTGTTTCTATTTAGTAACACCACTGCTTAAGCCACTTTTTTCTTCTTTTTTTATATACACATGCATATTTGAACTGATATCATATTTTAACGACAACGTACGACCGGTAAGGTTTCGCAACCAAGATGGAGCCCGATTCTTATTGAGCGCTTGAAAATTACGGTTAGTTAAACTTTCTTTAGGATAAACAGAGAATAAAAAAAATTTTCACAATCAGCGGTTTGAGTACCATCTATTGAATGGTTATTCAACTGTTGTAAATAAATATGGTAAAATAACAATCAAATAAATGGTTATTTTACTATTTTCTTACGGAAATTTTTAACAGTGTAAAGAACGTCAAACTAATCGTAATTTACAAGCGCCACTAGGTCTCGTAGTCAATAAGAATCGGGCGTCCACTTTAGTTGTGGAACCTTACCGGTCGTACGTTGTTGTTAAAATGTGAATAAAGATTTAACAGCTCAAATCTGCATGTGTATATACAAAAGAAGAAAAAGAAAGTCGCTTAAGCAGTGGTTACTGAATTACTGAGTGTGTATGTGTAACTGAGTGGTTACACATACACACGTAAATCAAAAATTTGGAGACATCGGATTCCCGAACTGTTTGCGAATGAGCGAACCCATAGTTTGAAATGTTGAAGCTTGCTTGTATTTTAATTTTTGCTGCAAATAGAATGATTTTTGTCGATATACAGTAAATTTAGACCAAAAATGACTTTAGATCCAATCAAAAACTGAAATCTTAATTTTAATTTAGTTTACATGTTGGAAAAGAAGATTTATTGATAAATAAACGGTCGCTTTGTGTGGTGTAGATAGATGACCGAATGATTAGAGCGCAAGGTTGGTAAAAAAAACCTTTTATCTTTGTCTAATTTTAGCATTTATTACTGAAGTAATATCAGTAACTGTTTTTGAAAGGAATCTGTACACAAAATTGATTGAGAGAAGTACCATAGATATAAAACATATTGCACATTGATTAAAATATTACCAGTACTTTAAACTATTGCTAAGTATTTTAAACTTTAAAGAATTACAGCCCAGCTAATGATAATTTCAGATATACAGTTACTGGCTAAATTAATAAACGCACTGTTGAGTTTTCGTAATTTCATAACTCACTCCGATGCAAAACCCGTTTTTTACTTATTTAGTCATGTTTTAATTTACAATGTTTCCTTTCGAGTAAAAATTCGTTTGCTTTTGCATTTAGGGAACTGTCAGCAATTGTAAAAAGAGAAAACCTTTTTCGGATGATCCAGCATGGTAAAAAGCTGTATAGCAGCTGTAAATTTCAGAAAATAGTTTAAGTGTCATTTACAATCATTCTATGCATTTTCGTAAAAATTATATTTATTACTCAAGAAGATTTTTTCCCCAATTCCCTTCACTCGCTTTTAGCCTACTTTCCCGTAAAAATAAAAAAAAATAATAATAAAGCATGAAAGAAGGCTTAATGTATCGAGAAAATATCATTAGAAATCAAGAAAAGTCAAAAATAAGTAATTAAATAAAGATTGAAAAATAAAAAATTTGAAAGTAGGGTTTTGAGATGGGGTAAATGGTAAGGGTGGATGGAAATGTAAATGGATGGGGTAAATGGTAATGGGGTAAATGGTAAGGGTAAATGGTAAGGGTGTCTGTCGGTCTGTCCCCCTATAATAACTTTTGAACGAATTGTTCGATCCGAAAAATTCTTTTTGCATTCGAAAGATCTCGGCGAGGACATCTCATTTCCATATTTTACTTTTTTATTTGAACAATTTTTTGTTCAATTTTGAACAGTTCAAAAATTTTTAACATTATCGCCTATGGGTGAAAATGAAGCAAATTATGTAAATTCTGGGTACAAGATCCAAGTTCCCATGAACAAGCTCACTGGAAGAAGTCCTTGGCATGAAATATTGATTTGAACAATTTTTGTTCATTTTTGAACAGTTAAAAAAAATTAACATACCGCCTACGGGGAAATTTCAATGCTATATAATTTCTGATCTAACGGACCGATTTGCTTGGGACAAACTTTATCGGAAAGCTCTTATGACCTAAAATATGTACAAATAGAAAGTTCATCCAGAACTAACGAGCCTATTTTCCTATGAAATTTTTTGATCGGGATTTTCAAGAATATTTTTGAATTAATAAATGATTAAATGAATAAGCAAAAGAATGAATGAATAAATGAGTGAATAAATACATGAACGACTTGATAAATGAATGATTGAATGAATATGTATTAACCGTTGAAAAAGGTATATTTGAAGCAATTAAGAACTAAAGCTAAACGAGAAAGACAGAGAGAGAGATAGCTAGATTATAAATTTGAATTCGGTGTATACGGGAAAGTAGGCTCGTATAGTTCTAGACGGAACTTCTTGTTAGTTTATAGTACGCTAAATTTTTCATGAAGCATTACCAAACTTTTAGAAAACTTGACAACATACAAGTGAAGCATAATACTGAAATTTGAAATAAAAGTATGGAATGTTTGATGAATTAAGGGACATTTAACGGAATTATTTTTTTACTGCGCATGCGAGAGAGAGAGCAATTTTTAACTATCATATTTTCAAACACAAGTATACAGGGCAACTCATGAAAAAGGGTCAGTTGAATATTTTGAAAATTCAGAAAGTAATCTGCAATTTAATGAGGTGTATTTCTATATTATTTTTGGAAAAGAGCTACTTTAAGGTGTTGTTCACAAAACAGCCGCATGCCTTTGCACTCACTCAGTGCATCTGTGATATGGGTTATGATAAAAACTGAGTATTTGAGAAGAATTCCTTGCCATTCTTACCAAGAATATGGATGGAGAGGGTTTGTTTACAAAATTTATTTTTTTATCATAAATCAGAACATAAATGCACGGAATGACTGCAAGTACTTGGTAATCCAAGTACCCACATGGCCATTAAACTATTTTTTTTTTAAATTTACAGCTTATTCCTAGCTTCTTACGATGCAGGAACATTCAAAACATTTTTCTCCTTTTTCAATTTGTTGACGGTCCCCTAAGTGCAAGAGCGAATGATTCTTTGCTGGATAGTGTTAACATTGTAAATTAAAACAGAGACCAAATAAGTAAGAAACGGGTTTTTGAATCAGACAGGGTTTTAAGTATGAAATTGCGAAAAAAATGAAGAGCTTCTATGAATTTGGCCAGGGACTGGTTTAAAACTTTTACTTTTGAAAAATAGGAAAATAATTATAGTTAGGAAATTTTTATATGGAAAACAACGTGAGTTCTAGTTGAAAATAAAAGAACTTTTTGCAGCATCGGAAGATGAGGCTGTAAAGGATATCTATCTCCGTATTGCGAATAAATCTCTTTAATTCTTCAAGAGACTTCAATAAAGGTAATCTAAAAGAAACAGGAGATACTGATCAATAGAATAGTGACATGTACTACTATCAGATACTATTTGGTGTAACAACATCGATATTGTAGTCTGAAACAAATCGATCAGATTTCTAAATTCCAGCATTCTACTAAACTTTACAATAGCCAGTACTGTCGTGGTAAGCCCAAATGGTCGTGTAGATAGTTGAGCTCAAAAGGACATTAGCAGCGATTAAAGTTTTGCTCCTCCATGTAATATTTTTGGGGAGGATATTCTTTAAACATGTTTCCCATTCACATGTCTCCACAGAATATTATATTTAGGTAAAATAAGGGACAAAAAATCACGTGGTGGTAGTAACTCCATTATGTCAAAAAGTACCGATACGACTTTTGTGCTTAGCACGCAGAGTAGGTATTTTTTAATAAAAACAGACAAAACAACTAGTAACTTTTTTGTGCAAAAAGTAGTTGAAGACAATGCAACTTTATCAACAGGCAAGATCTATTGACTAAAAGCAATATAAAAATATTTGCATTTAAAAGATAAACTTAAAACAGCAAGGAAAATGGTATCCTTTGGGCAAAATTACTTTCATTGAGCTGCTTAAATGCAATGGTTTCTTGCAAAAATAAGATAAAGAGAGTTTTTGTTTTTGGTTTTTCGTATTTATGACACATACGGATGAAATGCGTGTTTTAAAAAATATCTAAAATAAGAAAAGGAAAATATAAGATCTAAACCATTTAGTCAAAAGTGCAATGGAATACACGAATTCTGCATGCTTATTTACCGAAAAAGTGAGCATTTGTAGGAACCGGAACACTGAAATTGTTCTAAAATGTTTTAATTGTCAGTAAAAGCTAAAAGAAAACATTTGAAAAGAAATATTACCATGTTGTCAGTGTTTCAGTATATACATAAAGTTATTTTCAAAAAATAGGCCTTAAAACAGTCGCATGAACAATTCAACCAGGTTAGAGCTGCAAAGTAACCATAAACATTTTACTCATGGGTATTTAATCCATAAACAAAAGTTACACATTTTCTAAGAATAAATGTTCTAAATGCTTATTGCGACGAGAAATTATTTAGTACTTTTAAAAGAACATTTCCTTCCATCACAAATTGTTCTTAATAACCTCACTGCTGAAATGTCAACACAAAACCATAGAGAACCTACTTACCGAGTAAAAGAGTTAGTCTTTCGGGGAAAAAATGTCTATAGTTCCTTCAATTCAACATAGCTTAGAACATAAATAACGATTTCAACACAAGAATGGATCTAGCAACTCTGGAAGCCTACGTGCATTCTGCAAAATCTTGTCCTCAGAAAACAACACTTTCTCTCAGGAAAAGATCGAACCACACATATCGAACAAGAAAAACACTTGAAGCACTTAGAAGCGCCTAATCCAAATAAACGACCAGACACCAAAACATTAAAGACTCGCTTCGAAATTCTTTTTTCATCCTGATGACCAGCACTCATTGATGACACCATCCATATCAAATAAGAAAGATACCACGCTTTGTGGTAAGGGGGGAAAAGGTCAACATCGATATCATTTCTCCCGCTATTTATTAGGCCATGGATCTTTGAATGCGCAAGCACTGCAATGATTATTTGATTTGTAATCAATATTAATATTCAACTTCAATTTAGAAAGGCTGTTTTGTAACCCTTCATAAAACCAAAAATATTAATAACTTTCGCAATAAATGACGGAGAAAATCAAAAATAAAGACTGGTTTTTTTTTTTACAAAAAACAACATTTAATGAAAGCTTTAAAATGGTTTATCATGAACCTTTTCATTGTTGAAGAGGTGTTGAAAGACGAAAAGTACAAATATTTAAGCATTATTTATGCAGACTGTCGTACCTCACACACATGAAACACTGCGTTCTTGTTCCCTATTTTATTTAGTATGCGGGATACCAGATTTAAATTAGAACAGCAATTTATTTCTTTCTTCATAATACTTGCAAGTTTACTACCTCACAACGTCTGAACATAAAAAAGCAAACATTTGACTAATTCGCTTTTTTCAGTAATAAATATGCCACAAACTTCAGTGATACAAACTTCAGATACCCTCCATCACTTGGCTTATCCAAAATACATCATTCTCGTTAAAATACGCTCAAATCTGAGAAATTTTGAAAAAAAGCGGAATTTTTTATTTGACTTCAAGGTGATTCTGTTGTCAGTAAATGTTCGGAACCCTCATGTATCTAGCGGCTTTATCGTCTTTACTCAGTGTGTCCATTACGTATAAACTAGCAGCAACTCGGAAAATGGATTTGAGATACTATGGCTCTCAGGTACAGAAATATAAATAATTGGAACTGGTGTATTGTTCCTTATAATGCTTGGCATTATTAAATTGGATATCCAAAAACCAAAGAGAATTGATCGTACCGTCGATGTTCGGGTAAATTCATCGATTCTAAAACTTCAGCTCTGAGAAATTGCCAATTTAAAATCTCGAATGCTTCGCGAAAAATAGTGAAAGTAATTTTTGAGACTAATTTCCCCAGTAGGGGTTTACTGGTGTATCTTTTAAATTGTATAAGTGTTTTCTATCATGGAATAATTCATTGTAAATTCTAATTGAACGCAGTAATCTTTTTTTTCTTTTTGACTCCTAGCGACTTTTATCGAAACGTCGAGGATGTATAAGCAGGTTACAAAATGTCAAAGTACAACTAACGCAGTGCGAAGGAAAAGGGTGTAAGAAACAAAGGAAAGTCATGGAAAAACGAGAGTAAAATGCTAATCACATAGGAGCTTTAATAAATCACACTGCATAGTAACACCTTTCAACCCCTCCCAGGTGGATTCAAGAATAATTTCTGAAGGGAGCACAGGGGAGTGAAAAGTGGTTCTCCATCATAAAATTTGTCATAATAAAGTTGTCATAAGAGTTTTTGTGTTTTTAAGATCTCTAAAGCACGATAAACTCACATTTGTACAAAAAAATACTCTAATCTACTTTGAATGAAGATGTACAATGCTTTTCAAGCGCTTTAAGCTAATTCAACAGTATAAATCATTTTCACCAAATGCTATAGCAATGAGGCGTATTAATTAGAAACTTTGTCATAAGGATTCCTACCCTGCAAAAATTTTGTTGTGTAGTTGCCGCCATTTTTGGTGTAACTGAACATCCTTTTTGATGTTCAGTAACCCTAAAGTTGAAAATTATTCATTTATTGATGTGTCTGTCTGAACAAATATGGACAGATATGGACATATCATGCATTTTTTTAGCACATGAAATTCGTTAACCCATTTATGTATCAAAAATTCACTACAATTATTCATTTATCCTATTTTCATTGAATGAGCAATCGTAATGAAATATCGAAACGTAACAAACTTCGTGTGCCTTTAAAAATTATACTGTCTATATCAGTGGTTCCCAAAGTTATCTGGGCCCCGACCCATCTAACAAAAATTTCCAATCTTGGCTGTCTCAGAGAAGAGAGGGCACAAATATTGTTAGGCTAAATATGTATAGCCTGTAACAAAGGAGAGACTGAGGATGCAGTAGTTTGATTTTATTACAATGTTGACTGACTAAAGTTTTTCTCAGAAGGCAGGACCAGAGATCATTTTTTGCTTAGTGGCTGTGATTGAATCACAAAAATGATTTTACTCAAATATATTTTATGTTTTGTAAGAGTAGTTTCGAAACTTATTTATGTTATCAATAAAAATTCAATATATTTTGTCACAAAATAGATCAGTATCTTCCTTATCATTTGCAGAAGTTACACCCGAATTTGCAGAAGTTACACCCGTTTTTCTGAGATTTTGAAAAAAAAGTACGATTTATCACTAGTGGGTAGCTAGTAGTTATTATTTACATCTAGTGGGAACTTTATAAAGCATTTCAATCTCTCTTCTCGAAAATTATTAATTTATACAGTAAATATTAAATAACAGTAATATCTTGAAAAATAACTTGAAAAATAACCGTCTTGAAGAAACGGTAAAGAGTCCATTTTTTATCATTTTAAATTCATTTTATTCCTCCTTGGTGAAAAAGTATACATAATGGCCTTGGTGAATATTTTACAGATGATTAGTTTTAAATTCAATAAAAATAAAGTTCTTCTCGTGGCGGTAAAAAATCATAGCGGCAACGAGAGATGAAGGAACAACCTGTTCCACAAAGCTTGCGAAAGAACAGAATGGAAGAATGAAAGAATGGAACAGATTACCTGCCTAAGCATGCGTTTAAATACTCAGGCGCATTTGCATGATATTCCATCCTCGCATTTCCCGATGTTAAAAAGCCAGCCAATCCAAATCAAGCATAGTCATTTTATGACGTTATGCAAGCACGTGTTTAACATCGGGTAATGCGTCACAATGATGGAATATTTGTGACTTTGCAAGACAAAAATTACAAGAAATTCCTAACAATGGCCCGCCTCTTGCAAAGCACAATTTTCACAATTGTAATAAAATACAAAAATCACTTACAAATTTTCAAAAGTTCAATCAAAAAAAAATTTTTTTTTTTAATTTGTTTCTTCTTGAAACAATCACAAGATGGACACGTACAACTACACTCAGAAAGTTTAAGCTAAAAAGTCTTTAAGGAAAGAATTCAATTTATTTTTGTTTAAAGCTTTAGTGAAAAGATCTGCAAAATTTTCTTTCTTATTAATGTAACTTAACCTAAACAGTTTTTCTTCAATTAAATTTCTTAAGAAATGCAATCTTACATCGATGTGCTTAGTTCTGCAATTCTCTATGGATAAATTAGAAAAGTTTATTGCAGCTTTATTGTCGCAGAGTAAATTAAATGCAGGTTTTATATTGATTAAATTTAATTTTATGATTTCATTCAAAATGCTAATAATCCATGTAAGCTCTTTCGCCGCCTCGGTTAAAGAAACATATTCCGATTCCATAGTAGATAAGGTGACACATTTTTGTTTAAATGTTTTCCAGATGATAGGAGACTTATCGATGAATATAATCATACCTCCGACTGAAATTCTGTCATCGCGATTAGCAGCAAAGTCTGCGTCACTAAAACATTGAACTTTTAAATCTGAAACATTTGATAGACACAATTTTAAAGAACTTGTTTGATGCAAATAACCTAGAATTTTAAGAAGAACGTTCCAATGCACAAATCCAGGATTCGACTGAAATTGTGATAAGATATTCACTGCGTAACTTAAATCAGGCCGAGTTCTACTGGAGATAAAAGAAATACAGCCTAAAATATTACGGTATGGAAATTTAGACATTAATTCAATTTCTTCTTTTGAATCCGGGCATTGATTCTTTGAAAGTATAGTTCCAACTCCTATAGGCAAAGAAACAATCGGATATTTAAATTTCTTATAAGTTTCACATACTTTAGTGATATATGATTGTTGATGTATAAATAAATTGCCATTGGTTTCTTCAAACTCTACTCCTAAAAGTTTGCGAGTTTTACCAAGAACTTTTTATATCGAATTTTGATTTAAGTTTTACAATTACATTATTTAAACAATTTTCATTTTTGCAAAATACAACAATATCATCCACATAAAGTATTAAAACAACATTATTTTCATATATATACACACACAATTTGCCCAATATAATTTTGTAAACCCTAAAGTTAAAAGTACACCGTGAATTTCGTTAAACCATTCTCTCCCAGATTGATGTAAACCGTGCAACGCTTTATTCAATTTACACACATAATCGGTTCTTTGTGGATTTTTAAATCCTTGAGGTTGTTCCATATAAATTGCTTCCTTTAGAGGAGCGTATAAATATGCACATTTTACATCATTCTGGTTGTTTAACACTTCATTTTACAAACTAAAATTGAAAATAACATGCGTATTAATGAAAAATTAACAACTGGGCTAAAAACTTCGTCGTAGTTAATACCTTTTATTTGCTTGTGACCTTGAGCACAAAGTCGTGCTTTAAAAATGACTGTTTTCCCTTTATCATTTAAAAAAAAAAAAAAAAAAAAAAAAAAAAAAAAAAAAAAAAAAAAAAAAAAAAAAAAAAAAAAAAAAAAAAAAAAAAAAAAAAAAAAAAAAAAAAAAAAAAAAAAAAAAAAAAAAAAAAAAAAAAAAAAAAAAAAAAAAAAAAAAAAAAAAAAAAAAAAAAAAAAAAAAAAAAAAAAAAAAAAAAAAAAAAAAAAAAAAAAAAAAAAAAAAAAAAAAAAAAAAAAAAAAAAAAAAAAAAAAAAAAAAAAAAAAAAAAAAAAAAAAAAAAAAAAAAAAAAAAAAAAAAAAAAAAAAAAAAAAAAAAAAAAAAAAAAAAAAAAAAAAAAAAAAAAAAAAAAAAAAAAAAAAAAAAAAAAAAAAAAAAAAAAAAAAAAAAAAAAAAAAAAAAAAAAAAAAAAAAAAAAAAAAAAAAAAAAAAAAAAAAAAAAAAAAAAAAAAAAAAAAAAAAAAATCAAAGGTGAAATCTTCGTCTTTCCATCGATAGATAGATTGGACAATCCCTTCATATTCTACTGGAAGATATCTTATGAAATGCTTCATAATACCTTGAAACAGGCTTACCGGCGTCTTTTAGCTGTAGAATTATTTTTCTTAATCTTGAAGAATAAATATTTATTTCTTCGCAGTCTTCAATTCGGCAAGAAAAGAACTGGTCGGTCAGTCCGATGACACGTGCTCTAGAATCTGGGCGAAAATGTACTTCTAATTTCTTCCATGCTTCATTTGGTTTCTCAATATCGCTGATGATAGGCTTGTACTCTGAACTTACGTTTAAATAGATTAAACTGAATGCTTTATCACTTCGCTTTCTAAAGTCTTGCAAGGAAGCCGAGTCTTTTTCCGGTTCAGGTTCACTGCTGGATACAATACGCCAGCAATTTTTGGACATCAGGACGGCTTTTATATCTTCTATCCATGTCGTGTAATTTTCACGGTTTAACTTTAAAGGCTTAGGAAGGCTTAATATTAGAAATTGCCACCCTCAGTTGTTTCTATATTCAACCGAGATCTATAGTTTGTCTTCAAAGAAGCCACAGCAGAAAATCCAGTTTCTCAAAAGTTGTTGAGGATGTTGAAAATGGTAATAGAATGCGAAATGCCCTTGTTTTTAGTGCAGAAAAATGGTCCTCTACTCCTGCCCAAAATTCAAATAGTGATTTATTACTAAATAAATTTTATTAGTTTTTATTAAATTAATTTTATTACTAAAATTACTTGTTTTTACTCTTGTTTTGGCAGTTAGTTCAAAATAATTCAAAAACAGAATCAGTACTCATATACATAATTGTTGTATACATTTTATGGTAAGCGGGGGGCGCGATGAAATTATGATAGAAAATTGGGCCGCGAATACTGAAAAGTTGAGAAACGCTGCTTTAAGACAATAACTAAGTGCATTACCATAACACAGGGTTTCGCAAAGTGTGGTACGCATCCCCCCGGGGGTAGGTGATGAACTTGTTAATCATATGTTTTTATTTCTGTGTATTATTCCTGTGATCTCCCATGGTTAGTTAGTGTCGTGTCCACGCACGAAGCGAGGAAGAATGTGTGCGCATCTCCCATGGTTAAATGTGTTTATTCATATAAGTGAGTAGTTATTTCCCAAAAGTTGTTCTGATTGACTGTATATCCAAGCCAAAGTAGGCCAACATACACACACACCATATATATATATATATTTATTTATTTTCTTTTTGACAAGAGGTACTTCGCATTACAAAAAGTAGAGTAAAGGGTACACAGATACCGAAAGTTTGGGAAACACTGCCATAACATATAAAAGGAAAGGTTCGTTCCTAATTTAAATCTTCCTTTCAATCTGATAGTAAACAATAAATCAAGACATCTCATTTTTTTCAGTTTCCCTATCTCTTTAAAATCTTGGAGCTCGTTTCGGATTCGAGGAAAGTGTGCAGAATGTAAACGTAAACGGATAAGAGAAGGGAGAGAAACACGGCCTATTTGTCAATACTTAAATATTTTCTTTCGATACGAGATAGCAGCAAAGTGAAGACGGATGAAATGATGGGTCGTTTATCGCTCTTGACAGAAATGCTTTAAAACAAAAACATGGAAAAGCAACGGATTGCGATCACACGCTCAATGTTTGTTTTCTTCAATAATTATTTGTTTTATTTTTATTCTCTTTCTACTTCAGCACATTTAGAAAATACACTACTTACAAGATATGAATCCATCTTATAGTACTGTACGAGTATTCAATATCCAGAAGCAGAAAAATTCATTTCATAAAAAAATGCTTTTATTTTTTTTAGAAACAATAAATAAATAAGTGAAATAAAATAAAGTAGTGACACAAGTTGAAAACCTCTTGCTATATGGAGAGATTTAACCAAAATTTATCAGTAGCTTTTGAGAATCACTCTTAAGCAACAAATTGAAACATTTTTTACGTCTTTAGGCTTAAATAAGATTTCAACTCATATTAAATTAATAAATGTGTGCTTGAAATGAGGTCTTTTGCCTCAGTACAATTTTTTAATATTTATTTTAAATTAATGTTCATTTTTCTTTCCTCTTTTTCTTTTTTCATTTTAATGATTGATATAAAGAGCATGAGTTTGAAAACAAAAATAATTAAAATTTTAATAATAACATAGCTAAAATTTTAAAAATACTAATATAGTTGTCGTTTATATGGTGCTTAAGAAATGGTTCTAATTAAGTTACACTAATGATAGGGTTTTTTAAACAGATTGTTTTACTCAATACCAAGAGGTGAGCAGTGATAATGAAATTTTTCTTGCCTTCAAATTTTGTAATCGAGACGCAAATTAAGAGTAGTTAATAACTTTATTATTTTACATCCAGAGACTTCAAATTTGAAATAAGTTTTTTTTTTCATCTGAAATTCCGTGATGATCAAGAGAATATTGTGTATAAGTTTTATGATATTGATTATAAGTACGATGATGAAAAGGTAAAACTTTTCTTTGAAAGAAGATACCAGTTTTAATGTATGCAGATTGCAGACGGCATGGTATCACTTTTGATATGTACCCTACAAAACTATCAATGACTATCATGAATTGGAGATTACAAAAAAATTTAAGTGACTGTTTTGAAGTTTGGCATGTGTAGAAAGGATTTGACAGAAATAAAAAAAATAATGTCAACACAGTGCCTACTACATAACGGTACGTGCTTATATGATGGGCCGTTTTAGTTGCTAATACTTTTCAGTTGCTAATATTATATTTGTGTGAATACTTTTCGTTATAAAATAGTAAATTCATGGCCTTTTCAAAATCAAATCGCCATCCTCAGTAGATGTAGATCAGCATTACTGAAGAAATGCTATCGATCAACGGATATTGTTTTGTCATTATGTATTCATAAATTTTACACTAATTAAAATTTAAACGTTAATTAAGCACAAATGTTTCAAAAGATTGCCTACACGTGTTTCAAGGTTGCACAGAACCCTTTTTTCAATGCAAAAGAAGTGAGATTCTTAATGAAAAATAACCGTCCGAAGAAAACATAATAATGGAGCTAAAATATGAAAAAATTCTCTATAATAGCGTAATCGTCTTTTCGACTCTTCTTGACTCTTCAGTCCTATGACTGACCGTTAATCAACCGTCAGCTGTGTACATAAAAGGTTTTTCAATTGACGTAGGTATATATTGGTGGCCTGTGGAGGCCACGTGGTTTTGCTGGCGTATGGTATTTCTCGCAGTGATGACGTGAATTGGTCATTAAGATCTCCCAATTTGACTCCGCTAGACTTTTTCTTGCTGGGTTTCATGAAAAAGCAGGTCTATGCCAAGGAGCCGCAATATACGGAGACCTTATAGTCAACATAACCCATATCATCGCTCAAATTCGGGTCGATCTATGTGGCACAGTCATTGAAAATTGAACCACTCAGATCCGTGCCACTGTGAGAATCTGGAGGTTGACATTTGAACAATTTTACGTTCCATACAAAATGACATACATGGGCCTTTCAAACCTAAAAAAAAATCGTTAATACCTCACACAATAGCTTGTTTTATTCCATTTCAACATCTACAGCCCATAATAAACAACCCATTAATTCATTTGTTATTTTATGAGTGCTCAATTATTCAAGGGATTTTCTTTTTATGATGTTTCATGAAAATTCACTGCTTCTTTGATGTTGTTTTTCATCTCCAATATTTCCAATAGAAAATAATCTTCCACATCATGCTAAATTAAAAATTTCTTCACATTTTCAGAACTATCTCCCATAATCTGAACGTTCTTTCATTTCAAATTTCAATTTCTATCCTAACTAACTTTCCTATTTCAAGAGTGAAAAAAAAAAAGGATCTGGAACTTAAAAAAAATTATAATTTTCGATCAAAATTTCTCTCTTATGATTCGTGGCGGCGCTGTAAACAAAAGCCGAACTGCGCAAGTACTGGAGCGTGCCTAAAATGTAGAACAGACTTCGATAAACAGATTCAAGGCCACTCATTGACTCGGCGAGGTGTCCTTAGATAATTTTATTATGGAATTTGATGAAGTATGTCGTTTATTAGCTTTTCCAGAAGTTATTTTTGGCAGAGAGCATTTGCTGCGTTTTCCCAAAGCAGTAACATTAAAAGCCTTTCTTTCGTCTCGATACACTTTTAGTTCAAAAATATATGAGTACATATACTAACAAAAAAGACACTTTTTAGAGAATTTAACTTGGTTAATTGGTTTATGTATTATTATTATTATATATTTCCTAAAAATAGAATACGATATTAATTTTCAATGAACTGCATTTTCAAAGCAATTTGCTTTTTAATTAAGTTTGATAAAGCAGTTTTGTGGTGCAGTCAATGAGGGCAATTTTGATCCACAATTTAACTATTTTAACCGCCCCACTCATATTTTAATAGTGTTTTTCTATTTACTAACATAAACTGAAGAACTAAAGTATTCCATATACCCCAAAAAATAACAGATAATAATCATAAAAACTAGTTAAAATGAATTATTAAGCTGTTTCAAAGTGAACCTTCCATTTTGTATGTATATTTGCTGTTTTGTTACTCACTTTCATGGAATGTAATTTGTCTAAACAGTGTTTTGTAAATATTTCAGTCTATTATTAAGAAGAGGTAAAGTTCCTAAAGCAGACATTCTTTATTTAAGTGTAATCGTAAAATAAACGTAATTAATATGTTGGATGTTTTTATGTAGTGGGAATTTAGATGTACAACTCAAAATATATTACTAACATCGTTTATCTTTTTCATTAAAAAAATGATCTCCTCTTTTAGACGTGTCACTTTCTTACACTTGAAGGCGTGCAATTGAAATGCCTGTCATATGCCACCTAATGGCCGTAATACCCTATTAACCGTTAAACAATATGTATCTGAACTAAAGCTAAGCGAAAGACAGAAAAGAAGAGAGAGGAAGTTTTACAAATTTCATATTTGTTTGCCAGAAAGTGGGCTCGTTCAGTTCTGAACGACCTTCTCGCTTTTCCATTTAGAAAAACATTTAAGCAGACTCCCATATGGTGCGAAGCAATTTTGTTACCTTTAACGATGCTAGACATTATTTACAAACATAAAAGAAATGAAAAGTCATCATAACTCTGCAATGGTACTAAAGTAAATAAGCAGGTTTTCTTTTCTTTCCTTTTATTTTATTACCTTTTCCTTTCTTTCTACCCTCCCCGTCCCCTCCCAACCCCACTTTTTTTTTTTTTTTGCCAGATTTTGAAATTCTCGTCAGTTTTTTTTTGTGCTGAGCTGCTATGACTAATGCTCAGTGGAAAATGAATGTAATGTTCTTTTAATACGAACGTTCATGAAAAATTCATTCAGATTATCAAAAGCTGTTGCTATGGTCTTCCATATATTCAAATAAGAGGCCTGCATATTCAGTCTTCTTGCAAATAGAGATATTTTCTTACTTTGAAGTGAAACTTTTAAAGAAAAATCCCTAATTAAACATCTGATCCTTTAAGACTCTATGTAATTTTGAAATCATGGCCCATTTGCTTAATTTCTCACAAAAAACATTTTCTATTTCCGAGTTTTTCCATTTCCCATTGTCTGCAATTTTTCTATCATGCAATGATCTTACTCATATTTTCTACCTTAACCCAAAAAAGATCGGAACATTAAAAAAAAAAAAAAAAATCTGGTTATAATCACACACTTGTTCCTTGTTTACTCTCTCTCTGTCTCTCATTGGAGCACAATCCTTATAAGTACTTAAGTGTTTTCAAGAGCTTATTTTAGAGGAAAATATTTAAGAACTTGCATAAATATTTTTGAAGATTTAAAGAGGAAGAATTTTAATTTCATGTTTATTCCCGTTAGTAAAATCTTTGGAATATCTTCCTTTATCCTTTAGTCTCTCTCTGGCTCGATTTTCTTGCTTTAATATTGCCGAAATACGATTTTTTTTTTAAATTTTCGTCATCTTTTATTTTAATATTTGATTTTAACTTCGAACTTGAATCTGCGGTACTTTATTCATCTACTCATTCGTAAATATGCTTGAGAAAGCCAAATTAGGAAACAGAGCAGAGCGAAATGAAATTCATTCATTTACTGATATGAATGAAATCGTCTTTTCCGACGAATTTTGAGGGAGCATTTTCCAAAAAACTGCCAACAAGTTATCCGAGTCACAAACGATAGTCTAAATAAGCACAATGTATCTCTGCCTTGAAACAAATTTCTTCGGTTAATTGCATTTAATGATTAGACGGAATCGTTCAACTAATGTGAAAGACGTGTCAAAGTGCTACTAATCTCCCCAAACAAATGCTTGCAACAAATTTTCAGTACAGGAAATTTAGAGTTTAGTTTCCCCGGTGGAAAATTCACGGGGGTTTGGAAACCTATCTTTCACTCTACTCTCTTTATCTACTGATATTTGATTGAAGCTGAAATTAGCTTTCCATCACAAACGAACTCTTGATTTAAAGTAGTCCGGGAGTAAATATTTAAAAGAAAAAAGAGTTTTCTCAAAGAATTTAGCATTATTTTAAGACATGCAATGTTTGCAAGAAATTGTTTGGTAGACACCAGCAGTGGAAAATCAGTGGCCCAAAAACGTAACTGGGTCATTATTTAGTAGTCCAAAAATATAAAATGGCAGATAAAAGTTTTTAAAAATAACATACACAAATACCCTTTTTATACTACTAAAATGATATGGGCAAAAACACACACACACACACACACACACACACACACACATATATATATATATATATATATATATATGTATGTATGTATATATATATATATATGAGGGTGGCCCTTATTTTTCAACTTTCGAAAAGCTTAGCTCCCAACCCCCTATCTTGTTCCAATCAACAAAAAAATGATATGTGCAAAATTTCAGCTTAAGCGGACTTCATTCTGGCGGCTCTCATCGACCATGTGTTTTTGAAATTGTCATTGCAAAAAGTACGAATTCCTTCTAAAAGAACTGATCACTGCATTGATAAGTTACTTAAACTATATGATGAATGGAATGGTTTACAGAAAAGCTTGACAAGAACTTCGGGTAAAAAAAAAGACAAAAGAGATCTTTTCATAGAAAAAAATGAACGATCTCTTTGACATAGCTGATTCAGATGCTTTGGAACAGATGAAAAATGAAGACGATAAGAAAATTTTAATTCTTCAGCGCCAAAAAGGAAGACCGGGCTCCATGAATGGTGTTGATCAAAAACTAAAATATAAGGACGAAAGAGCACTAAAACGCTCTGCAATGGAAAGTGTCAGGAAAAAAAGAACTTATGAACAAATTTAAATTAGACAACTGCTAAGAATTAGAGTTACACTGGGATGGAAAGGGGCTCCCAGTATTAACAGATGTAGAAAAGGTTGATAGACTGGCAATATCAGTCATCTTTCAAGGCAAAGAGCAACTGCTGGGAGTGCCTGAAATCCCAACACCTTCAGGAGAAGAGCAAGTGTTGGCTGTTTAACGTGCATTCGAGAAATGGAGTATATAACTAACAAAACTCAGGCACTTTGCTGTGATACTACAGCAAGCAATGCAGGCCGAATAAATGGTGCCTGCATAAATCTAGAAAAGTTGTTGCCTGTTGTACCTTTCGTGTCGTCATCACATTTTTGAATTAGTTTTGAGAAGCTGTTTCGACTTGCTGATGAATGCGACTACTGGTCCAGACATGCCACTTTTCAAAAGATTTAGAGAAACTTGGGTTAAAATTGACAAAAATGTTTACATAACTGATAAAAATGAAGTGCCTTATGATGTCCGCTCTACCATTATTCATTTTATTGAAGATCAGCTTGCTACTCATAAACAACTGGGGGATGATTATCGAGAATTGTTGGAAGTATCAATGACCTTTCTTGGAGGCATTCCAAAGAATGGCATATCTTTTCATATACCAGGAGCTGTAAGTCATGCTAGATGTATGTCAAAAGCAATCTATGCATTTAAAATATTCTTATTTCAAGATTGATTTAAATTATCTCATAGGGAGCAGAATTCCTTAAGAAGAATACGTATTTTTCCTGCTGAGAGTATATTCGAGCATGGTTCTTATCACCAGATGCAATTAAAGAACCCTATCATGATTTTCTTTTCATGTATGAGTTGCTAAATTATCAGGCTATTGGTCCAGAAATCAGTAAGGCTACTGCAAAAAAATTTTCAAAACATCTCTGGTACTTAGTTCCCGAAACTGTGCCTCTTTCCTTTTTTGATGACAATGTTCCAGTAGATGTTAAGACAAGTATGGCTCGAGTTATGCTGGAGGTTGAAGAAAGTGAAGAACAGGAAGAAGATACAAATCAATTTAAGCGATACATTTGTAACGGTGCGAGTGTGGCCGTGAAGCGCCGGGAGGCGAACCAAGATCTTTTTGGTGGTAGCCGCATTCTTTACCGCTTTCCCAAAAGGCGCGCCCCCTGGGCAGGAGCAAAGAGGGCTATTTGAAGGACTGACTCGCACCGCTACATACTCCGCCCCCAGTGAACGAGTAGGGGAAGAGTGAACGATATTTTACCACAGATGGGTGCACCAGCGCGAGAGAAAGGCTGCTTGAGGTTGCTGCGGGAGTGAGTGAAGTTTGGGCCTGTTTGCTCGGATCCGTGGCTGGGCTCAAGTGCGAGCGCGTGCAGACTGCACGAATGCGTGCGAGCAAGTCATCTCGTGGCGCCATCTGTGGAGTGTTCGGGTCTCCATTACTGCGTGCGTAAATGCCGGGTCACCAGATGTAACGGTGCGAGATTGGCTGTGAAGCGCCGGGAGTCGAACCAAGATCTTTTTGGTGGTAGCCGCATTCTTTACCGCTTTCCCAAAAGGCGCGCCCCCTGGGCAGGAGCAAAGAGGGCTATTTGAAGGACTGACTCGCACCGCTACACATTCTTCACCCAAACAATTTTTCATCATTTTCAAAAATGAAGTTTCCGTCTTTTTTGCAACTTCTAGTGCAAAAAATTTCTTCACGAGATTTTCTATCAGCTCCGATTTTCTGTACAAAGACCCTTCAACGTGGAAAGATGATGTTGGTTAAAAGTGTGGAATTGAAAAACTTCAGACCCTCATTGTTGTGAATGACGTTGCAGAAAGGGGTATCAAACTCATTCAAGATTATAATAACATTCGTACAAAAGATGAAGCTGAGGAACAATTTGTATTACAAATTGTTGCCGGAGAGCGTAAAAAAAAAACAAAAAAAAAAACCCAACTGCTACTAAATCCCGACTTACGAAAAAATAATATTTATTATTTCGCTTACATTATGTTGTAATTCTATCAAAAACGCTTTGCTCTTATCGAAGTTATGTGATTTATTTTTAAAAATAAAATGTGTCTTAATTTTTCATGCTGTTTTGAATTTTTCTTTCATAATTTACTTTGGAGAAATATGATTTGAAATGTTTTTAAACAATTGCTGGGAAGACCAGACAATTCCATATACATTTCTCAAAGAAGTAACGGACAAGCTAGGAGCTAGGGAAGAATATACATGTTTGTAATGGAATTAATCAATATGCATTACTTCAAGCTCTTTGAGGGTCGCCTAAACGTTAAATGATTAAGCTGAAATTTTGCATAGCCCTTTTTTTTCATCATTTGAACAGGATCAGGGGTTGGGAGCAGCAAAATTTTAACCTTGAAAAAATTACATATGGTTAAGGGCTACCCTAATATATATATATATACATAAGTTCAATTAATATGATTTTGTCTTTAGAGTTATTATTAATACAATTATGTAACATAAAGAATTATTTAGTTTTTGTTCAGTATGCCATTTTAGAAATACTATAATAAATACAGAATAATAACTCTCACGATTCTGCTTGTTAGGTCAACTATCAAATTTTATGTGACCTTTCAGTTCAAAAAGATTTCAGCGCTTTGATCTTTGTCTTTCGATCTGCAAAAGTTATATTTTTATTGAGTAAGAAATTAATGAAGCCAGTAAAATTAATTCCATCATTATGTGTAAAAAGGAACCCGACCAAATTTGTTAAGGGTATTAGTAAAACTATACATGAAACTAAGTAACAGAATAAAATTAGAGCAGCATTTGTAATTTTTAAACTTCTCTCTCTCTCTCTCTCTTTTCTTACTTTTTTGTTATCCATTTTTAAGATTTCATAATATGACCCTGTCCTCAATTTCTATACGTTTTAAATAGTATTCATAATTGTAAGAACGAAGTATGAATTTATCGTTAAAACAGGTTTCTTCAAAAAGTGAATGAGCACTTTGATGCGACTGGAATATTTATATGCGTTGATGATGAGGCAACTTTTATTTAGTCAAGCTCGTACCTTTTAAATGCAATTACGGCAAAAAATGGACAACGTTTTGTCGAATAAAATGTATAAAATTTTCAGTTGTCGATAGCATCTTTTCAAAAAAAAAAAGATTGTTGCAGAATCTTCTCCTTTTTATGAGCTTATCGATGCAGTAATTGATGGATGGGAATGACCTAAAAGAAGTAATTTAAATGTTTGTTTGTTTTTCTGCACTAAGTGAAATCTAAATAAGGGAGAAGGGGGCTAGTATGGACAATTTTCATAAATGTTACAAAGAAATGTACTATCTTTTTACGCATCAAGTATATTTTTTACAAGAATTTGAACTTTTTCCTTTAATTTGGCTGATACATGAAATCATTCGGCTGTACAGTTTTTTAATAATGTATTTTTTAAAATTATTTTTGTGAATACTAGCCTCATATCGTGGGGCTAGTGTGGACAATCTAGAATATCAATTCAGATAATACAATACAGATCTTAATAGCGGGTGTAAAATCTTGATAAAGTAAATTTAAACCTAAATAGCATCTGAATAAAGTACATTTTAAATAGTGATATACCTAATATGTCTTAAAAAGTAAAGACTACAGTTGGGTGTGTGAGGAATCTGTTTCTAAGCCAAGCTTACGTGCATTACAAAATTACAAAAAAAAAAAAAAGGGTAGAGAAAAAATGGTATATTTAAATGTGCGAATAAAACAGGAATTTATTTAATGATTTTTATTTGTGTCAATTGGTGAATAGTTTAACCTTACACTCGGTGTTAAATGTTAAACCTGTGTGTAAGAATACATTTTTTATATTTAAAAAAAATCTTTATTGCATGTTAATATTATTGTTTACACACTTAGAAAACTACAGAATAAGTATTATGCCTTCTTGAACAATATCTGAAATGTGCTAGGTCTGGACGCTTTGCAACGTATGAGGAAAATTAAACTGAAAAGCTCCCGCCTTAATTTCTGTTTTCTCATGCTTTTCCAGTTCTTTGACTTTTAATTCATCAATTTCCATGTCAAAAAAGGTTGTGTTGCAATGTGATTTTAACATTAAATTAACATTTTTACCACTGAAAGCTGAATAGGGCTAATTTAAGAATGCCCACACTAGCCCCATGGTGTCAATTATAACTTATCGCGGAATACTGGAAAATTTAATCCTTGTGAAACGAAAGTGAGTATAAAAAAATGTAGTGATTATATTTATTTGTAGCGTATAAGCCCTTTAGTTTGAAATTTTTAATCAAAATAATAAAAATTAGAAGTTTAAAAACAAACCATGAACTTACTTTTACACCATAAAACATTATTTTATTAATTCCGAATGAACTATTAAATGAAATTTCATGAAACTTCACAAGAAAGTGCATTTTAGTATTGAAAAACTAAAAATTGTTTGAGAAACGAAAACTGAAAATTAGCAGAATAATTCACGTTCTCCACAATATCCCCCTTATTCCCTATAAGTTGTTCTTGATAGCGATGATCTAATTCTCTTGAATAAACTTAGAAGAGAAAGAAAATTGTAGACATTTTTGTCGCAAGGGTAAAAGATTTGTATGATGCTAAAAATCTTTTACCAAGAATGGAAAAAAATTGAACCTCTCCAGTTTTTAAACCTAAGCTACGGGCATGGTCACATAAAAACTTCCTATACTGAGCTTTCGAATTCTTTAATTACGTTTGCTTTCATGTCAACAATGCATTGTCACGGAAACATGCTACCTTGCGTTTCAAAAAGATATGAACTGATGCATTCTGTACTAATACGCATAAAATAATTTTTAAAATGTACATTTCCTCAGGAAAACAATCTACAATGATCTCTTATTTATGTGTCAGTACAAATAAACCATTAAAAAATACTCATCACTAAGCGAAACCTGTAAATGAAATTCAACACTATTTTTAGATTAAATTAAGTTTAAAGGTAAGTAAATATCTTTAAAATGTTAAAGAAATAACAGCTTCATTTTAGTGGAAAAGTCTCAGAGGAATACGATGGTTATAGTGATAAGTTAAAATAAAATCTATATTCCTGCTTTAAAATTTTTTGAAGTGCAGTGAAACTATTATAAAGTGTCATTCAAGGAACCAGAATATTTATAACCTTATAACTGTTTCTGCTCAATTATATGCTTTTCTATTTTTGAGTTTTCGAGTTAAGGGATTATTTCTTAACGTTTTCAGTGCTGTGAATCCCGAAGGAGCTCAACCAGGGATAATTTGGGGGTCAACAGCCTTCCCCTCTCCCGAACTCTTTTTTCCCTTTGTTTTAAGCGATTCTGTATATCCTGGCATAGTAATATATATATATATATATATATATATATATATATGCAGTAAAACCTGTAAAGTTGACCACCTGTCTATATTGACGATTTATGTACGCCAAATTTGGAAGGGAGTATTATAAAAAACCCTTTGTAAGTTGACCGCCTAACTATTACTGATTTATTTGTTTATCTACTTTTACAAAGATAAAAAAATTAACATAACTTCTCCGGGATATTTTTTAAGGCAATATTTGTCCGGATGGTTGAAACATCAATATAAGGTTTGCATAAACTCTTTGTAAGTTAATCATATGGTGTTTTGTTTCTTATCCCCCTGACATGGGAAAGCCTACACCAGGTCCAGAAGATCATGTCGCAAAATCATATGGTAAGAAACTATGAGCACTCTTTTATTCTTCAAATAAGTTTCTTCTTTTGTCTTCTATCTGATGAAGCCATTTTGAAAATTATGTATTTTCAGGAAATCTTTACCATCAAATAAGTAACTTGCATAATTGATAAGATATTTATCTTTGTTTTCACTAAGTACTTCACTTTTAAAGTTGTATAGGATACCAGGTACTATATTCAGGTTAAATTTCTCTAATGATATTTTATATAATTTTGAAAAGAAAAGCTAATCACTATTTTAAAGTAACGTTAATACATGAAGCTATATTTAATTAGTTACAATGAATAAATGTATAGTTTAAGAGATGACAAAAAAAGAAATCTGCACCCTCTATAAGTTAACCACCTGTCTAAGTTGACCACTAAAGTGCTGCACCGCCAGTGGTCAACTTACACAGGTTTCACTGTATATATATAAAAGGACCCCATTTCAATGGAGGGAATTATGGTTACGCCGCTGGCAACAACTTTAAAAGGCAAAAAATGTGCAAAAAATCTTGCTACAATATTATATTTGTTCAGTATTGAGTTTTATGACACTTGGCGAAGATTTAAATTACTTAATTGAACAAAAAGATGTTTGCTATATAGATTTCATTTTTCGAACAGATTGGTCGTACTCCCGTGAGTTGGCGAAACCATAAAACTTTCAATAAAACTCACGCAGACATCTCTGACCGAAATTCTGCAGACGTACTCAATCCTCAAAAAGACAATGTGCGCGGAAAATCAGAGACTGAGGGGAAGGGACAGAGTGAGGATGGACAAGCGCATCGATAAGGGTCGAGAGCATCCCTGTGTTTACACCAATCAAAGTGGTGTTCTAATTGGAATGAAAGACGCATTGACGGATGCCGATAACGAGAGAAAGAATGTAGTGACTTGAACGGGGATAAGTTGTTTACGTCTTCTTTGATGCTTTTCCTTTCCCCGTAGGGTTCTGAGAAATACAGAAAGGAAAAAAAAAAGAAGTTGAAAGTGAGTAAATTAAGTACCGCACGTAAAGTTATTCCTGATTTATGCTTTGTGAAATAAACAAATGAACCATTGAGATGCTATTTGATATTTTACGAGGGGCTGAAAAGTGCGAAGATTTCTTCAATCATTCGGTCAGGTATTGAAGGAAAAAAGAAAAAAAAATTTGACGAATTAAAATGTTTGCAACCATGGATTGTACTTAGCTTATTCTGTTTATGAGCTAAGCGTAAAATTTTGTTAGACCAAACAATATTCAGAAGATTAAGTAAGTAAACCTAAGGTTTCGGCTAAAAGGTGCAAGGGTGTCCGATGGAGAAAGGAAGTTTAAGTAAAGCTAATAGAATAGGACTAATCGTTTTTAAAGTTGCAGCTCAGAATATTGATAGGAACAATTTTGGGTAGTACCTACATTCCCTAACTCAAAAGTTTAGTGTAAAGGTATAAACAATGACACCTACTTGTATTATATTTAAAAAACTTTAATGTTCTTGTTGACATATGAAATCTGAAATTGTAATAACTATGACGAAAGATATCGAAAAACTTAACCTGTAAATTTTCTTGGATATATTTTTTTTCTAAGCTAGTGAATCCCTTTTTGAATTCAGAAAACATTTTCATTTGATAAAATTTTGATTTGGTTAAAGTTAAGAAATAAAGTGAAAATGTGTATTATTCAATAATAAGATTTTTGCTTTTTGTTTAACATTACATTTGCAAATGAACTGAAAATTTCAAATTAAAAATAAATATTAAAAACACATAATTTACTACGTTCTATCACCTAATTTGATATATATTTTTCTAATTTGCTAATAGTTTTTTACATGTATGAAAGTGCTATTCTTTGTTTTCAGAAAATCGTTTGACTGTTAAAAGCATTTGAAGTAATGTGGAGTAGAAATTGATTGAAAGATATAGCTAATGCTAGAAAACCGATAGTGATATGTGGTAAAAATGTATCATTTAGTTTTCAAAGAACTTCTTGCTTTTTTTTATTGTTCAGTCAATAAATGAGCAGTAAGCTATTAAGCAATTGTACAAATACCACCGCCCCAGTGTCTCCGAATCTCGGATGAAATCCGATTCTCGGATTGTGGGATAAGAAAAAGATAGAACAAAGTGACAAATCTTTATTAAATATTTTTACGGAAAATAACTATTTCACGCAGGTTAATGGTTAATGATATTTATGCCTGTATTAGTTTCATGGTTAAGTACTTGAAATTACAAATAATGAACTGGATAATATTGGCCTGCAAATAGTGTAAAGCAGCTATTTTTATAGCACGGTTTGTAAAGTTCATAATGAGCAAGATTTTCTTCGATCCATTCAAGTAAATTTTAGCAAAAATGCTGCTTACAATCTATGCTGCAAAAATCGGTTTTTTACCTTACATGTACTATCGTCGTTCCTAAGCATATGAGCAAAATTTAAAGGGGGTTTTTTTCTCATCTGTAAGTGGTCAATATACTGATAATAAAATGCTTCCATAACAAACATTTTGAGCTCAATAAAATCATGTTAGAGGCCAGCTCTAAAGAGTCTATATTTCAACCTGCTTTCCCATACATTTTTTTTTTTTTTTTTTGAAAAAGATGTGAAATAAGAGTTAATATTCGTAAACAAAATAAACTAGATAGTTAAGTAAAGATTAAAGCATGAAAAATTTGAAAGCTGGGTTTTGAAATGGGAAAAATGTTGCTTTTGAAGGAATTGTCTGATTCGAAAAAAAATTCCGTCTTTGAAAGATCTCGACGAGAACACCAGTTTCTCTTCATTTTATTTTTTGACTTGGACAGTTTTTTGTTAATTTCAAACAGTGTTCTTTGAATAAAAATAATTTAACTTTGTGCAAGTAAACAATAATAATAAAATTACACGTTAATTTAAAGCACAAATGAGCAATAAAATGCAGACATATGTTTCGGGATTGCTTGGAATCCCTTTTTCAATGCGACAGGGAGCTTCTAGATGCAAAACATCCAAATGAAGCAGACAGAACAACAAAAACAAAGCTTATATAGCCTAAGAATTATCTGTAAACCAATGAGAATAAAGGCAGCGTGAAGTGGAAGTAGAAGTAGCAGGAAGACACCAATATTTGTGCTTTAAATTAACGTGTAATTTTATTATTAGTGTTCTTTGAAGTCCGAAAAAACTTCTCATTTCTCGTATAGCCTGCGGCGAGGTTCGAATCCGCCGTAAGTACAGATCTAATAGACAGATTTGCTTGGAACCGGCTTTATGAAAAGGAGCTTATTATGTAGAATATCTAAAGCAGGAAGTTCATCGAAGACTAAACAAGCCTATTTTCTCATGAAACGTTTTGATCCGAATTTTGAATGAATGAACGTATTAAGTAAAAGAATGAATGTGTGAATAAAGGGATGTAAATAAATGGAATAAATGATCTGCTGGACCACTGAGTAAATAATAAAATCTAAACCCCGTTGCGTTTTACTAGATTTCAACAAATTTAAATTTGAGAAGTTAATGGTTCAGCAAAATATGGATGCATGAAAATCGATGGGTGACATTTTGCAAACTAGTGAAGAAATAATGGACTCTGAGATCAATCACGGAATAAGAACAAGCTGACTAAATCATCGCTACGGGAGTAGAACTTGGCAGCGTCTACTACCAAAAAAACCTTGAGCCCTTTTAAAGTAGTATCTCAGTTGTACAAAACCACACACAGCGATTAACCGCATGTAAAAATTTAAATAAATAACAAAATTAAAAAAAAAAAAAAAACTCATATAAAAAAAAATGTTTTAGATCAAAAGGTGTTTAGAGTACTAGACATAATAATAATGTTTTATATACAGATTATAAAGGATGCTTCATAAAGTTCATTTTGAACAATTTGATCGTAGAAGACATCTTAAGTCATGCAGGCAAGATATTTTGACTATATGAAATTTAATCTGACACCTTAAAAACCAATCACATTAATAAAGTCATTAACATCATAAATTCAGAAGCTCTTTTCATGTTGTTATAATCGTGGTCTGTATAATAAAAAGAAAGAAAACTTTAAGAAAGAAATTAAGTGTTATTTCCTTAGGGTTTAAAATACCTTTTTCAAATGATTCAAAGATCCACAATAAGGTCAAAAAAAAGTCTTACTTGTCTCAGCGTGTGTTTCCAGAGAGGGAGGAAATCAGAATGACTTGGACATTTCTTCAATCCGGAGAACAGAGAAGCTCTAGAGATAAGCAATACGGAGAATTTTTTTAGCAGATTTCGAACGATTTGGATGATAACATGAGCCTTTGGAAACTAAAAAAATCGGACTTTCAAAAGACAGCCCACATAGTGACAAAACCATACGAACTATATTAAGTTTGTATGAAATTTTAATTGTAGAGTTTGATTAACATACAGGTAAGCAGATATGTATGAACTTTTCTTCCCTCTCTCGGTATTAAAATTCTTTAAAAATGCTTAGCTTGAAAGTAATTATTCACAATCTTCCAATATTCATTTAAATTTCAACTAAAATTTAAAAAGGAAACAAAGAGTGTGTAATATATTTTGTAATAATCTTTCCAATAAAAAAGGGACAGCTCTTAAATTTATTAATTGAAATTCGAATTTACTGCTCGTTTTAAGAAAAAATGGAACCAGTTTAGCTGTTATTTATTAATCAAAATTTTTTCCTTTAATAACAAAGAAAAACAGGTTTTCTTAATTTTATCCTTAATCTACATATTTGTTTAATATATAAGTGGAACTGTAGGATGACGTTAAAAACCAATTAATTTTGAGGGCAGTAATGACAAACTAGTCAATTTTTGAACTGTTTTTAATATAAAAGTTTTTCTATTTGAAATGCGTTCACAAATGAAAAATTTCAATAAAAAATCCGTGTTTTAATGAAAAACAAGCAAAGAGTTTCTATTCATTTAATATAGAAAACTAAATCGTCGTGAAGCAAGTTTCCAATGTGGTATTTTATTTTAGAACAAAATCAAAATTGGTATTTCCTTCTAGAATTAGATGCTTAAAATGAAACAATGTTTCAAATGGTTGGTTTATTAAAACTGCTACCGAGATTAATATATAATATAATCTTTTTTAAAAAATTAAATTTCCTTCTTTTTTTCCTGATCCTGATTCTGATATCTGAGTTGAGAAAAGCTGTCGTTTGATCACGAACATGTAAATAGTGTTTAATCTTGTTGCATTAAGTGCTACTTTCTTGGCTTTATTTGATACCGATTGCTTAAATATCGATATTGATGATGAAAGTATTACCGAAGACAGCAGTGCTGAAGTTCTACAAATCGATCAACATCTTTTTTATTTATTTTACGTCGCGGAACAACCTCTGAGTTTTAAAGATTTGAACCAGAAGGGTTTTCTGCCAAACCCGTAAATAATCGAGAATATTAATAAACAAAATAAATAGAGCAATTTTTCTGCTTTTGATTCACAGTAGTCCTTTATAAAGGACTACTAACTGATAAGGCAAAAAAAAAAAAAATACGATGCATTGATAAACGTTTTATTTTTTATTTTAGTTACTTATTTATTTAATTATAAATTTGTAAAATCGTTTTTAAATTATGATAAAAAATGGCCCTTTTTTATTTCGGGTACGCATCTTGTACTTGAATTTGCTGATAACACTGTGCAACAAATTTGAACTTTTTTCTGTCCTTTGGATGAAACTATGTGATTCTATATAAACAAAAGGTGCTTAACTATCGAAACCAAAATGATCCATCACGTACCTTTTTTGTTGGAGAACCACTTGTCGTATATATACAATTTGGTTATAGAAGAATGGAACTGAGGCTTACTTATTCAAAACACAAACACTAAAATGTTTTTTTTTTTTTGGCAGTTTCTTCTTGTAGGCATCTGTTAGTGTGCCTTATTAACAGATCAGCAGTATTCAGTTCGCATGCTTCCATTCCATCGACCGCTGACGCACTTTTCAAACAGACATGTTCTGTTGAAACTTTTCGCTATGCTTATCACTAATTGCGCCAAGGCTTTGAGGAATGAAATCCATATGGCAGTCCAAAAAGGGTAATTTTAAGGACATATGGCAATATATAATATAATACAATGCAAAAGCCTTTTATCATGTCACCAACAATATATCCGTAGTTTTCAGCTTTCTCATTTACAAGAAATCGTCAGCACACTGATTTGACTGCCAGGCAGGCTGATTTTTCTGCTTCGAACAGTTTCTTTTCAAACAAAAATTTGAATACAAACAAATTTTTCATGAAAGACTTTCTTGAGATATGGGCAATAAAAACCCTTTCTTTTACTTTTGCCTCTCTTAAATTTTTGAATTTGTTCTGGGAGACAAGAAAGCCACTCCTTCTCTATCCAGAGTTTTTACAAATATTTTCATTAAACCGAGTTTAATGTGCAATGGTGGAAGAAAGACACACTGTAGCAGTTCATTTGATATGTTTTTGGTGCCAGGGATGAAGTTTTTTCTAGGACACCACTGTTTATGGATGTAGTGATTGTTCCTGTCCCGACTCCATTCTTAGAGAAAGCAGCAGAATTAGGTGTATCCCTCTGTTTGAATATTAACAGACTTTCAAATCTCTAAAAATGTGCAGTGGAATGTAGTGCAATCAATTAACTCATAACTTCGAATGTTTCCTTTGTGTTTGCAGAATATGCTACAGGAATAAACGGGGGAAAATTTCTCATATGGAGGAGCACTGATAAACAAGTGCCACTCTGATGAATTGTGTTCATGTTCCAACGCCTGAAATAGTACATTCACATCACAGCAGCATACGATTTCCTCTTTTTCCGCAAAATAGTCTACAAAAATATTGTCTTCTAAATTACTCGAAACTTCAAAAAAGTAGATAAAGCTTTTGTTGTCAAAATGTCCCTAAAGGAGCCAAGTTTGTTAAACAGGTCACCAGAATGGCAAAGATCTCGCTGCCAATGAGAAGCATATAATTAATGATAATTTAACTCAATAAATTTCAAAAGAATACAAATTTATAGTGAAAATACGTAAAAAGCTCAAATGCGGATTTTTGGGAAAATGGTAGGCAAAAACTAATTGAAGATTTTGTAATTTTCAACCAATAATACATAAGAAACCCACATTTTCATCTAAAGGACATTTTTTCGTGTTGCACAGTGTAATTTCACGAAAATGAAGTCAGCTAAATCCTCACATTTTTTCCTTATTTGCTTTCTTTTTCTACTTCTTTTTTAAAAAATTTTTTAATTAATTAAGGTATTTATTTTTTTTAAATGTATTTACGGCCTACATGCACATAACAATTTAAATATCATACTTGCATATCTTCTTCGTTTGTCTTACCTCATTATGAAAATAATTCATTTACTTCAATATTCTTTCCTTTTAACTTTCAATTCGATCGCAAAAACTCTATTCAAAATTTGTTCAAGTTATTGCGTTGTCGGGCTTTTGATGAAAAACCTTGCATTTGAAAATAGATGATCACGAATTATCAACGTCAATGCAATTACCTACTGCTCTTTGCAATGATGTCCTCTTAGTTTCTTCAAGGCATTATGACTAAAACATGTTCTGTGTCATTTTCAAAAATTATTTAACACAGGAACTCAATCGTCTGTATACAAAATAATTATAACTACTTTATAATGCTTCAGGCAAAATAAACAATATTCAACTTACTTCCAAGTACTTAAAAAACCAAATCCTATCAGCACACTGCCAAACTTCAAATAACTTGAGTGCCGTAATAATATTAATCGTTAATGGGAGCCTGTAATTTTTGTCAACCATATTTTGATCCGAGTAATTGTTTATCCTAATTTTTCTAAATCGCGAGAGCTCAAGAAAGCGTTTCTACCTTAGGTTTCACTTGAGAAATATAATTCAAGCTTGAATAAAGACTTGAAATAAATGCACCTCACTAGCAACGATTAAAATAGTTTGTAAGAAATCAGCAGAACACTTAAAGAAAAAAAATAAAAAGGCGCAGAACAGCTAATTAAGTTATGTGCTGGTTTACAGCGTCCTGCTCAATGCATAGTAATTAATAAATGAAGAAACCAGTTTTTCATGTAGAAACGCCCGCATTTGCAATTATGATTTATTTGCATTTAAGCATTTTCAGATTATATTCCCAATTCCAGCTCTGATAATCGAACCAGGGCCATTCGCGGGTGGAAGGTGGTGCTGGTACATATGTCACGTTCCCGAAGTTTGGAAGGTACCCCAAATTTTAGAAGATTGATTAACTGAAACATGGGTGAACGTTATGTACTCTCCGAAAATGTGTTTCTGAAGGGGCTCAACATTTCTTGTGTCCATAACCCTGAATGGAACAACGTAATCTGGGGATGTTCGCCCTCCTGTAAATAAGATACATATGCACAGTATTAGTACAAATCGAGAGACTTCTCACAACTGGAAACCACTTAAAAATTTAATACACCTTTAGCGCGCATTTCTGCTATAATATTTTAGTTAATAGACGCATTTGGGATATATTTTTACTGTAAAACAAAATTTATTTTTTATATACGCAGTATCGTACTATGAAGAAAATATTCCTTGACTACCATATTAATACTAATAGTATTACAGCGAAAAAAGAATTCCCTTGGACTCTAGTCCCATCCTCGTATTGAAAGCTTAATATTAAAGACTACTTATAAACTAAAAGAAATTTAGTTAAACTTAGATTAGTATATTACTAAAAATAAATCTGAACACTTTTATTCAGACTATTAGCTTCCTGTTAATCCCCAAAGAATCCCTTCTTCCTCTTTATTTTCTGGAAGAAAAATAAGCTGAATGTATTTAAAATGCAATAAAAATTTTGCTTTTAGTGCAAGACCAAGTTAGTAGTAGCTTGTTGCACTTTCTGCTGATCGCTCAATGTTCTACATTTGAATACTGCACGTAAAATCTACCGACTTTCGTACCATTCACACTAGCGGTCTTTACTCTGGCTCTTACAAACGGTCTAAGAATCTGATTTCTTTTTATTTCTCAAGTTTTAAAACAAAATATTTTTTGGTAGTTGAGAACTCTACATTTTGTTTGTAGAATAAAAGTTGGGCATCAGCAATTAAAAAATTGCATGTTGCGGCTTCTTCTTCGAGATAATTCTTCTCATAAGCTCTCCACAAATATGAATGCGCTTCTTCTTCTCTTTTTTTTTTTTTTTTTTTTTTTTTTTTACGCGATATGAGGTGCATTGCAGATTCTCTAAGGTACAGGGCAACATGGTTTTTAGTGTTCGTCAAGGAAGACTTTAGAATTTCTTTCTAATTTTCATCAGCAGCAATAAAACAACAGTTTTCGGCACGAGGGATTTGTTTACAGCAGAATAGTGATTTGTTTTTTTTTTTTTGTTTTTTTGTTTTTTTTTTTTTTTTTTTCAGTAAATTGTATTTTCTTGATGGACAACTTAGTTGTGAAATTTTTCCCAAGGCATAATACATCGTCTTTATTCATGTATTATCCCGAAACTATGGTTTCTTCAAAGTACGCCAATGAGCTAATGAGAGTATTAAAAATAAAAATCTCCAATATGAATGTTTGGTATTTTATAAAAAAATAAAATGCCAGGCTAGAATAATTTTATCACGTGTACGTTCGAATAAAAAATGCTGCTAAAAATCGCTCAAGTGGTATTTGTTTATCTCCAATATAGTAAGTAAACACTGATGTGAATTAATTTTTCAGAAAATATAATAACTTTTAGCACTTACAGTGATATTAATATAATAATAATAACTACAATAATAATAATAATAACAATAATAATAATAATGATAATAATAAAACAAAATGTAATGGCAATGAATAGTTCAAATATAAAATCATAATAAATTATAAAATAACAGAAGCACTGATGGCACAAATTTGCTCAGTTTTCATTGATTGAGAAAGATATTTTAGCTTACTTGATGCTCTTAATTTGTTATTTGATTTCGCATGTTCAACGTAAATGATACATTCTTCAGTTGTGGAGATTCAGCTTCTATACAATGCCTTGCAAAGATATGGTTGCGAACAACTGATTTCAATTCGATCACTTTTAAAGGAATGAACACCCGCAAAGCACTGAATCTCAAAATAAAAGAAGACCAATCCCATTGCATCAAAGAAATTCTAAAATTCTGTTCCTTGTGATGATCGGTGGAAGAAAAGAAAAAAAAATTAATCATACTTGACAGCTTGTCAATAACTAAAGCAGAAAGAGACAAGACCTTCATTCCTTATTGCACATTTTTTTCTTGGGCATCTTATCTGGCTTATTTTTTAATTTGACATGCACCACGTGAGAAAACTCGCATGGAATTAGAACAACAAAATATCTAGCACCAATACGCGTTAGAACGAGAAGAAATTCAGCAGCATTTAAGTGCTTCTCAACACTGCTTATTTACCTATCCTTCTATCACTAGAAAAGCAAAAGAAGTTTGTGCCAGAATCGCTCTCCCAAAAAATATCGCGGCAAAAGTGTGAGAAGTTGAGTTCCGGAGAAGCTATGTCAGAGAGTTATTTCAGTAAATGAGCCAAAACTAACTTTTCTTGGGTCATAGAAGAGAAAATAGGAGCAATATTACAATCCTGCATTCACTCAATTTTACAATTTTCTTCTTTTCTTTCTTGAATGACCATTTAAATAATGATTCCTATTAATTAATTCTCATGCAGAATCGCACACTTTACGTTTATTCCAAGAGTAATAAAAATTCTGCTTTGTCTTTTTTCCCTAAATTGTATATTATTATGCATTTTTGTAAGAAGTTATTCCAAAATTTAAGTTGTTTAATTAATTGCATGACTTTATTAGCAACTTAATATTCTTTTTTTTTTTTTTTTTTGTAAGCGTCCATTTCACTATTAAAGTTATAATACAAACATGATAAAAGAACGATATTTCTTAAGTATAGTAAAATTATGAATTTTTTCAAAAAAGAATTCATTCTTACAGTTTTAAAAGCATATCTTTACAAATTTGACTTTTTAGTTAGCTTGATTACTTGCATATTACATACATAAGAAACATAAGTAACATAGTGTTTATCATCAAGTCATTTTCGCAATGGGCTTCCTGCTGTGTAGTGGGAAAAGTATTATATCTCATTAATTAAAATTTTCTCTCCACAAGCTATACTTATACTATTTCTGAAACATAATGCAAAAGGAGTAAATGTTTAACAAGAAATAAATTGGGAAAAAGCAATTTTGTACCAGGCGTGGATACAGCAGGGTGGTAATGGGGACATTTACCCCGCCGCCCCTGAGGATTTAGTTTCATTAAAAATTATACGAATAGCAAACTAAAACGTTATCATTTTTTTCCCTTTGGAATAAATATTCGGGAAATAAGTAAAATCCCAAACAGATTGCTCCCTCCTCATCAGAATTCTGTATCTACGTCTGCGTCGGACAGTAAGAATTCCAAAATCCAAATATTGCATTTAAAACAGAAAAGAAAAAGAACTTTTTCAATGTGAAAAGGTTTAGTGTTTTAGGACGTTTAGGAAGCAGTTACAATGAAGTGAAATTGTAACTACTGTCCGATTTTCTTAGCCAAGATTTTCTTCGAATTTACGCATGCGTCAGGTCTGCTTCTGTATCATCAAAACAGGGGGGAGAGCAGGAATAAAGATTAGGAAATGTTTAGTTTTATGAAGAATAATAAACTCGCCGTCTTTTCTCTTTTATCTTTTGTGTTTAAGATTCAAATTGGAAATAGAATATATTATCATCGGGCAAAAGCAAAAAATGGCAGCGTAAAATATCATTTCGAAAAGTGCCCATCTCAGCGTCTCACCCCTTTTGACGAATAGAATCACCCCGACGGATAGTCTCGGCTTTCGTAAACGAACAGTATTTGTTTTTGACCGCTGCTTAGCGTGTATACAATGTTGTTTTACAATTTGTGCTGCATAGCAAAGGGTTCATCGCAAAGACGAAAGGTTCACAATCAGCCTGAGAAATGATTTTTATACTAGTTACAATCCACATACGCTTTTCTTGCTTCCAAAGCAAGCACGTTGTTTACGTAGTTTATGTAAATTAAAGTATATTTTTTAAGCATGTGTTATGCTGTGTGGAGTAAAAACAAGTGCTATACTTGTTCGTCTACGTTTTATAGTGTTGTCATCATAGATATCACCGAGTTCGATTTTTTTTATTAAAACTGACAAAGGGTCGGGTACAGATTAAATGGGATCAAAGATCTACACAAAAAAACGAAAGAATAAAAGAGAAACAAAGCTCACAGTTGAGGAGAATTATCAAATTAACTAGTTCACTTTTACTTCCCTAAACTCATGATTTGCCAAGAAAGAATTTATAATTAAAGCTGTCGACATAGATGTATTATTATCTTAGAGCCGAAAGGCATGTTCAGGAATTTCTTTCATTATCAGTAGACCCGAAAGGCATGTTCAAAAATTTCTTGTAACTGTATGCGGCATACGATTTAGCATTAATGAAAGTAAAACATAATTTATGGAGTGGTAACTTCCAGCAGCAGTGGGGAAGGACCGTCCTCTTTTATCGGTGGCATTCTTTGTGTCACGCTTGGAATCAATTACAATAAAATATATTCTATTAAAATTATGAAGATAAAATGAGAGATTAAGGCTACGATTTTGATTATGACGTCTGAAAAAATTAGATTACGATAATGGCTATAATTAGAGAGATTTAAAAAATAATCAATTGCGATTACAGATCTACAATTACGACTAAGATTATGATTACTAAAATATGAAATATTAAAAAGTGTTGAAAAATACATTGTATTTTGTGTATGCACAAAAATGATGTGGCAATGTAAGAGTTATTCAAAATCAAGGACAATAATTAATTCTGATTGATGAAATAGCTTATAACGAATATTTCCTCAACTTCTGCGTTTCTAAGACAAATTTTGAGAATATCAATAGCTTTTGTTGGATTTGTAATTCTGATTGCCAAGATGATATAGGATTTCAATTTAGGCGTTTACAATTTAAATAAAATTTCCATTTTTCTTAAATCAATATCGATTAAGATGCATGATGATTCTGATTACATAAAAATGTAATCAATTATGATTCATTGATTGTATAATCGTAAGTGTACTAAACCTAGTATTTGCGTACTATGCAATAATAATCAATAACAACAGCATTATAAAGCACTACTGAGAGTAATAGGGTGTATGACAGAATATGTTAAGAGCTAAAAGACAAGAAAGGAGAAAAAGAAAAAAGAATATTTTTTGAAAAGAAAATAGAAGAAATTTTTGATCCTTTAAGTCCAGCATAATGGATTTTAAGAGATTCACTATGAAGATTAGATATATTAGGTATTATAAAAAGCCCAAATAGAGTGTTCAAGTCTTAAAGATAACAAATCATTCCACAAGAATCATATGCAAAGCAAAACCAACTTACATAAATACACAAGTAAAGATTTCTGCATAAAAGCAAGTATCTATTTTCAAGACTTAGAAACCTTTTCTTGCGCTGAGTTCAAATACTTAGCATTTAAGATCAGCTTCAGCTGTTTGGAATATCATAGCCATTGTACAAGTGCTTCAACAACATCAATCTTATAAATGTATGTCGGATTATTAAATAAAGTGCAAAAGGAGCGGAGGATTTTAGGAATCTGCACAATACCGAATTCATTGAGTGTTTTCTACAAAACACACAAAGCTTAGGTCCTGTAAGTTTATTGCTCGAAGAGTGTGCGCACATCTTCATCTCTCTCTCTACATATATATATATATAACTAATGATGGTGTGGAACCAATGAAATCGTAATGGCTAATAACAACAGTCAATCAGAAGCGAGATCGCATCAGCGGTGCTCGCGTTTAAATAGTTAATAGTCGCTTTAATAACTAAAGGCGTATATTGATGACTGAAATGTTTACTTATACTTTTCTTTTATTTGATTTCCCTAAACTTCTTTTACAGTTAAATATCTAAAGTAGCAAACACTTTTGGAAATATTACAAAATGATTTCCGCCGAAGAAAACATTACATTTCTTTAAGCTTTAAAGCGATTTCTTTGTGCCAAATATGAAAACGTCTCATTTACACAAATCTTAAAATAGGCAATAAAAGTTTGAGTGCTTGAATTCTTCCTGTCGTCGCCAAGAGTCATAAAAAAGTTCTTATATTAATTTTATATGTGCATTTCTGTTACAATTTAGAACTGTGTTCTAAGGGTACGATTCACTTCACTTTAAATTTCCGAGTTTTAATATTTCTTCGTAACTTTATATACAATTTCAATGATGAATAGGGGTATAGGTATCCATGCGCCGTAGATACTCATTATTGTACCCTAAATATTCCTATTAAGAAATACTTTTTTTTTCGAAAGAGGAAAAGCGTTTATTGTGGTACAACGGATATTGTTGAAGGAATACCTTCAACAATAATAGTACTAAAGAGACGTAGTATTAACTAGTTAACGAGTACAACGATCCGAATGGAATTGCTTACAGCTCCGATGTATATAGAAATATTTACTTTTTTACTATCGTTTCCTTCTGCAATTATGACTGATATCTCTTTTAACGAAACATGTCCGTATTTTTTAACTTTTCTCCTTTTGCACGGGTTCAGGGAAGCTCCTTGCCGTGTGTCCTTGCCTTAGTTAAATTCTGGTAATGAGTGAGTGATTCTATTTAAGGATTTAAAAAGATCTCTGGTGGAATACCCGATGGTAGTAATTTCATTGAATCTTGTAAGTTATAAGATACCAACCAGTAAGTTATAAGATACCAGTTCTGGCAATCGAAGAGTTCCGCGTGAGTGTTGGTTCCCCCCAACGTGGGCCTTATTTACCAAAACACGAAGCACCCGAGGGGTCACTTTTCTTTTCACTCTGATCTGTTTTCCGCACATTCACTTATTTATTTATCTTTCTTTATTTGGCAAACGTCCAGCAGCGAAACACGTGCTCCATTCGAAGCACAAGTTAGCCTCTGGTCGCTTGTAATAGAGAATGAAATCATCTCGTTCCCAGGATCACATTTCAGAGAAATGGAGGGCCGTTGGCGGTTTATGGAAGAAGAAGACAGATTCCTGACGATATTAAAAGGGTTAATTAGAGATGAAATAGGGGTGGGGCCGCGGCGTTCCCAGAAGAGCACCTGTGCCATCTGACGTCAGATAGCCCTCGGCCAGTCTGCGGCAGACTGTTTGGCGACAGATGAATGACTCATAAGATTGAAGTTGTTCGCCCTGACGTGCAAGCTTTGTCAGTAATAATGGGTCGTGTTCTTCCAAGAAACGATGCACAGATTTTTCTTGGTGCAGGTGTGCTAATTAGACATTCATTCCATGAACAGTTGAATTGCGAAATAACACTTCAGATAGCTAATGACTCATCAATAACATTCATTAACCTAATGAAATGTCTATTCCAGCGGAAGACACCACTTCTTTCAAAGTCAAAGTAAATATCATCCGAATTGATTAAAATAAAAGTAGTCTTTTCGTACTGACTTTAAAGCCGACTTTCATCCACACTTGGCCAAGGATATCGTCAAAAGAAATAAAAATCAATAGACTAACCCAGGATAGTGGCACGAACACACTATATTTACTCAAAAGGAGAAATTCGAAAAAGTGAATTTTCTCTGCTCTGCCTCAGCATCCATTAGTTATTGAAGAATGTCTTCCTCAATAACTTCAATGGCATAATTAATAGCAGGGATCTGCAGCAGCCATTTTTTTGAGTTGCTCCGTCTTTTAAATACTTGTTTCGGCTCCGTTCCGTGATTCGAATAATTTAAAAAAATTTTATATGTTTCTTTTTAAACGATTAAAAAAATTAAAAGTAAAACCCAAAAAATCGGAGCCGTGGAGCACAACCTTTTTTTTTCTTTTCTTGCCTGGCTCTGCTCAAACTTTGAGCAAAATCTCGTTGCTTCACTGCTACGCGCTCTGCTCCAGATCTTTGATTGATAGTAGGGTCAGTTGTGGTAATTGTAAACGCTTTTTCAATGTTTTAACTTTTGATTCTTATCTACCTCTTGAACGAATTGAGAGATAAATGTGAGCATTGTAGCTAATACTGTACTTCTTGTGAGTAAATGTGTATAATTTTTTTCATTCTATGACTCTTTGTTAGCGGGTAAACTCGTGTTTGCAATTGCCCCAGTATGCTTACAACTACCCCCAGAGCCTCTGGGGTAAATATAAACAGAGATTTATTTTTGAATGAGGTTGATGCAAATAGATAACTGTTTCATAAACAGTCTGCTTAGAAGCTTAAGAGGTTCCGGAGTAATAGTCCTCAATCTGCGCCCAACGTGCCGCATGTGGTCCGCTGACTTATTCTTGAGTCCGCTGAGATCATTTAATGAGAAATATCTTGCAAAAAATCAAGTAATGCGGTAAATTTATGTAAAATATGTACCTCAGTGGAACACTCAGTTAAGCTCGGATCCAACAGAGCACCGAAAGGGAAGCACAACTGGCTGTGGTCAATGCTTGGAAGGGTGACCATCGACTGATTACTCTGGGCCCGAGTACGCTAATGGGAGCTGTGCACGTAAAATACTGCCAACCTAGGTGGCAATCTCTCATCTGGGAGCTGGTTCAAAATCATGAGGCCCTTCTGAGCCAATCGTACTTCCATTCTAGAGAAGCTCATTAATAGTCGTTATAAGCTTCCTTAATTCCTGGCGTCCTACAAGGGGTGCTTGGATTTCCAAGTGGCATTGGCAACAACAACAGTTATGTAAAATAGACACAAAAGTCATTTTTTCAGGTTACTATCGTTCCAGACAGGGTGTGCCCCAAGGTTCTGTTCTGAGCCAACACTTTTTGCCCTTTACATTTCCGAATTGGAATCTGTGATTTTTTTGTGATTGCAAAATTGGACTATTTGCCGATGACATTGTTCTTTGGTGTAGTGGATCAAACATTGATATCATACAGACAAGCTTAAATCAATTAATTCAGAATATTCTGGATTTTTCGGAGGACCATACACATCATTTTAATCCTGGTAAATCTACTACAGGCTTTTTTACGACTAATAGGAAACTATTTAAATATAGTCCTAGAATGTGCAGAAACTAGAGAGAGTACAGCTCAGTGTGCCTCGTATTATTACAGGGCTCCGTAGGAGCACGCCATCCAATATAGTACTCTACGAGGCCGACTTGCAACCACTACGGGAAAGAAGTATTCCTAATCTTATAATAAAGTACTTTAGGAAACTTTATAGCTACCGTTACCAACATGGTACGATATCGTACCGCTAATTTCCTGTGTGGTTGGACGAACGCTCAGAGGATGAAGAGGCATAGTCCTCTTGGACATACTGAAAAGTAAGATGTTTTGCAACCCACTGTTACTTCTAACTCTCTAAAGCCTATTGCTTCCCCTCTTGACCCATTGTTTGGTGTGTACTTCCATACAGAACTATTGACTTACACTAATAAATCTTCTCAATGTCCTGAATTCTTAAGAAAAGCTGCTCTAGAAGTAATCAATAATATTCCATCTGGAGTTGTCCTAATTTATACTGACGGTAGACGGTAGTAAAGATCGAAATGGCCACACTGGAAGCGGGGTAGTTATTAAATCCGGCACTGAAGAAACCTTGCTTAAACAACGTAGTCCTGATTTTAGTTCCGTCTTTGGCTCAGAACTGATAGCCATTGACTTTGGCTTTGGTGCTTTGAGCTTTGACGGTGTAAGAAAGGACCAGACAGCTTTGTGTAGGCTCAAGTCCGGTCATTTTAGGACTGTAAGGTTCTCCCGGGAAACAAAATCTTCCCCACTTGTACAAAGTGCAATGGAAGCGAGGTCACTGCCGAGCATTTGCTTCGATGTATTGCCTTATCTCGGGAGGGCTACTCGTTAGCCCTAGTTTAGTTCTTGATAGGTTGAAGACGGAGGGACTCATGGACCCGATCTGATCCAGATCAGGAGATAAGAAAGAAGCAGAAAAAAAAAACACATCAAACTATAATATTTGTTCGATTCTTAAGAGATTGGAAATAAGATAAAATTAAGTGTTTACAATTACCCCACAGCACGAAATATACGGGGTAGGGATGTAACGAATATTCGGCCACTATTCGGTATTCGGCCTATTCGGCCCTTTGGCCGAATATTCGGCTGGCCGAATAATCATTTCGTCGTCAAGCCGAATATTCGGCCGGGCCGAATACTGAGTAAGGTCGATATTCGGCCTGGCCGAATATTGATTTACTATTCGGCCGAATAGTTCTGCTGTAGTAGAAATGTGAAAAAAATAAAGAAATTATTAGATTTTAAACATTTAAAATTGTATTATAATTATTGCGAAATAATACATTAGTATATAGTTTAAAAAAAAAAAAAAAAAAAAAAAATTTTGAAAAAAAAAACTACTATTTTTAAACTTAGTTTTAGGCTTTACTGAGCAAAAGCAGATTTTAAAGCTGTAATATTGTATTTTATATTTAGCATTTGCTCCCAAAGCTGGCAAGAATTATTTATGATACATGAAAAATTAATTTTGTTATTATTAACAAAGTGAAAGTCAGACTTTGTTTGGGTAGACTGATTTATTGTGAATATTGGGTAAGAGAAAAATGTGAAAAGCCTAGAATATATCATGCATATTTAGATAGCATGAGTTATTGGGGTTTTTGAAAATAAAAATATATTCCAGTTAAGTGTATTAAATTTTAATACACTTAATAGTTTAAAGATAGGTATGTAAAAAATCCCATAAAATAAAAAAAATATTAACTTTTATAACTTCTAAAATATTTCATAAAACAGCTTTAAGCAAGGTTAAAAGTTCACTAAGCAATAGTAGTTCCTTTATTTGAATTAAATAATTAGAAAAATAATGCTAATGCTTACTACCATAAAACCTGTCTTTTCTATTGCACCTGTGGATGAAATTCTTAGTTTTTTTACATTCAAGACAATAGAGAAAATAGATTAATTTTTAATAGTTTTAAATTCTTTAACAAGCAGAATCAAATCATTTATGATAGATTGCGTGTAACTGATGTTTGACTTTGTCAATAATTTTAAATTTGTCAAATACTTTCGATTACAACGATTTTCTTGAAATTTTAATATTCGGCCGCCGAATATTCGGTATTTGGCCTAGAAGAAATGGCCGAATATTCGGCTTCGGCCTGGGAGAAGTGCCCGAATATTCGGTATTCGGCTATTCGGCCAAATCACTATTCGTTACATCCCTAATACGGGGTAATTTTAAACATCTAACTTGCACAAGAAAAATAACAGGAAGAATGATATTCATAACTAAATGTTTTTAGCAACATTCCATGTGGCAAATAACAAGAAGTTCCGTCTAGAACTATACGAGCCTACTTTCCCGTGTACACCACCTTCTAGTTTATAATCTAGCTATCTCTCTCTCTCTTTCTCGTTTAGTTTTAGTTCATAATTGCTTTAAATATACCTTTTTCAACGATTAATGCATATTCATTCACTCATTCATTCATTAATTCCTTTATTCACTCATTCATGTATTCATTAATTCACTCATTCATCTATTTATTCACTAATTTATTTATTTTTTTCATTCATTAGCTCATTTATTCACTCATTTGTTCATCCATTCTTTCACTTATTCATTTAATCATTCATTAATTCGAAAATATTCTTGAAAATCACGATCAAAAAATTTTATAGGAAAATAGGCTCGTTAGTTCTGGATGAACTTCCGATTTGTACATGTTCTACCATCTCTCCGATTAAGTTTTTTTTCAAGCAAATCGGTTTGTTAGATCATAATTTATATAGGATTGAAATTTCCCCGTAAGCGCTATGTTAATTTTTTTGGACTGTTCAAAAATGAACAAAAACTCTTCAAATTAATATTTCACTCCAAAAGCATCTTCCAGTAAGCTTGTTCATTGGAACTTGGATCTTGTACCCAGAGTTAACATCATTTGCTTCATTTTCTCCCATGACGCTAATGATAAAATTTTTTGAACTGTTCAAAATTGAACGAAAAATTGTTCAAATCAAAAAGTAATTCAAACAATGGTGACAAGTCAACAGTTGCTTCAAAAGTTACGAAACTCTTTGAATGCCTTCCCTATGTTGCCAATTCATCACACACCATCAGTTAAGTTTTCAAAACCACCACAAGTGTAGTTATGAAGCTTGTTTACATTTACCCCATGTTTACAATTACCCCAACTGACCCTACATTTTTTACTGATAGATCACTTCGACACCGCCCACTATTGATCATCGAAGGGATGCGTCAAAATAAACAAGACCTTTTTGTTTAAGAGCCAATATTAGAAAACGAACAAAATAATCTTCATATAACTTTCAAATTATTTCAGTTCATAGTTCTGGTTCTGATACAGAAATAAAGAAAAATCAATTGAATCAATAATTTTTTTCCTCAAGAAAAAAAGTGCAAAGTGTCAAGCGAAATTACAGTAAACTAAATCCACTGAAACTTGAGGAAGCGAACTTACCATTTCAATTATTTGCCAAATATGACAAAGTAATATAACACTTTTATAAGCTTAAAACACTTTAAAAAAAAAATATTTCGGCCCTCTGTAAATGTAAGAAGAATTATTTTGGCAGATTACCCCTAAAATATTTCGTCTTACATTATGTCTTAGGGTGCATCCACACCAAAGGCGACGGAGACATTTTGTCTGTGTCGTAACAGACTATTGCTATGGTTATTAAACTAACAAACATACCAGCAGTCTATTACGACGGAGACAAAATACCTCCGCAAATATATCCTGCACAGAGCAGGAGTCCATGGAAGGGAAATCAAGTTACCAGGCAGGTTTTGCCAATTTAGTTAAACTACAGAGCAACCTTGAAATTGAAAAATATGTATCAAAGAAGTCGTTTATATTTCAGGTGAGATTCACATACAAATCTCATTCCTTAGTTCTGAAATATACAAAAGAGCGGCAAAAAACACTCAGCAGCATTATCACTTCGTATAATTTTGTTGTTGGATATGTCCGGGAGCTGCTTTACCTCTGACAAGAGGCACAGTCTCGAGCTGTAATCATACGAATGGAAGTTGTTGCAATGGCAACTCGTTCACATGATAGGGAAATGCTTCACAGCAATTCCAATACAAATAATCCATTAAACTTTTATTCATGCAAAAATATAGATGACACCAACTTCTGATTTCATGTTCTACACCAGGGATGGCGAATCACGTCAAAGGTGTGGCTTACTAGTACTACTTCTTACACTCTGCGCTAAGAGCTGTCTAATACTAAAGTTAATACAAACGACAAATGAACTTTAATTTTTCATATATATTTTAGTTAAAAAATAATAATAACCACTTATGAATAACTATAATACCTAGGAGGAGTACAAAACATTATAAAAATCGTAAATCTTGCCTTAGTTTAGAATTTATGTAACATTATGACCAACTTATGATTAACGCCATCTTTTGAACACAATATGTGGACAAGGAAGACTAATGTAGAAAAACATTGCGTTGAGGACGAGTTACATCGTCCCTAGCGCATAGCGATAATTGAAAAACGTGATACATCGCCCGACAACCTGTAGTACTAAATTTTGCATAAAATCAATTAGCCAGCTACTTTAATAAGTAAAATAATAAGTATTATATACAAGGGCTTAAGAAATATTACGTACTCAGAAATGGTTTCGTTGAAGCCATTTTTGAATCCTGCACCAAACACTGCCTCGGGATTATGAATTTCGACAGTTTTTCATTTTAGTGATGCATTTGGAACAAAGCCAGTTTCACGCTATTTCACATAAATCGCTCAATTGTCCTTCGGAAAATTTTCCAAGATTGTCATCAAAGGCTGCTCCTTGATGTGATTCGCACCTATTATCTACAAAGACAAGCGTTTCCTGCAAAGCACACCCATTTCTTGAAGGTTTCCGTAAACCGTTTTGCAGAAAATGGAGCACTGGTAAACGTCGAGAAAATTACCAGTTTTGACTCAGTATTGTGTTTCGCATGAAGTAAAAAGTCTACCTTTATGCCCAAATAATAGAGAAAGTAAACGTGATAAATGCACAGATAGCAATAAAATGGCAGACATTTTGGATTTCTTATGCTCTTAAAGGAAGAACTTTTCTCATTGATTAAAGGGTTCCTTGTTAGCACCGAAACACCCGTCTGCAATTTTATTGCGTTACGCGACCCCCCCCCCCCCCCTCTGCTGCGGGGTGACGCCTTTTTGGGGTTGTTGAAGGCTGACACCCAAAACGAGTTAAAGAGTTTTTAAAAATACAAATACTGGAATCAAACAACTTTACTGATGCCTTTTCAACGTTTCATAACTGAATATAACTGTAGTTCACTGAAGGTTGCACCATATAAATAAAGTAGAATTTCTTTGGATTTGCTTTTCTTTTTTTTTTTTTTGCGCTACTGAAAATAATATAAACTACAAAACTAAGTTTACAACAAAACAGTTCTTTTTTTTTTTGGGGGGGGGGGGGGGGATACCGCAAAAACTCCACCAGGTGACACCCACACTAGAAAACACTAGAAACACAACTGCAAAATGCATGATTAATAATTTAACACTTATGATGAATCATTGGCTTTTTAAGTTTAACAAAGAATGATTTTTGTGCATATTCTTTTAAGATTTGAAATGGGTTCATAATGTAATTCAAATATTAGATGACTTAACACACAGGAAACCCTTAAAAATGAAATATTTTCCAAAGCAGCTCAGCAACATAAAAGTTTTCTAAATCAAATAATCATTAAAGTTAAAGAAAAAAACTCATGAAAAAGGTAATATGATTCAACTCAAGCACAGAGCCAAGGGTTTGGACCTCAATTTAGAAAAATATCCATTTGAGCCACCCACTCCCCCTCCTACTAAAGATAGCTTAAGGGTGAATATTAGGAAAAGTGACATGTGTCCCAGAGAAATTTCAGAAACATTTTCTATTAAAAACCAAAGATATGCATTTTATGCTTATTTACAATAATTGACTTTCATGTTTTAGAAAACGGAAGTATACATCGGAATAAAACAAAATCTATCCTGCTCCCAAGTTTTCGTATCAGACGGTAACGCCGACTTCCGAAATATTTTGGATCAAAAAAACTTTTTTAGCCTCAACTACATGTGCTATTAATTGATTTTTTAATTTTTATTTGTCTATTAAAAAAGAAATTGAATGTTGTGAGCAGAATACTACACGTTTTGGTTTCAATTCATTAATTAGCGATGTTTAGCGAACATAATGGAAATTCGTCAGATCTGTAACATTCAATCGGTATCGGTGTTTCCTCCACTTAGGAGTCGTAATGTTTTCACTGTTAAAAATTCCACCGATTTTGTGAAGAAACTACATAACTTCATTCCGAGTAATTCTGTTATGGCCTCTTTTGATGTTAACTCATTACTTACTAATGTTCCTGTTGATGGCGCTTTGACTTTCCTCAGGAATTCCATTTTACTTCTATGGAAATTGAGGAATTAGTTTATCGTACTCGTGTGTGCTTGCAACAGAGCACTTTTATATTTAATGGTAAATTCTATTCTATGGTAGATGGCCTGGCTATGAGAAGGCCTCTCAGTCCTATTTTAAGTGATTTTTATATGCATTGTTATGAGGAAAAACTATTCCAGAAAGGGCAATTTCATGTTCGTTATGTGGATGATTGTTTTGTCCTAACAAACAGTAACTTCTCAGGTACTGATGATGCTCTTTCTGTTATGAATTCCATTGATCATAATATCCAGTTTTCTGGTGAGAAAGAACTTAATAGTAGCCTCGCGTTTCTTGATGTTTTGATTTCTCAGAGTGAGTCTGGTGTCACTACTTCTGTCTGTCGAAAAATTTTCGTTGTTTCTTTACCTCCTCCCAGACTGTCCTCTCATCCTCTCAACCAAAAATATTGTGCTCTAAATACTCTTGTCCATCGAGCTATTAATATTTGCTTTTCTCCTGAGCTTCTCAAGATTGGACTTGACTATCTGAAAGCTGTAGCTGTTGATAGGGGGTTTTCTCACTCTTTATTTGATTCTAGTAACAACAAACTTTCTAAGAAATCTCCTGTTTTCAATAATGTGGTTTCTAAAAAGAATTTGGTTGTGATACCATTCTTTCATTCTGTACGTTCAAAATTTTGGGGGAGAGCCTGCCTTGATTTGATGTCGCAAATTGAGAGCATAATATGCCTCTATAAGGTTTTAATTTTGGGAAATTTCTTCGGATAAAGCCCCGTATGTTCCGTGGTATTTTTAATTACCCACATCGTGTATAGTCCCTGTTACCAAGAATATAAACTAAAGATCTGCTTATCCAAATTCAGGACAGAATCGAGGGATTCTCTTTTGAAAATTGTCGGCTGAAAATATTGTCCACAGAAGATTTATTAATGGATGCATGAGGATTTGAAACGTTTAATAAATCCAGGAATCTTTAGGTAATTTAGTGGAGTAAAATTAAGCAAATTTTAAGAACTCGGATAGAGTTTTGGAAAACTTATGCAGGACACCAAACACAAAATTTTAGAATAGGAATACTCAAAAGCTTGAAATAGTGAACTCTTGCTGCGTTTGAAAAAAAATGGTTTTCTCCACACATAGATTGGAAGGGAGTCAGATCCTCCTAAAAATTTGAATTTTAGCCCTTGGAATCAATTGGGAAAGGGAATTGTTCAGATTACAGAACATTTGAACTGGAAAGTAAAATTACGTTCTGTTCGTTTCCTACGATTACGTTCTAATGATTTTTTAATATTTTTTTAAAGAATTAAAAGAAAGAGAGAAAAAAAGGAGCTGGGAGCAAAAGGAGTTTAATAAGAATTCACAGCTGCATACTCATCGTCGAAAAGAAAATGCAACTGCTTATGTGCAGACCCTTTTTTTTTTTTTTTTTGAAAGAATTTTAGCATAATATTTTAAATATGTTTTGGATGGAGCCAGTTAATATAACGAACATCTTTTATTTAAGACCTTGCTAGAAATATTTATTTTCTTTATCATTTATGTTAACTAATTCTGAGTTGATTTTGATCCCTGATCTATAGAGGTTTTCATACAATAGGCTGTTACAGTGAGCTTTCTTTTTTTTCCAAGTTCTTGAAAACTCATTCTTTTAGTTTAACAATAAAACTCCTTAGAAATGAAATTAATAAGCCTATTTTTAATAAACTGATACTACTGACTTTCTGAATTGATTTTTTGGTTTATGTGTAACGTGTTTTCCAACTTCCTGGGAAATTTTCATATAAATATTGCAAAAACAATACAAACTCATTTTAGCTACAGTACAGTGAAGTTAACTTATAATGAAATAGTTGGTTCCAGTTGAACAATCCGCTACAGAGAAAATTTCATTACATAGAGATTGGAGATTTTTGCACTTACAGTTAATTAAATGTTACTAACTTTTTACTGGTTGCGATAAATTCAAAAGTATTTAATTTTGACTTTTAACTAAAAATTAAGCAGTATAGATTATAAATGTGTTTAAATCATACAAAATTTTATTGTAGAAATAAAATGTTAAAACGAGAAGTCTGTACCAATTTAGAGAATAATCTACTGGTATGTACTTCTACACATTTTGCTTGAAAAATGTCATGATTTGGCATTCAGTCCTGAAATTAGGAAAAATTACTACTTTAATAGGGTTGTAGGCAGTTGGAATAGTTTACCGGAAGCGACTGTTAGTTGCAGTGGGGTAAAAACTTTTAAGAAAGCTCTTGATGTTCATTGGGAACTGCTAAATTGACTACGCTGGGAACTGCCTAGCTGGCCGCTGAGCCTGTTGCTGGTCGTCACTTTTGTATTTGTATTTGTTTTGCTTTGTGAATGAACTGGTTGCTCCTAAGTTAGCAACTTTCTTTCAAATAATGACAAATATCAAAAAGTTAAACATCTGAAAAAAGTCCGAAAAGGCAGTTTGATTGAGTTTATCGCATGGACTGTTGTATAAAATACTTAATTAACCATTTAAATGATCATAGTAGATTCCATAATCAAAATGGACATTGAAAATTGAGTTTTTACTATTTATACGAAAAATAAATCATTAACATGAACAATTAAAATTAAATATTTTATTGTAAATATGAAGTGCTTTTCATACACCATTTTTTTTATCACAAGCACATATAAAAAAAAAAGATTGTGCAAAAAAAACTTTTCTGGAAGAACATCCTGAATTTGCGAACCGAATGTAAGGACATCATATGCTCAAAGTTGGACATTTGAGTCCAATGTCGAACACAATAAGATTGGTCATGTATACATTTAATTACATAATTTAATCAATATTGTTAACTAAAATTAGATTGGTTTACCTAAGGTGAAACTCACAAATGTAAAAATGAAAATATATGAAATATGAATAAAGACTAATTAACAACCATACATAATACAGATGCTTGTACTGTAAAAAATCAATTAATAAATGAAACAAGTTAAGCAGAAGGAAAGCAACTTTGGTAAAAGTTATAAATGAGCCATGTTAGGGATCATTCATAAATGATGTCACGTTTCGAGGGGGGGAGGGGGGTTCGTGAAAGTGTGACAAACTGTGACAAGGGGCGGGGAGGGGGTAACAAGAAGTGTAACATCCTGCATTATGCAAAATAGCATGACATGTGACAAAGGGGGGAGGGGGTCCAATGAAGTGTGACATATTGTGACAAAGGGGGGGAGGGGGCTCAAATATATGGGAAAAAAGCATGACATCATTTATGAACAGCCCCTTATTAATATATCAATCGTGTTTTTAAATTATATTCTGCAAAAAAAAAAAATAATTAAATTTTAGAATGTTTGAATTTGGGTACAATACTTAAAAAACAGAATCAGAGTAATTTTTTATAACATGACTTGTTCCAGAACCTTACAAAAAAGTCACATAGATCGCTGAAAAGCGATCCTCAGGAGTTCAAATATTTATAGCTAATTACACAGCTTGATAAAGGGGAAAACACCTAGCCACAAAACTTCCTTTAAAAATTCACACATAAATTTTCAAATTTAAACTCACTATTTTTAGTTAAGTTGTGCACCAATTTATCTTGAAAATATTTATTCATTATCAAGTCAAAATTCCATCACTTTTGGTAGGTAAGAAGGCATATTGCAGTTGCAAAACATTAATGAAGCAACATAAGAAAAGCATGCATATAAATGAATTTGATTTATAATGTGTATTTTCCAAATGGAACTTTTTACATACCAAATGAAATTTATGAAATATATTTTAGCATGCATATGCATCTATTTTAATATGACAAAAACTACAAATGTAATGACATTAAAGAAAAAAAATTTTAAATACTTTAAATTTAAAATATACCGTGAACTCCTGAAAGTAACACCTCCATTGAATGTAGCCCCCCCCCCCCCCTCCTTCAAATGGCTGAGGATTTTAAAACTAATTTTGTATTTTTTCTTATGATAAAGATTAAATATGTCCAATTTCTTTTTGCACTTTGTGTTTTATTTTACTTATTTATTTTTTCATAAATATTCAAGGTCTATATGCTTAAAAACAAATCTCATGTACTTGGCTTCGATTCTTTCACTAAGCCGCCATTTTTGATAGTTTAAATCCACCATTTTTGGTTGTGTTTTAAAATTTGACACATTACAAATTACTGACATAGCGCTGGTCCCGAACATGCTAAATTTGTGTTTTAATACTTTTTCAAATTTAAATTATAGGGATTTCTGCTAACTTAAGTACTAAATTTTTCCTTCAGTAAAAGATGGCATCCCCATGCAATCAATTTACTATTAGAAAATTATAAGAAAGATTTTTGTTTTTTATTTTTTGAATTTTGTTTTGTATTAATGTTTTTAAAATTATTTTAAATGGGCTACACTTATTACTTATCTTCTGTAGATGCTCTTAATTAATACTAAAAACATATCTTTTTCATAACATTTTTAAAAAATCTCGATTATAACCCCCCTATCTGAAATGTGCCAGTTTAGTTTCTAAAAAGAGTTACTTTCAGGATTTTACAGTAAATACATTTTGCTTTGCTAACCAGGGTTCGTGATTTTTTTTTTTTTTTTTAAATAAAAAAATAGTTTTTAATTTAAATCGGATTTTTTTTTTTTTTTTTAAATAGACCTCAAAGATTTTGGGTATTTATTATGCTACACTTATAAAAATAATGTATGTAAAAATATTATGCAAAAACACCTTTTAAGCTATTTTCCCAGCAGTAGAGGTTTTTAATAATAATATAGGTCAACAAATTTTAATGCAAATGCATGATTCAATTGAGATGTAACCCAACCAGGTTTAATAGTACGCTCCAAGTACAGAGAAAATGAACAAATTTTATCTGAATTCTTATGTTGTTAAAAGATGAAAGAAATTGTGTGCATTTAATTTTACATTGAGTGCATCATTTTTCTATTTTATAAATGAAATAACTTGATATATTTTTTAATTTACCAATTTACAGGGTTCCTGCCTTTTGTTTTAATCAAATGTATATATTTTGAAAATTTCTTGGATAAGAAATATTACACCAGAAAAATAACCCTGAGCTACATTTTGAAGCATGGAGTACGTTATGAGACACCTTTAAGGATATGTATTCTAAATTCTGACGAATATTGCTTTAAACACTATCATTCTGGATTATTTACTGTGTGGTATTCATTAAATATGTCTAAAATGTTATTAAAATTAAAAACACATAAACTGGATCATAATTGCTATAAATTACAATATGAATGGTTGAGTGAATTACGCTTTGCAGTTAAGATGTCTGAAAAATAAATGTAATATTGTAAAATTAAAACAATAATAATTAATTAGTTCTACAGTTAAAATGTGTTATACACACACAAGCAGAGGTACCTATGAAATTTTGCTTGAAATAGAGGCTATAAATGCAGCATAGTTTATCTTTAGAACATGTTCTAACAGTAAAATCAATTTTGAAGAAAAAATTTCAAAAATGATTTCAATCACTGATTTTCTTTAAAAAAATCACTTGGTTTAAATCGCGATTTGCTGATTTAAATCAACGAACCCTGTTGCTAACCCATTAAAATTCAGTAATGAGATAAAAATAAATGTTTGCAAAATAGTTTCATTATAAATTAAAACTTTTGTATTTAAACAGGGATAAATTTGCACAACTATGTGTGTGTGGGGGGGGGGGGACTTTATTGACAATATTTATTCCAATTATAATGGAAACAAAAATTCAATAATAAATGAACTTGGAATCTTTCAAAGCTGTAGGATGGCAAATGCTGAAAATGTGTCAACTTTTACACACAAAATTAATTTTACTACACACGCATAAATATATGTTTATATGTCTTCACAATGATTCGACGGAGGAAGAAATGCAAATTCATGGTGATAAATTTAATGTAATGGCATGCTCAAATACTTTCTGTTGAATGCACTTTTTATACATATTATTACTTTTTTATACATATACCAAAAATACTGGGACAACCATTGTGCGTTTTATGGATAATTATCATCCCATATGTAATAACAATAATAGTGCTTATCAGCTATAAAATACACATTTTGAGCTAGAAAACATTGACTAATAAAGTGAAGAAAAAGAAAATAAATATCAAATATAAAAATTTATCAAACATAACAGAACATTAAAAATTTATGTATAAAAATACAAATAAAAAGACAGCACTTCCATTTAAGCGTGTTACAAACTGAGTCCATGCATGTAAAGAATACATTTCAAATCTAACATAGTAAATTTAATTGCCCTTTTCATTTCAATTCATTTTTAAAATCTGTTACTGATAACAACTTCCTTAAAAACACAGAATTGCACATTTTTCTACTAATAATACTCAACAACAAGCATAAAAAATATATTCGATCAGCTCATTCAGATATTGAAAAAAAATATTTTGATCTGCATAAAATCACTTGTTTGGCCAATGATATCGACTGTTGAAATATACAACACGAGTAGGTTTTTTTGATCTGCGAACAAATGGGGTTATTTCAGGGTGAAATGCGCCCCAATGTAAGTAAGGAGTTGAGGGTACCAGTTTTGGATTCAAAGATTGGTGTCCTTTATTTAGCACAGGATGAACAGATGTCTTTTTCTGACTATCAACTACCTTGCGACGATTTTTCTGCTTTTTCACGTAACCAGATGTATTCTAAAATTCAAAAATAAATGAAATGCCTCAAGTTTATTAAGTTCATCAGCTGCTACAAATGTATAATACATGTATGCTATTTTTAGAGTAAATAAAAAGTAACTAGAACTTCTGATGTCCCAGGAAAATAAACATGTGTAATGAAATGATGGTAATCACTATGATAGAAGTAAAATAGATCATTGACATGCAATGTATTCCAATGAGCTATTTTGCCTCTATCATAGTAATTACATACATAGATTATTTACATTATATATTTAAAAAGTATATCTAAAACATTGTATGAAAAATTATTTTAAACATTTTAACACTAATGCTTTGATAATTTGTTTTTTTTTAATTACCAAAATTACATAAGAAAGCAAGTGATTAAAACATATTTCCACAGGTAAATTGCGGAAATGTGCTTTATTCAGTTATTTTAATAAATCATCTCTTGTATAAATCTAAATTATTTGCTCTGAATAATTATTCAAAGAGAAAAATGTATGCATTTAAAAACTAGGAGACCTCTTTATGGCCCCGTTTGAGCTCGGGGCTCAGTACAGCTGTCTTTTTTAAACTAAGTGCTAGTAAAGTGAATTTTAAAGCAAATTTTTGAAGCAAGCACTTATACACTGATTTTTTATCTCAATAACTAACATTGATCATTAATTTCCAATTGTAACTATATTAAATAAAATTCAACAACGTCAAATATAGATACAGTTGGATCTCTATTATGTGAATTTTGCCATTTTGTGAATTTTTACCAAGAAAGTTTTTCCTTGTGAAATAACCTCCAAATACAAAGTGTGTTTGTTCTCAATTTACCTAACTTTTTCTTGTAACCTTAATTTTTTTGTCATCCTCTTTCTCAAACATTTCCTTTTTTTAATACACTTTTTATGAATCTTCATGGAACTAATTGGATTTTTACTGGCTTTTACAAGAAAATATTCACAAAAACGGAATGGAAGTATGATTTTTTTGTGTTTCACCTATTCTGCTTGGAGTATGCCCCTTTAAACTGCAATCCTCTGGAGGATATTTTTAGAATTATCCTCTTTTAACTTCAATTGTCCTTGAACTTCTTATCATGAATTTTACTTTGCCATGTTCTCCTGTAGGTCAATGCAGCAAAAATGTGAGAAACATTACGAAGAGAGCAGTTTTTCAACCAAAGGATTAGACAGAATAGGCAGACTTTTACAAAAATTAAAATGAAGGAATTATGAAAATACCTCTACAAATTTTATTTTATATGCACTGCATTTCAAAATAAATATGAAAATTTGTTTTTAAAAGTAGTGAATAATTTCAATTCTATAATGTAATGTTTTTGACTTATTCTTTTTACATTGTTTAAGTTTTTTAGTTGATGGAAAATTTCCATCTTGGTTTCGTAGAACAATAAAATTTGTGTATATGGGTAGATTTCAAGTAAGGATTCAGTTTTCTTTCTGTAGATTTTTTATTTTTCATTCTATTTGTTTAAGGAATTATTGCTATTAATGCTCCTTCCTTGGATCTCATATGTTGGGAGGGATGATCGCCCCAATTGCCACTAGCGATTTTATAAGCATAAATGTTTCTTTATATGGCTTAAACTAATATATAAACTGTAAACTTCTTTTTAACGAATTTCTTCATTTAACAAACTATTTTGATACTTCATTAAATAGAGATCCCACTGTTTAGACATAAATTCTGCTTGGTGGATGGAGATTCCCTCCAAAAAAAGCACTAATAGCTGAAATCAACACGCATTTTGCTAGCCTAAAGGAATCTAATTTTTGAGATGGGATTAAGACATTGGAACAAGTGCAGTAGTGAACAAGGCGATTGCATTAAAAATATTCATTGAGCTAAGTTGTTTTTATCTATTTTACTCTAAAAACTTACCAAACCACCTATGTATTAATAAAACTCTCCTTAAATTAAAATCTTCAGTTATTCATTATTAATCTGAAGGTAATTTTAGCCAAACATTTTTTCCCTGACTCAAATATGTTCAAAAAACAGCACAAAAAAATCAAGTTCATCAAAAGTGCAATAAAATCATTTTTCAATAAATAAATAAACACATAAAAATAAATAAATAAAGAATAAAGTGAAAAATACACTATTTCATTCTGAATATGAACGACTTAAAACCGTTCTCTTTTAGCGCTTCAGAGATTTTTTTTTTTCATTATTTGAAATACTAAATACGTACTTGATGAAATGACTTCAAATGATAATCTTGCAAGCAATAATTGTCACTTAAATTTTCCTTACTGTCTTGAAATGAAGCAACAGTACAATAAGAGCCTTCATCTTCTCCAAACCTATTCAAATAAGTAGATTTTTGTAAAAATCAACATTTTTTATTCTTAGTCTTAGTAAAACACAAACAAAATAAATGTTTAAATTATGCAATATTATGCTCATAAGTGTAACTTATGACCTTCAAAACAGAACAAAAAAAAAAAATGTTAAATTAAAAATTTTGGCGAATTAAAAAAAATAATTTGTTTTACAAAAATAAAGAAATTAAGTTTTAGGTGTCATAAAAATTATTTTAAAAACTTTTTTATGAGTTTTTTTAGTTCACCTTAGAAGAGCATTTAATATTAAAAAAAAAAAAAAAAAACTTCAGTTAAATGAGTTATTTAGTTTTTTAACTATCATGCCAATCAGGGACAAGACGCACATAAAATAAAGAATATACACAAAACCATACCTCAAAATTCAATAAATTTATTTCTTTTTTTTCCCTTCTTAGGAAAACCCCCCTGTGTTTTATAATATTCTAATTCAGACAGACCACCCCTTAAACATTTTGAGAAGAAAATCCCTCTTTTGTCTTCTAGGACATTCCAAAATACAAAAGTTTATCTATTATACTTCATTGTGTTACATACATAGCATTTTACAATGCCATTTTAAACATTTGATTCTTTTCACTAAAAGTTTGGTTTCTTATTCGTGTATTGTTTCTTTCCTTGCTTGGCAATCAATTCCCAGCAAAATTGCAAAAAGGATAAAAACGAGTGAAATACTAATTAATTAGCAATAATTAGTGATGACTTTTGTCTGTAATATTTTTAGAAATATTAATAAAACCAAAATTTTAATTTTTAATTATTCAAGAAAGAAAAAAAAAGAAATTGAGTGAAATTTCTTAAAAATAAGATATTCTTTTAACCATTATAAAGCTGTTGTAATACTTTTGTGATGTAAACTATTGGTCAGTTTCAGCATTTATCAAAATAACAGATCAATATCTTGACTTAAGATTATATTTTAATATTTCTGTAGTTTAGATCTAGTAAAAAAAAAAAATGTTCTACAATGAAATTAACACATTACCTTTTCAGTATTTATACATTGTTTACCGTAAAGGGAAAAAAAATTATCAAATTCAAACTGTGATTGTTCATTAGATTTTTTTTATAGAAAAGAAAACAGAATTTCTAACAAGAAATAACAAATAACCTGCAACAGACTTCCTTAGGGTCAACCCATAGTGTTAGCTCAGGTGGTAAGCAAAGATCTTGATAACGCAATCCACACATCTGAGCTGCCCGTTCCAGTACGGGATCCCTCCTTTCTCGACCATTGACTCTGATACAGCGATACGCCTGTCCCCAATACGGTTTCTCAGGAAACCAATGGCCTTCAAATCTTTCTGTTAAAACAACACCAAGAGTAGCATGGAATATGTCTACCTAAATTAAAACGAGAAAAGAAATACATGTTGTACTTTAAAAAAATAATCAAATAAAAAAGAATTATTTAAGTATATATAAATCTCAATTGTCAGAAACTAAAAATGCTCGTTTATAATTTTCTTCAGCTTTGTTCCCACATTTAAAAATTGAACTTTTTCATCAGCAACATCTATAATATTGCTTGTTATCAGGGTTTGTTGATTTAAATTAGCATGATTTAAATAGTGATTGAAAAAAAATTAAAAATCATTGATTAAAATCATTTTTGAAAGAAAAAAAATTAACTGATTTTACAATTTCAGAAAAATATTATAAGCAATTTTATTATAAAATAGAAAAAATATAAAAGTTCTTTCAATGGAAAAAATTAAGTGCTTTCCTAACATGATACAATTGCTTTTTATTTTAGTTTTCAAAAGTATAATAATACAAATAAAATTTTTTCTTTTTTTTTCTGCACTTTGAATGCACTTATCATTTTTGATCACACAAAATATGATTTTAATCATGCATTAGTATTAAAATTTGTTCATTTATATCATTATTATTAAAAAGTAGCTATTATTCCATTTAGAGTTATTTTTTTTTTTATTTGTCAAATATCTACCACTTTTAAAATAAAAGTTTAGAAAATAACTTGAAGTCCAGCGCAGATTTCAGGAAAAGGACGTAAAAATGTGTTATTATGCAAAAAAAAAGAAGTTTGGACAATGAGTTCTACCTTTTGCTATGATTATCGGAAAAATAACTAAATTTAAAAAAAAAAAACTCTAATTTTTTTTTAACGTTCTTTTTAAAATAAAAATAAAGTCTGGCAAAAAAATACCGCTTTTGACGATTTTTACATCAGGAATGTAAACATCGCCAACACCGGGGTTTGGCGGGGGAAAAAAATTCCAAAATGGCGCCAACGCTGTTATCAGCAACAAAACACGTGGGACGTGGTATCCGGTATCGTTCGTGCTCGAAACAAAGAGGGTTGGCGCCATTACAACCCTAGCTGCGTAAAAGGTTGCTACAAAGGGAATGTTTTATCGCTTTTCAGAGTATTTTTGTTCCTATCCGCTAAATTTTTTAATTTTGAAGACTAAAAACTCCGATTTTTAAAACACAGAAGGAGGATATGAAAAACCCGGATTTCCGGGGTACACCCGGAATACAATCACCCCTGAAAATATTATGTTTGGTATGGACACCGGCTGTGAAAGCCCAAGTTCCTATAAGTCCATCAATATTCGGCCAGGCCCAATTCGAACTTGCTGAGTATTTGGCCAGGCTGAATATTCGGCTTTGGTCATGAACTGACTATTCGGCCAAAGGGCCGAATACCAAATAGTGGCCAAATATTTGTTATAGTAGTGCCATCAGGAGATGGCGGGTCAACTAGAACAGGGAACAGAAGACTCCATTTTGCAACAGGTAGAATCAGTGAGAGCGCGTACGCAGATAGGGTTACTTTACGTTTTTGTCTTGGCCAGAACGTACTCATAGCGATCAGCGGTATGACCAAACTGGTTGCTTGGCGCTTTGTCCCCCCCCCCCCCCCACCCTCCAAACTACTAATCCCCACTCTTCCCAAAAGTACATACGTCAGAGGGGCTCACCCCCTCTGAACGATAGCGCCCCCCTAAAAATTTCAATGGCGCAGTGTGTGACATGAACCCCCCCCCCCCCTCCAATGGGTACCTCTTGCCCTTCTATGTTTGAAAAAATTTTACTATCTGCTAAATTTAAAATTCTGTTTAAATAATTATAAAAACATGTTAAACTTTCTGAATTCTTTCCTTGCACTATTACTGGAGCAACAATGTTTCAATAAAATTATCTATTTTTATTCATTTTTTGTAATTTACTGTTCTAATAAAAAAATACGTCAATTGTAAATTACAAATTTTGAGCAATGGTAACATAAGTTAATTTTACATCTTTTACTTTTGACACAAAATATGTTTTCTTCCAACGAAACCAAAACATTGCACATGTGTATCAACAAAAAAGCATGGCAAAACCATTACAAAGATATTTTAGATGTAAGATTTTCATCTCGTTTCATAATGTTAATACTATGAATCAAATATTTAGGAGCCAAAAGCTCTATCCTCAAAGCAAGAAAGAATGAAAATGATAAAACCCGGAAGTTTATAACGCTTTTTACTCATAAAAATACAGAACAAAATCAGCGTTTTTTAAAAAAGGTTTAGTCTCTTTTTAGTGTATATAAAAAAAGACTTTTGAAGACTCTTTCCTGATATAAGAGAATACCAACCGGTATTCTCTTATATCAGGAGTGCACCCCCTCTCCTCAGAGTGATGGCGCAACACCCTAAAATCTACCACCATAATTTATAAAAATTCTTTAAAGTTTAGGTAATAAGCGAAGAAACAGAAAATAATAGCTAAAGTTATATAGCTAAATTCACTTCTGGTGCTTTTACCGTAACTACATAAAAATAATTCGACGAATTTGTATTTTGGTGGCAGAAATGAGCGAGCGCAGAAAAAGCGATAATAAGCCAAATTAAGTAACCCTTGTTCGGTTGCTTCCTATCTCCACTAATGCGCCGAAATAAACTCTCCCAACCGGTTTTAGCTCGAGTGTCAGACACGCCAACTCGTTGTGGTCAAACTATACATCCCTAATCATAATACCAAAATCTTTAGAATTGCCAAACTAGAAATTTCAAGTTAAAATTTTAAGATGTTCATGAAACGAATATTGTTTTACATTGAACAAAGCATGGCATATATATGTGTGTGTGTAACAAAACAGTTACAAGCACTTCACTATTTTAAAATGTCCGTTTATGACGCAATCATGGCTGTAACTCAAGGCATCCTTTGCTTATTTTAAGCTTCAACATATTAGATACATATTCCAAAACAACAAGAAGAAAAGCACAAAACATCACATTCTACACAGCATTTACAAGTTCCAAATCCCAGAAATTCTTGCGAACTGCCTTTAAAAAATCTTTCGAGGTCTCAGTAATGTGACTGATTTACTGATTAATGATTGGCTAGCCCCATCAAAATTTTCTCATCTTACATAATCTTTCCCAGGTTAGTTACCTGGGCTCCAGGGAACATATATAAAGTTTTTATGTTTTAAAATCGAAACTGAATTTAAAAAGGGGTTTGAAAGAGTTATTTGTTTTTTAATGTTATATATATATATACATATATATATCATCAAATACTTGCTCATTTGTGCTTTAAATTAACGTGTAATTTTATTATTATTATTACTTGCTACTGGTTTTGATTGAAAACCAAAATGTGATTGGTTTCTTGTAATGACTGTAGAGACGGTTCAACAGATTCAGAGATTGACATCAACACAAACATGTCTTCACATCAACTAAAAAATAACCTCGGCAGAAAGATAGAACACAATACATTTAGGTATCAAAGAGTGCAGAAAATTCTTCTGAGAAAGGAAAAAGAACAAGGCTAGAAGATAATTTTCAATTGGATTGTCCGTGTTTCTGATGATCTGATAGCATTTATATTGATTTTATGTTCCATAGTACATTAAAAATTAAAATTTTACGCACTGTATATATTTTCACTATAGGTATAACATTTTATCAACAGTACAATCAAATTAATAAGCAAGAATAATATTTATCTTATTCACCCTACAGACTTTTGCAGGTTATCTGTATTTTTCATTATCCGTAGTACCCATGCCTAAGGTTGCAAGTTTGTTGCGCCGCGAATTCCCGCAATGATTTCCGCGATTTTTAGAGCTTTTTCCTAAATTTCGCGAATTTTTCTTATTTTATTTTTTGTAATTATTCATTCACAAAATATCCAATTTTTAAAAAATTTCAGAAACCAAGGATAAAATCTGAGCCCCCAAAGTCTAAAAAGGCTCTAAACTTGTGCTAATAAAAAATTCAAGATAGTTTTTTTGAAAGCCGTAACAATAAACAGATTTTGCCAACTAGCCTAAAAATTTTTTAATGTATGCTGAGTTTTTGATTCTAGTCAATACAAATATTTAAATGCTTTTAACGAAGTTAATAATCCTTCTATTTTTAAAAATATCCCTAATATTTTAGGATGAAGAATAACTTTCATTGTTGATCTGCTATATTTTGTTATATTTGCGTTTTTGCGAAAATTTTGCGAAATTTGCGCGAATGTCCCGCGAATTTCGCGCTCTTTTTTCCGCGACAAACTTGCAACCCTACCCATGCCACGTAATTCCATGGATAATCAGGAGTTTACTGTAGAAGGATTTACAGCATTAAATAGGGCATAATGCCACTTTATTTTATTTTATATTGTTCTTTATCTGGTAATCTACATTTATCAGTTGCCTAAACTTGAGTGACTCTAATAAAGCACATTGGGTGGTTTTACTTATTTGATCAACTTGTAAATTTTCCACTAATGATTTTCTATCCTCTTTGTTCATAACTTGTTCAATACTTCTTTTGTTTATTTTTTTCATTAGTCTTCAATATTTGATGATCTGATATTAAAAAGAACCGAAATATATTTTTTAGCTATTTCTGATGAAATTTATACCAAAAAAAAGCAAGTGATCAGGAATTACCCCAGTGATCATTATTTACCCCATCTACAGGGGGCAACATTTGGTACAACCTTAAATAATAAATTTTAATGTTTACAGAAGATGTGAAAATGCTAATAAAAATCTTACACTATTTTTAGAGAATATAAATAGGAAGTAGAACAAAATATTTTGTAATAAAAGAGGAAGCAGGATCTTTGTAAAAAAATGTGCATATTTAAGAAATCATCTTTGAAAGGACAAGTTCTGAGTGCAGTTTAAAAATTGCTTAATATAAGAAACTTAACAGCAAGTAATTATTTAGTAAATGTAGTTATATTTTAGCAAAATATCCAGAAATTCCGGACTATAGCTCGAATTAATTACAAAGATTAACTTTTTATTAATACAAAATGAATAATCAATATTTACCCTAGAAATACAGTGATCGGGAATTACATCAGGTCACCCTACCACTTTTACAATTGATATTTATTCGTCATGTAGCCAGGAGACTTGTAGGGAGATGCAGCCACAAGACGAAGAAACCATGTTATAATTTTCATTATGTAAAAGAAACTTTTTATTTAACACCAAAACAGCCGAAACTTGAACTTACCGAAAACCGCCTTTTCGGGTTGATTTGAGACGCGTAGGAAATGCAAGTAAATTTGCAAAGTATATTCTTTTCTCTTTATAAATGAGGTTGAAATGACAATATAGAGTAGTTTTTAGTGATGTACTATTATTGTTGTCATAATTTTTCAGTTGTTTAAGCTTTTGTTAAGTTTTTAACATTTTAGTCGATTTTATTTATTTTTTAATGATTACACGATTTTTTTTTTAATTTCGAAAAAGTCACATAATGCAATATATTTTGTTACACTATGTTATTTAAAAGTAACATATGTGATCAGAAAACAGACAAAAGTACAAATGCCGATGATGAAAATTTATTTTAAAAATATAGAAACTGTGGAAAAGCAAGCAAAAACTGCAATTGAAAATAATACGAATTAGAACATGTGTTTCAAGATGAGATTACAGAACACATACCATGAATAAATGCACAAAGGGCAAAGTTTGCTGGATATTAGCACAAGTTCAACACTGAGCAAACTTGACAGTCACAGCAACACATTTATTACAAATTGGTTTCTGGCATCACTCACAGGTGATAAAAGTTTTATTATCTTCTTTGCTGCTCTGAAAAGAACATCTTTTCCTTAACAGGTGCATGCACTTTTCTCCACCAGACCCCTACCTGTTGCCAAGGCCTTAGGATTGCTTGTGCACGGGACGAGGTATTGGGGTCCACTGATTTTACATGCACGTATCCCCAAATGTACATGGTGGTCCTCAGCGGGTATCGAACATGCGACCTTCCGGATGGAAGTCTGCCACTCTAAACACTAGGCTACCAGCGCCTTACAGGTTAATACTTTTCTCCACCAGACCCCTACCTGTTAGCCGAGGCCTTAGGATTGCTTATGCACGGGGAGAGGTAGTGGGGTCAACGGATTTTACATGCACATATCCCCAAGTATACATTGTGGTCTTCAGTGGGTATTGAACGCACGACCTTCCAGGTGGAAGTCCGACGTGCTAACCACTAGGCTACCACGGCCCCACAGGTTAATACACTAAAGGGCATATATATAGCATAAAACCCTAACCTCCAAAGTCCCCCCCCCCCCCTCTTATGTCTGAATCTAACTGTTCTAGCAGGGTAAGGCACTCCCGTGTATTCAATCCTTTTCGCATTTCTTATAAAAAAATATGTTTACGCACTGATTGCAATCAAAAGTGCTATATGGTCTCGACTTTCATTTTCAACCGTAGTTAGACCAGAATGTTTAGAACAACGTCACTAATGGAGAGATGAAGAATCGTACTAGTGGCAGATTTGCCATGAGGTACCAAAAGACAAAAATCAAGTGCAAGTTCATTTTTCTTCTCTGCTGAGTTGTCGGGAAAATAGCTGCATTATTTTCCCATGAGAATAGAACAAAAAGGAGGCGTTGGGAATTCAACTATAGACATTCAGTTGAAAATAGGTCATTTTTCTTATGTGGGTCAACATGATCCCAAATGGCTGCTCTAGGTAAATCTGTGATTATATAATTAAGTAATCAACATAGAAATTAGAAAATTTGTCACAGTATACTTGGAAACAATGTAGGAAAAGTGAAAAAAAAAATGAGCTTTGTTGTTCAATTTTACGTTGAAGAAAACATAGAAAATTGGAAAAACGGGTCAAGATGACCCGAACGGCGCTTCAAGTGTTAAAAGAAAAAAATCTAACTTTTTTTTTTTGCAGCAACATCGTCTCTACTATGGGGCAATTTCTACAACATACTTCCACTTCTTTTGAGCATGTGCTTTCTGAGAAACCTTAGGCCAGCCGCACATTGAGGGCGAGATAGGGGAATTTAAATGCAGAAGTTTTCGTAACTTTCCACACCAAAATAGATTCCCCGCTGATAGGAAACCAGTTCCCAGCTTGACGTATAGAAAGCTATAAAAAAAACCCTCCTACATTCAAATTTCCCAAGCATGCCCTCAGTGTGCGGCCGGCCTTAAAGGGGTTTCATGCTTATGTTGTATGCATGACTTATTCCAGGTGGGACCAAAAAAAAAGCATTATTATGACAGAAACTGATATTTTAATATTGACCTTTAAGTATATTTACCTGATCTGGAGTAAGGTCTTTACTTTTTCCGACTAGGGCTGTCAAGAAACTCACAGCAGCACAAATTTCTTCCTTCATATTTCAATGAATTGAGGTAGTAATCAAGCTGAGGTACAATCATGTGCAGAGTGACCAGCAAAAACTTTATAGAAAAAAAAGTTTTTAAAAAATTGTTTACTTATTTACATTAAACAGATTCTAAAATAGAAACATATAGCAAGTTATGAAAATAGTTCAAAATAAATTGTTCAAAAATCCAATGTTCAGCATATCAATTACACTTGATGCCCATATAACGTGATGCTAAATGAAATTAAATTATTATCGAACTGGTAGGATATAAGCCGCCATCTTGGGTTAGGCATAAATCACAATTTCATTGTTATCTTTAAATGCCAAGCTTTCAAATAACAACAAAATAAGTTTCAGGATATACAGTCGACTTGCATTAAAATAAACTTATATCAAATGGTCCCTACAGATTCATATAATATGGTTCACAGTATCAAATGACTCGAATAATAACATTTTGTAATTTGATTAAATTATTAGTACTTCAATGAAAAAATAAACATATGGTGCTTATCAATTAAAGGGCTTGCCATGCTAAGCTTTCCAAGAGAGATTTACATCACCAAATCTTTGATTGAATTTAATGTGCTTAGCTGGTCAAGCAAGACTTGCATCACTAAATCAAATGTAAAAAAATATATACATAGAATTTACCCTGATAAGCTCAGCAAAAGAGATTAATTTGCAAAAAGAGCAACTTTATTGCAATTAAATTGGAGGCGCTTATTTTGCTGCATTAAAAAAACTCACAATGGTGACAATTCAGAAAATCGTCGCAAATGCCGGCACTTTAAGATAACGTACTAAATGTGTCCTATAAAATGAACGAAATTTTTATATCAAATGATAAGACAGAATTTATTTTTTTTAGCATTAGGTTTTTTTAGTTATTGCAAAAATTTTGGCGAATACCCTCCAATTATTTAAATTTTGTTACTTATTACTTATTTATTTATGAAGGTGTCATAAATAAGTTGGCAAAAAATAATGCTGTACCATGTATTGAGATTGAAAATTTAACTATCAGAATTTCCAATATGAGGCAGTGCGAAAACGGGACCAAAAATCGATTTCTGGAAAAATGCGTTCAAAGTTTGGATTTTATGGGAGCTTTAATGTTTTGTCTTTTAAATCACAAGGAGTGTGGCACCCGTTATGACTACCACTAACAGCTCTCCACCATATAGAATAGTGTTCTTCCAATCATTTGGATACGTTATCCTCAATTTTTTAAATTTGTCACTCACTTATATCCCTTTGCATCTATGTGCCTCATGTGAGAAAAATACGCTTTGTTGTAGATAATCACGAAACATGATGGAAGTTGTTGGTGCAGAGTTTTAAAAGTGATAAAAGTCTTTCCAGAAAATAGTCTCGTTGCATGCCCCATTATTTTGCCTACTTACAAGAATATATTACTTAGCAGCACTAATTTAATAAAAATGAGCAATAGAGTTTAAGGAGTGATAAAAAAGAACATTTCATCGAAAATAATTTTAAAGAAAATATTATCTTTGTCAATAAAACAAATAAGGAATACATACGTAACGATTAGTGATAAAGGTTGCAAGTTAAAGACTTGGAAAAACTTTTAGGAACAAAACAGAAAACAAACTCTTAAGATTAAACAATTTTTTAAATATTATTTGCATTTTATAGTTTTCAAAAATCGACACTCTAGGAAGTATTATATCGCTAATGAATTCCTATCATTCAAACATTTTAACATTAGAAATTTTGAAAAGTGTTCTTTTTTACGAATTCAAATATTACATTTACATTGTTAAAACTTCGTCAGATTCATCTTGACACTTCACTGCAGTAACATCCAAGCATAAGCATCTACAATTAAATGTTTATAAGAAAAAGTTTTAGAAACCTTCCTAATTCAACAATAACCTAATTTTGTCTCAATATAATTGCACCATGTTTTGGTTTCAAGATTTATATCAGGGTCAGTAAGAAAATAATAAAAACATCTGAGGCAATAAATAGGTTTACTTTAGAATTGTGGCAATAATTAAATATCACAATTATGGAAGTATGGAACGAAGGAAGAAGGAAGAGACCAAAATTTTATTACGCAATATCCTCTGCTCTATTGCCAAAAAACGTTTTGAAACTGCATTGGTGGAGAAATGTGGAGTAGGGGCTGAGCGGTCAAATCGACTGGCTCCGGTGCCTCCCTGCGCGGAGAGAAAGAGGCGTGGGTTCAATTCCCACTTTTCCCTGGGTGTATTTCCTTCTTTGTATATTAAAATCTGTTGTGCTGTCTTGTTCTATCTGTCATATTGGACGAGAGTTTGAGGCATATCCTTGAGAATAGCAAATAAACTCGAATATTTATGTGACCTGAAATGGTCGTAAAACAAATAACAAAAACAAATGTGGAGTAAACGCCGACTGCACCTGTACTGTCTGCCTAAAACGTTCGTCATGTGTCATTTACTAGCAGAGTTTGGCTCTTTTATCCATTTTGAATCCATTTAAGTTTCTGATTTGCTTTCTTTTTTAAATTTAAATTTGATCCAGACACCTCGTTCTCAGGACATATACTGACGAGTAGAGACTCAGCTTCTATACCTCTCTTTTTCTCACTGATCCAAGGCGTCTAATGAAACGAAATGTTTTGCAATTGTTTACTTTTAAGCTGCTGGCCTTCAGAAGTGAATTTCATCATATGTGACAAGTTTTCCTAATGCTTTTTCTTACTAATATGTCTTAAAATGAAGCATGCTTTTGAAATAAGTAATTGAAATTCATTTTTTAAGAAATTTACATTGTATAAAGTAATTTTAAATAAAAACTTGTATCAATATTTATAGTAGTAGCCGTTAGGTCTAATTGCCAAAAGTCGTTAAAACTTTTCCATCATTACGCATTATTATTTGGTTCTGTTTTTTAATGGTAGTTTAATTTAGTTTTAAACATTCCAGACACGAGGGAAGCAAAAATCGTAACATTTACTAGTGATTATTATTTGCATCCCCTCACTTTTTACTTCAACTAAAGCATTCAACACATAGGATGACACCAGTGCTAAGTATGCCACTGTTGACTACTCCTACTTCCCTTGAAATAATTAAATTAACCTTGACTAAAGTTGAAAAAATATTTTGAAACTTTACTTGTCATAACTATTGTTATTTTTGCAATAATTGCTATTATTTTACATATTGATATGTATGTATTAAAAATTACATAGCAGTAAAACAAATAATAAATAAATGCTATTCAGTGCTTTCACAAATATATATCCCCCCTATTAGTATGGTCCTGACTAACTAGACAATCCAAGTGGACAAAAATATTTCGTAAGTTATACATAATTATATTACAGAACAAGATTGAAAAATCCTGTGCACGGAATATAGCAAGATTATTCAGTATGTAGTCCTTGATTCCTTGTATATGAATGTGTGCACATATATAAGAAAATAGTATCAGTTTACTATTTTATATCTACTAAAAATGTTGTAATGATGAACAAATTATTGTATGTCATATGTTGACGGTCGCTCTTTCGGCATACTTAAATGTTTATATGTCTCCAAACTTTCACATCTAATGATGTTACTGCGGTCGGCCCTTTAAATATTCATGTGTAGCAGTTCCAGATGACCAAAGTGACAAAGAATGTAGGTAGGTTCCTCTTATACTTTTTCTCCAGTCCAGACAGTCACTATAAGAATTACAATTAGCCAAATAGTGATTCAGAATCTTTTGTGTCTAAAAGAATGTGTGCAGTAAAACCTGTAAAGTTGACCACCTTTGTAAGCTGACAACCTATCTAAGTTGACCACTTTTGTCAGGAACGGAATTAGCCGTATATTAGGTAATATAGAAACATTTTGGTAACTTGACAACCTGTCAATATTGACCACTTATGTATGCCAAATTTGGGGGAGAGTATAATAAAAACCCTTTGTAAGTTGATCGCCTAATTATTACTCTATATTTATTAGTTTATCTTTTTTGCAAATATGAAAAAACTAAAATAACTTCTCCAGGATATTTTGTATGCTGTATTGTTAGACCAGTATTTGCCTAGATGGAGATGAAAAATCAATATCAAGTTTTCCTAAAGCTCTTTGTAAGTTAACCATATGGGAAAACTACTATGAGCACTCTTTTATTCTTTAAATAAGTTTCTTCTATCTGATGTAGCCATTTTGAAAAATTATGTATTTTTAAAAACTTTTACCATCAAATAAGTAACTTACATAATTAATAATATCTTTATTTTGACTAAGTAGTACTTTACTTTTAAAGTTGTATAGGATACATTTTAAGTAATTTAGGTAAAATTTCTCTAATGATATTTTAGAAAATTGAAAAAAAAAATAGTTAATTACTATTTCAAAGTAAGGTTAATAGATGAAGGTATATTTTAATTAGTTACAAATCAATGAATGCATAGTGTAAGAAATGAAAGAAAAATCTCCACCCTGTATAAGTTGGCCACTGAAGTGCTGCACTATAAGTGGTCCACTTACGCAGGTTTCACTGTAGTATTTTCTTTTCTTATGGCGAATTAAAAAATGCTCAACATGTAAGAGTTTTTAACATAATTTAAAAGATACGTAGTTACAAAAAATTGATTTATTATATTTTGTCATTATTATTATTATTATTATTTATTTATTTATTTATTTATTTATTTGCAGAAATTCCTCAAATACTGTGATGCCTGCTCAAAAAAATAGCATTTCATCTTCAGCCTTCATTGATTGTGTAACAAATAATTCTACCAAAAAATTAACTCCATTTATAAGAACCAAATATAATAAAAGTTGTGAAATTGAGCGGGCTTTAGAAAATATGAATGCTGTGCCACATGAGCAAGTATGTGACACCAAAGAACATTTATCTAATTGTGAAAATTCTGATTGCTGTCAGGAAACTGAAGTATCATGTATGGATGCAAATCTGAATGTTTGTACTGATTCAAAAGGTCTTACAAATTTTGGGCACTTCTCCTCAACTCAATCATACTTAAATAAGAGTAGTGATGTAAATCTTCAATGTGAAAATTTTTCCAAGAAAACTGTTCAAGAATGTAAGTGTTCTTTTTTTATTTAACAAAAATTTTCATAGTTGATACTTAATATAAATTTATATTTTGTGTTATTTGTGTGCGCTTTCAATTTCCTATGATTTCAGCTTTATTAAAACCTAATGTTAATTGAGTACTATTTCGTTCACAGCATGTATGTAACACTCTTCGGGGGTGGTAACAATATAATTAGCATTGTATTGATTGAAACTAGAAGCATTGTATCACTTTTTAAGGAAGTTCTTTTAAATGTGCCATTTACGTTATCTTCAACATTGTAAACAACAAATAACTTTATATTATCAGCTGTTACAAGTTTAGATTCATAATTTAATGTTTAGTTTTCTTTTATTTATTGTGTTTGATTCATTTTTGAAAATTTGACCCTACATTCATATTACAGATTTTTTCCCCCTTTTAGAATAAATACAATATTCTGCATTACATTTTGGATATTATCATTTAATCAGACATGTTATTTTTCCATATTTTGACAGAATTCAATATTTTCGGAAATTAAGAATTTCGTTTCCGCGAAATTCCTTAGTTTTAGAAGGCTCTCCCTTTTGTCTTTAGGAAAAATTTTGAAAGAAGCCTGTCAACATACATACCTACCAGCATTTACAAATTTCAAAAAAAATTTATGCGTTTTTTACGCTTTTAAGGGTCGGTCTCGATTTTTTATGCATTTCGAAATCTGATTGCATCGGCTTCGGCAAAACTTCCTAGTTCTCATTTACTGTACGATTCTGAATCTTGGACATCAATAACTTTGAGCTTACCATTATTTCTATATTTATTTAGTTTCAGCTTCTCTAGTAAAGAAATTGCACGGACGTAATTTTGCCACGCCCACTTGAAAATTCGGCCGAAAATATCAGGAATTTTTCTAAAGCTATATGAAGTTTTAGTGATTATGTCAGTTAATTATAAGAATAAATACTACAGCCATACTATGAGTTAAAAATAACCTAGTTAAAAAATATTTTTGCCTAAAAGCCCCCCTCCCCCCTTTGCATGTAATTTAAAATGAGTTTTACAAATTTTTGGTTGTCAGCATTTTCCTTTCAAGTACTTATTATGTATTGTTACAAAATAAATTAACAATTATTTCTGTTTTCATTCAATATATTGTTAAAAAGCACTAAAAATAATTCAGCAATTGTCTTTTAGGAGATTTTTCAATATAATGGAACAATTGTTAAGTTTGAGGGGAAAATAAGCCTAAGGTTTTGGTAGTGCCTCTTATTGATCTTAGAAGCTCATTCATCAAGTAATTGAGTATTATACATACATTAAAATAAAAGTACTGCGTGTTTAAATCACAAGTAGATTTATATTGGGTGTTAATAATAATGTTGTTCTTCTCATATAATAATTTGATACTTTGCAATCCTTTCTTCTTTTTTTTTTTTTCATTTTACACCTTAATCATTGATATTTTAAATAAAGTTGGTTGGTATGAAATGGTTACTTCAGTTTCAAAAGTTTATGCTTGGAAACATGTTTATTTCTTTAAAAGAGGGAATTAGTTTTTATAGATTGCACTGAATTCGGACTTGTTATGAATGAATATAAGTTCCAAAGAATGTAGGACTTCTGCACTTTTTTGTTAGACATAAAGCCCTAATTGCTCCTTTTCTTACGGTTCTGTCAGGAAGCCATGACATTTCAGTATTTTTTTCCCTCAATGAGTCATATGTCTGTTTAATGGATCTCCACATATTTATTTCAAAACTTTTTAAAAATTTCTCTGACACCTAAATAAATTTATTATTTATTTTGTTTTCAATACATTTTGTACCATTTATTACCATTATTATTACCATTTAGGTGGCCCGATATAAGTGTCACTATGGAGAAATATATTGTTATACAGTCAAAAACCGTTAAAGCGAAATTTCGCTTAACGCAAAATGAATGCCATTCCCCGTCAGATAATCTGAGAATTAGTGTTAAATTAATCGTTTAAGACGAAATTGATTTGATCAAAATCCCGCTTAAGACGAAAAAGAAAATTTTCCGGTTGAAGAAAACACAGGTAAATAAAACATACTCTTCCATTCTGATAATTGTTTTTAATACTAGTTTAGTAAATTTCATATAAATTTCCTAATCGAAGTATAAATATAAATTCGTATGTGTGTGTGTATGTGCATTTCTGTATAAATATACTTTTGGTTCCTATATTTTCTGTATCATAAGAAACAAACATTTTTACTAAATTCAAAATCCTGCAACCATCGGTTAACGCGAAATTCGGTTAACCGAAAAATTTTGGACTTTGCGTTTTTTGGACAACCCTCGACTTCGCGTTAACGAGGTTTGACTGTATATTGAAAGTGATGTGCTTTTAATTCAAAGTAAAGTACTATGAGAGTTTTCATCCATTTCCAATTGTAGATGTATGAATATATTATTTTAGCACTGTCAAATGTAACCTTCATATGTTCTCAAAAAGTTTTTTTTTTTTACAGTGAATCAATATTCCTTAAAAAATATTCAAATTCTTCATGAACGTTTAACTCAGGCTGTAGAAGGTAAGTAATTATGTATATTAAATGTGTAATTCTACTTACATTCCTAGCATAACCTGATTATTACCAAGATCGTTAATAACAGAGAACATGTTTTGGGAATTTTTTCTTACAGCGGTACTTCACCATTGAAATTTTTAGAGGAGGTGTTTTCAATAGGTTTTGACTAATTTTGGGGACATCATTTTTTGGGAGTGCACCATTGTAAATTAGATTTGAAATTGATAAAACATGTTACACGCAACTTCCTATAAAGAATTAAGTGTGTTTTATTTAATGCCATCATTTGTTATGTAAAATGGCTAAGAGGTCTAAATTTTGACAATAATAGCGTATTGCAGAAGAAAAAATAGCTGAAATGATTGTAACTGATTGTAACAGGAATACTTGCTTCTCTCAGACTATTTTAAAAACCAAACCAATCAAAGTTAAATCAAAATTGGCAATGTGTCAGCACAGATTTTTTTTTTTTTTTACAAAGCCTCCCCAGTATACTACTTTAAAAATACTTATTTCTTGTCATGTGAACAAATGCAGATTTTTGTGGATTAAATACTTAACCTATTTTGATGCTTAGTCAAGTCGTATCCTGAAAATAAGTCCTAATGCATGTTTAGATGAGAAAAGAAATGTAAAATTTGTATCTTACTTCAGAAGACTCACTTAGAGATATTGTCTGTTGGAAAATAAATTTATGAAAAATTGAATCATAGTTTTATTTGTCATAAAGCTAGACAATAAAAAAAAAAAGAAAAATCTCTATTGAATAGAAATTAGCATTCTTAAGGACAGATTGAATTTTACTTTATATTTTCAAGACAATTTAAAATTCTGTTTAAAATGATTAGTTTCTTAAAAATATTCCAGTATATGTTTGTAATCTCCCCCCCCCCCCCCCTCAAGGTTCGAAATTGTTTTAGGGAAAGAATTCTGCTATTACTTATATAATTTATGGTCTGGTGAGATCCAGTGTCTTCGATCTACTACATTTTATTCATTTATCTGAAAGTTTGGGGGGGGGGGGGGGAGCTTGGATCTGTGAGATAATTTTTCCCATGTTTCTTTTCTTCCAATCACTAGGGATATTGCTCAGACGTGAATTCTGTATCTGTATTTTTAAAAATTATGTAAGAAAGATTTATTGCATATTTTTAAAAATTATTTTTGCTTAAGAAAGAAAGATATTCAGACATTATAACCAGGGTTGTCAGATTTGCTGCCCAGGCAGCTATCCATTTTCCCCACTGGGACAGGATTTGAGGAAAATGGGTTTTTAAAAAAATTTAAAAACAAATAATCCCTTGTAAAATATTTCTTTTTGATGAAAATTCTACATATGCCAATACTATTGAATATTTAATTTTTTTTTTTAATTTCCATAACTCAAAATTAGATATACAAAGAAAAAATCATAAATTATGTCATAATAAAAAAGAAACAACAATTACAAGATAGTTAAGGAAAATAACTTGCACGAATAGGAAGCAAAAATTTATCTTTATTATTAACATAAAAGTTTGGAAAATTTAAACTTTAGTTACATTAAAAAAGGATTTTTTTTAATGGAAAAACACTTCAAGACATCATATATCTTATATGAAAATGTATGAATTTATTGTCTATACTTTTCAGACAAAAGCAGCTTTAGTTTAGAATTTTCTTCTTTTTTATGATAGGAATAGTTTTTGTTTTGGATCAGACCAAAATTTATTTAGTGGAAAAACTGTTTTGGTTTAGATTTGAAGTTAAAGCTTTAGTTACATTTTTTTTAAAAAGGAAAAATGAAAAAAGCACTTCAAGACATGTACTTTATATGGATAAATATATAAATTTACATTCTTTCTGTACTTTTCAAAAGTAAAAATAATTTAGTAGCTAAATTTTCAATTCGTAAAATGCTAATCTCCCCCCCCCCCCCCTCTATCTTTCTTAAATATTTCTTTATTAAAATTATGCTTAGATTTGTTGAATCGATTATAATTGTGATAATTAGAAGATGAAAAACGTGTGGTATGTATTAACTGTATAGAAGAGAAATCATGAAATAGACCTATACAAGCAACAAAATAATTTATCTATCTCTGTGTGTATATACATATATATACACAAATATATGCACATATGTTTTATTTTTTCAAACAGTAATTTTTCCCCAAATAATAACTCCCTATAAATAATTTTAAACTATTAAATACAAATATAAAAGTAACAACCAAAAACAGGAACAGGGCCCAGCTAGGCTGGTCCTAGTCAATTTAATAATCCCCAATTAACGTCAAGAGCCTTCTTAAAAGTTTTTACCCCACTGCAACTAACAGCTGCCCCCCTTAAACGATTCCAACTGCCTACAATCCTATTGAAGTCGTAATTTTTCCTAATTTCAAGATTAGCCTGAGATTTAAAAAGTTCAAAACCATGACCTCTGCTTCTACCTTCAGTGCATAACTGTAGCCCATCAACATGTCCTGTTTTAACCAATTTAAACATTAGGATGAATGGATCAAACAGAAAAATGTTATGAGTAAATATTATTTAATTTTTTACTGTGTAACCCAAACTGATCACTGATTTTAAAAAGTGTGCATACATATATGTAACATCACTGTTACATTGCAGCCAATATTTTAATGTAATGTCTGTTGGTAAGTCAATCGTGGCCGAAAATCTTCAATCTTTGATTTATTAGTAGCTTCACATATTAAATACACATATTTCAAAATACAAGACGATACAAAACATCACAGTCTTCTATCTACAATATTTACATCGTGAATTCCCGCGAAAAGCTTGCGAGATCGCCTTTTATAATCTCTCGAGCTATATGTCACGTGATGAAGCAACAATTTTTCTATTCGGTCTGTTGCAAAACTATTTTCAGTTCACATTACATAATCTTTCCTGCGTTAGTTTCCCGGGCTCAAGGGAGCATATAGCTGGCCCCATCTAGCTGGGCCCTGAGCCTGTTGCTGGTTGTCACTTTTGTATATCAAGATTCTAGGTATTAAAAACGAAACAGAATTTAAAAAGAGGTTAAAAAAAATTATTTAGTTTTTAATGTTATATATACATGAAATACTATCAAATGAAATTAAATGCAACATTTAAGTAAGGTAGTTTTAATAAAAGTAAATAAAATCTGATCAAAACTGTTTCTTAGTGCTTGCTAAAGTATGCATATTCTAATATAAAAATATATACATATATACTATACATTATTAACTTGCTGGAAAAAGACATTTTATTTTTCCCCAAAAAAAACTGGGTTTTCTACCCAAAAAGCCTGGGTTTTTTAATAAAACTCACCCGGGGTGGATTTTTACAGCCCTGATTGCAACAGCACAGATGGAAAAAAAGGCTTCTTTTTTACTTTTTGCTATCAAAGTTAACAAGAATTTAGTTTTAAAAAAAAATGTTAATCCAATAATCAATACTTTTACATAAACTTGATAATTAGTTGTTAGTCTAAAATAATTTGAAAAACATCTTTTCAAAAATTCATAAAAAATATAAAAATTGCTTGATTTGCAATTTGTGAAAAACAATTCCCCATTACATTTAACCCTCTCGTCACTGAATTACGAGAAAATACGAAAAATAAACTTTTCTACTATTTAATGTGTATAAAATAACCCCACTAATGATGTGCAAAAAAAATTTTTTTTTTTTAAGCCAGCCTTATATGATGGTTATGATAATTTAGTGTTATGTGAAAACGAATGCATGGTTATTACATAGATGAAATACAGAACAATTACAATATTTTATATTTATAAATTTTGTTTTATTCTTGTATGCTCATTATATTTTTAAAATAATTATTCAAAGGTTACAGGAGAAATTCTGTGAATTACAAAATTCAAAATATATGTACAGTTGATTGATTAATGACGTATAAATATAAAGTAGTGATTCTTGTAGCCATTTATGTTCTTGTAGTCTTGTATGTGTTAAACAAGAATAAGAAGTTGTAACTGAACAAAATAAAGATAAATTTTGCAGTTTTTTAAACCAAAATGTTGCTATTTCAAGTAGGAGCTTTGTATGAAGGTCTGGGTGACAAGAGGGTTAAAATTGGATCTTCTTTAACAAAAAATGTTTCTCTTATGCAATTAGTTTCGACTCTGGGAGGTAAAACTTGCTAAAAATGATGCAATAAATTAAATACCATTAAAAAAAATTACCAAAACATCACAGACCAAGATGCACAACCTCGGCCAAAACTGCTCCAGTATACAAAGTTTCATATTTTTAGGACTTACTGTTTTTCCTAGACAAGTGCCACGAACACGCAAACTCCTTTGTTTATTATACTTATAGATTATTTTTACTGCAGAAAAAAATTGCATAGTTAGAACTATGTATAAAACAAAATATTGGCACTAGAAATAATTGCATTTCAATCATTGTAGATGTTTCCAGAAAATTGGTGGAATTGTTATTGGAAAATGATGCTCTTCAAGAAGAAAGTGATGCTAGGAATGTTGCAATTGAACAGCTTTTGAAAATAACCATCAAAAATCCAGAAAATGAAGTGAAACCTATCAAGATGTCGGTACTTTTACCTCCAAATGACTGTGATGATGATCTGTGCTAATATATTTGTAATAACTTCACTCCACGAGTGGAAGAACACAACTTGATTATATTAACATACTTTATCTTGGCTAAATACAACACAGATGCACGAACATATTATTTACAGACATTATTTACAATTTAACTATGTAAGCAAGCATAGTGACAAAAGCCGTCTTGGCTTAGCTGCGTGTTTTTCTGCTCCGGCACGAAACCCAAACCAAAACCCAAACTGTTTTTAATTGTCAGTTCAGTTGGCGGTTGCCGTTAACCGTTGCAACCGCGGTTTCGAGCTTATACACAACATCTCCTCTCCCCTTAGAGATCAAGTCTCTGGGGGGGTTTACTAATCCTTCCAGACCGCCGCAACGTTGTTCCCGGATTTTGTGGCACTTTCGGTGAACTAACACAGGTCGTAGTATTTCCACTGTCTTTCACTGCTGGTGGTGAAATTAATGGGCCTACAGCTGAAACATCTTCAGCTGCTGCCGATGATCTGGTTGAAGTTTCGGCTGATGATGTGTCCGTAGGTGTTTGTTGCATATGGTGTTCCCCATTCAGACTGCTCGCAGTAGAATCCTCAGCAGCCGGGGAACTCTGAGACGGAGTCCAATGATGACGACGCACTGAGTGATCAAAGTTTTGTACTTGATCACCGACTGGACGGATTTGATCTACATGTCTCCGTACTAATGTCCCTTGAACATTTACAGTATAATGTAGCTCGCCATCTTGGCTGATTACTTGACCGAATTTCCATTTTGAATTGGCTGCTCTATAATCACGAACAGCCACATGGTCACCCACGTTAAATTTTCTGTCCCTGAACTCATAAACACCCTTTCTGATGTTTTCTTGCACTCTGGATTTTAAATCAGGCAACAACAAATTAATTCGGGTTCTAATGTCCCGTTTCAAAAATAGCATGGCTGGGCTGTGCATTGTGGTGACGTTAGGTGCTTTTCGATATTGAAGCAAGAATGTGCTTAATTTTTGACTTATGCTTCCGGCATAGTGTTGCATTGCCCGTAATGATTGTTTTAATGTATACACGTAACGTTCAGCTTGACCATTGCTCGATGGCTTAAATGGTGCAGATGTTTTGTGCTTAATGCCATTGGTCAACATGAACATTTCAAATTCGTGTGAAGTGAACTGAGGCCCGTTGTCACTTACGAGTACTATAGGTAGACCAAATCGGCTGAAACAATCTCGAAGGCAATCTATGGTCTTGTGGGCAGTGGTTGTTTTCACTGGATAAACTTCTAACCACTTCGAATGTGCATCCACAATAAGAAGGAACATATGTTCAAACATAGGGCCAGCGAAATCTACATGAATTCTTTCCCATGGCGAACTCGGGTACTCCCAGTGATGGACTTTTACCCTAGATGGGTCAGCTTTGTATTTGGCACAATGGGCACAATTATTAGCAGCATCCTCGATATCTTTATCAATATTCTTCCAATATACGAAAGATCTAGCAATTGCTTTCATCTTTACAATACCAAGGTGCCCTTCATGTAGTTCTGCTAACACTAGTTTTTGATATACCTTCGGGATGCAAACCCTTTGACCGTACATAATACACCCATCTTCAATTGTATATTGTGCTTCCCTACCCTGCAAATCTTTGCCCTCTCGAAGAGCATTCAGAAGCGGCCCTAGCTCTAAGTCTTTTGACGTAGCTTGTCGCAATTCTCTGGATGTTACAGGTAAGGTTTCTATTTGCCCCATCTGTTTTATGTAAATATCATCTTTGACATCCAATTCTTCAGACTTCTTCGGTAAGCGCGAGAGACAGTCTGCATTCCCGTGATTTTTGGTATCCCTATACTGAATGTCAAATTCAAAGGATTGCAAAATTAGGGCATAATGCAAAAGCCTAGTAGCTGCTAAAACAGGTAATCCCCGTTTTGAACCAAAGATAGCTACTAGCGGCTTGTGGTCAGTAATCAATTTGAATCTTCGACATTTTAAATACAGATAACATTTCTGTACAGCCCATACGATGGCTAGGGCCTCTTTATCTATTTGGGAGTATTTTTGCTCAGTTCGTGACAAAGTTCTTGAAGCAAATGCTATGGGTCTTTCAGTTCCATCTGGGTACAGATGATACAATACACTACCTACACCAACTGGCGAAGCATCAGTAGCTAAAGTTAGAGGTAGGCGTGGATCATAGTGCACTAACACTCTGGGTGAGCAAATCGCTTTTTTGATTTTCTCAAAAGCTTCCTGACAATCCCTCGACCATTTAAATTTCACGTCTTTCTTTGTAAGGTCATTAAGGGGATTTGACATGGTGGCTAAGTTTCTGCAAAATTTCCCGTAGAAATTTACTAACCCCAAAAAGCTTTTTACCTCCGGTACATCTTTAGGAACAGGGGCATTTAAAATTGCTGAGATTTTATCATCAGTTTTGTGCAACCCATTAGCATCTATTATGTGTCCCAAAAAATTTATCTCTTTTTGGAAAAATTTACTTTTATTTAAATTCAATTTCAAACCATGCTCTTTACATTTTTTGAAAAATTCCTCCAAAGCCCTTAAGTGTGACATTTCGTCAGACCCTGTAATCCGTGCATCGTCCATGAACACCTTAACACCTTCCATACCCTGAAAGAGCCCGTCAACGTAGCGCTGCCAAATTGCAGGGGCCCCGTTTAAGCCGTACATTAGTCTTTTGCACATATACAGCCCCTTATGTGTGTTAATGGTTAATAGATTTTGGCTTTCGGGATGTACCTTCATTTGTAAGTACGCATGTTTAAAATCAAGTTTTGAAAACTGTTTACCCCCGTTTAAACTTGAAAAAATTTCCTCCAGTTTAGGTAAGGGGTGCTGCGGAACAACCAAGTTAGGGTTAAGCGTCACAGAAAAATCAGCACATAATCTAATATTGCCGTCTGATTTAACTACCGGTACCACGGGCGTAGCCCACTCTGAACTTTCTACCCTCTCAATGATTCCTTCCTTTTCCAACCTATCAATTTCCTTTTCGACTCTTTCTTGTAGAGCAAACGGGACTGTTCTATATCTGCGAAATATTGGCTTAACCCCCTGCTTCAGTTCCAGCTTAACCTCATAATTGTTGATCTCTCCCAATTTGTCATCGAATAATTCCTTATATTGAGTTAACAATTTGTTTAAGTTTATGTTACTTACTGCTCTGACAGTTTTTATAGCGTTCCAGTCTAGGTTTATTTTATGGAGCCATGCACGGCCAAAGATCGTATCCAAATCCTCTTTTACAATGTATAAATTTAACTGCAAACATTGATTTTTATACTCAACCTTCACGGTGACATACCCCATTGGTATTAAAGAATCACCCTTATACGTCTTGAAGACAATATTAGTAGGCTGAATTTTCTTATTAGAGATTTTCCGAAAATTCCTAATGCTCATAACACTCACGGCCCCACCAGTATCCAGTTCCATTGAGCAATTTTTATTCTCAATTTTTAGATTAACCAGTATCGGAGGTTGCCTTGGCTCTTCCTCCCGTAGTGTATATTCCTCAGCCTGTAGTTCAAATAAAGGTACTTGATTGTTGTTCTCAATGACATTATTCAAATTTACCTGTTTTTGTTTTACCGGTTTACCAGCCGCTTTCTTTGCAGCAAAACACGCCCTTTGTATATGTCCGATTTTAGAACAATAATTGCATTTACTTGTAATAAATTTGCAATTATTGCTATTATGGTCCGTGCTGGAGCATCTCGTACATTCCGATTTTTTCTGCCTTTCCGCAAAAGTTTGTTTTTGGTACTTTGGTTTACCCTTTTTCCCAGCATGCAACACATTTAATCCCCTTCCCATAATGTCATTTGTCCCTTTACAAGCCTTTTCCATAGCTAACGCGATTTGTAATGTTTTGTCAAGATCGATATTATCCTCTTCGAACAATCTATCGAGAATAGTTTTATCCCGCAATCCACTTACAAAAACGTCTCTCAGCATAATATTTAACATATTAGTGTCATAATCACAATGTAAGGCAAGGGCTCTTAACTCCGCCATATAATTATTTATAGTTTCCCCCTCATGTTGTTTACGGTTAAGAAACTTATGGCGTGAAGGGATTATCAAAGGTTTTGGATTTAGATGTGTTTTCAACACATCTTTCAACTTATTCAAGGTTTGTTCAGAAGGAATGTCAGGAGCTAACAAATTTTTCAATAATTGGTACAATTTTGGGCTCAAAGATGATATGAAAACTTTAGCTCTCAATTCTTCTGGAACCTGTTGCACATCAAGATATGTGTCGAAGCGTTCCAAGAAGCAATCGAAATTTTCCGTTTCATCATTAAATTTCTCAAACTGTACCGTTACTTTTTGTTGCACCGAAGAATCTTTCTTCTGCAGTGCCTTTAATAACTCTTGCTTTTGTTCAAGCAACGCTTTAATTTGCTCCTCCATAACTTCCGAGCAAAGAAAAAAAATAATAATCTCTATTACCTTGAGTTGACTTCGGGCGTTGCCCTAATCCATTATCCCATCTTCGTCGCCAGCTGTAATAACTTCACTCCACGAGTGGAAGAACACAACTTGATTATATTAACATACTTTATCTTGGCTAAATACAACACAGATGCACGAACATATTATTTACAGACATTATTTACAATTTAACTATGTAAGCAAGCATAGTGACAAAAGCCGTCTTGGCTTAGCTGCGTGTTTTTCTGCTCCGGCACGAAACTCAAACCCAAACCAAAACCCAAACTGTTTTTCATTGTCAGTTCAGTTGGCGGTTGCCGTTAACCGTTGCAACCGCGGTTTCGAGCTTATACACAACAATATTTTATTCAGTAAGGAATTTTTCTCAAATTTGAGTTTGTCTAAAATACGATGATAATGACAGGCTACAAGTGATGTTTTGCAATATATTATCAAGCTGCATAACAATACTTTTTTTTATTAAACATGAAAGATCTTTTTTTAATTTTAAGGCCTAGTGAGAATCGTAATTTGATGAATTTCAAATTTCACATCTAAGAAAGCTACTCAATACTTTTACATAAACTTGATAATTAGTTGTTTTTTTTTTTTGTTTGTTTTTTTTTTTTTTTTTTCAACTTGGTTAGATGATTAAATGATCCACATGCTCACGATTGTGGTTCTCTAATGGAAATTTTTTTAATTTTCTGAAACTTTTAGGGAGGCAAACCTACGAAGGCAGCATTAATAAAGTCATCCCAATATCTGATATATTCCAGCCATGCCCTGAATTGTCATCATTATTTTCTATGTACGTATTAATTATGTTAACTATATTAACTAATATACATATTGCCATTCATAAGTAAAAAATCCCGATCAACTGCTGTACAAATTACTACAGTGGTTTCTGGAACTTTATTCTACTTTGTGAAATTCCAATGTAAGTAGATATAATGTGTGATTTAATTTTGCTGTAAAGTTCTTGCTTACAGTTTTCGAATGGAAGGTAAAGATTTTAGGCAAAGATTTTGTCATTCAGTATAGAATTTTGAGCAGAGCGCAGATTTATGCAATTTATGATATAAATTTATTATAATACCTTTACGACAAAAAACAACCCCAGAAAAAATATTTGTTTGACTTGATTAATAGTTAATGTATCATTTTCTCAGATCAATTTCTTAATACAGTAAAACCCCGTTAAAACACGGGCGTTGGGGGACATGGTTGGTACCTGCGTTATAACATAACCACGGTATAGTGAAACTATACCTCAGAGCCATATTACGAAATAAGACTTGCTTTTGTTGCACCATTTTTAATTTTATCAATCACTCGTTACTTTTATTCTGTAGTATAATTTGTTCTTTTCTACTTTGCTGCTATTTTATTTACTCTAATTGCTGTGCACGAAGCACACACATCTCAACAGCGCAATGAATCTATCGAGCGATAGGTTATAAACCAAACTGTGTTCCGAGAAAAAAGGGACTTAAAAATATCTTTATGGTCATTAATATGGGATTGTGAAGAGGTTCTAAAAAAAAATAAGATTTGGAAGGGGAGGCATGCACTTCTCAACGAAACAATGTTTTAAGCCTGCGCACACACACACTAAGACAGCAAAATATATTTACTTTGCAGGAGCGCTGAAGAATCTGTAACACAAAAGTATACTTCTGAAAAATGGAAGATAGTTAAGCATTGAACTGAACAGTTCCTGACAGATTGAGCTTCCCCCCCCCCCCCCCCCAAGTCAAGAGAAACAAGTCAGAGCCAGTCAGGGAGATTGTACCCAATTTTGAAATCAAGCTATATAGTGTCCTAGGCTGAAAGACAGAAAAAGATGTGCATCAGGCCTATTACTATAGAGATTTAACTGTTAGTGTGTGTGGTGGGGTAGTGGCAGCTCTTTGGCTAGAATATTTCTGTGGTCGGGCTGGCTCTATTTACAATCGTAAATAAGGAATAATTTTTAAAAGACAGTGGTAAAGGTTGGTCCGATATATGTCCTCAGTATATCCGATTCCGTGATATACTGAGGCGTGGTATAACGGGGTTTTACTGTATATGTGCAAGTTAAAGTCATCCTGAAAACTGTACAACTTACACTGCCAAAACTTTTCCACTTTTATCCTTGTACGTGTTACGCACAACATTTCTGGTTATGGTACCTTTCTAATAAATTTAAGAATGTGCATTTTTCCTGCTAAATGTAATGAATGTTTTTTAATTTAAACCTCAAAAAAATCTACTTGGCATGCCTCCAATTTAGTATTTAATGGATCTCAATATTTGCAACTCGAAAACGGCAGCTAATTTTTGTATCGAAAAATTATCATGTAATCATAAAATATTTTATAGAATTTGAAATATATTACAAATGCTGCATGTCATTTTCATTATTTGAAATCAAACATTTTAACACGATGATTTGCCTGTGAGCAAGAAGGAAACTGCACAATGTTGCTTATGTACTAGATTTATTGCATTATACTTCTGCCTTTGTGTTATTAATATTTTATGTGGAATTGTACATTTTGAATGTATTCAAAACCATTTACTATATCAAGTGAGGCCTTAGTTGAATGATAAAACTTTCCACTACAGGTATAAAGTTTTGTTTGCATAAATGTGCAAAATGTCTAATTTAGATTGCAGCTGTAATAAACCATTGGTTTCATTTGCTACTAACGTTTTAAACAGATGTTAGCTGAACTCATGCAGAACATCTCAACTCTAATGTCTACACCTTGGAATTAAAAAAAGATGACTAGTTTTAAAACAGTGATATATAATATATACACAGTGGGACAGAAGTTTCTGTCAGAATTGTAAAACAAACTTTACTATCCTGAGATTTTTTCATAAATTTATCACTGGGATTCACTTTATTTTTCAAGCATAATGTGTTGAAAAAATTTAAAACTGAGTCATTACCGATAATTGCCACCTAACAATGGACAAATTAACCATTTTTCTGAAATCAAGCATTTAGTCATATATATATATATATATATATGTGTGTGTGTGTGTTATTTATATACTATATATATACTACATAAAGGAAAAAAGTACTAAATTGTCAGTCCAAAGCATCTGGAAACTATTTAAGTGCTAAATAAAGCCCTTTGAACAATATTTTTTTTTTAAATGTTGGGAAATTTGAAGCAAAAAGTGTACGTATCCCAAGAAGATGTACCAAGCTTCGCTTCAGAGGCTGTTCCTGCTTCGCAAGTTGTACCAAAAAATTTGCTCTCTCCACAACTTTAGGTATATGTCCTTGTTCATTTTTGGCATTTTTGCAATATTTCGTATTTTTCAATCTGTTCATGATTAGTTAAATCAGTTATTACACTGTTGTTCTAAAGACTATTAGAGAAGGTAGCAAGTTTTTTGGTCCCTTGCCACTTGTAATGCAGAAAGAGCCTTTGAAGTAAAACTGGTCCTTCAGCCTAATGATGTGCCAGACTTAGCTTCACATTTTTAAATTTCTTTTTAGAAACATCTTTATTGTTTATTTGTGTATAGATTTATGTATGCACTTTTAGTCTTTTCACTATTGTTAATCTTACCATGTTGAAAATGCTATTTTTTTTTTTTTTTTTTTTGAAAATTTTCTTATACAAATGTTAGAAAAGCAATGTGATAATAACGAAGCTGTATTCATCAAGTAATTTTTCTCCACGTATACGTCATAAAGAAAATGTCTAACACATGTCTTAAGGGGGTATTCTAGTGTAGAGGCGTGAATTTCGCCCGGTTTTTGAAGCGCCGTACAAAGGAAACAAAAAATATTTGTTGCATCCATTTTTTTATCATTTGTTTATTGATTTTTTATTATTATATAATCAAAATTAACCAAAAAAAAATTAAAATTGACTGAGTTATGAGCAGTCAAAGTGGGAATCCAAAAAAAAAAAAAAGAGCGTGTCATGACGTGCATTATTTCAACCCTCCTGGTGATCTGAAAAATAAAAAACAGACGGATTCTTAAATATTATGGATGCGGCTATCGTATGAACCTTGGACAGGTTTTTTTTTAAAAAATTTACAAAATGGCGGATTTTTGAAACAAAATTTATCTTTGTTGCATATTTTTTTAACAATTCCGAATTTTTAAAAGTACTAAATGTAAAGTTACAGTTTTGGGCAAGGTTCACACGATAAAGGGATGTATAAAAAACATCCTCTCCAAATTTGAAGTAAATCGGTCAATTAGAACTCGAGATATCCTTACCGCCAGCTGGAAAAAAGTAATTTCGAGAAAAACGCGTTTAAAGTTTTAAGACAAGTTTTCGGCAATTTTGCTTATAGAATGGTACAGAATTCTTACATATTTTTAATCGGCGATTCCTTCTGCACATAAGAAACCTTCCTCTACTTCAAAATGCTCATTCTCCAATGTTCTCTGGTAAAAACCAAGCAGTTCTACCCTCCTTTGACGCCTCTGAAGACCGGAGCTCCGAGCGCTCGATACGCGCGCTTCGTCCCGTCTCGCTGCAAAAGCATTAGCTTCTGGGCCAATCGTGATTCCTATAACATCTAAGATTTTTAATATGGGTATAAAAGCTTCATTAAAAATACTAACTGCGAAGGTTGACTCAAAACTAACTTAAGGAAGTCACTAAAACTCAAAACTTACTAAAAGGAGAATATTCCAACAAAACCAGTTCCTATGTCCTTCAATTAAATATAGATTTAAAAGGGATATTATATAATAAAGATTTTATAAGGGATATTCAACCGTAGGGACTCGGGAACGCCTAAAGTCGTCTGTTGACTTGTAGCGGTCGGACAGAAACCGATGCCACGTCACTGAAACGGCTATTACTTATGAAATAATAGGAATTTTGAAAAATCCTTTTAATGGCATATTCTTGAATGTCTAAGCTTCGGAAATATGAAAGAAAAAAAAATCGATTTTTCAAAATTCTACACTAGAATACCCCCTTAAGTTTGGTTTGGTATTGCAACGTGTACAAAAAGGTCCAGAGCATTTGCCATCTTAGTGTGGGACATGCAACATTCTCTGCATCCAATATGGCTATTCCTCCCTGTTGCCACTGACACTTTTTAGTTTCCCCATGCTTTTAAGTTTTGTTCTACAAATATTTAGCTGCAATAAAAATATCTTAATTTGCTAAAATTCCAACAATTTACATGGCCACATGCATACAATTATGGTCACATATATACAATTCAAACAACATTTTACACGGCTACTTGGTATTGGATGTCCTGTTAATTGTTTGTATGCAGTGGGTGTAGTAGAGGGGGGGGGACGCGGGGGGACGGTGTCCCCCTACCTTTTTATTTTAATACAAGTGTCCCCCCAAACTTTTTATATTTTAACATAAGTGTCCCCCCACGTTTGATTTCAATTGCTTTTTTCCTTATGTATCAGCGGCCTATAACTTTTTTTTTCAGGACTACACCACTGTTTGTATGTTAATATATAAATTAAACTCATCAGTGATAAAAAAGTAATGATAGTCTGTCATTGTTGTCTATAAACTAAAATTGCAAAAGTGGGTTTATAAAAAGGTAGTTACATGAATTTTGTTATTATTTAATCTATTATAGCGTGAATCTCCCATTAAATATCAAGAAAGATGTTCAACAAATGTCAATTATTTTCCAAAATTTTCTGCACTCTCTGAAAAAAAAAAAAGCTTGTGAATGACCACGGTACTCTTACAAATGTGAGTGCTGAGTTATTATTTTATGTGTTCATTCATAATGGCCAGTGTTGAATAAAGCATTTATTTTTGCTCAATTTTGTCAACTTCTCTATTTTAGCACAACAACCTTATAACATTAAAGTCTTAATATATTTGGCAACTAGTAACCATTTTTGACATTTACATTGAAAGTAAAAATATTCCAAAGTGAGAAGGAATATAATGCATGACAGATTTAAAAGGTTCTAATGACAAATTACTTACACACTAGTTTCAGGATGTTATGTCTAAATTTTAAATTCCAAATAATCACCTGCTACTTTTACGTATTTCTCAGTTCTTCACCAAATCAGTCCTGATTATAGATATTATTATGTGTGTTACTCTCTATAATATAGAGAGTAAAGTCATATAGTAATATACCTCCATCTATGATAAATACCGTGAATTTAATTTCACCGTCAATAGCCTTCAATATTTTTCTTAGAGAGTAAAGTCATATTGTAATACCTCCATCTATGATAAATGCCGTGAATTTAATTTCACCTTTAATAGCCTTCAATATTTTTCTTACGGCCTCAGTAAAAAAGTGCTCATTGAAATTATTTCCCAAGCGATTAAGATCAAAAGAATTTGCAACACCAAGCCTAGCCTGCCTTTGATAGTGAAATTGCTTTACTTAAAAAAATACTTTTAAATAATAATTTTCCTCCTGCATTTTAAAACTACTATTTTACTAGCACATTATCTGTGGCAAATTTTATTTGATGTTTGGCAACAGCGCTGGCTGGATGACTTGGCAAGTTTACGGTTATGAATTTCTCGGACGTGATTTAAACTTCGCTTTATGGATGATGACTTGGAACAAAATGACCAGTAGGACACAAATTTGTTATTTTTACTCAGATCTTTTAGGTAAGAGAGGTTTATTTTAATTATTTTGGCTGCGGATCTGTTTGTGTGTCACTTATTTTAGTCTTAGGACTGTGGCATAAACAAAACCCCACATTTTGTATTTCAATTTTTATTTCTTATACTTGTTTTGTTGATTTTCTGTCAGCTCTAGTTTGTTTTTGCTTGGGATTTGTAAGGTGCTCTGCATCACTCATTCTTTGACACAAACCAACACTAATGAGTCCTCTCATTCTCAAACCTTAAAAAAAAATGTTTTTTGATTTGTGAACCTTTCAAAAATAGTTTACTGCATTTCTGTTATATATTGCTTTACTTAAAGTATTGCTAGTTTACGCATGTTTAGGTGATAAGTGTTTATTTTTCCTTTTTTTTTTTTTTTTTTCAAATCTGTCTTATATATATTATGTAACATCTGGGGAAGTCACCACTTCATTTTGTCTATGCTGTCAGTCCGTAAAGCAGTTGTGACCAAAATCCATTAATCATTAGTTTATTGGCTGCTTCCACATGGTAAATAAACACATTCCAAATCACAAAAAGACGAAACACAAAATATCAAGTTCTATCTACATATTTACATCTTATGAATCCCACGAAATCCGTGTGAATCCCCTAAAAATTAGTTTATTTTCTCTTAAATAATCTTTTGAGCTCTCCATCACATGACCACCAACTGTTTAACTATTGGCTGTTTCTTGCAAAAATTACCTGGGTCTCACATTATGTAATTTCTTTTGTGTCATGAAAAAAAGGGGAGGGTTAAGGGAAAATAGATACAGTGCTTACAATTGTCTGTAGGTCACTTTAGTTTTTGTGTTTTAAAATCGAAACTGAATTTAAAAAGGGGTGAGAAAGAGTTATTTGTTTTTAATGATATATATATATAGTACATATATATAAAATTACAGAACAGAACCTCTTATCCGGCATGCTCGGGATCATCGCTATCCCGGATAAGACTGAATTTGTGCCAGTTTTTTGGATTGCTAAAAAATGCCGATATCGGAGGTTATCGAACCCAAATTACAATAACAAATGGAAATACTACTTCAAAATAAGTAGCAAATAGTAAATAAATACTTCTAACTTAAGAAATATTACAAGAAAAAACTATATTTAAAAGATAAAAATCAATGACATTCATAAGTCAAAACGAGAGAGGGGGAGGGGGTTTGAAAATGTTATTAAATGATTCAAATACAGTATGGGACCCCAAATTCGGAACGCTCGGGTACGCGATCTTTTCGAATATCGGAATTTTCCGGATTTTGAGTCCTCATTCAAAAAATTTTGTAAGTAACATCAGGCCCATATAATTTGCTCTGGAAGTTTTTATTACCATTTTGCTCATTTAAAGCATTTTTTATTACCGTATATACTCTCCTATAAGTCGCGGAATTTAGCACAAAAACGAAGTGGGAGTCGGTTTACATTCGAGGCAAACATCAAAAATCTAAACTTTTCCCGATATTATTTTAACTCTTTAATATAAACAATAAAAGAAAAGAATTCCGTCAAATTCTAATATGATTTTATATTCTTTAGCCAATCTTTAGACTTTAAATTGCAGTAAACGATCCGGCTATCGGGAAAATGCGAGAAACGCCGAATTCCAATTTCGCGAAAATTAGAGCTCATTTAGAGAAATAAATATAATAAAACTACAAGAAATAAAAAACAGCAAAATTTGATGATATTAACACATTAATAAAAATTCTAATCGCAAAAACGAACCCTTTTCAGAAAATTGCAAAATTACGTTTTTCGTTCTTGAAAAATGCACATTTCCGATCTTAAACATGTTCATTACATTTTATTTCCTTTCTTCTTAAAATGCCTATTTCCAAAAAAAAAAAAAAGAATGGTGCAAAATATTTCCAATTTTTCTTCAAAAAACGATAGATTTTTTTTTTTTTTAACTGCAGACTGTATATAAATATTTATTTTTTATATTTTTTAATCACAAATGTGTTTCACTCCTAATTTCTTTAAAAATATTTTTAATACATATATCAAAAAACATTTCTCGAAACCATCGATCAGAATAATTAAATCTATGTGTATTTTAGTAATGGAACATATTAAAATAAGACATTAAAACATTGCTTTTATTTGTATAGAATTTGAAAGAAACAAACTTTAAACATAAAATGTTTTGTGATCTACCTATGGCTGAGAACTTTTTTCCAAAAAATATAGGTTCGATGCACTTTTTAATTCTTATTTTTGTAGTTTTTTTCTAGTATTTTTGTAATATTTTATGGTGAATTCCACAAAACAGCTTTAAAAATCATGTATAGTTTTATTTTTGGTCAAGTTATTTTATATATACACATGTAGGAAAATAATAATAACAGCAATAAAATAAAGTACAAAAACCTTTTGTAACTAATTTTTACCATTGACAGTTGTTTTTTGAATTTCTCAAAAACAACGTATTAAATTAATAAATGCTAGTTAAATACAGTCGCGCTCATTTATAGCGAAGTTATATATAGGGAACTTACGATTAAAATAATTTCAATTTCTCTTGTTTTAGTGTGTAGTATTCTTTATATTTTACAACAAAATTACGGTAACAACGAAACTTTCCTTGTGTCCCTTTGTTTTCATCATAAATTGGCGTGACTGTAGCAGGGAAAAAGTTTGCTTATTTCCCCCATGTTATAGCTTAAAAATATTTTAATACGAATAAAGTAAAAATAAGACATTTGTAAAATACAAATGGTTTCACACCTTCATTTTTATTAATAACAAAAATTCTGCTAAAAAAATAAATTTAAGGTAGCTCATGTTAAATTAACTTTCAAGTTACAAAATAATTGAAATATATAGTTTATAGGATGCAAAAGGAATGAAATCTCAAACATGGCGTGCCATTTTCAGCAAAGAACATGTTTAATCTTACATTTCCAAAAAAAAAAGTCTTTACAGGGTTCGTACGCTTTTGGCAAAACCAAAAATAAGGACTTTCTAAGGACTTTTTAAGGACCTACAAAAAGTTTTAAGGACCTCACAAATTTTTCGAAATATACAAACTGTTATGTTTATTTCAAAAGGAAGCATTATTGAAAGAGGAAATTGATTTAACATCGTATTTTTATTAGGAACACAACACAAACACTTTTATGGAGCTCTCTCTGACTTATAAAAATAATTTAACTTTGTGCAAGTAAACAATAATAATAATATAATAACACGTTAATTTAAAGCACAAATGAGCATTTTATTGCTCATTTGTGCTTTAAATTAACGTGTAATTATATTATTATTACTCTCTCTGACTTGTTGCTTTTCTAATGTCCAATACAGTCAGGGAGTTAAATAATATTATTGGAACTAGTAATAAGAAGCACACAACACAAGTATTAATCATATATAAGCAAATTATCATGATATGAAAAATTATCAAAAATGGTTAGTGCTATAAAATACAAGTTAAATGAATAACAATTTAAATAAAAAAAATTGTTAAAGAAAACGCTGCACTTTGTCTTGAGAATTTGTGTTTAATTTCGATTTCTTTTTTTCATTTTACTTAACTTATGTTGCCAGCATCCCAATTTAGACTTACTTAAATTTTTATCTCTGCCATAAATAATTTTTTTAAATTATTTAGAAGAGCTTGCAAAAATTCAGAATTTTTTTTTTCAACTTGAGAAAAATATTTCATTTTGGAAACAACATACAAATAAAAAATGGAGCTTATTCGCTTAAAACTTTGTACATTACGCTCAAATAGTAACTACCAAAATTTAACTAAAATAAAGTTTAAAAAAATGAACAATTTTTTTAAATAAAAAATAAAACAAGCAGACTACAGGCTGAAAATACTAAAACAACTGTCAACTTTTTAAATAATTGATATATTTACAGGATGCAAAAAGATAGAAGTCTCAAAAGCTGCGTGTAATTTTCGGCGAAGCACGTGGTAGATGTTAGCCGGTTTCCGAAAAATAGGTTTTTACATTTTCGCGTTATAAGTTATGAAAATTCATGTAAATTAATACATGTCTTTTTAAAAATTTGCCAGCATCTCAATTTAGGCTTACTTAAATTTTTATCTCTGCCATAGATATTTTTAAAAAATTATTTAGAAGAGCTTGCAAAAATTGAGAAAAAACTTTTTCAACTAGAGAAAAATATTTCATTTTGGAAAAACATACAAATAAAAAATGGAGTTTATTCGCTTAAAACTTTGTACATTACCCTCAAATAGTAACGACCAAAATTTAACTAAAATAAAGTTTCGAAAAATTGAACAATTTTTTTAAATAAAAAATAAAACAGGCAGACTACAAGCTGCAAATACTAAAACAACTATCAACTTTTTAAATAACACTGTGCAACAAATTTGAACTTTTTTTTTTTTGTCCTTTAGATGAAACTATGTGATTCTATATAAACAAATGATGCTTGATTTAAACATCCAAACCAAAATAGTCCATCACGTACCGTTTTTGCTGGAGACCCACTTCTCATATTTATACAATTTCTTTATAGCAGAATGTAACCAAGGCTTACTTATTGAAAACACAAACACAAAAATGATTTTTTTGGCCGTTTCATCTTTTGGGCATCTGTTGGTGTGCCTCGATAACAGATTAGCAATATTCAATTTGTATACTTCCATTCTATCGACCACTGAAACGCTTTTCAAACGCAGAGATTGCGTAAATTTTTGAGCAAAGAAATCCGTATGGGAGTCTAAAAAGTGTAGTTTTAATGAAATATAGCAACCTAATAATACAAAAGCATTTTATCATGTCACCAACAAAATTTTCGTAGTTTTCAGCTTTCTCATTTCCACGGAAACGTGAGCACAATGATTTAAAGGCCAGCCAGGCGGATTTTTCGGCTTCTGATTGTTTGTTTTCATTCTCTTCATCATGAAAAGACTTTCTTAAGTTGTGGGCCAATAAAAATCCTTTCTTTAACTTTTGCCTCACTTAAATTTTTGAATTTATTTCTGAGATGCAAGAAAGCCACTCCTTCTCTGTCCCCTTCCTTGATATTTCAAAAACCATATTGTGCAATTGTGGAAAAAGGCACATTTTAGATTTACAAGTGGTTCATTTGATATGCTTTTGCCACTCATAATTTTGAAATTTCCTTTGTGTTTGCAGAATATGCTACAGGAATAAATAGGAAAAAATACTTATATGGAAGAGCACTGATAAACAAGCGCCACTCTGCTGAACTGTGCTCATATATGCTGAACTGTAATGCTTTTGAAATAGTGTATTCCAACCCAAGTTCATTAAGGAGGTCTCTAGAATGGCAACGATCTCACTGTCAATGAGAAAGATATAATTTAGAATAAATTAAGCCGATAAATTACGAAAATATGCAAATTTATCCAGAAAATACGTAAAAAGCTAAAATGTAGAATTTTGGAAAAATGGTACGTGATAGGCAAAAAATAATTACAGATTCGTAATTTTGAGCCAAAATACATAAGAAACAGACATTTTCATCCAAAGGACATTTTTCGTGTAGCGCAATGTAATTGATATATTTACAGGATGCAAAAAGATAGAAGTCTCAAAAGCTGCGTGCGATTTTCGTCGAAGCACATGCTAGATGTTAGCAAGTTTCCGAAAAATAGGTTTTTACATTTTCGCGTTATAAGTTATGAAAATTTATGTAAATGAATACTTGTCTTTTTAAAAAGTTACTTGAAAAATTTTCTTGTTTTGTAGTACAATCCCTTTAGATAAAAATACTTGTGCATCAGCTTGAAAAATCGGATTTTTTTGCAAAAAAAATCGAATTTTCGAAGTTCACAACTAAAAACAAAAAAACTAGGGGAAAACGGAGCATTTGGCAACTACAGAGTATAGGTTTAAGAAGAGGTCGACTCCTTCAATTCACTGCAAATTAAGAAATTTCACGAGGTACAAATTTTGATTAACGCAGCAAATATCCATTATCTCTCACACAACAAATCGCCACAGCGAACGATCGCGAAGCCAAATTGGTCGATATAAATTTACTAAATATTAAAACATTGCTTTAAAACAAATTTTCGATACGGGAATTTATTTGATCTAAAAAAAAAAAGACAATGGTATAACAAACTGTTTAGCGAAAGATCAACTGAAAAGCGATAGGGAGAGTTGGCAACTCGGCGCTTATTATAGTGTAAGACGTAAGAAAAATGACAATAAAAATAAATCATTATTTTACCTTTAACAGTATAAATAAGCGATAATCATACAATGCGATTGGTCAAACGCAAAAAAAGCTGAAAGTTTTTTTTTTTGCCTACATATTAGTTAAATGTATCTCTTTTATTGAGCTAGATGTCAACAATATGCTTCTATGAAGTATTCCCCCCCCCCCTTAAATTAAAAAAAGTTTCAAAAGCAATATTTATTTACTGATTACTTGTTAAGAGCTGCTCCTACTTGCTTCATTGATAATTGTTTAGAATGTAGATGATTTAGTAACAATTTTCATGCAAAAAAATATTTTTTACTTTATAACTAAACTTAATAAATAGTATCGAATCCCAAATTTGAATTCCCGAAATTCGGCCCTTTTCGAAAATTCCCGATTTTTGTTTATTTATTAATTTTTTTCCCCTTGAGTCCTTAAAAGTCCGTTTTTCAAATTTTATTCCTTTTTCTTTTCTTTTTTTAAAAGCAAAATGAGGGAACTTGTGTAATTTCTTTTTCTGTGGTCTTAAATGGTGCCCACCTACACTGTTAGAAATTTCATCATGAAATTACGGTTAAATGACCGGCAGCAGTCTGTCCATCTAATTCACCGTTAAATTTACTGTTTGTAATATTTTTCTATTTTTACGGGACCTAACCATTTCCAATCAGCTTGGTTTAAAAGCCGTAAATAGAAAAGTTTACGGTTTTATAACCATTTAAAAATGGTTTCAAAACAAAATTTTTACCGTTTTTGAATCATTTGGAGTAGTAGAATCTTCGAGGCGAAGAAACCGTAAATGAAGCTTGCAGGAATCGAACCCGGGGTGTACGGTATACCAATCTTGCTCTCTAGCCATTCGGCCATCTTCACCACGTGAAGCGGCCTTTTATTTATCAATAAATCTTCTTTTCCAGCAGGCAAACTGCCTTAAAATTGAGATTTCAGTTTTTGATTGGATCCAAAGTCGTTTTTAGTCTAAATTTACTGTATATTGACGAAAATCATTTTATTTGCTGCAAAAATTAAAATATAAACAAGCTTCAGCATCTCGAATTATGGGTTCGCTCATTCGCAAACAGGGTGGCTATTCCAATCTTTCGACGCGCGAGAAGCGAGATGACAGGGCCGCAGAACCGGTCTGACGTCGGAATCCAGTCCATATGCATTCCAAGCGAAATGCGACACGACGGCTGTCGAAAGAAGCGGGAATAGTCCATCCGGAGAAAATGGCAGGGGTGACAGGTTTCCGCGGAAAGAACCAATCAGAATGCTCCTTTTAGAGGAGCGAAATTGAAGACAAAGCGCGGAGAATCGTTTACTGCGCGCGTTTCTCTTTTCTGAGCTTGCTCGCTACCTTATTTTGTCACAATGGTAGGCGCGTAGGAAAGGCAGGGGGGGGTGCTTGGAGGCCCCCCCCCCCCCACATTAGAAATCAGGAAATTTTCATTTTTATACCAAATGATGCAGATTTAAAGCAAAAAAGTGTTACTGTTTGTTTTACATTAATCACATTTAATAAATGTACAGTTAAATCAACGATTCGTTGATTAAACTATACATTTATGTGTAGTTCTGTAGTGTAGTGTTGATTAACTATGAATGCGTAAGGATTTCGGTTATTTTGTGAAAACTATGAATTTATTTTAATGATCTATAAAAATATTCATTAATTAGTGATTTTTTTGTAATCACTGAAGGACTTTGGGGATAAATCCCCTCCTAAAATGGTGAAGATTTTCTAGAATTTGACCAATTTTTCTATAAAACAATGAAATTAGCTCACTTTTACCGAAGAAATCCCCCTAATAAAGGTGAAAATTATCTAGAATTTGACCAATTTTTCTTAGAAAACAATGAAATTAGCTCACGTTTCCCGAAGAAACCCCCCTAAAATGGTGAAAATTGTTTAGAATTTGACCAATTTTCCTGTAAGACAATGAAATTAGCTCATTTCTAGCGAAGAAAAAATCCGTGTCTACACGCCACTGTTTGTAATTAATGTAATTAATATTAATAACAATGAGTGAATACTAATTACTTTTTGATTGTTAATTGGTTTTTCTTGGAAATAATTTCGAGCATTTGGAAATGAAATTATTTGAGCCCCCCCCCCCCCCATGATTTTTAAATTGCTACGCTTCTGCGCAATGGCACTGGATATATGAGCAAGGATCATATTGAAATGATTCTTGATTTCATGGAGGAAAATCCAGATGTTCAATAGAGCCCGCTTGTAGGAAAACTTTATGAGAGTTGATTTGAAAAACAAGGGGCCGGAATTTGAAGGATTGTATGACATTTATTTGTTGTATGACTGTAGAATGAAAAATTCATGGAAGTGTTATTACTTTTATTTATTTTTTTAATGAATACATAGCAAATCAAGATGCAAATGTTAAATTCAAATTTCTTAACTTTATGTCATGATAACTTTTGAATACACTACAATAAGAAGTAAAGTTTTTAAATTTTGATAAAACTTAAAATTTTCAGAACAAAAGTATATACATAAAATAGATTTCTCACTTAATGAACTTAAATAACAGCAACAAAAGTAAGCGAGTGAGATCCAAAAGTGAAAATGCAAACTCGAAGTTGAAACTGAGCCAGCATAAGTAGGGTTATATTGGTCCATTTCTGTTGTCATAAACTAACTGTGACAGAAAATATCTTTCATTTTTTAATGTTATGAATTAAGTTTTACCCATATTGTAGTAAATGACATTTGTAAACAGATAAACACACAGCCTTCTGGCAGACATTTTTTTTGTTTACTTTTAATGACAGCAGTTAACGGTAAATTTTAAGAAGTACTGTATTTTCTATTACAAATGGACGAAAAAAAAAGTAAACAGAAATTATAAAGTAATACTAAATATTTACCTATAACTTAGCTTACTGTTTTCAATTATGATATTTTGCAATGCTCTCGTGCAACATTTTAGAACTGGATGATTTGCATCTGATATGACAATAGTTTCAATAATTTTTAAAAATTGATTTCTCAAAATTCGAGTTCGCGCGACAGGATTTCATAACATCTTAATAAAAATGCTAAAATTTCATTATTTTCAAAGATTGATCAATGTATATTTTTTTCAAAATACATCTTAACTTTTTATACGATAATTATTTTAATTTTTAACCGTGTATACTTCGTTTTTTTAGCGCATTTTTTTGCCTTCTTTGATGCTACGTGTTAGACAGTTGACAGTTTTTCTGCTATTGTACAACAATCTCGTTGCATCTGCTTTCAGTTTAAAATATTTCTTCTTATTTTATTGCTAGTTTACAACATAGAACATATTGATAAAAAATATGAATAAATTTTTCAGTATAAATGTTTATTGATCGAAATTTTATGTGTGCAAGTTCGACTTGCAATTTTCAAAAATTTAATTCTTAAAAAACGAGTTCGCGTCACAGAGTGAAATAATAATAAAAATGCTACAATTTCATTAATTTCAAAAATTGACAACGTATATATAAATATATATATATATTTTAAAATACATCTTAATTTTTATAAACGATCACTTGTTTTTCAGAAGATATTTGTCAACAGAAAACTGCTGGTGCTCAAAAATATTGGCTTATTTCGGTGACCTTACATTGTGCTCATGAAAATATAAAGAACATGTCAAGTATTTCAGTGTAATTTTCAACTCAAAAGAAAAAAAAGCTAATAAGATTAGTTCTTAAGAACCCCCCCCCCCCCCCCCAGCATTCATTTGTACTGACAAAAAAATCTCATGTGTATGTTTTTAAAGCAATATTCAGTATTTCTTGGTTATGAACAAGGGGGGTGGGCGTTACTGCGAGCGAAATATTTTAGATTTATTTTAGAAAAAGAGCTATTTTTAGTTAAAATAACTTTTATAATGAAAAATAAGCATATAATCGTTCCCGCTTTTCTTTTAAAAACGGGGGGGGGGGGGCGGGGATTATGAAAAAATCTGAGATGATTTCGTTAAAGATACAAACCCACATTATTTGTTAGTCTGTATTATAACATCTGCATTCCTCTCTATGAAAAAAATAAGAAAATAAAGGCATCCGCACTTGGCATTTGCGGTGCAGGTGTTATAAAGAGAAAATGTTAAAAAAAAGGGAATTAGACCCGAGCCGATCCAATAGTTGTTGAGATTTTTTTCCAAAGATAAGAAAAAAGAATTAAATATCCTCTGATATAGCATTTTTTCAACCTCCAAATAGTTTATTTATTTTACTAGAATCGCGAGTGATTATTTTAGTTTTAATAATTATGTAAACTTCTCCCAAACAGTTTTACGGCGTTTGAATAATGAATTTATGTTTTTATAAACATAAAAATAAATAAATGATTTAAATGACATTTTTGACAAGCATTCTACACGTTTGTTTTAATGGTTTAAAGTTCAAAGCGACTTTTTTTTCCATCGGCCGATGGAAGAGGAGAATAATCGGCAATCGGCCGATCTCGGAACAATCGGCATCGGCCAAAAAATGCCATCGGTCAAGCCCTAATAACAATAATTAGGATGATGATGTGTGCACTTAATTTGAATAAAATGAGATAAGAGTTACAAAAAAACATAATATGACACAAAAAAACCATAATTATAACAGTAAAAAATATTAATGTTCAAGAGCAATTAAAAACAATTGCATTTTAGAAATTGACGGCAGTTTACTTAGTGAAAAGAAACTTTATTTTAAGAACACAAAATGTTCTTGAAGATATTAAATTTAAAAAAATAAATAAATAAAAAATAAACAAAAATAGCTCTACATAACACCGAATAAATATATCATCCGAAAGACCAAAAGCGTCTTCTCGTGTCCTATAGATTGGTCTTCTTCGAGCACTTTGGCGATTTAAAAGGCGCTGAATTAAAATCCCGTCGACAAACGCAGACATCTTTATCAATCTCGCCACCTCACTTGCCGGCGAGATTCGCTTCGACCAAAAGAGGCGCGCTAAACTCGTCCCGACCGGTTCGGAATACATGAAGGCGAGATTTTTGCTCTGTACCTGTGAATTTCGCTTCAGCGCCATCTAGTGAAGAGTTTGGAACTAATCCCGCCGTCGGGATTTCGATCTTGGAATAAGGGCCCGTTCGGGAATCCGATGTCTCCAATTTTTGATTTACGTGTGTATGTGTTTCTATTTAGTAACCACTGCTTAAGCCACTTTTTTTTCCTTCTTTTTTTTATATACACATGGAGATTTGAACTGATGAATCTTTATTCATATTTTAAAAACAACGTACGACCGGTAAGGTTTCGCAATCAAGATGGACGCCCGATTCTTACTGAGCGCTTATAAATTACGTTTCGTTAAACGTTCTTTGGTAGAAAGAGAATAAACGATTTTTTTCGCAATCAGCGGTTTGAGTACCATCTTTTTAATGGTTATTCAACTGTTGTAATTAAATATGGTAAAATAACGATCAAATAAATGGTTATTTTACTATTTTCTTACGGAAATTTTTAACAGTGTACTGGGCACCATTGCATTTCGTACAAATGCTTGGTGTTTTGATTCGACTTCTCTACAAATATTTTTTTTTTTTAACTGTAGCTTGATTTTTTTTTATACAATTGCAGGAAATAGCAAATTGGGAGATGCCATGTGGGTGGGCACAAGTTCATTTTAACTGAATTGGGTGTTGTAGTTTGAAGCATTTTATCAAATTCCATGAACATTTTTTTTTTTTTTTTAAATATAACACATCAATTTATTTATGCCTTTTCAAAAAAAAAAAAAAAAAAAAACAAGAGTTGATTATTTTTCTACCAGTTGAGAAAGCACTGCAATTTATAGTAAAAATACGATGATGTTTATGTAAATCCGCCTTTTTTGGTCCTGTCAATCGGCCGTTTTGGGTTTGTCCGAAAGCCGCGATTGTACCGGACACGAGCAAACTGTTCCATACTAAACAGAGAGCGCTGTTGCAGCAGCGCCACCTTGTGTATTAAAAAGCTGAGATTGACACTTGAGCCCAGAGCCTGAACGATGTAACACCCAAGAGAGGGCAGTCCGCCGCAAAAAAAATAAAAAGTTTAACATACAGTCCACTTCAGAGTTCTTATTATTTTACATCTGGTCCTTGAGGCCGGAGGACGGACAATCCATATGAGGAGTATTGTGCGGCCGAAGTTTTTTGACAAAGAGTTGTGTATAAGTAGTGAAGTTTGAGTACATCAACAGTCGAACGCTCCGAGAGAGAGATGAAAACAGTCAGTAGGGAGGTAGGTGCTTGAGCTTGTACTTACATGGTCATTTACTCCCCCAAAGTAACTTTTGATAACTTTTTTCATTGATTTTATTTATTTCTGTAGAGTTTATTTGTGAATTTTGAGTTTGAGTTTTGTTTTTAAAAATGTTTAGAAACGCGATAAAAGGTGATTTGCAGCTTGCTGCTATAGAGTTAGGAGAGGTAGTCAATGAGAAAATGACAGTTCTAGAGTTAATTAATGTCATAAAGAATAATGAGCAATTCAAAAACGAGCCTGACCATGTGTCTGACCTCTTAAAGGGGATAATAGAGAACCGCAAAGAAGAGTTGCAGATAGAGCAAATAAAATTAGAGAGAGCTAAAGCTGAACTAGAGTTGACCCTCGCGCGGGGAAATATGAAATCTAAGGACACTAAGTCAGAAATTAAAAATGAGGTTATCGAATCTTTGGATTCTTTAATAAAGAGCATAAAAACTTTAACGATGAGAGTTCCGAACAGACCGGAAGGATGGGGTTTATTTTTTGCTTCTTTAGAGAGATCATTCGCTACAAAAAGCGTACCCGATCAGTTTAAAGCAGAGATTCTTTTAAATCTGCTGGGAGAGAAAGCGTCAAACGTCATTTCCTATATAAGTGATGATGAGTTGAGCGATTATGAGAAAGTTAAGAAAATTTTACTGAGAGAGTTTGAGCCTACCCCACAGTCTTGTTTAGAGTAATTCCGAAAAGCTATTAAACAGCCCAATGAAACTCATGTTCAATTTGCGTCACGGTTGACAACAAATTTTGATTACTATTTAAAACGGAGAAATGTGTCTGATTTTGAGTCATTAAAACAATTAATGGTGTCAGACAAGTTGTTTCAAACTTTAGATAGAGAAACCGCGACTCATATTAGTGTAAGACAATCAGATTCTTGGTTTGATCCAGTAAAATTAGGAAAAGAAATTGACCTGTTTTTCACGTCCCGAGGAAAACCGCTAGTGGTGGAAAACAAACCACTCACTCACAAAATCAGTAATTTCAAAAATGTGTCCAGAGTATTTTTATCTGATAGTAGGAGTTCAAAATGTATTCTTTGCGAAGAAAATCACCCCATATTTAAGTGTACAAGTTACAGTTCGTTACCTATTTCTGAAAGAGTAGAGATCGTAAAGAAAAATAATTACTGCTTCAATTGTTTAGGAAAACATCTGGTCAGTGCTTGCAAATCGCATATTTCTTGCTATTTGTGTAAACAAGAGGGAAAAAGGAGACGCCACCATAGTTCTTTACATTACCCGAAAACTCACGAGTTATTGCGCAATCCGAATGAGATAAACATTGGAAACGCGGATTTGAGGACCCCCCAGTCTCAATTAGCACATTCATCACTTTCGCCTACAGCTGAGGTCTTTGAACCAACTAGTCAAAATAATCCGATGCTCTCCACCCGAGTAATAAACCAGTCAAAATCGGTGTTGTTGAGTACAGTGAATTGTTTATTGAGGGATCAGAAGGGAGATCTCCATAAAGCACGTGCTATTTTGGATCAAGGCGCCATGAATAATTGCATGACAGCAGACTGTGCGAATAGTCTTGGTTTAAAAAGAGATAAAATTAATGTGACAGTGTGCGGTATCGGAGATACATTAACAACGATTAAGTCTGCAGTCACGGCGACGATTTCCAATCTCGAGAGGAGTTATGAAAAAGAGTTAGATTTTTTGGTTGTATCCAAAATTACAGATTTAATGCCGTCAAAAATGCTTAAAGTTGAGGTTCCAGAATTAAATTATGTAAAACTAGCGGATGAAAACTTTAATCGGCCAGGTCGTGTAGATTTGCTTTTGAGTGCTGAAATCTTTTATGAGTTGTTGCGTCCAGGTCAAATTTATCCTAATAATAGTAATTTAATACTCCAAAATACAGTTTTTGGGTATGTAGTTAGTGGAAGTTTACCAAGTGCAATTGAGGGAAAAGTACATTGCGGGTTCATTGTAAATAATACAGATTTAAACGAAGCGGTAGAGAAATTTTGGAAGTTAGAAAACTTAGAGATAGAGGTGCCCAAAAATAAAGAAGAGATAACTTGTGAAGAGCATTTTCAGAAAAACTTTAGAAGAGATAGTTCAGGGAGATATATAGTAAAAATGCCTTTAAAGGAGGACCCAAAGTGCTTAGGGAAATCAAGAGATATAGCCCTTAAAAAATTAAATTCACTGTGGAATCGGTTTTTAAGAGAGCCTGAGTATTTAAAGTTATATCGAGAATTTCTGCGCGAATATGAGGAACAGGGGCATATGAAAGAAATTTCTGGGTCTGAGGAAGTAGGTACATACTATATACCTCATTTAGGAGTCTATCGCCCTGATAAAAGTACAACTAAACTTCGTGTAGTGTTTAATGCTTCATCACCAACAACTCTGGGAAATTCACTCAATTCCTTGCAATATAACGGTGGTAATTACCCTCTAGCTTCAGAAGTATTAGAGAAAGACATGTATATAGATGACGTTCTAAGTGGTGCTTCCACCATCACCCAGGCGAAAAACATTCAAACCGAGCTAATAGAAGCTCTGAAGAGCGGAGGAATGACACTACATAAGTGGTGTAGTAATAACTCCGACTTAACAGGAGGACATAACAGTGATTATAATTTTCAGGAAGAGACAAAAGCTCTAGGTGTTTCGTGGAACCATAGCCTTGACTGTTTCACCTTTCAAATTCAAATTGAAAAAGTTGATCTACCAACAAAGAGATCGGTGCTCTCCACAATTGCTCGAATTTTCGACCCTCTTGGTCTCTTGGGTCCGGTAGTGACGAGAGCAAAGATATTTCTACAAAAACTGTGGTGCTTGAAAATAGATTGGAGTGACCCACTTCCTGAGATGGAAGCGCAGCAGTGGAAGGACTTCATCGAATCCTTACCAACAATAAACAGCATCAGTTTTAAGAGATGCATACTTCTAGACAAAGCAGTGCATATTGAGATTCACGGATTTGCGGACGCGTCTGAGTCTGCATATGGTTGCGTCATATATTGCAAATCGACATCAGAGACTGGAGCTTTTGAAGTAAAACTGATATGTAGTAAATCACGGGTGTCGCCTCTTAAACGAGCTACAGTCCCTAGATTGGAGCTCTGCGCAGCTGTTCTTTTAGCAAAGTTAGTAACAAAAGTGAGAAACGCCTTACAACTTAAACAGATTAAAGACAGTGATGTCTACCTGTGGAGTGACTCCATGATAGCCCTTTCATGGATACGAAAAGAGCCCTATCAACTAAAAACGTTTGTGGCAAACCGTGTGATGACAATCCAGGACTTAACATCAGTCCAACAGTGGCTTCATGTGTCTTCCGAGGACAATCCCGCGGACTTTATTTCCAGGGGCATAATTCCTGAGAAACTGCTTAAGACTGAACTGTGGTTCAACGGCCCTACTTTCTTGGCTGACAAAGAATATCCCAGTCGCGAAATACCTTCATCAGTCATACGAGACGAGTTTACGTCTGAACTGAAAAATTCGGACAAAAGTGATTTACCAGTGCTTACTTTAACGCCTAATACATTTATTCAAGAGTTATTTAATATTAGTAATAGTTACACAAAATTATTGCATGTTATTAGTTATATTTTCAGGTTTTTGTATAACGTAAGAAACACCGCGAAAAGGAAGTTGGGACCTTTGAGAACAGAGGAAATCAAGGAAGGAGAAATCTTCATTTTGAGAGAGGTCCAAAGACAAGGGCTCTCAGAGGAGCTCAAATCTTTAAGTCTCCAGAAAAGCATCCCTGGAAAAGGTAAGATAAGGTTTTTAAACCCCTTTCTAGACAAAGACGGGTTGATTAGAGTAAACGGTAGAATAAAACAAGCTAATGTAAGTTATGATCTTAGATTCCCTATAATCCTGCCCAAAAGTCATAAGCTTACAAAGCTAATTCTAGAAGCATATCATAAGAGATACTTTCATTTAGGTCCTACAGCTTTACTGCACTATGTAAGACAAAAGTTTTGGCCAGTACAAGGTAAAGCATTGTGCAGAAAAGTTGTGCATGAATGCATTAGATGCTTCCGAGCTAAACCCGTAGGAGTTGAACAAATAATGGGTGATTTGCCCAAAGAGAGAGTGACTCCTGATTTTCCATTCAATTGCTCAGGAGTAGATTTCTGTGGCCCATTCATTATTAAGTATAAACATCAAAGAAGAGGTGTCTTTCATAAAGTTTATGTTTGCGTTTTTGTGTGCTTAGTTACAAAAGCCGTTCACCTCGAAATTGTAACTGAACTAACGTCTGAGGCATTTATAGCATGCTTAAAAAGATTTGTGGCCCGCAGAGGTTTGTGTTCGAAATTATATTCAGATAACGCAACAAATTTTACAGGTGCGGATAAAGAGCTTTCCAGGTTACATAATTTAGCCGTAAAACCAGACGAAAGCCTTGCTAATTACATGTCAACTGAGGGAATCGAGTGGCATTTTATTCCACCTAGAGCCCCTAATTTTGGTGGTCTTTGGGAAAGTGGAGTGAAGGCATTTAAGTATCATTTTAAAAGAGTTGTTGCAGACTCCAGACTGACTTACGAAGAATTCATCACAGTCATTACCCAAATAGAGGGCATTTTAAATTCAAGACCTCTTGTACCTCTGTCATCAGATACTGAAGTATATGATGCATTAACCCCTGCTCATTTCCTAATCGGTAGACCGTTAAATGCTATTGTAGAGCCAAATTTAATTGAGGTTAAAGAAAATCGGTTATCTAATTGGAAAAAAATGACAAAAATAATTCAAACATTTTGGAGAAAATGGCAAGTGCAGTCAGTACCTTAATAATTTACAGCAGAGGTCCAAGTGGAGGGTAGAGAAAGATAATGTGAAAATTAATGAGCTAGTGTTACTTAAGGATGAAAATTTACCGCCTCAAAAACGGTCCTTGGGTAGAATAGTGAAGCTCTATTTTGGTACTGACAAACGGGTCAGAGTAGTTGAGGTGAAAACTCAGTCTGGTGTCTTCAAAAGATCAATTGCAAAAATTTGTATTTTGCCTGTTAATGTGTAGTTCAAGTTTATATTTTATTTATGTATTAATCATTGTGTATAATGTGTTTATGTGCTTATTGTTAATTGTTTACATTCTTGTGTGTGAAATGACTGTACATGTTGTGGTTGAATGTGACCATTGCAACGTGGGGCGGAATGTTCCATACTAAACAGAGAGCGCTGTTGCAGCAGCGCCACCTTGTGTATTAAAAAGCTGAGATTGACACTTGAGCCCAGAGCCTGAACGATGTAACACCCAAGAGAGGGCAGTCCGCCGCAAAAAAATAAAGAGTTTAACATACAGTCCACTTCAGAGTTCTTATTATTTTACACAAACCAAATTTGAGGTTCGATTAAGTAGTTGAAATGAAAAAAGTTTTATTCTTGTGAAGAATTCAAAAGATAGCAAAACAAATAGTTTTCTAATTTTAACAAAACTTTCTAATCGTAACAAAAAAAATTAAGCACCTGGAATATAAAATAAGGACTATTTAAGGACTTTTTAAGGCCTTAAAAATGAAAATTAACATTAAGGACTTTCTAAGTACCTTTAAGGACCGTACGAACCCTGCTTTACTGACATTTTGTAAAATTAAAGAAAATGTAATGGAAGAACTACAGAATGTACATGCGCACTGTTAGAAAAATCTTTAAATAACATTTGAGTGGGAGTGGTCATAATACCTCCTCAATTCATAGCCCTAAAAAGTGCGAAAATGCAATTTTTTTTAAAATTAATTTTTATGTGGTGCTTTCAGTGACAAAAAAGTGCAATTGCTATTTTTTACCTATTACACCTTTTAGAATTTAAAATCTTAATTTTGGCGCAAAAACCGCGAATTTAGCCCTTTTTGTATCAGATGTATCAGGGATTGAAAATTGGCGCAGATTTACTACCCCTCGATGTAGCAAGAGTGACAGAAGTGATCATAATCACAAACTATTTATGCAGAGGAATGCATGCTCCTTTTAGGCAAGACAGAAAGCAACAAACAGCAAGTTTTAGTCAAAAAAAAAAAGTGGCAGGGGATGAGAAGTCCTTAATTTGGTGCCTCTATCGCCATCACTGTGAAGCGAAATTAGCTCTGTTTAACCAAATTTGAGACCAGTCAAACACATTGTCTAACCTTATCTTTTGTCTATGTTCATAATCCTCCAGAGGCGCAAAATTTCGCGCAATGCAACCGAGTGCAGTTTACTTATACGTATTTGACTAAATTAAAAGGACACTAAGCTCAGCGTGAAGTGTCCCTATAGATTGTTGGAGGGCCTACAGTTGTGCTATATTGATGAATAACTTCCACGTCCCGGTTGGGATTTAAATACTTTTCTTTGTCATGGCAGTCTTGTGCTCTTCAGCTTTAGAACACTGAGCAGCCCACGTATCATGAAGAAGGAGGCGTGGGTTCGATTCCCACCTTTGCCCTGGGTGTATTTCTTTCTTTGTATATTAAAATCTGTTGTGCTGTCTTGTTCTATCTGTCATATTAGACGAGAGTTTGAGGCATATCCTTGAGAATAGCAAATAAACTCGAATATTTATGTGACCTGAAATGGTTGTAAAGAAAGAAAGTGGAATTCAAAAACAAGTGATTAATCTTAAACCAGAGTAGTGTGGAAAACTTTCTAAGATCGCAATTTACTGTTGTGTGTGAGGAAAAGGATATTCGGATATTTTTTGCAGGGCCGGATCGGATAGTTAAAATCCAGCTGGATACCGAATAGTTGCCAGATATCCGTTTCATCCCTAAAAAAAACATCGTTTTCAGTCTAAATTGTTCGACTTATAAAGACGGGTGGGGGGGGGGAGGGGGGACGCTTGCATCAAACTTAAAAGGTAGGGGGACGCCCCCCCCCCTCGACTACACCACTGATTCCTTCTGCTCTCATGAGAGGCTATGAAGTAAATGTGTAAAATCCCTCTAAAAACGCACGGCAAAATATAAACTTTCTGCACAAAATGTCAAAATATAGCATCATGAGGCAAAATTTAACCTTTCAAACGAAGTTTATTTCTAAACGTTATAAATTTATCCTGCCATCAAACGCACATTTTTAAAGATAACTTACCTTTCAATGCCTCAACCTTCAAGCCCAAGACGAGGGTACCCAAGCACACCCTGTAAATGGCTTTGACCGTCTTGGATCTACCTCTGCAAAAAGCACTAAGTTGAGGAAAAAAATATTATTTCTATTTCTTAATTAGTCTGACTTATAAATAGTATGTAATAAGTGGGGCCGTGGTAGCCTAGTGGTTAGCACGTCGGACTTCCACCTGGAAGGTCGCGCGTTCAATACCCACTAAGACCATGTATACTTGGGGATATGTGCAGGTAAAATCCGTAGACCCCACTACCTCTTCCCATGCGTAAGCAATCCTAAGGCCTCGGCTAACAGGTAGGGGTCTGGTGGAGAAAAGTTTAGAGTTCCACTACATACAATTGTTTTAAAAAAAGCGATGAGAAAGAAAACAATACTCACATTTAGAAAATATTTCATTTATAATTTAATTACATATGTACATTAATTATGTACAAGAAATGATAATGAAATATGATGTGGAAAAAAACGTTTTAAAATTTATTACAAGACAAACAATGTGATTAGTAGATGTCATTCCATATCAGGTACTCTGCGAGGCTTCTTTGCATTTTTTTTCATTCTCTGACCCATTTTTATTTTACCAGGGAAATCTGGTGTATTTTGTGGAGACCTGTTTCCATTAACAGTAGATGATGAGCTGCTGCTGCTGCTGCTCCTGGAATCCATGACCATGGAATTTATGGTTGTTGACCCATCAGTCATTGGCATATTGTCACAAGGATTAGTGCTTATGTCTGTATCGTTTCTTTCACTTTCAATGACCCCATTTACAGATGCCATTGACGTAATTGATGACTTTGAGAATAATCTTTCAGCTTCCTTAAATTTTCTGTTTCTTTTGTCTGCTTTGCTGCTTGTACTTCGATTAGTAGCCAAGTATCTGTCCCAGCCACGAATGATGTTACCATACAACTGTGTGTCTTCAAGATAACTGCCCTCGAACGCATAGATTTGACGTTCTAGGTTGGCTAAAGTGTCCGCAATTTCTGCTCGCTTTTTCACCAACTCAGCCAGTTCATTTCGTGCATCACTAGATGAAGATTTTGACATGATTTCCTGTGTAAACCTAAGAGGGAAAATAATAACATTACTAATAAAAGTGTCATGTATCTAAAAAGGAAAAACACTATACCTTTTTGCAAAGTTATTAAAATTAATTATTAGTAAAAGGAACATTTTAGCCATCATAAAACAAAGGAAATCTTTGTATACAGACATCTATTATTCAGAACTTGCTCATATCTGAATGGAATGCAAGGTTTCTGAGCAAGTTATATTAAAAACATATATCTGAGAGCTATAGTACCTTAATTCTATTTTTCAAGCATTAGCAATGAAGTTAAAAAATAAACATTTTTAGTACTAAAAGACTAAACTTTTCTGTACGAACCTTAGGATAAAGACGTCTGATGGGAGCTTTAAAAGTTCGGAATCCTGATGTAACTAGTGGCTTTGTATGTCCATTATGTGTAAACTCACAAAATGGACTTAAGATACTCTGGCTCTCAGGTGCAGAATTACAGTGAAACTCTAATAGCGTCATTCAAGGGGCCGGAATTTTTATGATGCAATAGCCAAGTGACGCTATAAGCGATCACCATTACTATTGATTGGCAAATGAAGGGACTGGAATTTCTGGAATCGTTAAGTTCAACTGTATTTTATTCATCAATTTAATTTTTTCTTTTTCACTTGGGTCACTCAACTGGTCCAATTTAAAAATTGGTTTATCACCATCTCAGATTTTGATGAAATTTCATGCAAATTTCTGGCAGTAATAAATTAAACAAATTTTTAACACTGAAAAAGCACTTGATTCTGAAACAGAGACGTATGTTCACAAAAAGTAAATATTTTGAAATTAATGAAATTTGCATACTACGAAATATATAGCAAAAAATAAATGAATAAATAAAGTAGGTGAAACAGGTACATTTTTAAATCTGTAGAATAGGAATAGATTTTGAGAATTTAGTTATTAACTGAGAAATCAATTAAATGAAGATCTTTTAAAGAAGACTTTGTCAAGCAAGAGTATTTTGAAATAGTAAATGAGGCCGAATTCAAAGAAGTTGAAGGAACTTTAGACAAAATGGACGGAGAAATACAAGAATTTGAGGTTAGTGCAAGATGTTTTCTGTACAAATTGATTCAAATTGAAAACGCTAATGAGTTGGGTGGAACTAATGTTCGCTTGCCTGAAATACCGTTACCTTATTTTGATGCACAATTTAACAACTGGAATTCATTTAATCAACAGTTTCAAAATATAAAAATAACACAAAATTATCGGACTCTCAAAAGTTTTACTATATGAATGCATCATTGAAAGGTTCTGCAAAACAAGTGCAGTCATCGGATAATAATTATGAATCGTTGTTTAAAGCTCTAACGCTTCGGTATGAAAACACGAAACTTATTGTTGATAACACTATGCAACACGAAAAATGTCCTTTGGATGAAAATGTTCGTTTCTTATGTATTTTTGGCCGAGAATTACGAATCTGCAATTATTTTTTGCCTATCACGTACCATTTTCCCGAAATTCCACATTTTAGCTTTTTACGCATTTTCTGGATAAATGTGCATATTTTCGTAATTTATCGACTTTATTTATTACTAGCGGTACCCGCAACGGCGTTGCCCGTGCAATGTTAAAATAGCGGCGCAACTTGTTTTTTGTCCCAAGCAAGTCACCGAAGGCGACCTCTTAAGTCACTTCTGAGCCAATAAAAACTTATTTCAGCCTGTATTTTTCTACAAATATATATCTACCTTGACTTAGGTGTAATTTTTTTTCACTCTATCACTAATAACCTATATTTATTGATCTATATTTGTATCATGTGGCATATTTATCTTTATTACATCATCAAAACTTTTACATAGCTTTTTTTTTTACTCTGACTCTGATAGATAGCAGTACATTCTTTCTGAGTCTGAATTCAAAAATATAACTGTTGTTTCATAAATGTTTATTTAAACCAATAAAAAGAGTAAATTGTGATACAAAAATTAAAAAATAAGTATATTAGTAGCTTTATACATAAACATACATTTTGAAATCAAATCAGAGAAATGAATTTATATAATTGTAAATATGAAATTTTAATTGCCACAAATTAGTCTAAATGGGGAAATGATAAATTGATCAGACAAAGCCATTTAATAAAGATCATCTGAAAAATCTAACAGTTACTGATCATCCTTAGCCTGTTCAAGAAAAGCAAAAGCTGCGGCGAAGAGATACTGGACTATGTATATGTAAGCAATTTGATGAAATGAAAAAAAAATCAGTGGCAGCTATATGGGAAGTATGTTGATAGTGAAAATTGTATGGAATGCAGTGGCGTAGCTACATGGGTGTGACAGAGTGGAAAAGATTACGCCTTCCCCATCCAAAAAAAAAAAAATCATGTAAACCGTGAAGTATGAGTTTTAATGAAATATAATATTTTGTTAAAAAAATTGCAGTTTTCGAAAAGAAGAACACCATTTGCATCATGAGCCTCATAAGATTTAAAGTATTTGTTGAGGGCACTGGTTATGATTAGCGGTTAAAAACATTGTGAATATTTTTTAAAGGAAACACTTTGCTCAAAAATAGAAAATTAAATTGGATATTTTTTTCTCCCATTTTAAGTATTTGTTTTATTCTAGGGAGCTTTTAAAGGTTCATTTTTTTCTCCATCGGGGCTGGTTGTCACCCCTGAATGGGTGACACCTGGGGCAGTCCGCCCCCACTTAGCTACGCCAATATACAAAGACATTTCTTTAGTAGCAGATAATGGAATATCCTGCCTATAAATTTGCTTTTGGAGTATCACATCAATTTCTGATATGCATCGCTTAAGAGACATATCTTGACAAAAGTAAATTCGTAAGTGAATGTGAATGCAGAAAAGGGAAATTTTATGGTTCAAAGCTGAAAAAGAATCTTACTAAATTAGTACACTAAATATGCAAGGAAAATTTTATTCTTATCATGGAACCCTACCTACAGTTCCTAATGTTAGTGCAATGGACACTTGCTTAGTTATGAGCAGAACATGGAATATTGCTTTTTTTTTACATCATTCAATGCCACAAAAATGGCAATCGGGGTGATGTTCTGACACGAACATACATATTTTTAATACGCTCAAGTCGTATTTTTTTTAATCTAGTATTGTTTCTTGGCTAATTCAGTGGTGAAAGTTCTCTCTGGCTCTGATTTCAACTCTGTAAACAACACTTTTTTATAGGTAGGCGAGGCATTTTCAATGAAACTGATAGACTAACGATTTGAATTTTGTTACGAATGATGAATTCTTGAAATGGTTGGGAACGTTATCCTTTTATGCTACAAATGATGAATTGCAGATTTCAACTCTTTCAAAAAGTATAATATCTATAATTTCGAATACATACCATTTTAACGCATTTAATTACGAATTCTGGAATTTAGGTTGAAAATAATCTGTAATAGTGGATTGTTTTTTAGTCATGGAGTTGAAAGTTACTGAATCTTCCAGTATTGAAATGCTTTGCAAGTTTTTTCCCTAGTCCTTATGGGAAAGAAAATATTTCCCACCATTTGTAAAATGTCCACTATATGTAAACTGTTCCGTCTAATAATAGTACAGTACATAGCACGTAATAGTGACTGCTAACGAAATCGTCTTTAGACTCGAAGTGTTGGAGCTTTGTTGGTTTATAAAATGGCAAAAAGAACGAACTTCTCCAGTTCCATACTGGAAACGAACGAACTTTCTCACACCTGGATAAACTCGAATAGCCCCTTTTTGAAATTCCTTGAAAACAAAAACAATCCTCGATTGTGATTTATTTTGTGAGAGAGTAATAATTAACTTTTAACAATGTGCTTAAAGCTTTTAAAAAAAGCACAAAAGGAAAAATATTTCTAATTTTAGAAAATTTTTCTTTTTTCACTTTCGAGGGAAAAGATAAAATATGGAGAATTTGATAAGTAATAAACTTAGAATCTGGGATATTTTAACATCAATTAGGATACGGAAAAACTGGGACCCGATGAAAAAACGTAAAATGCGGGAAACTTAGATTGGCGAGACGTTAAATCGGGCTTTCACTGTAGATATGAAAACTTTCACTTATAATATGATAGAATAATGATAAATATGATGAATTCTTGAAATTGTTGTCCTTTTTTAATACAAATGATGAATGGCAAATTCTTGAAAATTATGTGAACACTACACATTTATTCAAGTGTGTGAGTATATTTAGAAATAATAATGGATATTAAAGTAATCACAAAATATTAAGCAAACATTACAAATTTACATAAGTAAAATGCATAAATGCCTCAACTATTTTTAAAACTCTTTATTTAAAAACAACTTAATTATTTTATTTTGAATGTGCGTATCATGGGAGATTGTCAGAGGCGTAGCTAGGTGGGGGCAAGGAGGGACAGCTTTCCCCGGGCACAGCGTCAAGGGGTGCCAAATTAGGGTTAATTTATTTAATTTTATTTTTAGATGCAAGAAGAAAATTATTTGAACTGAATAGGTGTGAATATGTTCGACAAAAAAGTGGGAGCACCACAAATCATATCGGAATGACCAATGTAGCACAGGCGTGCGTAGGAAATCAGACAAATAATTTTGCGATGCCAAAGTGTCCCATTTTTCCCTTAGAAGTGAATGGCCGCTACTAAAAATGAAAGTTAAAAGGGCTGCTTTTTAGAATTTTATCATTTAGGAAGCATAAAAGTTTTTTTAAATTCCCATTAGGGAGCCCCTAGGCTCCCAGGGAGGCGCAAAGTCTTCAGTTGTCCCCAGACCCTAGCTACGCCTCTGGAGATTGAAACCCCCTACAAATTCGTCACTGAAGCAGTGCTCCCGTCAACATGTTCAAAAGCAAAATTAAATTCTCTATCGATCGAGTGAAAGTCATTTACGTAACAAACTTAGAATCTGGGATATTTTAACATCAATTAGGATACGGAAAAACAGGGACCTGATGAAAAAAACGTAAAATGCTGGTAAACTTAGATTGGCGGGACGTTAAATCAGGGTTTCACTGTCGATATGAAAACTTTTCACTTATAATATGACAAAATATTGATAAGTAATGAATTCTTGAAATTGTTGTAAATGCTATCCTTTTTTAATACAAATGATGAATGGCGAATTCTTGAAAATTATGGGAACACTGCACAATTTTTTCAAGTGTGAGTATATTTAGAAATAATAATGGATATTTAAGTAATCACAAAACATTAAGCAAACATTACAAATTTACATAAGTAAAATGCATAAATGCCTCAACTATTTTTAAAATTCTTTATTTAAAAACAACTTACTTATTTTATTTTGAATGTGTGTATCCATGGGAGATTGCAACCCCCCCCCCCCTCCCCTACAAATTCGTCACTTTTCTGGAAAGTAGTACAAAATATTTTGCTTATCTGAAGGTAGAAAGAAAAGCAGATACTACTTATAAAAGAAAGTTAAAATTAATACATTAAAATTTTTTCGGAAAACCGTTTTTTTTTTTTTTTTTTTTTAACTTTCGGAATAGGTGCTCGAAAAGTTTCGGAAATGTCGAATCATAATCAGCCACCTATTTGCTACTGATGTAAACTTTTGGTAATTGCAACTTTTAATAGATTGCAGCAGAAACAATATAATCCTGCTTATAACAATTAAAACTATCTTCAGCCGGCGAAACACACTCGCCTCATGCATGGCTCAAATTAGTGTTTACGTTTACATTACATTCAACCGCGGAGCGCGGAAATCCTAGCTATCTTCACTTCAGTTCTAAAATTATTCGAACGAAGTAAAGAAAATACAGGGGAATTAATATTTTAATTGTTAAATTTAAAAAATTTTAGGCCGAATTAAAAAAGAACAGCTTTGTCTTGCAAAGCATCAGGCTATAATAGAATTTTGTGCAAATTTTTGTAACCGTACGTTGTGTAGATTTTGCTGTAGAGCGGGCAGCCACAACCTCAAAAGTTCATTTTATATATATAGATAAGTTATATCTTTCTCATTGACAGTGAAATCATTGTCATTCTAGAGATCTTTTTAATGAACTTGGGTCACTTTAGCAACAAAAGCTTTATCTACTTCTGGAAGTTTCGAATTTTTTACAAGACGCCAAAAACATTTTGTAGACCATTTTGTGGAGAAAGAAAAAATAGTATGCTGCTGTGATGTGAATGTAGTGCTTCAAGCATTAGGACATGAGCACAATTCAGCAGAGAGTGGTGCTTGTTTATAGGTGCTCTTCCACCTAAGTATTGTTTTCCTATTCATTCATGTAGCATATTCTGCAAACACAAAGGAAATTTCAAAATTTTGAGTGGCAAAAGCATATCAAATTAGCCACTTGTAAATCTACAATGTGCCTTTGTCCCACAATTGTATATTAAACTTGGTTTATTGAAATATTTGTAAAAGCTCTGGACAGAAGAGTGAATGAAAATTAAGTGAGGAAAAATAAAAGAAAGGATTTTTATTGGCCCACAAATAAGGAAGTCCTTTCATGATAAAGAGTATAAAAACAAACAGTGAGAAGAAGAAAAATTTGCCTGGATGGCCTTTAAATTGGTGTGCTCATGTTTCCTTGGAAATGAGAAAGCTGAAAATTACAAAAATCTTGTTAGTGACATGATAAAATGCTTTTGTATTATTAGGTTGCTATATTTCATTAAAACTACACTTTTTGGACTCCCATATGGACTTCTTTTCTCAAAACCTAGGCGTAATTAAGGATGAGAATGGGGAAAAGTCTCATCAGGATATCTGTGTTTTAAAAGCGTTTCAGCGGTCGATAGAATGGAAGTATACAAATTGAATATTGCTAATCTGTTATCAGGGCACACCAACAGATGCCCGCAAGATAAAACGGCCAAAAAAAATCTTTTTTGTGTTTGTGCTTTCGATAAATAAGCCGCAGTTACACTCTTCTATAACCAAATTGTATAAATATGAGAAGTGAGTCTCCAACAAAAATGGTACGTGATCGACCATTTTGGTTTGGATATTTGAATTAAGCACCTTTTGTTGATACAGAATCACATAGTTTCATCTAAAGGACAAAAAAAAAGAGAGTTCAAATTTGTTGCACAGTGTAATCATATACAAAGTATAATTAATTATAAGCATCCTATAATTCTACCAAAAGGTCATAAGTAGGAATGTAACGAATAGTGATTTGGCCGAATAGCCGAATACAGAATATTCAGCCATTTCTTCCAGGCCGAAGCCGAATATTCGGTCCTTTCTTCTGGGCCGAAGCCGAATATTCGGTCCTTTCTTCTGGGCCGAAGCCGAATATTCGGCGGCCGAATATTAAAATTTCTAGAAAATCGTTGTAATAGAAAGTATTTGTGAAATTTAAAATTGTTCACAGTCAAACACCAACTACACACAATTTATGATGTATGACTTAATTCTGTTTGTTAAGAATTTCTAACTTTTAAAAATTAATCTATTTTCACTATTGCTCTGAATGTAATGAAACTAAGAATTTCACCCTCAAACAAAATAGAAATGACAGGTTTTACGGTAGTAAGCATTAGCATTATTTTACTAATTACTTAATTGCAATGAAAGAAATACTAGTGCTTAGTGAACTTTTACCTTGCTCAAAACTTTTATGAAGACATTTTAAAAGTTAATATTTTTATTTTATGGGGTTTTTTACATACCTATTTTTAAAAGATCTATTAAACTTAATGCACTTAACTGGAATATGTTTATATTTTCAAAAACCCCAATAACTTATGCTATCTAAATATTCATGATACATTCTAGGCTTTTCACATTTCTCTCTAACCCAATATTCACAATAAATCAGTCTACTCAAACAAAGTCTGGCTTCCACTTTGTTAATAATAACAAAATGAATTTATCATTCTCCATTATAATTAACTATTGGCAGTTTTTGGGAGCAAATGCCAAATATAAAATACAATATTACAACTTTAAAATGTGTTTTTTCTCAGTCAAGCCTAAAACAAGATTAAAAAAAAGCAGTTTATTCTACATCATTTTTATTTATTAAAACTATAGTGGACTAATGTATTCTTTTGCAATAATTATAATACAATTTTAAATGTTTAAAATCTACTAATTTCTTTATTTTTTTACTTTTTTACTGCAGCAGAACTATTCGGCCGCATAGTTCATCAATATTCGGCTGGGCGATGAAATGACTATTCGGCCAAAGGGCCGAATACCAAATAGTGGCCGAATATTCGTTACATCCCTAGTCATAAGCTCACCACTTCGATACTAGATTACTTTCATAAAAAATACTTGCATGTAGCACCCAATTCGTTACTTCACCTTGTAAGACAGCAATTTTAGCCGCTCAGTGGTAGAAATCAGTGCAGACAAATTGTGCGTAATTGTGTTACTTGTTTTAAGAACAAGTAACAGAAACATTTCCTTTTTATCATACTGGCATAGATTATCGTGGACCCTTTTCTTATTAAGTTTAAAAACCAGCGTAAAGGTATTCTAAACAAGGTTTACATAGCTGTTTTTGTATGTTTAGCAACTCGTGCTATACACCTAGAAGTATTGAGAGATTTAAATTCCATGGAAAATAAGACTTGATAAATTTCGAAATTACTAAAATTGTACAAAATATTTGGAAATCATGGAAAAATGACTTTTTAAATAACTTACAAGCGCGTACAAAATGGCAATTTGACAAAGTAAATGTAAAACCTAATGCTGTAGTATTAGTGAAAGAAGAGAATCTTCCTATTGCACATTGGATTATTGCAAAAATTGTGCGTACATAACCAGGTATTGATGGTAAAATACGTGTAGTAGAATTAAAATTAACAAATGGTAATTTCGTCAAAAGACCTGTTTCTAAAATTGCTATTTTACCTAATGCATCATTGGAAAATTAATTTTTTTTTTCATTTAATTATTGAATATAATTTCTGTTTGTTCCTTGTCTTATGTTTATGTTGATATATTTAATTTCAAATTAGTCATAGTGTTGAAATGATATTTCAAGGTCCGGCGGGATGTTGGCGCCTGAGCTTTAGATTGGCGAATATATGCTCTCCATAGGAGCCAGCACTCCCAAAGGATTCTAGTATAAAAACTCTTAACTCGAAAGTTACGAGGAACTTGAACATGATCTTGGTAGATTATGTCCGTAGGACTTAATTTCTTTATTTCGTTGCTCAAGTTGTATAGCGGGTAAATCCCCATGTTGTTATATTCATAGTAATAAAACTAATAGTTTCGATTATTCGTTGGAATTGAGTTCTTTATAGAAAGACACTACAGCAATTCAGAAACTTAGGGAGAGAAAAATCGCTTACTTTAATATTCAACACAAAAATACATTATAATTTTTAAAAAATTAATGAATTACGCAAAATGTTACTAAGTTGCAAACTCATTACATAAGGCACATATTGAGGATCAAACATAGCACTTGATTTACGAGACTTCTTCACAGCGATAACAATGCTATATTAAGTCGTCTCGATGGCATTTTATATAACATAAAACTGCATTTGAAATTTTCTTTCATTATGATTTACAAATACTACCTACTTACTAACCAAAAATGCAGATTTAGAAATTAAAACAGAAAGTGCAGAAGAAATAAAAATGAAAAGAATTTTATGTGGCATTATCCTGCAATAATAAAATTAAATCAACAATAAAAAAATAATGATGAATTATAATTAGTAACATCTGTTATGTTTATATTACGAAAGCATTTCTAGTACATTCTAGTACACCGACTCCAACGGTGTTTCCACTTCTGGAAACATTTCTGTAAATTTTTTTTCTCGAATGTGTTAAGGAGGCTCGCTGGATTTGCATGGATGTCTTCAATAGAAGAAAATAGCTTCCCTTTCAGTGAAAATTTCAGTTTAGGAAACAGGTAGAAGAATTTTTGATCAAATTTAACATTCCTGTGCTTCCACAACCGCCCTATTCCCCTGATACAGCCCCTACGAACTCCTACCTGTTTATTAAACTGAAAATTTCACTGTCTCACTGAAAGGGAAGCGATTGCCTCAATTGAAGACATCCAGGCAAATCCGGTGAGAGTCCTTAACACACTCAAGAAAAAAAAATCACAGAAATGTTTCCAAAAATGGAAACACTGTAGGAGTCAGGGTGTTCAGTCAGAAGGGGACTACTTTGAAGGAAATGCATCACAGTAGCATGTAAATACCGCCATTGTGAAATTACAAGCCCATTCTTAAAACTTTCCAATCACACCTCGTATGTTAATTATTCTCCATATTTCCATGTTTACTTCCTTTAAATCTTACATTTTTTCACTGATGTCACTCAAAAATTGATAGGTAAAAGAGCTGAAAAATCTTATCCTACAAGTATCAATGTCAATGTGAAATATTCTTTTATCCTCTGTTATAATTCCATCAAAATAGATTCGAAAAGAGAACGATTTATGTAGAAAAGAATAAACAATCTTGAAAAATATTACATTAGAGAATGGTGTGCTTGGAGCTATGATATTTCTTTCAAGTGCTTGGAATAATGAGTTGACAACATAGAACTGTTTCTGAAAGTGTTGCTTTTTCAAATCAACACATCACAGCTAGTCAGCGATTATTGAAGAAACAGAATGCAAGTACTCGAACATGATAAAATTTTTAACATCACTGCACAATTTTCAGTGATGTTTCCCGACTAGGAGTTTTTACAAAATGCAGAAGATGATGATGAAAGATGTTACTGAAGAAGAAACATTAGTGATGCTTGTCCCAAGCAAATCAGAAATGAGTGCTTTTTACAGATCATAAAAGGTCTATTGCAACTTAAAATGACAAATTATTTAGAGGAAATATGGAATATGAATAAAGAGTAAAATTTCTTTCAATTGTCTTTTTATAAACGTTTTTGTTAAACTTTACATATTTTAGCATGAAAACTAATAGGTTATGTAATTTTACCAATTCTCTGCATATTTATTTAAATATCAGATAGTCCCAGCTTTTCTTCGGTCCCGCTAGATTCAAATTATGAAGAATCGAATGTTTTTTTTTTAAATTCTGATAAATTGGAATCCGACATAGAGGCTCAAAACAGTAATCGTTAACAGTGGCGTAGCTAGAGCCGGATTTAGGAGGGAGCCTTGGGGAGAAGTGAGCCAACTTCATTGTTTTACAGGAAAATCGGTCAAATTCTAGACAATCTCCACCATTTCAAGGGGGGGGGGGATCCCAAACCCCCTTATCTAAGCCAGTACATCAACATATCATTTTGAGCTCAGCTGCAGGTATCACAAGTGTGCTTAGCACAGCAGAATAGACCTCTGATTGAAAGTTTGTTTCGTTTGAGCTTCCCTTTCCTTTTTTTCATAGCAGACACATTAAACGGATACATTTATTTCAAACCATACAAAGTTGACATTTGTTCATTATATGTTATATTTCTGTTCTGTTATTATAGCAATAAAAGCAATTCAGAAACTTAGGGAGAGAAAAATCGCTTACTTTAATATTCAACACAAAAATACATTATAGTTTATAAAAATTTAATGAATTACGCAAAATGTTACTAAGTTGCAAACTCAATACATAAGGCACATATTGAGGATCAAACATAGCACTTGATTTACGAGACTTCTTCACAGCAATAACAATGCCATATTAAGTCGTCTCGATGGCATTTTATATAACATAAAACTGCACTTGAAATTTTCTTTCATTATACAAATACTACATACTTACTAACCAAAAATGCAGATTTAGAAATTAAAACAGAAAGTGCAGAAGGAATAAAAATGAAAAGAATTTTATGTGGCATTATCCTGCAATAATAAAATTAAATCAACAATTAAAAAAATAATGATGAATTATAATTAGTACATTTTTTTTCATGTTTATATTACCAAAGTATTTCTAGTACTTAATTAAATTTCCAAAAGATATTTTATTGAAGAAGAATTAACAACATGCTTCACCCATTAGTTGAACATAAGAACACCATAAATAAGAAATATATAAATAAAATTAAAAATATATAGAGCAGTTTATGAACACACACTTCAAAAGGGGGCATTGGAAAAGATTATTTAGTAATCTTGTGCTTACCTTCATATTTAATGAAGTTTATATTTTCAAAATGAGATTTTCATAAAAATAAAAAGAAATTTTATTCATTAATTTTGCAATGAAACATGATAAAATTGCTGAAATTCAAAAAAGAATAGCGATTCTTGCAAAGGAGATTCAAAGATTGAATAAAATAATTTTTATAAAAAAAAGAACCAACTTCAAATTATAAATTGCGCTAAAAAGTGAAAAATAAATTAATTTTTTAAACAACATCGATGTGACTTTTAAACATAGTTTTAGAAGTCGGTGCAAAATTAGGATAGATGGAATCTTTTTTAATCATGAATCAATTACAAATATGTATATTTTCCCAGAATTAGCAACAGTTCCAATATGGAGTAGCAAATGGTGTAATGGTAATTAGACTCATAATTTCGCACCGACTTCTAAAACTATGTTTAAAAGTCACATCGATGTTGTTTAAAAAATCAATTTATTTTTCACTTTTTAGCGCAATTTATAATTTGAAGTCCGTTCTATTTTTTTTATAAAAATTTTTTTATTTTATTCTTTTTAGTGTAAATACATTTCCTATATAAATACTCTATTTTTTATAAAAATACATATCAAAGGGCAACCTTCTTTGAATAAATGTCACTGAAAACTAATCATTTGTATGAAAAATTCCGTTTTGAAGTCAATTTTAGCAAACAAACTGATTGGATTTAATTTTGGCCTCAGCGAAGCCCTCAGTCAAACTCTTGCTGTAATTGCTTTTAATATTGCAGCACAATGGCAACAAACACTTTTCAAACAATGACTTTTACATTTATTAAATATTTTATTATTTTCCCAACAAAGAAAAATCAAGTCAAGCCTTTCCAATTAAAAGAAAAAATACTTATTTTTCACCCGTAACTTTAAAAAAAAAAAAAAAACAAACGTAGTCAAATTGAGGTGCAATATTTGAATTAAACGGCCCTCTATCTATTAAAAAAGAAGTCATCAAAATCGGTTCATTTAGTCAAAAGTTATGAATGAAAAACCATAAAAATGACCCTATTTCTGCCCATAACTTTTTTTCTAATTATCGAATATGGTCAAACGAAGGTACAGGACCTATGGGAAACCACCCTCGATCAATTAAAAAAAGAATCATGAAAATCGGTTCATCCGGTGAGAAGTTACGAGTGGACAAAAAAAAAAAAAAAAAAACGACATACATACAATATGAATGTATAACCTCCTGCCTTTGTGAAGTCGGTTAAAAATGAATAGAGTGCATGGTTTCCTACTTATTTTAACAAAAAATAAAGAAAATAAATAAGTGCAATCATAAAGGTAGAATTTTAGTATTTGAAAAATTAAATTCAAGGAACACCACTAATTAGTGCAAAATTCACATGCATATTTTAAGGGGGAAAAGACCTTTTTGTGAAAATGGTAAATAAAAAGAATCGTGGGAAAAGAAAGAATATTTATGTATAGAACAAATTTATGTCGATGGAAAATGCAGAATAATGGTAGAGGGGTGAATATTTAAAAATTGTAAAGATAACCAACAACTGAAAATAATGTAATTTTATCTGGAAAAAATTAAAAATGGAATATGTAAAATAAAACTTGCTTTGAAATGGGCAGGTGGGTTCTTTTTAGTTTAAATATTAAGGAACTTTCCGAGAGCCCACGGGAAAAATTATTTTACAAAGGTGCATAAAATTGTACAGTAGTAGCAGGGATGCACAAACTTTTTTTGGTGAAGGGTCAAAAAATTAGAAAGTATCAGGTTGGGGGCCAAAGTAACGTAATGTTTTATTCATGAAAATACAGGGTGTATTTCAGTTTTTATTTAGAGGTAATATGTACAAATTACATTGTATTAATAATTACTGTACTCAAGAACAGATTATTAAATAAAAGTATTAAAAAAATAATGTAAATGAATTCAAACAAAATGAGGTATAAGATTTCTAAACAATTAATTGCACAACATTTTTATATATCAATGAAGTTATTGGTCAAATGGCAAAAAACAGGAATACTAAAATTTTTTACAAAAATGTGTGCAAATTATGAAAAGGAAACAAATGGAAAATAAAAAAAAACTTTAAACTAAGAAAAACACAGCATTATTCTCTAAATTATAACTGTCTTTATAATTTAGATAACTTTTCTTTGACATTTTATAATGTAAGATTTAAAATATATATTAAGAGTTAAAATGAGAAATTAATTAAAAGTGCGAATATAAATACAGAAGAAATAAACACACATATATTAAATAGCAAAATCCAAAGGCTGTGAGTCTGTACATCACGTTAAACCCTTGTGATTCAGAATTACTACTAGTCAATTTGGCTGGTAGAATTGTTTTTTTTACTAACCATTTACAAAATTTTATAAGTTAAATTCGCATAGTATGATTAAATTTATACATTGCTACATGGACCATAAAAAAAAAAGAAACTGACTCCTTTAACAAAAATCAACATATCATTATTTTGTTATGGCATATAATTAAATTTTAATCCTTTAGTTACTAGGTTTCCTGCAGATTAGAAATTGATCTTTGTGAATTAATGTAAAAAATCGTTATTTATTTATTCATTTCCTAAATACATATCAACAATACAATTTTCCTAAATATATATCAACAATAAAATTTTTAAATTTTGATTATAAATTACACTTTATAAAGTAAAATAATTATTCATATTGATATTATTAATTTTAAAAATTAATGTTTAATTAATAAATTTTTATTCATTCATTACTAGTAGTCAATTTGGCTAGTAGAATTATTTTTTTAACTAACCAGTTACAAAATCTTATTAGTTAAATTGGCATAGTAATACAGTACAGAACCTCTTATCCGGGAACCAGAAAACCGGGAATTTGTTCGTGAATTTCCCGCCATTTTTGAAAAGTTCGCGCTTTTTTTGCCCATTTAGTAAAAATACGAATTTTTTAAATGCAATTAAAAATACGCATTTTTCCGTTAGTAACATATTCAGTTTTTATAAGTGGAACAATTTAGTCTAAAAACGATGTTTTTTTAGGGGAGGGGGCGACAACTTATTTGCTGATGAAAATCAGAGAAAAAAAATCTCCAAAGATACTTGAGAAAAATCAGAACTTTTCTATTTTATTTCAATAATTAAACATGAAAGAAATAAGTAATTAAATTCTTATACATTTATTTGTCTCGTTAGTATTCAAAGACGAATTGCAACAAAAGTCGGACTAACGAACGTCCGTAAAATTTCTGATACGGCAGATTCGCGAATTTTCCGCAATAGCTGATCGTGTGAAAATTAAACCTCGTTTATTTTTGTTTGATATATTTATTAATTTAAGAGCTGAAATAAGGTAATAAGAATTTAAAATTGATATTAGGGCAACAAAAATTGTAACTGTTAAAAATGAATTCTTTATTGAAATCGAGTTCGCAAAAGCAAAGTCGTTTTACACAAGTATGAAATTTGCGCATTTCTGCATATAAACATGCTTCTTACATTTCGTTTTCCTCCTTTTTGAAATCATTTATTATTGTAAAATGATTGATGACCAGATTTTACCAAATTAATAATTTGATAACTAAGATGTCTGATTCGGAAAGCATCCAAATGGTGCTACACCCGAACGATAACAAAGAGCAAAATAGCGATGAAAACGAAAATAATGACATTTTGCCTGCTATGTCTAACGATCGTTGCTTTGAATTAACTAAAGAAATCATAGCAGGAATGGAACAAAATTCTTTTATACACGAAATAAAGCACATAATGGCTGTTCGAAAAATCCAGCAATCGAATTTTCGACCATTTCCCGATAAGCTATTGTTCTGAAACTTTACATATAGCTCAGAACCAGATAACAATGCAATATTCTACTACTTTTATCATGATTTGATTAGTTTCTGAAGTATTTCCAATAAAATAAAATTAAATATGGCGATTAGTTCCGAAAATTGCGATCAAAATTCAGTAGCGGCGTCGCGATCATATTTTTTTACTACGATTTTTAGTAAGCTTTTTTTACAATTTTTTTCTTTTGTAATTTTTGGTACTACTGTGATATAATCCCCCCCTTGGCGACATTAGAGCTAGCGCGCCAATTTGTAATGATTTTCGGTTGGCGACAGTTTCAGTGGCAACCCAGCGCCATCCTTGTTGGCTGACGTAATGTGTGGCAACGCGGAAGGGCTTGTGTCGGTGTGATTGTTGAACTTTTAGAAATTTTTTTTTGCGAATAAGTAGCTATTTAATAGTTTATTTTATGTTTAAAGTTTGTGGAGATTTTTCCTGTTGCTAAAGGAAGAATGTAAAGTGTTAAGGTGCATTAATTTGGTTCAATTGTTTTCTATTGTGGCCAGAGGAATGATTCTATATTACAATAGTTTGTTAAGGCGCCATGTTTTTGAATACGTTAAAATGGACGGAAACGTGATTTGGTGCTTTTGCAATCTGAAGTATGAAATTGTTTTGATTGATAAGTGCATAAGTTTGGTTAATTGTGACTAAAAACGATGAAAAATTAAGTGGTAATTTTCGGACCATTTCGTCATATTGGATAGCAAGTTTGTAGTGATTTGGGATTAATATTGAAAAGCCAACTGGTTTAAAGTGAGTTCTTTATTTTTCTAAATTTATTATTTTCTTATTTTATGTGTTTGTAAGGTTATAAAACAATGAATTTTCAATTGTTCTAAAATATTAGCTGTAGTAATTAGTGGCGTTGCTGGTTTTGATAAAGTGGGTTTCCGTTAGTTTAATGTAAAATGTACTTGAAGTTTTGCTTGGAATTGCGCGATATTTTTGCTATGTTTTTCGTTGAGTAATGCATATCATTTTATGTTATGATAATTAATTGCAATAGTCATTATTGTGCCTAAAATGCGTGTTTTTTCAATGAATGGTTTTTATGGTATTTTTAATGGTAGGCTTCCAATAGTTTAATGCAAAATGTACTTGAAGTGATGACCGTTATTAATTTTGTTATCTAGGGTGGTATTTTAAAATTCGGATAGCGTTGATTTGCGCGATATTTTAATTATGTTTTTCATTAAATAATGCATATCATTGTATGCAATGATGAATCATTGCGGTAGTAATTATTGGGCATAAATTGCGTGTTCTTTTAACGAAGGGTTTTTATTTAAGTTTAAGTGATTTGGTAAAGCAAATAATTCTATTTTTCAAGTAATTATTAATCCGTTAATGTATTGAAATGTTGTTGAAAAATGCTGTACGTGCTTTACGTAGTAGCGTCGATATTGTGTGTAAGATATAATTTGCAATTTTTGGTATTTTATTGTTTTTTAGTGATTTTTCTTGACATGTTTGCTATGTTTATGATGTGACATTGTTGGCGATAAAATCATCGCCAAGAGTGTTGTATTCTATTTGAAGTTGGTGACATAAAAATCTTGTTGTTGGCGACGGTTTCTTGGCGCCAACGAAAAAATCGCCAAGGGGGGATTATATCACAGTAGTTCCTAATTTTTTTTATTTTATTATAATTATTCCTTTTTATCAACTACATTGGCGGGCCAATTTTGGCCCGCGGGCCATAGTTTGTGCATCCCTGGTAGTAGGTATCTAGTCCTACGTGAAATGATCAATAAATCCCTTAAAGGTCACTGTAATGGGACAACATGCATCCCATATGCCAGGGAAAAGCGAAAATGTGCTATCATTTTGCATCATCAAAACTAGACAATTTTCTTTTTAAAATTGAAATAGCTTCTACAGCTAAAACTTTTTTTGCATTAATTACTGTCAACCTAAATTTTTAAGCATTTTATTACAAGCAAAGAAACTAATAAATAGTTATAAAACAAAACTTTTTAAATAAAATTAGTATATAGCATTTAGCTTTGGTTAGGATATAAAACTTATTAAGGTAATGATTTTACAAAGTAGTAGCATTGTAATTAAAGTGGCTTTACCTGCTATATTTGTTGCAACAGAAATAACTTTTAGTTGTTTCCACAGCAAAAAACTATTCTGACATCTGATACAGCAGCTTAAGCCATACTTGCAAACCTAAACAAAAAAAGAATAATTTTTAACTGCCATGCTCAAAAAAAGGACACGATTTCACAAAAATATTTCAGACCCCGAAATAAGCCCCCTCTATTCCGCAATGATTGGCTTGTGGTCTTGTTGGAATGATTGGCAGACACGCCAGTTTGTCTGGTTTTTTGACACTATAGGTCCATTGTGAACGCCTGCTAAGATTACTGTAGGGGCTTACAGGTGCTTGTTTCATCCGCCTTTAGACACCCAGACGCCAAGCTCAGCACAAATGAAAGTAGACAATTAACGGAGTTGACTAGTGATGACGTGATAGTCAACCAATTGACGACAAGTGCAACAGACAGTGCCCCCTGATTTTGTGTTTTGAGGATAGGAACTGTAAAAAAATTCAGTTGTTAACTGGAAGCCGAGTTATCGAGTTCCGTGGCAAACTTCGGCCATTCAACTCGCCAAAGGATCTGGGCTGCGGGACTCAACAATCGTGATCTGTATATAATACTGTACATAATGAGTGTTTGAAATATAATCTTCAAAAAGTATATCAGTGTTCTATTTTAGCCATTATTGGGATTATAATGATTCCTTGAATTCGCTACAATATTCATATTTTAGGTTTGTTGAGTGGCAAAAGCAAAAAAACACCTACACAGACACAAAATATTAACACTTCAATGAATGACGACCTACAATATTAAAATTTATACTCACCAAACATGATCCTAGTGTAATAATTATTGATCAAATTAAACAGAAATGACAAAATTAGAATAAAAGTGTAAATAAAATTGACATTGCTTCAGATTATTTAATGAGGACTGAAGAGATGGCACACTTTTTAAACTAATAATACAAGAGCGAGCATGTCCATTTTGCACAGGGCAAAGACCACTTGATCATTTTTCCTAAAACTTAGCACAAAAGTTGTTCAGTGTATGGGAGGAGGTAAAACATTCAGAAAAATACTGATTAAAATTTATAAAATATTGACCTAGTTTATATGTACAATGGATCTGCTTTTATTATAAATTTAATGTAAACCTAGTTTGGAAACAATTTCAATTTAACACTACAAAGACGGAGGGGAGCTTGTGCGGCCTTGTGTGATATTTCTATTTCAGTAAATCCAATAATAATTAACTGAACATATTACAGGTTTTTAAAACTTTAAAATTTTGCAGACTGGATTTTTTTTATAATGGGATTAAATCTATTTTTTATTTTCTTAACTAGAATGATTTTTACCAAATTCTAAAGTTCACTGGTTTTGCAAACAATTTTTAATTACTTTCCAAATTGCTTTTAAATGATTTGTAGTTGCTTATTGGCTTGCATACAAGTGTCGGTTACTGAAAATTTGTGACTTTTAAAGATCCCAAGTGAGTTTAATTTCTGTTCAATGCCTGGAACTCATTCATCTTTCCACAAACACCCTTCATATATAGATATTGATTTTGGGATAACTCGAGCACTTTCTCTCACAAAAAAAATTCTTGCAGATATACTATGCTAGTAAGCCCGGCGGTCATACGAAATGAGCGCTGTTCTAGATATTATAAATATACAATTCTCCCAGTAAGCGGAAATGCACATCAAATCAAAGAGATATTTATCAAACCAAAGAGATATTTATCAGGTAGAACAGTCAAGTTTAATGAACAAATAAGAAACATAATCATTTCAGAAAAAAAAATATTCTTACTGAAAAAAAAAACAGCTAAGCTATAATAATCTGTAAAATAAAAATATTATTTACTATATAATCAAATAGTTTGAGAAAAATATTTATTTAAACTGTTTGTTTTATTAGTACTTTCTTTGTAATATCGGAATTTCAAGTAGGGGTGGGGGATGAATAAATATTGTGTAATAATGATTAAACCAACAATTAAAAAAAATATTGAATTATTCCCAACCTAGATTTTTCATTTTTATGGGTAGAAAATTTATCTAAAGCATCATTGTGAATGCAATTTATTTGAAAATTCCAAGAATTTATCGTGCTTCTCTACTGAATTGCAGGGTGTGAGGTCAGTGAGAACTTATGATTCAAGATTTAAAAATTCATTGAAAGAATTTATTCTTTACATATCCAGAGGATCAAAGCCAAGATGAATTTCTACTTTTGAGGTATTTTTTTGACCAACCAGAAGATTCTAAAAAATTCAACACAATTTAGTTCATCCAACATCTGCTGACTGGGAAAGCTTCAGTAAACCGAAATCATTTAACTGTTTGATAAAAGTGTAAAATAGGATTTAAACTAGGTTTCAGCTTTGAAACTACATAATCAAAATATTTTGAAAGATACTGAAATGCTGTGCGTTAAGCTAATGCTTATATTTTGCATACACATATTTTAAAAATTCCAAGAAAATAGAAAGTAAATAGGTAGAGTTCACAGGACAGCAAGTTTTCTCCTGAAATTATAAACCCGATTTCCCCTCATTTACTCAGAAAATCAATGTCGCACTAAATCCTCGAAGAGTTTTTATCCCCAACAGTTCTTAGCATGATTGTAATTACATACAGCAAGTAAGACGTAATTATTGTAATCATTATAGACAGCAAGTAAAAAGTGAAGACATTGCATCTAAACACAAATAATTTGGTTTTAAATTTGTTACAACAAAACAATTTTTTCGGTCTGCAATATTTATTTAGGGATATATCAAAAATGTCCCATAACATGCTCTAATCTTAAAATCTCAGCATGAATAGTGAAAACAAAAAAACTGATTTTTTGTAGTGTAAGCTCTTCTAATAGAGCGGCACTAATAAAAATCAAGTAAATACTCACTGTAGGCTTAACTTAACACGTGTGTATTAAATTCGATTATATTGTGCATTTTGAAACACATTATCTTCTCACATCTTGAAGGAATAAAAGTCCAAAGAATTTGTTGAAAGAAAAAAAAAATTCTACAAATAAGCAGTTCAATTTAAGAGTTTAAATGGACAAAATAGTTGAGTCGTTACAAACTTGCCAACCGCGAGGATTCGATCGATGTTGATTCGTGCTGCTACAGAGAGAAATTCATCCTCTTGATTTCTATTTATGGTTGCTTTGTGATTTGAAATTTGGTACATATTCGCAGATCTGATTCGCTGGATGTTTCATTCTGTTCTATGCCATTGGCTATACTAAATTTTAAAAAGAAGGAAAAGGTGCGCCACATTGAGTCAGTTGTTGCCTTTTTGTACGCTTTTAATATACACGGCAATTACATTTTTAGGGGATTTTTCCGAATGAAAGGTCTGAAAAAAGGAAATAACACAAAAGCAGGCCCGTCATTTCGGCGATCAGGGGGTGGTGAGTCCTGCCTTTTAGAAATGCATTGTATTTATTAAGGCTCGACCGATGCATCGGCCTCGCCGATGCATCGGCGCCGATTGTTCAACGAAGTTGCCATCGGCATCGGCTGCCGATGTTAACTTCAGAAAAACATCGGCCCATCGGCCTTAAAAAACATCTAAAAGCCGATGTACGGCCGATGCTTTTCGCAGGGACAACTTTCCAGAAAACATTCTGTCTTTAACTTTCTTTTTCCTAGGTTTCTATTTCCTATTTCAATTTCCATTACTATGACAGGCTGCCCAGCAGTTAAAGAGCACAGAAATAATGTCATTCTATAAAGTATTTAATAAAAAATTCGGAAAATTAGTTTACGCGATCTCTGCCCGAAAACCTTTCATTATTAAAATTATTTCTCTTTGAACAGAATGCTCGTGAAATAGAATATGTTAAAATAAATAGTAATTGCGCCGTCTTATGAGTGCTATTTGTTTTTCGTACTAGGTTAGTTGACTCATTTGTGCGTTTAATGACTTAGTGCATTAGATGTCATTGTGCAATAATCTTATACCTCCTGCTTTTAGTTTGTCATGTTTCTTATTATTCAATTCACGTGTTACAGTTTTTCTGAAATTGTGGAGCAATCTCGTTGCATCTGCTTTCAGTTTAGAATATTTCTTGTTATTTTATTATTAGTTTACAACATAGAACATATTGATAAAAAATATGAATCAATTTTTCAGTACAAATGCTTATTGATTGAACTTTTATATGTCCAAGTTCGACTTGCAATTTTCAAAAATTTAACTCTTAAGAAACGAGTTCATGCGACAGGGTGGAATAATATCTTAATGCAAATGCTACAATTTCTTTATTTTCAAAAATTGACAATGTATACAGTATGGGACTCCAAATTCGGAATTCCGAAATCCGGAACTTATTCGAAAAAAATCGGCAGTTGAAAAAAAAAAAAACAGCTATTGTTTTTATAAAAAAAATCGGGAAATGTTTGCACCGTTTGTTTGGAAATAGGCGTTTTAAAAAGAAGGAAAATAAAATGAAACGAAGATGTAGATCGGAAATGTTTTTGAAAATTTTATTTCGCGATTTTCTGAAAAGGGTTCGTTTTTGCGATTAGAGTTTTCATCAATTGTAGCTTTATAATTCTGAGTTAATATCATTAAATTTTGCTCTTTTTAAATTTCTTGTAGTTTTGTTATATTTTAATTTTTTGAAATGAGCTTTAATTTTCGCGCGATACAGAACATTCGCGAAATTGAAAATCAGTTTCGTAGTTTCCCGATAGTCTTATCTTTAACTGCAATTTAGTGGCTAGAGAATATAAAGTCACATCAGAATTTGACGGAATTCTTTTCTTTTATTGTTTATTTAAAGAGGCTAAAACAATATCGGGAAGAGGTAGATGTTTCGCTGTTTTGCCACGAATGCAAGCTTAGTCCAACTTCGTTTTTTTTTTTTTTGTGTTAAATTTCGTGACTTATAGGCGAGAATATACGATAATAAAAATGCTATAATGAGAAAAAGGCTGATAAAATCTTCCAGAGAAAATTATATGGGCTCTGATGCTACTCACATGGTTTTTAAGAGCCCTCCATCATTCATTTGTAATGACAAAAAAATTTCACGTCTATTTTGGAAAGCAATTTTCGGTACTTCTTGGTTATGAAGAGGGAGGGGGAGATGCGTTAATGCGATCGAAACTTTTTAACATTTTATAAAAAGAGCTATTTTTAGTCAAAATAACTTTTACAAAAGAAATAAAAGACATAGAAAGTTTCCCGCTTTTCTTTTAAAAGCGGAGGAAAAAATCCGAGGAGGGGGGGTTGACAATTTTGTAAAAGATACCAACCCACATTAGTCTGTATTATAAAATCTGCATTCCTCGCCATAGAAAAAAATAAGAGAATAAAGGCAGCTACACATGGCATTTGCAGTGCAGGAGTTATAAAGAGAAAATGTTGAAGGAAAGGGATGGAGACCCGATGCAATCCAACAGTTGTTGAGTTTTTTTGCGAAGATAAGGAAAAAGAATTAAAAATCCAGTGATATAGCTTTTTTTCCCGCCAAATAGTTTAATTACTTTACTGGAATCGCGAGTGATTCTTTTAGTTTTAATTAATTGGTAAAAATCCCCTAAATAGTCTTTTATGGTGCTTGAACAATGCATTTATGGTTTTATAAACATAAAAACAAATAAATGATTTAAATGGCATTTTTGACAAGCCTTCTTTCTACACGTTTTACTGGTTTAAAGCGAATTTTTTCCATCGGCCATCGGCATCGGCCATCGGCCGATGGAAGAGGAAAATAATCGGCCATCTGCCATCGGCCGATCTCGAAACAATCGGCATCGGCCAAAAAATGCCATCGGTCGAGCCCTAGTATTTATACATGTGGTTATGTATCTTGTAGTTTTTATCTATAATGTCTAATTGTATTTTTATCTATAATATAAATCCCTTTTACCTCTCCCGTTGGAAAATTTAAAAAAGGCAGGGGCCTACATAAACATATATTTTGAAGCATTCTAAGCTACCATCATTAAAACTGGTTAAAATATAAAAGTTCAGAACAAAAAGTTTTCTTTTATGTCGGTTGTTTACTTACTTCTTTGAGCTATTAATGAATTTGATTGAGAGCGGACAGCGGCAAAGTAGGAAGTAAAAAGGATAAGTTAATAATGTTTTTACTATATTAAAGTCTACATTTTTTGGGAACAAAAATGCTCAAATAGGAGACAACTGTCATACTGAGCATAGTCTCATCATTGTCATTTCTCACATCATGTAAAATCTCCGTCCTAGTCAAATATCATGTCGCCAATGTTCTTTTTGGTTTAAAATCGTCTGCTGCCGTCTTTGTGCTTTTCACCAATCACAGAAGTTCCCTGCGTTTCTTTGGTTCTCTTTTCTGATCAAGATTTCCACTCCACTGTCCACTCCCCCGCCTTCGCATTTTTTTTCATTCATTCTCACTACGAGACGTTGGACTTCACTAGGCATTCTGAAATAAACATATCCGATTGGCTAGTTCGTATCACGTGGTACGGTTTAAGAAGTTATTTGTTATTGAAAAGGAGTTGCCTAGTTTGGACTGTTATCGCTTCAACTTAAATTTTTATGCGAAGAATCACACAGGGAATTCCCATGGAGCTATTATCTAGGGGAGATGACATCGTACCACGTGACGTCCTGCCAAATAGCAACCCTACCGAGCTCTGTTTGTGCCGATAGGGGGGCGTGGCAGGGCCGATGCAAGTGCCGATCGGAGACCAAGCTTCTGCTGAGCCGACCGTTATTTTCGTGCTCATTCTCGTAGCTTTTATTGATTCCTGTTGTCTTTTTATGTCTGTTGTTTTTATAATGTTATAGTTGCATTTCCGAGACATATCCCCTGACTGTTTTTCCAAATTTGAAATCAACCAATTCATTTCGTTTAAACTTTTCCAGAGCTGCCACTCATTGGAAAATTATTTCTGTACATATAGCAGTACGCAATGAAATCTTTTGAAAACTTTTGTGGATCATTATTTTAACTTAATATAGAAGGAATATATACTTCCTGGGGATATCCGCCTTGCATCTTGTAAAAGGGGTAATGCTTCTATAAACCGTACCTCTTGGATGATGTGGAAAACATTTTTATAATTTTAATGAAATTAGATAAGTAAATCATATTTAAAAAGTAAAAAATACGTGTATGTATATTAATTGTAATATGAATAGTAATGTTCGTTAATGTTGTGAGAAAGTAAGATTGTCTGTAATGCTAACTCTACATATACGATAGAATATCAGTGCTGGAGTTTTCCGTGGCGGGGCCGAACTTAAATATGCTGCCCCCCCTTCATCTAATTATTGGTCATATTTCACATCGCCTTTATGTACTGGCCTTTTTTTAAGGATTTTAAAAAAAAAAAAAAAAAAAAAAAAAAAAAAAAAAAAAAAAAAAAAAAAAAAAAAAAAAAAAAAAAAAAAAAAAAAAAAAAAAAAAAAAAAAAAAAAAAAAAAAAAAAAAAAAAAAAAAAAAAAAAAAAAAAAAAAAAAAAAAAAAAAAAAAAAAAAAAAAAAAAAAAAAAAAAAAAAAAAAAAAAAAAAAAAAAAAAAAAAAAAAAAAAAAAAAAAAAAAAAAAAAAAAAAAAAAAAAAAAAAAAAAAAAAAAAAAAAAAAAAAAAAAAAAAAAAAAAAAAAAAAAAAAAAAAAAAAAAAAAAAAAAAAAAAAAAAAAAAAAAAAAAAAAAAAAAAAAAAAAAAAAAAAAAAAAAAAAAAAAAAAAAAAAAAAAAAAAAAAAAAAAAAAAAAAAAAAAAAAAAAAAAAAAAAAAAAAAAAAAAAAAAAAAAACATCGGTAATTTGATCTGAAATCTCGCTTCTTTTCAGCCATGCAACAGATTTGCAACATGCATAACAACAGCCAACTGTAAGAAAATTATAAGGGATTCTACTGAAATTGTCGAGAAAAAAAACTGTTTATTTTAATCATGATAAAGGTCGGAACGAAACGCCGACTTCGGATTTAAAGACTTTTTGAAGCAGACGACGAGATCACGTGATTCGAAGATCATGTGACCTGTGACGTCAGGTGAGGAGCAGAGTACCTCCATGGTTTCTCCCTAGACGCTAGTTTACCTCGCTGTCTATGCTAGCGCCACCTACTGGTGGCTTAGTTTCGTTTTCAACATTTTCGCGCCGAACGGCACACTAGGTATTCTAGCCACTGTAATTCTCACTCACATGACGTAAATTTTAAAAGAAGTGAATGCCTGAGATTGTTGCAAATTTATAAGTGATTGATCGAGTTTTTTTTCCAGAATTATTGCAAATGTCATTAATAGTCATAAAATTATGATCTTGATCTAGATATTTTTTCTACATCGAATTGAATTGAATTGAATTGAAGTACATTTATTTTCCAGTTCGTGTGCTTAGTCTCGGGACTCGCTTATGAACTGTCGTCCAATATGACAGACAGCACAAGACAGTACATGAAAGATATTATTACATCACAAAGAGAGAAAATAACAGAAATACACCCAGGGCAAGGTGGGAATCGAACCCACGACCTCGTTACTGCGCGCAAGCAGCGGGCGGAAACTAGTACTGAGACCGCTCGGCCACCGAGGCCCCTTCTACTTCGATTCATTATGTTTTGTGATTTGTTTGTTTGTCTGTAGTCACGTGTATTAGAAAGTAAACAAACTTATACAAAGGCATGTATTTAGGAGAACTAATGTGTTTATGTGGGCAACCCAAAAAATACATGTGTATTTGATCCTAGCATAACGTAAGCCTTATCAAATTCATTTCTTTTGGTTGTTTGTTTTTTTTTACTTAATAATTGAGGAAAGAAATGTTAATTTATTAACATTCTGTAGTATGCTTGCTGACCAAATCTAGATATGTGAAGGTATCCATAGCATTCTTCTTTACGAGAGGGCGGGATATTTTAAAGCTAAACAATAATTTTGTAACTTCTGTGCTTCAAATTTCATAAAATTAATACTAGATTAAATAAGCATAATGTGATTGAAATTTTATTTTATTATTTTTTTTAAAGTAGTTATGACTGTAAGAGAGCCTATCAATAATGATAACTACTACTGTTTACTGTCCTTTGGTCCTGCCTTTTTATGAAATATAATTCCATAATTTAAGCATTGCCGAATGAGATTTAATCCTGGAAGAAAGTATGAGGGCACACTAGTGTGAAGATAGGACGAGAGTTTTTGAAATTAAATAAGAGCTAGAGCTTAAAAAATGTAGGTGAAACTCATCTCCCAGCTCCTCTCTTACACAAACCAAAACTGGTTATCATACAACATTAACCCCTCTGATCAAACACTGGCACCTTCCAAGGACTCAATGAACAGAAACAGATCTTCAAATAACTTTTTGGGGAGAAGGAGGACAGGCCTCTCAATTTGGGCAATTGGGAGGGAGCATCAATTGCAATCCCTACCCTTTCTTTTAGAAAGAGAATGTATTTATACATGTACACCATCACCAGCATTCAGCACCAGGTAGTACAAAGTTCAAAGTGGTTCTTTAGAAAAGTTGTTAGAAACTGCGGATTTCAGTTGATTTTTAAGGGGATTTCAGGAAATTTTAGATGCAACAGAAGCAATTTTAAGGCATATTTGACAGTATGAAAGTACTAAATTTAATAAGACACAAAATTATTGCTAGTTTCAAAAGCTATTATTTTTTAAGGATAGGGAGTGATGAAGCTACAACGGTATCCCATATGCCCGCCATGTGCATGCTTGTCACTGTACGAAAAGTAATTAAGAAGTTTAATTAAGCTGAAGAATGACGTGAAGAAACTTAAAAAAATTTGCGGCTTTTAAAATAAATTGCATGGACTAGTGCCAGTCCACTTTTTTTGTTTGAAAGATGCTGGTTTGGGGGGGCCGGGGGGGGGGGTACTGCCTACCATGCAATATTTGCAACTTATTCATTCATATGCATTTGCTAAAGAAGTAAGATAAAATATTATTCTTAATCCTGAATTTTATTTGATATGTAATAAAGTTTCTTTAAAAATGTCACCATTATAAAAGTTTTTTTTTTTTTTGTATTTCTTAGCATTTTGTATTTGAAATGAGTTCTGATATAAAAGAGCTTCATAAGATTTGGTTGAAGTTTCTGAATACTACCAAAACAAAGGTAAGCAGTTTTATTAAAGCTTTGAAGCACTGTAGAATTTTGAAAGTTGCTTATCCTTAATTTTGATTAACAAAGTTTTATTTATATTTATATATGTATATTTTTTGTTTGTTTAGGAAGGAGATGTTTGGTTGGACATTTTTCTGAATAAGTATTTAGATTTACTATCTAAGAATGACGGAAAGACAAGTAATTTGTTTAGGTAAATTATTGTTTAATATTTTAAAATGTGATTATAATAATTATTAAAACTTTAACCATTTAAGCACAGTTTGGGTATTAACTTGCTTGTTATAGTTTCCTTTGCATGTTCAAGTTTCTTCATTTTTCCCATTGCTACTACAGTACATGCATTCGGCTTCATAATTAACCAATATTATGCAGGCCACAGTTGACCTCGCCAAATATTCTGCTAAAGGACCAAATCCTGAATAGTGGCCAAGATTTGTTACCTTTGCAATTCAAAGACATTATTTATCTAACCATTGTCAATAGTCCCCATAACTTTAATATTGCCAACAAAAAGACTAATGCTATCAGAATGCTCTTCACTAACATAATAAATGAAAATATAATAAACTTTGAGACTCTAAAACTAAATCTTGAGGAGAATCGCTTAAAATATCAAACCGTTTAGAATTAAAATAATAAAATAACTTTGTGCTGAGTGAACTGTAATAAAAAATAATTTCACATTAAGAAAGCACAAATTGACATTTTAAAATTCAGACATATGTTTCGGCATTGCTTAGAATCCCTTTTTCAATGCAACAAGGAGCTTCTTATGGATGTTTTGCATCTAGAAGCTCCCTGTTGCATTGAAAAAGGGATTCCAAGCAATCCCGAAAAATATATGTCTGCATTTTAATGCTAATTTGTACTTTCTTAAAGTGAAATCATTTTTTTTATTACCGTTTAGAATTATTACGCCTAATTACTATTCTTTATTTCCTCATAATCAGCCAATTTCTTACCCAAATTAAACTTTTCTTACCAATTTCAGCATAGGCCAGTTTGCTAATTGAGCATCATGTGGTACGTTATCGAAGGCTTTTTGAAAGTGAATATAAATAACATCTACACTTTTTTTTTTATAGATAAAATAAAACTTTGTCATAGAAAATTAGAAATGCAATAAATTAGTTGCCTAGAACTTTCTTTCCCTAAAGTCATACTGCAAACCAGTCAACAGACCATTAGACACCAGAAATTTTATAAACTTAATTTTGATCCAAGTTTCAAAAATTTTACAAACCACCGAAGTCAGACTCACGGCCTATTGTTACACACCTTAGCTGCAGACACTTTCTTGAAAAACAAGATTATGTTATCTAGTTTCCAATCCTCTAGAGCCATTCCCAAGTTTAACGGAGATTTTAAAATATTTAAGATAACATCTGCTAACTTCTCTGCACATTCTACTAAAATTTTTGGATAAATATGACTAGGTCCTGGAGCCTTATTTGCTTTAATTCTTTTCTCAACAGAGAACGCAAAATCTTCAAGCTGTATATTAGCTTGCATCTTGCTCATTGTAATTGTTGAGATAGTTTGTGTCAAAAACACTGAAAGAGGAAAATATTAAGAATATCAGCAATATCCTCTGCCTTTGGAATTGAATTCTCATTCTCATTTATCAGTCTACCTACTCAGTGGACACCCATATGTGTGATTTTAGGGGAGTGGGCTGAGAAATGTTTTGTCTTTCAATGCTTAAATTATCACTCCTACAGACCGTATATTTCCGAATATAAGCCGAGAATGCATTATTTCTTCAAAAATGTACCAAAAATTCAAAACTCGTATATAAGCCGAGATAAAAATTTCAAGAAAAAAAAATTACAGGTCAAAGAAAATCGCCAAAATTGGCAAAACTTTCGCTAAGCAGGTAACACAGATCAAGTATTTTCCAATCAAGATGTTGTGCAAGTGAGAAGCTTGGCGCCAACGGCGACAAATTGATCTCTGGTAACCTGTCTAAGGCAAGCGCCGACCACGTAATCGAGTCGAGCGCGAGCACATGGCACTCGGGCATTCATTGCTTTTTGACCCTGCGTTTGCTAGTTTGTTTTATTTTTTAAATTTTTTTTATTCAAATATTTTCTACATTTCTATTAGAAGGATGAGCGGGAATAGAAAGGCATACACAGCTAGTCGCCAGCGTATTATTGTAGTCGGGAGTGAATTCCGCCATTTTGTTTCAGTGATGATTTTACAAAATCCAGCTATAAAATAGATGTATATTCTTTTAAATAAAACTCTACTTATTTTAAGTTAATTATTTCCTTATTGTAGGAGACGTAAATTACATAATTGGAGCTCTATATTAGTCAATATTTCGCAATATATAGACCGACTTTTTTTTTAGATTGTCGGACTCGTATATAAGCCGACCCCCCCCCCCCCCCCCGATTTAGCTTTCAAAGAAAGTCCAAAAATTCTCGGCTTATACACGGAAATATACGGTATATATATATGGAACATTCAGGTTACGAGCAGCAGTTCATTTTAGTCTAATGTCTGTCTATGAATCAATTGTGTAAGCAGTCATGAACAAAATCCATCAATCATTAATTTATTTGCAGCTTCAACATGGTAAATACACAGTCAAAAATAACACCAAGATGAACACAAAACATCACACTCTGTCTACTTAACTACATATTACGATTCCCCGCGGAAATCCTGCGAAATCACCTTTTAAATAATCTTCTATGTCTCAGTTCATGTGATGAAGCAAGTATTTTTCTATTGGTTCTTCATGCAACATTTATCTTACCTCATGTTACGTAATTTCTTTCCAGCCGTGAGAAAAAGGGATTGGTTATAGGGAAAGTATATAAAACGGCTACAATTGTCTGTAGGTCACTTTAGTTTTGGTGTTTTAAAATCTAAACTAAAGTTAAAAAGGAGTTAGAAAAGTTATTTGTTTTTTAATATATATATATATATATGCAGTGGCATAGCTAGAGTATTTGAGTGATTCTACTGAAAACCTGCATTTTAAGTCACAAAACAATAAAATGAAAATTATTATTAACATTGCTTATGTTTTATTTAACATGTAAAAATACAATGTTTTCTGAGCTATAATTGAAGAATTTAAGAAAATAGAAAAAATAAGTAGTAAAAAAATCTATCCACAGAAGGTGATATGTTACTTCTGTGGACTGTCACAAGCCAGAGTTGTACTATTTCAATAGTATTAGCTGATGTATTATACCACATACGTAGATTAAGTATGTGCATTTTCATTAGAAAATGTATGAATTTAACATTACATACGAATTCTTTGCCCTATTTATTGTCAAATTGAATATTTTTCAAAAAGAAAGCTTGTCACAAGGTTTTGCATCACTTCTGTGGACATTTTAAAACATTTAAAAAAACAACTCTCTAGATGGCGGTATTTATCCTTTCGAAGTGGCAAACAAAAGAAGAAGCAGCCATGTTGGAAATGCAAGCAAGTTGCTTTGAATAAGTTTGAAATCTTTTGGGCAAGAATTTGGTATTTATGTTCATTTGTAATCTGTTCTGCTTATGTCATCATCTCTGTGACCTTTTTTAAAGTAACAATTAAAAATTATATTTTTTATTCAACATGCCATGTTAAACAAAATATGATGTTCTAAATGTTATAAATGGCACAAACTCATAGAATTAACCCTAATATAATTATTCAATAAATCAGAAATTTTCATCACTTCTGTGGACATCCCTTCTGTCTCAGAAAATTTAAGCCATGATTCGGCAGCTATACGTATTCATCTGAAACCAATTTTTCAAGAACTTGAACTAGAAACACTACAGATACTAAGTGATGGGCCAAGCACTCAATATCGAAATAAAAAAATGTTTTCTCTTGAGAGCATTCATTGCAAAAGAAACAGGAGCAAGTACATGTGTTAGGCATTTCTCAGAAACTAGTCATGGCAAGGTGGAGCCTGATGGTGTGGGAGGAACACTAAAAAGAACTGCGGATAATATTATTGCACATGGTTATGATATTACTGGACAAGATGAGTTTGTTTCTCTGATAAAAACAAGATGCCCTGGTATCAAAGTGATTGATATCACTAAAGATGCTGATGTACAAATGAAAAAAATTGATGAGAGTTTAGAAAAAATAAATATTGTAACATTTAAAGGTACAATGAAAATACATCAGACTACTTGGTCAAAGAAAAACAAGCACTTTCTAGATGCTAGACGTCTGAGCTGTATAACGTGCAAACCTGAAGAAAAGTGTGTTCATTTCTCAAATTCCTGTTCATTTTGATGATGATCATAACAGCTCCAATTTAGATGAACTTGAAGCATTGGAAAATAAATATGTGATTGTCTGCTTTGAAGGAAAGAAAAATTTTAAGAAGCATCATATAGGAGTTGTGACAGAAGAGCATCAGACTGAGTGCAAAGTGAACTTTTTAAGGAGATCTGGTGTCGACGCTCAGTAAATATAGACACTTAATAAATTCAGTGGACTGTAAACACTTAAGATTATTTATTTGAATTTGGAAGAGAGCTTTGCTTTTTACACTCATCACGACTCTCTTCGTTCACACACAGACTACCTACACTTCACTCCACAAGAAGGCGCTACAGCAGTGCGGATACATCTGGAAATAAAGTTTTTTCTTTTCCTCAATAGGTTGATGAAGAAATAGTTGATAGGAAAAACGTAATTATTATTTTAAAGTTTCCAACCAGGATCAGAAGAGGTTGTTATATATTTGAGGATGATTTAACACCATTCCCAAACTTGGAATAAATTTCCATAGTTAGTAGTGTAACTTAATCTGTTACAACATTTGTTTTGTCTATATTTTTTATTTTATTTACAGTTTCTTTTTTTGTCATAGAACAACTGGATTACTGGTATATGTCAATAAATTTTGTCTGATTATTAAATACCAAAATTGTTTTGCATAAACTCGCTGTCTTTTTCTTTTTTTCCCATCAGAAATTGTATGTTTTCAGCGATATCACTTCTGTGGACTGCTAAATTCTTATTTTTTTTTCACAAAATCAAAACGGAGTTGATCTGTGCGACAGATGTTATAGATATATACATATCATAAGCCAACCTTCAGATTTTCTTGACGAATTTATCTTGATTTTTTTAATTTGAAAATGTCTGTAGTCAAATTGCAGGTTTTCTGTAGAATGACCCATTTGGGTCCCAATGCAAACATTGGTAGAAGGCCTCCTCCCCTGAATTTTATTTTTTACATTTAAAACATGAAAATTTTCTACACATTACAGATAACTGGTGGGAAAAAAAAACTAGAAAAGTTTGAAGTTAAATTTTTTTCTTTCTCGATTTTGCTGAAGCAAATACATCTATTAGTTTGGAAACATCCATATGTTCCACCCTTCTGGCTTCAATACTTAAAAGATCTAAGTCGGACAGTCGTTTTTGACTCAGAATTTCGAAGATAGTTTTTAATAATTTTTTACTTCAAAAAACTTCTCTCTGCTGTTGCCACTGTCACTAGGATCATCAAAAACAAAACCAGTAGTGAACAAAACTCAGGATAGTGACTTGTCATATCATAGAACTTGACTATTGCCAGTTCAGCCAATTCTCTGATGGTACTGATCTTCAAAATTTCGTGCCTTAAAGTTTTCACGAAAAGCAGTAACTTGTGAAATAAGGATTCAGATAAATCCTTAGAATACTGATTTTGGATTCTACTTGCATTGATCTTCAGCTCATCTTCAGACCATCTTAATAAAATGTTTTGTGACAGGAAAAGGAAAAGGTCAGCAATTGATTACAGACCTTCAAATATATATTGGAGCTGAGTGATGACAATGCCAATTGTTCGATAGAAAAGTAACCTTGGTAACCAAAGTAACCTTGAAGGCTTCTAAAGAGTTCCCGAATTGATGGTCTTCGGCTAGGTCTTCGAAATATTTTTTTTGTGAACGGTTCCTCTTTCTCTCGAATTCGGTTGAGGTGCTCCATTACTGGCAACTGCTTTTGATTCATCCAAGTAAACTTGAAAGTGATTATGAAAATCAGACACTGCAATGTGAGAATCCTCTAGGCATTTGGCTGCTTGAGCGATGTGTAAGTCTTTTCGATGTAATTAAGTTGACATCAGGTTTATTCTGGAAAATAACTTTTCGAAGAATATTGTGATGACTATGAATTCAAAATTCTCCATGTTGTGCTTAATGCTTGTAGCTTCAAACCTTTCATCCCTTTTCTTGCTTCATAAGAGGGTTTTGGTTAAGGATTTTAAAACGTTTGAGTAGCGTGGCTTTATCGCCATCAGCGATCGTAGACTACCACCCCATAGTGTTGGATTCAGTTTCTTCAAGGTGACTTCTGACTCTCCCTTCATTGAAGACAACAAATCCCAACGATTGACACTATGTCCCAAAAATATGTAAATACTTTGAATGGTAGCAAAATAAGCGGATATCCTTCGGACGTCGTTTACTACATCATTCACCACCAGATTTAGATTATGAGCGGTACAGTGAACGTAAACTGCATTGGGTTTCACTTTTTTCTTACGAACATGTACACTGGAATAAATGCCGCTCATAGTTCTGACACCGTTGTACCCTTGACTGCAGCATTTTGTAATTTCAACATTATTGGTTTTCAGGATGCCTAACAAAGTAGAAGTAATGTCAGCTGCAGATTGACCGTCAAGAGCTATGAGTCCAAGAAAAGTTTTGTCGATTCAAATTTCGGCGGTTTATCTGTGATCTCTGAAACTTGTGAGTCATCTTTCTGGGAGATCTTGACATATCTACATATAATGCTAAGCTGGCCCTTTTTTGAGATGTTTTGCATAGTGTTGGCAATAAGAGAAAAAGGAGGCTTCTTTTATTTCACTTAATAGTTTCTGCCTTAAATGTTCATCCAAACACTGAGTTAGTTCATTATTTGCTTGGGGGCTTAGGTATGTAGTCACTCCTGAAGGTAAACTCAACACTCTTCTCATAGGCTCATCATACATACTCTGCCAATAGTTTCACATCTGACAGAAAGTTTCCATTGCAAGTTTCGTTGATATTTTTGTGATGTCCTCTGAAGGATGAAGAATTTTTGAGTGATTTTTACCAACCTCTCCAGAATCTGTCAGCAAAAATTTTTTTCTTGTGCAATTTAAAATAAGCAATTCTTTTTCAAAGCCTTGACTTTCAAAGGGCTCCCGAAAGGCAAGGGCCCCAATGTGACCACATTGTTTGCTTTGGCATCGCTACGCCACTGTATATGTGTGTGTGTGTGCACCGTAAAATATAAAAAATCCGCACCTTTCAACTTGAAAGCATATTGAAACAAGGAAAAGTGGCAAAAATTGACAAAATTCCACAGGCAAAGACAAATTCTTTATTAAAATCATGATCAAAAATACAAATAATTGTACAGAAAGCTTCATATTCGATCCCAAATTCGTTTATTATGTTTATTTTTGTTCTTTTTAAAATGTTTATTTCGAATTCTCACATTATTTTAAAAGCAATGCGTTTTGAAAATGGCCATAGACAATTTGTTGCTAAACATTTCATACCAATCACTAAAAAATTGGGACACCCCTGATTATTTAAGGTTTTAAAGCATTTATATAATATAGGAGAAAGTTTTGTGATGGCCACATATATGCTGGCATCACAAAACTTTGCGATGTGTTTTTTATTGCTTTTAGAAAGTTTTGTTTTCATATTTTATGCTAAAACCCATTAATAATTTCTGATTGCTAGGGTCTGCTCTCCAGCCCCTTCCTCCATGGGGTGCCCATGGATTTATTTAACTGATTTGAGCTTCCCTGAATTAGCATTAATAAAAAAAACTTCTTAGGGTTCCTGTGAATGTTTTCTGCTATTTTTCTTTCCAATTCACTTTTTATTAAATTCAAACCAAATGCTTAAAATGTATGTATGTATGTATATATGTTGTTAAGTATATCAAATGTTAAAATGTATACATGTATGTACATATGCATTTTTTGTTTCAGCTTTCAGTGGAAGAGTTCATCTAATATCTTGGCACATCAGTTACTTTCTGATATGTACCAGTTGTGTGAAGCTGTGAAAAACAATGTTTCTAGTGAAGTTCAAAGTTCTGAAGTGTCAAATCTTTTTCAAAAATATCTTCTTGAAGGTAGAGGATGGAAAATTTTGTGGACATTAGAAAGTATAGGGATAAAAGTAAGGTTATATTACAATTAAATGTTTGAAAATCAAGAAATATAAAGTAAAGTTGTCAAAAGTAAAATATATACATTAAGATATTTGATTTGAATCTGTGAAATGATTCATTCAAATGTAATGAATATTCAAAATTCAGCCCTTTGTGTGAATATTCGGCTGAGCCGAATACTGATTTCATACACTCACTGAGTATTCAGCCTGGCCAGCAATTTTTAAAATACCTGGGTAAAACTTTCACGCAAGATAAAAGTTTATAAAATAATGGTAGTTTTTTTTTTAAATTAAATAATTGCTTACATTAGTATATATGTCATTTGAATTCCACTTGTATGAAATCATCAGTTTTATTGCATTCAAATTAATAGAGAAAATACACTGATGGAAAAAAAATCCCAACACCAAGAAGGAGTTGTGCTAGCGAAACGAAATTTGGCAGGCGTGATTATACATCTGGAAAATGACGTCGATTCAAATTTTGCGCTCGGCTCATCAGTGTGACGCTGGTAGCGACATACGGAAAATGCAAATTAGGTTTGCTTTAAATACTCGCTGTAACGTTCCAGAGCATTGTTTAGCGTCGAGATTTGATGTAGTGAGTTGATGTCAGTCCACAATGCCTTTAAGAAGACGACGAAGCCATTATCAACAGCTCACTGAGTTTGAACGAGGTCATGTAATAGGCCCACGAGAAGGTGGGTTTTCTTTCCGCGAGATTGCAGAAAGGCTTGGCACGAATGCATGCACTGTGCATGAATGTTGGCAGCAGTGGTCAAGGGAAGGCACTGCCTCAAGAAGACCGGGTTCCGAGCGGCCACGTGGCACTACTGAGAGGGAAGACCGCCGTGTTTGGCGTATGCCGTAGGGAGTCATACTGCGTCTGCAGCAGAAAATGGAGCAGCAGTTGGCAACACGGTGACACAACGAACTGTTACCAATTGGTTACTTCAAGGACAGCTCCGAGCCAGACGTCCTGTAGCGTGCAATCCACTAACGCCAAACCACTGCCGTTTGAGACGTCAGTGATGTCAGGCTAGAGCTCATTGGAGGACGGAGTGGAGATCTGTTGTGTTTTCTGATGAAAGCCGGTTCTGCCTTGGTGCCAGTGTTAGTTAGGAGGAGGCCAGGTGAGCGGCTGCAGCCATTCTGTCTGCGGCCTAGACACACTGGACCTACACCTGGAGTTATGGTCTGGGGAGCAATTTCTTATGGCAGCAGGAGCACTCTCGTGGTTATCCCACGCACCCTGACAGCAAATGTGTACGTCAGTCTGGTGATTCAACCTGTTGTTCTGCCTTTCATGAGTAGCGTTCCAGGAGGTGTTTTCCAACAGGATAACGCTCGACCTCATACTGCTGTTGTAACCCAACGTGTTCTATAGGCTGCCGACATGTTGCCTTGACCTGCCAGATCACCAGATCTGTCTCCAATTGCGCACGTATGGGACATCATTCGACGAGAACTCCAGCGTCATCCACAACCAGCATTAACGGTCCCTGTATTGATCGACCAAGTGCAACAGGCATGGAACTCCATCCCACTAATGGACATCCAGCACCTGTATGATTCAATGCATGCACTTTTGTATGCTTGCATTCAAAATTCTGGCGGTTACACCGGTTATTAATGTACCTGTATTTCACTTCTGCAATGGCTCTTCTTGGGCTTAAATTAACCTGTGAACTTGAAATTGTAATCAATTACGTACGTTACCTATATAAATGTATTGCTGAAATTTCATTACTCTACAATAATTATTTCTTGGTGTTGGGATTTTTTTTCCATCAGTGTACATTAATTCTAGGCACTTTTAAATTTTTAAGCAAACCTAATTAAATCATAGAAAAAGTAATTAAGAATATACTCTCCAATAAAATTATACCCAGAATATTTTAAGATGATTTATATATTACAAGCTGAGGTTTGCGAAGCAATAGAAATAATTATCAAGGTGTTTTAAAGAGAAAAGACACACTCTGTCTTTAACGAATATAGTATAGTATACTATTCGTGATAATAGGCAAGTTACATAATTAGGGGTCGATCCAGCATTTTTTTAACAGGATCCGTTTTTTGTGAAGTTTAAAGAGATTTTTGGAGAAATCAAATTTAAACATACAGTGATGAAACGTTTTGTAATTATTTGCCCTTTTCATAATAAATAATGGTGTGAAAAGTACGATTTGGAAGCTTGGAATTATGTGAAGCGTTCGTTTTGATTAATTTAAATTTTGTGAAGGGTCCATTTTGATTTATTGGAGTTTTGTGAAGGATCCGTTTTGATTTATTGGAATTTTATGAAAACGGACCCGAAATTCCTTTGGTGCGAAACCCTGATAATACTGTGATTTTGTTAAGCTGCTCTACATTTACCAAAGAGGTAGAAACTGGTACATTTAGCAATCCCTAAAATAGCAGCAAAATGTATTTTTAAGCCTAGAAAAAAAGCATACCAACATATAGTAAATGTAAGAATCATTCTTTGTAGTTAAGTAAACTGGCACCATTTTTTGGTGCCACATACCACCTAATTTTGTTAGTGTTCGAAAGTTACAGAGGAATTAATGGTTTGATTTTGTGATTATTTTTTTAGTTTTATCAAATACTTTCAATTATAATGAATTTTGAGAAATTTTAATATTCAACCAAAATTTCAATATTCTGCTGCAGCCAAGAGTAAGTACCTGCATATCAATCCAAAATCACTATTTGTTACATCCTTAATGCATACCTGAGGGCTTCTAACTCTGATCTCCTGGAATCAATTACATTGATTTCTTAACCGCTTCTATTAATTTCTTCTATATATACACAGGGATATTAATCATTAACATAAACTTTGCTTTTTAGTTTTCAAACTCTTTAAGGATGGTGTAAATGTGCATTTGAATTTCTTCATCGTCTTCAAAAATCACTAAGCTTGATTTTTTAAAATTTTGTTTTTTAGAATTTATTGTGCCTTAAAGATTTAGTGAAACTTCTGATTTCACATGTACCGGTTTTGTTATCATTATCTGTATTCCCATCTAACATCCCAGGTAAGTAATTCACTCCTACTGTGTTAAAAATATTAAACTGATATTTATGTTCATATTTTATTTTAAAAAAGTCATGAAATATATAAGCTTGCATCCTGAATAATGCACCTAGTACAGGTGGTTCCCAAAGTTGACTGGGCTCCGACCCATCTAACAAAAATTTTCAATTTTGGGACCCACCTCTTAGCTGTCTTAGAGAAACTAGGGCATAAATATTGGTAGTGCTCAGATCCCCTTCTGACGAGATGTGGAAATACGTAATGATGTCTTATTTGTTCTATTTGAAATTAAAAAATAATTTTTTTAAAGTGTTACTAATATGAATGAAAGACTTGAAATAAGAAACACAACTTTTTTTATTACTTAAATACCTACAAGTTTTTTTAAAAGTTATTTCAATGGGAAGGATGTATTTGTTTCTTATTTTCTTTTCATTAAAGTTTTCACATCAACTTCTACTTTAGTAACCTTTTTGCACAGACTTCCTATTTTTTAAAATTCATGTGTACAGTGGCGAGTGCCCACTCAATATTGGCTTGCGACCCACCAGTGGATCGCGACCCATAGTTTGAGAAATACTGACCTAGTATATTCCATAGCTAGTTTTCTTTATTTGAATATTTTTGAAATTAGTAAATTTTTTAACAACTTCTTTAACCTCCTGGCCCTTCAATTGGGTGATCAGGGACCCAACCCGACTTTTAGAAGTACATTGTATTTATACATGTGTATGTGTTTATGCATTTTGTTGTTTTTTAACTATAATATGCATATATATATATATGTATATATATATATATATATATATATGTATATATATATACATATATATATATATATATATATTCAAATATACTCATTTCCCCCCCCCTAGTAAATTTTGAAGTGATGGGCCTGTTAAGCCCTTAACTATGACTGTTGTATGTATACCCTTCAAGCACTTGCAGAGTTAACTGCTGCAAGTGTATTTATACGCCACAGAAAAATGCTTTTCTTTAAATTAAAACCATGCTCTATTAAATACAAGTACAAAACTTTATTTTTGAAAATATTCAGTGTTTTTAATTTTTTTTCAACAATGAAGATTCATAAATTGCAAAGTGTGTACTGGCATTTCTCTTAACACATTGCCTCATCACGCTCCTGTGCGAAAAAAGGTGGTTCCTGAGGGACTCGAGAAAGATTTTGTGAGCAGTTGAGGGGCTAAATAAATACTTATGCTTTGAAAAGTTATTTTCTACTTATCAGGGCTTGAAAAATCATAAAAATTTTACATGCGCTGCCAATCATGTTTGTCTAAAAGGGTCATGCCCAAACAGAATTTTACATGCCCAGAAGTTCTTTTATTGCATATTAACAAAAAAAGTTGAAATTGTCGTATAATCAGACAAAGAATTAAACAGTTTTATAGCTCAATCAAGAATTACTTTAACGTTAATCAAATCAATAAAAAATTACATTGCAAATACATATTATATAATAAGTTCTTACAAGTCAAAATTTGCAAGATTTTAACTGTATTACTAATTTTATTGTTGACGTGCATGTCCGCCAACATGTCAATTTTGAACTTTGGTAAGGATGCCGTAATTCTTCAATAAAATACAAAGCAATAAAGTTTTTGAAAGACATATCTGATTAAAAATTACATGCCCTCCCGGGCATGTAAGGCCAAAGGCCTTATAAAAGTATAGGGGCCCCTCTAAAGGCTCAGTTACACTTGTTTTTTTGCAAGGACGTGTTACCCATGGACAGGGCCGGCCCGAAGGTATTCGGCGCCCTTGGACATTATCAAAATAGCAGCATTAGCCCTCTTATCATACAAACTAAAATAGTATCTAACATGAAACTATGTCTTTTTTTAAACCAACATTCTTAAAGCAATGACAAAAATTGAAAATTCCCTCCCCCCCTTCAAACTACACTTTTTTTTAATAAATATTTTGTCAACTCAAAGATAACTTTTCACTTCAAACATTTCTTCACTTAAAGCTTTACATTACAAAATTTAATACTGACATGCTTTCTAAATTCACTTCTTTGAAATACTAAAAGGGATGCAGGATGAGAGATGTTTACAAAACAAACTGCCCCATAGTCAACTTAACAACAGACTTTCTGGACTTTTCTTTTTTCTTTCATTTGACTCTTTATTTTGATGTTTATGGCAAAAGGGATATCTAGCTTTTGCTTGAGAGGTTAATCTATTGTAGAAGTACCCAAACTGGGTGAGGCTACAACCTAGGGTGCCACAAAACACTCATGATAACAAATACTCTTTATTTCTAAGCCAGATGTTTATACGACTAGGGTGCTGCTAAAAAATTTTAATTCTTCCAAGGGTGACACGACTTGAAAAAGTTTGGGAACCCCTGCCCTATTAAGTTTATAGCATGAATGTGGTAAGTTTTGTGTGTTCGTTGCTTTCAAAAACTTGATGTCTTATGAAGACATTCATCATTTGAAAATCCACCATTGGTTAAACACAGACATTCTTGACAGCGTGGATGTAGCGTAATTTTCGAGAAATGAAAGAAAAAATTTTATGCTCTATATTGTTTTTAGCAATTTAAAATTTCACGTTTTGACATCAGAAACTAATTTCGCAAATATTGGATTTTGCATTGAAGGGGAAAATGCCAGAAAATTAGTTTTTTGAACTAAGGGAATAGTCTTGCCGGTGGTGACGACTACTTTTTACGTCTATTTCTTTCAATAGACTGTGTTTCTATGGGTATTGATTAAACAACTAAGAATTATCAGCTCCATAGCACAATCAACAAATCACAGTTGTGGGTGACATTAACTTTTATTGATGAAATGAAAATTGCCAATTAGTCAAGAAGAGGATGTGATGAGTAAATGACGTTTAACCAATATTGATGTAAAACCAATAATGAAAGTCTGCGATGAATTTGACTTTGCTGTCGCCATTGGGGGAATGCACCCACCAACAGTAATTCATTGATTTCACTGTGCACTGTAAAAAGAAATCAGGAACGTTACTAGGAATATCCTAGGCACCTCATGTGCGTAATTTTTACCAGTAACATTCCTGGGATTGACCTGGAACCTTTTTGAATAATTGGGAAAATTTCCCACAAAAAGCCAGTAACTTTCCTGGAATTAACCAGGAACCTTTCTGAATAACTGGGAAAACTTCCCACAGAAAGCCAGTAACTTTTCTGGAATTAACCAGGAACCTTTCTACAGAAAACCAGTAACTTTCCTGGAATTAACCTGGAACCTTTCTGAATTCTAAAATTTCCCACTAGAAGCCGGTACCGTTCCCAGAATCATTTTTGATGATATAACTAACAATTTTAATATCTTGATAGTTTTGCGAAGTAATTTTTGTGCATTTCATGAATTTCAAAAGTTAACTCATTGTGAAGTTAACTTTTGAAATTCATGAAATTTACATTTACTTAGCAAAAGTTTTTAAGATATTTAATTTTCAGCTATATCATCAAAAATAATATTGATACCTCAGAAGCATCCCTCAAGTATATAAGTAGTTTCCAGATATAAGTATTGAATTTCTAAAAACTTGTCTGAATTCTTCAAAATACCTTTGTAGTTTAAAAAATCAAGATACTTACCTTGCATTGAGTAGAATACATATCTGAACTTTTTGAAGCCTATTTATTACCTGTTTTAAGAAATTATTTTCCTGTTAACATACTAATTTTAAAATCAAACTTGTCCATAATTTCTTTGTAAATATAATAGGACTTAATTTTATTCTAATTGTTTAAAATGTTATGACGTTTAGGTATTAAAAAAAGAAGAAGAAAGCTTGCAACAATTAAAAAGCGATTTATTAACAATTTTTTTTCACTTCTCTGTCATTTCTAAGGGAAAATATTCATTTATGAAGTATAAAAGAAATCGGATGAATTTTCATGGTTATTAGTGTAAGTCGAGACAAAAGTGAAATAATGAAAACATTAGTTTTGTAAATTAGTAGCTGCAAATAGCACATATCAAGTTTAGAATTTAAAATATTTTTTAAAAAATTGTGACCACTTTAAGTTCAATTTTTTCTAAGAGTATTTTGTTAAAAATAAAAATTTTAAGCTTTCAGGAAATTACCAATTAAATCAACTGAAGTGATATTTAATTGTTGCTACATTTCGTACAACCATAGGAAAGCTCAAGTCATAAATGTTATAAATAAAATTACCCTTATATCCATAGTTTAATATAATGCACAAAAATTAAAAAATGAAGTTATCAAAATTATTATTTGTTAAGATCAAGAATAATATCTTAGTATAAAGTGTTCTGCAGAAAAAAAAAAGAAAAGAAAATAGACAAAAAATAAATAAACAGCAAATACAAACATTTTTAAATGACATTTTTTAATCTCTAAGTTCACACAACACCTACATATAAGTAAGCATAAAAATGGGATTTTTATATGAAACTGCCTGACAAAATAATAATAAAAAAGAGGCATATGTATAAAATGTGACAGGCCATCCAACAGTTTTTCAGCTTGCATGCAATCATGCATAGCAAAAAACTTCCAATCATTTAAATTTCTCAAAAAAAAAAAAAAAAAAAACTAAAGCAATCTTGGTCTAACTATATACGTTATTTAACTGTGATTAACTAGAAGTATGGTATGAACATAAATTGATTCTCAGGGGGTGATTCTCAGTACAAAACGTTTTCTAAACACAAAATTTTCAGAAAACTTATGCCTCTCAACCCCCCCCCCCCCCCCAATTTAAAAATATAAATTACATAAATAGATGAACACCTACCCTTATGTAACAATATATAAGCTTGAAATAAATAAATAAAACATAAAAATAAAATTAACGAAAGCATTGTAATATTAATTCCGAACTCATTTCCCCCCTGAAACAGTATTGTTTGTTAAAGTATTAAATATTTTGCTCATCCCAATGTAGAAAGAAAAGTACAGATATTATTCGCCATGACAGTTGAACATTGAAGCCAGCACTCGTCGTATAGCAGACCGCTGACCATAAGCTTGTCCCCAAAGAAAACTAATTTAAAAAAGGGACTTTTATATCAAATTTTAAAACTGAAAATTATTAACAATATTCCTTACACGCATTGTTAACTGGCATTGGTAAGAGGATAGAGTCAAATCCCCCCAAGAACAATCTCTTTCAAAGAAAAATTTAAAAAATGAAAAGATGCAGAAAAGCATTCCTCGTTTTCAAGGAATGCTCAAAATACTAAATATGGGAACAAAATGCAATAAAAGAACTTGAAAATATTGTTACTGCTTTACATTTTAATATGTTTGAAAGTACATGTGTAGAGATTCATAAATTATTGCGAGTAATGAAACTATTTTAACTGTTTCAAATAAAAATCATGTACCAGATTTGACCTTTAAACTAAAATTACAAAATAATAAAGAAAAATATTATAGTTACATGAGCAACAAGAATATACTGTGCAATTTTTAAAAAAACATCAATCAATTTGTAATAATTGTGTTTCAAATGAGATTTAGTGATTTATGTTCATACCATACTTCTAGTTAATCACAGTTAAATAATGTATATAGTTATACCAAGATTGCTTTAGTTTTTTTTTTTTTTTTGAGAAATTTAAATGATTGGAAGTTTTTTGCTATGCATGATTGCTTTTTACAGATTCATTTTAATCAAATAATTATTTCGAAGATGCCAATATAAGTAAAGCATTTTAAAAATAGGTTTCACAAATATTTTACACTACAACAGCCAAATATGAACGTAATGCATCCAACACTGGATGGAAATTGATAAATTTGCAACAGCATCCCTCTGGCTATCCCCTTCTGGTGTAAGAACATCTGGCACGGTTGGAATATTTTAAAATTCAGGTAGAACTTCAGATTGTAACAATGGTCTCTAGAAAAGAAAAAAAGGATATACTATTCATACTCTTACTGTGCAAGCCACAATGCACTTATTCCCCTTCTCTGAGAGCAAAAACTACATTGACAATTAAAATTGTATGATATTAAAAATATGAGCAGTTTTAATTGCTATTAAAAGGGCTGCATTTTAACTTTAGTCCTCAAAGAGCAAGTGGCAAATGATTTTAACCAATAGGAAACATGATATACACACATGAGGCACTTTTCAAGAACAAAACATACTATAAAATGCTATTGCTGCTAAAATTATAATATAATTTATATAATATATTTTGACAAAAGCTTCAGCTTTCAAATCAAAATATCTTTTAGAAGTTGCATCAAAAGAACAAGCTTAGTGTAATCAGAGCATTTTGGAAAGCTTTATACATCATAGTTAAAGGAAAAATATACTAATAAACACAATAAAATGCTCAAAAATATATTTAACATATCATTTTCAGAGAGGAGATAAACCAGAGTCCTAGCTGGTAAAGAAAAGAATCGTCCACTTCTGTTCCGTCTTCCATATGTGGCATTCGTGTTACGCACCGTGGCAACAGAAAGTAACACGAGCGAAAAACACTTTAAAGATTCAAATAATTCGTTTTCTGTGGAATTACGTAAACTGTAGTATTTATCTTGCTTCAGCAAATTTGTATGTATATACCGTTTAATTAAGTGTGGATAAAAATATATAATAAATATATTGTGTTAATACCTTACTGCTGTAGTGATCCGCTTCACATATAAACTGTTATAGATGATGCCATCACAGCTTTTTGTTTTGTTAAAATCCATACCTGGAATAAGCTTGCCATTTCTACAAATAATTAGTAATTTTTAAAATAATATGAAGGCATTAGCTTCACATCACAAAAATTGGTTGATGCATACTAAGTTTGATTAAATGAAAAACTTACAGGTTACTGGTACAGCTAGCAACTATTCGCCAGCGTAAATGGTGGACTTCTGAATTGTTTACAGTATCTAGCAACTTATCTCTAGAAATGGTGTTTTCCCTCAAATCTGAAACACCAATACCTAATAGTATTTTTCTATTGTTGATTAGATAAGTTAGTTTTATTGCCCCAATTGAATAAAGTCGGAGAATTCCTTACAGCTTTTGCTTGCAGTAGGATTTTTTTAGTAATGTACCAAGTACTCGGCCATTACTGGGTAGTTGTAAAAATTTCATAATTTTTTTTAAGATTACCAATAGTAGACAAATTTATAACTGATTAGTATAATAACATGCAATATAAGTATGTAATATGCAATAACTAAAAAAAACTGAAGTATATAAAATATTTTTACGCAGCTTATATATTGGTAAACTTCATATGCAAATTCGACTATGTTTTCCATTTTTTATATTTTGTTTGGTACTATCTTAAGCTTCACGAGTAGCGCCCAACATGTTTGATTTAACGAATCGCTGAAATATCACTTTATAATTAATTACAAAAAAGTAAAAAATGAAAAGAAAATAAATAAAAACATACAGTGAGAATAGACTTTTTTCCTTGGGGGGGGGGGGGCGCTCGCGAAGTAAAAGTTTTAATCGAAATTCAAACAATTCTCAAAATGTTTGTTGGTATCACGCGAATTTTTCTGATAAGGCAACTAAGTGTAGACCTCCATGTCATTATAATCAAAAAACGAATAAGTCTGTCAGTAGATACGGCGTCAACTGTGCAGAATTATAAAAATTGCCGTCTTTTTATTAATGATAAAATTACAGGTGCTAGTTTTTTAATAGACACAGGAAGCGATATAACGTGCATACCCCGTGCGCGTTTTAAAAGCCTTAAGACAAGTAATCTTGTTCTTTCAGCAGCAAATAATTCCTGTATAAAAACTTACGACACAAAATCGATGACTTTAGATTTAGGTTTACGACGGAAATTTACGTGGGAGTTTGTCGTTGCAGATGTAAGCAAACCAATAATTGGTGCGGATTTTTTAGAACAATACGTTTTAATAGTTGACATCAAACGAAAAGTGCTTATCGATCCGTTAACATCTTTAACTTCGAATGGCCGCACTGTACAATCTAAAATGCCAAATATTAAAAGTATTTCGGGTAGCTCGCGATTTCATAAACTTTTAGAGGAATTTAAAATTATTATGCAACCCAGCACCGAAGTTAAAACTGAAATTAAGCATAATACATTGCATTACATTCAGACAACAGGTCCTCCAGTTCAGGCGCGTGCACGACGTTTACATACGGCACAACTTAAAATTGCAAAAAAGGAATTTGAATACATGTTGCAGCAAGGAATTTGCAGGCCGTCTTGCAGTAATTGGTCTAGCCCGCTTCATATGGTTCCTAAAAAGTCTGGAGATTGGCGTCCGACTGGGAACTATAGGTTGTTAAATAAAATCACACAGCAGGATAGATATCCTATCCCGTATCTAAAAGATTTCGCACAACAACTCCACGGTACTAAAATATTTTCTAAGCTAGATTTATCGAAAGCATATCACCAAATTCCTGTAAATCCAGATGATATATGCAAAACCGCAATAATAACTCCGTTCGGATTATTTGAATTTCCCTATATGAATTTTGGATTAAGCGGAGCGGCACAAACATTTATGCGCTTCATTCATGAAGTTGTTCGCGGCCTTAATTTTTGCTTTGTCTCGAACAAAAATGCAAATCTCGAAGAACATGAAAATCATCTTAGAATCCTTTTCCAGCGCTTTAAAGACTATGGGATAAAAATTAATTCTGTAAAATGTACATTTGGAGTATCACAAGTTAATTTTCTAGGACATTCTATAAGCGAGTCGGGTTTTAAACTTTTGCCAGGTCGCGTAAAAGCCATTTCAGAATATAAATTGCCAAAAACAGTCAAGAGTTTAAGAGCTTTTTTATGTATGTTGAATTTTTATCATAGTTTTTTACCATGAATCGCAGAAGTGCAAATCCCACTCAATGAGTATTTAAAGGATAAAAATAAGAAAGCTCGATGCAAAATTAGTTTTTCGGAAGAAGCAATTTCTGCTTTTAACACATGTAAAGAAATGTTGGCAAATGCTGCGCTTTTACATTATCCTTCCATGGATGCTAAGTTAGCGTTAATTACAGACTGCAGTAATATTGCTATGGGTGCGGCTTTGCACGAAGTTACTTCGCAAGGCATAAAGCCCTTAGGCTTCTTTTCCCGCAAACTAACTCCAACGCAGCAGAAATACTCGACATATGATCGTGAACTTTTAACTATATATTCTGCTATAGTGCACTTCAGATTTATGTTAGAAGCGCGTCCTTTTTTAATTGATACAGATCATAAACCGTTAATTTATGTGTTTAATCAGAAAAACGATTCGAAATACTCTCCTAGGCGTTTACGTCAACTAGATTTCATATCGCAATTTTCGACAGACATTCGTTACGTAGCAGGTCGAGATAATATCGTGGCAGACGCTTTGTCGCGTATTGAAGAAATTTCTATCCCATCCTCTATTGACATGGAATCCTTAGCTGACACGCAATCGGAAGATTCTGATTTTTTGAAGAATTTAGAAGACTCAAATTTTAGCCATTCGCTAAAAATTAAGAAATTTCAAATCCCAAATTCAAACAAGCTTTTATATTGTGATATTTCAACCTGAAATATTCGGCCTCTTATTCCAAATTCTTTTCGTAAAGCAGTGTTTAATTCTTATCATAATTTATCCCATCCAGGCATACGCGCTACAATTTAATCTATTTCCGAAAATTATGTTTGGCCAAATATGAAAGCCGATATCAAATTATATTGTCAGACTTGTTTAGACTGCCAGCGAACTAAAGTTCATAGGCATACTAAATCTCCTTATGGTGACTTTCCCCTACCTGACGGAAGATTCAAATATCTTCATATTGATCTAATTGGGCCACTTCCGGTCTGCCGTGGATATACGTATTGCTTAACGGCTGTTGATCGCTTCACACGCTGGCCGGAGGTTACCCCCATAAGTGATATAACCACGGAAACTGTAGCTAAAGCTTTATATTTTTCTTGGATATCACGTTTTGGTGTTCCTTCAGTCATTACTAGTGACCAAGGCAGGCAATTTGAATCCTCACTTTTTAAATCTTTTACCGACCTATTTGGAATTAAGCTCAACAGAACATTCGCATATAATCCAAAGTGCAATGGACTAGTGGAAAGACTTCACAGACCACTAAAACAGGCATTAAGTTGTCTGTCGCCTCTGACTTGGGTCGACGCTCTCCCTGCTGTGCTCCTCGGACTACGGACGGTATACAGAGAAGATCTGAAGTCTTCCACTGCTGAACTTGTCTATGGGGAGACAATTCGTTTGCCCGGAGATTTCGTCGCTGAATCTCCAGTTCCGGTCCTAAGTTCGACGTTTCTCCAACAACTGCACAAAGTCATCGGTTTGCTTCGTCCAACTAAAGCATCACGACATGGAGTGCCAACATTTTTCGTCCCTAAGGATTTGACAACTTGCACCCACGTCTTCATTCGTCATGATGCTGTCCGACGAACCTTGCAACCACAATACGATGAACCTTTTCTGGTGCGCAAACGTCTTGCAAAGGACTTTGTTCTTTCTATAAAAGGGATAGCTAGAACTGTTTCCATCGACAGATTGAAACCTGCATATATTTTAAATCAAGATTTAAGTCTAAAGACTGTGAACGCGAATCCTGTCGGTGTAACTACACGTTTCGGCAGGAAAGTACATTTTCCGGACAGATTCATCTCTCCCTGATCTGCTCGAGACTCAGAGGGGAGTATTGTAGCGGTTAATCTGAATATTCTATTTTCTTGCTTTATATTTACATATTGTACTTTTGAATGTTCAAACTTCAACCATCGAGCGGGTGGCAACAGCCGATTGCTTGTATTTAAAGAGATTCAGATGTAGTCTCTTCAGCTTGCTCACTTTTGTTTGATTCTGAGCCGACCGTGGCGGAACGGCCACTTGTTATGGTTTTTAGTACTTTTGTTTAAATTAAAATGTAAATAGTTAATAAATGTAATATTTAGTTTTAAATCTTGACTACGTATCCAGTCAATTACAGCATCTACAAAGATGGATCGACCAACCCTACACATACGAAAACAAATACAGAAATAGGATATCCAATGTTTTAGAAAATTACATTCTGAAACAGTCCATTTAAAATTCACAGTAAATTAAAAATTCCCCGTTAAATAGGTCCCAATTACAATAATAGCTTTAAAATATTTTTCCACTGTTCCAAGCGAAACGATCTTAGTTAAAAATTATTTATGCGTGTTCCTTGTTGGAAAAACAATGCGTCTATAACAGCAATAGCAAATGTTAAAATGTTGCAGAACAGTTATAAAAACGTTTCAGACAGTTCATTAGGTAAAACTCAAAATGAAAGATCACTACAAGAATGAAAATTAATCTACTCAACGGCCGTGCGACTAGTGCTGTGCTGGCTTCAAACGTTCAAACTGTCATGGCGCACCCGCCTAAACACAAAGCGTAGAGCAGAGGTGTTGCCGCTTCTGAATTCAGGAACCTTTTCGCAAAGAAACCTATTTTAAACAGGAAGCTCACAGAAACCTGTGAAAACCCCGAACGTTGCTGGAAATTACGTGCTACGTTACGGAATTTTCTTACAGTGTGATGTCACTTAGAACTGAGAATTAATTGCAATTAGTTTGGTAACCATACCAACAGTCTATTATGACAAACCATAGCTATGAATGCACCTTAATTAAGGAGTAAGTTTTGGACATGTATACAAAAAAAAAGTAAAGTTTTTTTCAATTTAAAATGTTATTACATGAGATAAAACTCTGTTGCTCAGAGATTTTTACTTAGTAGTTTAGAGTAAAAAAAATTTCGAATGTTTAGGTATTGATGCATCAGTTTGGAAAGATATCCCAGTTTGGTGATTTGATGTTGAGGAGGGTACCTTGGTGCTTTGCAACACATTGATGTATTATTGTCAAGTCCCATCATGAAGTTTTAAAGCAACTGTGCATAGTTTATGTTGCAATTTTTTTAGGACACTTTTCACAAAATTTTGTTTTGAATATTAGATTGAAAAAAAAATTCCATATTAAGCTAAAGTTAAACACATATAAATTAACTGCAAAACCAATTTTGGTCAAAATTAATAATTTTTGCTTAAAATTTAATATGAAATACATTTGCAAATGGGACATTCTAACAATTTTTTTAAAAATTGAAAATAATATTCTGGTTATTTCATATTTTCTAGGCAAGAAATACTGGTTTTATCTCTTAAGATATATAAAACTGCCCTTTTAAAATCATGTTAAAATACTTATTGAAGTATTTATAATTAAATTTATTTAAATTACAGACATAGTCTTTGTTGTTTCTGCTATTTATTTAACGTATTCCCTGTCAAAATTTGAAATAGTTCATTGTTTAATTAACACATAGCCAAGTATTTGTTTTAAATTTTTTTCATTTTTGTTGCAGATTTCTTAAGAAAGTATCCCAAACATTTGTCGCTTGAGTCCTGTTTTTCAGCATCTAAAAATAATTGCTCTGTGTGCTCTAATATTACGAAAATGGAAATTTTACTCCCGAGAAAAAAAATATTTCAAGGGAAAAAAAGAGTTCGTAAGAAAAAAGCAAAATCACAGCCACCCAAGTTGGATTCAAGCTCAGGTGAAGACAGCATGATGTTTGAGCCTTGTGTCATTCCAGCCATACAAGTGAAAACATTGAAAAAAGGACACTTCATCAATTCTGATTCAATGAAAATAAGTATGTCTGAAATCGATGAAAGTGATTTGGAATTCAATCTTCCAGATGCATCATCATGCTGTGAAACTAAAGCACTTAATAACTACACTATATCTGTTACTGATTATTTGAATTTCATTCTGAATTTATTTCAAGAAAGTGTTCTACTTCAGCAATTAGGTCATGAATCTTGCTCATCCTCTATATTAGAATTTTCTTTGAATACTTTAAAACTTCTTCATTCTGATTATTATGCTCTTAAAAATTGGACTCCAGAAGATAAAAGACTACTGTCACATCAGCTGTTGAAATTAATATTCTTGTCTGCTAGTATTCCATCTGATGGCTCAAGTAAGTAATTAATTCTGGTATTCACTTAATATGAGTAACTTCAAAAAACTTCTCTCTTCAAACAATATCATTTATTTATCCATACTTCTTGTGTACAAGTTTCCTAAGTGATTGTGAAGTATGAAAAAGTCAAATTTTAGCTACACATTTTGGAGTAATTTCTAATTCGACAACACTCAATTGAAATGGAATTTGAACAGTTTGGTATGATGATTTTGTTTATACAGTCTTCTCCAAAAAAATCCATGTGTCAATCTTAAATTTAATTTTGTCTCAATTTTATTTTATAATTATCCTCTATGTAATAGTTAAATTTAGCCATTGTATGAAAATCTGCAATGCTTTTTCTGCCATCCTGCGGTTCCATTAGGTAGCTTGTTTTAACTTCAAACCCAGACATATTATTCCAGATATGTGTAATTGCTTTCAAGGGAACAAGGGAAATTCTTGTTCCGCTGCATAATTTCTATGTTATTCTGAAGTAGTCTCATTTACAAGGGCGGACTGGGAAGGAAATTCGGCCCGGGCATATTTCAAAAGACTGGCCTTTGGGGGGGGGGGGGGTTGAACTACCAGGGAATGGAAAATGAACGAAGGCAATTCAAGCAATCTCATTGGTCACGGGGCAGAGATGAAAGCAATGTAAACAAAGGAAGCCGTTATTGGTCACGTGGCAGAGACGAAAGCAATGTAAACAAAGGAAGCCGTAGCATCGCTTTACTTAGAGTTCCAGTTCGACAAATCTAATTAAAAACTAGGCCTAATTAAAGTTCTTCTACATTACATAAAATTAACACTATAACTATTCTAATTAATAAATTTCTTGAATAATGATTAAATTAAAGGTAAATACTGGGTTATAATCATAAAAAGATGTGAAAATAGTCTAATTAATTTTAAGATAATTAATTTTGCCTAGTGAACTCCACGCAGAACTCAATTTAAAATCTTAGTGAACAAAGAGCGGATATCATGTGACAACGGTGATCGTTCATGAGTCTAAATTTATAAAAGTTTATTCTGGAGGATCACATTACTTTCAGTTGTGCACTTTTACTTTATTTAAATGGAGAAATTTTGACCCACATATTACTTGTTGTATTATTATTTTCATTTATTGATTTTTAAAAATTAATTCATTTATTTAATTAAACTTTTTTTGTATTGAAATACATTTTATCATGATTGCTACTCAACTTAAAAACTGAGGTAACTCGCTATGTGTCAGATTTTTGAAAGTATATTTTGAAATTATGTTGTACAGAAAAATATAATTGCATAGAGAGAACTATTTTGGAAATGTATGTTTATTTTTTAGTTTGAACTTTCTTAATAAGTGCTTTGATTAACAGTAAATTGTTTTCATTATTATTTGCATAACCTTTCAAATCTTTAAATGCAGCGGTATTGATATATAGTTTGTTGATTTTGTCATAATTAGTTTATTTTTAAATGAGCAGTTTTTGTCAGACAACTATTGTTTACTTGCTAAAAGTCTAGGAGAAATTTGATACACATTTCATAAATAGCATATATTGTGACAATGCATTAATTATATATGAGTTACTGATTTTGTTTTCTTATCATTTCAGCTTATGTTGGTGCTCCAACAGAAAATGAAATCATATCCTCATTATTTGGGATTTGTATTACGAAGCTGTCATTAGATTGTATACCTTGCATAAAGCATGAGGACATAGACTTTGTTTGTGTAGTTTTCAAGGGTTCTTTATTGTTGATCTGCAACACCATTCAAGCATGTGCAAATGATTATGGAAAAATCATTTGCACCACTAGAACTTTCTCTGAACACAGCACAGAAATATGTTGTAATCTTATCTCAACCTTAGATACTGGTGATAATGGAAGTTCTGAAATTATGCACATTTTAGATCTCATAAAAGACACAATTATTTTACTAAAAACATTACGCATCTCAGCTGTTCATTCTTCAGACTATGATGTATCGTTACGGACAAAGCATATCCATCATCATCATAACTTACTTGGTCCACCAGTGAGCCATAGTATCATTAATAGAGAACCTATGTGCTGTGTAGCATCAATAAGTTGCTTGATGCTTAGAGTATTAAATTCAGCTAATTCAAAACAAACCACTAACACTATTTTAAGACATTTGAAGTCCTGTGGTATTTGTTGTTGTGTTGATCCCAGTTTCATAATAAAAACTGTATTTTATAAATTTTCTAGTCTGTATCTTGAAGCTCAGCAAATTGTTTTAAATTTACTTGGAAATTTTTTTTATTGTCAGTTAGGCTTATCGAGTGACACTTCCTCACAATGCAATTTTTGTGTTCAGCGCTTGAATGAGTCTTATATTGGGCTGCCATTTACACAGCAGTTAACTCTTCATTCACCAGTGAATCTGAACTCTACTTCTGAAACCTGTAATATGTTTTGGAATACTTTAAGCATCTATGATGATTTGCTGAAGATAACAAATGTGGAAACTCTTGAAAGTGTTGCTAAGCATCTTTGTCAATTATTTTCTAATGGTTGCTTAGAATTGAAGACTCAAGTTTTTATGAGAGTGATTTTACCACAGTTTTTATGTTTACAAATAGATCCTGAAGACAGTTTGATTCTTCCAATGCAGATTAAAGTCAAGTGTTTCCTGAACATTCTTGTTAATGTTTTTTCAAGTAGATTACTATTAGTCACTTTTGTTGCCTTTAATGGAATTCCAATTCTCTTCAAACTCCTTTCCAAGTCTCAATTCAGACTGCAAGCTTTAAGTGTAATCAAAGCTTTAATACTTTCTGAAAACAATGCTGTTCAAGATTCAAGTTTTTGCATTTCTGAGTTTGAAGGGATAGGCAAAGATTTTTCCAACTTATCTTCTTGCATTATGAATGCACCTGCTGTTAATACATTTTGTTCCTTTTTGTCTGAACATACAGTTTTATTCCTAAAAATATTAAAAGATGTATTTGGGATGAAAGATAAAGCAATGAAAAATACATATTATACAGGTCTTGATGAAAACATTGATTCAAATGTCTTTGCTGAGTCAGAAAACATGCTTTATGAACTGATAAGCAATATGCCCAGCACATTGGAATTCATAAAAGAAATGTGGAACTCATATAAAGAACTTTTCTTAAACTTAAAAAAAGATTTCTTTAGGATTGTTAGTGATAACGTTTTACATTCCGGTTATGAACTTTTAAAATTCATTTTGGAAACTTTGAACGATGTTTTTGAAATCCAAATGATGAAAAGTGATTTAGCCATTGTAGATTCTGTACTGTGGCTCATCCATAGTTTACTTACCATTTTCATTTGCCCGAACAAAGAGGTGAGCACTCATATATTTAATCATTACTTTTCTTAATTCTTAAATTTTTAATCTGAAATTTTTAATTTTAAAATTATGGAAAAGAATTCCACATTATGCCAGGTATTTTAACAAGACTGCATAAACTCTGCACAGCTAGATTCCTTGTATACAGTGCATAAAAAAAGGTCCAAAGAAAAATAATTGCCTCTACTACCCATAGCTCTTGAGAGAAATGTATAGCACCATTATATTTCGGGGAGATAATGGCGCAGACTACTAGTACAATTTTTAGGGCATTATTTTCTGTTGTGATTGCATAGCAGAGCAAAAAACAGCATTGCTGTTATACTTAAATTCACCTTTAATTATATAAAACAAAGAATCAACTATTACAAAAACACAGAACACACATGACAACAAACAAGAAGCCATAGAGTCGTGCTGTTGCGGTCTAAGGTTCCAGTTAGTTATGATGGCCGCCAAGAAGCGAAAAGAACTGTCAAGGTAGGACTAGAATTGGTGGGATATTGCTCAACTCAACATTTTCAGAGGGCTTTAGCCAATTTTGGGGTCTTTGGTGGGGTGCCCCATTATGCATAGCAGGGGGGGGGCAGGGGGGGGAGGGCACTCCTGATTATCTGCTGCACAAAAACAAACCTTTATTGAAATGAGCATTGAACTTAGGTATCTGCATATGTTTGCTGATGAAGATGTTCAAAACATCTAAATTTGTTTGTAAACATATGCAAATACCAATGCTGACTTGTTGTACTCCACACTTCTCTTACTTTTCTCTTGCATTTTTCTTAAACACTATGGGTCATAGAGGTACAGTCTTTAGAGCAATTTTGTGTAACCCAAATAAGGAATTTGGTTGTGCATAGTTTGTATGGTCCTGCTGAGATAGACTATATCATTGGATGTATGATATGCACTCCAAACTCTTTTTAGAATCCTTGTACATTTAACATTTTTTTGAAAATTTGGAAGTGCATAACAGTAGTGTCACTACAGGGGTGGGGAGGCTGTCCACCCTAGGTGACACCCTTTTGAGAGGTGTTGGGGCGACACCCAAAATAAAAAAAAAAGAATTTATATAGTTTACCTTTTTTTTGAACTACTGAAAATAATATGAACTGCATACCAGAAGAGGGATGCTTAGGTCAAAGTAAAAAGGTAGGGGACTCTGTTCCCTTGACTGCACTGCTGGTAGGGAAGGGGGAGGAGGTGGCCTCACAAATTGCCACCGCAGGTAGCCCCATGCCAGGAACGCAGCCGCTGTATTTATATATATACAGTCGAACCTTACTATAGCGAACCCGGGATATAACGATCCCCCGGTTGTAACAAACCTTTCTAATGGTCCTAACTGAAACCCTGTGTCATTCATGCTTTTTCAAATGTTTATAACGATCACCAAGCGTGAGAAAATTGGCTATAGCGAGCCAAAGTTTTAAGTATTTTATACGATTTATCTCAGCAACATTCCTTGCCATTTGTATTCTAGTATAATCAAACACTATCTTTTTCAATGGTTCCCTATCTTTTCTCCGAAATACTCCTGTTCAAGCCAGTATTCCTCACCTACGAAGAATAGATGCAGCACTCATCTTCTGATACTAATGAAGATGAAGAAAATATAAGTCCAGGACCTTCGATTTCTGATGCAAAGGCTATAGCTGTTAATGTTCTAAACAATTTTTTGTACAACAACAGAAACTGTAGAAGAACATGTTGTGGAATCTTTCGCAGTAGTTGACAGAGAAATCAATGAAATGTACATAAAATCCAAAAGTTTACAGCTAAAAAACACATCTCTTTTTTCATACTATGGATAAAATAATAAGGCAAATTTTTATATTTGTTTGTTCATTATTAAAACCATATTTAAAGTTAATACTTTACGCCTGTACCCTGATTATTGTTAGAAATATGTTTTTTATATAGAAGTATCTTAGTCAGTTAACATGATTTTTTTGCAAAATCGGATGTAGCGAACCCTGGGTTATAGTGATCTCCGAAGTCGGTCCCTTGAGGGTTGGTTGTAGCGGGGTTGGACTGTATATAGTCGAAGCTCTATTTTGAGAATTTCTCCATGTTACAAAATTTTTCAACGGCCATAAGAATATTTAAGGTTTTCTCTATTTAACTTTTTCTAGTCATCTAAAAAGAATTCCACTCTATTTTTTAAGTTTCTTTAAACACTTCTCAAGCTTATTGGAATGAAACTAGTTTATTCCAGCAAGTATTTCTGGAAAGTGAATTGAATTGCCATTCTCTTCATTTTACATGATCCGGAAGGGGGTGGATCTCCCGTCAATCTTCAACCTTTTGAGGAATTTCCAGGAATTTGCTGTCTTATCTCTTTTAACTTTGACAGTCCTTGAACATCTGGTGAAAATTTTTGCTCTGTTCACTTCGTACTAGGTCACTTCGTTCCTTGGCTTATAAAACTGGCCAAACGAAAGTGTTTAAACATCAAAGAACAAATGTTGATTCTTGGTAAAGTTGACAATGGTGTGAAGAAAAAAGATATCGCTTCTAAATTTTTCATTCTACCAAGCAGTTTATCAACCATATTAAAAAATTGAGATAGGATAGAGAATGATTCATCAAATTCATTTTCTTCAAAACATTTAAAAACATGTGTCTATGAAGATGTGGATGAGGCAGTTTTTAATTGGATATGTATAATGGCGGGAAAAAAAATGTTCCTGTGTCTGGAACTTTCATAATGAAAAAAACAATTCAATTGGCAAAAACACGAGGTCACGAAGAACTTCAGGCAAGCAGCGACTGCCTTGAAAAATTTAAAAGAACAGACGGGATTGTAGCAAAAGTAATCCCTGGAGAAAATAAAGACGTGAATGATAACTTTAGTAAAAAATGGAAAACAGGTACATTGAGAAAAATTCTATAGTGGTACAAGCCAGAAAACATTTTTAATACGGACAAAAGTGCGACATTTTTCCAATGCTTACCACAAAAGACATTCACATTTAACATAAGAAATTTTTAAAGCATTAAAAAGATGTGAACTATATTATGAAGGAATGCACTTTTATAACGAATTCTTTCAACAACTAAATTGAACAACATAGGAATTTCTATCAATGCAATAAGTTTATGTACACCATGTCTTAAAACAAGTATAAACATTTATTTTTTAGAGTAGTAGTGAATAAATTTAATTGTAGATTATAATGATAATTCTTCATGTTTTATCTTTTCTGATGTGGGAGAATAACAGTAAACAGCTGTAATTATTATTACATGATGTGTAGAGCTTTCATTAGCTTAAAATGAATTCTTATGTAGCGAATGTGTTATAAAAAAGGTAAATCTCTATTTAACGAATTTCTCCATTTAGCGAAGTTTCTCGGTGGTTTTTGCGACTTCATTAAATAGAGGTCTGACTGTATATACATATTTATATTTTATGCATGTGCCTTCTCTTGCTATTTCTCAGAAAATAAAAAACCTTTAAGCCAAACAATTACTACAGGAATGTTAAGACCTCAGTTATCTATACATTTAATCAAATAAGGAATTTGTGTGTTTGTTTGTGGTGCTCATCACAGTATAACAATAAGGCCTAGAAACATGAAATTTGGTATACAGGTGTAGTTTTTCCTGATTATGTTCATCTCAGAGTCGGGGGTGTATATAGGATCCTATTTCGGTAGGGGCCTGAGCTAAATATGAAGAAAATATTCCAAATTGAAGTTTTTAAATATTAAAACATTTTACAGAAAAGGTAGTTTTTCATTTCTTTCGAGAATTGGCAGCATTAAAAGGCATGCTCAATGTAATCATAAGATTAACTCAAAAACACACCTAGTAATTTTTAGTAATATAAAATTAATGTAAAAGAAACATGGAGTTATATATATATAATGTTTCAAATAATATATGACTAAAGAAAAAAGCATTAAATCTTTTTTTATTTTTCTTTAATTTCAAAGAAATATTTTTTTTAGGTATCAGAACAAAGAGAAGTGCTTGAGATGGTCAAATGTAATTTAATGAAACATTCTTCACAGTTGGTGACACATCAGACATTTCTGTTTGATATAATATTGAAGTGCAGTTTTGTAAATGTAGCTCATAATGCCAGCTTTACAGATTTGTATCAGGTCAAAACCTTTTACTCTTAATATTTTTTATTATAAATATATTTTATAGCTGTATGATTCCTATATATATATATTAGGTTGTTTCAAAAGTTTTGTCCATTTTTATGAGTCTACTTTAAACTGTAATATCTCAGTGAATATTTATTTAATGTAATCGAAATAAGCGCCATTTGAATCAGTACACTTTTGTCAACGTAACACAAGTCTATTAATACCGTCGGCATAAAAATTGGGTGTTCGGGATTCAATGAAGTCGACGGAGGCCGTTTTTGCTAGGTCCTGATTGGCAAAGGTTCTACAGTTGAGAAAGTTGTTGAAGTGCTTAAAAAGATGGTAGTCGATTGGTGAGAGGTCTGGGGAGTATGGTGGGTGGGGCAGAACTTCAACAAACAATTCCTGTAGTTTTCAGACGGTGATTTGTGAGACGAGAGGCTGGGCGTTGTCGTGGAGCAGGATCGGACCTCTTCTGTTGACCAGTGCTGACTGCTGCTGATGCAATTTTCGGTACATTTCGTCGATTTCGTCGCAATAGGACTCTGCTGTGATGGTTTGTCCTGGTTGCAGAAAGTTATAGTGAATCATACCAGCCGCTGAACACCATACATAACCATGATCTTCTTTGGTGGGGTTTCGTCTTTGGGAGTGCCTGGGTGGCTCATCAGTGTCCAACCACTGTCCTGAACGTCTCCTATTGTCCTAGAGAATCCACTTTTCACCACACATGATCATCAGATCCAAAAAGGATCGTTTTGGTTGCTCAAAAGCAATGAAGAACAAACCTCGAAACGTGACAATTTCTGCCGATCGTTTAAATTGTGAGGCCCCCACTTTTCCAGTTTTTTCACCTTTCCAATACGTTTTAAACCATCAAAAACCGCATAGGAGCTGACGCCCAGTTCTTTCGCCATCTTACGCACCGTTTGTGATGGTTTAGTCTCCGCCAGGGTCCTGAAATCCTCGTCCTGGATTACTCAAGATCGACCCCTTCAGGGCTCATCTTCGAGGCTAAAATTTCCCGAACAAAATTTGTAAACCAAACTTGAACACTGCGTTCATTAACACTATCATTGAAAAATGCCTGGTTAATTTTTTATTCTGTTTCAACAGCGCTTTGGTTCAATTTGAATGCTTAGAGGAAAATTGGCCGAAAATCGCTTAATGACATCATATCGTAATAGGCTGAAAATGATAAAAAAATTTTAAATTATAAAAAATGAACAACATCAATGTATAGAGTGCAAAATTCTCCATCGATCAGTATATACCACAACACAGTAGAATAAATATTTGTTGAGATATAGAGCTACAAAAACACATGACATTAAAACGGACTAAACTTTTGAAACAACCCAATATATATATATGCAGTCCTAAATCGAGTATATTTCAAACTATAGTGCTTGAAGTGTTGCTTTTGAAAAATAGTTAAATTCATTAAATGCAAACATGATTAATACTAAGTTATGATTAATGTGTGCAATTTTGAAAATGGTTCACTATTTATTATTTAATTGAATGTACCAGACTTTTTACGAGCACTGAAAGAAAGTGCTCAGGTAATACATAGAAATTGTTTAGATGCTAAATTGTTCTTGTGTGTGGTAGGGTGAGAGAGTATTTTTGCGTCTTCCTAAAACACAAATGAAAGTGCTAGAGATTTATCCTTTTCAGGCTATCTAGTTGGTTCAAGATGGAAGAACTACTAATGTATTGTTTAAACAAGATTCAATTTTGTTTTTTAGGTCATAGAAAATTTGAAAATATTTAATTCATAGTATGTGAACCATATCTATTGAGAGGTTGAGTTTATTTAATAACAAAAAGATCCAGTGAATAATATATCCAAGGAACTATTATCAAAAATCTTATTGCCACTAAATAGTATCTGTTAAATAAGTTTTGAGAGGCTTCTGTAAAATAAATATAAAATCAAGTTCTGGCTGATGAATCTGCAATATGCATATATATCCTTGTGTTTTCTATGAATTTTAAGCAAATCTTTAAAAAAAATTAGTGATAGGACTTATATATATATATATATATATATATATATATATAATTACATGTAGAAGTCTCAACACCAAAAATTTTTCAGATTTTTAAAAAATTTATAAAAAATACAATGGTGTATGTGCATGCTGCAGAGTTTACATTATGTCCAAAATACTGTGAAAAGTCTCTACTGCTTAGAACTGCATTTTTTTTTTTTTTTTTGTGCAATCCTTTTTCCAATTGCGAGGTAATTTCCCTCAGCACTATGCAGTACATTTTATAAACTGTCTTGATATTGTTTTATTTGAATGACTAATGAAAATAGTCACACCCCAGGGAATTTTGCATAAGATTAAAACCCTTTCTTAAAGCAGTAACATTTATTCAAATAAAATAATAATAATAAATTTTGAACATGTTTAAACCGAAGGGAAACTAGTGCCACCAGGTACCAATTAATAACTGATTGAATAAAAAGGAAAAGTAAGGGCTGAAGTCCTCACTTTCTTTTTTCAATATCTTAATTAAGTCAAAAGTATTATTAGGTAATATGTTCCTCATTCTCTGAATTATTTTCATTGATTTTCTTTTTACTTGAATCCAAAGCAGAAAAGGAAATATTGAGCCTTTCGTTCTATTTTAGACTACTTCCTCTGCTCAGTTTTTATCAAGATTCATTTTCTTTTTTTTTTCCCTTTTTTTAAATTTTATTATTCTCTTATCAAACTCTTATTTGTTTCTGTTAGTAAATTTAGATATGCGAAGGTTGGGTAGAACCTGCAACATATTGAACCTGCAAATTCATTCTTCAATTTAGCATACAAACGCAGTAAAACCCGTTTTAGGTGTAAATTTTTTAATTATCCAACATCAAAGCATTGAGCCTAAAAAATAACCTTTTTGCCGACATCCCTCTATTACAGACAAATATTTTTTTCCCTCTGGTGTCCACTATAGAGAGGTTTTACTGTATTATGTATGTGATTTGAAATTTCCAGTCTTATTGACTGAATATTTATTAAAATATTTTTGAAACTAAAGTTGCATGACTAAAAGTATAATTTAGAACTTCATTTCGGATTTCTGTTAATTGTTGAATTTACAAGCAGAAATAATTGATACTAAGTCATTTATATAATTTTTTAAACTGTAATGTACATATGTGCATAAATAACATATTGTGAGCAAAATGTTGTACAAATAGTTAAAAAGTTATGAAGACTACTTTGCATTATTAATTATTAAATTATCTTAATTGTTTTATAAGATTAATATTGTTTTCTCTTACAGGAGCAAAAAACAAAAAATGAGGAGTACTGTGAAATTGTTTCCTCAGACAATGAACGAACAGATATTACTCTATCAAGTGAATGTTATTTAGGGGATACTGAAAACAGCAGTAGTAAGTCATTAAGGTCATTTGTGTGTGATCCAAAGAGGTTTATATCTCTGCCGATTTATTAATTTGGTTCTTCAAATGTTGCAGATTGATTTTGAGAACAAGATTAAAAAATCAAAAAAAAAAAAAAAAAACCTTCATCAATTTTATTTTTTATTACTGATTTGCAGTAGTAGTTTATTTGCAAAAATCCTGTGAAAATGCAAGTTAGTTTTTAATCTGTCTAGAATTTGCACTTGTTAATAGTTAATTAATTTGTAAAAGATGTAACTGCATTTCTCAAATTCAAGCAGTTGAGATATGCAAAGTGTATTGAATCTGCAATTCAAATGCACTTTGCATATCTGAATTTAAGTGTTTTTTAAATTAAAATAGTAATGTTACAAAAATTATTGTATATATAATAATAATAAGTGTCTGTAATGTATTTATTTAAGTTTTCACAGTTGTGTTGTTAAATATTAGTTGAAATTGTTTCCATATTGTAACTTGATTCCTGCAGCAATTGTGGCATGCATTAATAGGTTTTATTATTTCAGAATAAGCATTTTATTTATTTTTTTACGTTTATAGTGAAGTGCATTGCATAGTGAAATTAGTAGTTAAAATTTAATTTTTAAAAATTGAAGCTACGTTGATGTCATCTGCTTATAATGTAACACATTCCATTATAAAAACATTATATTGATTTTTTTATACTCTACTTAATTTGAAAAAAGTAACCTTTAGGAAGAAGGAAGGGCCATTCCATATCAAGTGATCCAAAGAATTTTACCTCACCCTTTTTCATTTCTTTCAAATTCGGCCCATCAACTGTACACATCAAGGTAATTAAAAATCCAAATTTTCAGATTTTTATCTTGTTTAGTTTTTTAGTTATCAGGCTTTAATTTTGTAAAAAACTCACATTTTTACATGCATGCTTCAACACAAAACAGGCCATAACTCATCAACAATAGAGATACAAAGTTCTAGTAAAAAGCGTTTTGAAGTATATTGAATGCAGTTGTATATGATATGCATCATGACAAATTTTATTAAAATTTTAAATTTTAAAATATGACCTTAAAATTTGGTTGACGTTGATGTCATCTGCTTATAATGTAACACATTCCATTATAAAAACATTAATTTGATTTTTTTATACTGGAATTAATTTGGAAAAAGTAACCTTTAGGAAGAAGGATATCCATAAAATCATTTTAAATTTAAAAAAATGACCTTAAAATTTAAATTTTAAATTTCTCGAAAAAAGTATCATTAATTTTTTTTTTAAATTCACAAATATTTCTGTGCATTTTATCTTTGTCTATGCAAAATTTCAGGTTGGGGACTCAATGGGATCATATTTTTCCAAATTTTCAAAAATATTTGATTTACCAAAAAATGAACATTTTTGTGATTCAAGCTATTTTAAAATGATGGTTTCTTAAATGAGATGATTTAATTAGCCTTCTAAACACATCTATGCATGTGTGAACAAGCATGGACATGTCTGTGCATGAAATGAACAAGTTCAAAATTTATTTGAGGGAGGGGGGCAACAAATACATACACATTTTTGTTTTATCATAGTTATATTAAAGTGTTGTTTTCAAATTATTCAATAGTTATTTTTAAATGAACAAATTGACTTATTTTATGCATTAATAATATTTTTTCCCTGATTAATTGTTTGATTTCAGATATATTTTAATGAGATATTAATGATATGAGGGGAAAAAAGTGTTTAACTAAACTCATCTGAAATTGTGATAGAAGGGGCACAACTGCTAGAGTTTGCAGCTTTTGGTTGTTAGTCTTGATTTGCGCTTATGAGCTAGTATTTGACAAAGCAAGAGAAGAAAAACTATGTAGCTTACCCCCTGATATAATAGGATAGGGGGGTTGATAGATAACCCCCTGAATAGGTTGTGGGTTACAAATAAAGTTGAAAAAAAGGAAGCATTATAAGAAAAAAAAAAAGCTATTTTATCTACCTGTATATCCTAGCATTTCCATACCTGATGTCCAAAACATCAATAAAAAATAATATAAGAAGGAAGGAAATTTAAAGGAGCTGCAACACAGATATTGCAGCTGCTGTGGAATGGCATTTCTATTCTACAGATCATGGGAAAGGAGTATGTGTTGACTTGAGCGGGACAGTGAAACGTCTTACTGCCAAACCTAGCCTTAAAAGACTGCATTCAGATCAAATTCTGACACCAGTTCAACTTTTCAATTGAAGTATTATGAACATTCCTTTAATTCAGTTTTTTTATGTAACTGTTCAGGAATATTCAGAAGAAAGGGAGTTATTAAAAGATAGATTTTTGAGAGCACTATCAGTCGAAGGAACACGGAATTTTCACAGCTTTGTTCCATTCAGTGAACATGAAATTACTACAAAAGTGTGTTCACATAGTAATAACTTTCAGAAACAGAAATTCTTTGAAGAAAGTTCAAATGTATGACAAACCTGAAAGGGTACATTACATGTGAATATGATGAAAGGTGTTGACTGACTGAAGTAATTTAAACAGATGTACTTTTTTCCCCCTCATATCATTGATATCTCATTAAAATATATCTGAAATCAAACAGTTAATCAGGAAAAAAATATTATTAATGCATAAAATAAGTCAATTTGTTCATTTAAAAATAACTATTGAATAATTTGAAAACAACACTTTAAAATAACTATGATAAAACAAAAATGTGTATGTATTTGTTGCATCCCCCCCCCCTCCCTCAAATAAATTTTGAACTTGTTCATTTCATGCACAGACATGTCCGTGCTTGTTCACACATGCATAGATGTGTTTAGAAGGCTAATTAAATCATCTCCTTTAAGAAACCATCATTTTAAAATAGCTTGAATCACAAAAATGTTCATTTTTTGGTAAATCAAATATTTTTGAAAATTTGGGAAAATATGATCCCATTGAGTCCCCAAGCTGAAATTTTGCATAGACAAAGATAAAATGCACAGAAATATTTGAGAATTTTTTTAAAAAAATTAATGATACGTTTTTCAAGAAATTTAAAATTTAAATTTTAAGGTCCTTTTTTAAATTTAAAGTTTTAATAAAATTTGTCATGATGCATATCATATGAAACTGCATTCAATATACTTCAAAACGCTTTTTACTAGAACTTTTTATCTCTATTTGTTGATGAGTTATGGCCTGTTTTGTGTTGAAGCATGCATGTAAAAATGTGAGTTTTTTACAAAACCAAAGCCTGATAACTAAAACCTAAACAAGATAAAAATCTAAAAATTTACATTTTTAATTACCTTGAGGGGTACAGTTGATAAGCCAAATTTGAAAAAAATCAAAGAAGGTGAGGTAAATTTTTTCTCAAATTTTGGATCACTTGACATGGAATGACCCAAAAGGAAAAAGTACATTGTTATTGTTTTCTTCAACTTTTCACTTAAGAAGGAATCAGGAACTTTTTTGTTTATGTTTTTTTCCCTCTTTCTCACTTAAAAGCATAAAGTTTCTTTCGTTCTTTTTTTTTATATGTAAAAAAAACTTTTTGATAACTCCATAATAGTATTAGTTTTCTACTTACTACAATTGATTTTTTTTTTAAACTTTCATTTATTTTTTTAGGTTTTAGTGGCTATGACTTTGCAAAATCTACATCATCACATCAAATTATTATCGAGCATGCAGAAGTAATAAAGATGTTATTTGAGCTCATTGTGCTTCTTCAGGCTGATTGCAAGCATGATTGGACCGCAGCTTCTTTGCATGTTATTCATATTTTAACTAAATTAAGTCAAGACAATGAATCAAATAAACCACTGCTCCAGAATCAGGTATTTATATTTAATTTGTTTCATGTAAAGGCAATATTATATATGTTGCTTATTCAAAACTCTTCATTTTCTAATTTTAGGGAGTTCCCGCAATGCTGCTGAAAGGATTCTCTAACTCCTTAAATAAAAATGGAGAAAATATAAAAGGTATGTTAAATGATTTATATATCAAGGATACTGCTAAACTTTTTGAACCTTAATACCTGGGACCAGTACCGGATCTTGGACTTTTCCAAGACGGGGCAAAATTTAAAAATGCCCCCCCTCCATTGTTGATATTTCATATAACTTTTATGCGATGGCCTTTCCCTTATTTTATTTTACTTTTTTAGGATTTGTCCCTTTTGGGTCATTGAGGAACCCCAACTTTCGGTAATGTTCCCACACATGGCCCTTTTAGCTCAACACATTAGGAGGGCAGAGCCATATAAAGGTTCCCTCTTAACTGGAGATATGAAATTCTGACAGTTGAAGGGGGGTCTGGGGATTTCTCCCCCGGGACAATTTTGAAAACTATATGCAAATAGGTGCATTTCGAGGCCTTCGGAGACCCTTGGGGACTTCAAAAATTTTAAGAAAAAAAACAAACAAAAACTTTTTGAAATTCAAACGCTTTTACTCAAAAAATAAATAAATAAAAATTCAGAAAAAAATTGGCATTTTTTTTTTATCCAGAGCGCATGACCCTCCCCTTCCCCTCCTTTTCTTACTAACGCCCATATCGAAGAGCCAAGTGTTTGCCTGAAACGATATTTACAAGTTCCCACCCCTTCCCAAAAGGAGTCTCTGGAAGTTTCTAAAGGAAAAACTATTGGGTATTGTCTTCGCATAGCATGTGTTATGCATATTTTACTACCAAAAGGGGGAAAAAACATTGACTTTTTAAAATTGAATTTTTAAATTTTGACATATCGAAATTTTCCGCCCCCTAATCTCAATTTTAGAATTTCCAACAGTTTATACAAAAAAATAATTCTATTAATCGGTTTTAATCGTTAGAAAAATAGCTGGTCAATGATAAAATTGGAGCGCCAAACTAGAATATTTTAATTCTCTTCCAAAAGTTCTTTAATTATATATATATTTTTTTAATTTTCTTTTTTCTTTCTTTCTCCTTTTTTTTTTTTTTTTTTTTTTGTGCATCACAGTTGAATTTGCCGCCCTCCAGAAGTGCCGCCCGGGGCATCGGCCCCGGCTTGCCCCACCCTAGATCCGGCACTGCCTGGGACTCAGTTGAGATAATTGGGCTCACTGAAAAAATATAGTTGGGTCCCCAAAGTTTTTTTTTTTTTTAAATAATAAAATTTTCTCAACATTTATTAATGTTTTTTCTCTGTATTATATGTAATTTTTTTTTCTGTTTAAATTTCATCTTCATGAAGAGAATTCCATGACAAATTTACATGGAGAAATCATGTAAATTTGTCACAAAAAAAAAAAAAAAAAAAAAAAAGGGGGGTAATTTTTTACCAAAAAGAGAATAAAATAGGGGCAACTTTTTGCCAAAAAAGGGAATAAAATAAGGGGCAATTTTTCACCAGAAAGGGGAATAAAGTAGGAGGAAAATGTCATTTGTTGAATCACAAATTAAGTATTCTTGATGTTTCCAATGCATTCATATTTCCATCCATACTTCAGAACATTAAGATTTTTATGCTTTATTAATCTTTTCATAATATCTAGTGTGTCTGCAGCCAATGTTTTTAACTAGTAAATGCATTTTTAAAGTTACAGCTCACATTGGTGACTCTATTCTAACCACATAAGAGCCCATCCTCCAAATGCTTGAAACTAACTCTCTTTTTTGATTGAAAATTTTGCTCAATTGTCAGTCCCCTGTCTCCTTAGCTTTGGGGTTCACCCATGCTTTTGGACCTTCAAGCACTATATTGCCACCAATGGGCTCACATGATATATGCTTATTAATTGTTTTTTATTTTCTGTAGATTTTCAAATTGCTTCAATGAATCTCTTTATCACTTTGACTGATGCAGCAATGTCACCATTTGAACTGAAACAAATAATTGAGTTTTTCAAGTCATCTCAAGCTCCTCTGGTATTTGTTTCTTAAAATTCACTTTATTATAAAAATTACATGAATTGGTAAAATGTATTATTTTTAGTATGCTTTTATGTAGATTATTTATAATGGGCTATAGATATGAATGGAAACCTGCAAAAAAAAAAAAAGTTTGTTTATTTATTTAATTTATTTCTTATGATCACTGTCTTTCCAAACAAAACTGAGGTTTTTTTTTTAATTTTTGATATGATATTTAGATTCAACTTTTGACAGCTCAAATTTATTTAATTAAAAGTTCATATTATTTTTAGTAAAGAAACAGTTGCAAACTTTACTAAAATACAGGAAATAAAATGTGTCAATGTAATTAGAAGTAGAAATGAAAGCGATTAAAAGAGAGTCATAAAATTGTAGCAAGCCTCCATGTTTAGGTTAATAAGGCGAATCTTTGTCAGTAGGGGGGGGGAGGGAAAAAAGGAGAAGATGAACAAAAAACACTGAACAGGAGAGAATAGATGTATATGTATACAGTATAACTTCAATTTAATGATTGTCTATGGACTGTTAAAGGCTATCGTTAAATCCGGGAAATATAAAATTCATCGAGTCTGTTATGGTGCTTCTGCCGGCTATGGCTAAAAATATTTCCCCATTAAATTTAACACCATAATCGATTTCCCCCCTCCAAATTTTGAATATGAAAGTTTGGTCGTGTATCGTAAAAGTGTTCCTGCAAAAACACATTTAGATGCACTGTGAAACTTTGCACAATATAAAAAGAAAAAAAGAACTTACCCCATGGCTGCTAGATTAGTTTGTGAAAACACTGGACAAAAGCAGAAAAGTTGAAAACAACATTGATTTTTATTTTTCACATCAGCATTCTTGAATATTCTTTGGAGTACTCCGTACATTATTTGATTTATTCATAGGAAGTAAAATCAGTTAAAAATATTACTTGTAAAAATTTAAGCAACGGATTAAAAACAGACCAAAGAAACTCTCGATCGAGATATCAAAAAAACCTCTTAATGTTTCTTAAAATGTTCGGAGATGGTTTGGAGAACATCGTGCTTTAACAAAACTCAATTTTCCTCCTAGAAACTTTAGATTACTATTTCGTTGAAACATTTTTTTTAAATGTTGGATAGGAGCGAGCAAGCTGCTGGAAAATGGATCTTTACTTGATACACTGAATTAACTGATTCAGTGTATCAAGTAAAGTGCTTGATACACTGTGCGCCACGCTGACTCTTGTTCGACGAAATCGTGTAGATTCCTTCAAGCTGCTCTCAAAAAAAAAACACTATTTTAAAAATCGTGGATCCAGACTATGCATCTGAAATTATTCTTGCAAAAGTTGAGTTCCTTGATTATTCACTTAGCCATCAGTATCGGATGCTACCAGATTTGGATCTGGCCACGCTAAGTTGGAATCCATCCTAGGTTCTCTCGAAGAGCCTCTCACGAGCAGCAACACAGAACGCCTGCGATTTCAGCCGACACACAAGTACCACTCTGAACTCAAAAAAAATTCTATCTCGCATATGAACAAGGTTTCAAACTCGGTGTATTGAAAACGCGACATCCATCCACCGTGAATCCACGCAGCCAATCAGAACAGAGCACAATGAAACAACATCATGACGTCACGCTTCTAGCTCTCCCAAGGAAAGGAGGAAAAAATGGATGCCAACGCATGTAAATGAGCGGGAAGAATACAAAAGCTCAATGCATATAAATAATGAACGCGCTTACACCCGTTGAAAATTTAAAAAAAAAACATTAAAAAAACAATAAATTCAACCTATTTTTATACAATTAAATCCCCTTTAAAATAAATAAAAACCCAAACTTAATATCTTCACAAAATGAATAAATGCTATCTCGAATTTCTTGAAAAACAAAATAATAAATTCCCCTCTTATAAAATACACAAAATATGTGATGTACTATATCACAAAGTCCAATTCAGGACTTTAAAAATCTATTACTAATTTGAAGAAATATTTAAATCAAGTATCGTTAAATCAAAATTTTATTGCGTACATATATATATATATATATATATATAGGAAGACAGATTTGAAAAAAAGTAAAAAAAAAAAAATAAACACCTATCACCTAAACATGCGCAAAGTAGCAAAAATGAAAGTCGAAACAAAAAGCTGATGCAATAGAGGTGCGACAGTCTGACAATCTCTAGTCTGAAATAAGATTGTATAACATTAATCTTATTTTTATTGTAATTTTGTTACTTTTATGCAATATGTTAAGTATTCTTGCTTGAAGTTCAGCTTTCACATGCCAATAAAAGTAAAATTTCTTACGTTCTGGAAATGTTATCCCCCGTGGTGTAGTTGAGGGGGGACGCAGGGGGTCGGCGTCCCCCTACCTTTTTACTTTAATACAAGCGTCCCCCCAACCTTTTTACATTTTAACATAAGCGTCACCTCACTTTTGATTTCAATTGCTTATCTTCTTATGTAGAAGCGTCCCCCCAAATTTTTTTTCAGGACTACACCACTGGTTATCCCTATATTTACTATGGGTTGTAAACAAGAGAAAAAACTAAAAATTCATTAAAAAGCAATAAATTTCAGAAATATAACTTTTAATGCGCATATACAAGTACACACACCCATTTTTTTTTTAAAAGTATATATTATTTGAAGACTTATAAGGAAGTCATTTGATGTACACATCAGGTTTTTTTAAATGCATCAGGAGGATAGTGTGCAGAGGCGTGCGTAGCTAGGGTTTTCAGCACCCGGGGACAACTGAAGATTTTGTGCTTCCCTCTGCCCCTGGGGGCCTAGGGGCACCCTTAAAGGGAATTTAAAAACTTTTATGCTTCCTAAATGATAAATAGCTCTAAAAAGCAGCCGTTTTAACTTTAATTTTTATTAGAGACCATTCACTTATAAGGGGAAAATGGGATGCTTTGGCTTTGCAAAATTCTTTGTCTGATTTCCCACTCACTCCTGTGCTACATTGGTCATTCCCGATATGATTTGCAGTGCTCCTACTTTTTTGTTGAACCTATTCACGCCTCTTCAGTTCAAATAATATTTTTTTTCGCATTTAAAAATAAAATAAATTAGTAACCTTAAATTGGCGCCCCTTGACGCTGCGCCCGGGGACAACTGTCCCCCCTTGCCCCAACCTAGCTACGCCTCTGGTAGTGTGGAAGATGAATGATTGAAAATCAAACAGTCCACTGCATTATAAATTTTTAAAAGTAATTTATTGCATTTCTATAAAAGTATATTTGAAATATTTACTTGTTTTCATAAAAGTTATTTGAGAACTCTTTTTTATTTTTGTAAAATGACCTCTTTTTGCTTAGTGTCAGTTTAGGCAATTGAAAAATTATGTCTATTATTACAATTGTTATTATTTTATTAGTTTATTATTATTATTCTTTCAAAAATTTCGAAAAGAAAAGTAAGAATCTATAGAACAAAATAGTTATTTCATAATTATTATGATTGTGCTACTAAAATGTAGTTTTCTCTAAGCAATCTTGAAAACTAAAATTGTATAATTTTAACAAATGTTTTACATTTTATTAGTGCATCAGAATTAACAATATTATTGTTATTACTGTTGCTGTTGTGGTAGCTGTTTAAAAACATTATGATTTCAAAAGGAAGAAATAATTGTTAAGATTTACTGTAGACATAGTATTTTTTGACACGTTTTTCTCTTTATTTCATTTCAAGCCCAGTGGCAGAAAGTTCTGCAGCTGTCTGCAAGTTTTGCGCATAATTTTAATGCATAAATCATGCAATAAACAATTACATTTTTGTTATTTTGCTTAAAAATTTTGTAAGCATGATGTGTTTTTGTTTATTTTGATTATGAGCTTTCATGATGAAATCAGATTCCGGCGTACATATGATAAATGTCGGCTTCTCTGCACTTTTAAAGAAAAAATATTTTCCGCATTTTCTCGAGGACAGTGTACAAGAGGTGCTCGCTGTTGCCGAAAGAAAATGTAAATGTAGCAGGAAATTGTTAAATTGTTTTTATTACTGCCAACAAAAACTGCCCTCAAGAGTATTTCACTGTCTGTGACAAAGGTCGCGATGTCCATACCATGGTTAATTTCAGATTTAAAGTATTACATTTTTCAAAATAAACCACTCTTGTCTTTTCCTGTGAAGACTGATCAACAGCTATATTGATGCTTTCAGGATGTGCTGTTGAAAACTTTGGAGAAAATGGTTAATGGTATAAAAGATCACCCATTGTGGAGCATTTCTTTCCCATGTGAACAAAAAATCAACTTAAACTATTTCCGCATCAAGAAGAGATTCAAGGTTATTAGTAATGCAAGACATCTCTATTCATCTGTAAAAAATGCATCATCTGCTTGGAGGTCCTCTGCTTTGTTCTTCCCAGTGTCAGAAGATACAAAATGGAACTGTTTTAATAAAGGGTTCGATTTTTCCTTATGGTTGAAATTAAATTCTTCAAAATCTTCCGCAAGCAAAGGTAATTTTAAATCAAAAAATCTTTCATGTGATTTTAATTCATTTTTCATTTTTGGAATTCTGTTTTCTATGTCAGTGGAACTCAAAAGTATTGCACTAGTCCAGTAAAGAATTATCTATTGTTTTATTTTATTCTTTATTTTTTATTTTTATATTACTGACTAAATCTTTTGCACTCCCTGTTTTACAACGGGATCTAGCTTTTATATCTGTATTACAGAAATAAATTATTCAGGATTTCTATGTAAAGAGACCTAGGAGAAGTTTGAGACCAAGAAGTCAAACAAATTTAAAAAGTATAAGATCAAGGAAATAAGATTTTATAAAAGCAGAATATTTTCCCTCCTGTCTAATATGGAGAATATAATTTTTTCCTGCTTGATAACAATTATTTGTTGCCTTTAAAGTAGAATTTCACTCAAAAAAAAAAAAAAGAAGTTTTGTACCATTTAGCACAATTGAAGGTAATTGCTGTCCTAATTGTTTCTCAAACAGTATTATACTGGAATTGTTGCTGCTTACTTCTTAGTAACAAATGCTGAATACGATTACTGACCTATCGCAATGTCCCTAGATGCACTGTAGTGGTCATCAGCATAAAAAAAATTATATTTTTGCTGAAGATTTCACTACTCCAATTAAGCAGTCTGCCATATTCAAGATAGTCATTAATCCAGGCAATAGTCAGCTTTAAGAGATTGTTAGTAAGTAAATATATTAATCAGCGTTAGCGACTATATATCATGATACGGTGGCACACCCAGGATTTTTGCTTTGGGGAGAGACCAAGGCCAAACTTAGGGATAAGCTGGACATTCACTTCCCGCATACCGAATATCTAGTGTCTCTTATGTGACTTATTTGTACCAGATATATGGCTATAGTGTTTGAAACCTGGAAATTCTGCTCATAAAAAATGATAACTGCATTTTTCATTCAGTGACCTAATTGGGCTCCAGATGTTTAAAAAAATCAGTTAGTTACCGTGTATTCAATGCTTTCTGGGGGGGGGGGGACCAGTCCCGTTGCACCCCCCTCAGTGCGCCCCATGTCATGATATATATCCATTCAACAAATTTACATAATTTGAAGTTTAAATGTTTAAAGTTTATCTTAGATTAGCCTATTTACTCACTTCTGAGCTGATAATAATAATGAGAAAATATAATTTTGTAAGAGGAGGTTTAAAGGTACTTGATTTATAGTGATAAGCAAGGTAAGGATGAGACAAGTAAGTCACCAAACTGATAGTGCAGAATTATTTTCTTAAAGTTAATTTTCTAACTTTAAACATGAAGGTTATTACTATCAGTAGAAATGTTCAGTTATCTTTCTATAATGATGGTATTATATCAAAATTAGATTAGAAGTATCCATGAGTTATTGCATAATTGATATTTTCTCATTATGATGAGCAAATTTATATTGATTAATGTTTACATGAGGTGTAAATATTAAATAAAATGTACTGCAGTAAACATAAGTGGTACCCATTTATATGAACTTATTTTTTGTTTCATGTGAAGTGATAATTATTAAAAGCCTTGCTATACTAATATTTTTTATCCATTCAAGCAAATTTGTGCTAAGGGAAATTTATTTGGTAATTAACTGAATGAATAGTATTCTGGTTTATATAATATCCCACATGTAAATAAAATGTTTTAAAATAGTTTTGCATGAAAGCATCTGTGATACATCCATCATCAATATACATCCTATATCTATCCTTAACAGAGGCGTAGCTAGGTGGGGGCAAGGAGGGACAGGTGTCCCCAGGTGCAGCGTCAAGGGGCGCCAAATTAATGTTAATTTATTATATTTTTAAATGCGAAAAGAAAATTATTTGAACTGAAGAGCTGTAAATATGTTCGACAAAAAAGTGGGAGCATCGCAAATCATATCGGGAATGACCAATGTAGCACAGGAGTGTGTGGGAAATCAGACAAATAATTTTGCAAAACCAAAGTGTCCCATATTTCCCTTAGAAGTGAATGGTCGCTAATAAAAATGAAATTTAAAAGGGCTGCTTTTTAGAGCTATTTATCATTTAGGAAGCATGAAAGTTTTTTAAAATTCCCTTTAGGGGGCACAGGGGGGCGCAAAATCTTCAGTTGTCCCCTGGCGCTGAAAACCCTAGCTACGCCTCTGATCATAAATATTCGTTATTTTGATATTTATAAATAAATATCATAATATTTTTCAATACTGATCTTAATGGAATTCAAGACTTGAGCCCATTCTACTAATATCCTTTTATTGGTATGTTTCGGTACCACTAGATTCTTGACAACTAGCAATTGCAATCATAGCTATGCTATTGGTGTGGAGGTGACTCCTTGCGCGAGACCTTGACTGTGCTTTTTCTAATATGTTGCCAATGCCTCGAATAGTCAAATACAAATTAAAATAAAATATGTAAAATTAGGAAGAATGCATATATAATGCATTCTTCCATTTTCATGCATTATGAAATATAAATATAAAGATTTCTGAAAATAAACTTTTGAACATTTCTGAAAAGTTCTTTCATTATGAAAATAGTGTTACTTAATACAGTGAAACTCCTCTTAATGGAGGCCCCTTTTAGGTGGACAGTTTTTAATTCCTCAACAGCAAATCATTAAACCTAAAAAAAAAACCTCTTGTGGACACCTCTCTGTTACAGATAAATATTTTTGCCCTGCTGGTGTCCGTTAGGAGTTTACTATAACATGCTGTTCCTTAATAATATGTGTTACTTTTTTTATTACAAAATAGTGTTTTAAATGATTAATCTATTTCTGTGTACTGAATTTTTTATTGTGCATTATTGTGATATTCTATTTGAAATTTTCTAATTCCAGAAAATGAATTTGAATCATCTTCAAATGAATCTCAAGTATTTCATGTAGTATCTTTTGGTTCAGACAAGTTTTTGTTAGAGTTATGGCATGAGAGTTACAATTCACAGTTTATTTTAAGGTATGTTGTGAATATTTAAATGGTTCGTACAGTTTTTACTTTTTCCTACTTTCCAAATTTTGTTCCTAGTTTTCTTATATATTTTTAAATATTGTTGTACTTTTTCACTAATGTAAAGAATCCTAATAAATCACACATGGAATAAGTAGAGTTAATCACACTCTATGAAAAACTACACAAGTTAAACCGCAATTATTATGATGAGTATTAAAAATTAGTAAAAGAATGTGAAGAGACAAAAAATTACCTAAGAGAGCGAAAAGAGGAAGTATTATCAAAATTGTCCAGCGTATGTTGGCAAGGCTACCAAACTACAATGGCAATAAAAGAAAGGAAGAAGAAACGCACCTTGTGACTGACAGCTTCATTCATCCAAATAGGCAAATATCCAGACTGCACCAACTTACCCCTGTAGTCCATTAGCCCCGGTCTCCCCATCATATTTATTTTTAGAAAAACATGATATGTATGAAAAACTTTCAGGCTACAGAAACATATAGAGTCGAAACATCTGTCAGACCACTGAATACTGATGCTTTTGGAGAAACTCTTTTGGAGAAGTGTATAATCTCGGTATAGTGGAGATGAAATTGTACAGCACCTCTTTTATTTAACAAATTCATTTTTTGCTTAAGTTTACAAGCAATTGTAGAGAATATTAAAATTAAAAGCATTTTTCTATTTTAAATCTCACTAGATTGAAAAGCTACATTGATGGAGAAATTACCTGCTTAGCAAAAGCTGTATATAAACATCAACTTTTATCTGATATATGGCATCATCTTTGTATCAAATATAGTGAAAAATATGAGAAGTCTTTCTTTTTATCTCAGGTAAGAATTTTAATTTTTTAAGAATGTGAAATTAAATGTTTTTCATTGCATTATGAAAAAAATTTTAAGTATAATTTTTTGTTACAGAGATATTTTAACAGCATTTTCTAAATGATGTTGTGCAATGGGTTTTCTGTACATCTGTTTGCTTGAAGTCTTCTTAATTTTAATGAAATTTTTTAAAAATAATGTGTGCATACAGTTTAACTGCTTTGCAGAATTTATGTTCATTGTTTTGTTCAGAATGAGATTTTTTTTTTTTTTTTTTTTTTTCAGTTTCACTCATTGCCAAATCATTAAAAAAGAAATTCACTATAAGATAGATCTTCTAAAACATTAAAAATTCATGCAAGAAATTAATTCTTTAAAAAAAGCCAACTTCAATTATATTTTGTAAGATTCAACAAGTTAAGAATGACTAATAATAAATTTAGATAATAACTCAATAAACACACAATGTGCTTAATAGGAATAAGACACTCATAGTGCAATTCAATGCATTCGAGTACAAAATATAAGAACACAAGCACCCTCATTGTGTTGAAAGTGTTATAGTTAGTATAGCTCAGAATGGTTAACTGCCCATCAGAAAAAATATGTTGCAAAATTTCACCAGTTGAATACAGCTCTTCATTATGCAAGAAAATAAATGTAACCAAAGCGTAATGTTGATCCAATTGCAAAAAACTGAAACTAAAATATTTTATCTTCTAAACTTATTACATTATATAAAAATATAGAAAATGAATGAAAATTTCATTAAAACTGTATACTAGTTAAGCTTAAAATGGCTAATTTGACCTAGAAGTTGTTTCAGTTCATTTCAGACTCTTTTAAATTACTCTGCTAGTCTAGTGATCTACTCAAATTGAGCTAATTCTATGTGTGTAACATTTAAAAATATAAAACCTTGTTAGTATAATACTTTGAAGCAAATATAAATACACAAATGACGACCAGCAACAGGCTCAGCGCCCGGCTAGGCTGGTCCTAGTCAATTTAGCAGTCCCCAATGAACATCAAGAACTTTCTTAAAAGTTTTTACCCCACTGCAATTATCCCATTAAACGCCGCTATATGAACCACATTAAAAATCTATAATATATTTATGTTTTTGATGTATGTTATGCATCTCTATTATTATGCAGTTGAAATTTAAAAAAAAACTGTAACCGTTCAAAAGTTATAGCATGTTCCCGTAACGGGAACTTTGGCGTCTTTGAGGGGAAAATGCTTCTCTGTTTCGGAAACGCCCACTTTTTCTTTTCTACCCTGTTTTAGAGGAATTGCGTTCAATGACATGAATAAATGTTATATATCATGTACTATTGGGAAGAAATTGTCGAAAAAAATTATTTAGTAGCAATAAGGTGCGTCTCATAAATATAAAGACACAAATATTTTTGAAATTACATTTCACTTAATCAGTATAAAAAAATTTAATTTTATGCCTCATGTTAATAACGATGAAATGTATATGTTATAGGGTTTTTAATTTAAATAAATAAATTTTCACTCGAATGATAAAAAAAAAAGAACAATTTACACTGTCTCATAAATATAAAGACAAATTTGAAACTGCTTCATATGCAAATTTTTTTCGAATGGGCGTGTACAAAACTAATGCGCACGCGCGGAAACACACCTTAAATACCCGAAACGAGCAAAGGTATTTGATTTATTTCAGTTGCAAAAATGCCGCGGAACGTTGAAATTTCTAGAGATGAGATTTGCAGAATACGTGCATTTAAAGCTAAAGGCTTGAAAGTTTCTGAAATATGTCAGAAAACTAGGAGAAGCAGAGCTGCAGTTTATAAAATTTTATCAGAAACTTATACATTAAATTCGAAACAGCGATCTGGCAGACCAAGAAAGACTACTGAAAGACTCGATCGCAAGATTATGCGATTTGTTTCGTCGCAAAAATTGTGACTCCGAGAAGTTTCTCAACGAGTTGATGGTGTGGTCTCAAAGGACACCGTACATCGTCGTATAAAAGAAAGCAAAAATATTGTGTATCGGCATATGCGCAGAATTCCTTTACTGAAAAAAGAACACAAGGAACAGAGGCTAGCCTGGGCGAAAGATCATATGCATTGGAAGGATGAGTGGATGCAAGTCATTTTTTCAGATGAAAAGAAATTTAACTTGGACGATCCAGATGGCTGGAATTCTTACTGGCACGATTTAAGACGTGAACCTCGAACTCTCTTCAGTAGGCAGAAAGGGGAAGGTTCTTTGATGGTTTGGGGTGCCTTCTCTTTTAATGGAACTACAGATATTGCTTTTCTGGAAGGTAAACAAAGATCTATAGACTATGTAGAAGTGCTCAATAGTCATTTGTTGCCAATTGCTGAAACTCTTGGTGGTCCGAATTATGTTTACCAACAAGATAATGAACCGATTCACACATCAAAACTCACGAAAAAATGGTTTGCTGATAACAATGTTAATGTCATGGTATGGCCCACACGTAGCCCTGACTTAAATCCAGTTGAGAATCTCTGGGGCATTCTCGTTCGTAGTGTATATGCATCTGGAAGACAGTTTTCAAACGTCCTTGAGTTGAGAAAAGAAATCGAACTAAGCTGGTTCAATATAAAGCCAGATTGCTTACAGAGCTTAGTAAAGAGCATGCCAGGTAGAATATTTGCTATCATTAATAAAAATGGATCTATTATTGGACGATAATTCAGAAGTATGTAAAATGTCTTTATATTTATGAGACGGCTAATTTGTTTCCATTTATCAGTTTTCGAGTTGAATTTATTTAAATTTAATTTAATTTAATATTAAATGTTTTGTCGGTAGAGGCTTTTTGTTATATGCATAAAAATATTTTTGAATACTGAATTATTAAAATATTATTTCAGAAATAACAGTGTCTTTATATTTATGAGACGCACCTTAGATTGCAGATTTGATGCTTTTCCTTGTATTCGGATTGGCTTTTGTAAGTTTTCGTTTTGAGCTGTAAGATTTGAAATTTTCACTCCATTTATCACTATTTTTGCTGCAATGATTTTTCTCAGGGTTAATTTTCCTTTTTTTCTCTGATCTAAGAGGGAAGATTACTTTTCCTTTTATATTTGAAATATCAGCTTCTCCATGTGTGTCTTCTGGAACATCCATATCAAGAATAGTGTCATTTTCCGCGGCATATTTTAAATTATGTTTTGATTTCTTGCTCTCATTACTGCATTCTTTTCGTACTCTGGTGAAATTTTCTTCCTTTTATTGGAATTTAAGGAACGTTTTTTCTTCTTTTCAATTTTTTTTAAAGTGATTCTTCGACTTCTCCACATACGTTCCGAGGAAAATCAGTGCTAAGAGTAATTTTGTTTTCAACGACACTTTCTTCATCTTTAGCAAGATTAGAATCAGGGGGTAAACATACAAATACTGCCTTCTGAATATTCATCCGAATCAAGCATTTCAAAATTATCGAAAACTTGTTGAACAGTTAAAAACTTAACAGGCATTTTTCATTTAGCATGAGTCCGATCTCTAAATATCATTTTTTCGAGCAGAATGAACGAGCAGTGAAACGAAAATGTTCAACTTTTTAGCATAAACCATTAGTAGTATTGCAAGTTTGTCGCGCCGCGAATTCCGCGATGTCTTTCGCGATTTTTAAAGCTTTTTCCTAAAAATCGTGAACTTGTTTTTTTAATTATTTACTAGCAAAATGTCCTAGTTTTCGGAATTTCAGAAAGCAAAGATAAAATCTGTGAGTACCCAATGTCTAAAAAGGCTCTAAACTTATGCCAAGAAAAAAAAATCAAAATTATTTTTTGGAAGCAGTAACAATAAACATAGACTTCGCCAATCAGCTTCAAAAAATTTTTAAATTATTCATTTATCCTAGTCAATACAAATATTTAAATGTTTTTAATGAAGTTAATTATTCCTCTATTTTTTCCAATATCTCGATGTTTGAGGATGGAGAACGATTTTCATTGCAGATATGCTATATTTATTATATTTGTGTTTTGCGAACATTTCATGAAATTTGCTGCGAATGTCCGCAAATTTCGGGCTCTTTTTTCCGCGACAAACTTGAAACCCTAACGTAAAGCAGCAGATACAAAACATTGATTGTTCTACGAATTCTTCTCCTAAAATTAAAGAAAAGGCACCTGTTTTGTGACGTAGTAAAACCCCCCTGTGTAGCAGCCTTCACTCGCAGACAAAAGAACGAAAAAAGGCTACCCTAGGACTGCCAAAGCTCCCATATCGGGAACAACAGATTTCAGCGTGTCTAGCATAGTTTTGAATGAACATATTCATTTCGGGTTTTGTGTCTGCTATTGCTTAAAATGTTGGCTCGAAATATGCAGTGTGCTCAAAAAAATTTAACAATTCATTTATTTTCTTTCTTTTAAGTTTTTACAACTTCGTGAAAAAAAGTAAAGTTCCATTTTTTGAAAATATCCAGAAAAATAGAAAAATGCGAAATATTACTCTGATTTTTTAAAATAATGTTCTCAATACTATAAATCTTTCCATGAAAAATATTGTTCATAAATAACTTCAAAACATTCTGAGAAAAAAAATTTAAATTAGATGTTCCCGCAACGGGAGCTTTGGCAGTTAATGGGTTAACAGTCGCTTCCGGTAAACTATTCCAACTGCTTACAATCCTATTGAACTAGTAATTTTTCCTAATTCCAAGATTAGCCTGAGATTTGAAAAGCTTAAAAGAATGACATCTGGTTCTGCTATCAGCACATAAATGTAGCCCATCAAAATTTCCCATTTTAATGAATTTAAACAACTGAATCATGTCCCCTCTAACTCTTCTTTGCTGAAGACTATATTGAGCCTTTTAAGCCTAACTTCATAATCTAAGTCTGTAAGACCACTTACCAACCTTGTATCCCTCCTTTGAACACTTTCCAATAAGGTAATATCCTTTTTTAGGTAAGGAGACCAAAACTGAACAGCATACTCCAAATGAGGTCTTACCAAACTTCTGTATAATGTCAATACAACTTCCTTAGACATGTTTGAAGTAGCGTTATTGATAAACCCAAGCATCCTGTTAGCCCTGTTACTTACTATCCTAACTATGACTAAACTTGAAGTCGTGACTAATCAATACTCCTAGATCGACAACTGTTTCTGCTTCACTAATGACTGAACCTTGTAAATAATAGCTTGCATGTTTATTCCCATGACCAAAATGAAGCACTTGACATTTCCCAATATTAAAAGACATACCCCACTCAATTGCCCACTTAGAAATTTGATTTAAATCCTCTTGAAGCTGATTGACTTGTTCTTCCGTGTCAACAATTCCCATGACTTTAACATCATCAGCAAAAGTATTGATGTTCCCAGAAATACTCTGAGTAATATTAATAAACATAATAAATAATACCGGCCCTAAAACTGAACCTTGTGGAACACAACTCAAAACATCAATCCACTGAGAATAATTGTCCTTCACTACTACAGTTTGTTTCCTCCTGGTCAGCCAATTTTTAACCCAAATTAAGGTTTTCCCACCAATACCAATGTAAGCAAGTTTGCTAAGAAGAGCTTCATGTGGTACTTTATTGAACGCTTTCTGAAAATCAATGTAAACAGCATCCACACACTTTTTATTATCTAATGCCATGGTAACCTTGTCCTAGAAATGCAATAAATTAGTTGTACATGATCTACCCTTCCTAAAACCATATTGAATTTCAGTCAACACTCCATTTGCCTCTAGGAAATTCACTATCTTGATTTTGATCCGAGTTTCAAAAATTTTAAAAATTACTGAAGTAAAGCTCACAGGCCTATAATTTCCTGCCTTAGCTTTAGACCCTTTCTTGAAGAGCGGAGTTATGTTTGCAGGTTCCAATCCACTGGCACAGTCCCTGAGTTGTATGAAGATATGAAAATAGTTAAAACAACATCCACTAATTTCCTCTGCGTGTTCTACTAAAATTTTAGGATAAATGTTATCAGGTCCTGGAGCCTTATTTGCTTTAATCTTTTTCAATTGAAACAAGACATCATCCTTAGAAAATATAAATTCCTCAAGCTATGTATTAGCTTGCGTCTCACTTAAGTTAACTGTTGAAATACAGTTTCTATTAAATACACTGGAAAAAAAAAATATTTAGAATATCAGCAATATACCCATCATTTTGAATTCAGTTCCCGTTCTCATCCACTAATGGGCCTACCTGAGTATCATGAGCTTTTCCTGAACTAGCATAAGCAAAAAATTTCTTAGGATTCCTTTCAATGTTATCTGCAAGCTTTTCCTCCAATTCCCTTTTCTTACTCCGTACCAAATACTTGAAAGTACATCTAGCCTAGCAATACAAAATCCTCGCAGCATATCAACCAGTCTATTTAAGTCTGACGTGTTACCTGTTATTGTATGGAAATAGAAATCTATCTATGGAGGAAAAAGAAGTTCAAAGACAATGTTTTCTGGAAAGTTGTCCCTGCGAAAACATCGGCCTTGCATCGGCTTTTAGATGTTTTTCAACGCCGATAGGCGGATGTGTTTCTAAAGTTAAGATCGGCCACCAATGCCGATGGCAACTTTGTTGAACAATCGGCAAGGCCGATGTATCGGTCGAGCCTTAATAATTATATTAATAAATTTTCTTTCAGGTTAAACTGATCATAGATGGTTTAACAGAAAAGTCTTTCAATTTTAAATACAAAAGGCTTGGAGTGAAAACTGTTAGCCCCTTTCATATTTTGCTTGGCCATTCTAAACTACAACTAAATGAAGAGTGGAGTAGCTCTTATTTAATAGGAAGCTTCATGCTGTTTAAAGGTAAACATGCCAAATTTTGCAACTAACATTTGGCTTAATTTATTAATTCAGATCATATTTATCATTTTATATGTTATTCTCACTAATCTATGTATTATTTATCCTCACCATTTATATGCTGAAAACTGAGTACAGCTTCTAGCTTTGGCCTTTCGAGAAATACATCTTAGCTCTTCACATTCTTGGAAGGGGGGGTTCTAATGCTAATTTTGTTGAACAATGTTCAAAAACTCTTATTTATTTTCTCTAAAATGTTGGATTAAAATATAGTCTTATAAAACTTAGATTTGTAATTACAGTAAAAGCTCTTTATTCGTGGGGTATATGTTCCATAAATATGCCGCGAATAGAGAAACCGTGAATACGGAATATTAATTTATATGGGATTGTAGGGGATACATTCCCAGGTGACAAAAAAAAAAAAAAAAACAAATACATAAAAAATCAATTTAATTGAAGTTTTTGAACATTTTTATTAATTATCTTGAGGTTTAGGCAATGGTTTGAAGAATTTTGTAATTTTCTCTTGCTTGGCACATTTTAAAAGCTCCTTCAATTCAGACTGATACGCAGCAGTCGCACTAGTAATTTGCCTCTTAAAAATAAGACTTCGTTCCATATACAGATCAGTGTTCATAAAGAAATTGCAAAGCTCATTTGCCATTCTTGAAATTTCACTAAGATTTTCCAAATTAAATGTCACGTTTCCAGTGCTTCTTGAAACCTCTTCTTCAATGGGCTGTGAATTTAACATTTCCTCCAAGTCGGTTTCAGTCAAATAATCTTCATCTTGCGATTCCAGCAATTCCTGAATGTCACTTGATTCTATCTGTTCAAACCCATCTCGTCCTATTCTATTCGCGATTTCGGCTATGTTTGCAGTCAAAGTTGGAACTCGCACAGATTCTTCGCCATTTTCCGCAGTCAGAGCAGGCCATAGTTTTTTCCAGTGTGACTTCAATGTGTGTGGCTTCAGTTCTTCCAATGATTCTTTTATGTTTACGATGCATTTTGCTATGTGAAATTTCTTCCAGCATTCCATAACATTCATATCAGGATTACATTCCATATTATCCAATATGATTTTGAAGGTTTGTCTAATGTAATAGAGCTTAAAGGCCTGGATTATTCCTTGGTCCATAGGTTGAAGCAAAGCCGTCGTGTTGGGAGGTAAAAATGTCACTTTTATATTTGGATGCAAAGTTTTAAGTTCGTGATGATGACCTGGAACTAGAAGTGCTTTAAAGTCTAAATTCTGTTTTTTTAAATAAGTTTCAACTTCAGAAACAAAACAATTCCGGAACCAGTCACAAAAAATAGCGCTTGTAACCCATGCTTTCTTATAGCACCCCTCCTATTATTTCCCTTTCTAAGCTGATCTTGGAAAATTATAAAAAAAATTTCATCAATGCTGCCGCGATGTATTTTCTTAATAAATTATTTCAACTTGAACTTCAACTATTGGGTTGGATACCTATTGGAATACTTTTATTATTATGCATGTACTTATTAGATCCGCGAATATAGGAATTGGGTCACATTTTTAAATCCGCGAATAGTGAAAACACGAATGAAGGAAGCGCGAATAAGGAGCTTTTACTGTACATATCTAAAAGGTGTTTTTTAATGCATGTAAAATTAATAATATGTATAAAAAAGAGGTTTTAAAATTTTTACTTTTATTTTTCGTACAGCCTTTTAACTTTTCCACACTACAACAAAAATAAAATTTTAAATATGAAAATTTTACAAATTGTTAAAAGTTACTTGCTTAATTTTTTGACCCAAAAGTAGAAGTGAAACATATCAATTTAGTAATTTAAAACTTTGAATGTATGTCCCCCATGCCATTCCACACTCCCACAAAAACAATTTCCAAAAAACAATTCTTTTTTATGTTCCACTGTATCCCATCATTTTAACATTTTTTTTTTGGGGGGGGGGGGGGGGAAAGGCTATGTATTCAATTCATTTATGGGTTAAAAATGTCAAAATATATATGCACATGTACAAAACATTCTATTTTTGAAAATCGGGGGGGGGGGGGGGTGATTGCCCTTTGCTAATTCTTCAAATACCAGGCCTGGATTTGTCCTTTGTATATTGTATATGTATGTTTGTGTTTGTATGTATGTTTATATATATATACCCCATGGCAGAAACACAGCGACAATTTCGCAGAACAGCAAGGTTTTCTTGCAGAAAATTTTTCATTTTTTGAAAAAAAAAGAAAACATCATATTTTTGGGAGAATTCACATGTTTATGCAAAATTACTGATATCGTTCTGCATAATCACTTTGTTTTTCTGCAGACAATGAGTCACTTTCTAACATCCTGGATTAGACAAAAGCACAAAAGTAGGCTATCATTTAGACGATTTTCAAAGCTCTCCATGCCCTACCTCTTTCTTTGCAGAAGTTAAAATCATTCCCTAATTTTCATTTTTGCACTTTCTGTTCTGTATTTGGCAGATAATTCGTAATGGCGTATAATAATCGTGCTGCATGTGCTTATCGATGCAATGAAAAATCATGTTTATACAAAAAATAGTATTAAATTTTTGCTCAGTATGCTTTTTAATGGTATCAATTAATAAAAGTGTGAAAAATATTGCAACCTGAAAGCAGATGCAGAAAGATTCCTGCATTATAACAGCAAAGTGTTAATATTATGCATGACACGTGGCATTAAAGAAACGCAAAAATAATCTGCAAACTCGATGTTTGTAGCTTGTAAAAGCCAAGTATATAAGTTATTTTGAACCCTAAAAGTAAAAAAAGTTTGAGTCTTTAGCGTTAAAAGGTTTAAAAATATCAAGTTTTGTAAAATGACGCCATTTATTATTTTCCACCCAAACATCAAATACGGATGAGAAACTTGAACATAATGAATGATGTATCCCCCTCTTGTGGCAGATTTATTTTACAAATATTTAATTGAGTAAATTTTTCATGAAATCGATCCAAAAGTTTACCCATTTTTATGAAACATAAAAAAAGAAAAAAAAAATTCCTCTAGTATACTTCGTATTTTTTAATATTTAGGAAATAATAATCAATATGAAAACCAATAACAGATGTTAAAAAGATTGTTGATCCATTACAACAATTCTTTAAAATTCCTAACATACTTTCCAGGTGCAAGCGAAGGAATGCGTATGTTCTGCAATCTTTTTGCATCCGCCATAAAAATCGGATTTTTCAAATTTCATCCATTTATTTTGTTTCTTTCCAAAGTAAATAAATGAAATTACTTTTTATTTTAATTGAATACTTAGTTTGAAAATACATATTTGTTTACGAAAGTGTTTAGTGGTGCGCTTTCAAATGGGATAAAATTAAAAATTAAATTGCTTTTTTTTTCTTTTTTTCTTTTTTCTTTACTCTTTAGGCTCTATAATATAGTCACAAGTAATCAAAAAACGTTAAACATAAAGTAAAAAAAAAAAAAAAAAAATGGTTAAGTTAGAAAAGTCATCGAAAATGAAAAGTTTCTAAATTTGTACCAAACTGTTTTTGCCTTATGACAGTGATAGTCAATTTGAAAGAAAGAAAGAAACCTATCTAATTGAATTGAAGATCTTTAGTAAACATGTTAAGCAATATTATATGAAGAAATGGAAATGTTGGTGAGTAGGAATAACCTCATAGATTATTTCGGAAACCATTTCCTGTAATCCTAGAGTTTATAAAATTTAATTGAACTAATTACACAATTTTTGAAAGATGTAAATATAGTTGGAATAAAAATTAATTACTTCCAAATTCAAAACCAAATGAGCAATTAGAATTGAAATTTGAAGGAATATTAATTGTTTAGAAAAATAGTAAATATTACTACTGGTAGCAAATTGGATAGACTTCAATTTTTTTTATATATAAAATTATGAAACTATTGTTCAATTCTATGAACATTTCACTATTACTACAATCACAATGATTGAACCTGAAATTATCTGATACAAACTCTTTGAGGCCGTGGAATCACTGCATTTAAAAAAGTTTTTATGCTGTAAAAGATTATTTTTTACCATAATAAACTAAACTAATCTGCTATAAAAACTAAAAAATCTGCTTCATTCTTTTTGACTCATTTATAGTTACTAATAGATTATTCAAAAACTAAAATATAAAATGCTCTGGTATGAGTTGCATGTGATCTGTAAAATAGAATAACTTAAATTTAAAAGAGGATTTGGCTTTCTTTTTTTGTTTATAGCTAGTTCTGTATTGAAATCTGCAATCCTTTTACAGCTTTGATATTAAGTCTTTATAGGGTGGGTGAATATTTTTATGTAATATTTTCAGTTAAATTTAAAATTGTTAATCATTATATTATGCATGAAAATGAATCGCCAATATAGCTTACGTAACTTATTTTTCTCCCTTGTGCCACTCAACTTTCAAAATTTACATTTGGCTAGGATTTAAAACTTTTAACAAAATGATTTGATTACATCATTTATGTACACATAGTAATTGCAACTATTTTGAATAAAATTAGAAGGCATGAAATAATTTATGAAAACATTGAACAAACTTTTAAAATGTGGAACACTCTTGCAGAAAGATTTAGGCATTGAAAAAGTTTGTCGCAAAAAGCATAACAAATTTGTGCCACAGGGTATATATATTAATTAATTAATTATTTATTTATTTATATACATCTATATATTTTTCAAGGGGATGTTTTGTGCAGAGATATTCTATTTTACCTTTCAAGCCTTGGACCTGATACAACTACCATTACTGAGTGTGCTGTAGGAAAATGTAATGTGTTTTTACCAGGCAGAGACAGTTATACCAGTACATGCTCAGATATTACTTCAGATGTTCAGATGGGTTTGAAAGTCCCATCTTTAGAAAAGCTACAAGTATTATTTTTTATTAAATATTTTTTAACTTTATCAAGTAAATGCAGTTTTTAAAACTATTTTCAGTTTTTATTTGGTTTTTATTCTTTGTTCATTATAATTAACTGAAAATTTAAAAACAGTTAGGGGTCATTTGTAAATGATGTTATGCTTCAAAAGGGGAGGGGGTTTCGAGGAATTGTGACAGTTTGTGACAAGGGGAGAAAAGGGGATAACAAGAAGTGTGGCATCAATACGTCATACATTTTAGTTTCTGTAAAAATATTTAAAATCAGCAAATTAAAGTTTTTAAACCCTTTATGAGGCAGTGGGACGTATGCTTCCCACCTAATTCATCAATTTATAGATGTTTATAGTAAGTTATTTTACCCTTTCTGATTGGTAGAGTCTTTCAAAGACATTCGGAAGCATATTTACCACCACATGCATCAATATTCCCATATTAGAATATTCGGGGCGGGGGGTATAAGAAATCATGTTAATCTTCTTTAATGTCCTATATGAATTTCTTCTTTGAAACAAACCAAAATCCGAAAAAAAAATTTCTTATATGCCATTTTTCTTAAATTGCCACAAAAAAATGGCCTTATAAAGAATTACAAATTTTTTTGATGTTCACATAAATTGTTTCCCAGATACTGCAGAAAAGTTATGGACCGGCATTGGAAGCATACGTGCAAAATTTTAAATGCACTTTTTACTACTTTTGCCTAATTTCAAAAATTTGCAGCACAAAGGGGTGCCGGAAGATAGTCATTTATTTATTTTTAATTTTGAACGTATCTTCGTTTCCTCATTTCCGACTTTTTTCGCGTTTGTGAGAATAAAAGAGTCAATGACTTGAAGATTTACTAAAATTTAAAATTTGCATCATTTTCGTCTATTGTCATATATAAACTCCAAAGTGCAGGGATGCACGAACTTTTTTGGGTGAAGGGCCAAAAAATTAGAAAGTATCAGGTTGGGGGCCAAAGTAGCGTAATGTTTTATTCATAAAAATATAGGGTGTATTTCAATTTTTATTGAGAGGTAATATGTACAAAATCGATGTATTAATAATTACTATACTCGGGAACAGATTATTAAATAAAAGTTTTAAAAAATTAATGTACATGAATTCAAACAAAATGAGGTATAAGATTTCTAAACAATTAATTGCACAACATTTATATATGTATCAATGAAGTGATTGGTCAAATGGCAAAAAAGAGGAATACTAAATTTTTTTACAAAAATGTGTGCAAATTATGAAAATGAAACAAATGGAAAATAAAAAGGTAATTTAAACTTAGAAAAGCACAGTATTATTCTCTACATTATAACTTTCTTTATAATTTAGATAATTTTTCTTTGACATTTTATAATGTAAAATTTAAAATATAATTAAGAGTTAAAATGAAAAATGAATTAAAAGTGCGAATATAAATACAGCAAAATAAACACACATATATTAAATAGCAAAATCCAAATGCTGTGAGTCTGTACATCACGTTAAGCCCTTGCAATTCAGAATTACTACTAGTCAATTTGGCTAGTAGAATTGTTTTTTTAACTAACCATTTGCAAAATCTTATTAGTTAAATTGGCATAGTAATATTAAATTTATACATTGCTACATGGGCAATAAAAAAAAAGATAAACTGATTCCTTTATCAAAAATCAACATATCATTATTTTGTTCCATGGCATATAATTAAATTTAAATCCTTTAATCACTAGATTTCCTGCAGGTTAGAAATTGATCTTTGTGAATTCTGAAAATTAATGTTTATTTAATAGATTTTTATTCATTCATTACTACTAGTCAATTTGGCTAGTAGAATTGTTCTTTTAACTAACCATTTACAAAAAAAATCTTATTAGTTAAATTGGCATAGTAATACAGTACAAAACCTCTTATCTGGGAACCAGAAAACGGGGAATTTTTTTGTGAATTTCCCGCCATTTTTGAAAAGTTCGCGTTTTTTTTTATCATTTAGTAAAAATACGAATTTTTTTAAATGCCTTTATAAAAACGCATTTTTCCGTTACAAGTAACATATTCAGTGTGTGTAAGTCGAACAATTTAGTCTAAAAACGATGGTTTTTTAGGGGGGGGGGGGGGTTCAACTTGCAGATGGAAATTTAAAAAAAAAATCTCCAACAATACTTGAGAAAAATCAGACCTTTTCTCTATTTTATTTCAATAATTAAACATGAAAGAAATAAGTAATTAGATTCTTATACATTTATTTAATTGTCTCTTTTGTATTCGAAGACGAATTGCAACAAAAGTCGGACTATACGAAAGCTCGGAAAATTTCTAATACGGCAGATTCGCGAATTTTCCGCAATAGCTGATTTGGTGAAAATTAAACCTCGTTTATTTTTGTTTTATGTATTTGTTTATTTATTTAAGAGCTGCAATAAGAATTTAAAATTGATATTAGGGCAACAAAATTGCAACTGTGAAAATGAATTTGATAGGAAATGTTATTTTTTTTTAAATTCTCACCACTTAATTCAAAAGTAAAAATTAATTTCGGTAACTTACTACTTTATTTGGTTTAAGCCTTTAACATTGTAGACAGTAAAAGTCAGCTAAGTTGCGACGTACCTCCCGACTCGCAAATCTTTCTCAAACTGATTAGTTGGCTAAATCCGCCACTTGGGGGCGTTGCCGGTTTTCCCGATCGAGAATTTTCTCGAATGCACATCACGTGTCATCGACGCATGTGCGTACACGTGCTCAGCGGTATACGCAAATCACCCTCCGGTATTTAAGCGTAGTGCTCGCTTGCTTCTCTCTCTTAATCCTTTTAGAACTTCTCTTGAGACGTTCGCTCAGAGAGCGAGCGGGAAGTTGACGTTTTTACCCGGTGAGATGGACCATGTGCCTTAGAATACTTTCTTAGGGATAGTTGTTTCTTGAGCTGCATCGACTTTGTGTGAAATGCCCGATAGTTAAATTTTATTCATAAAATATAAAAATCTAGTCAACTTTATTTTTTTTTACGAATGGCTTTAGGTAATATTTTTAACGTTGTATTGTAAAGTTATTGAAATATTTTTCGTAAATAAATCTCTGCTATTCTTTTAAGAATTGTATTAGCTTCGAATTATTTCTTAGCAAAAAATAATGGGTCCTTTAGAAGGGATAATGGCCCATCAGAATTCTTTATTAAAATCGAGTTCGCAAAAGCGAAGTCATTTACACAAGTATGAAATTTGCGCGTTTCTGCATGTAAACATGCTTCTTACATTTTGTTTTCCACCTTTTTGAAATCATTTATTGCTGTAAAAATGATTGATGATCAGATTTTACAAAATTAATAATTTGATGGACAAGATGTCTGATTCGGAAAGCGTCCAAATAGTGCTACACCCGAGCAATGACAAAGAGCAAGATAGCGATGAAGAAAAAAATAATGGCATTTTGCCTGCTATGTCTAATGATCATTGCTTTGAATTAACTAAAGAAATTATAGCATGAATGTGACAAAATTCTTTTATAGACAAAATAACACACATAATGGCGGTTCGAAAAATCCAGCAATCGAATTTTTGACCATTTCCCGATAAGCTATTGTTCTGAAACTTTACATATAGCTTAGAACCGTATGACAATGCAATATTCTACCACTTTTATCATGATTTGATTAGTTTCTGAAGTATTTCCAATAAAATAAAATTAAATATGGCGATTAGTTCCGAAAATTGCAAACAAAATTCAGTAGCGGCGCTGCAATCGTATTTTTTTACTGCGATTTTTCATAAGCTTTTTTTATAATTATTTTTTCTTTCGTTTTTTAATTTTATTATGATTATTCTTTTTTATCAATTATATTAGCGGGCCAATTAAAAAGGCTCGCCGGGCCAATTTTGGCCCACGGGCCATAGTTTGTGCATCCCTGTCAAAGTGGATCCGGAACACATTTATTGATTTTCAAGTTTTGTACTCACACTAACCATACTTATTTTTCAACCTATCTGTGCTTTATCATAAAGAGAAACTTGAAAATATAAATTTTAATTCTGTAAATTTCGATTAACTTTTGGCCAATTTTGTATGGGAAATTTTATTGTTTCCTTTTGTTACTGACCACAACAGTTCGGTAGGAGCAAAAGGTTGAGAACCACTGATATAGATGATATATGCAAGATAAACATGTACGAGGTGTGTCTAAAAAGTTTGGTGAATGGTCTCATAAGTGGGTATTCAAAGTTTGATAGAAGCACGCGTGCCTGTGTAGACACGCACGGACATGTCTGGACCTGGCCTCTGTCGGTACTAGCGCAAAGCTTGTACTGCAGTGCTTATTGCATTCAGTCTAATTGAGTGACCCGAGTAGTATGCGTCATGGAGCTACGACACAACATTAAGTTCTGCTTTAAATTGGGTAAAACGGTGACAGAAACCCATGAGATGTTGGTGCAGGTGTACGGGCAGGATGCTGTGAGTAGGAAATGTGTGTATGATTGGTTTGTACGCTTCCGCGCTGGTAAGGAATCTGTGGAGGACGAACCACGTTCAGGCCGGCCATCCACAAGCAGGACACCAGAAAACACTGAACGTGTGCAAGAGATGCTAACAAAAGATTGGCGATTGACTCTGCGATTAATAGCAGAAGAATTGGGTATTAGCAAAGACACAGTAGGGACCATCATCCATGAAGAATTGGGCAAACAGAAGATTTGTTCACGATTTGTGCCGCACATGCTAACAGATGATCAAAACCAAGACGTTTTGAGATGTGTGGCGATTTCATTGACATGTGTGACAGGTATCCTACCTTTCTGGGTTCCATTGTTACAGGAGACAAGTCTTGGTGTTATCAGTACGACCCCGAAACGAAAAGACAATCGATGGAATGGCGATCACCTTCTTCCCCGCGACAAACAAAATGCCGTGCGGTAAAATCCAAAGTTAAGACCATGTTAATCACATTTTTCGACAAAGAAGGAATCATCCATAAGGAATTCGTTCCTGCTGGCCAAACGGTGAATGCCGCATTCTACTTGGAGGTTCTCAAACGTTTGTTAAAGCGCATCCGGCGAGTTAGGCCACAGATGTCAGACCGGAAATTGGGTGTTACAGCACGACAATGCACCAGCGCATACCAGCATCATGGTACGACAATTTTTGACTCAGAGTGGCGTGACAGTTTTGCAACATCCACCGTACTCTCCAGATCTGGCGCCTGCTGATTTTTTTTTGTTTCCACGTCTTAAGACTGTCCTAAAGGAATCACGGTTTGAGGACGTCGAGGAGGTTCAGAACCAAGTGACGTCTATTATGAGAACAATTCCACATCAAGACTTCTCCAATAGTTTTCAAGCGTTATACGAACGTTGTTAGAAGTGTGTTGTGGCTGGTGGAGAGTATTTTGAAGGTCAATAAATGTACTTACAATTAACATTCTGTTTTTATGTTTTTATCATACCATTCACCGAACTTTTTAGACACACCTCGTATATATATATGTGTGTGTGACAGTTTATTTCTCTCTCATCACACACACGCACACATACATTTTATTAAACATGCATTTTATTTTCATTCTTTTCAACTTATGCAAGACATTTAATTGTCATAGGTATCAAAATATTTTCTGACTTTATAGTTCAAACAAAAATAGCTAATTTGAAATGAATAAGTTACAAAAAAGGAGATCATTATTAAAAATTTCTTTGCAGTATATTCAAGGGTTTCATTTTAAATTTAATACTATTTAAATTTAAATAGTAACTAGTAAAGTAGGATAAGTATAAAGAGGAAGAAAAAGGTCTATTGCCTCAAAACTAGAGTTTAGTTTCTAATATATATATATATGTATATATATATGGGTGTAGGAAACCTATGGTCTTTAGAACTGATTTTCAAATGCAGATAGTCCAAATTCTGTAAAATATGTAGAAATTCATGTGAAATTGAAAAGAAGTGCAAGATCTGAGCTGCCATGCAAATTAAGCCCTTCTCAAAATGCATCGAAGTGTAACAAAAAATGAACAGAAATCTCACACTGCGGCTTTTCCAGGCTTATTCTCCAAACTTTCCTAAAATTCTACATATTAATCTTATGTATATTTTTCTTCTTCTTTTTTTTTTTTTTTTGAAGGCAGGGAGTAGGGAGAGGGTGGAATTACCAGACATAATGTTCTATTTCAAGATTGTTTTACCAGATGTTTTCTTTTTTTGATTATGAGCTTTTTGAAATATTAAAATGAAAAGTAATTAAAAAGCCAGTTGCCATTGTGAAAGTTCCAACGACATGTGTTTTTTACTTTTTTTTTTGTTTTGTTAAGGCATTAAAATAAAGGTTATATAGAAGTAATTTGCATTCTGCAGCTTCACTTTAATGCGAAATGGATAAGCCTTTACTGTATTCATCTAATAAACTCTTCTACAATACCATTTAAGAATCATAATTGTTGTTATTGTAACTTTTTCTGTTTTGGTCTTAAACAATGTTTTTTTACTTGTGTCATTATCATGAAATAAACTCTTTTAAATTATGAAGCATAAATAAGGTGCATGTTGATATTCTAGCATTCTTTGTTGTGTTCCTATACTCCTGAAAACATTGACTTCTACTTTGTGTATCCTACAATTACAAGGCGTTTTTTATCGAGAATTTCTGTATCCAAAACCAGTTCATCAAAGTAAGTTTATCTACAGTTTTTGACACATTTTTTTGTTTTGAAAGGATTATAGCTTTTTGTGGATTCAGTTACTATTGTGTTGTTCATCAGTCCACTTGCTTTAGGAGCCTGTTTTTTTAACGTGTTAATATTCAAAGCCAAATAATTAGTGAACCTCCATATTACTGAATACTAAACAATAGCTAAACAGCAACCTATTAAAGTACCTATTACATCTGTAATTGCTTTTGAAGGGAAATAGACTTCTTTTGCGATTCATCATTAGTTTCTTTCCTCTGGTTACTTACATGAGAAGGGTAAAATTCTCATATAGCTCATTTTTGCCTACTTTCTTGTAAAAATCAAAATCAAAATAATAATAATATTAATAGATGTATTAAACTAGGTAATACATCAGTGCTCATTAAAAATATCACTAAAAATTGTAAGTAATAAAAAAAGTAAGTAATAAATTTAATACTTTCAATGAATCTTCAATTTTTTTTTAATTTGGAAGTAGCTTATGCGATGGAAAATGTCAATTTGCTAGGTTCTCAGAGGCCTGTAAAAAACTTTAAGATCTTAAATTATGAAGCTTTTTAGGAACCCTTCTGGGATCAAAATTATTTTTAAAAAACTAATAGTGTTAAAAAATGAAAAATCTAAATGAAGTTTTAGTTTGTCTGAATACATTTTTAGGACCCACCTTCATCAAAAGGTAGAGAAAAATTTGGGATAAAAAAAATATATATATCTATAGAGTTACCACTATCAAGGAACTTATGACATTCTGAATATTACCTATTGTACAAAAAAAGCTGCAAGCAATTTGTTTTCATGCAAATGACTGGGATATTAATCTTTTGCTTTATTTTTAATTAACATTATTATTATTAAAATAATCCTTTTTTTCCCTTTTGTTTGGTAAAGATTAAATGTCAAAACATTTTTGTAATGAAGTAAACAAATGTCATTTCATTACATTTTTAATCATTTTTGTTGTGTTTCTGTGAAAAATAAAAAGGATTCTTTTTTTAATTTCTAATGGCTGATTCATAAACAGTTACAGCAGATGCAGATGTTAGGAACAAAAGGAACAGAAAATGAATTTAAAAAAAAAAAAAGCTGTAACGACAGTTTATTAATCTAACATGGTCACTGGCCTCTCAATCAGCCAGAGAAATCTGGCGAAGCGCAAGGCAGTGAAGCAGGGGTCTAGCATCCATATCCTCGCCAAGACTGCATAGGGTGCATGCTGGAGAAGACTCAATTTTGAATTTAAAGAGGTGTTTTTTCAATCAGTCGTGTCCGATGCCCAGGCGGAATTCGGCGACTGCCCTGTGTCTCGGGCCTTTACATAAAGTCAAAATGGCATCCTTCCACGGCTCCAGGGATACACGGTTAAAAAGATCCCAAGGTGATGTCGACAGCTTAATATGTCCTGTGTTACGGGATTTTTTTCAGAATTGATAGCCATAAGAGCAGCTCTCGAATCACAAAGGATAAACTGCTCTTGAAAATTTATTATTCAGATGGCAGTGAAGTTGGCGTAGTGCTGTATGGATTGCAGCAAGTCAAATGCATTGCTTTGCCCCACTGGGACATAAAATGAAAAAATTTGGGAGAAAACTCTGGCACCTGCACTAGGGGCTACCACATAGAAGGGAACCATCGGTATAGATCCGTAGCCACTCTGGTTCAGGGTAAAAGATGTTTAATGGTTCGAGAGCCAGGCATTTCATAATGGTAGGGTCCGTATTACTTTTAGTTACTTGTTGACACAGGTCAAGATTTATCCGTGCAGGTCTCGGATTTGATGGGTTGTGTGGTGTAAAGTAAAAATAAGAAGTATTATGTTAAAATTATGTTTACTTTATTTATTTCCTTTTATTTGTTCAATTTTGAAATTGTGTATTAAGAGCTTTTATTGTTGTAAATAAATTTTATAGTTCTACCTTTTTTTTTTCTTTTTTTCCTGTGTTTATGTATGTACATATTGAACTAGTTTTGCTTTTACAAATTTCTTATTGGAAAGGCTTTATAGTATCATCTAATTGAAATCTGCGTGAAAAATTGAGAAAATGAATTTGATACTGATTTTATAACAATTTGTGGTTTTCTTTTTGAATTTAAAACTTCTGTTTTGATTTAAAATCAATGTTTTAACCAGTGAAAAGTAACATATGAAAGAAAATCCAGCCAAAGATCCGAGACCAATAATGTTTAAAAATTGGTGTTTATAAATAGAAATTTAGGCTCGTTGAGCTTTGGATGAACATCTTATCTTATTGCAAATGCCATCCTTGAATAAATATATCAAATACATTCAGTTTTCCACCTCTTTTAAATTTTTTTATCGTCTTTTTTTTTATTTGTATTTATTTCAAAAATTATTGAATTGGTAAGATAGTTTTTTAATGTATTTCAGCTTACTGGGTCCTCAGGGTTGGCCTTACCAAAAAGAACCTATAACTGCTTCAATATTTTCTTCTGCAAATGTTCAAAATATTAAGCACAGAGGTTTCCTGTATGCTGTTCAGCGTGTTGGCGGAATTTCTGTAATTCTTTTTCTTTTTGCTTATGTAAGTTTGATAGTTTCTTCTTTCTTATTTTATTTATTTATTGTTATCAATTTTCGATGCAATTTGACTTTTAATGCTTGAAATAATTTCTTAACAGAGACTCCAACTACTGCGGTTTATCTGTAGTTTCTACGGAATTTCATCCTTTTACATTGCGCTATGCAAATGATAATCCATTCTACGGAAAATTCTGATTCTGATCGTTTCCTGATTTTAAACAACGTAATTTATTTTTAAAAAATGCTTTACAATTAAATTAAAAATGAAGAATTTCGTAATCAATCTGAAAGCTGGGGAAGAAAATAAATAGAAAATTAAAAATTACACCTTGAAAATGTTGGCATTCAGCCCAAATTTCTCACTACTTATCTCTTATAAGATTCTTAAACTTAAATCACTTAATACTTTTAACGTGACTTTTTTATGAACTTTAAGCAAAACGTTTGGAGTTACGTCATGTGACCAAACGTACAAAGCAATGACGCACCCCCGTTCTCCAATGTACCAATCCGCCAAATTAGCAAAAATAGTATGAGGCTTGGTGGATCTGGCAGGGGAGCGGGGTATATAAGCGCATGCTTTGAGACCAGGGTTCGTTGATTTAAATCAGCCTGATTTAAATCATGATTTAAACCACAATTTAAATCAAGTGATTTTTTTAAAAAAGTCATTGATTTAAATCAAGTGTTTTTTTTTTCTTCAACAAAATCATTTGTTTTGCAATGTTAGAAAGTGTTGTAAAAATGAAATATGTTGCAATTACAACCACTGTTTCAAACAAAACTTCCTAGCTCCACCTGTCTGTATATAACATATTTCATGTTTAGAACTAATTAATGTTTTTAATTTTACAATATTACTCTTATTCTTCAAGCCTCTTAACAGCAAAGCATAATTCATCCAATCATTCAAATTAGAATTCATAATAATCATAAACCATTCTGTGTTTTTTATCTTAAAAATAGTATTTTAGATCAATTTAATAAAAAGCCACACAATGAATAATTCAGAATGATAGTGTTTAAAACAACAATTGATAGAATTTAGAATATGTATCCTTAAAGTTTCATCCATGTTGTCTAATAGCTTAAGGCTTTTTCCTTCTAAAATTTTTATCATAGAAGTTTTCAATAAAGATATTTGATTAAAACAAAAAGTTTCAGTTTTTAGTAATGGTGTGAGCATATGATTTTACTAAATGGGTAAAAATATTGCGGGCTTTTTCATTTATAAAATAGAAAAATGATTAAAGTATACTCAATGTAAGAGTTAAGTACACACAATTGTTACTTTTTTCAGCTTTCAGCAGCAAAATAATTCAGATTAATTTGTTCATTTTTTCTGTACTTCTGAGTTTACTATTATTCCTGGTAGGTTAAGTTTCATTTGAGTCATGCATTTGTATTAAAATTTGTTTATCATTATTTTTATTATAAAAAAATTTTATTGCTGTGAAAATAGCTTAAAGTGTGTTTTTACATATTGATTAACGTGCCATATTGTTTCTATGAATGTAACGTAATGAATATCCAAAATATTTAAGGTCTTTTTTATAAAATCCAAAAAAAATCCGATTTAAATCAAAGAAATCTAATTTTTAGAATTTTTTTTAATATGTCAAAAAAAATCACGAACCCTGCTCGAGACTCAACTTGTGTACTTGCTCGCTTGTTCGCTTACCGTGTTGCTCGCTTCGGGAGCTTGTCTTGTTAAGGCCAAAAGTATCTGCAGATAGCTGCCATGCTCGGTATTTGTTTTTTTTTTTTAATTTGATGTTTTATTAGCTTCTAAGAATGTGTTAGCTGTTTTTCTGGTAGCCTCAGTCAAAATCTTTGTTCGTTTGTTATAATGTTTTTAGTGAATCCATGTTATTTTAAGTTTAATTTAATGTAATGTGCTGAAACCAATAAACATTGGTTGATTTTATCTTTTATCAGTTTTCCTTCTTGTCCTCACTATGAGTACTCTGCATTTTTAGAAGAAATATTTAAGACTTCCTTTATATCAAAAATTACAGCAAAACCACTTTACGCCTCTGTCACTTTATACCAAACACGAACTTCACGGCGCATGCGCATCACTGTTTTGAATTCAGTGCATGCCGCATGTATATGTTGTTTTGATTCTGAACCAAAGACTTTGGAATGTTAGGAGTTTTTTAAATCTTTTCCTTTTTGTTCATTTTGATAATTTTAAAGGTGGATTGAAAAAGTTTTTACGTTTCCTTTTTTTACTTTGGCAGTGCTGTAGTATCATTTTGTGACTGATCAAAACTAACAGCGTTAAACAAACTGTGGAATGCAGCTGATTCATCGTCTAAAACAATGAAGAGTCTTCAAAATTTTATGAAATTGTATGCAAAAGAATTTTTTTTGTTTGTAAAAATCAAATTTATTCGAAAATATGGCATTTTGCACATTCTGACTAATGTTGGCTGGTTTTATTTCATTCGAAAACTTCTATTTATTTTTAAACCTTGATTCATGTACATCAAAAACTATATTTTTGTTTTTGCTTTTAAAAACTTTTCAGTCTGAATTTCTTTTTAATTTATTTTAAAATAAACTTTTCTTTTTGAGGGATTAAAAATTTTAGCTATGTATTTTAAAATTATATTTCCACATTAAGAATTGCTGCTTATTATTTTTAAATTTATAAAAATCTAATTTTTATAAAACTACTGAAATTTTTTTTAAACTACTGAAAATTTCCATGGTCACTACTGAAATTGGTAACAAGAGGTTGGAGTGTCTGCCTTAATTAAGATCAATATAACTTTTTTGTTTGTTTATATTCCTGTTCACTTATTAATCTTTTTATACTTAGCTATTTTCTATAATGAATGCTTATAATAAATTAGTTTCTTTTCATTGTAGGTTTTGGAGCATAGTAAAGAACAAAAAAATATTTGTGATGCATTGAATATTCTTTTGATGATAATTAACAGAGATGCCATCTGCTTCGAAGATTTCATCCAAATTAAGGGCTTTGAGCTTTTAAGTCAGATGATTATGAACTGCAGCAGTGGATTATTCAATGATTTATTACCGGTGAGAGTACTTCTTATGCGCTTGAATAAAGCCATACCAGAAATTACTTACAAAATGGGTTCTTTTTTCCCCCAAAAATTTCTACAAAAAGTAATACACCAAAATTTCCTGAATGTCATGATTTCCATCTTCAAGACATGTCATCTACAATCAATATTCATTTTGAATTAAATATAAAATTTGTCATTTTTTGGAAAAAAACAAGGGATAATAAACGTTAATTTAGTTTCCAAGAAAAAGGAATACATTGTATTGGATTTTAGGGGTGTTCTCAATCCCCAAAACCACCATCATGATTTAAGTGATTTTGAATATAACTGATCCAATGTAATAAATCTGTCATGCCTTGAAAATCAAGCTTCTTTTTTGTCACAAAATTTACAAATTTTCTTGTAACCATTTGTTTGTAAATTTTTGAATTCGTTCTCAGCTTTATAGCATTTTACTTTTTCTTCACTATAAAGAAAGAAGAAGAAAGAGCTCCTGAGTAAACAGCATGAGAATTGAAAAAATCTAATATTAAAATGAATTGTTTCCAAAGTATTTTATGAATGCAAATTTTAAATAGGTATCAAAACTTAAGGAATTTTACCACTACTTTAGTTTTGTCCTATTTTCCGTCTTTCACTCCCCCCCCCCCCTGTACTATGGATTTTCTTTGTGAGCATTTAGTTTCTAATTACAGGGAAAGGAAGGAGCAGATTAATGCATGTCCTACCCACCAGCAGTTGTTTTATTTTCTTTTGTTTGGTTGCTACAAAATGTTGCTTTGTTCCCTCTTTTCTTATTTTTATTTATCTCTAGCTGACATACACGGCATTGCGGGGGATAATATAGCATCATTTGCAAGCCAAGTGACACCTGCCCAAAACTCTGTTGTAAATGTATAAGGAAAATTGTCTTAAAAAACCCAAGTAGAAGATGGGCAACAGTCCTTAAAAATCCCATTTAAAGAGTAAAACTCATTAAAAGTCATGATTGCATTAGAAACAGCTGCCTTAAAAATTCCTTTTAGGCACCATAAAAAGGCACATTAAAATGCTAATAACAGTTCATAAAAATTGCCATTAGAGTAAGGACAACAGTAATTAAAATACACATATACATCACTATAATTGTTTGAAAATGATATCAAGAGTCCGTAAAAATCCTAATTACAATATAGATAACACTACATTTAAAGATTCTCATCAGAGTGAGAGCAGTATTTTCTTTAAAAATACCCATCAGATGAAGAACAATGGTCCCTGAATATTTCTGCTGCAATAAAGAAAGCATTCCTTCAAACGCCCCATTGGCATAAAGACAACTAATCCTAAATTCTCTAATCGAGTAAGAACATTAGTCCCAAAAAATTTCCATTAGAATAAAGATGTCAGTGACTAAAAATATGGATTTGACTACAGACCTTTAAAAGCTGTTGTTCCTAAAATTACTTTTATTTGACTTATTTCTCTGTTTTTAATTTTTTAGGTGTTCCTTGACAACTGCATTGCCCAAAATTTCATGAGCAATGAAAAAGGAAAAAATGCATCCCTCATGAAAGTTGAAAACAGTGTTGTTATCACAAATCCGTACATATTTTTTCTAATGTTGAAGTCAATATCATATTCAAAGAATGCTCCTGAGACCGTCTTAACTGAACTGTTCTCTGTTTTAGATCTTCTACTTAATCCTAAGCATTCTAATGTAATTGTTAATGTGGAAAAAATGAATGCAATGAAGGTGTTGGATACATTGCTTTGGTTGCAAAAGGTCAGTTGTATTTAATGTGGTCTGTTTCATTTTATTCTTATTAATACAGATTTTCTTTCTAAAGCTGTCATTGTAATGTTTGTCAGAGGGAGTAATATTTGTGCAATTTCATCTTTTTCTTTGTGTATCAAGAGGGCCATAAGTGTAAAGGGTAAATTTCAACAAAAAGATAAAATAGCTAACTAGAAGACAAACATAATGTAAAAGGAAAGAAAAAGCAAAGCTGTACAAAATTTTAAATGCAGTTTTTAAGCATGATATTATGCCTTCTGTACTTTTATACCCTTCTGTACTTTTATTATTGTGTACAGGGGAAGGAGACGATTCCCATATTGTCTACTAAAATTTTGCCAAATGAGAACTTTAATCCATGTGCAACTCTTACTATTTTACTGTTTGCAAGAAATATGAAAAAAATTAGATGATTATTGTTAGTGCTATTGAAACTCTTAATAAAGGAGAAATATTATTCTCTAAAAATTTTGCATCTTTGAAATGTCCAATTCAATTGACATTTTTGATTAGTAAATTATTTGCAAGTTTTACAAATAATTTTTTTGTGTGTAAATTAGTAGGAAATCAAATAATGGAAATGTCTTTGCCTTTCAGCAGAATTACGTCTTGCTTGAAAACCACTCTCTTCCTCATGTTGTTAATAAGATGATTCCTGTCATAATAGAGAAGCTGTTGTGTTACAAATTTAATTCTTCAGCATTACAAAATATATCACACTTTTTATTACTAATGCGCAATGCTAACTATGCTTTTGTGTGTCATTCAAGACCAGCATTCTTTTATCTTTATCCGTTCGAAAATCTGAGTAAGTCTAATATTGTTATTTTTTATTTTTCTTTCTAATTATCTTTTTAAAAATGATCCTTGAATGTAAGAATTGTGGAATGTGCTTAGTTTACTGTGCTTTGATATAAATGTACTTTGTAGTCTTAACTTATTAAAAATTGGGATATCTCCAAATGTACAAAAATTTAATAGAGCGCTGTTTAAAAAGTTTTATGCAAATTTTTTAAACCTCAATTTCAAAGTAAATATATAAGTAATAATTGCATATTGTTACATCATGTTATGTTATTGTTTTGAACTGACAACTGTTACAAGCTTAATTGAATATTAGATAAATGAAGACTCTTTGGTTAACCTATTTACACTGTATATTACACTAAACTGTTTACAATGAACAATTGTTTGCAAGACTTTATTTCCAATATTCTTAATTATGTACAGTACTGCTCTCAATACTGCAATAATTTCTAGTAAACCTACTCATAATGAAATTGTAGATTTATCTAAATCAGGCACAATTTAATTGCATCTGATCTTTCAATCTTATATAACACCTTGCTTAGGGTGTCCCAAAAAAAAAAACCAACTTTCAAATATTTGCACTCTCACCCCCTAACAAGTTTCCTTTAGGGAACATAAGATCCCTGGTAAAATTTTAAAACTCTACAAAAATATTTAGAGGTCCCCCAAGAAAATTGAATTTTTTAAAAATGATTGAAATTTAACTATGTTTTGCATTAAACAAATATCAAGTAACATCGTTCAGGAGTATTCAAAATGGTACAAAATGTGTGTCCAATTTTCAACATGTTAAAGAGATATATACACATTTCAGCAATATATAATAAACAATATTAAATTTAATTGAAAATGCATAATGTCAATAAAAACACAAAGTTTAACATATTTACATCTACTTTGAAACATACAAAAGAAGTAACTATTAAAAACATTTTGACAATTGCACTATGGGAGCAGTTTGTAACTGATCTGAAATAAATGTTTTCAAACTATCAGGTGCTGCACTATAGGTGTTTTTTGATATTTTGGTTCGTGGTGATTAAGTTTGGGCATTTTTCTTAAATCTCTTAAAAATACTTATGTCGGGTGCAGTAGATGGCCCCAGGCATACACTAAATACATCTGACAGTAATACTTTAAACATATGATGTCTGCAGGACAACCATAAAAGATTTTGACCTATTTTTCTTTCAAGAATAGAACATGCTCAATTTAATTTCCTAGTATTTGGAGATGTTGTATCAAAGCTCATACCAACGACTAAAGACTCGCATTTCCATAAGTGTAATTGCTGCAAAATAGTATTAGCTATTTCAACACCTGTTCCAGATGGCAATGTAGGAGCACACAAGAGCTTAGTATTTTCATCAGAGACGAAACTATTACTGGTAAACGATTAATCTGACCAGTTTCATCAAACGGCAAGTCAGGTAACAACTTTTCACCCCAAGGTACTACAGACATAGATGTTTTAAACTGTTTGTATTTGCTCAGAAGCCAAATGATGGAATTGCTGACATTCTCAATGAACCATACTTTTTGATAACATGGCAGATTTTAGCATCTTCTTAGAAGAAGTTGATGCTATTACATTCTTCTTCATTTGTTATTGATGCCATTAGCACAGTAGACATCCGAATACTTATGTTACTTCTATCTAATACAGCAGCAAGTTTTGAGGTAATTGCTGATCTATGCCTGGGTGTATTTCCAGTTTTTGAGAAATATTCATCATTTTTTATTTCTTGTAACTTATGTCTAAACTCACTTTCATTTTCTATTGCTTCCACATCAACTCAGCATTGTTATCAATGGAACATTACGCTGTTGTGAAATAAACAGTCGACTCATGAGATGTAGTGAGCATGCCAACTTCCTTTTGCTTAAAGCTAACTTTTTTGCCTTTCTGCTGATCTTTTTTCACGTAAAGTTAATTGGCTGTCTAAAGGACCAATACAGCCCTCTCTTCATTTTTGTTGCAATATCAAAAACTGCCAATCTTCTTTATTCTTGATGAGTTATTCTGTTAACATGGCAATTTATCAGCACATTCAAAATATACTTCTTGATTTACCTAGTTTGTTATGTTGCTTCTATTTTGTTTCATAAGGTATGTCTATTTTTCATACAAATGTGTGATTTTCTGTATAACATGTTGTTTCTGTCTTACTGGCAGCCTAGACTTTACCCAAAATGGTAAAATTTGATCATACACAAAAGCCGCACTTTAATTGTGTGCTTTTGAGAACAATGAAAGTAAATAAATTTTCTCATTGCATGTCTTCCTGTTGGAATTTGTGCACCTTTGATGGTTTTCAGTTGGATATTCAATAAGCATACATAACCATTTTTTTCAGTACTAATAGACATAATTCACAAAATAAATAATAAGAGCTGCGTATTTCCTTTGTTGAAAGAAGCAATCAATATTCAATCCGCTTATGTGGAAAACAATGGCTCTATCTAGAGAATGAATAATATGGTTACAGCAAAAGTATTTGCTTCCATATTGTGTAAATAAATACAGTTAAGGTATTTTTTGTATATATAAATGGTTATTATAGATAAGATTTTGGAACATTTTAGATAGTTGTAGGTGTTGCTAGTGGCCACTGGATTTTTTGTGAAATACTGTTGAATTTCGATCAATTTTGAAAATTTTTACCATCTTGGGGGACCTCTAAATGTTTTCTTAGGGTTTTAAAATTTTACCAGAGATGTTATGTTCCCAAAAGGAAACTTTTTAGGGGGTGAGAGTTTAAAGATTTGAAAGTTGGTTTTTTTTGGGACACCTTAACCTTGCTTTTATATTTGATACTGAACAATTTGGAAAATTCTGAGAGAATTTGCATATTTATGGTCAGGAAATTTTAAAGAGTTTTCCTTTTGCCTAACAATATTAGTTTTAGAATTAATTTTGTCTATGCCCCTTGTATCTAAACTCTCAATAAATAAATGATCTCTGTTAATGTTTCTTCCCTGCTAGTGACCTGCCAATTCAGGGGAAATAACCTTTCCTATTTATAACATATATGTAAATATAAAGATGTGAATTATTGTAATTATGTACCCATCTTGGACTGATCATACATTGTTACATATAAGAAAAAGAGTTACAAGTGATTTAAAATTAGAGGCACTAAATTTGTGAAGTATCTCTGTATAAAAATTCTAAATGGGAAAAAGGTCTAAATGCCCCTCTTATGTGTCTTTTTACACAGTTCGTATATATCTCTCTCTCTGTTTCACAGCAGAAAACAAGTAATTATGCATGATTTAAAATGTTAAATGGTGATGAGATCAGATAAAGCATAATTAAGTTATCCCTCTCCTCCTTCTATCAAAGTTTGGAATGTGAAAATATGTTTGAATGACTCTGATTCATAAATCAGATGCATTACATGATCAAATGAAATTTTAAATATTATAGCTCTGATGAAACTTTCAATTTTTTTTTTTTTTTGAATGTTGAAATTTAATTGCTATAAAATTTGATGCTAAGTCTATATTATGTTGTTGGAGGTCATTAAAACAATTTAAAATTCTAACACAATTTGATTTTGTGTAAGAAAAATATTTTTTATGTCCATAAATTTTAGTATTCCATTTAAATTGAAATTGTTCGCTTCATAAAAAAAGTAGCATCCTTTTTATTTATATCCTCATTATTAGAGATATCTAAGTTATAAACTAAAGGAAAAAATGTAAAAAATTCACCTTACAATATACACATTCTATAAGTTAAGGATATTTAAATATTTAAAAAATAATAAATAAATGTGGGTTTAAAAAAAATACTGATTGATTAGAAAACTGGTGACATAAAGCAAAATGGTTGATCAGAGTATAATAAGTGACATTTCAACATGAAACTAAATCAAAAAATCAAGACATAGCAATTTTGATAACATTAATCACAGTTACGGTATGTGAAGGCTACTATTATGTACACACGATTGGCCCTATCAATGTGCAAAGTGTACAAAATACATGGGTGCCAGCATCTTGAGGTACCACAGCATCAGGGAAAAAATGTTTTTATTAAAAAAAATTCGTGTTTCACACAATTTCAATAATTCAAGTAGTTAGGTCTTAACATAGGCAGTCCCAATGATAGTGACACCTATCCAATGCTGACTCTAACAATTTTCAGGAAGGCGCAGTCCGCCGCTGCTCTTTAGGTGCTCCCTGATGCCCTTTAAATGCGTCCTTTAAGCTTTTGCTAGGTCCTCAGTTGTTCCAAGTGACATCACAGTGCAATTAATGAATGACGGTTAGCGGGTGCATCCCTCCCCCCAAAGGCGACAGCAAAAAATTTCATTGTTGTACGCTTTATGTGAGCATTACTGGTTTTATATAATTTATCACATCTTCTTGACTCATTAGTAGTTTTTGTTGCATCAATAAAAGTTACTTTCACCTAGGGACCATGATTTGTTGATTGCATTATGGAATTGATGATTCTTAGTTATTTAATTGATAAAAATAGAAGCACTCTCTTATAGGGATGTAACGAATAGTGATTTGGCCGAGTACCGAATATTCGGCCATTTCTTCTAGGCCAAAGCCAAATACCGAATATTCGGTGGCCGAATATTAAAATTTCTAGAAAATTGTTGTAATAGAAAGTATTTGTCAAATTTGAAATAATTCAAGTCAAACACCAACTATACACAATCTATGATGTATAATTTAATTATATTTGTTAAGAATTTAAAACTATTTAAAATTAACCTATTTTCTCTATTGTTTTGATTATAATAAAACTAAGAATTTCACCCACAAGCTGAATAGAAATGACAGGGTTTATGGTAGAACGCATTAGCATTACTGTACTAATTATTTGATTCAAATGAAAGAACTACTACTTTTACCTTGCTCAAAACTGTTTTATGAACGTATTTTTAAAGTTATAAAAGTTAATATTTTTGTTTTATGGGGTTTTTTTACATACCTATTTTTAAAAGATCTATTAAAATTTAATGCACTTAACTGGAATATATTTTTATTTTCAAAAACCCCAATAACATATGCCATCTAAATACTCATGATATATTCTAGGCTGTTCACATTTCTCTTATACCACTATTCACAATAAATCAGTCTATCGTAACAAAGTCTGAGTTCCACTTTGCTAATAATAACAAAATTAATTTATCATATTCTCCATCATAATTAAATATTGCCAGCTTTTGGAAGCAAATGTTAAATATAAAATACAATATTACAACTTTAAAATATGTTTTTGCTCTGTCAAGCAAAAAGAGGCTTAAAAAAAGTAGATTTTTCTATATAATTTTTATTTATGAAAACTATATACTAATGTATTCTTTTGCAATAATTATAATACAATTTTAAATGTTTAAACTGTTCAAATTTCTTTATTTTTTTTACATTTCTACTGCAGCAGAACTATTCGGCTGAATAGTCCATCAATATTCGTCCAGGACGAATTTGACCCTACCCAGTATTCGGCTAGGTGATGAAATGATTATTCAGTCAGGCCGAACAGTGGCCGAATATTCGTTACATCCCTACTCTCTTACCATAGACATAAAATGTTCTCATCACCATTGGCGTGAGTATATACTGCTGAGAAATGATTTTAAAAAAAATCATTTCTCAGCAGTTTTCTCTTCAATGTAAAATCCAACTACATTTGCAAAATTGGTTGTCAGCACACAAAATCTTGACTGCTAAAAATAATACATTATAGCATTTTTTCTTTCGTTTCTCGAAAGTCACACTACTTCCACGTTGTCAAGAATGTCCCTGTTTAATAAGTGGTGAGTTGCCATGATGAAAGACATCACAAAAAATCAAGTTTTTTAAAGCTACAAACAAACAAAACTTATCATAATAATGCTATAAACTTAATAGAGCAGAGGCTCCCGAACTTTTCCCAGTTGTGGTACCCATTAGAAGAAGTTGAATTTTCTCATGGCACCCTAGTCGTATAATATCTGGTTTAGGAACAAAGAAAATTTGTTATCATGAGTGCATCGTTCACGGCACCCCTCCTTTTTTGCTGTAGCACCCTAAATTTTAAGAATTTCTGTAATAGGGTAATCTCTCAAGGCAAGCTAAATTCCTTTCTCCATTAGCATCAAAATAAAAAGTCAAACTAAAGAAAAGAAGGAAAATCCAGAAAGTCTGCTGACTGTCTAATTTGACTGTAAGGAAGTTTGTTTTGAAAATGTCTCTCACCTTGCATTCCTTTCAGTATTTCAAAAAAGTGAATTTAGAAAGCATCTGAGTGTTAAATCACGAAATATAAAGCTTTAAGGGAAAAATTAATGTTTGAAGTGAAAAGTTACCTTAATATTGATAAAATAATGAACTGTATGTACACAATATAATTTTAAATGTATTATAATTATTTTAGTTTTACTGATACGTAATTCTAATATGCCTTTTCGTCTTTAGAAAGCAGCACAGAAGAATCGGCTAAGTCTTTAATTGCATCTTATGCAGCTGAAATGGGAGAAAATTATTCTGTTGATGATTTAAATATCTTATATGAGGCCCCAGTTCTTCAAAAATCCATGTCTGTTCCTGGAGCCTCCCCAAAAATAACCCCTTTAATTGGTTTTAAGTCTAAATCCTTAGAATCTTTAAATGAGAAAAAATTCTTAAGCCAAGGTATATTTGATGACTCAAAATCTCATCAGTTAAGCCCTCAACAATCTGTAACCATAAAAAGTGCGGAATCCTGGAGCAAGTTTTCAACTGAAAAAATTCAGAATCAGAATTATGAGATTGAAAGCAAATCATCGGAAATATGTGTTGGCAAGTACAAATTGTTTTGTATTTCTCTTGTTTTTGTTGTAATGGAAAAAATGTTTTATTTAGTCAGTACTTTTACATTGAAATTACTATTTTTGATATAAGAAATATTTTTGCTATCTGTTTATGATGCTGAAAGTATACAGGAGGTTGCCTGTGGCAACATTGGAGAAGGGCGCCACTCTCCCACCACGGCGCTTCCTTGCTTAGAGAACACTAAAATATTTTAGTCTAGCTTTATCACTAATAGGGTTGAACCGAATAGTTATTTTTTTCGGATACCGGATTCGGGGTGTCCTGCACTTTTTTCTGTCAGGTACGGATATCTCATAGATTCCTCCATTTATATCTTTAGATTTGAGAGCATTTTTCAATTGTTAGTTTCCTCCCTCTAAAGTTGAGCTGAAAGGAGACCTCAACTTGACAATATTTTAAATTTTATAAAAATTTCTTCTAATTACTGTTTTTCTGTCCAATTACTGTATCTGTTTGTTTTGCTCATTTTCTATTTTTTCAAAAAGTGACAGATTTACTCCTGTATGAACTTTATCACATTAAAATAAGTTAAAATGCAAAAATTTTTCAACATTCTACAAATTATCTTATTTTAAAAACAAATGAAAAATTAAAGAATTAAACGCACATTTGTTCAAAAGATATTTTTTCTCCGAAAATTAGCAACTATTTACAATTAAATAACAAAGGTCAAGCTAAAAAAATAAAATATATTGCTTTAAGGTAGCTTATGTTGTTAAATTTCTTTTCAACTTACAAAGTAATTGAAACATTTATAGGATGCTAAAGGATTGGAATCTCAAACATGGCATGCAACTTTCAGCAAAGTACATGTTCAATCTGCTATTTTCAAAAAATAGGTCTTTACTGACATTTTTTAAAACTGAAAAAAATATAATTGAAGAACCTGGGAATATACATGTGCACTGATAGAAAGGAGCTTAAAACTGAATGTCATTTGAGTGGGAGCAGGTGTTGTCATAATACCTCAATTTAGTCCTCAAAAATGTGTAAATGCATTAAAATTTTGTTATAGTTTAATTTATTTTTATGTAGCTTTCAGTGATAAGAACTGCAATTAACTGCTATTTTTTACCTTTCAGAATTTAAAATCGTAATTTTGGTGCAGTTTGGGGCTAAAATCGCAATTTTAGCCCTTTTTGTATCAGATGTATCAGGGATTGAAAATTGGTGCAGATTTTCCACCCCTGGATGTAGCAAGAGAAGTGATTATATTCACAAACTATCTATGAAGGCAAATTGCATGCTCCTTTTAGGCAAGATAGAAAGCAGCAACCAGCAAATTTTGTTGGAAAAAAAAAGTGGAGGGGATGAGAAGGCTTTAATTTGCTGCCTCTATCACCATCACTATGAAGCAAAATTAGCTTTGTGTAACTAAAATTGAGACACATTCAAACACAGTCTAATTTTGTATTTCATCTATGATCATAATGCTCATGAGGACAAAAACTATCTATACATATATGTGTAATTGTATGAGTTTATACATGGGTTATATATAAATAAATGAATCCCCCTGCCTCTCTGCAAAAAATCTTGCAATGCTACTGAATGCACTTTACTTATAATTGACTAAAAGCAGGCTGAGCATGAAGTGTCCCTGTAGATTTCTGCAGGACCTACAGTTTAAAGTGGAGTCCAAACAATGATGGGATTCAAATCATTCAAAAACCGGTACGCTTGAAATATTTTTGAGATTTTTTTTATACGAAAAAATTATAACAAAATATCAAAAATAAGTAAATGAAGTACACATCCAGATTCTTCAAGCTTATTTATTTTGGCAAAAAAAAAAATGCAATTCATTGTTTAAACATAGGTTTCCAAACAAAGAGGGTACTCATTTTCTTTGTGCTTGAAACTAGTCAAAACTTGTACATATTTCTGATTTGCAATATCAGTAGTAAGGGCATGGCCGCCGAGAGGGGGGTAGGGGGGGGGGGCTCTACACGAAATGTTGATGTGTAACTGAAATTTTGCGTAAGAAAAAAAGAACTAATAGTACAAAAAGTTTTTTATTTTGTTTTGTAAAATTTTATAATTTTCTCATGACATTTCCACGCATTTTGCTCTCTTCCAACTGTTTTAGAACTACTCGGGCGAAACTTAACTTTCAGTTTTGCTCCGCTTTGGAACTTTCAAACATAAATACTGCCCTAATTGACTTCTATTAGATTAACACTCATGAAGAGGGTCTGCGAAAAATGGAAAAAGTGGCAAGGGGCTTTTTGACATAGATGATGACAAAAATTCATTGCACCAGTTTTCTTAGCGTATAATCTATTTATAGAAATGCCCATGTACAAAAGTATTGAAATTGAAACTATGAATTTTATTATAAAATATTATTAAAAACAAGCATTTAAAGAGAATGTTTTTTAAAAATTTGGAAATAAATAATATCATAAATTAATTACAACTTGAAACTAATAAGTGTTTATAAATATTTATTCTCTTGCATGAAAAGTGCGAAAAAATGTTTCTCAAAAATATAGCAAACACTGGAAGTACATTTTTCATTGTCATGTTTTGTTACATGTGTTAAATTATTCGATATTTTTTTAAGTTTAAGGCAATAATTTTAATATGATATTCAAAAGTTGGTTTTATGAACAACACTTTTTAGCGCAGTGATTGTATCGCATTACTATTACTTACAATTTTATTTTACTGTTTAGAACTTAAAGGCTCCAAAGATTTTAATTCCCTTGCTTATAATAATCGTGCCTTATAGCAGTTGCTACAGAGTCGAAAACATGATAAAGGAAAAAGTTTTGTTTTTATATTACAGGTTGAATGGTTGCAGTGGTGTAGTCGAGTATTTTAATACGTGTAGTCGAGTATTTTAATACGTGTAGTCGAGTATTTTAATACAAGCGTCCCCCCAAATTTTTTACATTTTAACATAAGCGTCCCCCTACTTTTGATTTTAATTGCTTATCTTCTTATGCATATGCGTCCCCCCAACTTTTTTTTCAGGACTACACCACTGGATGGTTGGAATACTAAAGCTACGTAAAATTAACTGTGAGCAAAACTTCCTGTAAAATCACATTTAGAGAACAAATTAAGTAAAAACAAATTGACCTCGAACCTGTCAGAGCTACACTTTAAAAATAACACACTTTAAACAAGCAGCCCCCTTCTTGCCGCAGTTCTTTAGAAAACTCCTTCAGCCGTAATGTAATAACATACGAATGAGATGTACAACAAGCGGCAAATGGAAAACCTTGGAGTAATTTTTAGGGCCCCTCCTCAGGACTCTGAACAATATCTTCTTCCCTCATTAATGAGTTTGTGGGAGTATAGAAATGGTCAGAAAAGAATAACCTACAGCAGACACATGGTAAAAGCACCTTGACGAAGACAAGGACCATTGATATCGATGGGGGAATATCACTTTTTAACATCTTTTGTCTATGCAAACTGTGGGGAAAAAATTAAAAGAGGCAAAAAAGGTGGAAGGAGTCTTGTTCAAGATGCTTTAACATGAAATGACACCAATCAAAGGAAAATGCGCAAAATATCCCCAGGCAGCTTCATAAAAGACGGTACTCTCCTTCGCCCATGATATAATAATCCGTATCTAGGAAATTCATCTTCTCAAGCTACGAAGGAGCCGAGCCGCCGGATTAAGAGGTCATCATAATGTATGTGTCCTATGGACGTAGTTTCGACTCGACCCCACAAATACATTGTTTCTTTCCCAATAAGAGAGGGTGGAAAATTTGTGCAAAAAAAAAACAAACATTAGATAAAAGTTTTTAACCTTTGCATTAATTTTTTAAAAATTTTTGTTGCGTTTAACTAAACTGATACGGTGAACTTCGGAAATTTTAAGAACCGGTACGCGCGAACTGGTGCGTACTGGCTGAATCCCATCACTGAGTCCAAACCATTAAGACATAATCAGAAATGCTATACTGATCAATAACATCCATGTCCTGGTTGAGATTTAAACCCTTTTCTATGTCACAGGAGTCTTGTGCTCTTCAGCTTAGGACACTGGATCATGCATCATTAACATAAAAAGAAAATAGAATTAAAAAACAAGTGATTAATCTTAAAACAGAGAATAGTGTGGAAAACTTTCTAAATCACAATTTACTGCTGTGTATGAGGAAAAATATCTTAAAAATTCAAGCTACTAACAATGCAATCTCATTACTTTTTTTCACCTAGCTAGAGAAAAAGACTATTTATTTTCTGTGAGTGCTTTCCTTATTTAAATTAGGAAATGCCTTATTATTATTTAAGTATGAGGCAGCCTATAAAAATTAAGTAAAACTAAGTCAAAATTAATTCTATAAATGTTTAGTAGAAAGTTAAAAGTTATAACCTGTTATTTTTACATGAAAAGCTGAACTTGATCAATGAAAGGAAATATCAAAAGTTTTATGTCATGCAAAATTTTGGTATAGTATTAGCTTTATTTGGTACTGAAAATTTTCTGGAAGGATGTAATAAGAATGTGTCACTTACTTAAGTCTTGTGCAGAATGAACGAAACCCCACGCTTTGTATTTCAATTTAGCTTTTTCTATGCTTGTGTTAAAGATTTTCTATCCAATGTTATTGTCGGCTCTAGCGTGTTTTTGGTTGAAATATGTGAGGTGCTCTGCATCGCTCATTCTTTGAGATAAACCAACACTGATAAGTCCTTGTCTCATGCTCAAACCTTTAAAAAAAATTTTTTTTTTTTTTTTAAACCCTTAAAAAATGTTTTACTACATTTCTGTTATGTACATACATAATGTTCAAAAAGTTGTTGGAGTTCAAAAAATATTATATAAATATGTATTTAAATGTATTGATTTACTTTCAGAATTTTTGAAACTCATTTACACTTTTATGGAGAACTCAACCCCCAGCAGCACTGAAAATATTTTGTCAAATTTGCAACCAGAAATATTTATCATCCTTACTTACAGTACAGATCCTAAAGTTTGTGCAGCTACTTTAAATGTAAATATATATATTTACTTTTATGTATGCAATGACTTTCTATATATCCAATGACATTTAATACAAATACGACAACCAGCCTAGTCCTAGCCAATTTACCAATCCTCAATGAACATCAAGAGCCTTCTTAAAAGTTTTTTCCCCCACTGCAATCAACAGTCGCTATAACCCTTTTGAAATAGTAATTTTTCCTAATTTCAAGATTAGCCTGAGATTTGAAAAGCTTAAAACAATGACCTCTTGTTCAACTGTCTGTACATTAGTGTAGTCCATCAACATTTCAATTTTAATGAAATTAAATAACTGAATATTGTCCCCCTGTAACCCTTCTTTGCTCTAGGTCTAGACTTTACATATTGGGTATTTTAAGCCTAAACTCATAATCTAAGTCTGAAAGACCACTTACCGACCTAGTGAAACTCGTTTGAACCCTTTCCAACAAGGTAATATCCTTCTTTAGATAAAAAGACCAGAACTCAACAGCATACTCCAAATGAGGTCTTACCAAACTTCTGTACAATGGTAACACAGCTTTCTTAGACTGGTATGAAATGACCGTATTGAAAAACCCAAGCATTCTGTTACATTATTATTTAAGTAATTTTCATCAATCTTTCATGCAAGGCTATTGACTTTTTTGCATAAAGAGTTTTTTGTAACTACCTAACCATCATTTTTTTAGTTTCTCCTTGCTTTCATTTATAGGTTATCAAAATATATTTGGATGCTGGAGGAGAAAAGGCAAAAGATGAGTTCTTGAGCATTAAAGGATTTCATCTCTTGTCTAATCAGTTGTATTGTTGTCCCTTCAGTATTGAAGTCATCAATTCTTGTTTTTCCATTGTATTTGGATGCACTTTAAATGCTGTAAATATGTAAGCTATTTTTTAAATTACTGAGAGATATATTTATTGTTTCAGTTTTTTTAATATTCAGCTCAGAATTTGTACTTTATCGAGACCAGAATCAAAACTAATCATGAAAGGATTACAAATTAACATTGTTGTAAAAGAAAATAAATATGATACTAAAAAAAATTTTCTCACAATAGTCTTTAACCTTAATAATGCTATGTATTTTAAAGTTAGAAATGGAAGTGTCACATCCCTTTAAGTAATGTCTTCTGACTCCATTCCTGGCTGTAACCCACAAGTTGGTAGTCCTAGGCTAGAGTATCCCTTTAACATCAAACATCCCACACTGTCAATGTGGTCTGACAAACTGGAAACTCTGCAATTTTAGTTAACTGAAAAAAAAAAAAAAAAAACATATCTAGTAAAAATATTATATTTGGATTATTCTTTTGGCCTCCGGATTGATTTTTAAGTTTTGATTTCTTCAACTACCTATTGGTTCTACAGAAGAAAAAAAGAACTGTCCTTACTATGTCTGCCATTTGTCACATACTAATTGCTGACAGGGCAATCAAAACTGACAGAAGCTTCTGCCACAATGTGCAAAGAAAAGGCTCATATAAAACCAAATAGAGTCTGGAAAAGTCACGCCAAAATTTGATAGTAAGGCAGGTTCTCATACTGTTTCAAGATCATTCTTCTTAACATTGTAAAAGTAGTTATTGCCAACGTTTTTGTAATAAATAGATGATACTCTTACATATTTAATTTTTATACGATATATTATGTATATATTTTAGATTTGAAAACTTGTTTTTCAACTTTTCAATAAAAAGAAATTTTTTATCTAGATATGAGTTTTTCAAATTCAATCTGGAGGCAGAAAAGGATATTCAATTCTAATAAAATTTTATATTTTATCTTAAAACATCATTTGGCATCTTTTCCTTGCTGTGCCCGATAAAAATCAGGAACTTGTTTTTCACCATAGGCAAGGACCCAACCTACTGCATAATGGACAATGGGCAGTACAACTTTGGCTAAGTTCCATAATTCTAGTTACAACTGCTAATGGTGGGAAATGTGTGACAATTCTAAATTACTTATGACTTTTAACTTTAAGTACTTAAGAGTTTACTTAAAAACAGTAAAAGCAAAAATGAAATTGAAGGAAAAAAAGACATTTAAATTGAGGTTGCCATTTAAACTATAATGTTTAAAAGCGAACTGATTTGTCTTTTATTTTTCAAATCTTAAAATATAAAGCTAATTGATAAGTATTTGTTTAATACAGTGGAACCCGGCCATTTGTCCGCCTCGCATTTTGTCCAACATGTTGAAGTAAAATTCAACTCGCCATTCGTTCTTGTCGCACGATTAGTACAGTGCCAAGGGCCAGCTGGGTTGCCAGTTTTGCTTTTTTTAAGAAAAGAATCAAGAAATTATGCTCATTTTGAACTCATCTGGAATTAATTTGTTTGGCCTTTTGGATTTTTTAAAAAGTTTTAATACTTTTTGAGATTTTACTGACACTTTTAACTTTCTAATGGGTAGCAAGAGGAAGTGGTTGTAGAACTTTCTTCTTCAGAGGAGGAAAGTAGTAAGGAAAGCATTTCCTTTGCAGAAATTAAAGAGCTGTGCAAGAAAACACAGAAAGTGATGGAAAAATGGCATCCCAACACTGCTGTGGTCAACAGCATTAATTTGTTCAACGACAATGTAATTGACCAGTTTTGAAAAATAATGAAAAATCGTCAAAGGCAGACAGCATTGGACAGGTTTTTAGAGACAGAAACCTAAGATTCTTCTAAAGCAAAAAGACTGAAAAAAGAAAGAACATCGGAAAGGTAGAAAACACCTGAAGGGATGTTGCCTGATGTTTTTATGGAAGGGGACTCCTCTCCCAACCATTTATCTTCCTCCTCTCAACATTCCACTTATGCCATCAGCTCACCTCAGTACAAGCAAAGTGCAGTTAAATTTTTATTAATCTATAATTTCATGTACAGTACTGTACATTTGTTTTTCATAGGTTTAAATAAGCAACCATCTATGGGTCTGGAACGGATTAATCCAATTTACATTGTATCTCATGAGAAAAACTAATTAGCCAGTCGTGCAACTCGCTATTTGAACTGCCTCCTGGAATGAATTGTGTACGAATAGGGGGGTTCTACTGTACTGGTTACTGTATCTCTTGCAGAATATTACTTTTGTATTAAAGGATTATTATTTTTTTAATAATTAAATATTTTGTTAATATGTTGTTCTTGAACCATTAGAGTAAAAAAACTCATAAAGCCATATTTGTTTTTATAGAAACAAAATTGACAGATCGAAGGAAGTCTCATCTTATCAAGTGCTGTCTTGGCTTCCTGTTCTTGCCTTACTCCCCAAGTCTTATTCTGATCCTGATACTTGTAGTGATATTCTTCAGATTTTAAGTCATGTAAGTTATTTATTACATTTTCGGCTTCCTTGGTTTTTTCTACAGATGGTAACAAATGTTTTTTCATACATTTTTAAGTATAGTGTAAGTGCTTCAGTTTTGCATCATTCAAATGAAAAATTTTAAAGTTAAATATAGAATTTTTAATTAAATTATTTCTTTATAAATTTATTAATCTTTGTGTTGGTTTTCCTATGATTATAGATTGTCTTGGTTCTAAACTTAAAAATGTGTTTGTATCTACAAATTTAAAATAGTTTTGTCTCTATGTATATAAAAGTCAATCTCTAATTTTCAATAGTTTTATCTCTATATATATGTAAAATTAAAAGTCTAATTCCAATAGTTTTATCTTTATATCTATAAAACTCTATGTCTGTCTGTGTGCAATGTCCAGACAAATCTAAAGCGCTTACTGACTTAAAAGTTGGTGCTCAGGTAGTTTGAAATGTTGAACGATGCACCTCAAAACAATTTTCTTTAACTTCTAATTATTATTATTTTAAATAAATTTTTTAAACAAAATTCACATAATTGCCTAATAAGAAAAACTCTTGCACACCATAATATTATATATCATTGGGAACAGCTTTTTACAGCTTCTGCACATGATGTTTGTTCCAAGCTAAGTTAATTAGAGCAATAATTATAAGTGTTTTTAACAATATTTCTTCACGGTAATGAGCATCAGTTCCTTTCTCACGAACAAAATAATTGTTTTCATAAGACTTTTAAGCTCTTAGTAGCCCGTTTTTTTTTTTTTGTGTGCGGGGGGGGGGGGGGGGAGTGCAAGAGGTTTAAGATTTTTTCCAGGGTGAAGGGGGAATCTGTTTTCTAGATGCTAAATTAAGGTCTTTCCTGGGGTGGGGTAGGGAATGGTTGAAATACCTTTTTTACCCATGAAATCAGCATTTTTTTCTACAGAAGGGGAGAATGTCTTTTAAGTAACAAAATGAGGTATTTTTCCGTGGGCATAATTGTTTTAGTTTATTAACACAGGGGTAAGGGGGCACCCATGCCTCCCCCTCACTCTCCTACCCAAACCAGCTGCCACCCCACCCCAAACACCCCTGCCAGCATCCCCCACACTAAAATAAACACACACAAAAACACAGGCAAACCTCGTTAACGCGAAGTCGAGGGGTATGCAAAAATTTTTCACCCTAACCGATAGTTGCAAGATTTTGACTGTAGTAAAAAGGTTTGTTTCTTATGATACAAAAAAAAGGGAACCAAAAGTATATTATTACAAAAATGCATATGTACACATACACACATATGCAAATTTATCTTTATACTTCAATTAGGAAATTTATATGAAATTTACTAAACTATTTAATGCATGTGAGGCACTCTTGTTGTATTAAAAATCGTTGCACAGTTTGTAATGCAGCCGTAGCTAAGTGATTAGATTTTGGGTTTCCGGATCAGCATCTTCTTCTTCGGCTGTTTCAATTTTATTTACTTTTCTTTTGGGAATCTCTAGTTATATATTCGTCTGGTCATTACGTCTGAAGTTAAGGCTGCTCTTCAGTCAGAAAAAATTTCGTGGTTAGGCTTAAGATGGCCTTCGAAGGGCATGAGGGGCGTGTGTCAACCTCAAGTGATTGACATTTCAACGACCAATGAAATGTATGATAGCTCTTGGAAGAAGGGTCTACTGTCCCCCATAATTGACCTGTCACTTCAGGCCGAGACCCCCTGCAGTCAGTGTATTAGCTAGCGGCATGCACATGTTTTCTACTACTTACACAACGTTGCTCCTTTTCCAGTTCCAAAATTGTTCTCTGTGGCTGAGAGTTGAAACGAAAAGAAAAAATAGTTACCCTTCTTTCATTCTCCCGAATTGTTTGTAAATTGCATATTTAGTGCTGTAAAAATGAAAATGTAAACAATACTTTTAAAACGAAGGTTTGTCTTTATGAGAACTTGCTTCTAGACCTAATTTAGTACAAATTGATCAATCAAAATTTGCGATAAATTGCTTGATGTTCAAAAAAAAAATTTTTTTTAAATTATTTAGCGAAAACGTTGAATGCTGTTCTCAGTTATTGTTACATGAAGAGCGCTAATTCGTCTCTTGTATAAAGCTTAATTTAAGAGCAGAAATTTTTGTGTTAGTATGATTAAAATTAAATGAATAAATAAGAAAAGAGGTAACCTAAGCAACGAGTTTTGCTCGAAACAGGAGTAGCAAATGAAGATTTGTTAAGCTCCACTACTCTATTTTTTTTTCTGAAACTAAATGAGAATGTTTGCGTTTCTTTCTTTGTTTTATATAATTTATTTAGTTATTTTGCATTTTATTTTATTTATTTATATACACTTCAATTATGTTTTGCTAATTATTGCATATTGAATACTTGATCAATATGATGAGACCATCACATTCATTTTATTTCTTTCCTTTATATTTCTGTCATTTAAAATAAAATTCCCAAATCATTTTTCGAATAAAACATCCTGGTTTTCTTTTTCTCTGACAAAAGAACGTTTTCAATGGTTCTTTACTTTCTGTGTAGTTCCGCTTCATTGGCACTTCAATATGTAGTCAAGTAATCTGTGTTTATATAAGCGTGCGCAGAGCTTTATCAAGGGGGGGGGGACGCTACTGTGATAAAGGGGGTACCAAAATACACCCATAAGCAGGGCCATCCTGACGGTATTTGGCGCCCTTGGACTTTATAAAAATAGTCGCCCCTAGCTCTCTTTCTTCATACAAACTAAAATAATATAAATTCAAATTGTGTATAATTTTATTGCGTTTTCAATTACTTTAAAAGCTTTAATAATTACATACATTTAACAAATAATGTATTTTTTTATTTCTGATGGGCTGCTTTGGATTCTCGTAATTGAAGACCTAGTGTGGTTCACAGGGATTGGTACCATCTAATCATCCCTATCAAGCACCACAGTAGGTATAGTACCATCGCTACAAGTGAATTTTGATGCTAAGTTCTTTCACTTGAAAGATGGAGTATCTGATAGGAGTCACTATCATTGGGTCTGCTTACGTGAAGACAACTAGAATTTTGTTGAACTAATTTTATGAAACACGGATTATTGTTTTTTTTTTTTTTTCTTTTTTGCTCTTACGCTGAGGCGCCCCCAAGATGATGGTACTTTGTACTTTGCACACTGATTAGGCCGGCCCTGCCTATAAGATTTGGGTCCTAGATGCATCTCCAGGGAAACTTATGACAAATTAACCTCAAAGAAGCATATCTATTGAATACAAACACGAAAGAGGTTGCCAATTTTGTAATTAGCTTTCATTTTTATTTGCTAATGGGGGTACAATGGTATCTCTAAGCCCCGCACGCACACCTATGAGTATCTATGTATGTATGTTGTAAAATATATATTACTCAGTAAAATTAAATCACAAACTGGAAACTGGGGATGTGCATAACATACTTTCGCTGTTGCAAAAGTATGCGGCAATTACAAATTCACCAAAAAAAGAAAGAAGAAAAAGAAGACAGGGAAGAAAGGAAAAAAAGAACTTAAAAAAAAAGAAAGAAAATAAGCAAATGGTTGGCAATGACTGTTTTGAAACAGTGGCCTTTTTTCCGAGTGCATTTATTTATTACTTTTTTCCTTCATTATGTACGAAACATTAAATATTTATCGAAATATTAGGTTTTAAATGACTTTTAAATTTTTTCCGTAATACACTGAATAAACGAAAGCGATAAATATTGTATTTGCCATTAAAAGCTATTCAGAGCAGTGAATGGAGCTGGAGTGGACTTGAAACTATAACATAAGATTCGGAGGGAAGCTGTAGCATAGCAACTCAAAAAAATAAATTAACATAAATAATAATAATAATAATGATAATAATATTAATAACTCTGCTCCAGTTCCCTGCACAAAAGGTATTCAAAACTTTCAAAATGGCAGCCTGACTACTGGAGCGGCGATATTCCTCGGAACCAGAAGTCCCAATTTCTTATCTTGGCAACAAACGTTGCTTCGATAAGCGAGCTGAGGTGGTTGCTGTGATAATTTCTATTTAATACTTATCGAGAAGTAAGTTGAGAGTTTTCCTGGTTTTCTCTTATGATTGAATGCACAAAAACACCATTAGAAGACCTCGCAGGGCGACAGCTTTTTACCAAGACTTGTTGAATCGAGATAAAGTTTGTATGGTTGCAGGTTGAGGTGAGGGCTGCCAATTTTAAAACTGCAAATATGGAACAGACGGGGCACATCGACAAGGGGGGGGGGGGGGGCTTGAGACGCGCATTTGCATCATTTCTTCTGTGCCGATTCTTCATGTGCGAGCTTGCCTGTATTTATTATCCAGTAAATAAAAACGGAGGAGCGCGGAAGATCGCACTTCAAACTGAAGCAGCATAGAACAGAAATGAATATAGCCAATAAAGATTCAATATGCGATGCGACTCAAAATGACAACGGTTTTCCCGAAGGATATAATTTACGCAAAAGGAGATAAGTACATCTGGTTAAAATAATAAGGGTAAATAAAGGAAGTCCATCTACAGCGCATTTAAAAACAGTTTCCGGAGTATATACTTCAAAAAATGTTTCAATATACCTTTTGAAACTTGAAGACGGAAGTTCATGATTAACAGTGAATAATCTGAAAATAATGTACATGCACAAAAAAATGACAAGAAGATTTAGTGACAAATTCAGTTATTCAAATGCAAAACCTGTAATGTATGAAATTATCTTCTGAAATGAATTCTACATAGTTCTTTTCCTTGTCATGTTTGTTTGTTTTGTGTTTTCTGGGATGTGCGAAATAAAAAGATTCGTTGAGATAAATCTCATTACAAAATACAAATTTGCAGGAATGTAACATACAGTTAAAAAATGAGACAATAACTTTTAAATTCTGAAATTTTTCATGCATCACGAACGGATTTCTCTCATTTTCGTAAAAAAAAATATTAACAACAACAAAAATAATAATAATGAAAAAAAATGTCATATGGTGACTCAAAGTCTAAAATCAATGTTAAATTTAATGCGTATTGAGATCCCGTCATATTAACCTTCAAAATTCAAAAAAAAATTTACCATTCGAAAGAAAAGGCTTCCATATTGTAGTGATTAGTAATCTGACAGAGAAAATGAACAATTCGGGTTCACATGCCCATCAGAAAACGTAATTATTATTATTATTTTGGAGAGTTTTTTTCTCCGGAGAAAAGAGCAAAAAATGACAGATGAAATCAAAACAAATTTCAAATTAATTCCCATGCTAGCTAGGGAATTTTTAAGCTCAAACCCAGTCATTGGAAATGGTTGATATTTTTTTTTCAGGGGAAAAATTTCAAATCGCGAATATAATATTGCAATAGCTGGATTTTTAATTGCTAACGCAAAACAAAAAAACAAAATTAAAAATGTTCATACATATTAAAACGGAGATTAAAAATGATTTTTTTTTGTATAAAATTGTTTTCCCGATAATACGGAAAAGTTGTGGGGCATTAGGAACTATACGCATAAAATTAGTAATGCACTTATTTCTGCATTGCGTAAATTTGAAAATTTGGATCGTGAAGGTGGTTTATTGATCAAAAGGTATTAATTGATCTATATTAATTTTAGAGGTATGTTTCTACTACCATTTCTCACTTTTTCCACGCTAGTGCGAAGGAAGATATTTTAATTTCAAATTTTGTACTCACTTTTTAATAATACTTTATTCCAACTTTCCTGCTCTATCGCAATGAAAATTTGAAAACATGTAAATTTCCCAATATTTCTGTAAATTTCCATAACTGTTGCGAATTTTGTATATTTCAACTTGGGAATGGAACCCTAAGATATTTATTGATTGATTCTAAATTTTTTTTTACCTATATTTCTGGTGTCATTCCACTATTCCACAACTTTTTCACAGTATCGAGGAAATAATTATTAAAAATAGAGCTTTTGCAAATTCGTATGTTTACTGCTACTATTAATTATACAAAAAGAGCAAATAATAAAAATAAGTAATTAATTTTTAAAATGCTTGTATTACTAATATTATTATTATTATTGTAGCTATTATGTTATTTTTTATTTCCATTTAGATGTTTTAAGAATTGTGTTTCATTGCTTGTTATGAACTGTTGTGAAGCTTGAAAAATGAATGTGCAAGCAAATTTTATTGTTTTCCTACTCATTTACTAAGGACTACCAAAGTGACTCGCCAATTTCTTTCCGAGTTTTAGAAGGGCTTCGCTAGGAAAAAAAGTTGGGAACCCCTGACTTAAATCATATGCAGAAATTTTGCATAAGAGACATAGTTCTTTTTTCTTTAATGACGCGAGTTCGCATGCATAAAGTTAATGTAGAGAAATAATTAGTTCTCATTTGAGCTGTGAAACTAAAGAATAAAACGTCAACATAATCAAAAATTGCGGACACGTGTTTCAGAGTTACAAGGAGCCTGTGTTGCAATGCAAAGAAGTAAGCTTATGGATGAGAAACAACCAAACCGTTTTTATTCTTTAGCTAATGATAAGATATTATTTCGTAGTGCCACATAGCAAACATTGCATAACCAGGAATGGGCAGCCTTTGGAAAGCTGCGGGCTAAACTGAAAAGGTTAAAAAAGTCGCGGGCCGTAGAGATAAGCAGGTGTCAAGTTACCGAGATTCCGTAACTTCAATTGCTGATATTGGTCTGTATTGTTATTTACTTGCCATTCAAGTTATAAGAGTGAATTCCAGAGTACGAAATTATTCTCGTTTATTATTTATCTATTATTATTTCGAAAAGTTATACATTACAAATAAATAAATATATAAACATTAAATCAGAATACCTCATGAGAAAAAAATCCATAATTTTTGTTTGCTTTTCCCTCTGAAGAGAAAACATAAATTCCCCAACACTATTAGGCTTGCTAATTTGCAATTGACTTTTTTCTCGTGTTCGTAGAAAGGTACAAGGGGAATAAGGAAATTTTCTAGGAACACTTTCAAGAAAAGAATTCATTTATTGATGAAAAAACACTGCTGTAAAATTCCCAGAATTGTGCACCGTGGAAAAATACCGGAGGAAAATGTTAATAAGAATACAAAATGGAGGTCGACTTACAGGGGTTTCTGAAAATTGTGTGTCAAGTTAGAGAGTTTTTCGCCCATTGAAATTAGCATTGGGCCAACCATTAGGGGAGGGATATGTCGACTTACCAAGGGTTAGTCGAATTATCTGCGCGTCGAGCTACCGAGGTTCCACTGTATTTAGTTTAGTCATGTGAACTGTGAAGAAAATAATTTTTGCAATTCAGGAAAAGAAACATGTGGTTTGTTTTCTAAACAATGCTTTTCGCCATTCCCCGAGGAAGTGTACTGTACAGTGGAACCTCGCTATTCGCACACAATTCATTCCAGGAGGCAGCTCGAATGGCAACTTGTACGAATAGCGAATTATTTTTTCACATAAAATACAGTGTAAATTGGATTAATTGGGTCCAGACACACAGATGGTTGGTTATTTAAACCTATGAAAAACAAATGTACAGTACTGTACATGAAATTATAGATAAATTAAAATTTAACTGCACTTTGCTTGTACTGAGGTGAGCTGATGGCATATGTGGAATGTTGAGATGAGGAAATGAAAGGCTGGAAAAAGAAAAGGGGGCCCCTTCTATAAAAACATCAGGTAATATCCCTTCAGGTGTTTTCTCCCTTTCTGTTGTCCTTTCTTTTTGCACTAGAAGAATCTTGGGCTTCTTTCCCTAAAAACCTCTCCAATGTTGTCTGCCTTTGACGATTGTTCAGAATTTTTCTAAAATGGCCAATAACATTGTCGTTGAACAAAGCATCCCAACTTGCTGTTGACCACAGCAGTGTTGGCATGCTGTTTTCCCATCACTCTCTGCGTTTTCTTGCAGGAGTAACACAGCTCTTTAATTTCTGCAAAGGAAATGCTTTTCTTACTAATTTCCTCCTCTGAAGAAGAAAGTTCTTCAACCACTTCCTCTAGATGCCCCCTTAGAAAGCTAAAATTGTCAGTAAAATCTCAAAAAGTATTAAGATTTTAAAAAAAATCCAAAACGCGAAACAAATTACTTCTAGACGAGTTCAAAATGAGCATAATTCCTCGATTTTTTTCTTAAAAAAAGCCAAACTGGCGACCCAGCTGACCCCTGGCGCCGTACGAATTGAGGGAGAAAGACGAATGGCAGGGTTCCACTGTATATGTTCTACGTCATAACATCTTTCCGATAAAGTTTATTTCAAGTAAATCGGCTGGTTAGCTCAGGATTTGTATACGACTGAAATTTTCCCGTAGGCGCTGTTGTTTTTTTTTTTCTGAACTGTATGAAATTCGGCGTGGATAAAAAAATATTTTACGCCAAGAGCTCTTTCCAATACGTTTGTTCAAAGGAACTTGGATCTTCTGCCTAGAATTTGCATACTTTGCTTCATTTTTTCCCGAAGGCGCTAATGTTCAGAAAGACATTGAACTGTTCAAAATTGAACGAAAAATTGTTCAAATCAAAAAGTAAAATATGAAAATGAGATGTCCTCGCCAAGATCTTTCGAATGCAGGGAAAAAAATCTTTCGAATCGGACAATTCCTTCAAAAGTTATTGGGGGGGGGGGGGGGGAGACATGGGCACCCAGAACCCACCGCATCTGCCATAGTCTGGCGCATTGGATTTTTAGATGCCCAAATGGGGCCCTGCAGGGGGGGGGGGAGACAGACCGACAGACACAATTACCCCATCTCAAACCCCTACTTTCAATTTTTTTTACTAATTAAAGAGCAGTAATGTTTTCAAGCTTACATTTTAAAAAAATGTTTTTTTTTCCCCAACTGTACAAACATTTAATTTGTGAAAAATATTTTTATAGTACCGTGGGAACAGGAATTTGCCCATATAAAGGATTACATATAAGTCATAGCTTCTCCAAATATCCAAATAAAACATTGGTGGAAAAGGCAGACTTGTCTCAATTTTCTTCCCTTTCGAAAAAAACGTGGTCTGTTTTCTGTGTCTGGCCGGTTTGAGGGTCTGAAGAGGGGGACTACACTTTCCCCATTGTCCGAATCTGAAACAGCAACGCTTCCCGGAGTGAGAGTCATTAAGCTAATCGACCTCGTAAATCATGCTCCCTTGCATGGGAAGCGGTGGGAGGCGTGGCTTATAGGAATTTCGAGCTTTTTTTTGGAAATATTTTCAAACTTTGGACGGATTTTTTTGTCTTTAAAAATGTTCGTATTATTTCAAACAAAAGTTCAAAAGAAAGCTGGAAATGTTTTGCTGGTCTTGTTGTTTTTAAAATTTTGGTAACATGCTTTGAAAATATTTTATAGAGCGAAACGTCTAACAGTACCACGTTTTTTCCAAAATTCATTTTTTAACGATTTTTTAAAAATACGGTAAGTGATATTTTAAAAAAGTAAAAACTACAAGACCGAGATATAGGCTTGAAAAATACTCAAAAAAATTCCGGACTCGAAAACTTCAAAGGAACTTTCTAAAACTTAGTCCAACTTTTCCCGTAGAATAACATTGGTTTCAAAGATTTGAAACTCTGACTGAAGAGCAGCCTTAAGGCCTCGTCATCTATTTGCACATATTCTTCAAACAAGGCTGCCAAAACTATGTCCCTTTTAGCATCTTTTTCGAGAACTGCAGAAGTTGTTTCTTCATCCTGCTCTTTTTTGGCAGCTTCCTCCGATCCTTCTACAAACCCTCCGTGGCGAAAGGAATTTCTTATTGTCTAACGTTTTATTCTCCTCCATGTGCTTCTTAAATTACGCATGGCATCTAATAGATTGACAGAAAATTCACTGTTATTATCAAAACACTCAATGGCTTTTCGGACCATTTCTCTATGATAGTGCATTTTTAAACACTTGATAATGCCTTGGTTGCAAGGCTGGATTTTCGCTGTAGTGTTGGGCGGTAGAAACACACACTTTATAGCTTTGAGTCCTTTAACTTCTACTTGGGCAGCTAGTGCAATGAGCGGAAATGAAGAAAATATTGCTTGATTGACACTCCCCCTCTTGAAAATCAGTTGGGTGGGAAATCTTCCTGATCCACACACCTTTTCTACCCCATTGTCCCCTAATGGAAGTGACCATTGCTTATCTGTGCCCATTAATGGAGGTGTCCCTTGTCAATTCATTCCTGTCCTTGATCTGCATCGACAGGCTTGCACAGTGTCTGTCAGAAATAGAACTAGCATGAATGAACTTCAGGCATTTTACCTTGTTTCGCTATTTTCATAGAATTCCTAGAAGTGAAGTGCAGCAGAACTTTCAAGTTTCCAAAGCTCCAAGGAAATTTAATGTCAAAGGATGTTTTTCCACTTTTCTTCTATTTTTTTCAACTGAAAAATTTTGTTCTTCGTCTTAAGCAGGATTTCGTTCAAATCAATTTCGTCTTAAGTGATTAATTTAGCTCTAGTTCCTAGATTATCTGACTTGGAATGGCATTCTTTTCACGTTAAGCAAAATTTCGCATTAATTTTACATATATATGTATGTATATATATGTACATATATAGGGTGTTCAGGAACCATACCGAAAGTTAAGTAAAAGAAGAAAGATGGAAAGATAATATGAAAAAATTATCATTACTATTATTATTGTTATTATTTAAATGGCACAAAGATATTTGTACTCAAGACTTACGCCCTACTTTTCTTGCATTTTTAAGCTACTAATACAAATTTGCGACTTTTTATTTGGTTTTATGTATTAGATTTTTATTTTATTTTTACTTCAGTATATCAAAATTGAGCCCTCTTTCAGACACCCCTTACCCATTTGTCCTTTGAACAGTGGCACCCCAACTGCTTTCAAAACCCTGTGCCACAGACGAATTTGCTTATGATTATGCAGAAGACTAGAAGCAGTATAATTCAAAAGACATAATAACAATTTCCTTTGAACAGATAAATTCAAATATAATAATTATTTTATACATAAACACCACAAACTACTTTTATTTTAATGCCTTTTCCCATTGGATCATTGCAGTATTGTACCTCAAAAATTGAATTTCTATTTTTATCACTAAGGAATATAATACTTCCTTTATATTTAAACTGTAGAGTTTCATTAAAGTAGACTTTCCAACAAGTTTTCTTTGTATCTTTCTTTGAATGTAAATTAATTTTTGCTGCACATGATGTCATGGAATTTTTTTAGAGAGTCAAATTCTATTTTATTTGGATGCTTTATCACCAGTGTATAATATTATTATATGCAATAACTTTTCAACTTTGACAACAAGGAATAGCATGTAATCCTCTTTTTTTTTTTTTTTTCATTTATTTTAATGTTGATAAGAGAAAGCTGCAGAATATAGAGCAGTAGCTACCCCTTATTTATGTAACAGATAAAAGCAACCCAAATTTCAGAACACTGTATAGAAATTTACATGTTGAAAATTCTACAAAATTACCCAATTTTCACAACATCATATTGTGATCGCGTGCAAAAGTTTTGTAGCTCAAATTTATGATTAAAATCTAGAATAGTAATATTCCAAGTGTTTTAGAGGTTGAGAACCATCCTTTTGCTCCTACTTTTCATATTTTCTTCCACTTAGCTATTTTGAAACTTCATTTTTTAATTTTTATTTTGAACAAAAAGTTCTTATTTTTTAATTTTTCAAATGTTTTTGCTAGTTTGTCCAACTGAATTGTGTTGTAATGATAGAGTTATTAGACAATGGATTGTGCATCAGTTTAATTCACCTTCTTTTGAAGATCTGCCATTATCATGAACAGAAGTAAGTTATTTAATTGCTTTTTACACAAACACATTAATAATACATTTATATATATATATGCAGTGAAGTCTGGTTATAGCAAAATAAAGATTCATTCCTATTTCAAACGCCATAAATGTATGTTTCATTATAACAAATGTTCCGTTAGAAAGAAATATTTTTCTGATCCCTTGGGGTTCATTGTAATGGGATTTCACTATATATCTATCTGTCTATCTCTCTCTATAGCTTATATTGCTTTCAGTTAGAATCATCTTTTACAAAAACTAAAAGGGGAAAAGAAAAAACCAATGTCAATGTTTAAGACATTACATTTGTTTTTAAAACTGAACTAATAGTGAAATATTGTGCTAAAGATTTATATCAGTCAAAAATTAATATTATGTGTAGTGAAAACATGTCATTATTGTGATTCCCATCAATTTTCTCTGCATTATATCAGTTAGTGTATAGCCCAGTCGTATTTCTTTTATAAATTTATTTAAGATTTTCATTAGCCTTGTTAATAAATTAGTTATTTTTTAAATAATTAAAAAATATAGCGCCTTTTTACAAAGTTATAAATGAATATTTCGAATAAGAAGTCTCCCCCCCCCCCCTTGTTTTCTTCCTGTCATTAAATAAAATTTTTTTAATTAAATGAAGTTTGAACTTTACATCCTATAAAAACTTATATTTGGATGAATGTTGCTATAGACTAAATATAACATTGATTTATTTGAAACTTTAATTTTGAGTGCATGAGTGGTAAATTTTACGCTATTTACTATTTTGAAAGTTTCTTCTTATCAGTTTGTGAACAGAGTTAATTGTTGGCTTGCTGGGCATCACATAATTGATACTAGCAAAGAGCACGAGAATGTGATAAATTTTATTTATATCAATTTTTGGTTTGATGAATGTAATTGTTTTTCTATTTCAGTAATTCTTCTGATTTTAGACTTTTGGAATTACTGCCATCTATAAAACATATTGATTACATATTCAAAATTCTTGCCAATCAGCTTTACAGGTGATTTTTTTTTTCTTTTCTTTTTTATCTCTGGTAACTGAAGCTATTTTTATTAAGCATTAAATTTGTTTCATTTGCTAATTATGCAAATACTTTTTTTTAGTAAACTAATGATTATGTATGTGTTAAAAAATTATAAACAACAAGCATAATTTATAGTTTATAACATGATACTAATGTTTATTGATGCACGAACTGTTTACAGTGATTGTTGATGCTATATGATGTATGAAAAATATTATCTTTTAAAAAATGATATGTAATTTTGTGGCGTATTCGCGATAGTGAAAAGTACAAAAGAATAAGTTACAAAAAGAAGATTTTCAGTACCATGTGTGCAAAGCTCAATTTTCTTCATATAGGATCCATATTCATACTGTATTTTTCTCCCCTTCGAAATTATACTGAATCACAGCCCCTGTTATTGTTGCCAGTAGCATTTCTTGCCACAAAACTGGCAAGAATGGGCAAAACTGGCTGTTTCTCATATCATTTGCACTCGTTATCTCCAAATGCCCAATTTTTGTCACTATCGCTCCTTTGCTTCTAAGTGCCTCATTTGCCCTTTCAGACTTGTAAATGTTTTGCTTGAGTGGTGATGAAAATAAGTATTTCCCTCTTTCAATAAATAACAGTAAGGTCTATTTGAATGAAACAAATAATGAGGAAATATTATTCTGTATGGGTGTTGTGTAACTTAGGTAACAAAATGAGTGTATTTGTAAGGAACTAAGTGCATTATCAGTAATTTTTCCCTATTAGATTAAGCATCTTCAATGTAAAAAATTACGCGGCGAATCTTTACAATTTAAGTCTGCTATTACATAAGATCCATTTAAGTTAATTTCAACGTTTTCCTATGTACTGATTTTCAGTGGTGTAGTCCTGTAAAATAAAAATTGGGAGGGACGCTTACATATATGAACATAAGCTATTGAAATCAAAAAAGAAGTATACTTATGTTAACAATTTTTTAAAAAGTGGGGGGATACTTTTGTTAAAATGAAGAAGTAGGGGGGATTCTAATTCCTGCATCCCCCTCCCCCTTGACTGCATCACTGCTAGTTATTATTCTTGTTTCCATTTCAACTTCTTTTTTTCTTGACCAACTTGGAACTAGTCATGTTTAATGTTTATACTCTAATGCATCATTTCTCAACCTTTTTAGTGTCGTGACCCCCTTAAAAACGAAAAAAATACAAAAATAACCTTGTCCCATGCTACAAAATTTTAATTTATGCTTATCAAAGCTCAATAGCCTCTTAGGGGTGTATAAAATTAGTAAATTAGATAGCTTCCTAACCGAGTTACAGGGCTCAAATCTCGACAAGAGTCTGCATGCTATTGATCTGTTATTTTGAGCTCGGCCTGTTTAATGAAATGTAAGTGCTCTGTGCACAAAATTTTGGTGTGGGTTACAACTGAAATTTTACATTGCTGACGTGGCAGTGAACGCCTACACTTGCTACAATAATAATGTTTATGAAAGTTTTACAAATGTAACAGCATATGCATTACTTTGCACAAAAAAAAAAAAACAATCCGCTCTGAACAAGAGCTAGGCACACAATTTGCTGTGCATCTCGGATAATTCACCAAAAAATAACGGAAAGAAAATAAAACATTCAATATAAACTACACAACTAATGCGTGTATCAGTAGAAATAACTCTAAAATTGGAATATTTTTCTCAAGATTTAGGTAAACTCTTGGTTGCACAATGATGTGAATATGGAAACCTAACAACATATAATAGCAGCTTTGAAGACATTGATTCCTTTTGCCACTTCTTACTTATGCGAAACAGGCTTCTCATCCTTGGTGGCTTTAAAAACCAAATAGAGAAACTGTCTATTATCACTAGAAAATAATTCACTTTTATGTGTTTGCAAAGAGGTTACTTGTATAGAAAAACTTTTAGGTGAAAAACAGAGGCAACTATTACATCAAATCAAAAAACTAGCTTTAAGTTTTGTATTTATTTATATTGTAATTACTTTTTAGTGTTGAATTTTGAAACTCTGTAATTTAAAATACTCTCCTTTTTAAAATCATATTTCTCTGTTTTTGGACAGATCACAACTCCACAAATACCTCTTCAGAACCCCCCTGGGGGTCGTGACCCCATGTTAAGAAACGATGCTCCAATGTATGCAGGTTATAAGATATAATTAAATGTAGTTATATATTGTAACTTTCACTTCAAATCATTAACTATTATTGTTGTGCAATAATGTAGTAAAATAAACATTTAACATCTTTTTTTTTAACTGAAAATTTTAGTTGCTCAAGCTCCAAGGAATTTTCAACATTTTGTGACATTCAGCATTTGTTTATGGTTTGTGAAAGAAAATGCACAGAAAATTGCGGTGAGTTTTTATTGGAAAATAAATATATATTTAATTTACAATTTCGTACTCGCTGTTCAAATTAGTTTGTAAGCTTTTGTTTCTTGTACTTATAGTTTTTATCTTACATGATTTGTGTACATAAATATTTAATTGAACTTAGTTTCTGCATTTATTATGTCCACTTCATTTGATTTTTGATATAATCTTAAGTGCCCTGAAAAAAGCATGGTGCGAAATGAAAGCATTAAAAATATTTGCTGTTTTTGCTTAATCTTAATTTCAATTTAATTGTTCGGCTTTCTTAAGAAATGCATCTTTACTTTTTTTTAACACAACATGACAAATGGGTTCTTTCCTTAACATGTCCTTAATATGTAGAAATTTTGCGAGAATGTATAAATATGGATTGGGATGCAATGAAAGCTTAATAAATTAGTCACTGAACATTCTAAAACAATACAGAAAAACATTGTGTACGGAATGAGGAATCTCATTCCTACCTTATAGAAATATAATCTCTGATAATGAGATATCTCATCCATGGCAATGAATATGTTCATTGCATGTGGAGGGATAAATCTCACTCCAGTTTGAGGAAAATCATCCGCTTAACACGAGATGTAAGCAAGTAATGAAAAGATTCCAATTATAACATGACAAAACATTTAATGAAAAAATTATAATGGCCTCTGTTACAAGTGCTCGCAAGGAACTAAGAAAGTAAACACACACAGATTTCCAACTTGTAGAAGCTATAGTTATTTTCATTTTGCGGTTAAGTTACGTCTGGGCAGAAACTGCCACACATGTATGTTTATGCACTCCCTCTTTGATAATAGAAATAAGAATATAATCAAACAAGAACAAAAATTAGACCCAAATAAGCCTGGGGCCTATCCTCTTGTTAAATCCTATTCAGAACCTAATGTCTATTTGAAATTATTTGTCCCATTGCCATTAAAAATATTTTCAGTCCAGCAATTCTATTGATATAATCAATATTTCCTACTTTGTTGAATATTTTGAAATTTAAAAAGTTTGTGCATTATGTACTCAGTTCTGTATTATGTACTGTATTCAAAGCCATCAAAGTATTCTGAACTAATGAACAATCAAATCATATTCCCTTTTACTATTTGTCACTATATGTGTATGTTGTACTGGTTGAATCTGAAATTAAAATTTACTTACCCTAGTAGTTTGGCTTTAAAGCTCTTGCTACCCTTTATGTCATAAGATTACCTTATCAATGATGAAAAATGACCTTAAAATTGAGGTTAGCATTTAAAGTATGATGTTAATAGGAAGGTGGTATAGTGTAATTTTGATGGGGAATCTGCTGTGACCAGTGACCCCCACTGATTATTGAAAATAGTGTAACTTTAAATGAATGAGTTTAACTATGTATCAAATTGTTTCATTAGAATTATACAAATTTACTAGCTCTTTAACTTCACTTTACTCTGTATGTGTTTACTTTTGATGATTGACTACTAAAACAGTTTTTAAAAAAAGGAAAATCCTGTAGCCAATAGTTATTTGAATCTAAGAAATGATTTTGAATTATTATTTTTGAATTGTATTGATATTTACAAACAGGTTCATCATCTTTCTGTGTGCAAAGTCTTCGAAGCGTCCAGTGCAGCATGCTTAACACTTCAATTGAATTTACAGAATTATATAGTAGTCTTTCTAAATCAACCAGCTCAGCAGATTTTAATGGTTTGTAAGCAACTGTTTTATAGATATTTTAAATTATTGGAATATATTGGTCACCTACATTCGCCTAAATATAAAGTCACTTTTCAGTCCCTTGTCCCTTTTAATTTGATGATCCCTGGTTACAGAAAATCAAAAATAACAAAATATTTGAAAATTGCATTATTTAATTATTTGTGTTCTTAAAATGCATACTTTTCAGAAAGCAAACATAAATAAAATATAACCCATATAAAAATATTTACCTTGAAAGCTGAATGATATACCAACTTTTTTTGTTATTGTAATAATGCTGAACTAAAATATTTTCTTATAAAAACAAGTTTTAAAATTTTTATTTCAGAAATGATCATTCTGGTGAGGAAAACCTAATTTCTTTTAGCTTGATTCATTATATTGTTTTTACATGAATTGATTTGTAACATTTGCAATAAATTATTCCTAATCGTAGATCAATCTCGCTATATATAAGTACACATTGTAAATCTATTGTGTATTAATATCATATCCCACAAATAAATAAGTAAACTTATAAAATGAATGATTAAATAAATGAATGAACAACAAAGTGTGCCATGAAAGGAAACGGTTTGAAAAAGTTTTAAATTTTCGATGAGGTGATGGAAACATTTTTCCTTTTATTGATTTTTAAAATTTCTAGTTTTCAGTTTTAGTCTGTTTTTAAATCGGAAATCATTTATGAGAACAAATATTGTTAACTGCTAAATATTAATCTTGTTTAAGCCAGTTAACTATGATTTAAGACAAATACTGAGAAATATTTGGAAATGCAACATAGTTTTTAACATCATTTGGAACAATAAAAAAAAACCTTTTCCAGAAATTAAGTGCTAGTAGATATGGCTGATCATTTGCATTTTAGGATTCTTTAAAATATTTAGTTTCATTTTCTCCCATTCTTATGGGGTATATATTATTTACCTAAAAGTAATAATTATTCATGCAATAAATTTTCATGTAGCAAATAAAGCAATTAATATTTATTAATTTTTCCTTTTCATTTCGTTTTAAGAACTTGCTCTCAGTGATTTGATTCAAAGTAGTTAACTATATTTTTAATATGAAACCATTGCTTATAAAGACTCATCTGTATGGGAACTTCTTGTGGAATTACAAGCTACAGTAGGCTCCTTTTCTTCTATATCAGTATCTTCTGAAGAATTATGTGATTCGACTGATGTGACTTCTAAGTCTGATCCTAAAAGAATATCTGCACAAACTGATGTAGAAAAGGCTGTTGCTGAAGTTCCTGTGTCAGAAATAATTGTACGATTTCAGATTTTACTTGAAATTGCTACGGATTTTGTTATATTTAAAGGTATTTACTTTTAAAATTTTCTTTGCCTTTTTTTAACCCTATTTTTTATGTAGTGCACTATAATACTTATTTATACTGTGTATGGTTTTCCCCCTTATTATAGATCCAAAAATCATTATTCAGACCCAAGAGCAAGATTTTATAAAAGATTTTTTTCAATTCATCATCAAAGGATTGTGCATTGCAACGGTAAAAATATTTTTTAGCTTAAAATTTTATAACAGTTTATATTCTGAGATAAAATATGGTGACAGTAAAAATTGTCCTAGAAATGTAATAACTTTATTGATAATTTCAAATTCCAGTGCACCCGACCACATAAATTTCAGCAAGCATAAAAAAGGGGGTTATTTATTAATAAGTTTATTGGATTATGAATGATTGTGCACTGTAATAGTCTTGTGTACCTCAATATTTTTGAAGTATTAAATTAATTGTAGAATATAAATGTGGTGCTCTAAATTTTTATATCAGTTCATCAAATATTGCAAGTATTCAACATACATGAAAAACCCTGATTATATGTGTGCATATTATAGATAAAGGTCAAGATTCACGGTCCCCACTCGCCACGTGGCGACCTTTTTTGAAAAAGTGGCGATTCAAAAAATTAAGACCGATCGCCACCTTTCTTTTTTTATTATTTTTAAAGTAAATCCTTCATTTTCAAATACATCTATAGAATTTACAACTCTTGCTTCTTTCATGCACACAAGCACAATAACAACGCATCAATTCGACATTCAAGTAACGGAATTTCGGCCGATAATCTTCATTTCCCCTTTCAGAAGAAAAAAATGGCGAAAACGTTTCCCGATTGCGCTGTTTTTTTTTTTTTTTTAAATCCTTCTCTTTGCCATAAATCTTTTAAATACAGTGGGAAACAATCTAAATCTTGTGTTTTTTTCCTCATAGCCGCAACACTTGCATTTCAGATCGGCCATTTTCGCAAAAACTTATAAAACGTAAGTGTCGCGCCATTTTGAAAATGGTGTGTAAGTTTGAAAAAAAAAGCTTTCAAATGAATGAAAATAAAATGCACTGAACAAATTTAGAACTGGAAATATACATTTTTTTATAATTGTGTTCGAAAATGGTCCGTATTTATGATCGCTGTTTTTTGTAAAAAGTTCGTTTCTGTAATTGGGATTTTTGCTATATGTTGCTTTTATTCTTCACAAAAATTTTACATTTAAATCTTTTGTACTGTACAACATTCAGCACAAAAAACGATAACGCAAAAATTCATAGTTCCTTAATTTACAATCGCCAACGAATCTAGTTTTTTATTTTTCCAATTTGAAAGTCATAAGATTTTTTTTTTTTGTAAACTTAATGATTTTGACAAATTATTATGTTTTCTTCACTGAAAATAAGACACATAAGGAATTGCGGGGGGGGGGGGGCATGCCCCCCCCCCCCCTGCTTCACATAAGTGGCCACCAAGTTAATCAAGTTTAGTGGCCGCTGGCCACTTCCAAAATTTCTGAGTCTTGACCTTTAATTATAGATATTATTATTAAGCATGGGGAAAGTGACATTAATTCCTTGGGAGCACTATGTAATGTGTTTTGCAACGTCTATATTCTTCATATTGATTGAGGCTCAGGAGTAGAAGGGTTGAGGGAGAAACATATTCCCATTAGAATCACTTCATTAGATACATGGGATAATATTGAAATCACATGGGTAGAGAAAGTTAATCTGAATGTTTGCTTCTTTATCACTGAAAATATAGGTGAAGGAAAAAAGTGCAACTGAATTTCCTACACCAGAGCTTTCCAAACTTTCCCTGATGGCGACACCCTTCCAGTACATACAATTTAACAAGACAATTTTACCCTCCCTTTCAGTGATACTAATAAAACATATTTAATTTTATCATAACAAATGGTATTTTAAAGCAATAATTATTTCATATGTGAATTGGAAGTACAGTATAATTAATTGGAATTACAGTTTGGAAGAATTTTAAGTACAGTTTCTCTCCACAAATCACACACTCCAGAGTTGGACATTCTTCAACTCCACAACACGTAAATCCCATTTTTATGTATTCTTCCTCATACATTCTCAATTTCATGTTCTTGCTACTGCATATTGGCAAGGAATAAACAGAGGTTTGAGACACACTATTTAATTGTTGTTCAGTAACTACTGAAGTTTCAGACACACCACTTGACTGTTGCTCTGCATCTGATGCTTCATAAACTATCAAAGGTGCCTTTGTGACAATAAATTTATTCATAGCGGATGAGTTCCGTAAAATTTATGACATAAATATGTCACTTAGAATCAGGTAAAATAATGGCGTGTGTCACGAATGAAAGAAAGAAGCAGACTGAAGGAAATGTACAATGCCCAACGTCGCCGCTCGAAGAACTAGTTAAAACAAGAAGCTTATGTACAGCAGCACAGTACAGAGACATATAGTGCCATAACTGGAAGTTACATGGACAAATTGTAGAAATCCACATATCGACCACGGGGTTACTATGTGATCTATGATTACACTGAACCAAGAAAAGGATGTTTGATATTATTTTAATTATTATTTAATATTATTTCATAAGCTCTTTATTCGTTTTGCAATCTCGTGACACCCTTGAGCTAATACGTGACACCCAGTTTGGAAAGCACAGTCCTATACAGTCGGAACCAATGAAGTGGCTGTGACTGCACTGTACTAAAACTTTTACCATGAGATTCAAACTAGCTAAATAGAAAAGAATTTTACACAAACACTAAACTAACTCATACTTTATACTTCCACTTCAGAAGTGAAACATGGATGGAAATTTTAGAAAATAACTCTACTCATGAATTTTACATTTCACTGTTCTAGTCAAAGAGTTCTGATCGGAACTTGTGCTGATTAGTTTTTGACATGAATCCATATGAAGGGTGCAGAGCAATTGAACGTGTTTCTGGATTAACATCTTTCTTTTTTTATTTCAAATATCTCTCTCCCTCCTCCAACCCTGTCCGTACTTCTTTCTCCCTTTTTCTACTTTAAATATATCATTCTAATTATAACATTTAATATTTGATGAATTTTTATGATGAGTTTGATTTGGGTACTTTCTATAACTTTTGGAAATATTTATAGGATACAAATGCCATTAAATCAAAATACTCTACAATCATGTTTGCTGTTAAAGATAGCCTTAAAAAGCAGGTAGGTTTTGCTTTAAAATGCCTCTTTATGTATTTTGTTCACAAGAATGTTTCCAATATAAAAAATGTTAAAGAGGAAAAAATGAAATATATTTAGTTTTATACTTGAGCACTTACAGGCACATTTGCATAGAGCAGTAAACATTGTTTATTATAATGTTTAACTATAAGACAAATAATCAAAATGCTTTGTGCTAAAATGTAAGTACAGTGGAACCACGCCATTTGTCCGCCTCGCTATTCGTACAACTCGCTTTTCGTCCAACTTGTTCAAGTAAAATTCTACTCACCATTCGTACTTGTCCCGCAATTCGTACGGCACCAGGGGCCAGCTGGGTTGCCAGTTTGGCTTTTTTAAAGAAAAAAATTTAGAAATTATCCTCATTTTGAACTCGTCTGGAAATAATTTGTTTGGCGTTTCGGATTTTTTAAAAGTTTTAATACTTTTTGAGATTTTACTAACAATTTTAACTATCTAAGGGGGCAGCAAGAGGAAGTGGTTGAAAAACTTTCTTCTTCAGGGGTGGTAGTGAGGACAGCATTTCCTTTGCAGCAATTAGAGAGCTGTGTTACTACCCCTGCGAGAAAACACAGAGTGGTGGAAAAATCGCATCCCAACACCGCTGTGGTCAACAGCATTAATTTGTTCAACGACAATGTAAATTGATCATTTTAGAAAAATTCTGAACAATCGTCAAAGGCAGACAAGATTGGACAGGTTTTTAGAGAAAGAAACCCGAGATTCTTCTAGTGCAAAAAAAAAACGAAAAAGAAAGAACAGCAGAAAGGGAGAAAACATCTGAAGGGTGTTACCTGATGCTTTTATGGAAGGGGATTCCTCTTCCAACCATTTCTCTTTCTCCTCTCAACATTCCACTTATGCCATCAGCTCACCTCAGTACAAGCAAAGTGCAGTTAAATTTTTATTAATCTATAATTTCATGTACAGTACTGTACGTTTGTTTTTCATAATTTTAAATAAGCAACCATCTGTGTGTCTGGAACGGATTAATCCAATTTACATTGTATCTTATGTGAAAAAATATTTTGCCATTCGTACAACTCCTCATTCGAACTGCCTCCTGGAATGAATTTTGTACGAGTAGCAGGGTTCCACTGTATAAAGATAAAACAACGTAAAGCACAAATTCAGATTAAAAAACTGTTTGGTCACAGCTTTCTAGTTGTGTGTTAAGCACTTCTTTTCTGCACTCATGAAGAGGCTCCATCGTAAGTTTGAAATAGCTTTTTACGATACTTTTATTCTGAATTTGCTTTTGTACATTGTTTTGTCTTTGTACTTACAGTGTTTAACTATATATCAATTTCAAATACTTTTTGAATGTCTTAAGGTTCATTTTACTCTGAATTATTTTATAAAGCTGTGTAAATATTTTTTAAAGTTTCCTGGCATTTCTTTCTTGTGCAAGGTTTGAGAATTTATTCTTGTTATAAGAAATAAAAACAATATTTTTTCAAACAAATTTTCTTTTAAGTGTGTATTAGAAACATTGAAAAAGAAGTCCGATGCAAATTAAGTGGTAATGTACTCACAAAAATATTTTGAAAATCAGAATAGTTTGCTTATTTATTGATTTATTTATATGCAAGGTGTCCTAGCACCAGGTTTCCAAACTCTTATATTGTATAGGTTATGCATAGACAAATTGGAATCAAATAGGCAAATTTTGGACGAAATGGATTTGTGTCCGCAGTTGAATGCACGGTGCTCAGAAGAAAATAAAAGAGACCATGTCTGTGAATGTGTAGAAGAGCGTAGGGTAAAAAACCTATTTTGGAAATCCTTTTTGCATAAGGGCTGAAAAGTTGTGGGAAAAAGTTTTTTTAAGGTTATCCTTGCTGTTGTTTTAAAAAGAATATTTTGGGGCAAATATGTTTTTTGATTGGTATGATACTAGAATTTTTTTTAAAATATGTCTGGAGAACCTGTTAAAGTCGGGGAATTTCATTTTGCTGTTTGGGTATCAACCCTATAAATCAGGGTTCGTAGATTTAAATCAGCTTCATTTAAATCATGATTTAAATCAAGTGATTTTTTTTTTAAAGTCATTGATTTAAATCAAGTGATTTTTTTTTTCAAAAAATCATTGATTTTACAATGTTAGAAAGTATTGTGAAAATGAAATATGTTGCAATTACAACCACGGTTTCAAACTAAACTTCCTAGGTCCATCTGTCTGTGTGCATAACATATTTCATAAGGTTAGAACTATTTTTTTAATTTTACAATATTCTGCAAGCATCTTAACAGCAAAGCATAATTCATTCAATCATTCAAATTACAATTCATAATAATCATGAACCATTCTGTGTTTTTATCTTAAAATAGTATTTGTGATCCATTTAATAAATGCCACACCATAATTCAGAATATGTATCCTTAAAGTTTCAGCCATGTCCCCTAATAGCTTAAGGTTTTCTCCTTCTAAAATATTTTTTTATCATAGAAGTTTTCAATAAAGATATGTGATTATAACAAAATGTTTCAGTTTTTAGTAATGGTGTGAGCATATGATTTTACTAAATGGGTAAAAATATTTCAGGCTTTTTCATTTATAAAATTGAAAAATGATTAAAGTATACATTCAATGTAAAAATTAAGTACACAGAATTGTTACTTTTTTTCAGCTTTCAACAGCAAAATAATTCAGAATAAATTTGTTCATTTTCTCTGTACTTATAAGTGTACAATTATTCCTGGTATGGTTAAGTTTCATTTGAGTTGTGCAATTGTATTAAAATTTCTTTATCATTATTATTATAAGAAAATATTTATTGCTGTGAAAATAGCTTCAAGTGTGTTTTTGCATATTGATTAAGATGCCATATTCTTTCTATGAATGCAACATAATAAATATCCAAAATATTTAAGGTCTTTTTTTAAAAAAATTAAAAAATCTGATTTAAATTTTAAAAATCCGATTTTTAAAAAAAATTTTTCAAGAAAGAAAAAAAAAAAAACCTGCTGTACATACATATGTTTTATTCATTACGCTATGTTGAATTAATGATTAAATGATTCATGTATAATTGAGGAATATTTGTCTTTATTGAAAGTATTAGTTGACCAAGGAGATTAATTTCTCACGTTCCTATTTCTTTTAGAAAAGTAATTATTTTCTCAATTTTTAGTTGAGTCGTCTTTTGATGGCTAATTTAGCACTTCATCAAAACACAGATATGCAACAGTTTATGATAGAAGTTTTAGCCTGCCATCCCTCAAGCCGAAAACTATTGCATTTAGTGGTTTTTTCGATAAAAAAAGTAAGATACTTTGAAAAAAGGATTTCTTTTAAATTTTGTCTTTTATGTGCATGGTTTTAGTTACATTTGTTATTGTGGTATTAACCGTGCAACGTTGAAAATTAATCGAGTAAAAATTTATTCGCGGCACAAATTTGTGTTGTTACACCCCCCAGTTGGAATTAAGATTTCAATTATTTAATGTTTTTTTTAGAATTTAGTTTCCCAGAAAATTTTGATCAGGCCGAAATAGTGGTTGCACATAATGTTTTTAATCGCGAAGTGCCACAATAATTCCCCAGCTCAACGACTACCTTGAATGCGTTTACAGATTTACATGAAAAGAAAAAAATTTCGACTTACCCATTAGTTGCTGGTGTGTATATCGTTGTAAAAAAAATACGTAACAATTTTTCAGAAAAAAATAGCAAGGAATTTATTTTGGAGGGTCACATATTATAAAAAAAAACTATTAGGTGATCACCAAAAAGATAAAAATATTTTACTATGGTTCAAAAACAGAATGCATTAATTACTCATTATAAAAAAATGAACATAGGGATAATATTGTACATCTTGACCTGGCGTACAGTTGCCATTATTGAAAGGTGGTGAATAAAAAGCGGATGTTCAGATGATGAAACTTTTAAAAAAAAGGCTTGGAAGCCGAACGAAGGTGAAAACCCCTCGCACTCATCACTGGTTAGGATCCTCAGGGATACTTTGTAGCCATGCGAATGAGACTGATGTTTCAGCTCTGATTTAACAACCACAAGCCGCTCGGCTCGGATATCATAATGATGCGACGTCACCCAGGATCGGGAGTCGTTAGGCGGAAAAAGGTTGGGGCATCGATGAAGGAGTCGTCAATTCGTGAGATTGGATAAAATTTTGAATAAATTTAAAACATGACGACAGCTACGCGCCAGCATCCATCCATGTCTCCAACAATATCGCTCGCGTTACAGGAGCGCACAGGGCCGATGACTCTACGGCACGGATCTCACAGCGACTCTCTTTCGTTTTTCGTCACTTTCTCCTCACGCACTTTCTCCGATGGCAACGGCGCACGTCACGTGCGCCAATGAGAGCGCAGGAGGAATTTCGGCGGGAACCAATCAAGCGTGACTCGCGAATTCTGAATCGAAACCAAAGATAGGCATCACTATGATGCATCAAAAACAACCTGATAAGATCTTCCAGACAGGATGTTCGAAGATGGACGACACTTTCGTTGAACACAAGATGGCTATTTGGTAAAAAAAATGGTAATTTGGAAAAAGGAATGAAAAAGATTTATATTAAAAAAAAGTTTAGCATGGTAAAAGAATTTACGAATCGGTAATTAAAACAAGCGAAATTTTGATGTAAATGAATTTAGTGCCAAAAAAATACCTATTTCGTGGAAAATAAAATAATTTGGAATAATTTAATTGAAAGGAAGCATTACATAAAAAATAGAAATTAGAAAAATAAAAATAAATTAATTAATAATGAAAAAAAATATTTTAAATAGAAAAAAAATGTGATGCAATATCACAGTTATACAGTAAAACTTAGATCGATCGCTTCTCACAGGATCATTCATTTCGAACAATATATATAGGAAAATAATGAATACAGTTCAGTACAAAGCAAGACGATACATATGGGAAAATAATAAATTCGGGAAGGATGGATCAATGTTCCAATGCATGGAAATTAATTAAGAAAGTTAAAAATTGTGTTAATGCAGAAAAATAAGGTGCAAAGATCTTAAATGTGGAGTTTTTTGTATAAAGAACACTGCATTCAGACATTTAAAAAAAACCTGCAATGTATAATGTAGCCATTTGACTGCATTTTTCATGTTTTGTATTTGAAAAAAAAACCTGCCATATTAATGGGGGGGGGGGGGATACCCTAAGGATAAGCTTTACATTAACTTTTAGTTAAAAAAGTTAAATGAAGTACCAATGAAAAACATCTAGGAGCAGCTTTAATACAAAACATTGGCAAAAACTACTATGGTAGGGTTATTACTGAGTAAAACCGTACTAAGTAAGATATTCCTGCATATTGTCTGTAACATCAAAAGGGTTTTTCTATACAACAATTCTATTTGCAAAGTGTAGCCCAAATTTTACTTTTGTTGTTTATTTCATAATCTAGCCATTCTACTATAAGTTTCTCTTAAAACATAGAGAAAAATTGAATTCTGATTTTTTGAAACCGTTTTTTTCTGTTACTTATGCAGTTACTAGAATCATATAATTTTATCTTATTAAAAAATGCAAAACAGGCATTGTAAGGTATATGAGGCTATTCATCAAATACCATCTAAAACGTATAAAAATGATTATGTATTAAACTACTCTAGTTCCTTATTTTGGGTGCATCCTCAGTATGAAAAGAAGAACCAAGAGTTAGAAATAGAGAAAATTTGTCATTTAAGAGGTCAAGGCTGTTTAGTCCAGGGTTGACAGAAATCTGTTTTTACCTGAAAACCTGGCTTTTCTGAGGTTTCGTATATGTGTGCATGTCTGATAATAAATCAGACCTTAGGCATGTACTTAATTTAAGATTGCAGTGAAATATATTTTGTCATTTTTATTTATGGGAAGGGGAAAAAAAGGATTAAGAACAAAATTATTTGTACATCACAGAATTGTTTTTACTACAGAATAAACAAATTTTTGTAGATCTAGTTAAACTTGTTTATTCTACTGTCACTGCACGTTATGCAGGAATACCACTTAAGCAGAGAGCTTGAACTTTGTCAAAATAATATTCTAAATATTTAAATGCTGTATTGGAGAGAAAAGTTTTTCAGTATATTACAGCAGTGCAATTGCAAAAGTTTCAATTTTAATAATTTCCCTAATTATTGCATACCCTGTGCCAGATTTTTAAATATCCTTTTTGTCATGTATTTTACAATACAAGTTCTTATTTGCATGGCATTTTATCCAGTGCCTTGAAACACATACTTTTTCCTTTTATTTATATTATACCTTGAAATGTAAAGTTATTGCACTTACTCGTGGTTAAAAATATTGTATTTATATTAGTTTCCCTTTTGTAAAAAAGTTTTAATGCAGTAATTTTTCCTTTATTTGTTACATATACTTGTGTAAAATTCTGCACTACATTTTTTTTCCTCTTAAAAGTTTCGCTTATGAATTTTCTTTCACATTCTTAGGTTGGAAATTTTTTAATTTTTTTACATGATATTCAAAGGAATGCAAAATCTTTTCGGTTGAAAAAATACTGTTTAATGTTGTACAGAAATGTTGAAAGTCTGCTGTCAGGAACTCCTCACTTAGATACAATGAAAAATGAGCAGTTGATGAAAAAGGTATCTATGATTTTCCATTGTCAAAATGTTATTCAAATGAAAATGAGAAAAAGTTATTCTTTGTAAAATTTGTTATGAAACAAAGGCACTAATGACCACTGTCCCTGAAATGGTGCTGTTTATTTGAGAAATTCAATATTTTCAAACTACAAATTGTTTTTATGAAACAGTAATTAAGTTATATGATTCATTAAGTTATATGATGTAATCCTTGTGGAATAATTGTCATGGGCATGTAACTCAAGGTCAGAAAGAAAAGTCTATATCTGGTCTATATCTTTTTTTAATTACTGTTATTTATTCCTCTTTTTAATTTGGGTGTTGCATTTAAAACCCCATTCATGGATGGGCACAGCAGCTAGTTCTAAATAAAAATGTAAAACCTGTAATTAATTTTATAATAATTTTATAAATCATTATGAAAATATGACTTTATAATAAATTCTGCATGAATGAACTTTGATCATGTTTCATATCCAAATTTGTTCTGAATTTATATTGTTCTTTTTTCTTAGTTAACTGCAGAGTGGGTGCAGTTATGGAGAGAAGATAGGAAGAAATGGATAGAAATATCTAATTCATTGCAAGAAAGGTACTGTTGTATAGTCTTATATATTGTTATGTACCTTGTGTTGGAAAACTTAAAATGTTTCTCTTTCTGTGAAACTTTTAATTACCACATGGAAAAAACTGAAGAATATGCTATGTTAATCAGGCCTTATCATTATGCGGTGCAAATTAGCATTGAAAGTTAAGCATCTCACATGATTGCTTTTATAAGTTTCATAATGTTTGGTGTGATGAGGCTTTTTCCCAATGAGTAGAAAAGCTGCTTTTAGGGGATTTGTTGTTTGTATTAACTTTTTTAAACAATTTTGTTTTGTAGATATTTAGAAAAAATGAAAAGCTTAGCTGAAGAAGTATCTACTGTTGCACTTCATATCACTCAAAAAGTATTTGATATTCAAAATAATATCAGAAAGGAGTTTATGGAAGAGTATAAATCTAAATACTGTGAAGAAGCTTCTGATCGTATGAACTGGATTAAGTTGTGCAATCATTTCACTCATGAAAGGTATGCACTTTTATAAGCTATTACATGTTACAGATCCAAGGCCGTAGGCAGGGGGGGGGGCCGACGGGCCCGAGCCCCCCCCCCCCCCCCCCCCCCCCCCCGAAATACTTTCGAAATTTTTAATTTGTCTGAAAAAAAAAAAATGTAACCAAAAAAAAAAAATTTTTGTTCCTCAAACCAATCTGTTCGGGAGCGTGGGGGGGGGGGGGGTAGGTTCTCTGTTTTACAAAGGGGGGAAACGACAAGACGGCGCTTCAAAAATCCAGGGTCTATAAACCAGAACTCAAAATAAGATGTTTTCCCTCAATTCTAAAGACGGTAGGTCCCTCGTGTCGTGTCATCAACAGATAACGGATTGATTCCTTGCCTAAGGGCTACATATGGTTCTAATCACTCGACCGCACAACAAGAACAGCAAATGTACTGATCCCTTTTTGGCAAAATGCGAGCCACCACATCTGCCATAAATATACGTACAACAGTTAGGTGCTTTGTCCATCCTTGCCCGAAGGTTACATTCGTGGAAATGGCGACTCTTTTAAAACTACCCACATTGTGGAAGTAGAAGATAAAGGAACTTTCAGAGCTAATGCCTAAATGGACCCCCTCGTCTACTACTACGATTGCGGGATGTGTGGATGTTTGTGCTGTTATTGCTGGGACAAATCTTTATTTTTTGTCTTTTCTTTTTTAAACTAGCAATTCGTAAAATCGAATCAACATCGAAACGCTTCCGACAGGGGGGGGGGGGGGGGGCGAGGAGAGGGCTCTTGCCCCTTTGCAGATGCCTTGACCTTGCCTTGCAGACATAGGCAGTTGGGAATTTAGTGGGCTCGTGTGCTCTTGCAAAAGTCTTCTTTGCTTGCCTGCGTACAAATTTTGATATAAGTATTTTGTCTTATTTTGGGAAGAAACCCTGTAGAAATGTAGCAGAAAAGGTATGATTATTTTTATGTATTTTTCAAAATAATATTTTAGCTGCCCCTCTTTTTTTTTTTTTGCAATTTTAGTTTCAACTTTGTATTTTCTTCCTCACATGCTGAGAAACTGCATATTAATCTTTCTTTTTTCGTTTTTTAACTTCATAGGGGATGATGTCACACTACTTCGAGGGAGGGGGGGGGGAGAGGGGTTCGAGCAATTTTGACAAGAAGTGTGACATTACACATTTTGATTTCTATAAAAACATGTAAAAAATCAGCTGATTAAACTTATTTTTGAAGTTTTTTTATGTCATTAAAAGTTAAAAAATAAAATTAAAAATTTGATTCTTTAACGTAAGTATCTTATTTCTGAACTGCAACACTGCAAGTACATGTGCTCATGTAATATAGCGTGATATGTGACAAAGGGGGAAGGGCGTGTTGGAGAGTGATATCTTGTGACAAAGGGGGGAGGGGGATCAAATATATTGAAAGAAAGTGTGACATTGTTTATGAATGGTCCCATAGAGCGTTTACAATAACATTGCGAAGGTGAAAAATACCGCAACAAAATTACTCGTATACTTTTACTTAGCCTAGTCATAAATTTACATTGAACAAAAAATATCTTGATTGGTTCTTCTTATTATATCGCTCATGGGCTGCAATAGTGGCACAACTCAAAAAAATTCGCGTTTCGGACTAAGAACAGATTGTAAATATAAAATACACATTTTTTTCAGCAGCAATACTAGCATAACTCATAATTCAATATTAGGCCTTAAGATTTAATAATAACTAAAGCATTTCTTTTATGTTTTTTCCTTAGCAATGAAAAGTTTAAACCCACTTATCTCAAAACATGATTTTTTGAGCTGTGCCGTAATTGCAGCCCATGAGCGATATGTATAATTTTGGAAGTGCTTTATAATTGTCCACGACTGCAAATCAAAGTTATACAGCTTTTTTTGACTTCAAACTTTAAAAAAAAAAGGAGTTTGCAGCATTTAGGTTAAGGAAAAAGAAAACATCCAGTTTTTAATTATTTACATTTAGTTATGACAAAATATGGAAGGCTTGAAACTTGAGAATAAGTATGAATTGCTTAAATTGTCAAAATTAAACGGAATAGGGAGTAATTAATTCTCAAAACAACGTATGTTTTCTGTTAACTCTCTCTCATCTTTTTTTTTTTGAAGTAATACTTCTGTGGGCGAAATTGAAAATATAATCTCATCATGCAACATGCAACCAGTGTTTCTTTCAGGCATCTCTCCGGGGAGGGGGGGAGGGCACTGCCCCCTCAGAGATAACCAACTGCCCCCCCCCCCCCCCCCCCCCCCCGGAGAAAAAAAATTCAGATCACAGATTTTAAAAAAGATTAAAGAAAAGAGAGATTACACTTTTAGGACTTCAGTTTCAGAAACACTTTTAGGGAAAAGACATCGAACACTGTCACTAGCGACACCAAAAGTAGCCCAAAAGATAAGAATTTATTTTGAAGAATTTGCGGGGGAAGACAAACCAAACTCCCTTCTGCTTCCTCTAAAATTACTAAAGAATCTCGAAATTGCATTGTTAGGCAGTTTTCAAAAAGTTTCCTGGGGAGAGCCCTCGATCCAGTCTATGCCTCCAGTAACATTGACAAAGATAGACTGAAACTTCATTTTTAAGCCTGCAGTTTCGAAAATTTTCTTTGGGGAGAACTTCTGAAACTCCTTCCTCTAACGTCCCGAAAGGGCATAAAATTGCATTCTCAGGAGCTAAAATGCGAAAAAATTAAGGGGGAAAACCCCCGGAAACCCCCCTTTCAGAGATAGTCAAAACATTATGGTCGTAAGATCAGTTTCAAAAGTTTAAGATAAGAAGCCGAAACCCCCAAAAAACACTGCCCTAACTTCACCAAAGATAGTCTAAAATGCACCTACTGTACATGGTATCAAAAATCTATCATATACTGTGATGTCATAAATTTTTTAAATCAAACGAAATATGGTTTACAAAAGGCCGTATCCAGAGGGGAGGCCCCCCCCCCCCCCCCCCGAAATTTTTCGCAATGTAGCATGTATATTCCTCCCTGAAACTTTCCTCAACATAAGTGTTTCAAAGTTAGGGCCCCCCCCCCCCCCCCCCCGAAAAAAATTTCTGGCTACGGCCTTGTACAGATCAGTTGATGCATTACTGATAAATTTGATCTAAATTGATTCACTGATTGATTATATTGAACATCCGTTGGAACTATTAAATACTATTGTAGGCTGAAAAGTCCTACTATTTTTATGTAAGTAATTGGTAGTTTTACTTTTGGGAATAAATAGATATATACATATATCATAATCATAGAAATCAGTTTGATTTCTAGAAGAAGTTTCCTAATGAATAAGTTATGTAAAATGATATTTTTAAATAATAATGATGAACTGAGAATTAAATTTAATTGTTTATGTCTCTTTTAAGATTTGTATGAACATATATCCAAGAAGTAATTTTTGTTAGATTACTACTAATTCATAAAATTTTAAGTTGAATAAATAGATAAATAAGGAAAAATATTTAATGAAATAACAATTTCTAAGTTGTTTAGAAATTAACAAATAAAAAAAAATCCTTCAAATTTATCTAGTTGAGCGGTTCGATGCACAAACTAACTCCCTTTTTTGAAAATGCCCTAATTTCAGCTTTAAAAGTAATTGATTGGTGTGTAGAGAAAGTATGTAAGTTCATAATTTACTTAATAAACTTTGTTATAAAATTTAATCATACATGTGATTTTTCCATATTTTGACGGAATTTCGTATTTTTGGTAATTTTGGAAATTAAAAATCTCATTTCTGTGAAAATTCATAATTTTGGAAAACTTCTCTTTTTTTCCCCTATAAAAATTTTTGAAAGTAGCTGTGTACATACCTGTCAAGTTTTGTAAATTACAAGTAAAGCGGTTTGTTCGTTTTTTACGCCGTCATGGGTCAATCCCGATTTTTTACTCATTTCGAAATCCGGTTCCATCGGTTTTGATAAAACTTCCTAGCTCTCGTTTACTATCCGATTCTGCCTCTTGAACATTAATAACTTTGAGCTTACCATTATTTAAAATATTTTTTACATTTTAGCTTCTGTAGTAAAGGACTTGCACAGACGTCATTTTTTCGAAATTTCCGCCAAAAATTTAAAAAATTAAAAAAAAAATTATTTCTTGCCTTTAAGTTTTAGTGATCATGTCAGTTTTTGATTATCGTTGTTAAATATTACAGTCTCATTAATAGTCTTGTTTTAAAAATTTTTTGATATATCTTTTTTCCCTTATTTTGTATGTATTTTTTTTTTTTTTTGAAATTGTAGATTATCTTCAGCATTAAGGGTTTTTTTTTCCCTTTCAAGTACTCATTATATATTGTTACAAAATAACTAAATAACAGTTCTTTCCATTTTCATTTTATGTATAGTTAAAAAACATGTAGAAAATTTAGCAATTGTTTTTTCACAACATGTAAACTAAATTCCATTAAAGTACTCGATTCTAGGTTGAAATAAAACTTTTCGTTTAGTAAAATAATCGTTAAATTTGACAAAAAATCATTCTAATGTTTTTAATTGTACACCTCTTTTTAATTTTAGAGTTTCATAAGTCAAGTAGTTCAAAATCATATGCGTATATACAAATAAAAAATCAACCATTGTGTGTTTAAATAACAAGTATGTTTATTGTGTATTCTTAATCTTGTTTTTCTCATAGTTTCTTTATTCATCCAGTGTCAAACTTATCTTTTCCTTTAAGCATTGCTCTTTTATGCTCTTCATATAATACTTTGGTACATCGCTTTTTTCTTTCTTTTTTCACTTCACACACACCTTACTCATTAATAGTTAATGCTCTGAAGCATGTTTATTTCTTGACAAAATGCAGTGAATTTTTATACATTGCTCTGAATCCAGTCTTTTTGTATCAATATAAGAATACAAATCTTCTGAAGAATGTAATGTAGGACTTCCACACTTTTTTTGTTAGACATTAAGCTCCAGTTAGTGAATTAGATTAAATTAATGACTTGACTTTGCTTAGTATTTAATTATTATATTGCATAATAATTTATGTTTGTAATAGGTTTTTTAATATGATACAGGTTTTTTAATAAGCTTTTACACCATTGTATTGTGATGCCATGATTTTTCAGTATTTCTTTCCCTCAGTGAGTCACATCTCTGATTTAATGCTAAAATAAAGTCATTTTTAAAAAATGGAGTTAATCGATTTGAACAGTGAACCGCTTAGATGTCTTTTAGAAAAACTAGATACTTCTTTCATGATATGAATAAGAAGGGAATCATCCAATTTCTAGAAACAACAATAAAATAATAACGAAAGAGAAGATTCAAAATTCTTTTTGTGCATAGTGCACATGCTTAGGAATGAAAGCAACCTGCTTCATGGCATTCGTTTGTCTCCTGAAATTCACCTTTTGCTTCTAAGGCCCCTTAAGAACTCCTGTTTTTTGCTTTTATCTCTTTAATTTTTGTTCTACTCTTGAAAAAAAAATGTTTTCTTAAATAATTGCTACAGCAGTGTGACGACAGAACTAGAAAATTAGGGAATTTGAATATTCCCCCTCATCATGTTTTTTCTTCCAGTTTTAAAGTCATAACATTGAACATTTTTAACTAAAAATTTTTTTTTTTTTTTTGGTATCTTAGAGCTGTCTGGTATGAAGAGGAATGTTATCCATATTCCTGGGAATTGGATCCGACAGAAGGGCCTCTGCGAGAGCGTCGAAGACTCAGAAGATGTGATTTAAATGTTGAAGCAAGGTTTTTAAGACCTGAGTTTGCAGAAAAATTAGGCAAGTTATGTGCTTGATGAGAAAAATATTCGATTTTGTTTTTATCATTATTTTTATGATAATATAATTAATACAGTACTAGTGGTACCTGCTCAACCATGTTAAAAGTTTACAGAAGGTAGCCCCATGGCAGTTCCCATGCTAAATGTCTATATACCAGAAAACATATTTCCGGAATTCTCAACCCCCCACCGAACAAAATGTGCAGAACTCATTCTGTTGTTTGAAAAACTGCCATTGCTATTTCCTTTTGCTAAAAAAACTGTCCTTACTACTTGAAAAACTGCCTTTGCTAAAAGGGAAATTCTCTCCCAACCCCCGGAAAAGGCCTTCTCGTAGTCCTTCCGTCTTGCAGCCCCTACCCAAAAAAAATTCTCCTTGCCAGGAGCTTAAAAGAAGCACTTATCCCCCCTTTCTCCCCCGAGAAGAAAAAAACCTCATTAAAGATTAGTCAAAGAGTCCCTTTAAGTTATGTAGTTAAAGCTAACTCTCGCCAAATTCGTTGATTCTTACGTAATTCCTTTGGATCGCTTTGCTCACTTAGCAGTCCTAAAATATTTTACACTAGCTTTATCACTATTCTGAAAAGCATTTGTAATCTGTCTGAAATAATGTTCCAGAAAATATGTGTCATAAATATTCAGATAAATATTTGATTTATGGATTCTTAAAAGAAAAATTCCTTTTGGTTGGTAAGTTGAGGATTACATAATTTCTAATTGCAGGTATGCAACTTTCCAAGGTCAGTATACAACTTTACTAATTTGAGAAGTGTACAACAGCACCTTTCAGCTGTAAAATTATCACTGTTTTCCAATTTTAAGTTCTCATATATAAATATTGCAAAAGTGTGCAACACTATAGTTCACCAATTTGAGTACTTGAATACTTTTATGTAGTAATATTAGCTATGTATGATTTAATTTTGTTATCTTCACACATAGCAAAATGTATAACACATGAATATTCAACATCATATCAGCATTAAGTACATACATTTACTAAAAGTGAGAATTCACCTTGCGTGTAGCATGTTTCAAAATGAGTAAAAGCAATGTTAAATGTCGCAAATCATAGATAAGAACTTTTGCCGGTTTGCTGTTTCAATCTTTGAGTTGCACAATTTAACGTTGTTTTTACTAATTTTGAAATACTTTCACACGAAAATTGTATGTGAGATTATATCACTTAATTCATTGTTTTGCTTTGAATTCAGAATTGTTTAATTGCTTTTTGACGTATTCCTATGAAAACCAGGTCTGAAAAATACTAATGTTATCAATACTTACAAGACTTGTGGTGTTATTGATGCCATTTTATGACTTCTAATAAGAAAAAAATGAGTTGCAGATGAAAGAAATATGAATTAATATCTCTGTAAAAAAGAGATTTTAAAGTCTAGGTCTGATTTTTTTTCCCTTAGTTCAAGAATAAGGATGTTTTCCATACATTAATGATTGTGCTTAGATTTTATTTATTTTTACATATATTTTAAGGGACAGTAGTTTATTTGCACTACTTTTATTGCAGTGACTTTTTGCATTGAACATTTTCATAGTTAATACCTGTGTAAATATGGATGCTATTTTAATCAATTGTGAAAATTTTCAGAACGCTTTCAGAAAGACACTCCTTTTGTTACTGTGTTAAACCATCATTATGAGCTTCCATATGGTGAAGCTGTTCCACATAGACTTTTTAATCATGAACAGATTAAGTAAGTTGTTATTGTTTAATTTTCTGAGTGAACTTTTATATGCATGGGCCATTGTCCAGAAATGTGTTACTTTGCACTTCTACATTTTCAGTTTTTCAACTTTTCACTAAGAGGGCATGATATATATTTCTGTAAAGCTACAAAAGCTCATGAAACATCAGATATTAAGGCTAACTCAGCAAATTTGTCATTACCATGCTATGTAATAAATCATGTAGAAATTTTTGGGAGTTGTTTTAAGGGTTATCATTAGGTACTAATTGTAACCCAAGAAGAAGAAATTAAGTATATAAATAAACAAATTGCCCCTCCCTTTAAATAATTTATAAAATTTAAAAAATATTTTAGTTAATTAAATAAAAATTATCCATTATTAATTTTCAGCAATAAAAGCAAATTATTTAATAAAATACAAATCAAATTGGAACCTAGATAGAAAATTATAAAATTTGTATTAATCCTATGGTCATTGCTTATTACAAGTGAATTAAAAATTAAAGTAAAATAAGGATCTGTCGTGGTGCTTCACCATTATTTGGTGAAAAGGCCAAGTATGGCTAAAACTCTAGTAAACCCCTTTAATTTTATCACCATAATCTATTTCCCCCCATTGTAATTTGAACCAAAAATTTTGTCGCGAATCGTATAGTGGCGTGTGCTTCCGCAAAAACTCCAGGACGTTTCATCCATCTGGATGCACTGTGAAACCTTGAACAAAATAAAGGAAAAAAAACTTACCCCATCACAGCATACTCATTTGTAAATAATAGATATCCACACATCATTTGGAGAAACAAAGGGAATTTTATTCACTTGGCATACTTGGTTAAATCATGGGAGTACTCCGTACAAAAAAAAAAACGATCACAGCATGTGAATAAAATTTGGTTACTTGTAAACTTATGACAATACTAAGACATCAACGAATTAGGATCTTGACTTTGAAATTGGACTAAAAATGTCTGGAGACAGGTTGGATACATTTTACTCTAAAAAAAACTTCTATGCCTTGCTCAGAGGCCTCAGTGAACGTCTTGCATGGCTATCGCTATAAAAAAAACAAGGCTGCTGGACTAAAAAAAACAATAAATCCAACCTATTTTTTACAATTAAATCCCCTGTAAAATAAATAAAAACCCAAACTTAATATTTTCACAAAATAAATAACTGCTATCCCGAATTTCTTGAAAAACAAAAAATAATAAATTCCCTCATTAAAAAATGAATGAAATATGTGATATACAATATCACAGGATCCAATGTGATTAGAAAACAATAGAAGTTTTAAATTGTTTAAATCAATATAAAAAAATCACAAAAATGCTAAAGCATTATTAAAAAAATTTTTTAAATACTTTGCAGCTACATTTTTTAAAATGAATTTCCATTAACTTCATAATGAAATCAAATATAAAATTCAGCATTAATAACCTGCTATTATACTCCCGGTGTTATAAAAAAGTGCTTGCTGAGTTATTATTATTACTATTTATTTTTTATTTATTTTTTTTGCAAATATGAGTGCTGTGATATACTGTCAATATATAATATAACTATTTTAAAAATTTGCCAGTCATTGCTGCAAATCCTGTAGATTGCCCAAAATATTCATAATAAAAACATCATCTCCCATTGTGTACACTGGACCATAACAGTAAAAAGGTTAAAAATGTATCTTTTGAAAAAATCAAGTATGTGTAATACTATAAGACAAATGATCAAAATGCTTTGTGCTAAAATGTAAGTACAAAGATAAAACAACGTAAAAAAAGCACAAATTCAGAATAAAAAGTAATGCAAATAGAGTGAACAGGGGAACCCTGTTCACTCTCAGCTTTCTAGCTGCGTGTTCAGCGTTTCTTCTTTTTGCACTGATTAAGAGGCTCCATTGTAGCTTCGAAATAGCTATTTGAATTACTTTTTATTCTGAATTTGTGGTTTTTTACGATGTTTTATCTTTGTACTTCTATGTGTAATACTATGCATTGTACTAAATTTGAACTTCTATTGTAAAATTGAAGAAGCATATAATATCATTCTATCCTCGGTTTGTCATTACCACCCACATGTTTATAACATTTAAGCTAGATGGTAATGACATTTCACCTTATTTCACCTGACAGGAAAGAAAATATGGATAATTTTGTAAATGTTTTACATATTTTGAGCAAAGATTCATGGAATATAAGCATGTGAAGAACATTGATGGATCATCTTTAAAGCAACTCGTAATGAGTTAGGATGATTGCTGACAGCAGTAAAAATATTTTCTTGTTCCTTGATATTCAGTATTCCCTAGCAGGATGCATAAAGGGTTCCTCACAAAACATTCTTGCTTCAGCAATAAACTTAAGGTGACTACTACAAGATTGATTGTCATTTGAGTTACTAGTGCCACCTAAGGGTTGTGAAAAGCTGTAAATCTGTTCGATGGTAATGATGCAAAAATGGCTGGGGCAAGTTAAAACTAATGCAGTAATTTTTTTTTAATTGTTATCAAACAAAGAAATATTCCTTTTTGAATTTAATACTTGAAGCATAATTTTAAAAATTTCAAAATCCATGTTCGTTTTTTTCCCTGTATAGGTAGGTATACCTTAAAAGGCACAAATTTTGATTTGGAATAGTGGATGGTAATGACATTTTAATGTATTTAAATGCTTCAAATAAGTAGATATTATACAGCTCTGTGAAACATTTTCTATTTTTTCTTTAGAAGATGGCAATTAAATAATTTTAAAATAAGGAAATGGAAAACTTTTCTGATTACTGTGAGCACGGGACAGCAAATTGGATATTTCGGGAGAATAGCCCATGTGTCTTTCTACTTGTTATGGGTGTTATAAATAACACCTATGGTGTTATAAATAACAGCATGGCATTTTACACTGTGCAACAGGAAAAAGTCCTTTTGATGAAAATGTGGGTTTCTTATGTATTTTTGGCTGAAAATTATGAATCTGCAATTATTTTTTGCCTACCACTCACCATTTTTCCCAAAATCCACATTTTAGGTTTTTACATATTTCTTCAATAAATTTGTATATTTTCGAATTTATTGACTTAATTTATTATAAATTATATGTTTTATATTGAGGAGTGAGATCTTTGACATTCTGGCGACCTTTTTAACAAACTTGGCTACTTTAGTACTTTTTGGCAACAAAAGCTTTATCTACTTTCCCAAAGTTTCTAGTCATTTAGAAGATAACTTTCTTATAGAGTATTTTGCGAAGAAAGAGGAAATTGTATACTGTTGCAGTGTGAATGGACTATTTCAGGCATTAGGACATGAACATAATGCAGCTCAGTGGCGATTGTTTACCAGTGCTCCTCTATATAAGAAATTTTTTCCCTTATTATTCCTGTATCATATGCTACAAACACAAAGAAAATTTACGAAGTTATGAGTGCTATACTGAACTTAATTGAGCACACTACATTCAACTGGCACATTTTCAAAGATTTGAAAGTTTAGAAAACAACAGGAGATTAACAGGGATACACCAAATTCTGCGAGTGGAGTCGGGAGAGGAACAATCGCTACCTCCATAAACGATGGTTTCCTAGAAAAAATTTCATCCCTAGCACCAAAAGCATATTGTTCAAATTCTTGTTTGAAAACAAACTCTCAGAAACAGAAAAATCAGCCTAGCTGGCCTTCTAATCAGTGTGCTAATGTTTCCTTGGAAATGAGAAATCTGAAAACTGTGTAGATTTTGTTTGCGACATGATAAAATGCTTTTATGTTATATGTTGCCATATTTCACTAAAACTACACTTTTTGCACTTCCATATGAACTTCTTGGAACTCTCTTGTATGAACCTTGGCATAATTAGTGTTGGGCATGGGGAAAGGTTTCATCAGGACATCTTTGTGTTTGAAAAGCGTTTCAGTGGTGGACAGAATGGAAGTATGCGAACTGAATATTGCTGTTCTATTATCAGGGCATACCCATAGATGCCTACAAGTAGAAATGGCCAAAAAAATCATTTTTATGTTTGTGTTTTCAATAAATGAACCTCAGGTACATTCTTCTATGCCAAATTCTATAAATATGAGAAATGGTTCTCCAAGAAAAATGGTACTTTATAGACCATTTTAGTTTTGATATTTGAATCGAGCACCTTTTGTTTATACAGAATTACATAGTTTCATCTAAAGGACAGAAAAAAAGTTCAATTTTGTTGCACAGTGTAATTTTTCATTGTGGAATAATTGTTCGTAGACTATTTGTCTGTTTTCAAACGTGTGAAATTTTGATTAGGGACTGTTCATAAATGATGTCACACTTTTTTCCCACATATTCCCCCTCCCTCCTTTGCCCCAAAATGTCACACTTCAACGGACCCTCCTCCGGAACCCCTTTGTCACACGTCATGCTATGTTTCATAAGCAGGATGTCACACTTGTACCCCCTCTTCTTGTCACTCTTTCACGAGCCGCCTCCCCCTCGAAGCGTGACATCATTTATGAATGATCCCTTATGGACATTATAGTGAATTTTAATCAGTGTATCAGTACTTTACAAATGATGAAATAATAATAGTAAAGGACACAAGTATCTTCCAATTTAATTGAATATAATGTGATTATGAAGTTGTGTTAAAGTAAACAAATAAGAAGACTGTAAGTACGAAATCTTTTATTGTAATTGTGAATTGGAAAATTGAAGAATTCTCAATTTTCCAAAGCTTTTGATTTTCCAAAGGCGGTTCCAATTACTTTGGATAATCAAGGTTCTTACTGTACAAGTAATTGGTTTGGTAATACTGTGAACTGCTCAAATGTTTGTTTCTCATTCTATATGTTTTTCATATTATGCATTTAATTAAAATCAGAACTTTTTTTCCTCGGGGAGATTTACAATTTCTTTATGTTTTAGGTTTACTTGTCTTTGTAAAATTGTAAGTGCATTTGAAGAAACTTCTGTAGAAATCCTTATAGGTATGCATTTTTTCTACTAGTGACCTGTGTTGTGTAATTTTTATAATAGCTTTTTAATAGTAAGAACCTGTTTTTTCTATTGCTTAGCAGCACTAAAATAAATTTAGGATAATTTCTTTAATTAAATGCAATAATTTTACCATCATATAATTGATATTTGTCCCGTGTTATTTATAAAACTTATTATGTGCAAGAAATTGGACTTTATTGCATTTGAATTGAACTGAACTGTAAAATAAAATGAGATAAGTGAGGGAAGGTGATTAATGTGTAAAAATCTAATGCTATTACCTGTTTTTCAACTTCAAAACAATTAACTTCAGTATCTTAAGTAAATGACCTACATTGATTAATAATTCTGACTTATAAGTAGAGAGTAACAATGAAAGAACTGTTTGAATTGCTAATTCCTACATGTATATTTTGCAATAATGGGAAACTCACTAACTTCTCTCAAATAGTTTAGAGTGTTTTTCTTATTGACAATCTTCTTTTCTGTAGTAGAACTAGTTGTCACCATATCAAAGCATGGGGAGTGCTAGGGATACCACAGTAATAGAGCTGGGCAGAGAAGGGACCTGGAATAGAAAAAAGGGATTAACACTTATCTATATATGTGTGTGTGTGTGTATTTCTGACCTTGAACCTTGACAAGAAAAAAAGGCAAGGCGGGCATAACAGGATCTGACAAGAGGACTCCATAATGATTGTGGGGCATCTGTATCAAAATGAATTAAAATTTGAAAAATGATCTATCAAAAGTTTTTTTTTTTTGTGGAAGTTACAAATTTTTTCCCGTCTTTGTATATTATAAATAACATTTTTCCACTACCTTTTATGAAAGATAATTTGTTTTCAGTTTCTAGAATGTAATGTTGAGCATTTCGTAAAAGAAGGAAAACTCATTTAATGAGTTAATCTATTTGCAACAGACACAATATTCTTAGTTGTGTACATATTTCTGTAAAATGCAGATATTTGCAAAGCATTTTTGCCGTTATGAGTATGGCATGAAGGCATGCACTGTGCAGAATTTGATGTTCGACAAACTCCCTTTATTACTATTTTTGTGCGCTCTGGTTTGTTAACTACAGAGTGAATTATTTTTGTTCACTCTCATATTTTAACTGAATAAAGTTCCACTTAAATCAGAGCAATGCAATTATTTAATAATGTTATGATTAGTCTGACTTCGATTCAATTAAAAGTTTTTCTTTTTCCTATTACTAAGCTCATAAGTTACTCTTAATCAATCCTTTTATACTATTTAGGCGAGTGTTCTATTCATGTCATTGGAGAAAGTACATCCTACCATGTAAGTTTAATTCTTATTAATTTCTTGAACATGATTGTCTGTATCATGACATATATTTGAAACAGGAGGCAATGAAAAATCCAATCATGCAAAAAATGTAAATTTCTCAGTAATAATCTTTTGAAAAAATTTTCCTCTAGTACTTAAAAACCGGTGAAATGTCATCTTAAACTGACAGGCTAGAATGCATAACTTTTAAACTGAAAAATAAATAATTTTTAAATGGTACATAATAATAATGAATAAGTATTGAAAAGTTCTTCTACTACATTATTAAAAATTTTATTATTATTTAAATTTTTATTATTTATTGTATGTTTTTATTTATTTATTTGTTGCACAAAGAGCAACATTTATAATTTTTATCTATTATACAATGCAGTCTTAAAATACAGTTCATTAGAAGGCAGATAAATTAAAATATGTTCAATGAATGAAGTAATTTTTGAACTAACAAAAAATTGCATTCAAGACAGCCTAGATTTTAAAAGCATTTAAAAGAAAATTTTATCGTCACTGTAATAGATTCTGAAAGTTTTAACTTTCATCATGTGTAATTTCTACAGGTTTTAAATGATACAAAATTGTTAAAAAAATGCTAGAAATTCATTCATTATTACATCAGGACATTCATGGGAAAATTGTGCATGAAATTAACAATAAAAAAAATGGAAGTGTTTCACAAAAATTGCTTCAAAAGTCAGAGTGCACCATGCAACACTCTAGCAAATTTTCTTATTACATTTTTTAAAAAAAATGGGGAATGGCCTGGCCCATTCCATTCGGCAATACATAAACAACGATACAGGTGTAAGCTGGCTTGAAATGGTTCACATTTCAACATAAGTTTTTTCTCCCATCAGTTTTAATTCAAATTGCTTAAATTAGTCTTTCGAAAGTAGAAGAGATCATCCATGCTTTAGTATTAGCATGCCACAACACCCAAAATTTTTTTTATCATCAAATATTCGAGAGATTCTCTGGAGATTTGTGCCAATAATAATGAAACTTCTGTGCCTCATGCCAAAGGAGTGGGGCAGGAGGGGGACCGAAATTCTTTTAGCTAAGACTTAAAAGAGAAGAATAATGAACATAAAATGCTATTATGAGGGAATTTGTCCATCTTTTGTTTCTTCAGATTTTTGCATTTAGTTCTTATTTAGCACTGCAAGAAAAATTAAACCATTTTTAACCGTATAGAAAATGTTTTTATGTTCATATGAAAGCACAAACAGTAGCAAATTCTCAACAAATCATTGCATAAATTCTGATCTACTTCTACCACTGCGGCCCCCCCCCCCCCTCCTCTTTACTAAAATCAAAAATTGTTTGAAATACAAACCCTGACCATCTCTTGATTACAGAGAAATTTTCATTCTTTTAGTATTTGCAGTTTTCTTTATTATCGTATTTCTAAATAGTTTTGTTTACCTCTGTCAACTTTTCCTGCTTTTTCCCTTGACATCACCAAATTTAAAGTTTTCTGTACTCAGTCAAAATTGCATCCTTTTCTTTGATGATTTTGCTTATTTGATTAATTAAATTATACTCCAAATAAATGATTTGGCTAACTTTCTAACTTTCCTTTATTATTTTCATGTAAAACACGTGTGTGTGTATAGATATATATGATCAGTTCTGGCTTCTCAAACTCAAAGGGAAGAAACAATAATTTGAAATATCATAAATTCGATTTATTGAAAATTGTATGAAAATTATTTCTGCAAATTTAATATTGCTATGTACATTCTGAAAAAATGAGCATGAAATAAACAGTTATCATACTTAATTTATTTATTCAGGACAGTTTCAATGGACATTACTTTTTATTTTGGCTCTGGTTATTTTCCAAATGTGACATGGCTGATGATTTTTTTTGCAGTCATGTCTAGTAACATCAATTTAACAAGAGCCATACCACATTCTTAGCAGAGGTTAGCCTATATAAAAGTTACTCTTTAGTACTATCAAGACTTTAATTTTTAGGGATTAAAAATAATAAGGAGCCAGAAAGGGAAGGAAAGAAATAATTTAAGTGAAGCAAAAAGTTTTGAATTATAAAGAATAAAAAAGAAAAACTTGAAGTTAAAGAAGTAAAATTGCATTAACCCTAGCGTCAATGACCGGGTACCCGGGTACCTTTTTGCGACTTTCATTGTAATTTTTATCATTTATAATAAAGCTTTGGCAAAACCAATTTTAATCCTCGTTATTCACATGAATCTGAACTCAACCTATTATCGCAGCCTTTTTTGGAAAATTGTTTTTTTAATGGTACCCGGTCATTGAAAGTAAGGGAAACGTTTGGTCATTGACGCTAGGGTTAAAAAGTAACAAAAATGAAGGCACAGGTGTCGTTGGCGGGGGGGACATGACCCCCTTAATATTTCAGAATAATAAAAAGGTCCCCGCTCCCAATATTTTAGCATTTAGTTGTATATGGTGCAACACTAAATAAAGATGTAGGATGTAATTTTAGTCGTAAAGAGAAATTATGTCAAATTTTGACCCAAAACTAGAAACTTTAACTAGCTACTAAGAACAAGAAATGGGACAATTTGTTATTCAAACTACAAATTGTCTATTGTTCCTCTGGATAATTTCATGTTTCTAAGCAAAAATTACGAAAATAAAAATTGCCGAAAAGGCCTTTGAAATTTCAAGAAATTTCTTCCAATACAAAAGATCTAAGTTTATGGATTGTTACTTCTTGCTCAATAATATGCTCAAAAAATATTTTTACTACTAGTTAGTTTTTTTTCTACTACGACCCTTAGTTAAGTAGGGCTATTAATGATTCAGATAAATGTTTACCCTGTTTTCGCTAACTTATATAATAAATCATTTTCAACTATTGAACAGTGTTGTATTGTCTTTACTTCATTTTCTCTTAGCTTGCATTAATTGCATATCAATTTTAGATCTTATTAATTTATTTATAAATTGAATAATTAAAATATTTATTTATTGTCTGCATGCATTACTGTTGTACGTCAACTATTTTAAAATGCATAGTTTGCTATTTTTTATGATTGTAAATGTGGTTCCACATCATTTGGCGCTGCAGATAAATTTTGACTTCTGAAACTCGTGCTGCAGATTGATACAGAAAATTCTGCTACTGGGCACATCAAGGCCGTAGCCAGAAATTTTTTTCTTGGGGAGGGGGCGCGTGGGCCTCCCTGGATACGGCCTTGGGCCATATAAGTAAATCAAGAAGCAATATTTATCTATATATGTATATGGGTATGTTTGTATGTATGTTTTTTTATTTATGTATTTCATTTGAACTATAGTTGTTGAAATGTATATATTCTAGCCAAACATTGTTGTCAAGCCCTTCATTTAGGAGGTCAGGAGCCAGCAATCAGCACTGGCTTATGAAATATAACATACTTATGTGTAGTATGTCTTGTATGGTATTTTGCTTTTCCTAATGCAAAACGCAGAGTTTGTACCATTTTCCCCCTTGCCCCAACACTGGAGAATTATTGTCCCATAACTTTTGAAGTATGTTATTTATTGCATTTCTTTTAGAGAGGAAAATGTCCAATTTCTGAAAGCTGGTCATTTAGTTCAATAAAAGAAATTGTTCCACGTAGATATGAGCTGCAAAATAATGCTTTTGAAATATTTTTAACCAATGGAATGACATATTTGATTGCTTTCCTCACTGAAAAGGTAAAAATCTTTCTTATTTATTTTTCTTATTTTAAAATATGTTTTTGAAATTTAGCTATAAAAAAAATGTTAAAAAAAAAAAAAAAAACGTTGTGTAGAAACTTGTAGACGAGTAGTTTTATTTGATTTTCAGTAGTGCAAAGAAATAAATAAATATTCCTATGAACATACTCTTTTAACAATTTGAGTGAGAATATTTATTATATATATCATGTTATGTATCCAATATGTATCATAAATCTCCAATATTTTGATATTTATATAAATATGTTATTTTCCAATGCTGATGATGAAAAGAGTAAAAGAAACTAAAATGCAAACTTCTTTGCAACCACTTATTGCTATAGGACTAACAAGCCTATGAAAAGTTCTTTCAGAGTTTTTTGTGGCTTCAACTACCGGCAATATATGTATATAAAGGTGTGGACAAACTTACGCACAATTTAAGCTTTTGTGGGATATATTTGCATTCATAAGCTCGCATATTTTTGCAATAAAAAGTTTCTCCTACCTCCAAAACATTTGTCTGTTGTTTTTATTGCAATATTAAAATTAATGATGATATATTATTCTAAATAGAGAATTATGACTGTCAATAAGTTTTGAATTCTCTCTTGTAAGTTTTGATTTTCTTTTGTTATGTATCATCATATTTCTGTTACTTAAAATGTTGTGATTTTGTTGATTTGGATTCTTATTTATGTTACTATAGGATTTTCAGTTCATTTGGAAGCAACTAGAAGAACATGGCTTGCCCTGTCAGTCCAGTAAAGATGTTTCTTTCATCACTCAGTTGTGGAGAGAGAGCACAATCACAAATTTTGAATACTTAACTCAACTCAACAAATTTGCTGGTCGCTCTTTCAATGATTTGATGCAATATCCTGTGTTTCCTTTTATTCTGGCAGATTATTCCAGCTCATATTTGAACTTGTATGATCCATCTTCTTTCAGGTATGAACAAATTCCCTGATCATGTTCTGTGAATAATTTATGGTAATTAAAAATTTGTTTAATAAAAATAAATCAATTAATCACATTTGCCTTCATGCGTTTTGAAATCCAGAATAGATTTTAAATTTTTAACATATTACCATTCGACCATGTTCAGTCGAACTTCTATTTAAAAAATCAACCAGATATGTTCGTTAAAGGAATAAATTTGTTAAGTGGAGCTTTATACTTTATAATGCCTCACACCTGTGGTTGTCAGCATTTAGGTTTTCATTCTCTCTTGAGCTAAAGTTTGCCGACCACTGCTTTAGAAGCAACATTTCTTAGCCTTTAATATCTAAATTTGCTCTACAATTGTTATCATATTTTGTATTTACAACCAGTAAACTAAATTATGTACATACATTTTCTTTACAATATAATTATCTCGTCAGTGGAAAACTTGCTTGCTTCAGAAATATGCATCAATGAAGCACTTCAAGCATTGGTGTCAATGAGCAATTTTTCCACTTTTTAGAACTCTTAGTAAATATAAAATTTGTAAACATACATTTTATAGCATAGTTTATTTTTAACTTTTTTTTTTTTCACATTCACTGCCACTAATTACTAATAAAACCTTGTCTTTTTTAGGCATATCTTCATTTTAGAAATATAGGTTTTTTTCTTAAATCCAAACAAAAATTTTTTTTAAACTTTCCTAAAGTGTTTTAATGAATTTCATTACCATGTCATTCATTATTTTAATATGGAGATTAAAAAAAAAAACTTCTACAACACAGGTGTCACTTTTCCGTACTGAGGACGGAATTCCGTCTTGGTAAACAGCAGCATCCCAAACAGGTAGAAACATATTCATTCTGAACCAGAAATATTAAATAAGGAAAAACCCCTCTCACAATTACAAAAGGAAGATGGCATAAGAGTTTGCCCAAACTCCAAGTCTTATTGCACCAAATCTTCAATGCAAGTACACACTAGTAGCCCTCCAAACAGGCGGGAAGCTCATCTCATTCTGAGCAAGATGTATTAAATAAGGCTCGACCGATGCATCGGCCTCGCCGATTGTTCAACAAAGTTGCCATCGGCCATCGGCATCGGCGGTAGATGTTAACTTTAGAAAAACATCGGCCCATCGGCCTTAAAAAACATCTAAAAGCCGATGCAAGGCCGATGTTTTTCGCAGGGACAACTTTCCAGAAAACATTCTGTCTTTCACTTTCTTTTTTTCTCCATAGCTCAATTTCTATTTCCATACAATAACAGGCAGCACATAAGTTAAAAAGAAAAAAACACAGAAATAATGTTATTCTATAAAGTATTTGATAAAAAAAATCGGAAAACTAGTTTAAGCGATCGCTGCCCGAAAACCTTCATTATTAAAATAGTTCTCTTTGAGCAGAATGCTCGCGAAATAGAATATGTTAAAGTAAAAGTCATAGAAGCGTCTTATGAGTGCTATTTGTTTTTCGCACTAGGGTAGTTGCCTCATTTTTGTCCGTTTTCTTTTAATAATGACTTAGTGCATTAGATGTCATTGTGCAATAATATTATACCATCTGCTTTTAGTTTGTCATGTTTCTTATTATTCCGAAATTGTAAACAATAAAAAGTCAACTCAATCGAAGTACGATAATAATTTTAATTTTTACCAGCGTAAACTTTTTCTCTTTGCGTTTTTTTCTTTTTTTTTTGCTTCTTCGATCCCACGTGTTACAGTTTTTCTACAATTGTGGAGCAATCTTGTTTCATCTGCTTTTGGTGTGCGGTTGTTCTCATTATTTCATTTTTAGTTTCCATTATAGAAAAGATTGGTCAAAAATAAGAAAAAAATTTAAAGTATAAATATTTATTGATCGAAATTTCATGTGTCCAAGTTCGAGTTGAATTTTCAAAATGCGAGTTCGCATGACAACCTTAATAACATTAATAACATCTTAATAAAAATGCTAAAATTACTTTATTTTTAAAGATTGATCAAAGCATATTTTTTTTTCAAAATACATCTTAACATTTTTTATGCGATAATAATTTTAATTTTCCCCGTTTATACTTCGTTTTTTTAGCTTCTTTGATGCCACGTGTTAGACAGTTGACAGTTTTTCTGCTATTATACAACAATCTCGTTCCCTCTGCTTTCAGTTTAGAATATTTCTTGTACAACATAGAACATATTGATAAAAATATGAATCAATTTTTCAGTATAAATGTTTATTGATCGAAATTTTATGTGTCCAAGTTCGACTTGCAATTTTCAAAATTTTAATTCTTTAAAAACGAGTTTGGGACACAGGGTGGAACAATACCTTAATAAAAATGCTACAATTTCATTAATTTCCAAAATTGTCAACGTATATAAATATATATATATATATATTTTTTTTTCTTCAAAATACATCTTAATTTTTATAAACGATCACGTGTTTTCAGCAAGGGCGGATCTAGAAAATCTTCAAGTGGGGGGGGGGGGGGATTTTGGAAATCTCGGGGTTCAATGTAAGGATGGATGGAGGAGATTCTTCATTCCTTTTCAACAGTCCCTCCGCCCCCCCCCCCCCCCCCCCCGCCTTTTTTCAAACAGCAGGAACAACAAAAAGAAAATGCAAGTGTAGTGATATTTAAAATTTTACTAGCACATTTTTTCAATGCATATACGTTTATTCAAAGCCCTTATAAAAGGAACACAAGCTGACGTTTTTTTACTTTCGCAAATCTGTCTATAATTTTTTCAACGTCCAATGTAATATATTTATGGACATGCAATAACGCTAATTCAGTGAGTCTATCATCACTCATTCTGCTTCTTAGCCAAGTTTTAACCGAGCTAGGATTTCCTTCAAGCTTTCTCAAGAAAAATGTAGGCTTGTAAATACATTTTCTAAATTTGAATTGATATGTCTAAATTACAAAATAATAGCAATTATTAGTAATATATTTTCTAAAATTTTCAAAATGTAATACTAAATATGTACTAAAAAAACCATCAACGAGTATGTGCAATTTATATAAACATCTGTAATTATGAATGTTCAATGAAATGTTTCAGAGTCCAGGTTTTAGCGTAAATGCTGCAGGAATTTACACCACGTGCTAAGAGAGCAGGGAATCTCTTTCCCATTACTCCGAGGATTAGCAACTCAGCAATACTAAAGGACAAAGGGACAGGGGGAAAGCATAGAACTTGAAGGGCTATTAGGCTGGGATTCCAAGAACATAAAAAAATGGCTGGTCCCGGGGCACAAAGAGTAAAAACTCACTTAGGAGTGTCGTTGTAGTATCCACTTGAATCAGCCCAAGGGGGGGGGCGATCGCCCCATCGCCCCCCCCCCCCCCCTTAGATCCGCCGTTGGTTTTGAGAAGACTATTTGTCAACAGAAAACTGCTGGTGCTCAAAATATTGGTTTATTTCGGTGACCTTACATATTGTGCTCATGAAAATATAAAGAACATGTCAAGTATTTCAGAGTAATTTTCAACTCACAAGAAAAAAAAATCTAATAAGATTAGTTCTTAAGACCCAGCATTCATTTGTAATGACAAAAAAATCTCAAGTCTATGTTTTTAAAGCAATATTCAGCATTTCTTGGTTATAAACAAGGGATAATACCATACTGCGAGCGAAATTTTTTGATATTTTATTTTTATTTCAGAAAAAGAGCTTAAAATAACTTTTTTAATGAAAAATAAACATGTAATCGTTCCCGCTTTTCTTTTAAAAACGGGGGGGGGGGGGGGTATCATGAAAAAAATCTGAGAGGAGGGGGTTGACAGTTTCGTTAAAAATACAAACATACATTATTTGTTAGCCTGTGTCATAACATCAGCATTCCTCTCCTTGAAAAAAAATATGAAAATAAAGGCAGCTGCACTTGGCATTTGCAGTGCAGGTGTGATAAAGAGGAAATGTTGAAGGAAAGGGAATTAGACCCGAGCCGATCCAATAGATGTTGAGTATTTTTATTTTGCAAAGATAAGAAAAAAGAATTAAAAATCCTCTGATATAGCATTTTTTAATTTTTTTAACCTCCAAATAGTTGTATTACTTTACTAGAAGCGCGAGTGATTCTTTCAGTTTTAATTACTGCGTAAACTTACCCCAAACAGTTTTACGGTGCTTGAATAATGCATTTATGTTTTTATAAACATTAAAATAAATAATAAATGATTTAAATGACATTTTTGACAAGCATTCTACACGTTTTAATGGTTTAAGGCGACTTTTTTTCCATCGGCCATCGGCCGATGGAAGAGGAGAATAATCGGCAATCGGCCATCGGCCGACCTCGGAACAATCGGCATCGGCCCATCGGCCAAAAAGTGCCATCGGTCGAGCCCTAGTATTAAATAAAAGAAAATTCCTTTCTATTGTAGATAAAAATAGTAAAAAAGTTTGCTTAGTTCCCAAGTCTGATCAGAAAGGTTGCAGTTTTAGGGCAACAAAAGTTAATTTTTTTATGAAACAATAGCAACAATTTTTAAATAATTTGCATGTACTTTTTAAAGTAGTGTTTCAACAGTATAAACTGGGAAAAAATAGTGTGTAAATAACTAGTCAAGTGTAGTCAGGAATATGTAAAGCCTCTTATCCGACTGACTACTTATTGAAGTTGTACTGTATATCGCACTTTGCAATTGCAACAAACTCTGTACATATGTCTTCTTTACAATATGACTGTCTCAGCAGTGAAAAGGTTTGTGAAATTAGTTGTGCCATTTTGCCTCACCAAGCTATCAAAACATTTCTTTATTTTTTAATGAACTCTGATGCATAAAACGAAAGTAGAGCACCTAATGAAACCTTTATTTAACAACTTTTTAAGAAGTAAGCACTATTTTAGCTTTGGATGATTTTTTTCTTGTAAAATTGCCATTCTTGTTCATTTGTAGACTATATCATTACTAAGTATTAGTGAGAGTATATGTGTAAATTTAGTTCATAACATTTTGAACTTCTGCTGCTGGTTTTTTGGAAAATTAAGTTCTTTTTTGATTGTTTGTTTTGTTGAAAAATTGTTTTCTTTTTTGTTCAAATTTGCATGTACAATCTACTTGTTTTAGTTTCAAAATTACAGCAATGGATGATCTAGTACAGTGACGACGAACCTATGACCCATGGGTCAGACACTGACCCACGCAAAAATTTTAACTGACCCACGATTGGTAGGAAAGTTTGTTTATGGGGGTTTTATTTAAATTTTTTGTTTGTTGTAGATAATTTATATTCTATTTGTATATTTTCAAGCACTGCATTAAAAGTGCTTTTTAAATCATCAAACCAGGCTCATTTCTATAGAATTTTAAAGGTATTCTCAGTAAGGTATCTTAAAAATACTTGGTTAAAAGTTTTTAAACTTAACTTTGGTGCAAATAGGCATTAGTGATCCACAGGATAGTATTAAAAAAATATGAACGAAATTTGACCCATGTCTCAAAAAGGTTTGCCATCCCTGATGCACAAAGAATTACTCAAGAATCGAAAGATTAAAAGATTACAGCTATGAAGCATAAAAACTGCAAAAAATAAATTTTTAGCAATCAAACATGGAAATAACAAAAGTATGACAAAAATAATCTGCTTTTTGACAATTGAAATAATCATGCGCTAAGTTTTATCAATTTTAATTGTAAAAGTACAAAATTATTTAACTCCAAATATATTGATCAGATTCTTTTGTAATGATATTTTATTTCTATTTATATTTTTAAAATTACCCCTTTTTTTCTCAGAAACCTCTCAAAGCCTGTTGCAGTTCAACATAAATATCGAGAAAGATTTTATATGGATACTTACAATGTAAGCATTTTTCTCACTACTTAATTTTATTTATTTAGAAATCAGTAATAAGAAAAAATTTATATGCATTATTGAACAACAAATTCGAAAAGTGGGGTATTTAAACATGCTTTTTCATAAGTATATTATCAAAAAAAAAAAGAATGTTTTAATATAATTGAATAAATTCAATTTGTTGGAAAATTCACACTAGCTTGAATTTAAGCCAGATGTTCAAAAATTTTACAGACCACTGATGTTATATCAGACTTTTAGCTCTCTCACTTTGCTTTAGACCCTTTCTAAAATATTAGAATTATATTAGCCAGATTTCAGTCCAGTGGGCACACCCTTGAATGATAAACGAACTGGAAAATATCCAAGAAGCTATGCACTAATTTTCCACAGTACATTCTACCAAAATTTTTGAATATATTGTCTAGCTGTAGAACTTTTTTTGTTTTATTTCTTTTTGAATACCATATAATATCTTTGGTAATGTCCGAGTCCCTAAGCTCTGTATTATTCAGTGCTCCTGTGGCAACTGCTTTAGCATGGGAGTTTTGTGGGAAACACGCAAAGTGTTTCCATTTTGCCTGGCTAGTATTTGATTTGATGCTCAATTTTAATTAAAAATTTAGCAAGATATCTCCAAGTTGTTTCCAAATGGTCACCAATTTAACTACAGAATTAGATTGAGTGAAACCTTCAATGAAATATGTTGTTATCAAAAACAACTTAGAATCATCTGTTAGCGACATGACAAAATTGAGTGAAAAAGCTCCTTTAGAACACTCGATTGTAACCAAAATTGAAGGTGCACTATTAGACATTGTGCATTTCCTACATGTGAAATTTCAACCTTCTACGACTCATCATTTTTTGGGTAATGAAAGACACATACGTACATTCATACAGACATCTCAACAAAACAGACTTGGTATGGTCAAAAAGTATATTTCAGTGCCCTACACATATATACAAATGAGTGTCAAGAAAAATTGATCAAAATAGAAATTCGAGTTAGAATACATACTTCCTTTACTTCATATAAGAAAGTGAAAAAAAGGGTGGGAGGGAGTAAACAGAATGGCAGCTTTTTAGAAACAATATTAAGTTTCAATTGAATTTGTTATGCAATTTCAAAGTATATAAAAGTTTCACTTATGAGTTGCAACTTTTAATTTTGTGCATGAATGTCTTATTTAGGTTCTCAAAGAACAATCTTGTGGACCTGAAAATGAACCTGAACTACCTATTTCAGGGCCCTATCATTATGGATCTCATTACAGTAACAGCGGAACAGTTTTGTACTTTCTCATTCGCTTATTACCATACACATATAATTTCATTGCTTATCAAGGTGCAGTATTTCATTTTACTTGTTGAATTTAAAACCAACTTTATTGTTTATTCAAAAATTTTCAATTATTTTGAATTTATTTGTGCATTAAGTAGTATTTGTGATTAAGTTCTACCAAAATGTGTTTTTGTAGAATTCAATAGTAGCAAAGACATGTGCTGTTATGCAGGGTTCCCCTCCCCCTAAGAGCATTGGCACACACCCTTAAAATGCTATGGACCCCCTCCCCACCCAAAAAAAAAAAAAACGTCCAAAATCCTCTGTTGTGCTATTGCATATTACACATATTGCTATTCTATACTGTGTGCTGCATATTATTTATTGTTAAGCATTTTGAAAGATATGATTAGTGCAACCAAAATGAAAAATTATGAGACACAATGAAATGAGATTTCATGAAATCTGTCTACTCTAATTGTATGTGTAAAAAAATAACTGTATATAAAATGCTTTTCACATCATGTCATAAATAATTAGCCTTCTAAATGCTGTTGATTTTTTAAGTAATTTATGTCATTTCCAGGTTTTATTTAGGAACTAATAAAATGGCAAAATCGTAGCTGCAGTATCATGTTTTTAAAATAGAAATGATAAGAACATAAATTGATTACGTAAAAATAACTTTAAATTGTGTCTTTTGTCCCTTCTGTTCTAAATTTTAAATTTTTCTTTAGTTATGCTTTTAATAACTAAACCTTTCTCTAATGTTAAAATTTTCTTTCAGATAACAACTTTGACATTCCTGATCGCTCATTTCACTCCATTTATAGATCATGGCACTTAGTTACAGAAGATTCTACTAGTGACGTTAAAGAATTAGTACCTGAATTTTTTTTCTTGCCTGAATTTCTATGCAACAAAAATGGTAAGCTTTTAATAAGCATAATAATGCATCCATAAAGCGTGATCATTCTTAAAAAGCAAATACTGTTAGTCTTGTAAGCAACTGCAATATAGATTTTCCTATGAAATACTGCAGTGATTTATAGTGAGTAACTGCTACTCATAATTCCAGATCTTTTATTATATTTTTTCCTTTATAGGAAACAACTTTTATTTTCCACTATAAAAAGTGCTAAAGTGCAGCTCAATGCCTTTAATTAGTTAAGCATACTTGCATCCTTTAATCATGACTTATTGTACTTCCTCAGATCATAAGTGGCTAGAATAAGTATTATGATATGATACTCAGCACGCGCCCCCAATCAAATAAGTGCCTTCTCCCCTTTTTCCGTGAATTTCGTTTAGATGAAAATTCTGAATACCCCCACCCCCTTGTAGCTAATTTTGGTTTGTTATGGAAATTATGAACAAGGACTACAAGCAACAATTAACAAAATTCCCAAAGGCAAATGAACTCTTTACAAAAATTGCGATCAAAAACCGAATTATAATAGGAAAATGAACATTTTGGATTTTACATTCATTTATTAGGTTTTTATTTTCATTCTTTTAAAATGTTTATGTGCATATGTATTATAACCTCTTTTCAATAAAAGCAGGTGTTTCAGAACAAACAGCAGATATTTCAACTCTTATTGCTATTTGTACCTCTTGTTTTTTGAGTTTATAAAATAATATTTAGTTGGGATATAATATTCATTTTCTGTATATTCTTGTTTTGTACAGTAAGCGTTAATTTTAAAAGTAAACCTTAATATCTGATGACTTAAAGAGAATATTCCCTACTTTTTATTTGCATAATTAAAGAATGATCAGTCAAATAAATGACCATTCTTGTCTTGAAGAGGAAATGGACTATTTAAGAGCCTTGGTCATAGATTCCTGATTCTTTTTTTTTTTTTCTTCTTCTTCTTCTTTGACAATGACCAAAAATAGGAAAATATTTTAACGCTGAACATTTTGAAATTCTGGGGGAAAGTCTGGCTTTAAGCCTATGCATCTATATTGCAAAATACAAACTTCCATTTTAAATTACAAAAATTTGCATTTTATGAGAATCATGTTTTTAATACTCTAGTTTTTAAAATGTAAAAAAAAAAAAAAAAAAATAGATTTGATACTATGATATATGTTTTGAATTTTTCACGTGCTTTAGAATTACAACTTTAACTTGCAATTTGGTAGTGTCTCCAATGTTATAAATATTTTTCAATATTAAAAAATTCATGCAAAGTTTTGCTCTTCTTTAACAGAAAGTACAATTCATTTTTTTCCTTTAGGTTTTGATTTTGGAGTCACACAAGCAGGAATTAGAGTTAATGATGTTTTGTTACCTCCCTGGTGTAAACAAAATGCACGACTTTTTATTCTCATTCACAGACAAGCATTAGAATCTGAAATGGTCACAAACAAACTTCATAATTGGATTGATCTCATATTTGGTTATAAACAAACTGGTGATGCAGCTATAGAAGCGATAAACGTATTTCACCCTGCTGTAAGTTTTCTAAAAGTTTCATTTTATTCTTTTCTTTTACATTACTGCTAGACCTTTTTCATTGATGAAGATTCAATTATATTTATTTAAAATTGTGATATAAAATAATTCAAGCAGTAAACAATTACCAATAAGAAAACATTCTCTTATTATTCTTATTTTAAATACACAACCTAAAACTTTAAGATATTTATTATGTCATTCTATATTTCTTTAGACTTATTATGGTCTAGATATAAGTAAATGGAGAGATCCGATTATAAGGAAGGCATTGCAAGTTATGATAAAAACCCTTGGTCAAATGCCACAACAACTGTTTGTGAATCCGCATCCAATGGTATCATTGCATCTTTCGGGTCTTGAATCAGGGAATCAAAGTTCTAATTCAGTTGTGAGTATTTTTGATCCCATTCTTTTAACTCAGTTTCAGATCTGAACTATAATTATCTAAAAATTCATTACAGTTATTTTTTGTGTATTTTTTCCCTTATAAATTTATGTTTAAAGTTGGGTTTTAAAAATATTTTAGTTCATTATTATGTACCATATTTAACTATCATTGCATTTCATACAGTTTTTACCTCACTTTCTCACAAAAATCATATGTATAATCATATGTAAAGTAACGCAAATAAAGTAAATGCAAAATTAACACAAATAAAGTATTGAGTTAATATTATGTTTATTTTTATTTTTCTAATCATTCAAATTAGAAATTTTGTGTTGGAGCCATTTTATTGTAGTTCAATTGTATTTTAATAAAGTTATTTTTGTAGTTAGCAAACATGGATTTATTGGTAGGATGTTTTACATCTGATTTTTTTAAAATGCAGATCTACTTAATGTTAAAACTATCAAACTTTTTCACTATGCCACCAACCATTACAACTGCATGTATCTTTTAACAATACAGTTTTCCCTGGCAGTGAGAGTACTTTTCTCCATCAGACCCCTACCTGTTAGCCGAGGCCTTAGGATTGCATACGCACGGGGAGAGGTAGTGGGGTCTACGGATTTTACATGCACATATCCCCAAGTATACATGGTGGCCTTCAGTGGGTATCGAAACGCTCGACCTTCCAGGTGGAAGTCCGACGTGCTAACCACTAAGTACTTAGGGGTGATATTCGATCATAAACTGACTTGGATATTGCATGTTGATGACATCAATCATCAGGCTGAGAGGCTTATGCTACTGCTTAAACGGCTTGCAGGAGTTAGGACGGGCTGTGCTACCACAACTCTAATTACTACTTATAAGACCTTTGTAAAACCTGTTATGACTTATTGTATCGCCCGTTTGATTACAATATCTGAGGGAGGTATGGATAGACTGAGGACGACTATAAAATAATGGTTTCCGTCTTATCACAGGTGCTGTCAAAACTACACCTATCGACGCCCCTACTATTGTATGGAATGAAATCTCCATGCAATACGAGATAAAGAGATCATGGGCCCTAATGTGAGCTCTTCGACTTCGGATTCGGGAAACTTGAAATCTCACCATTCTCATCTCGAAAGAAGTCAGTTGGCGAATTGCAAGCTTGTCGGCAAGCAAAGTGAGAAAGGATCAGAAAGTGAGATGGGAGTGGTTGTGACGTCAGAGTAGTGGGCATATGACATCAGAGCATCGTTGCAGGGGGCGACTCGTGGAACGGATGGAAAAGAGAGGGAGTTGGTGAGATGCTCTTGAGAAGAGTGGAAGCAACGATGTGTTGTGTCTTTAGTTATATGTTCCTGTGTAAATAGTTTTGTACATAATAAATGTGTTGTGTTCGTGAATTGAAGATGTATTATTTCGAGTCGTAGAGAGTTGTTGGGAGTCGGCGGGGTGAAGGGAAACATCACACGCTCCTTTTCGAGAACCAGAGACTGTATAAAGGTAAGAAGAATTACTTTATTTACTATTGTATTGAAGAGTTGTATTGAAGAAGAAAATGTTTAGTATAAAAGGATTAAAAAAGGAAGATTTAGTCCTTGTGGCTAAAGAGTTAGGCCAGAAAGTTGAAGCAGAACATAGAGTAGTAGACATAAAAGCACTGATTGAAAATAGTCCTCAGTATACGGATGATTTTGATTTTGTGAAAGATTTTTTGAATTCAACAGTTAATGAGCGTATTGAGAGAGAAAACGAAAGTAAAGCGCGTTCAAAAGATCAAGGAAATGCTTTAGAATTAGAGAAAACGAGATTAGAACTAGCTAAAACACAGTTGGAAATTGCTAAGTTTCAGACAGAAAGCAGGAGTGCTAATACTGGTGTGGGTGAACAAATAGCGAGTGGTAATTCTTTAGAAAGTTTAATAAGAAGTGTTAGAACGTTAACTGTTGCAGTACCGACTAAATGTGATACATGGAATTTATTTTTTACTTCTTTGGAAAAGGCGTTTGAAATAAAAAATGTACCTGAAGAGTTTAAAGTAGAAATTTTATTCAATTTGTTAGGTGAACGAGCGGCAAATTTACTAGTTTATGTAGATGCAGAGGAGATGAAGGATTATCAAAAGGTTAAAAATATAATTTTGAAAGAATTTCAACCGACCCCAGAAGCTTGTTTGGATAATTTTCTCTCAGCGAAACGATCGAAAAACGAAAATCATATGCAGTTCGCGAGTAGAATTAGAGCAAATTGGGATTTCTATTGTCAGCTGAGAAAAGTAACAGATTTTGAAACGCTAAATGAGTTAATAGTTAGCGACAGGTTGTTAAATGCTTTAGATCCAGAAATGAGTAGTTATATTAAAATTAAACAATTGGATTCGCGGTTACGACCAAGAGAAATGGCAGAACTATGTGATAATTCGTTTACTTCTAAGGGTAGAACATTTTCCGAATTGTATGATAAATCAACAAGATTTCATAACCAAACCGAAAGTGGATTTAGCGATCAGTCGAGAGAAAGATATATACCACCCCATGTAAGAAATAATTTTGGTAATTATAATAATGTGGATACATTAAAAGTATGTAAGCTATGTAAACATGTAAATCATTTAAAGTTTTGTCCCATTAAAAATAAAAGCGCAGCCAGTGCTACACAAATGAGAAGAGATTCGTTGCATAGCAATAATAAAACAGAGGAGCAGTTAGTTGCGAAAGTGAAAACAGAATATTTTGACTGTGAAACATTGAAATCTGAGGGTTTACAGTATAGAGATATTATGTTGGAAGGGAAGAAAATTAAAGCCTTAATTGATTCTGCGGCAGATATGCCCATCATTAATTCTAAGGTTATTCCACCAGCTTTAAGAAACAGTGACTCTTCTAAAGTTAAATTAATTTCTGCATTTGGTGAAACAATAATAGCTGATTTGCAAACATTTCCAATAGCATTAAATGATGACAGCAATCTTACTAGTTCATATAGTAACGTGCTATTTTCAGTGACGGAAAAACTAGTGGTCGATTGTATTATAACACCGGAAGTCTTAGGAATGTTAGAAAGTCTTATCGCTAAGGGGACTGAGGAGGGCATGGAACGGGGGAAAGCTGGACACACATGGCCTCAGACGGAGCATATGAACTGGGAGTCGATAGGAAGGAGGGGAGGAAACAGCGTATTTTGATGAAGTAGCGAATGGAGTCAATCAGACAGGATGCGGGAAAGAAACAGATCGGTTTACAGAAAGGAAATCGCAGGGGGAAAGTGAGAAATTTATGACTTGTTGCGTGTTGGCGGAGAGTGCGAGGGAGAAGCAATAGGACGTTGGTCAGTTTTCGGAAGTCGAGGTTTTTAAAAGACAGCAAAGAAGTTGCGAGACTTTACAGGGAGCTATTAAGGAAGCGGAAACAGGAAAGAATGGGTATTTTCCAGTAGATAATTTTGTTTATCATAAAGATAAGATTTCGGGAGATACTGTTAGTCAGTTAGTAGTGCCGAAGGTTAGAAGGGAACAAATTTTGAAGTTAGCACACGAATCGATTTTCGCTAATCATTTGGGAATGAGAAAAACAAAAGAAAGTATTCGTTATTCATTTTATTGGCCGGACATGGCAAAGCAAATAGAGATATATTGTAAGTCTTGCAAAGAATGTCAGTTACGAAGTAGGGAAAGATCGAGCGATCAAATTCCTATAACTCCAGTAAATAGACCAGAATTTCCGTTTGATCAAGTGACTTGTGATATAATTGGTCCGATTGAACCACCATCAGCACACAAACACAAATATGTTTTATGTTTGATTGATCATCATTCTAGATGGCCGGAGGCGGTGCCATTAAAGACTATAACTGCTAGGGCAACATGCGAAGCTTTGCTAGAAATATTTATGAGGACGGGGATTCCTAGGGTAATAGCAAGTGATCAAGGAACGAATTTTATTTTGAAATTAACTCAAGAGTTTCACGCTAGATTAGGGTCATCACCAAGATTCGCTACTGCGGGACATCCACAAAGCTCCAGATTAGTGAAAAGGTATAATCAAGTTTTAAAGCGCATGTTATACCACGTCATTAGGAACGATCCAAAAAATTGGGATAGATATATTCCTTACTTGTTATTTGCATACAGAGAAATTCCAAATTCTACCACGGGTATGTCGCCTTTTAAACTGATGTACGTGCGAGAAGCTAGGAGTCCACTTTCAGTGTTAAAATCTACTTGGGCAGGGGAAGGAAGTACCGTTACCTATAAACATGGGCAAGAGCTCAATTGAATATTTAGAGGAATTAAAGATTAAATTAGAAAAGGCTGCAGAGCAGGCTTCTTTAACAGCTGAGGTGAAACAAGGGAATTATGCAAAATATGCCAATCGACGGGCAGTGCATAAAGAATTTAAGCCGGAAGACCAGATATATTTATTCATTCCAGATTCCAATAATAAATTATATGCTAGATGGACAGGACCAGCTAATATATTAGAGCAATGTAAACCCGATTCTTATAAGCTCAAATTATTAGGTGGGAGTATCAAAACGGTTCATGTAAATAAAATTAGGAAATTCATTCCTAGAATGCAGGCAGTGGGCGTAATATTCCAAAATGAAGAGGAATTGGGGGAAGTTCAGCCCACACCTAGTACGAGCGATACTCCGAGTTCTTTTAAACTTAGTGAGCTTGATTTACGTCATTTGGATGACGTTAAGAAGGAAGAAATTTTAGAGTTGTTGAAGAAATATGACCCCTTATTCTTAAACAAAGTCCAAATTGCAAAGGTCGGAGAACATAAAATAAAAATAACTGACGCTGAAATGCAAAAAAAACGTACATTTACAGAATTACGGAAGCATTGAAGCCTCAGGTTGAGAAACAAATCGAAGAATTGTTGGCATTAGGTCTCATAGAAGAAAGCCATGCTGAGATTTCACATCCTGTAGTATGTGTGATGAAAAGGGATGGAGCTTTCAGACTCTGTGTAGATCTCAGAACTTTGAATGCCGTAACAAAACCTGACGACTTCCCTATTGAAAATGCAACAGACTTGTTTCAAATAGGAAAAGCGAACATCATGACTTCAATCGACTTGCTGAAAGGACATTGGTCCATATCTTTAGAAAAGGAAAGTCGAAAAGCAAGTTTTAAGACAAGCAAAGGACAGTACTCCTTTAAAGTTATGCCATTTGGGCTAAGAAACGCAGCAGCCACGTACCAAGAGGTGATGAACAAAGCTCTTTCACAATACCAGGACTTTGCGAGAGCCTATCTGTTTACAAAACTTACTAAAAAGAAATCAGAAGAATTAATTTGGAAAGAAGAGCTCGAGTCTGCGTTTATCAACACGAGCAATGTCTCGTAGACGCACCAAATCACAACATTCCAGTGCTTGATCAGCCATTTGTGATTCAATGTGATGCATCATTAACTTTTAGTGACTTTTTGAACATTTTTCTATTTTGATATTTATGATTTGTGTATTTTTTTAATATGTGCAAGCATTATAATTTGTCTGTTTTATGATTTACTAGCGGTACCCGCACGGCTATGCACGTGTTAAAAAATGAAAAGACCAGTCGATTCGCCATTGTGTATATAGCTATAACTTTTTAAAGTGTAAATTATGTTATTTTATTAAAATGAATTCCACATCAATAAAAATTAGCCGCCCAAGAAAATCAACCAGCGATCCTACACATTTAAGCATTGGTTTTTACAAAACAAACAATAAAAAATAGAAAAACGAAAGAAAGAAACGAAAGAGAAAACATTTAAAAGAAAACGCATTCTGTTTGTTTAGTTCAAGTACCCACACAAAAAGGACGATTATAATCCATTGCAATAGTTTTAATTAATACATTTTTACTATAATTAGTTTTTATCTATTATTCATTGACAGCAAAACAGAAAGACGGAATTTTGTTGCTTGCAGAAACTAACAGCAGCAAGAAAAGCTTTGAAAGCGTAAAAACCTTTCATCTGAGCCCAAATAGACAAATAACATGTTTGCTAATTCACTGGAGAAAAAAATTGAATAAATAAAAATATAAATAGTAATAATAAGTTGGAGTAACAAAAATCACTATAAAGGATAACATTTCTTTAAAAAAAACCTTGTGCAGTATTTTAATTCGTTTTAAAAAAGGAATAATCAAAATTCAAAAAATAAATTAATTGATTAATTAATTAAAAATCGGCTGCTCCGCAAAATGATAAAAACGTCAAGAAATAAATATTAATTCGTTAAAAAAGAAAAGGATCATAAACCAGTCGCCATGGTAACCATTCAACTAAAATTAAAGTTAATTACCGTGAAAAAATAATTTCGAACTACAGAGAAAAATGCTTATAACTTCTTTTCTAGGTAATTTAGAGGCTTCGAATTTTCGTACACAGAACGAAACTCTTTCCGGGGTAGTTTTTTACGCGCTTTTCAACGGTATCAAGCTCGAAGCGATGCGATAATTCCTTCCCATAGAAAACGACTATTTTATGAAACTTTCGGCTATAAATTGGAATAAAAAAAGAACAAATTCGAATTTCAGAAAAAACTCTCCGAGGTGCACACCCCCATGTTCCAAACTAATTTCGTGCCAAATTTCATGAAAATCCGCCGGACGGTCTGGGCCCTACGCCGGACACAGACAGACAGACAGACACACATACTTGCTGCTTTATTATTAGTAGAGATAGTGTTCAAGAGTTTGAAGCTATTTTGAAACTCTAGCTTCAGTTTTAGGTGGGGGGTGTGACGTCAGAGTAGTGGGCGTATGACGTCAGAGCATCGTCGCAGGGGGCAACTCGGGGAGCGGATGGAAAAGAGGTTGGTGAGATGCTCTTGAGAAGAGCGGAAGCAACAATGTGTTGTGTCTTTAGTTATATGTTCCTGTGTAAATAGTTTTGTACATAATAAATGTGTTGTGTTCGTGAATCGAAGATGTATTATTTCGAGTCGTAGAGAGTTGTTGGGAGTCGTCGGGGTGAAGGGAAACATCACAGTGGTCTTTCGGGAAGAAGATATGACGTAGTTTGACAGGCGCGGAATGACCTGCGCACCAATCAGGGTTTGCAGCTTGACGCTTTGAAACTAGACTCAAATATGTTTTTAAGAGCTGCTCTTTTATTATTACTATTTATTAATCTTTATTTTGTATTATTATTATTTATTTTTTAAATTTTTTTATTTCCTTAGAAATTTTATTAATATCTTGCGATTTTTGATTGCAGGAGTTTTTTTTCTTCCTTTCTTTCTTCTTCTTCCCATTATTTTTTTAATGTGTTGCTAACAATAAATTTCGTAGCTATGTATAAGAAAAATGATAATAAAGTAAGAACAGTTTATATGCAGTGCATTTCAAAAGTTTTATACAAAGTATTAAATTTACAACCCTTGATTTCACAAGAAAATATGTTCTTGCCAACGATTAAACCGTAAAATAAAAGTAAAACAATAATAGCAACAATAATGCAAAATAATTAGAATTATGTGAAATACAGTCAATCAGGGTAACTTGCACCACAATTTCTCTTTTTAACTCCCACAAATATTTCAATAATGTTAATGATGGCTTAAAATGAAAGAAAAACTCCTAAATTATTGTGTAGTTATTAAAAACTAAGAAATAATAATTGTAAAAACCATGAAAAATGGTTTCTATAATTTATCATATTCCATGGAACATCACATGCAAAAAGGGTAGAAGAAGGAGAACATCAATATTTAGGACTAAAAGCACCATTTATTATTTATTTATGGAAAGAATAAGATGCCAAAAACAATTTTTAATCATTTAAGTAAAAAATTGACTCATTTTTACACAAGTATATTAATTAAAACAACCATTTAAAAGAATCACAAATCTGACACTTTTAGTCAAGTACTTTTGCATTTAACAGAAAGTTGAGGATCATGAAAACCCTTCTATTACTATCTGGAGTAATATCTTCTGCATACTATTTTGTTATCTACCACAAACCATCATTGGTTTTCATCAGAACTAACAAATGATACCTTGAAAAAAATAATACTGATCATAATCAATGCTCACATATTATTAAAACTATCACTTGAAAATTTTTATTCATATACATTATAATCAGCAATTTAATGATATTAATTTGTAAGTGAAAATTATTCAAAAAAAAAAAATCAATAACTTTGGAAACTAAAATAAGCATCTTGAAAAGAATTAGATTCTATTCTATTCTAACATTTATTCTGATTATCACTGAATTCTATCCATATGCCATATGCACACTACATACTGACAGCAACCTTTCAAATGTTCTCGTGTACACCTGAATATCATAAATCCTATTTTTTTTTTAATTAAATACAATGTCTGGTTATGTATATGCTTCTTTACAATTTAATTATATGTTTTTATGATCCAACTAGATAATACATATTATATATATTCTAATGGTATGATATGCAAACCTTAGTTACATGCTTAAAAAATAGAAATAAAATGTTAGTTTGTATATAAAATATATCTATGATCTGTAAACAACAAATCTAAGGCTAACTTTGAGCAGGCTCAAAGTTACCCTGAAAATGGAATGAAATTGCAATGGGTCTTAATTGCTTGACATTTTACTAAATATTACTGAATAGATAATCACACAAATACTAAAAAATTCCCTATATTTAGAAAATAAAATGCTTGGTAAATTAGTGTAATGTTACTTTGAAAGAATAATAAGTTTTCAGCAACTTTAAAGCAGCCTTCCAAAATAGCTTCAAAGCTGTAACTTTAGAACTATTTAATAATATAAATAGCTGTGAACAGTTCTGCTGAATTTCTTATTCAAATAAAGAGAAGAAAAGTGATTTTATAACTTTTCAGGATAGTGGCACTGAGCATGTTCTAGTTTCATTGGAAGTCAAATATTCTAAAAAATGTGAAGTGATTCAAAGTTACGCTGAATGACTGTACTCTTAGTTATTTACATCTCAATTAAATCTTTATATCAAAAGAAATATCCTTTTGCAACAATTTCTTTTTTGTGCTAATTAAAGCCACTTTAAATTTTAAAAAAATCAATGAAATTGTGTTATATAATATTTTTTGAAGTTGGGATTAACTAGGAATAATCTTTAATTTGAATAATAAAAATTAAAATGCAAAAACAAAATATTTATTTTAATACATTAAAAGATAGTAAAAAATATAAATAAATATTATTTTTTATGACCTCTTTTCAACAATTTTATCAAAAAAAAAAACGAAAATAATCAAAACGGGAATTGAACCAGCGACCACTAGCATTTAAAGGTAACGCGCTATCCACTACACCAGCCAGAGCACGACTAACAATAATTTGTTAAAAATAAACCCCTTTTTACAGCAAGCTCAATTTATTCAAAGTTTTATTAGAAATAAAATTAGTTCGAATTTTCGAACGGAACTATGTACATTACCTTTCTTTGAGGGTGATTGAACTTCATGCCAAATGTGGCTCCAATTTATCAATTAGTTTGGCTTTGTATAGCGAACGTATAAACAAACATACGAAGACACAAACAAGCTCCTTTATGTACAGAAATTTAACAATTTAAATTAAACAAATTAAACCGTTTTTGTTGTTGGATATTTTTTCCACAAGATATTAAGCTTTCTTTAATCCTTTTTTTATTTTTAAACTATTTTTCCCCTTGTACTTTGAAAAGTAAGCTTTAACAGAAAATGTGAAAGTGTAGATCACCCTTCTTCTATTGACAAATCGGGTATTAAGTGATGAAGTTACTGGTCATTAACTCAATCTTTGGTGAGTTCAGTGTGTTTTATGATTTTCTAACTCCTTAACACGAAATTCCGTTTATTTTGATATCGTACATTTATATTAATTGCGGTCACCAAATACAAAAACTGCGAAACATGGCGGCCATCTTGCATGCACTGACGAAAGTGCTCACCATCTCACGGTCTCAAGAGGTGGTAAGATAAAAACCTGAAAACGAGCTATTTTTTCCCGATTCCGAAGAGCTCGCAATACGCCAACGGTGCTTGAGTCGAAAAAACGCCTTTCTTTCCCGTTCTCGCTCCCTTCCGAAGAGCTCGCAATAGGGCCCCAGCTTTGAAGCTTTATCAGAAACTCATTCGCCTGCCTCATAATAATATGTGGTTTAAATCTGAACCTCACAAACTGAAAACCCAGCACAGCTGTTACATTGAGAAGGCCGGATGTATAAAAACTATGAAAATAGTAATCGAAATAACTATTCTCAATTTCCCCAGGAACGATCCTAAAATAAAAGGAATGCGCTTCAAAGTATCTCGGCCGATGTTAGTATGCAATAGGGAAAAATGAAGATATCACTCACCCAATTGACGACACATAAGTTGACTAATTAAATGTTTATTTAATCTTTGAGCGATCACACACACTGCTCTATCAGGCACAGTTCTTGTTCCTCATCCTGATACAACGGGCTGGTGGTCAGAGATGCCGATCAACACAGTTCATTGACAAAAAATGTTCATTGCCGACTTCAAAAGTCCAGATCATTAGATACTGCGGAGTTTTGGAGTAGGTAAAATTTTCTGCAACACGAAGCACATCAATGGTGGTATTCTCGGGAGTCAGAGAAACTTTAGATTTTTCAGCATCATTAACATCTCATTCATTATCCGTAAATTCTACTGGACTCGTGGTGGTGTGTTTTCCTTAATTGTTATTCTCCAGGAAATCCTTCTTGCAGTTGAGACACAACACTAAAAATTGAATAATCCACCCTGAGTATATTCAAACTTGGGAACTCTCCAAAAGCAGAAGATGACCGCTACCTTCTCTCTGCCGGCCACGCACGCTCTTCTTCTTTCTCTGAGCATCCCCACTTTATTATTTTCTCCTCCTTCCAGAAAGATTGTTTCTCAAAGGATCTACACCCCTCTGGAACACAAGGGGGTCAGACTCCAAGGTCGCCGTCGCACGATGGAAGATGCAAGGGAAACGAGGCGAAGGGAAAATGACCACCTAACACCGCTGTATCAGTGACGTATTAATCTCAATATGGGAACAGCTTTCTTCAAGCTGTTTTAAAGGAGATGGATGGACTTGATATGCCTTCCTGGATTGAACCTTTGCTACCTCCCATAAACCCTCTGGAGGTTCGTAGAATATTACACCTTTTGGATCTTTTAAGTCCTGTCTCAAAATCCAAGGATTGTACTGCAGCATTGCTCGGCGCGGGAATGGAGACCATCTACAATTGCTTCCGTCTTGAAAAATGGTTACATATATATACTGACGGCTCAAAGCTTGAGACGGATGGTGTGGCCAAAGCTGGTATTTATTTTGAGCAATTCTCCTATTACCTTTTGTTGGGAACAGCCAAGACCGTGTTCGATGGTGAAGTTGAGGCAATCAAAATTAGCCTTTTCTTGTCTAAATGCTCATCCTCTTCTTTTCAATCAGGCCGTGATCTTCTCAGATTCACGTGCTGCAATTCTGGCCTTTGCCAACTGCTCTCAAGACCCTAGTTCTATGTCCGTAATGCTATGTAGATCCTTATTAGGTGAGATGCGTGAAAAATATAAAACGGTTGTTTTACAATGGATCTCCTCACACTGTGGTATCCCTGGCAACAAAAAGCGGATGAGTTGTCCAGAAAAAGCTGTTTTGTTAATCAGGCCCTCTTGTTACTTATACGTCCACCTCATTAGTGATCAACAAAATACTTAGGACAAGACACATGCCATTACTAAAAGATCGGACGAAGGAAAAACCTTGGAGAAATTCCATTCATAATCTCCCCGATTGCCCAAGAAGCAGCGCTGTAGCTGCCTTCCGTCTCGCAACTAGATATGATTGTCTATATGCTCATCTTTGCTGGTTCCGGATAGTGGATAGTCCTACCTGCCCCTCTGCTGCAGTGGTGCGGTGATGGATGTTGATCATCTCCTCGACTGTTCGGCCCTTGTGAAAAGCTACATCTACTCCCGATATTGGGAGGCCAGAGACTCTTTGAACAATTTAACTCCTTGATTTTAGGCGTTTTTCTTTTCTAATTATCTTTTTAACATTACATCTCTTGATCTCTGTTTGGCATTAGGATAATGTCTGTAAATGCCTGCTGCATAGGAAATATTTAAAAAAAAAACTTAATGTTAAAAGCCCCTAGGAGAGATCAGGTAATGTTTGTTAGAGACATTATTTCTTATTAGCAAATTTTCTTGCTTTTTTCCTGTTTAATCTCTTTTTTTACTTGCTCACGCAAAAGTAAAAAAAATAACTGGGTGAAGTTTTAATCTGTGTTTCTCACTCCTGTGATATTTCTAGGCTGGAGTTCAAAAGTAACGTGCCAAAATGATTAAAACAATCTGTATTTCTTATTGCTGGAATCATGTTTATTAATCAATCTATGCATCAGACGATTTGTATTGTGTTCAGAGAGGCTTACAAACTTCGATTTAACAATTCAAATTAGCGATTTCCTCAAATAAGCAATAGAGTTTAAAGACCCGAAGTGGAATTGATGCAGGGTACACAGTGGAAAAAATACAAGGTGAGATATCCCACCTCAACCAAAATTTTAAGTGGAATTTTTTAAATTTTTATAGGGAACTTTTCTTTTTGTTTTTAAAAACATTACTAAATTGTCCAAATATGATCTAATACAAACTATGTAATAAAAGGTTATTATCTAGTTTATGCTCAGCAAAGAAAGAATAAACATTAACAAGGTTCACACAAGACGGATCCTTCACAAAATTCGCGATCTCAAAAATGGGTGCTTTATAAAATATTCAGCAAGAAAAAGAGATCCTCTTAAAAAACCAAAATTCTTTGATGTGTGATTTTTACAAAACAATCCTAGAAATTAGTTTAATATTTCCTCTATTTTTTCTGATAATATGTCATTTTATCTGTTAATGTTTTTCAATGAAAATAAATGCATTTTAAAAACCAACATTCTCTTGTAACTTGTAAAAGTGAAAGTTCTTCATTGTCTAGCACTTGTAACAACTTAAATGATTCTCATCAATTTGTAAATACATTGTTTCAAATATAGTGCAAAAAATCAAAATGAATATTTTGAAATTGATGAATTTCATATTCCTATGCGAGAAAGATTCCTTTTTACGATCGCGATTTTTGTGAAGGATTGGGTTTTATCATTGGGATATTTTGGAAAGGTTCAGGCTTGCGTTTTTTATGAATTATTACTTTTATTCTATGTGAAAAAGATTCAAATTTTACTAATTGATTTCTTGACACCTTATTACATGCAATATTTTAAAATGAGCTGGAATTTCACGCGCTCAATTATCTGAAAATTCCGGCATATGGAATTCTGCGTTTTACACTTTCCTTATAATCGAGGCATTTTAGTAGATATTTTGATGGTTAGTTAAACATAAGCTGAAACATTAATCCATTATAAAGTGAACTAAATGACACAATAAAAGAATGTTTTGAACATGTGTCCGCAAGTTGCGAGAACAGCGCGCAAACGAACTTTTTTTGAGTGGGATTTCAAAAAGTATTGCGGAAATCGCGCGGCCTAGCACGAACTCTGTGATCACTGTTATGTTCCCCGAATTAACAATATCCTTGATTTAACTATAACTTTTAACATTCCATTGACAATTGCTTAATCAAGAAGTTTAGACCGTTAGTTAGTTGTCTAGATTGTAATGTTGGCCATGCTTTGAAATTTACCACCCAAGAAAAGATGACTACTATTTCTTTACATTATGTGTAAGTGAAATAAATAAAATTATTCTTAACTCTGTGTGAATGTTTAAATCAGATATGTTTTTAACCATTGAAAATTAATGCATATATTGTACATACCCTTAGCTTTATATAATTATCTTATGTAAAAGAATACTTGTTTATTGTTTTCTTTCGAATTATGCAACCGTAGGGAGGAGTAAGGAGAAAATGTTAATTTCACTTAAATATTTTTGAATAAGGGAATTATAAATCCCTGTATTCAAAAGACATTCTTTTAAGTTCTTAATTATAAATCATTAGTTTAGGGGAGGAAAATAATAAAATAGAAAAAGAGAAACTTTAAGGGAAAAAACATGTAACAATCCAAAATTTCGTATTACTTTAACAAGCTATAATTATTCACATATATGTATGTGTTTGTGTTGTAAAAAGTTATACTGATTATTTCTGGGTCATAAGTTTTCACCCTTTATTTGCAGGAAGTGATTGATACTGTCAAAGGATTGCGTTGGGGTAATTATGTGGGATCTCCATCAACTGGTACGCCAAATCTAGTATGGTGTCGTAAACAATCAACTCCTCTAGGAAATTTCCTTCCTTTGCTTACAAATTATGTTTTTGGTTTGGGTATAAACACATGTCTATTGCTCAATCATAGGAAAGGTAATAACTTGTTTGTCTTCATCCACTACCAAAAATGTAATTGCTGTAAAAAATTTAATTTAGTTCTCACCATTGTAAAACTAAAATAATTCATTTAGAAATTACGTATTTTCAAAATGTTTTTTTTTTTTAATACAATCAATGAAAATAATAATCAATAATGTCTTATTGTGATTTTATTTTTTAGAAACAAAAATTTACTGAGAAATTGTTGGTAGATTTCATACATTGTCCTTTACCTTCTGTAAATTATTATTTAGAATTGTTATTTTTCATAATATCATTACGTTTGTAGGTGCAAGTATTTCAAGTGCTACTTATATTATGTCTGCCGCCCTGATTAGTTGGGGGCATGATGATGGAATTGTAAGAATAAAACTTTGCAGGGACCAACCAGTACTCCCTCTTCTGAAGTCAAATAAGATAGACCCAGTAAGTTTTTCTTGCTTTTAACTACTTCATATGTACAATATTATTTGTTAGTGATTATTTATGAATATGATCTATATTTTGTTTGCATTGAAGGATTTTCATGGATTTATATTATTCTGAAATCATGCAAAGAATCCTATTTTCTTTGTTATAATACTGCAGTTAATTAGTTCATTTATTTCCTTCACAGATTTGTCTTTGTGCTTCAGTTCCTGATCGTTGTGAATTATTTGTTGCTCATTCTTCAGGAATTTTGCACGTTTATTCACTAGATTTAAATCCCACTGAAGTAAGCATTTAAGATTTAAATCTAAAATGTGATTTATATTGGTGGGGTCAATTGTGTAGAATGTTGTAGTGATAATTTGAAAGTTCTGTAGACATTGTGCCAATTTTATAGTAAAAAGGCTATGTATATTGCAAAAAAGTATTTGTGTACCTAATCTGTTTTCTTATTTGAAAATGTTGACATGATTTAAATCGAGCAACTAATTGTTTTGACTTATTTTAAGCCCATTCTGGTCTCTACCAGAATAGGTTTTAAAAAGGTTTACTCATTCAAATGCTACTGTAGCTGATTAATTGGGCCAAACCACTTAACTGGAATTTTTGTCCCCTTTGCAATGAATTTTCACTATTTTTGCACTTTCATTTTATCCTTGGTTCAAGTTTCGTGTTGGAATGTTTTAAACGTTTCTTATATGCTCATTAAAAAAAATTGAATCTGGAAAATAATCAATAATTTGAACTATTTAAGCGAAAAAGGCAAAATATTCCTTGGCAAGGGGGGGATTTATCCTGGTTTGGCCCATATATGAATTGTATCAACCATAATTAAGGACTTTTTTTTTTACAAATGAAGACTTATTTGCAAGATAACAAAGTTATTGTCTAAATTCCTAGCTAATTTACGTACATTACTTTTAACAATTGAACTAATTGCATTTAGTTTCTTGCAAGAACTACATCAAAAATACATAAATTATTGTAGCTTTCTGGAGAGCAAGCTCTTGCACAAATTGTCGCTGCTTGAGAAAGTGCAGTAATACCATGCAGCTTTCCCTTTTTCCATATTAGTAATCATGTAGATTCATCTTGGGAAGGGAATCTACAAGGCTATACATGTACATTGCATCCAGCTTAAGGCACTCATTCAAAATTAAATCATCCAAATCTACCAAATTTCGAGATGCTGAATTCAGTATTTTATTTTCTCTTCCTTGAAATGTCACAGATTTTCAATGGGCTTGAAATCTGGTAATTTCTGCCGGCTAGTCAAAGAGTGATAGAATGGGTGAATGTTCATAAAATGAGTCGCACAAGTGTCTAACCTTGTACACTTTGTAGTCATTTTGTAAGATATCATTGAAATTACCAAAATAGACTTCTTAGTTGATTATAGTAGACAACTTGATGAGTGGATTAATATTCAATGACATCACCAAACGTAATTTCCCCTCTTTGCCATTCTGTGACGCTTTTTACCATCTTGATGTATTTCTAAAATTCCAATTTCTAAGTAATGCCTATCAAAGTTACACCCTTGTGATTCCACAGCGGCAGTGTGTACAGTTAAACATGTGATCTGACCTCTACACCCTCTGCAGCTTTTGAATGACTAGCTCACGTTTGTGCACAAGGATGACTCATTGTTTCGTCATTAAACTTATTATTTTTAATTAGTTAATTACTTAAAACATTTCTGAATCAATGTAATGTGTACCAAATTTAGATTGTTCTAAGTAGATGGCTCCTATGTTTTTCGAAACTGTTTCAATTTGATTTTACTAATTTTCAGGTGCAAAAAAGTTCTTGAAAAATACTTAAACTTCATTCTTGTTCAATAAATATGTTTGTAACTTTTCTTGTAACTTTGCACTTTAAATAAGCAACAATAATCAATGGTTTGAAAGAATAATCATCTCACTTTACTCCCTTTTTGTTTGGAACTTCAACTTTTTTTTGTTTTGGAACAATGATACAATTCTCCAGTTAATTCATAAATTAAGTATGTGTACTTTGGAAGCAAATAAACTTTTAGTAAATCACACATACTTTGTATGAAGCTACTTGCCTTCATATTTCAATCTTTGTTTATCCTACAAGCTACTGATTAATTTGAAGATTGAAATTTTATTATTAGATAATTACTATTATTTTATGGTGGTATTTTAAATAATGCATTCATGATTTAACTGGATTTTGCAAATGCATTATTAAGCATTTTAACAAACTTTAATCAGTATAATACGAGGCACGGTATATGAGAGACTTAGGAGCCCTCTCCCTCTGTCATGTGTTACTTTTATGTTCAGCTACAAGATTCGAACACTAGAATTTAATTTTTGCATTAATCCCATGAGGAACATCCGCTCTTCACATTTTATTTGGTTCTTTAAATTTCATCTGCAATAGTAATATACTTCTGAAAATATTGTATGTCTAATTCTAAAAACAAAGTGATGCATAACAAGCACTCAACACGCAATCGTTATGTATTGTCATTAAATGGAACATCAAAAATATAGAACACTAAAGTTATTTAACAAGCTCAAATAACTTTGTGCTGAAATTTATTTTTGTAAATTGTAAAAGAAGAAAATTGCTGTTTTGCTGTATCCCCCCCCCCCCTCCCCGAGAAAGTCAAAACATTTCAGGGGCTCCTAAACTTTGGATGTTTTGACAATGCCCAATTTTCCCCAAGAAATAATAATTCACTGTATGCTACAAAGCAAACGGGTTTGTTGTAATTTGTTATATTTACGATTGTGATCTTTTTCTATCTTGGAATATTTTCAGTCATTTTAAAAATTCAAAAAAGTGTTTTGACAAGCTGAAAATGTTCAAAGCATGGTATTAATAAACGTGTTTCATATATTAAAATGCGCCATAATCTCAAGGCTTGCTACTGCTTAATAATATTCACCAAATTCCAAGCTGATTAGCTTTTTTACCCTTCATTTTTCCCATTTTTAAAATTTCTTTGTTATTTATTCATTTTTTATTTTGATTTGTTATGCTCTTTTTTCATTAAACTAAAAAAAGTGCCAATTATTTGTTTACAGTCCACTGTACATCAAAAGCAGAATTTCCTTCAACTCAATGGCCATTCAGATGTAATCACTTCTATTTATATATGTAAAGCATTTAGTATTTTTGTTACTGCTTCTGAAGATAAAACAGTCATTCTTTGGGATCTGAATCAGTAAGTATAAATTTTCATACTTGTATCTGAATCAGTTTCAAGCTCTTCTTATTTTTTTTAATTTTAATGTCAAAAATTCAATGATTATAACTAAGATATGAGTACTTAAATATGATTTACATGAAGTAGTGTTGAGAACACATGCAAGGCTCTCCCACCAGAGGAAATTCGGGTCTGTTTTTGGACCTTTCACAAAGTTCCAATTAAACAAAACGAACCCTTTACAAAATTTCAAACGTAAAACCTAAATTGACCATCTCACTATGTTCAGGGTTCGCGCTAGGCCGCGCGATCGCGCGATTCCCGCAATATTTTTTGAAATCCCACTCAAAAAAAATTTTTTTTAGGCTTAAACTTTAAAATTCCCACTTAAAATTTTGGTCAAGGAGGAAAATCCCACCTTGTATTTTTCCCCAGTACCCTGCTATGTTGACCAATTTTAATAGTTTGAATGGTCACAAAGCATTTTCAATTGAGCTTTACCTTTCTAATGTTGACCACTTTTTAGTAGGTTTTGTGAAATAAATATGTATAATTTACTCTCTGTAACTTGACCACTGATGTTTTCTTGAATATGCTTTTTCCCCTGTTTGTTCTTTATCTGATTTCCAGGAATTTCTTTGTTAGTCAGATGGCTTATCTGAGTAACACTCACCCCCTTGTGGTGCTCCATTCATTGTTCACTTCCAGTATCATACAAAGGGAGGGAAATGCTGGAGACTGCTCCCAGCCTTTTGTTAAAGAGAAGAGATATTCTAGCCCTTTGAATGTTTTCATTTCTTGGACTGCATACATTGTCTGTAATTGCTGGAATCTGGGAAAAGGCCAGGGGAGTGGTGGATGTGCTTAGAATTGAACTAAGCAGAATTAGAAAATGATGTGTATGGCTTGCACATTCTGTTCTTTTCTTTCTTTTAAGCGACTTAAAGATTTTGCTGCAGGAAAATAACCAAACATGCTGAACGGACTTGTAAACTGTGAAAGTGCTTTTTACAGTTACCTAATGAATAAAAAGAGGAACAAACAAAAATTGAATAATTCCTTTAAAAATTGTAAAAATGCACTGTATCTTCAGTAGAAAATAAAAATGAGTAAATGTTAAATTTTTCCTTTAAAAATACTAAAAAAGTTTAATAAATTTTCTCTAATATTGTACTAAATTTTTTCTAAAAATTCCCTAATTTGACCTCTTCCATATGTTGACCGCTTAGTTACAGTCCTTTAGGTGGTCAATTTATGGAGGTTCTACTGTATCAAAACAGACCTTTTACAAAATTCAAAATAGTCAAAACCACCTCCTCACAAAATTTCAATCTACCAAATCGTTTTTTTTACGGAACAATTTTTTAAATGAGCTTCAAATAATGATAGAAATTTATATCACTATATATTTAAATCTTGAATTTTCACAAAAATATTTGTTTTTTCACAAAAGTAGAACCCTGTTAAAAATGCTGTATCGACCTCTGCTTAAAATCCACTTAGATATCTCTTATGTAGTCAGAAGAATGTTTTTTAAGGCTTTTTTTCCCCCCATTAGCATGTTTGCATACTTTCATTAACATTTATGTTGTGCCATTTGGTAACCAAAAACATGAGTAAATATACTGTTTTCTAAATTTTAATTTTTAGGTTGACCTACATTAGATCAATAATGGATCATTGCGGTCCTGTAAATCTTATTTGTGTGAGTGATACCCTTGGAGATGTTGTATCAATCAGTTATTTCAGTAAGTAAATTTGCTACTTTTGGCATCTTACAAATTTTGTGTTTTTGTGATTTTACAGTTACTGGTTATGTGATAGTCACATGTATTGTAAGTGATATATAAAAAGCACAATTATATTTACGCCATATAGCTTCTCTGAAGTAAACAGTACATTTTGCACTTGAGAAATTCTTACTATTCAATACAAAGGTAATAGCATTCCCTAAAGAATTATCTTTGAGACAACAGCAGGGACAGATTAGGGCGTGGGAAGAAGCCCAGGATATTAAAATAATTGGGCACCAAATCCAGCTAATGTTTTAAAAAGTTGCAGTAATGTTATATTTCACAATAGCAAGATGTAACATTAAATCTATAAAAATATATATTTTTTAATTTTATTAAAAATTAAAAGCATTTTCTGGCCATTCCAATTAAAGTTTTGAAATGTATCTTGATGCATACTGAGAAAAACAATAGTATAGTTTGTTTCAACAAAACAATTAAAATATTCATGTGTTTTCTGCATCATGTTTTTGGTTCAAAGGCAATTTTATAAAACTTCTCATCTGGCCATCATTAAGTTCTGATTCAAACCCTATGGAAAAAATTGTGGCATTTTAGCTCAATAAGTATACGAGTATCACACAGTATGCAAATAAACTAACTGAAATCATCCGTTTAGGCAGCATGAAAGACTATTTCTAAACAAAATTCAACTGCAGTTTATTAATCAATAACTGTAATTATAAGGATAATTTTTAAATATTTGATTGTGTAGAATATTAATATATTTTGAGATATATGTAATTGATATGTCCTCATAATTTTCCCCATATTTCATTAAAAATATATATTTATTTCTTAGGCAATTTAACAATTTCATGTTAATTTAAGTTTCATTAATAATGTTTTCTAATTAAAAGTAGTAGATTTAAGTGTGATCTTGCTTAACAATCATTTCAGATATAATACTCATTTTCAATTTGTCCTGCGAATCTTTGCCCACTACAGTACTTAATACATACATATTTCTTACAGACAGCCAAAGCTGCATGAAAGTACATACAATCAATGGGGATATTATTGGAAGTGTGGATGTAACTGAAACAATTACATCTGTTTGTTATTCTTCTGCTCCTGAAGGTATATCCGTTAATGTTATTGCAACAGGATTCCACAGCGGAATAATACGGTAATTTGAAAATGTCTTATGCTGCTGCCTTTTTTTTCTAATGTTTCAGTTTTTTTTTTTTTTTTTTTAATTTCATTAGAATGCATATAAAAGTAGCATATTATAGTTTTTGAAATATTTCGAAAGCTAAATTTAGTAAATTTTCTTGCATTATAAAACTTTGTAGTTCTTAACAGCCGCTGCCGAAAGCCGGCTGACCTTTAAAAATCCCTCAGTGGTGAAAGCGTTAATAAAAAAATGGGTTGCTACTTTTGTTTAATGTAAAATTATTTCATGGATCATTCAAATTTTATTTCAGCTTTTCAACATAACCTTAAAATTTTCATGCTTAAAATCTGTCAGTAAAAATGTCCAAGTACTACATATGTCTAAAACCTACTGCTGGAGTAGTTTTTCCAGTTAATAACTGCTGAAAAAAGTTTTCTCATGCTCATTCCTTCAATCTAAACAACGATTGACAAAGGCCTGTCATATCTGCATGACTATTTAAAGGGGAGAGCAATTTTGTAGTCGATTTTGTAGTTCATCTTTCTGCTTTAACTTGATAAGTAAAAATAATGGTAATGTTTAGTTTTAATGTGTCATGCTTTTGCATGATAATTAAAAGTTATATATCATTTAAAGAGTTAGGATTAAATATCTGTGAACAGTGTTTGTTTGGTTTCTTCAAAATGCCTTTATATTGTATTATTTTCTTACATTTTTTATGACAAATTCTCAATTTGCTACCTGATTTGCTAAATTTCACACTGCTTTGTAAAATTTGTCCTTTCACCTCTTTTTTGTTGCATTTGTGTTTATCCATAACATGTGAAGTTAGGGTTAATTTAACATAATTTATATCATGTAATTATTTTTCTTAACAGTCTTTGGAGCTCATGGGATCTTAAACCTGTTCGAGAAATTATCTGTGAGAAATTTTTCTTGCCCATTAAATGGTGAGTTTTTTTTTCTTTCTATTCATGGACAAAACAATTCAGTGCATAAAATTTACCTTGTTCTCAAATTGAACTTATCCAGCAAACACTAAACTTGGAAAGATCATTATTTAAAAGCTAAATTAATTCAAATTGTAATTTATTTTAAAGATTTCAAAGAACTCATCAATTATAAATGATATGAGAAATAAACCGTCTCTAAAATTGCTGCAACTCAATCTAAGTTATGCCTTGCTCCTTTTCAAACTAAGTTAGACCTTATCCAGTGGCGTTCCTAGCATGGGTGACACCCATGGTAGTAATTTGTGGTGTAACCCCCCCCCCCCTCCAAAAATAACAATTAAAATTAATTAATTTTTCAAATGTTGTGTTGCATAAAGTAGTTTTGTAGTTTATATTATTTTCAGCAGTGAAAAAATAATAATTAAGAAATTCTATTCTATTTATTTGGTACAATTTTCAGTAGTCCACATTTATTTTCAGTTATGCATTGAAATAGCATCAATAAAATTGTGTAATACAGTACAGAACCTCTTATCCGGTATGCTCGGGACCACCGCTATCCCGGATAACTGAATATCCCGGTTTTTTTGGATCACTAAAAAATGCCGATATTTGGAGGTTTATCGAACCCAAATTACAATAACAAATGGTAATACTACTTCAAATAAGTAGAAAAGAAATACTTTTAAATTAACAAATATAAAAAGAAAAATAATTAAAAAGGTTTTATTCAATAATAAAAAACAACGTTTTTCTTGAGGCACTAAAAGGGTAAAAAATTCGATCGCAACGCCGCTACTGAATTTTTTCGCAATTTTTGGAACTAATTGCCATTGAACTAATTTTATTTTATTGGGACTACTTCAGAAAGTTATCAAATCATGATAAAAGTGGTAGAATATTGCATTGTCCTGGGGTTCTGAGCTATATGTAAAGGTTCAGAAAGTTTCAGCTTATCTGGAAATGGGTTAAAAATTCGATTGCTGGATTTTTTTAACAGCCATTATGTGCATTATTTCGTCTATAAAAGAATTTTGTCCAATTCTTGCTATAATTTCTTTAATTAATTCAAAGCAATGATCATTAGACATAGCAGACAGAATGTCATTATTTTCGTCTTCATCGCTATCTTGCTCTTTGTCACCGTTCGGGTGTAGCACCATTTGGATGATTTTCGAATCGGACATGTTGTTTATCGAATTATTAATTTCGTAAAATCTGATCATCAATCATTTTTACAGCAATAAATGATTTCAAAAAGGAGGAAAACAAAATGTAAGAAGCATGTTTACACGCAGAAACGCGCGAATTTCATACTTGTGTAAAACGACTTCGCTTTTGCGAACTCAATTTTAATAAAGAATTCATTTTCACAGTTGCAATTTTTGTTGCCTTAATATCAATTTTGAATTCTTATTACCTTATTGCAGCTCTTAAATAAATCAAAAAATATATATAAAACAAAAATAAACGAGATTTAATTTTGAAACGATCAACTGTTGCGGAAAACTTGCGAATCTGCCATATTAGAATGCGAATCTGCCGTTTTCAGAACTTTCATATAGTCCAAATTTTGTTGCAATTTGTCTCCGAATACTGACGAGACCATTAAATATATGTATAAGAATCTAATTACTTATTTCTTTCATGTTTAATTATTGAAATGAAATAGAGAAAAGGCCGGGTTTTCTCAAGCATCGTTGGAGAATGTTTTTTTTTCTAATTTTCTGCAAGTTAGTTGACGTCCCCATCCTCTAAAAAAACATCGTTTTTAGACTAAATTGTTCGACTTATAAACACTTAATATGTTACTTGGAACGGAAAAATGCGTATTTAAAAAAAATTCGTATTTTTACTAAATGGGCAAAAAAACACGCGAACTTTTCAAAAATGGCGGGAAATTTACGAAAAATTTCCGGTTTTCTAGTTCCTGAATAAGAGGTTCTGTACTGTACAAATATATGTATTATTCAAAAACTCTTTATGTCATTGGGTGTAACTATCGAAAAGGATGTTACCCGAGGTGATTATGCTGCTAAGTCTCAAAAAAGATTAATGCTGAATGCATTTTGAGGACAATCGTGCTGTGGGAAATGGCAGGAAGATTTTTGCTTTCAGCATGATTTTTGTATTGGAAAAGGTAGTTCAATGATTCAAATAAAATTCATTGTACAAATGATTAGCTTTTAGTGCCAGGTACTCAAAATGAGTGTGATGTATCAATGTTGTTTAAAGAATAAATTTTTTTTTTCCTTTTTTTTTTTGCCGAATTTATAATTGTACTGCTTTGAAGCTATTCTATTTAAAGACATTATTGATGTTGAAACGATATCTTGTACAGATATGAAAAGATAGTTACATTATTAGGTATTTGAATAAGTTCTCTCTGTTTTCCAAAAGTTACGTTACCGGAACTGTTTGCGTCAGTTTATGATACTGACACATCCAGTTATAAGTACTATAACCAAGCTTGAAATGCTGTATATATTATTTCCTGGAAGTGAAAACGACTTTATTTTTCATTGTGTTAAATATGTAAAATTTTGTGCCAGAAAAAGAATATTTGCGCTGAATTTTACTGCACTATTTTATCTTTTAAAAATCTGCAGTTGAAGCTAATAGAATTCTTAATGCGACTTATGGCGATCATGCTCTGTCTGAAACAGTTTGTAGAGATTGGTTTAGATGCTCTAAAAATTATTATTGTGATCTTGAAGATAAAGAGAGCTCTGGCGCACTGAAAAAGTTTGAAGTTAAACAATTGGAAGCATTGCTTTATGTCAAACGCTAGCGGAACTTGCAGAATCATTAGGAGTTGACCACACAACAGTTTCGAAACATTTGAAAGCATTTGGAATGATTCAAACGCAAGATCATTGGGTGCCATACCAGTTGAAGCCAAGTGACCTTCAATAGCATCTTTTCATGTGTGAACAACTGCTTCAATGTCAGAAAAGGAAAGGATTTTTGCATAGTATCGTAACTGGCGTTGAAAAATGGATACACTATGATAGCACTAAACATAGAAAATCGTCGGGTAAACCCGGCTATGCATTTTCAGCAAAGCAGAATATCCATGGTTCCAAGCTTCTGCTCTGCATTTGGTGGGATCAGCTAGATATAGTTTATTATGAGGTGCTCAAACCAAAGGAAACCTTAAAGGGAAGTCTCTATAGACTATAATTGCAGCTTTTAAGCCGAGCATTGAAGAAAAAATGACCACAATACGAGCAGAGACATGACAAGGTCATTTTACAGCAGAACAACGCTCGGCCACATGCGGCAAGACAGGTAAAAACCTACTTGGAAACGCTTAAGCAGGAAATCCTACCCCACCCGCTGTATTCACCGGACATTTTCCCTTCCAACTGCCACTTGTTCTAGTCGATGACACATGGCCTGGCTGAGCAGCACTTTCGTTCTTATGAAGATGCCAAAAATTGAGTTGACTCTTGGATATCTTCAAAAGACGTGTCATTTTTCTAACGTGGAATTCAAATGCTGCCAGAAAGATGGGGAAAAGTAGTAGCCAGCGATGGACAATACATTCAGTTGCATGTTTTTTAATAATCTTTTAAAATAAAGCATTAATTTTCACAAAAAAAAAAAAACAGCAAGAACTTATTCAACCTCCCAATAGCTTTTCCAACTTTTTACTTTCCTTTAGCATTATATGCTGTGCATTTTAGAAATTAAAGAAAAATCGTGAATAATTTCACTGATATTATTCATATTATATATATTTTTTTTTTCAGTTTGGCTTTTTCGGCTGATAATCAGCATCTCTATGCTTCTAATAGTGAAGGAATTGTATGTGTGTGGGAGAAACCTTCAAAAGGATTAACGAACGTGCCAAAACTTCTTATTTTTGCCTAACGTTATGCATTTTATCAAATTCGTTTTTAATCGTACCTAGATTAATTTTATTAAGCATACTAATTTAGAGATTGTAATATTTTACTGTAGTTTAGATCGTTTAATACCTGTTTACAAATATAAAGAATAAAAAATTTTAGCTCAAAATTACTGTACCCAAAAAAAGTTTTCAACTCAAAAATGTATTATTTCTTGTGTTAAAAATGTCTCCCAGTTATATAAGAAGTTTGTTATTTGATAAGAAATATTCACATGAAATCTGATTTTTATAAATGTAAATTGAAGTGCGTAACTAAGCGCAATCCTCCATTGTAAATAGAGGATTGTCCAATTGTCCACATAACTTGTGCACTTAGTAATATTGTTTTTAAATGTAACCTTTAAGTGATGGAAAATGAGATAATATCAATTTGTAATTCTTTACCGAAAAGAAAAGTGTTGAAAATGGTTAGCTTTCACATAGAGCGTTGTTGCATCATAATGATCATAAGATAGATATATATTAACAGAGACCTAGATGCAGTTTAACTAGGCTTATATGTTTTGTAAAATATCTGTTAATAATTTAAATACTAAGAAAATAAAAAGTATATTGAATCATTTATCAGGGTGTATACTGATACTGGAAATGTACTGGAATCTTTTTTACATACTGGAATTATACTGGAAATGTTATTGACATACAGAAAAAATATTTTGAAATGTTTGATTTATGTGTGTTGAATTATTTTTGATTGGAATAGGTTTCCATAATGTGAATCAAGAGAAAATATACCATAATCCATTGTAATCCTGACTTTGGTTAGTATTTTTCTTTCTCAAATGGAGATAGTTTCCCCCTAACAAATGAGTAACTGGGGTTCTTACAAAATCAGGAAAAGCCTGAAATATTCAGATAAGTTAAAAGTAAGAGCAAAAAGATGTGGAAATATCAAAAAACAGAAAAATATCTAAAAGGTCAGGGAAATTAGGAAAAGATGCTGCTTCTATCGTCATTTTAATGAAGATTATAGTACAATTTTAAGTAGAATATTAAATGTTAATAATTTAATTAAATCACCACCCAACCCAATATGTTTTTTTTAAGTGGCATGAGGGCAAAAAAAGTTTTATGCAGAAATTTTATTCTGCACAAAACTTTTTTCCCATTAAAATTTAAGACCATGAAGTTTAATTGTATACAACTTAGTTATCACAGTATAACCTAATTAGTGCAATCCTTCTTAAATTCTGGAGTTATTTTGTGCAAAGAAAAAACTTTTTCATCTTGAAAATTCCACTAAGACAGGGCCCAACACTGTATGAAATTCGTACTTTACTGTCTGTAGGCAAAACTGAAAGCTGCCCCATACCCCTTTGAAAGAAGTAAACCAACCTTGACTGTGATGATGTAAATTTTTTAAATGTTATACCGGAAATATCCTGGTATTCTGGATCACTGGGTCAGTAGACACCTTGTTGATAGCACAGAAATATTAAGCCAAGAACTTACTTAAAAAGCTTTATTGATATGCTTTCCCCCCCCCCCCCCCCCCATATATCAAAAATACCATGGAATTTTTATTTTTAAATTCTGTTTTTTTATTTCTGATTTTTGTCCTTGTAATTCTCTGCTGAATCTTTCCAAAACTATAAATATTCGAGTTCATTGTGTAAAACTATTTACAAACTGGGATGTACTTTTTTGTTAAAATTTGGGGCGATTTGTTACTTATTCTTCGAATGCATCTTGGGTACTGGACATCAACTTTTGTTTCCAAGTCAAACTTTTTTGCCTAAAGCGATTTTGAAATTATTTATATCAATAAGCATAATCAGAAAATAATCTGTTGTATGTATATGTCTTTTCTTCCAATACAAATATTTTATTTATTGGTGATTGTGATTTTGAATTTTAGAAAATCAATTTAAATCTTTTTTTTTTGAATGATTATATTTTTTAATTGAATATATTTCATCTATGTATGAAATTTAAATTCTTTGAATGAATATATTGTTTTGCTTTTTTCTTATTTTTTTAAAATGAGTATTTTTTGTAATTCCAAATTTGAATGAATTTGCAATTAGGAAAAGTTGTACCATTTTTTATTGCTTTTACATTATTTTACATTATTTGTTTCCACTCCCATGTCTGAAGAATACAAAATTCAGCTACAAATGCTCCCAATTCTCAATGGGACTGAATTTGAAAACTAAACCCAAAACTAGTAATTGTCTGTAGACTGTTAAACGCTATCATTAAATCAAGGTTACTGTTATGTCAGGGAAATATAATATTCGCAGGGTGTCTACTACAGTTCACGAAAGTCCCCAAAATGTCGCAATTTTGGAAATCAGTCACTAAAATTATGAATAGGTCACGAAAGTTTTCCATCTAACAAGGCACCTCCTTCCACAAAGCACCAGATATCCAGTATCAAATGGATTTTTAAATGTATGGAATCTGATCTGACAACTGTGCAAAATATTCAGTCATCTGGCAATCAAATTTTATCTTTACAATCAATTCATTTATAAAATCAAACAAACTTCCTACCCTTTTAGAAGCTGCAGGATGTTTAGAAATATGTATGGAATTTACAAGTTTTAAACATCAGAGCCAGATAGTTGGTACTTAAACATCATACAGCCATGGTACCTGAACCTCATACATGACACCAGATATCCAATATCTGGCAGAAGTAACGGATTGCGCCACATGAAATTCGGGTATCATTTCGGACCTTTTGCAAAATTCCAATTAATCAAAAGGACTCTTCACAAAATTCCAAGCTTCCAAATTGTTTTTTACACCATTATTAATTCTAAAAGCGACAAGTAATTATAAACTTCTTCATCATTATTTCTTTAAAGTTTTAAGCTTCACAAAATTATTTGATTTTTCTCAAATATGTTTTTTTTTTTTTAAATTTCTAATGGCAAGGTTACAAAAGACCTCTACACCGCGAGGCGAAAGGAACAAGAACAAAAACAAATAAACATAATAATGTGACGAGAAAAGTCTATGAACCTAAAAGCTCCCTAGCGTGCCAGTAGCGGTCACTCAATAAGGAATCACCATGTGCCGGACAGCGGAGAATTTGGCCAGCATCCATGTCCTCCAGAAGATCACAGAGTGTGCAGAAGTGGGCCTGAATAACATGGATTGATGTAGATGTTTTAAGAGGCACTCATGTCCTGTGGCCAGACGAAACTCAGCAACTGCTTTACGTCTTGGCCACATGGGAAGATCCCTGAGTTTATTCCACCAGATCTTATTAGAATTTCTCTCAGCGTATTGATGTAGCGTAAGATCATTCATCTTTCTTTTGATGATACGCTTGGCACTAGTATAAGGGACAGCTTTCTTTGATGTTTGTAAAATAGAAGCTCCCTTTTTTGCCAACTGGTCCGCTATTTCATTTCCAGTTATACCGCAGTGTCCAGGGATCCACTGCAAGACGACTTCTTTAGAGTACTTAGACAAACTCTTCATTAGTTTCTTACACTCAAGGGTGTTAGAGGAGGCAGGAGCAGAAAGAGAGTTTATTGCCAGAATTGCTGCTCTTGAATCACAGAATATAACAGCTCTTACGAAACTATTTAGGTGGCAATGCAGTTGCGCAAGGGCTACTTGAATAGCAGCAACCTCACCATCAGAAGCAGTTGTGAATTTACCAGTTGTTAGATAAAAGGAGAAAAGGTGACAATACACCCCCGCTCCTGCTCTATCAGTGTCCCTCAAAAGGCTTACATCGGTATAGATATGCACCCAATCAATATCTGTTTAAAATTCACGAACAATGGACCCTGTCCAAAAATGCTGGATCATCCCCTGATTAATATCCGATGTTTCACCGAATGGCCACAAAAATGTCTCATAAAGGTCACAAAATTTCACTTTGAAAATCTGTGTAGATAAGATACCCTGATTCGTCAAATCAATTCCGCAACTTTTAAAATTTATCATTAAATTGAGGAAATTGTTAAATCAAAGTTATGCAGTATAAAAAAAATCAAACCATTACACCCACAATGAAATGTTAGTTAACCTTATACTTCTCAAGATTGTTTTCTGGAAATGTTGATTAATTGTCACCACTCGGGACTTCACAAAAATTACCTTATAAGCCAGGGTGACTTTATAACTGATTCAAACACATTTGATATTCAATGAGCCAGGACTTTAGAAAAGGGACCTTATATTGAATTTTCACGTGTTCTTGGAGAATCATTTGGTGTTGAATACAATAATTTTTAAAAACCTTGATTTCTTAAGTTTTATTGAGCATATTGAGCACATTGCCAGACATAAGAATCAATCTATGTTGGAAGGAAAGTGTAACATCTCAAATCATACATTGGGAATTAACGCTACCAAAAACATGGTTCAAGAGTTTCAAAAAAGAAGATAAATTAATTTTATGTATTATTGAGTTAGGCATTATTTAGCTTAATGATATTAAATTTAGATCTTTTTTTTTTCATTAATAGAATATTCTGATATGGTGGTAGGGAATTATTTTTATCCATGACAAACATCATAATTGTATGCAGTGGTTACTGGTTATTTGTGTTTTGTTGCATTGATTATGAATTCCCACATAATATTTAGCATGAACTTATAATGTGACGATATTGCTTAGAATGTTTTTCTTTATTTTAAAATAAAAAGAATTTGTTTAAGGCAGCTATACATGCTCAAGTTTACTTGCACAAGTGTACACATCCTTACTGCAATGTTAAATTATGCGTTCGCAAGCACTGTGCTTCCCCGAAAATATCCTGAACATACCCTGTTTGCTAGTGCACTAGCATGATTATGCAAATGATTTTGGTTGCAACAAGGCTTAATTTGCATGAGAACCCGTGGTGACTCAACTTTTGTACCCGTGGTGGCATAGCTCCTGCATTTATTTTTCAGTGCCTTTTTACGTATTAGGCAGAATTTAAACAGAATTTTTGACTATTTACATATAGATATAAGTTGTGAAGAGGCCGCTGCATTCCTTTTGTTAGAAATTAAGTCCTGCTTGTCAAGCAAACTTGACCTTTGTAGCCAATTTTAGGAAACCAGATTTTTCCTTTTTTTTCCGATATTGTTATCTTATTACCCTTAACGCATTTACCAATGTCTGACACGGGTGAAAGTTACCGGCAAATTTGCACATGCCCGTGTCTCACACGGGCAATCTATACTCAACTGCAAAGTTTCTTGACTATAGAGAAATATGCTGAGAGCAAACGAAGAAAGTTGTTCTCCGTGCGGTGTCCGATTTTTGAGTTAAACTTGGCACTTCGCTATGGAAATATAATAAGGTATTTTAACCTACACATATATAGCGTTTATTTGTCATAATTTTCATAAAATGTCATATATTTTCAACTTTACGAGAAGTGCAACGCGTAGTAATACCTTCATTTAGAACTGAACGCTCAGCCAATAAGAGCTCACGAGCAGTTGGCAATCTTCCCATAATCTGTTTGGCGAGGTTTAGAATGGTTTATGTCTGACTTGCTGACTTTGCTTAAAGCTAAATAGTTATTATTATTCCATTCGTTAATACCGTTATTATTATTATTATCGTTAATATCGTAATTCAACATTAAAATTATGCAGGAAAAAAATAGGCTCAAGGGGTAACAGGAAAGGGAAAAAAATATTTATTTGAAAAACGAAAGTGTTCAAAAGTCCAACCGTTTTCATTTTTATGAATTATTGAAGGGAGAAAAGAATTTTCAGAAGAAAATATACTTTTAATGATTGCATTAACAAGACACATATTTGATCCAATAACAGAAATTATGATTATGTAAAAAGAAATAAGTTTTTAAATTTGTTACATCTGTATATTTTTCTGATAAGCTGATAAATGAGTTTTTTCAAACGCGCAATGTGCCAAATAGAATGCTTAATCGGATTATTTCGCCAAGTTGGTGTGGCGTCTTTTCGACTCTCATCCTTGTAACCCCAAAAGCCTCGCCGTTTACTCATTTCTTCTGCCGCGCGTTGTGACGTCATTGTCGAGAAACGTTGCAGTCTAGTATAGTATCTTGCGTTATTTTGTTTCTAATGCCTCTCTGAGATTTGGTTGCACTTTGTTTGTATAATTATTTTTTTATATAACTTTTACCCCACCCCCGCTCTCTAGTCACCCCCTACAACTGAAATTGCCAAAAACAATTTATACTATACCTATATATTTATTTTCTGTCAAGAAAAAACTCGATCATTTTTTACCAGCTTTTCCGAAAAAAAATCATGCTACAAGGAGTTAAATACACATTCTTTTTACTAGGAAGTAGGTTTTTTTTTTTTTTTTCAAATATTCCTATTAGATGTTTTCATAATTACAATTCTTTTTTCCCTACAAATCTAAACAATCACAAAATATTTCTGCATTAAATTGCAATGATTTGAACTTGTTTACTGTCATAATATTTATTGAAAGTATTTTTATATTTCTGAACTATTGACATTGTTAAACTTTATTGTTATTCCAGTTATTATGCATCTTTTGAAATATTGGTCTTTTGATTTTATAATTCCAGTGAGCGATGTTTTTATTTAAAAAAATATTTCAAAAAATTGTTGTGTTTCAATATTATATATGTTACTGATTTCCTTTTGGGTCCTGCTAATTGTTTATTCAAATAAAAATTTTAGATTCCTTTTTTGTGAGCTATTCTTTTTTCTTTTTCAAAATACCTTATTGTACTCTATTTACTTGGAGCAATATAAAAGAAATGTCGCAAGTCGGATGCACTGCCAACATTTTATTTGCTATCAAAAGAAACCTTATTCTGTAAAACTAGAAATCTTTCACATATGCACTAATGAATTTTGAACAAAATCTTCATAAATTTTGGAATACAGCTTCTTTTTTGCTTTCTGATGTGTTGTAAGAAATTCCATTTGCAATCAAGTGCTAAGTCCAGCAGTTAAGGACCTTCAATGTTTTCCCAAAAAACTAAACAACTTTTATGATGAAAGAACAAGTTAAAAGTCTTCTAAAATTCCAAAAAGTAACAATCCTTTCATTTTTGATGCAATGAAACTGAACAATATTGCTGTTAAAAATAGAATATTTTAAAAATGAAGGAAAAAATTATAATCAAAATGGAGGCTGGAACTTTTTTGCTGAATTTTTCTGCAAAATTTTGCTTAGTATTGATCAGGGCTCAAAAATTATTTCCCGACATGCCTGGGCCATGTAAAAATTCCGATCAGGCATGAATCTTCTACCCTCACGTGCTTAATTACCCTTTGGTGATCCTAGCGACGGAACTGTTCCTAAGTTTTCTTAACTGATCCTTTTATATGTTATATCACTTTTTCAAGCGGCGACAATGTCTTTTTTTTTGGACAAACAGACGACGTTTTTTAAACGCTGCAGGCTTCATATGCCGCAGTGGATATTTTTTTATTTTCTTAGCAAGGAGAGCACCGCATGCAATTTAAAAAATATTCTTAGGTAGAACAAACAGCGCGTGAAGCCACGTTTTTTACATTCTTATCAAGGACATATGGCGGCAGGCAACGTTTTTTATACTCTCGGTAAGGAAAGCGCCATAGGCGATGTTTTAAAAATTCAGCACGGGCAGTGCCGTGCGGGTATCACTAGTTTCAATATAAAATATAGACACACAACAAAACAAATGATGAACTAAAACAGAAAACGAATTAGCCAGCCCGAGTTGAGCAGAGCTGAAAATGTGGTGCCTCTAGTGTCCAGCCATAGAGCTTATAACCTTGTTTATAAGCTCTATGTGCCCAGCAGACACGTCGCCTCGGTGCCCACATGCGGCCCTGCGCGTGAGCACCTAGTTTACCGCTCACGTCACTTTCGGTTAACTGATTCAAACATTAATTTAGTTATTTTGATTTTAAAAATGTTTAAATTTTAATCTTTTAAATTTTTTTCTTTTTTTTTCTGCCTGCACGTGCACGCATACCACCTGGAGAGGTTTCCCGTACCAGCTTAGGATAATACAAATGCAATTGAGCAAGTCATATGGCCATCGATGTCAATGACTGAAGACAATTTTGAAATCCGACCAAAAAACACCAGATAAAAGAGTGGGAGAAATCGCTATAATTCCTTACATATTAGCTAGTTCATCGTATTCCATCTGAAACCGATGCAGAAATCGGAGCGGTGCAAAATTGGTTTTGCAGATTGTTTGAGAAGGCAGACACATATGGCTCTTCCATATAATGAGCGTTAGTAAAAAGTGCTAGGGGAGGTCCTGCCCCCTGGATTAAAAAGTGCTAATTTTGTTCTGCATTTTTATGAGTAAAAGCGTTTAAATTTTAAAAAGTTTCTTGTTTGCTTTTTTCCACAGTTTAAAAAAAGGCACTTCACTCATGCGGTAGATGGAAAACAGTATGGACAGAAAAACTTACATTTGTTTAAACACTTGACTCATCATTTAGGATAATGTCTGTATGGAGAGGGGCAATATCATATTAATCATTATTAATTATTATCATCATTTGAAAATATCATATTAATTCAAAGCTGTGCATGTATTTTGTTGGTTCTTCGGGGATGAAATACCAACATATATCCCCTCCTCCCCGATAGAAACTTTTGAGACAGTAGGAAATTCATCAGCCATTCAGTATGCAATGTATAAGGAAGAATATACCTTTTATCCCGTCCCCCCGTCCCCCCCTCGTCTCAACCGAGGTCGAAAATTCAAAAATTGACTGTCTTTGTTCAAAAATGTGGAGGAGGGAAAGACATAAATGAAAGTTTATTTCTCCAATCAGTGTTGTCAGGTTTCAAGAATAAAAACCGCACAGCCAGCAGCAACAAAAAGATTTTTTTTTTTTTTTTTGAGGGGGGGGGGGGTAAGGGTCATAAAATTGACTGGGCGGTTTAGTCCCAAAACCGCCCAGTCAATTTTATGACCTTTACCCCTTAACCCCCCTCTCCCGCCCAAAAATTGTTATCAATTTGGATACTGAAATATTTGGTTGTTAAAAAAGTAAATAAAAAGCATGTCAATACAAATATACACTGGTGGACAAAATTAAGAGATGGAAAGCATTTTCCCAAATATCTCGAGAAATACTGGATAAAAATAAATGAAGTTTGGCATGGATATAACTCATTGTATGACAATAATGTGTGCAAAGCAAAAATTAAAGTGTCATTCATTGGCAATAGTTATTGGGAACAGTCCAATGTGGACTGAATTTCATGATGAAAGATAGCAATGAAAGTGAGGCTTGTACGGTGTGTGGTTGCCTCTAGTATGATGTGTGGTCATCTCTGACAGATAGACAGCATGCACAACGAGTATGCATGCATTTAATAAGAGAGTTAAAGGAGTGCTTGTGGAAGACCCTCCCACTCTTCCACCAGAGCAGTTTTTAACTCCGGAATGGTTCTGGGTGGGGGTTGGCGTATCGCAATAGCCCCCCCCCCCCCCAAGAGCATCCCAAGCATGTTCAATGGGGTTAAAGTCAGGAGATTTGGCTGGCCAATCCATTCGATGAATATCTTCGCTTTCCAGATACTCATCAACCAGGCAAGCCCTATGTGGTCTGGCATTGTCGTCCATAAAAAGGAATTCAGGGCCTACAGCACCCCTGAAAAGATGCCCATACGGTTCTAGGATCTCCTGCCTGTATCTCTAGGCATTCATGGAACCAGTGTCAAACACATGGAGCGGCGTGTGGGTATCTTGCATGATCCCTGCCCAAACCACCAGTCCTCCACCAGCATACTGGTCCCTTTCCATGATGTAGCTGGGGTGGTATCGGGTCCCAGGTTCCCTGCATATGAATATACGAGGAGAATCAGGTTGTAGACTGAATGTGGACTCATCTGTGAAGCATTAGCTCATTGGAGTTGTGTCCAGTGTTTGGTGCTGTATGCACCATTTGGGGAGGGAATGAGTAGGATTCAAATGGTGGGCTTCCTGGCATACAGCCCTCTTGCACCAAGCCTCCTGGCAACTGTCTTCCTTGAAAGTAATGTTCCTGCGGCAGAAGCGAGGTCCGTAGGCAGTTGTGTTGCTGTAGACGTATCCTGTGGCGCTGGGCTGTAAGTACCAGACAGGGACGTAACTAGGTCATTTTCTAATTGGGGCAATGCCAGGCTTATTGCTCTCGGACGACCTTGTCCTGGTCTTCTGCACACTGTCCCACTGTTTTGAAACTGACTCCACAAAGCAGTCCCTGAGCTTGGGACTGTCCTGCCTGAAGTCTACCCACAATTCTCCACCTCATTAAATGATGATGTTCACTCATTTCACCTAAAAATCAACAAAAAAACAACAAGATTATTCCAGAAACGCAATAAAAATCGCCCCTGTATTGTAGAGTGGAATGAGCTGAGCAGCTGGATGCAGAATTTTATACCACCTGCTGGCTTAGCAAAGCCCACAAAATACATGAACTCAATTCAGCGACACCAGCGTCATAGTGACATTATATGGCAACCAACTGTCCAGGTTTTATGTGATATTTTCCTAGAAATGTGTGAAAATGCTTTCCATCTCTTAATTTTCTTCACCAGTGTATGTATAAAAAACAATGCCCAGATAACCCCATTAAGACTGAAGAGAGAATTCCTCCAGTAAATTGACAGTGAGACTTTTTTGTTATTTAAAATATTGTCAAGGAATTTTGTAGTATTATATATCACCATCAACCTGTTTCAAAATTAAGTACAGTGGTACAGAGTTGTTGACGCTACTTCTTCGGCAGATGTGCGCCCTTGGTTCAGGCCCGGATCTATAAATTTTGGGCCCCCCCGCAAGAGATAATTGGGGCCCCCTTTTTTCTAGATAGCTAAAAAAATTATATTTGTATAGTATATAAATATAGACGTGTGTGTGTCATTGAAGCCGCTCATGAACTTTTTCAAGGGACCAGGAGAAAAAAAAACTTCTTCAGAAAAAAAATTTAAAAATGAAAAAAGAAAGAAATAAAAAAGACGGTTGAATTTCCAAAACTTTTTGTTTTGACATTCAGTTTAAAATACCTATTATACGTACATAATGATTCTAACAAGAGCATATTAATCGTTTTGAGAAAACTGCAAAAATTAACTACATTGTTTTTATATTCTCGTTATTATTATTATTATATTATTTATTTATTTTTTAAATCTGCGATTTAGAAGAAATATGAAACATTAAGATTCTTTTTGAGCTTAGCAATAATGCCACAGTAAGTTCAATTTTTTGGAAATTTCAATGCTCGATTTAAATGGGATTTTTCTTCGACTTGGTACAAAGTTCATTTCTTTTTCGCAAATTTTACTTTCTATTCCTTTATAAATGAGAAGGTGAAGAAATTTTATTTGCAGTATGTTCACCAGAAACGTTCAAACTGCACCATCGTGCCAAGTGCCAATGCAGAGCAATTAAGTTTAAATTGAAGAAGGCAAGTATGTGCACTTGTGACATTAACAAGTTCAAAGTTGTTAGTCATCAGTTTGCAATGAAAATTGAATACACAGGTTTTGAAAGTGAAATGGATCTGTGCGACAAAATAGCATTTCTTTTTTCACTTAAATCCTTTACTTTCTTCAATAATAAAAAAATTAAACTCAGTGGGAGAAATAATAAAATGAGTAGTGCATTGTAAAATATTTAAATTTCAGACAAAACGAAATCTTTTTCACCGGCAAGAAAAGCTGAAGTATTAAACCACTTTAAAAAGGATAATAGAAATAGGAGAAAACTCGTGATGATAGAAAAGAAATTTATCTAGCAGGTTTTTGGCATGTGAAGAGTGCGTGAGTGAATAAGGCGGTAAATAAATTTAGTGATATTATGAAGAAACACGGAAATAGACAATTCGATCCAGAGCTCCTCAGAGACCCGTTTTACGGGAGGAGCTTGCTTTCCTTGTTTTAAGCAGATGCATTTTTTTTTCCATGCAGTATCCTTTTCTACAGTCTAATATTTGCTAACTATTTCAAAATTTGTATAACTTTGTTTTTTTGAAAAAAGAAAAAAACGAAGAGAAAACAGAAGACAGGTTATTTTCACCATAAGAAAGGAAGGCGAGGCGCCCGATCGCAAGCCTTAACGAACTATAGAGCGAAAGCTCAGAAAGAATGAAAGAAGAAAGAAGAATTTATCTAGCAGGTTTCACTGTATGCTTACCGGTAACTTGCGACAGGAATGCATAACATTTGCATTAACGTCAAAATAGTATTTATTTAGAGGGTTACACAATACCGTAAAAATTAGAGAAGAGCCATTCTTGTCAAAAATAAGCGATGGTAACAGTGATTCTTTGCTGTATTTTTTAAATATTCTTGTGTCTTTTTTTTCTTTGAAAAAAAAAAACTTTTGGCAAAATAGCACGTTTCTTAGCACTGCATACAGTAGTGTACATCTGAGGCCCATGGCAAATTCATAGGATGGAGCCCCAGAAAAAATCGTCAAGTTGTAATTTAATTTTCAGAACAATAGGTATTACATATTTATAATAAAATAATTTAATCTTAAGACATTTATTAATAAAACTCTTTTCTACGAGCTTTCTGTTTCGCAAAAATATCAATAACATCATCAAAGTTTAAAGGTCGGGCCACAGAATTTTCAATAGACAGAATCGCCAAGTTGCTTAGCTGTCTTGTCCCATAGAATTAATTAAATTTGGTTTTATTAATTTTAGTTTCGAAAATGATCTTTTAGCACCAACGGGAATTGTAACAAATAACATTAATTCAGTACATACTTCAGGAAAGAGGGATGACATAAAATGATTCTTTATTGTTAAGGAATCAGCAAGTTCTTTAACACACGAAGACTTTTTTATTTTATCTCTGAAGGTGGACCGAAAACTGAGATTTTCTCTGTCAACTGATTCAGATATGCTTTTTTTTTATATACCTATTTCAACAATTTTTAGAGCTTTTTTTTAGTAGATCAGTACTTTTTTGGTCTCGGTTAACAAATTGCGGAAATTCCCCAAGCCTCAGTAGCACGTCAGCAGCACCAAACTACCGCGGAAAAAAATGAAGCAACTAATGCATGGCTTGTAAAATTGATCCTGTTCTTATGAATGCCTGAAATGCGTATAAATCTTAATAATTTATTTGAAATGGTATATAGTATTTAGTTGTGTCTAACTTTAATATAAAATTTATAATTCTTGCTAAATTATGATTAAAATGTAAGGTTACTTCTGGGATCGCAGTCTCTCGGGCTGGAGGCCCGTGGCATCCCAAGCAGCATTGAATGTTGGCTTAATATTGGCGCAAGATTGTTTGTGTTGGCTATATCTTGGGCAATATTGGAGCGATTTTCTCAATGTTCAGCCAATATTGGCTAAATGCTGTATGCGCAATATTGCATATAGCCTGGAAACCAAGATTGGTCCAATATTGGTTTAATACTGCTAGAACAATATTGCTCTCATAATGGAAGGCAAGATTGGTCCAATATTGGGTTGATACTGCTCCAACAATATTGCTTTCATAATGGAAAGCAATATTGGTGCAAAATTGGCTACATTCTGGTAAAACAATATTGGACGAATGTTGCTCTGTGATGTTTAGCCAATAGATCTTTGTTGAATGTTACTGAATAATAAAAACTACTTCATTTTCAACAACTATCATAACTTTTTATACACCTTCATTGCTTCCTAATGAGACTAAGAAGATAATCCACCTCCGTAAATAGATAACATATACCCAGATAGCAATTTTTATTTGCAACATAATTGCAGCAACCTTGCTTTGCAAAATTGGAAACTTGCAGCAAGTTCATAATGCAAGCCTGAAAGTTCAAAGCAAGACTGTAGCAAGTTTACGCAAGTTCCGAAGTCACCACACTTCGCACTTGCAGTGAACTTGTCATGCAAGTCACGTCAAGTTCACAGCAAGTTGGAGACAAACTGGTACAAAAGCTAGCTTTGCTATATCAAATTTGCAGCAAGTTCCTTATGAATTTACCATTGACGTGCAAATTTGCTGCAAACTCTTTGCTAGTTTACTAAGTTTGCTGCAGATTTGTAGCAAACTAGTTGGAACGCAAGCTTTGTAATATCAAATTGACATTTCTTGTATCAAATTTGCTGCAAATCCCTTGCAAGTTCACTTTTTGTCCTATCAAGTTTGATGCAAATTTGTGGCATTTAAGCTCATTTCTCTTAGATGCGCTGGGCCATTTCACAGTATTTTGTCCAAACGTAGAGTCCGCAGCATTACTTTTTTTGTTATAACTACATAATTTACAGCTTAATTATCACCAAATTTTATTTTCAAATAATGTGTTGAGCACATTATTTGAAAATAAAATTTAGTGATAATTAAACTGGAAATTACATAGTCATAGCAAAAAAAGTGTCATGTTGCGGACTCTACAATTTTAGAAAATACTGTGAAATGGCCCCTATCCCAATATATCTACATTTACCACTTTTAAGAAAAAGAAGCAGTTTGCATATGAATGTCTAGATTGTCAAATGCTGTTGTTGTCATTTTTAATCCTTAAGTAAGATTTTTTGCACTATATTAATTAGAAACATACAACTTTGATTCAGGTTTAGTTTACATAGATTAATACACTTTAATTTGCATATAGAGTTGAATTTTCTAGTTATTTCGGGCATATTGTATACATTTTTAATGTATGATCATGCATTCAACAAATTTTATATAAATAGGATCATTCAACTAGGTACAAAACATAAATAAAACAGGACTAAAATTGCTTATTATCATACAAGCTTTATTTTTACTATTTTTAGAACATTTAATGTTACATGAATAAGAACAGTTAATTTATATATACAATACAAAACTAAAATTTAGAAGTAGGAGCACCACTCTTGCAAATCCATTTTTATTTCCGAAACATCTTTGTTCTAATTGGATTAGAATCTTTGTTCTAACTGGTATTTATATACTTTACAGATTGATTTTTATTTATGTCCTTTAAAAAATGCACTAAACAGAAATTATAATTTAAAAATAAAAAGAGATGGCTTAACTTGCATCACTATTTTTAAAGCTAAATTCAAATTCTTTATTCATTACTAATAAATATCTAATCACTAAGCCAATTTTTTTATAAAAAATTTCCTTTTCTATAGTTTTTTTCAATTTTTATTTTAAAATTTTATTTCATATGTGTTTCACCTAAAAAATAAAATGAAAGATCAAGTACGTAAGTAAATGGTTGTTACTTTAAGATTGGTAGTGACCCTTTACGAAGAAAAGAGAAATTATGAATTTTTAATTATTAAATTATGTTCACAAGCAATAAATAAAGAAAGAAGAGGAAAAATGTAAACTATTAAAATAAAAATTTAAATAAGCCATTCTAAACAACTATCTTATATTAAAATAACTTCCAAAATAATTGAATTGTGCAAAAGTATCAAAATCTCCGTCACACAAGAAGCGACTTTCCGCAAAGCATGTGTTCATCATTTATATGTTTACAAAAAATAAATTTCTAACTGCAAAAAATACAAATTATAATCATTTAATTGAAATATTTTAAAAATTTCTGTATTATTATCAATCTAAGAAAATATATATTATAATTTAAGTATTGTCGCTAAAAGGCGGAATTTTATCCCTAGCACAGAAGAGTAGCAACCCTGAAGAAGGTAGCTATTAATCCTGCAAACTGTCTCCTGTCTTCATCTCTTGTCTTTCCATCCTACAACAGAAAAAAAAAATGCTTTTATTAATCTTATAAGTTACCAAAAAATTAAAATATAGATCAAATGTATTTGAGATAATCAAGGGTGTAGGTGAGGTTGGTATGCAGCTGTCACTTTCACAACATTAATTAGTTCTTGACATTTGGTTGTAGCTGTGACAAAGCATATCTCAGGTTATTACCACATCCACCTTTGCTGAATATTTGGTCATGTATGCCAGCGATTCCCAACCTTTTTTTTTTTTTTTTGTCGGGGCACACTATGGACGTTTTCAAAATTTGACAGGACACAAAGAAAAAGATAAGTTAAAAAGTTGTTTACTTACCTACAAAACACTGTCAAATAATTTATTAATTTAAGTTAAAAAACATAGTATTTAACTGTACAAACAAGTTTTCTTCTATAGTGTACTCTTCTTTTATTTAAACAAACTTTACTTGTAATAAGAAGCATTATAATTTTTATTACGTACATTTCTAAAATTTGACGGCACACTAAAGTGCCATGACACAGTGGTTGAGAATCACTGATGTATGGTATTGCTGAAATTCTGTATTCATAGATATGTGTATGAAAACTGCACTAAGAACACCAAAACTTCTAAAGAAACTTGTCTGCAAAAAAGGAATCATTTACAATAGTAGTAGATAGTTGAGTGTACAAATAGGTGCTGTATTGTTAAAAAAACATTATAGTTTATATTGTCACCACAAAATCGAGGAAACTGCAGTTACTTTTACACTCTTGAAATTCTTCTACACCTTCCCAAGGGGTATGCCCTCATGTTGAGAACTGTTGTTATACGGCAATTCATTCACATGAAAACACCAGCTGGATAATGCTAATTTTTTAAGAAATCAATAAAAGAGACAAATCAATTTTTCCCTGCAATAAGCCATAGACAGCAAAATCAGACTTACGGATTTCATTAACTATCACTATAAAAATATAATAAACTATGAGAAATGTTACAGAAGCTTGTAAGTTTAACAAGGGCTTGAAATAGAAAAATTAATCAGCCAGGACCTCTTTCGAAAGCCAGTTGAAAAATTGGTTTTTCAAAAGAAAAAAAAAAGTTGAATTCTAACCATATAAAAATAATTTTTAAAAAAGAAAAAATTACAACTAATGTAAGTTACAGTTAAGTTCTATATTTTTGTACATAGAATATACATATTCATACGTGTTTGCTTACAGTGGCAAGGTAAATTATTCACAATATCTTAAGAACTTTCAAGGTTCAATTAAACAGAATATTAGAGTTTTTTGCTGCATTAGTACATTTTCAAGCCCTAAGTTTAACAGATCTTATTATTTATTAAAGTTTTCTTCTAGAAAAAATTGTTCTCTGTACATGACCTTAAAAAAGGCAACTTAAATGCTAAACCATTCTTAAATAGTTTCTCAAGACAATTAATAATAATATACAAGTCAATGAGGATGAATAAATTTCAATAAGAAAATGCAAATATAAATTATGCTGCAAGAGAAACATATTTTAAAAAATGCATCAAATTGGTTCAGAGGTACTCAAAAACAGAAGAGGGAAAAACAAAGTAACATGCAAGATGAAGACCCTCTCTTCTATGAATCCCTTAATCTTTTTAGACAGTTAAATAATATGCCAGACAAAATTCTTCAGGTTCTTTCTTGAATGAAGCAAGAAATTACATCATTTACACTGCATTCCAACAGTTAAACCCCCCTGTCCATATTCCTATATTTATTTCATTTTTTTAAAAATGTTTTTACAAGGAAAAGCATACTTACAAAAAATCAATTTTGAAAGCTTCTATCGCAAGGAAGGACTTTTTCAGTCTTTTTTGTTGGGCCACTTCAGGTGTAAAGCTCAGATAATCAAGGTCATCCCTTCAACATTTCATTTGCCTCCATCTTGACAAGAAAACTTTAATAAAGCTAAAAAAAAAAAAAAAAAAATCAATGTACCCCTTAACATTAATTACATTAAAAAATGGATTATTATAACAATGTTTTAACTGTTTTTTATTTAAAATTGAGCTTTTATTTATATTTGAGACTTTTATAGCTATCAATTTTAAAATAAAATTCATTAAATTATTAAAATAAATGGTTCAGATAGTGGATAGTTCTAAATCTGGAAGGTGTTGCTGGTGAACCATATGGTTGCTAAAGCTTTTGATTTAGTTCCTTGGCAAGAAATCTACCCTCTCTCGGAAACAACTTTATCAACTGATAATTAAAATGGTTGATTAATTGTTTTTCCCCCAAAATCATAGCTCAATCCACAGGTGATATTAAATGTTTCAGTTGCACAATTAAATACACATAGCAAAAATGATAACCTGATCAGATAAAAAAGAAAATTTTGTTTTTACATTCTTACAGCTCTTTCGCCACCACATAATAACTCTATTTTGCTTATTTTTTTAACAATCAGGTCAGAATTTTCCTAAAACATAATTAATTTTTCTTCTTCATCACAAATTGCACTTGTGTTTTCATGTAACTATAAAAACAATAACAATGTGAATCAAAGTGGTGAAAGTAAGGAATAGTCATCTTTAATAATAAGAATTTAAAAACCGATTAACTTTTAGATATATCTATAATAACAATGAAAAAACAGATGAAGATATTTTATATTAATTAAGTATAGAATCCAGTTTGGTTTTGTGATATACTGAACAACTTTTTCTTAAAGAAAGATCTCTGTAATTTTATTTAACTAAAAACAAAATAGTTAATAGAGAAGTAAAATCTGCCTTAATATGTGACAAAGAGGGGGAGGGGGGTCAAATATATGGGAAAAAGAGTGACATCATTAATGAACAGCCCCCAAAATCAATGGGAATATCAATAGATAAAATTCAAGAAGTCCTAATAGCAACAAACAAAACAAACAGAAAATAAAAAATGCAACCTCTATAATTATCTGAATATTTTAAAAAACAAAGGAATTCAATCTCGAAAAAATGGAAGTTTTTATTAAATAAATGCAACAGACAAAATTTGAAAACTAAAAAATAAGGACACAAAGAGAAAATTAAAAACGCATCTATAAATACGAGGTGATGAAATCTAAAATCATCAGAATATTTTTTAAATAAAAAATTCGTGTTTGAGGAAAAATCGAACATCTACTAGTGAAATAACACGATAGTAAATTACTTAAATGAATAAATAGCTATATCACTAATAATACAGTACATACTAGTCAACCCTTAAATCTTTCACGGCCAGCATTTTAGAAGTACAAAAATAAATCGTTCTTAAAATATTACCCCATGCTAAAATTAAATCTCAACAAATTAAGTACCCAACAAATAAGAAAACATACTCACATCTTAATCCGATCAGGAAATAAAACTCCGAAGAAGAATTGTTTAGATGCACTGCACGATCACGCCGATTTCTTTCTATTCTTTTTCGCACATGGTTGTGGGTGGTAGGTGTTGCCAGATGCAACATTCGCATTCTTTACCGCCAAACTTCCACTCCATGGCCTGCGCATGCGTTGAATGACAGGCTTGCCACACTTTTGCAGCAAAATTGTGTTGCAAGGAGGTGATTGCTCAAGTTGTCAACCTTGCAACAGTTTTGATACACATTTGTTGCGTCTAATTTGTCGTAACAAAAGCATATCATGAAAAAATCAAACTTGTTGCAAGTAAGCATGCTATCTGGGTAGTATAACTTCCGCTGGCAACAGGTGTGGCGCAGCGGTTAGAGTGTTGGATTGTGATACGAGAGGGCGTCAGTTCGAACCCAGTTCCCGACTCACTCATTCCTACACTAGGAATGGTTAATCCGACGACTCATAGGTGGCGCCATGAATTTTTGCATTTACGCTTTTTTTCTAGCTAAATTCAGGAATAACAATAACAATTTTTATATTTTTAAGCAATTAGAAACAATAAAACTTGTTCGCCAGCGTAAAGCCAATATTGGCGTAAGGCTGGCACGCAATATTGGTTCAAGATTGAAGTAGCAATATTGGCCATTATTGTTAAAATGTATCCCCTCCAAGCTACAGCCAATATTGCTTGCCAGTCTTATCCCATTCTTTTGCCAATCAAGTTACAATATTTTGCCAAGATAAAATGCTACTTGGGATTTTGCCAGCTCTGCCACCCTATACTTACGTCACTGACTGCATATTTAGGAAAGTCTTTTGGAAATAAGGAAATAAATATTTCAAGAAGAAGAAAAATAAAATGTAATGAGTATGTTTAAGATCGGAAATGGCAGTTTACAAAATCGTGTACAAAAAGCTTTCCATATTTGAGATCGCGCGATTTCTGAAAAGTGTTTGCTTTTGTGATTATAGTTTTTATTAATTGTTGCTTTAACTATGGGGTAATATTACTAAATTTTGCATTTTTAGTTATTAGAGGTTTATTATAATTATTATTGTTGTTCTAACTTTCACGTGATACAGAAAATTCACGTAATTGAAGTTCGGCGATTCTCGCAAATTCCCGATTGTCATATCTTTTACCGAAATTAGAAGTCTTTAGTAAGAGGCTAGCAGTGGCGGATTTTAAGGGGGGAGGGGCACTAGTGGCACGTGTACCCTCCAAAAGAAATTTACAATTTACACATTAAATAATTTTTACTTATTTCTTCTTGCATTTAAATGTGGTTTAACTGATTTCAAAGGGATCCAAAAGTATGAAAAAAATTTTTTTACAAAACTTTATTATAAAAATATGTTCAAGGACAAACCATCTTAAACCCCTCTAGAATTTATTCCTGGATTCGCCCCTGGTGGCTACAGAATATAAAATCATTTAAGAATTTCACACAATTCTTTTCTTTTATTGTTTAATTAAAGAAATTATTATAAAATCGGGGAAAGTTTAGATTTTTCAATGTTTAATCTTTGCGCAAATCGACCCCTACTTCGTTTTTTGTGCTAAATTTAGCGACTTATAGACGATAGTATATACAATAATGAAAATGCTATAAATTAATAAAATGCTAATTGAAAGTTCCACAGCAAATTATATTTGTTCTGAGGGTATTTACAAAATCCGGAAAATTCCGAAATTCGGAAAGATCACGGCCCCGAGCGTTCCAGATTTAAAGGTCGCATACTATTTATATGGTATCCGGACATAAGGTTCATAACCAATATTTATATATATGTGTGTGTCACTCGTCACTCACTCATTTGCTGCACCAACGTCATAACTCGAAATATGGACAATTACAAAAAAAAAAAAGTACATTATATAATATGCCACAAAAGTAGATACATAAGGTAACTTTTTCAAGCAATAACCAATATCAAGGTATTTTTTGTTCAATGCAAAGGTATGACTAAGTAAAAGGATAATTTTTCTTGGTATTGTTTACTTACGAAGTATTACTGAAGCCCCTTTGGAGTTCAAAAGCAACAAAAGAAAGAATAAAAGATAAAAAAGACTCTCAGCATGCGAGGAAAGAAAAAGGACTAAAATTTAAAAAGAAAAAAAAGAGCTTGGGGTAGCTTCTAATGTTCTAATATTTTGAAATTATTGCATAAAAATATTCATACCTTTTCTGCTATCAAACTCAGAATTTATGGATAACTGCACAGTGTTCGAATAAAGAATGCTGCGTAGCTGTGTTACAGTGGCTAGAATAGATAGTGTGCCGTTCGCCATTGTCCTCCAGTGCTTTTTCTGAACCCGAAAGTAAGCCTCCACTAGATGGCGCTCTATCCGACAGCGAGGTAAGTTCGAGCCCGCCGAAAGACGGCTTTGGGGCCAGCTGCTGCGATTAAAGGCCCTGTGTACCAAAAGTCTTTCGATTAGCCGATTGTCATTTAGAAAGTTACAAGTGACACTGAAGCACTAACATGAATTGATTGCTGTTAACTACTTTCGGATTAGTTTTTCCCCTAAGGAAGCAGGAAATGAAATAAATATCTCCCTCATTCGTACTTTGATATAGCATACGAACAACTTTCATTTTTTTATTCTATAAAATAAATAAATGAAGAGGAACATATGCCCATTTTTGGTCTTTGTAAATTTATGCGTGATAAATCGGTTTAATTCTGACCAGGCTTGGAGTCGATTACAAAGAAACGTAATCGATTACGATTACGATTACAAAGGGAGAAATTGAGAGATTATGATTACGATTACGATTGTAATCCTTTGCCAAAAAGTAATTACGATTACGGCAGCGATTACAGTCGTTGAAAAATGTAATCGATTACGATTATGACATCCGATTACGATTTTGATTACGATTAGATTAGCATAAAATTATCCGATATTATGCATACAACTCTCATTTTCACAATAGTGTCATAAATCAAAAAGTTATGATTTTTAATTAAATTTTTGATTTAATAAGAGATAACTAAAATGATGATGAATGCAATTATAATGAAATAATTTCAACATCACAGTTCTGGAATTATGACGTCGTTGCAGAAATGGAAAATTTGTAATATATATATATATATAAAATCAGGAAAGGCACATTCCGAACTTTTAAAATTCATGTGAGGGATAACTACATTGATCATATTTTGTATATAAAAAAAGACGATGCACTAAATGTATATAATGCATAAGTGATTTACCTGGTTCATTGTTATTTTGTGTGCATACAATCAAAATTTTAGCTGGCCGCAATTTCTAAAAATGTAGTATATTTCACACAACACCAATTAATTTACTGTAAATAATAATTTTGTATGATTCTGTATGAAATCACTTATAAGAGGTGTATGGATTGCACGAGATAACAAAATATTCAGATAGTGTAAGAGATAAATAATCCTTTGAAAATAAATGCTGCATTTTAGAATAATTTCAAAAAATTTGAACATGAACATTCAAATAACTCTTAAAAAATTAGTAATCGTTAAAATGTAATATGAAGAATAATTATAATATGAATGACTATAATATTTTAATATGATTTCTTGTGGGAATTTTTTTTTTCCATGTAACTGTTTTAATAAAAAAATAAAGGGCAAGTAATTTTACAATACAAATTTAACGTACAAGATTAAACTGAAATACAAAATTCAGTTGAGGTAATTCTAAGAAGGAAAAGATAATTAACTGTTTAAAGTAATTCATAAATATGAATTCATGCATGTAAAAAACAATTATGAGAATGTCTGAACATAATCTCTTTTTCTTGTACATGCCTATTAATTAAAAAGAATATTAGCATTAAAATATAAATAAATTTAAGATTTAAATGTATGTATTTTTTTAAATATTCGAAGAACATATTTAAAAAAACAATAATAATCACACGTTTCCAGGATTAAGATTTCATACATAAGCATAGAGCATCATGTAACACCTAGTCCTAAATTGCTGATGTGTAAATGTGATATTCTTTGGAAAAATTCTTCACTTCCGCCGTTAAAGAAAGGAGACAAACGCCAAAAGGCATTTCGTGACATTCTCTTTCCACTAGATTTTCGGGGGGCAGTCTGCTTCGATTATTGAAAGGGAAAATGGGGCGTCCATTTCATGCCGGCTCCAGACTCTCGCCTATTGCTCAACCGTTTGCATATGTTTTGAAGGGGTAATTTGTGCTTCCCCTTTCTTATCTACCCCGAAATCTTTTTGACTTGCGGACAGATTACCGCTCTTTTAACCGAAACTGGACGACGCGAGGAGACCCCCTTGAGAGCCCCAAGGCGATGCGAGTGACATATCCAGAAGTCCTGTATCTAGACCCTTTTTTCTCGGGCTCTCCAGCAGCCATTCCCCGGGGAGAGTGGAGCCGCAATTAAGAATTCTGAGAAACCGCAACAAGCAGGACAAGAAGCGTTTCTGGCAGACTATATGGTCCTGCCATCAAGGGTCTGCGACCGCCACACAGAACCTTTTATATTATGATCGCCCGTAGGTTACAAACCACTTAGGATAGGATAGGTCGCCTCAGTACACAGCTTGAATCCTTTTTCTTGTAATCTTATCTCTTCTATTCAATGGTAGAACTAAAAATTTCAGCTTTCAGCAGGTCAAGATTACACGATTATAGGACCAGCAGATTACGGATTTTTTCCTTAAGATTACGATTAAAATTACGGGAGAAAAGGGATTACGGGATTACACAATTTCGATTATGATTATAAGAAGATGCCACTGTCAGATTACGATTATGATTACGATTTTGTCAAAATGTAATCGATTACAGCCGATTACGATTACGTAATCGCGATTACTCCAAGCCTGATTCTGACCACCTCAAAGAAAACAATGAAAAAATATTCACATTAATGAAGAAGAAATGTAACATTAAAATGAAATTGTACTTGTCGTAACAACAAAATAAATTTAAAGCTAAGATTTTTGCTTTTGTTCAAGATTTTGTTAATGATTTGTTTCTATTTTGGTTTAGTATGTAATTGAAACTTGACCAAAATTTTGTGTATCATAATGTGACAAAGGTACCCACCAGAGGAGGCGGGGGGATTCGGGGGGGGGGGGGGTTCAGTGTTTTAATAAAATTCTACATTTGTCTGGAACTCAAGATGTGAATCAAAAATTAGATTTTGTATATGAAACAATATTGACGTTAATGAAGAAATGTAATATTAAAATGAAATTGTGCTTGTCATAACAACGAAATAAATTTTAAGCTAAGCTTTTTGCTTTGGCTCAAGATTTTGTTTATTATTTGTTTCTATTTTGGTTTAGTATGTAATTGAAACTTGACCAAAAATTTGTGTATCATAATGTGACAAAGGTACCCACGAGAGGGGTCGGGGGGGGGGGGGGGTCAGTTTTCGAATAAAATTCTGCCTTTGCCTGGAACTATAAAAAGTTTTAAAAGATGTGACTCAAAAATTAAATTTTACATATGAAACAATATTGACGTTAATGAAGAAGAAATGTAATATTAAAATGAAATTGTGCTTGTCATAACAACAAAATAAATTTTAAGCTAAACTTTTTGCTTTGGCTCAAGATTTTGTTTATTATTTGTTTCTATTTTGGTTTAGTATGTAATTGAAACTTGACCAAAAATTTGTGTATCATAATGTGACAAAGGTACCCACCTGAGGGGGCGGGGGGATTCGGGGGGGAGGGGGTTCAGTTTTTCAAAAAAAGTCTAACATTTGTCTGGAACTCTAAAAAGATTTAAAAGATGTGAATCAAAAATTAGATTTTGTATATGAAACAATATTGACGTTAATGAAGAAATGTAATATTAAAATGAAATTGTGCTTGTCATAAGAACAAAATAAATTTAAAGCTAAGCTTTTTGCTTTGGTTCAAGATTTTTGTTTATTATTTTTTTCTATTTTGGTTTTGTATGTAACTAAAACTTGACCAACATTTTGTGTATCATAATGTGACAAAGGTACCCACCAGAGGGGGCGGGGAAATTTGGGGGGGGGGGGGGGTTCAGTTTTTTTAACAAAATTCTACATTTGCCTTTAACTATAAAAAGTTTTAAAAGATGTGACTCAAAAATTAAATTTTACATATGAAACAATATTGACGTTAATGAAGAAGAAATGTAATATTAAAATGAAATTGTGCTTGTCATAACAACAAAATAAATTTTAAGCTAAACTTTTTGCTTTGGCTCAAGATTTTGTTTATTATTTGTTTCTAGTTTGGTTTAGTATACAATTGAAACTTGACCAAACATTTGTGTATCATAATGTGACAAAGGTACCCACCTGAGGGGGCGGGCTGATTCGGGGGGGGAGGGGGTTCAGTTTTTTAAAAAAAGTCTAACATTTGTCTGGAACTCTAAAAAGATTTAAAAGATGTGAATCAAAAATTAGATTTTGTATATGAAACAATATTGACGTTAATGAAGAAATGTAATATTAAAATGAAATTGTGCTTGTCATAAGAACAAAATAAATTTAAAGCTAAGCTTTTTGCTTTGGTTCAAGATTTTTGTTTATTATTTTTTTCTATTTTGGTTTTGTATGTAACTGAAACTTGACCAACATTTTGTGTATCATAATGTGACAAAGGTACCCACCAGAGGGGGCGGGGAAATTTGGGGGGGGGGGGGGTTCAGTTTTTTTAACAAAATTCTACATTTGTCTGGAACTACAAAAAGTTTTAAAAGATGTGACTCAAAAATTAAATTTTATATATGAAACAATATTGACGTTAAAGAAGAAGAAATGTTATATCAAAATGAAATTGTTCTTGTCATAACAACAAAATAAATTTAAAGCTAAGCTTTTTGCTTTGGTTCAAGATTTTTTTAATTATTTGTTTCTATTTTGGTTTTGTATGTAATTGAAACTTGACCAAAACTTTGTGCATTATAATGTGTTTTAAAATAAATGTAAATTAAAAAAAAAATTAAATCTATATTTTAAAAAAAAATCTAACACAAAATTTTAAGCATACAGTTCATTTAAAAAATGACATTGCAAGTGTTTATTTTTTAAAAAAATATACATCAGATTGCAATGTGTTTTGTAAAAAACTTATGTGATAGTAATTATTGTTAATTTTTATTTATTTATTTATGTTAAAATATAGTACATAGACATATAGCCTTTTTTTTTAGGTAATATGAGCATTATAATGCAATTATCTTCAACAGCTCATTCCCACTCTATTGGACTAAAAAACCGTTGTCTTTAAAAAGTATAACAATATTCTCTTAACAAAATACATGGTTTTCATCTAAGACTGCATCCGAAAACTAAATAAAAATATTTTTCATCCTTGTGTTCACCTAAACGACAGCCGTCTATTTATTGCTCCAAATTCTTCTCTAGAACAGATGATTGAATATTTTTAAAAAAATCACATATTTTTTGCACCTCCTTTTTTTAGTACTGAAAAATTTTCGAAAACTAAGGCGAGTAAATGATTCTTTAACGTTCGCTCTGCTAATCAGTTACCTCGCTGTCGATGCTAGCGCCACCTACTGGTGGCTTAGTTTCGTTTTCAACATTTTCGCGCCGAACGGCACACTAGGTATTCTAGCCACTGTAGCTGTGTAGAGGTAGAAACTACGAATGTCCCTGTTCATTGCTACGTTTGTGAAGAAAGAATACGATTCGTACAGAGACATTAGCAAGGGGGCAATAGCCCTACCCCCTTCCCCACCCACTTTCTCAATATGGGTAATGAGTTGACGAACGTCGCCACCAGGGCAATAAACGAACCCAGGAAAGGACCAACCACGGAGACCGACAAGCCCCTAAGCTGTTGTACGTTTGTTGCTCTTGTGTGGTCTAGTGATTGGAGTTATGTGTAAAACTGAGGTTTTTGAAGTGTCAACTTGTTTTCAGCCCTCCCCACCCCACCCCCTTCAAAAAACGGGTTGGTTATCTAGGTTTTCGAGAAAAGGAAGTTCTTTTTTCCTTTTTCTGTTTGTTTATAATGGCTTTTATGTTGTCAATATATGTCTTAACACGTAAAAACCTTCCTGTGCAATGTCGCAACTTTGAGCACTAAAATGCGATATTAAACTGTCAACTAAAAAAAATATGTATATTGCAGCTACGCCACTGTGCGTGGGCCCTGTTGGTAGTTTGGAGCAATCGATCCAATCGACTTAACACCGGTCCTGCTGATGGTTAGCACAAGACAAGCAAAAGGCGGTAGCATTTTAAAGGGGAGGGGAAGGGGGAAGGAGTTAGGGGGCCCAAACTCAAACGCACCCAGAACTTTGTCCAAAAAGTTTTCCGTTTAAAATAAAAATCTTTTTTCCCTTTAGTTTGCATCAAGGCTGTATCCAGAGGGGGCCCACGTGCCCCCCCCCCGAAATCCCGAAATTTTTCGCAATGTAGCATATATTCCTCCCGAAAATTTCCTCAACATAAGTGTTTCAAAGTCACAGGGCGCCCCTCCCCCGGGAAAAAATTCTGGCTACGTCCTTGGCCCGGGCCCTCCCCCGAAATCCCAAAATTTTTCGCAACGTAGCACAAGGCCGCAGCCAGAAATTTTTTTCGGGGGGCCCGGGGCCCTGACTTATGTTGAGACACTTATGTTGAGGAAAGTTTCAGGGAGAAATATATGCTACATTGGGAAAGATTTCGGGGAAGTTAGGCCCGGGCCCGTGGGCCCCCCCTCTGGATACGGCCTTGATGTAGCATATATTCCTCCTTGAAATTTTCCTCAATATAAGTGTGTCAAAGTCAAAGTCAGCCCCCCCCCCCTCCGAAAAAAAATTCTGTGTACTGCCTTGGTTTGCATCTCAATTGCACAATTTCCATTTAAGTAGAATTTTATATTGCCATTGCCTTTAGGTAGCTCTGCCCTGAAGATAGATATTATGACGTTTTACGAAATCAGGACATAAAATATTTGTGGAGACCTCCCCGAAAGTAATTTGTTTCTAAGGCCTTGATGACAAGTTTCTACTCACGCCATCCAACCTACTCCTTGTTGGGTATGTTTTCCGAAGCACCCCCGGTGCTCTGTCGCCGCTCTCCCACCACCCTCGGTCAAAGTCAAGGCCTACGACTACGCATTCAAAAGTAAAGTGGCTGTCTTAACTATTGTCGTATGGCGCTATTGTCTGTGAGCTGTGGTGTGTCTGTGAGTTGAGGTTAGGCGGTTCAGAAGAACTGTTCGATTCAATATAGCAAAGTGTGCCAGGTGCCCATTGGATTAGTATTGGAATTTTCCTCCATTGTTTTTGTACACATTGATGATGTTCAAAAATAAAATTTTCAATTATGATGGAAGTTCTAACTTCAAAATTTCGATGCACTGACTTCTAAAAAAAAAAAAAACCTTTTTTTCTTATGGCCCTTTTAAGCTTTGCCCCCCCCCCCCCCCCGCACTGCGGGTACGCAGATCCGGGCCTGCCTTGGTTGATTCTGATGAAGAATGTTCCGAAAATTTTAGCGAGCCTGTTCCGAAATGAAACAAAATCAGGTTTCCTAAAATTTTGCAATTTATTAATCTTAACATTTTTCCAACAAATAAAAAGTATCTCTATTTCAGAAGGGACTCTCATATGGCTAATATAAAGCTGAAAGGGCCATGCCATAGAAACATTTGACGATAGTTTTATGGGTTTATCAATGGCCCACAAGTGAAAAAAAACTCAAAAATGCCCGCCACGGAAAACCCCCAAGATCAGTTACTGGGGGAGAGATGCCTAATATATATATATTTTTTCCAATTCTTGGTGCGTAATTTTTCGGAAAATTTTGTGTGAAGTTCAGATTTATTTTTAACACAGAATCGCGTATGATGATGTGGCGCGACGATCTTCTCGAGCTAATGGATGTGGCCCTCGGTCGTAATAATAAAGGGTTGAAGACCCCTACTCTAAATTTTAGCCTATTGGGTGCCAAATCAGTGTATTCTTTTGCATTTGTATTTGTATTATGTCACGTCGTTAGGTGTATGATTCGTTATCCAAGTATTATTATTTTGCCCTACGCAAAACATATACATACAGACAGAATTTCTGTTTTATTATCCCCAAGTGGAAAATATGATTTCGATATTATCAATTTTTAAAGAAAATCACTAACTTCTATTAGCATTTATACTATACTGAGGATTTCCTTTGCTTTCCATCTCCATTGCCATGTGATCTTGTATCACATGACATATCCTCAATCCATCATAGCGATATTTCGTACACTTTGGCAATCAGAAATGGAACCTCTATTTAATCGAGTATCTATAGTTTGTTGTGAACTATGAAGGAAAATCCCGCTCGCGGGAAATGTAGTATATTTTTATGAGACTAAAGTAGAGTATTTTGTAGTTCGTGTTGTTTTTCATGATGGTTTATATTCTATTTTTAACTGTAAAAGCATCCAGTATCGTGATCGGCCTATGAAACTATTTTTGTGTATTGTAATTTTAAGTTAATATGCATCAGCCGGAGTCCTTACACTATATTTATAATATCAAATCAGAATTTGGAGGGTAATGTATATGTTATTGAGTATCATAATTTTTTATGTATTTTGTGAGCATTTCAAAATGTCATTAGTTTGTGTACATATTTTTAACCTTTCAGCTATCTATAAAACAATGTTTTCCCAAAATCAGAAAACTTGATTTTTCTTGATGCTTGCTGTGTAACTATTCGGTATTTTCCAAAATTTATTTTAAAAGGATTTTACTTTAATTCCTTTAGTTTTAATTGCTATTTCAGATTCAAATTCTATGTATTTTGCATGTTTTTTATGAATTTGTAAAAATTTCATTATATTGAATAATGCTCAACATTCGCCATGACATGGATATTGCTTAGTCTTTATTTTTAAATAATGTAAAATTAAAAAAAAAAGGGTACAGTGATAATGAGTAAATATTTGGACTTATTGGTTATAGGCCCATAAAGCCAAACTTGCCAATGTAAACAAACAGCACCCAATTCTGTTCATTATTTTTATCACTAATAGGTGGTGCAATTCTGACAGTCTCCTTAATCGCAATCATACAGAACAAAATTAAGGAGACTGTCCCCAGAAATGTACACTTACTACCCGAGCCACAGGAAAAACCTGGCAGGATTTTCTAACTACACTTATTCTTCTGGACGTTCCGAGGCACATTGCTGTGGCACATTTTAAAATCACCACTTCTCATGATTTTTTATACAGACATATACACCACATGTGTGTTGTTTCTTCCTCCAACTATCCCCTCTGTTCTACAAGGGACTATATGAATTTTAGGCATCTTTTGGTGTGCCCTCAACTCCAAGACAAATGTTTCTCTGTTGCTGAACTGTACTGGGCTGCACATGGGGAGTTATGGTTCTTGGACTCTTCCTGGTGTAAGATTAAAAAAAAAAAAAAAAAGAAAAACCCTAATCGCTGGTGGCTTGTTTTTATATGTCAACAATAATGAGGTATGCAAGTCATTTTCAAAATTAAGTACCATTTGAGAATTTGAGGTATTTTAAAAAATAGGTTAAATATTTAAAAACATAAACTATTTTTATGTGCATAAAACTATTTTATATTATTTCAATGTTCTTCGTACAGTTCTTTTTAAAAAAATATTTTGACTGCTACTTTTTTGGTCAAATATGATAAAAATTGCCATGGCTGCTACCAAACTGAACTTACACCACTCATAATTCTACATACAGTAGAGCGCTGCTTAACCGGATGTCAAATCAACCATGTCGGTCAGTGACCATGCAGTTTTTTCTCTCCTTGCGCTGTGCAAAATATAAATATATATATAAAAACACTGAAGTCCTGACCTTCAGATTGGAGGTTGTAAACCTCTTTCCTCTGCCTTTTGGCGTTCCAAGATAGAGGGATTACCTTCCCCTCCACTCAGGTATGTTACAATTAGCATGGGGAGTAGAAGGAACTGAATAAAAGGATTAAGATTGTTTTTAGAGGCATTGCAGCGGAAGTAAAGAATTGAAACTAACAGAAGAAAAATAGTGGAAGTACTGCATTTCACGGTCATGGGGTAGAGTTAAATTATTTATGCTTAACTATATTTCCAGGAAAACTTGTTGAGAAACTCACTTGACTAAAAGATAGACTGTGAACCTCCTGAAATGATCACGTGGTTGTGCGCTTTCATACTGGACATGTGTTACACAAAGCTAAAGGAAAAGGAACCCACATTTTTCTGAATGCAATCTGTTGTGTTTTTTAAACATGCCTGAGAAGCGCAAAAGAGTAGTGTTAACTTTAGATTAAAAAAAAAGAAATTGTTAAAAGATTGAAAAAAGGAGAAAATGGAAACAACAAAGCCCGTAAATATGGCAATGGCACATCAACTATGTCAGGTTTAAAAAAAAAAAATAGCGATGCAATTTTAAGCTTCACATCAGTTTTTTACGAACAAGAAGGCAGAGCGCTGAAAGGAAAACGATGAAAGGACAACATTATCTTTGTAGCAGAAGACTCAATAATTACTTCACTCCATAATTATTTTTTTATACTGTCAGTGTGTCAGTACAGTGTATAAATCATTTTTATGTATCAGACCTTCCCCCAGGATTGAAAAAGGGCAGGGTGCTACTGTAAAAAAAGGGCACTTTTCCAAATTTAGGGCATCTTACCGAAATAAAGGGCACATGTAATTTGAAGTAGGGACCGTTCATAAATGATGTCACACTTTTTACCATACTGGACTGCCCTCCCCCATTGTCACAAGTTAAGCTATGTTGCACAAGCAGAATGTCACACTTCCTGTTACCCCTCCCCACCCCTTGTCACATTTTCAGGAACCCCCCTTCCCCCTAGAAGCGTGACATCGTTTATGAATCCTCCCGTAGTAATACTTTATTATTGCCATAATTTAACATTTTAGTCAAACATCAACATCATCACAGTGAAACTGAACATTGAAAAATATATATAAACTAATTTGACAATATTAATTTTTAAGATCGTTTTCAATATTTGAAGTAAAGCATGAAAAAATTCTGCTTGTATATTCAAGGCTACATCAACCAACAATGATTTTAAATTCAATAAAATATCTAGCAAGGATTTTCTGAGTTATACATTTTTACTAATTTATGAGAGTGTTTCTGTTCATTCCAGTACTTCTGAAGATCTGATCACCTCTGATGAATAAGAAAATAAGAATATATCTTTTCTTAATACAATAAAGCTTCAGTAATAATAATTAGAGCCTGGATTTTGATGACTTAAACGATCACTGAAAACTCCCTTTAAAAATTTTAACATGTCCTAAAAACAGCAAAATTGCAAAAAATGCCATTATAATTAATCAAGAATACCAATTGAAAGCAATGGTTTAGCTTAAAATGACACTAGTATTTTTTTAAAATTTAAATGAAGCAAAATTAATGCAATACATTTTCATGAAAGATTGAAATAAATGTTTATTAAAATAAGGAGAGAAAAGGGAAATGTCTAATATATGGATTTCTCACACGTTGTCATCTTTTTTCCTGCAAGTTTTATTACATTTTAAAACTTTTCTTTCTTGAAATAACTAGAAAGCACCATTAGATTGGGATTATTAAATGCTTTTTCATATTTTGAATAGTAAATAGTTTCTTGTTTGAAAGAGCATTCTTATATTGAGGTTAGTTTTCTCAACGTCTACATATGTAATAAATGCATATTTGACCCAAATGGGGCCAATATAAATTTTCTTATTAGGCTTTGGGAAACTACTGTTCTAAATTTTATGAGGTAGAGAGTTTTTAAGAGTTGCGCATATAATTAAGCACAGAATCATTGGAAGAGTTTCACGCTACACACAAAAAATTACCCAAAGCCAAAAAAGAGACATAAAATGATGTGAAAAAAAGAATCCCCAAAATCTCAAAAAGTGCCCGAAAGTCTCGCAACTGTCGGCCCTAAAAGAGATCATTATTATCATTATAAATTTTGTAAAATGTTTAAACTAAAAAAAAAAATTCCTTATTTATTTTATGATTTGTGATAATACTACTTCTTTTCAATAATTGTTTATTTAGCAAACTGTTTTCAATAATTGTTTATTGTTTTTTAAAGAAGTTGGATCCAGGTAAATTAACAATTTTCAAAAAATTTCTTATTTATCCACAATTTAGTATTTTCTAAAAGGTAAATAGCTGTCAATACTAAAATCATATTTGAAGTAAATAAATGAAACAATAATAGTGATTTAATAATGGTGAATAATTTGTGATACACGCAATTTTCGACAAACACGTATGTTCAATATCGACACAGTGCAAAAAAAAAAAAAAAAAAAAAGCCAGAAACTATAAAATAAAATGCAAACTAAGCAGATTTAGGGTAGCATGTGTGAAAAATATCTTCTAATTTAAAAAATAATTGAAATTTGTACCCGATGCAAAAGGATTAAAATCTCTAACGTAGAATCCAATTTTCGGCGAAGCACGTGGCACGATTTTGGCTGTTTCCATCTTTATACTTTTTTTTTTCTTTTTTAATTGTTAAAATGAAATGACAAATGAGCAGATTTAAGGTAGTGCATGCAAAAAATACCTTACAACTTTCAAGATAATTGAAATAATTCCAGGATGGAAAAAGATTGAAATTTCGAACACGGTAAGCAATTTCCGGTAAAAATCGGAGGAAAAACTAGTTTCCGTTTGGCCCGAAAATTAACTCCTATTTCTTTCCTCTTTATTTAATTTTTAGTGGACAAGAGAATTTGGGAAATGGTCACGTGTCAAGATAAAAGTTCGGGAAAGGGTTTTAGCATTACCAAATGGGTAGCCACATTGGCGACTTCAATGAAAACAATGGTAGCCGAAACGTGAAAATTGCTCGCCTTTGGCGACTGGCGATCGCGTGTTTTGAGCTATACAAGAAGGGTGCAATTTCACTAACAAAAGGGCAAGATGGGCGCGTTTCCCGAATCCAAGGGCGGGCAGGGCGCGGCGCCCTCCCGCCCAAGCCTGGGGGAAGCAATGGTGCTACTTCTGTATCACTTTTTGTAAATATTAAAAAAAAAATTTAAGAAGAATAAAGAAGAAAAAAATTCTGAACGTTCCATTTGGAATGTGATAAAATATGCACTACTAAAATTGCCAGTCCAAAGCCTGGGAAAAGTGTGAAGGGAATCTGCTTAAAAAAAACCTAGTCCTATTTGTGTTTCAAAATTGACAATCCAATTATCCAGATTTTTCTTTAACTGGATTACCGGATCTACCTCGGTCCCGACCAGTCCGGATAATTGGCGCTCTACTGTACAATAAAGTAAACTGGGAATTAATGTAAGGATAGTCTTTCTACATACTATATAAAGTCAATTTAATGAAAAATTTATTATTTATTTTTTACATTTGTTTATGTCGTGTCTGTTGCTAACCTTAGAGTTTGACGGGCAATGTTTTATCATAAAACATTGTAGAACATAACTAAACATGTACCTCTATTATTTGTTCATGTGTCACATAAAGGTACAGTATATAAAACTACAATATAAACAACAACATTTTGTCCATTAACATTTGAAAAAGAAAAATATAAGTGGTAACAGACATAAAATGTTTTACTTGTGAAGTTGAAAAGGTAATATATTTAATTCTTTTTTTTAATATTAAAAAGCTATAATATTTTATTCTTTTGGTGCAATAGCATTAAAATAATTATTATCATTATGTTTTAATTAGTGCTTAACTAGTAAGAAAAATACATGTAAATTTTTTTATTTATTTACGTTTTTAACTGATATGACAATAATCTGGATTTTAAATTATAAATTCATATTAAAATTTACTCTACAAAGAGAGAATCTCTTCATAATTTCTACCACTTTTCAAAATACTGTAACTTGTCAAGTCTGTTACCGAGTTTGTCATCTCTGTTACTAAATAAAGTAACATACATGATCTTTCACAGGTAAAAGAAATTTTCTGGCTAAATCTCAATCTTAATAATAAGTACGAAAGTTTGGAGGTATGTTTGTTAATCACTCCAAAATGTCTGAACGGATGAAACAGCTAGTAGGACAGCTCGTCACAGGAACTGCTAGTATTCTATAAAAATATTAAAATTTCTAAGGCTCGACCGATGCATCGGCGCCGATTGTTCAACGAAGTTGCCATCGGCATCGGCGGCAGATGTTAACTTTAGAAAAACATCGGCCCATCGGCCTTAAAAAACATCTAAAAGCCGATGCAAGGCCGATGTTTTTCGCAGGGACAACTTTCCAGAAAACATTCTGTCTTTCACTTTCTTTTTTTCTCCATAGCTCAATTTCAATTTCCTTACAATAACAGGCAGCACATAAGTTTTAAAAAAAACACAAAAATAGTGTCTTTCTACAAAAATATTTGATAAAAAATTCGGAAAACAAGTTTAAGCGATCGCTGACCGAAAACCTTCATTATTAAAATAGTTCTCTTTGAGCAGAATGCTCGCGAAATAGAATATGTTAAAGTAAAAGTCATAGAGGCTTCTTATGAGTGCTACGTATTTGTTTTTCGCTCTAGGTTAGTTGCCTCATTTTTGTCCATTTTTCTTTTAATAATGACTTAGTGCATTCGATGTCATTTTGTGCAATAATATTATACCATCTGCTTTTAGTTTGTCATGTTTCTTATTATTCCGAAATTGTAAACAATAAAAAGTCAACTCAATCAATGTACAATAATAATTTTAATTTTTACCAGCGTAAATTTTTTTCTCTTTGCGTTTTTTTTTTTGCTTCTTCGAAACCACGTGTTACAGTTTTTCTGCAATTACGCAGCAATCTTGTTGCATCTGCTTTTTGTGTGCGGTTGTTCTCTTTATTTCATTTTTAGTTTACAACATAGAAAAGATTGGTCAAAAATAAGAAAAAAATTTACAGTATAAATATTTATTGATCGAAATTTTATGTGTCGCAATTTTTAAAAATTGAATTCTCAAAATGCGAGTTCGCGCGACAGGATTTAATAACATCTTAATAAAAATGCTAACATTTCTTTATTTTCTCAGATTGATCAATGCATATTTTTTTTTCAAGATACATCTTAGCATTTTTTGTACGATAATTATTTTAATTTTTCCCCGTTTATACATTTTTTTTTTGGCTTCTTTGATGCCACGTGTTAGACAGTTGACAGTTTTTCTGCTATTGTACAACAATCTCGTTGCATCTGCTTTCAGTTTAGAATATTTCTTGTACAACATAGAACATATTGATAAAAAATATGAATCAATTTTTCAGTATAAATGCTTATTGATCGAAATTTTATGTGTCCAAGTTCGACTTGCAATTTTCAAAAATTTAATTTTTAAAAACGAGTTTGGGATACAGGGTGGAACAATACCTTAATAAAAATGCTACAATTTCATTAATTTAAAAAATTGTCAACGTATATAAAAATCTATTTTTTTTTTCAAAATACATCTTAATTTTTATAAACGATCATGTGTTTTCAGAAGATTATTTGTCAACAGAAAACTGCTGGTGCTCAAAATATTGGTTTATTTCGGTGTCCTTACATTGTGCTCATGAAAATATAAAGAACATGTAAAGTATTTCAGTGTAATTTTCAACTCGTAAGAAAAAAAAATCTAATAAGTTTAATTCCTAAGACCCAGCATTCATTTGTAATGACAAAAAAATCTCACGTCTATGTTTTTAAAGCAACATTCAGTATTTTTTGGTTATGAACAAGGGATATACTATACAAGGGGTAATACTGCGAGCGAATTTTTTAAAAATTTTATTTTTATTTCAGAAAAAAGAGCTTAAAATAACTTTTTAAACAAAAAATAAACATGTAATCGTTCCCGCTTCTCTTTTTAAAAGGGGGGGGGTGGGGGGATGATGAAAAAAAGCTGAGAGCAGGGGGTTGACAGTTTCGTTATAAATAAACCCACATTATTTGTTAGTCTGTGTCATAACATCTGCATTCCTCTCCATGAAAAAAATAAGAAAATAAAGGCAGCTGCACTTGGCATTTGCAGTGCAGATGTTATAAAGTGAAAATGTTGAAGGAAAGGGAATTATACCCAAGCCGATCCAATAGTTGTTGAGTATTTTTTTTTGCAAAGAAAAGAAAAGAGAATTAAAAATCCTCTGATATAGCATTTTTTAATTTTTTAACCTCCAAATAGTATAATTACTTTACTAGAATCGCGAGTGATTCTTTCAGTTTTAATTATTATGTAAACTTCCCCCAAACAATTTTACGGTGCTTGAATAATGCATTTATGCTTTTATAAACATAAAAATAAATAGTAAATGATTTAAATGACATTTTTGACAAGCATTCTACACGTTTTAATGGTTTAAAGCGCCTTTTTTTTTCAATCGGCCATCGGCCGATGGAATAATAATGACGATAGAATAATCGTCAATCGGCCATCGGCCGATCTCGGAACAATCGGCATCGGCCCATCGGCCAAAAAATGCCATCGGTCGAGCCCTAAAAATTTCATTTGATTTAGAATAAAATCCCACTAAACTAACTTATATAGCTGAAAAATGAAATTAAGAAATATATTTTATGCAACTAATTAAAGTAACAGATGTGACATATTAAAAAAATACTTAATTCTAAAAGGCTTCTCTGCTTCCTTGAGAAAACACTGAAAAAGGTAAGCATGCATAAGTAATTGGAAATCAAAAGGTGAGGGGGGGGGGGGGGGTTTGGAACTTGTGTTAAAGTTTCTTAAAGTGGGGGAAACCACCTGTATCCCCCATCAACTACACCACTGAGAGGTAGTTTAGAGAAAGTAAGGAACAGTCTCTTTGTGGTAGGGGGGCTGTGACCTGGTACACTGGTACCCTGAAGCTGAAATTCACTCATTGCATAATGTGCTAATTGTATCTTGGGCATAAATTTTAGTTTTCTGTATGAATGATTCACAGTTAGTACATGAAATACGTTTTCGTGTTTTTGAAAAAAAAATGTCGTGTACACATGAGATGAAATTTAATATGAAAGCTATATTAATGAGTTCAAATATATAAAAGGTCTGCTATCTTGATTTTTGGAATTGAATCTAAGCTAAGCAATAATAAACTGTTTGAGCATTTTATTTGCTTTTTACAGAGCACTTTTTGTTTTTAGTGCATGAATGGGCTGCTTTTATTTTTAAGTGCTTCATGCAAAACAATGTCATAGCTCTTATGTAAATGAGAAGGAGTTTTTCCTTTATTTGAGGAATTTCGGTACTTTTCCCTTTTGAGGGAGGGTGCAAAGGGGTCCCTTTGCTGATGGTGAAATTTTTTTACTAAACCAAATTCTCTTTTCCATTTTGGAATTAAGCATCAATGGTGTCATTGTTTTGCGATCTTTTACGCCCCCCTTCTAATATGGAGAAGTTCAAGAATTTATCTTCCAACACTCTTTAAAACTTGAATAAAGTGATGTTTTGGTTTTGGTTTGAAATTTTCAACATGAGATGAGATTTAATATGAAAGCTATATTAATCAGGGTTCGTACGGTCCTTAAAGGTCCTTAGAAAGTCCTTAATGTTCATTTTCATTTTTAAGGCCTTAAAAAGTCCTTAAATAGTCCTTATTTTTTATTCCAGGTGCTTAATTTTTTTTTTTGTTAAAATAAAAATGCGCTCTATTTGTTTTGCTATGTTTTGTATTCTTCACAAGAATCAAACTTCTTTCATTTCAACTACTTAATCGAACCTCAAAATTGGTTTGCTCGGGTCCGGTACAATCGCGGCTTTCGGACAGACGCAAAACGGCGGATTGACATTACCAAAAATGTCGGATTTACACAAACATCATCGCATTTTTACTACAAATTGCAGTGTTGTTTACTCAACTGGTAGATAAATAATTAATTCTTGTTTTTTTTCATTTAAAAAAAAAATAATAATAAGTAAATTGATGTGTTATCTATTTTTACAAAAAAAAAAAAAAAATGTTCATGGATTTTGATAAAATGCTTCAAACTACAACACCCAATTCAGTTAAAATGAACTTGTACCCAACCAAATGGCAGCTTCCAATTCGCTATTTCCTGCAATTGTATGAAAAAGAAAATCGAGCTACATCTAAAAGAAAAATTAAAATATTTGTAGAGAAGTCGAATCAAAACACCAAGCATTTGTACAAAATGCAATGGTGCCCAGTAACTGGGCACCATTTAAGACCACAGTAAAAGAAATTACACAAGTTCCCTCATTTTGCTTTTAAAAGAGAGAAGAAAAAGGAATAAAATTTGAAAAACGGGCTTTTAAGGACTCGAAGGGAAAAAATTTAATAAATAAACAAAAATCGGGAATTTTCGAAAAAGGGCTGAATTTCGGGATTTCAAATTTGAGATTCGATACTATTTATTAAGTTTAGTTACAAAGTAAATAAATATATATATATTTTTTGCATGAAAATTGTTACTAAATCATCTACATTCTAAACAATTATCAATAAAGCAAGTAGGAGCAGCTTCTAGCAAGTAATCAGTAAATAAATATTGCTTTTAAAACTTTTTTTAATTTAAGGGGGGGGGGGAATACTTCAAAGAAGCATTATTGTTAAATGTATCTCTTTTATTGAGCTAGATGTTAACTAATATGTAGGCAAAAAAGAACTTTCAGCTTTTTTTGCGTTCGACCAATCGCATTGTACGATTATCGCTTATGTATACTGTTAAAGGTAAAAGAATGATTTATTTTTATTATCATTTTTCTTACGTCTTACACTATAATAAGCGCCGAGTTGCCAACTCTCCCGATCGCTTTTCAGCTGATCTTTCGCTAAACGGTTTGTTCTCCCATTGTTTTTTTTTTTTTTTAGATCAAATAAATTCCCGTATAGAAAATTTGTTTTAAAGCGATGTTTTAATATTTAGTAAATTTTTATCGACCAATTTGGCTTCGCGATCGTTCGCTGTGGGGTTTTGTTGTGTGATAGATGATGGGTATTTGCTGCGTTAATCAAAATTTGTATCTCGTGTAATTTCTTAATTTGCAGTAAATTGAAGGAATCGACCTCTTCTTAAACCTATACACCTTAGTGGCCAAATGCACCGTTTTCCCTTAGTTTTTCTGTTTTTATTTGAGAACTTCGAAAATTCGATTTTTTGCAAAAAGATCCGATTTTTCAAGCTGATGTACAAGTATTTTTATCTAAAGGGATTGTACTACAAAACAAGAAAATTTTTCAAGAAACTTTTTAAAACGACATGTATTAATTTACATGAATTTTCATAACTTATAACGCGAAAATGTAAAAACCTATTTTTCGGAAACTTGCTAACATTTAGCATGTGCTTCGCCGAAAATCGGACGCAGCTTTTGAGACTTCTATCTTTTTGCATCCTGTAAATATATCAATTATTTAAAAAGTTGACAGTTGTTTTAGTATTTGCAGCTTGTAGTCTGCCTGTTTTATTTTCTATTTTAAAAAATTGTTCAATTTTTCGAAACTTTTAGTTAAATTTTGGTAGTAACTATTTGAGGGTAATGTACAAAGTTTTAAGCGAATAAGCTCCATTTTGTATTTGTATGTTGTTTCGAAAATGAAATATTTTTCTCAAGTTGAAAAGTTTTTTCTGAATTCTTGCAAGCTCTTCTAAATAATTTAAATAAAAAATTATGGCAGAGTTAAAAATTTAAGTAAGCATAAATTGAGATGCTGGCAAAATAAGTTAAGTAAAATGATAAAAAAAAAAAAATTGAAATTAAACACAAATTCTCAAGACAAAGTGCCCCGTTTTCTTTAATAATTTTTTTTATTTAAATTGTTTTTCATTTAACTTGTATTATATAGCATTAACCATTTTTGATAATTTTTCATATCATGATTATTTGCTTATATATGATTAATACTTGTGTTTTGTGCTTCTTATCACAAGCTCCAATAATTATTTAACTCCCTGACTGTATTGGACATTAGAAAAGCAACAATTCAAAGAGAGCTCCATAAGAGTGTTTGTGTTGTGTTCCTAATAAAAATACGATGTTTAATCAATTTACTCTTTCAATAATGCTTCCTTTTGAAATAAACATAACATTTTTTATATTTCAAAAAAAATTGTGAGGTCCTTAAATTTTTTTGAAGGTCCTTAAAAAGTCCTTAGAAAGTCCTTATTTTTGGTTTTGCCAAAAGCGTACGAACCCTGTTAATGTATTCATAGATAAAAATGAATGTTCATCTGACATTTGCAATCAAGTCTAAGTAATAATGAACAGTTTTGGCTTCCCTTCGCTTTAGGTAGCAGAATTTTGATTTTCAGAGTCATGGACTGTTGTAATTTAAGCACTTCATGTGAAAAAATATCTTGGCTCTTATGTTAGTGCAAAGTAGTTTTTTTTTTTCATTTGAAGATATTCTCTTCCAACACTTCATAGTGCAGACTGCAGCAATAGAATTTTCAGGGGGAGGGGGAGGTTTTTAGTTTATAAGGGTGTTCCCTAACATTTTGACAAGGGGTGGGCATCCCTGCTCCAATGGAAAGTGCCTCTCTCTAATCACTTGGCATAAAGTTAAATTTTTCAAAGCATTATCCTTTTTGTAGCTGTTTGCAAGTTTGTTGCTAGAAAATACTCTCAGGTGTTATTTATGTACTGTACCTATTTTTCTGCCTCATCATTGTGTACTTAACCCACCAGCATTTAGGTTTTTCTTTTTTGTAACTTTTTTTCGAAAAAAAGGTCCAGTTTTTACAATTTTACTCTTAATCCATTTTTTACAATTGTTTCCTTTTTTATAATCACTTTTAGATTTTTTTGCCTTAGTGACATTCTAGCAATTTTTACAGGGGTCGGAGCGAGTCACTTTTTTCACTAAAAGTCACTTTTTTTTGCATTGGTCACTTTTAGTCACTTTTTCAAAAATTGGTCACTATTTTCACTTTTTTTAAAAAGTTGGTCACTATTTTCACTTTTTTGCCCTTTCTCTGGCAAAGCAACTAAAAAAAGTTACTTTCTCTGTCTATGAGCTAAGAAAATATTGCAATTTTTCATAAAAATACGTGTGCCAGGGTTGAAGCTTCCGCGTATCCGCCATTTTTGGTTCTGTAAGACTGCCATTTTTGGTCCTGTAAGTCTGTCATTTTTGGTCCTGTAAGTCCGCCATTTTTGGTCGTATTTTGAAATTCGGCGTGACGCTGGCCCCGAGTGTGCTGAAGTTAAGGTTTGATATTGCAGTGTGGTGCAACCAGAAGGGGAGGCCTAGAGGGCCCGTGACCTCTCCCCCCATCTAGAATGATAATTTTAATTGTTTTTAATTTTTTTTACTCGAGAAGAGCAAATCCTAAGAAAATTAAGTGATATTTAAATTAGAATAGAAACTAAAAATTTTTAGCTGTTGCACATTATATCACTCAGAAAATTAGCTTAATTTCTCTTTTCTTTCATCCCCCCCTCCCACTCCCGAACTAACTGTCACAATCACAAAAGAAAATTTTTGGAGGGGATTTCTCAAAGAAAAGACAATACGCAATTTTGAGAAAATAAAGTTATATTCTTGTCAAGTAATCATTAAATAATGATGCAGGGGAGGAGGAAATCTAAGTTCTTAAAAAAACTTTAGATCTGAAAAATTCTTAGCAGTTGCAGATTATATATATTGCTCAGAAAATTACATTATGACCTCTTTTTATTTCCATCCCTCCCCCCCCCCCCCCAAAAAAAAAAGGAATTGCACAAAGTTCAGGTAGAAAAAAAAATAGTGCACCCCCCCCGTGAAGAATTTTTCTGATTGTACCACTCATACTGTCATTATGTATGACAGTTATACTGTGTAACTAAAACTATAAAATCACAACTAAACTTATCACAACTAAAAATATAAAATCAGGGAATTTTTCTTGGATTTTGTTACTACCCTGAAATTACAAAAACAGTATCGAATAATCAAACGGTTTGTTTCCTACAATGGTACAGAAGATTAACACAGTAATTTCAGTCTGAATAATTTTGATAAAATATCAAATTTAGATTTATTTCAAGTGGAATTTTCTAATCTTTAAACAAGTATAAAAAATATTTAAAAACGAGCATTTGCAAAATAAATTTTATTCAATGTTGGGCATAAATTAAAATTTGAAATTTCTGCCGATTTGAATAAATATTTATTCATTTATGTTTTTAAATAAGTAACAATTTGAGAAAGAAATTAATTAAAAGAAATAACTTTTGTCTCTCTCACTCTTAGCCATTTATAGGTTTTGAAAAAGGTATTTATGAAGATACTTATAGGTATAAAAATTCGTATTTTTGAATAGGCTATGATTTTTTTTTTTTTTTAAGTTGGGTAAAAGCTCTATTTATTCAGGTTTAGTTTTCAAAAGATATCAAAACTGCTCTTTTTCAAGTTGTATTTAGTTTAAATGAAAAAACACACACAAGTTTACATTTTAATGGTCACTATTTTAGTCACTTTTTTCACTATTTTGAAGACTCCAAAGTGCGCCGAGCCCTGTTTTTAGCAAAACTGCCTCAATTTTTACTAAATTACAGCAATCTTCCTTCAATATTTTAACGACTAAAATAACTTTAATGATAATGATTGTAGACTTTAATGATCATCATTGGGTTATTTGAATTTTTGTACTGGATTAGAAATAAGTAAACGTTTTTTATCGATATATATTTAATAAATGGGGATTTTTTTTTTCTGGTCACAGAATAACATTCATCATTCTCCCCTTATTTCTGAATTCTTTCGAATTTTTCAGAAAAGTCTTATGAATTCTTAGTTTAATAAATTGAAGGTATGTTGTGTTGATAATGTGTATGTAATAGATATATGTAGTTCAAGGGAACTACTTTTTAAGAAAAATTTCTCACTATGCTCCTTTTTACATGGAGAGTCTTGAAATCTTATTCTACAGGAAAAATTCCTAAAATAGAGAAATTTGAAAAATAGAGGTTTGCTAAATAAATAGGTCCAACTGTATTGTATATAAGTAGTGCAGATCATTTATATTTCTTTTTGTCTATATAATTACATTTTAAAAATAGTTATTTTTGTTTTTTACGACTCTTTCATATGTAATTTTATGCTATAGTTTTTACTATTCTGTACCAAAAATTAAAATAAGTTTTTCTTTTGTTAGAGATCATTAAAGGACGAAAAGAAAAAAAAAGAAACAATGGTAGAGGTTCCTAATACTGTGACACCTGACCTTTTTAAAGGTTTGAAATTTTGTGTCATTGATGATGGTGATTTCGTTGATAAGGTACGAACTTTGTTGCTTGTGTGCATGTATGTATATTAGTAGAAATGCTAAAAGAAAGTTGTTGGAATATGATTTCATTTTGCATTTTAGTTGACTTCAAGATGCAGGGAGAGCAAAATGAAGAATTTTTCTAACATTTTGCCCCTCTCTCCCTTTAGGACATTTATAAGTTTGTTGAGAAGGTCAAATTAAAATTTCAGAAAATATCTGATCAGTATATTTTCATCTTTAAAGACAAAATTATGCTGCAGGGACAGGGGACAATGAAAAACAAAATGTCTGAAATAATAATGGAGGAAATTAAGAAAGAAAGAAAGAGTTAGACTGGGGAGGGATGGGGAGGAGTTCCCATAATAAGCCATCAAAGGTTTCAAAAGAAAGCAGTAAATTTATTAAACACTAGAAATACTAACAATCCTTATATAACTATAAACAGTGACGTAACTAGAGGGGGGGGGGGGGGCAGACGGAGCGTATGCCCCGTGCGCCAGATTATTTTAGGGGCGCCAAATTGACTGAATGTGTGTGTTTACCTAAATACACATAGATTTTTTGTGTGTATAAGGGAGGAGGGGGCGCTAAATCCTGGTTTTGCCCCAGGCAGAAAATGACCAAGTTACGTCCCTGACTATAAAGTCTGTGACCTTTCCTAGATTTTTTTGCACATAATTGTTTTAAAAGTTTTTCTTACTGTATCTTCTCGCTAATGAGTGTATGAAAACTGAAGAGTGTCCAGTGTTATCTTTACAGGATTATTTTAAGTACCATGGTTTTCTTTTTAACAGAATTTACCTGTAGTTAATTTTTTAAACTATACTAAGTCTTATGGCGTCAAGCATGTAGCCCTTTTTATCTTGCATGTTTTTCATTTATTTGAAGTATTAAAATATTTTAAAAATATGACAGAATTGCAACTGGTACTTTAACTTGATTTTCACAACTGCTAAAATACAACTAGAATATTGATTATAAAGAAAATAGTAATATTCTATATTCTATGTTTCTTGGTGTATACAGACTTGCATGTTTTGTTTTGTTCTGTCCAATTAAAAAAATTTTTTTTTTTATCATCACCATTTTTTTCTTTTTTTTTTTCCATAGTCTTGTTTGAAATATTTAGCAAGCATTCTTCCCATAAATTTGTTCTGCATCATACACCTTGGTTTCATGATTTTCTGAATATATTCTTGCATTTTTAGAAATTCTTTATTTAAATTATGTTGTTAGATCAAAGCACTCCTCTTGGAAGGTGGCGGAAGTCACAATAGCTACCTCTCTGATATGGTCACACATGTTATTTGTGATAATCCAGATGATCCAGCTGTTAGTGAAGCATTGGAACTGTTTGAGAAACCAGTTGTTACAGTAAGTGTTGATAATAATTGTGTCTATTAAAACTCCTCTCTTTGTTTTTAAAATCATAAATTGGAAGCTCTTTGTTGTAAGTATCAAACCGACATTTCCTTACTGAATTTTTAAAGTTATATGTCAAAACAAGTCATTTGTTAATTTGATCAGTGCTTCCACAGCTGCGCCAAAACAATTTTTTGGCTGCATCCCGTTACAAAATGCCTTTTTGAAAAAAACAAATTCTGCTCCAAATCAATTTCCATGAAGAAACTGAATAAGTTTTAGATTTCATTATCTTTTTTATTTTGAAATGGTCGTTTGACGCTCAGGTTCATAACCAATAGGTCTTTAGTTCGAATTCCTCGCTACACTTGAGTACTTTCGCTCTAAATACAAATTTCGATTGATGCCCATGATTTTTGGTAACATTAATTTGAAAAGAAGTTATATTTTTATTATTATTTTCTATTATTTTTTACTTTAGAATAATAAATATTTTGTATGATAAATATTTTTATTTTGATTTATGCATAAAGCACGCACATGGGCGTATTTAGGCATATATCCCTCCCTTCAAGCTCCGCTATCTGAAAGCAAAATTTTAAAAATGACTTCTGCTTCAAACTAATACAAAAACAATATTTTATCTGATATAAACCATGCCAGACTTGTCGAGATATATTATATGACTTCAGATATTAAATTGAATGTTTTTAATGGTGTTTAAAGTTCTTTTATATTGCTTTTGACTTATTTAATAAGTATTATTTATTATATTCAATGATAAAACTTTTTGCTGTTTTAAAAATCTATTTATTTGCTTTCAGAGCCGTTGGGTCATCCTTTCAGCGAAATGTAACAAACTCTTGCCGTATCCTTATAGTAATAAGCTGAAATAATACAAGCCTTTTACTACAGAGTTTTGTTCTTTCCTGCTCTAAAATGATTCCTTAATTTTTACTTTTAATGCTTAGTTTTTTTTTTTTATAAGACAGGAAAAAATAAATTCTGATTGGTAGTAAGTTTTTTCCCAACATGTGCAGGAAAAGGTCTGTACAAGGAATTTAACATTGACTATTTGACCATAATTATGCTATTGTATTATTTGCTTTAAGAAGGATAGGAAGCAAAAAAAGTGAAGTTGAGAGTTTTATTTTTTCTCGATTACTTTTTATCTGAAAAATGATATATATTTCTTATTACTGGGCTTTTCTCCCAAAGTTGCCCATTTCAAAATCTACAGCTTGGAAGTAATGAACTTTTTTATGTGTAATCACTATTAACTTTAATATTATTTTCAACCTACTTAATTTTTTTTTTACCTCTAAGAAACTGAAGTTTAAACTTCCATAAAATTTCTTTATATGTGTTATTAAAAAAAATTTTTTTGCTAGAAAAAATTAACTTTATCAGCAACATGGTTTCTTTTTTCTGCTACAAAACGTGATTTTCCCCTAGTACAAGAAGTTTTTTCTGGTATAAAATTTGATATCCCTTGCCACAAAACTTTGTTTCTGCTACAAAAACTTGATTTTCCCTACTCCGCCAAAGTGCTAAAAATCTGTCTGACTGAGTGTGACACCTGTTTTTGGAAAATGCATAAATGTTTAATTAAAATTTATGCAATAAATACATAACTAATAGTTATAACAGATTAACATCTCTTGTACATGTTTAATAATATTAAGTATTAAAAACACCTCAATGATTCAAACTATAAAAAATTGTTATCTTAAATTCAAAATTTGGCCCCATCTTTTTACCAGTTTAGTAGCTTAAAATATAAAATTTTACAAACTTGGAATTGTACAAGATAAATAATATTAATTTTGTGCCTTTTATTATTATTATTATTATTTTTTTTTTGTAGCGCTGAAAAATGCTTTATTATGCAACAATGTTTATTTATTTATTTATTTATGGTTACTATTTTTTTAATTTTTATAACCAGCATTGCTGTATTCAATAAAATATTTTAACATGAACCCATCATTCTTCCACTTTCAAGCTTCTGCAACCAGTTCAGTACTGTAAAAAAAAAAAAAAATTCAAAAGTATTTTTTTAAAACAATTGAACTATCACAGATTAAGAAATTTAAATTTAATTAAAATAGATTTTCTCAATCATGATTATGCTATCATAGAAAAGCTTTTAGAAAATGCTGTAAAATGGAATTTTTGTTTCAGCTTTTAAATTTAACTATAAAAAAGATTCTAGATCAATTTGAAAATAAGGTCTTCAAGGTTTTTGAACTGGTTTTTGCAACTTTTACAGTACTGTATTTTCCAAACAAGCTGATATATTTAAAAAAAAGGAAGAAGAGAAAAAAAAGGGCATATTTCTATGTCTATAAAAACACTATCTCTGTACTAAATGTCATGAATATCTGTGATGGTCAAGTATTTTTTTTTTTACCAAAATGTGTTGTTTTGACATACCCCTCCAAACAGATATCGGTAATTACCATCAAGCGTAATGTTCTGGTGAGCCCTTTTCCAAATAAAACCTCAGCATGCCCTTTGCTTTTAAAATACCAAACCCCTTTGCTCCTTTTCCAGCTGGTTATTTCTTAGTTAGCAGTTAAATTCATAATGTACACTGTAATGACATATTCCAGTTGAAAATAATTTCTCAGTCAGTGGATATTGTCCATTTTGATATATGTGCAATTTTTTTTGCAATTTTTTTTGAATTTCGAGCAAAATGTTATGAATTGTTCAAAAGGTTTGAATTTTCTGAGTACATTTAAATATGTTATAATTTTTCTGTCAATTCTAAGATTACAGACTTAATTTTTCTAGAAGTTTTTTCTTTAATAAGGTAAACTCTAGTAATTATGGCCATATATGCTTGGACAGCATTTTTTAATAGCATTTTAATTTATTTCACATAAATAAAGTAAGTAAAGAAGAAATTTAAACTTGTTTTTTTCACATTAAGTGTACTAATATGTATAATGGTATTTAACATATATTTATTAAAAATTTGCATTGAAAAAAGTAAAATGGATAAGACGCTTTAGATTTAGGACCCCAGCATTAATTAGGGGCCCAGCTGGAGTCCTTGTATTCAGTCTAATTCAGTAACTAGGGCTCTCTTGGGTTGGGGGGAGATACAACCATAAAAAGAAAACTGAGACTTAAGTCAATAAAGTTTGAAGATCACTACTCTAAACTAGTTTCTTACTTTGTTTTGTTTTTTTGTTGAGATTTATTTTAACCTATGCATCGATGAAAATTTAAAAATATTTTTAGGAAATCCGGACTTAGGTAATTACTTATATGTGCTGTGTATATCTTGTTGTTTTGTCTTTTTCCCTTAATATTAGCTAGAATTGCTGGTTTTTCACCAGTGAAAAGTCAACTTTTCTTTGATCTTGTATTTTGTTCAACACAGGTAAGATTTTAAAGATTATTTTTCTATATTGTATTTAGTTCAGTTAACTATAGCAAATGTTTGGATTTAACAAGATTTCCTTTGCAATTGTATTTAAGAATTAAATTTAAAGTAATTTAAATTTAGGCTATTTTAATTCTGATGCAGTCAGGGCTGCAGCTACCATTAATGCAAACTAGGCAGCTGTGTAGGACGTAAACCTTGAGGGGGTGCAAAAATCCAACCACCTTTTTAAAGCAATTCGGTTGTTAATTATATAATTCAAAAAAGTATAAAGATATGATTCGGTATGTGTAGTTGATTGCCCTCTTCCCGTGACAAAACTTTCAAACTCCAAAGGCATGTGCCTTCTTTCTCTATAGTTACTTAGAGTTATGCCCCCTCCCACCCCCGGGGGGAAGGGGTCTTCACTCTGATTTCTATTACTCAGTTCTTGACATGACAATTCAGTCCTTTGAGGAGAGATTAAAACAGCTGGAACACCATAAAAATTTATTTGGATTTCTTTATGACATTTGTAGTATAATCGAAAAGTTACCGTCAGATATACTAATATGTTTAAAAAAACTTGACGTCTTTGATGCACAATGCCAACAAAGATATTGACGGTGATGATCTCTGCAGTGAGCTTCAAGTATTGGCTAGAAGACTCCAAAGATCAGAGCCATCACTACTAGTACTCCTCTTTATAGTGCAATAAAAAATTGAGGATTCCTTACCGAACGTTTTTGTGGCCCTTAGAGTTCTGCTGACTCTTCCCGTGTCAGTGGCAAGTGGTGAGTGTTCCTTCTCAAAATTGAAACTTATCAAAAATTACTTGTGTTCTACTATCTACTATGTCAAAAAACAGACTCGTGGACTTGGCAACAATTTTCATTGAGTGTGATGAAGCTTCAACTTTAGACTTAAAAGAGTTAGTAGAAAATTTTGCAAGGATGAAAGGCAGAAAAATTACATTTTAATTTTGGAATCAAATAATTAAATTTTATTTTTTTTAATTGTGAATTTTGAGGCAAATTTAATTATTATAAAATACTACAATTATTTGTTGATTGCTATTGTTTCTTAAGTTATTTGCAAGGAAAATTAAATTTTAGTTTTGGGATAAATGTATGAATTTGAAGAATGTTTAATTAATATATAAGATACTAATTATTTGTTTATTACTTTTTTAATTAAAAAAAAATATGTTTGTAAAGAAGGAGTGCGGCAATGAACTTTTGATAGAAAATGTTATTTTTAAATATTTATATTCTCACCACTTACCGTAAAATCCCGAAAGTAGCCCCCCCCCCATCGAATGTAACCCCCCCCCTTTTCTCGCCGAAAGTGGAATCATTCAATATTCCTTAATATAACCCCCCTCCCCAAATGGCTGACGATTTTAAAACACATTTTGTATTATTTTCTTATGATAAAGATTAAATATGTCCAATTTCTTTTTGTATTTTGTGTTTTATTTTATTTGTTTATTTTTCATAAATATTCAAGGTCTATATGCTTAAAAATAAATTTCCCTCGGCGTTGATTCGTTCATTAGCCGCCATCTTTGATCTTACGAGTCCGCCATTTTTGGTCGTGTTTTGAAATTCGACACATTACGAAATACCGATATAGCGCTGGCCCCGAACATGCCAAATTTGCGTTTTATGAGTTTTAAATTTAAATATTACGGATTTCTGCTAACTTAAGTGCTAAATTCTTTCTTGGCGTTATTCGTTCATTAGCTGCCATCTTTGATCGTGTAAGTCCGCCATTTTTGGTCGTGTTTTGAAATTCGGTACATTACGAAAAGCGATGTAGCGCTGGCCCCGAACATGCCAAATTTGCGTTTTATGAGTTCTTAATTTAAATTATAGGGATTTCTGATAACTTAAGTGCTAAATTCTTTCTTCAGTCAAAGATGCCATCCCCATGCGATCAATTTTCTATTAGAAAATTATACGACAGATTTTTCTTTATTTATTTTTTAAATCTTGTTTTATATTAATGTTTTTGAAATAATTTTAAATGGGTTATACTTATTATTTATCTTCAGTAAATGCTCTTAATTAATACTAAAAACATTTTTTTTTTCATAATTTTTTTCGAAAATCTTGATTATAACCCCCCTATCTGAAATTTGCCAGTTTGGTTTTTAAAAAGAGGGGGGTTACTTTCGGGATTTTACGGTAATTTAAAAGTAAAGTATATATTTTTTTTAGCACTTACTTCTTTACTTAGGTTTAAGTTTCTAACTTGTCAAATACCCGTAAACAGTAAACTCTTCTCTTACGACATTCAACATTTTGCCAAAATGATTAGCTAGCCGAATCCACCACTTGTGGGCGTTACCTTTTTCCCGATCGGGAAATTTTTCAAATGAACTTCACTCTCTTGTCATCAACGCATGTGCGTACGCATGCTCCACGGCGAGTCGCTATATGCAAATCACCTTCGGGTATTTAAGCATTGTGCTCTCTCATCTCAGTCTCTCAATTCGTCTAGTACTTCCTTTTCTTACGTTCGCTCAGGAGAGTGGACGGGAAGTCGGAGTCTTTACCTGGTGATATGGATCTTTACCCGGATATATCTTATGGATCACCATAAAATAGACGATCCATTATGGATGATAATGGATCGTCTATCTTAGGATATTTTTATTAGAGATATTTTCTTGAGCTGCACCGACTTCGTAAAATGCCCGATAGTTTAGTTTTTGGTAAAACATAAAATCTAGTCAACTTTACTATATTATGGCTTTAGGTTATTATTTTTACTGCTGTACTTTTTGAATCGGTTATTGTGTTTTTTTTTTACTTAAATAAATCTCTGCTAATTTTTATAAATAGTATCAGCTTTGAATTACTTTCTTAGCAAATAATGGGTCCTTTTAAAGGGATAATGGCCCATCAACTTTGCCTAGGCCGTAAAATTACCTTGCGCCGGCCCTGGATGCAGTCCAAATAAAGATGTTGAGTTAGAGAAAAATATGTATAGATCTGAAATCAGATGATGTCAAAAAGAGTTGAATTACTGTAAAAAGGAGGGAATAGAATCATCAGGGTATATAGGATCAAACTGGGAGAAAAATCTTTGAAATTTTATAAAACATCGAGAGATTAAAGTATGTTCAAAATTCTTTCAGTACTACAAAGGTGACCTAACTAAAATACTTAAAAAACATTATATTACTTATAAAAGTAAAAACACTGCCCTACGGTAAGGTAGTTACCTAGGGTTCACAGCTGTTTGCTTCTTCTTCATTGGCACGCCCAGGGTGGGACATGGTCTTCTTCAGAATAGTATTCCAGATTGCTCGATTCTTTGATAGACTCTTCCAGTTTTTAGTTTTCATTACTTTTAAGTCCGCTTCAAGGCAGTCGATCCACCGAATCCTTGGTCTTCCCTTTTTTCGTGCTCTTGACGGTTTGGCCTCGAAGATCTTGGTGGTTCGGTCGTCATCCATTATACTCACGTGACCTGCCCATTTCAATCTTTGGACAGAAATGAATTTTGTAATGTCTGGCTCCTTGTATATCTTAGAAATCTCTGAATTTGTTCTTCTTCTCCAGGTGTTATTGCATTTCAATCCTAGGATCAGGGCTGCCGGATTTTAGCTGGGCCAATAAAAGCCGACTTTTTTTATTAAAAAATCATATTTATATCATTAATACAATTGAATTATTACCGCAATAGCAAAATGTCTGAAATAAGAATGAAAATTATTTAATAGAATTATACATTACAAACATAGCAAAAAAAGTGCTGCTTATTATAAATTTATTTAGATTCAATACAATTTAAACCATTTATATTCAAAGATTTTTTTCAACAATGCAAAAGTTCACTTAACACTGCTAATGAACTAAATATTACGAATCATTTGCCTTAGTCTTTAACTAATAATATTTGGGGAATTTTAAAGCACCTTTTGCGTTTTTTATGCTGTTTCAGAAACCTTAACTAGTTCTCTGATCCAATAAAAACAAAAGCTATTTGTCAAATAAATCACATAAAAGAAAGATAACCATCTTGAAGCAGATCAGCAGGTCAACGTCAGTGGTCAATATTAAATCCCTGTAAAATGATATTGATCTTTAAAAATTTCTAATGCTATGTGTATAAAAAAAAATTCCCCTATATAAAAGCAAATCAACTGCTCACCACAGGCGACTTCTTTCAAATTTTTGCCTTGAGTAGTGCTGTAGGACAACACTAGTTTAGTTCATTAGAATCAGACCTTCCCCCAGGATTGAAAAAGGGCAGGGTGCTACTGTAAAAAAAAGGGCACTTTTCCAAATTTAGGGCATCTTACCGAAATAAAGGGCACATGTAATTTGAAGTAGGGACGGTTCATAAATGTCCCACTTTTTTCATTGTTGGACCGCCCTCCCCCATTGTCACATGTTACACTATGTTGCACAAGTAGCATGTCACACTTCCTGTTACAACTCCCTTCGCCACAATTTCACGAACCCCCCTTCCCCCTAGAAACGTGACGTCATTTATGAATCCTCCCCTATAATACTTTATTATTGCCATAATTTAACATTTTAGTCAAACATCAACATCATCACAGTGAAACTGAACATTGAAAAATATATATAAACTAATTTGACAATATTCAGTTTTAAGATCAATTTCAATATTTGAAGTAAAGCATGAAAAAATTCTGCTTGTATATAGGCAACATCAACCAATAATGATTTTAAATTCAATAAAATATCTAGCAAGGATTTTCTGAGTTATACATTTTTACTAATTTATGAGAGTGTTTCTGTTCATTCCAGTACTTCGGAAGATCTGATCACCTCTGAGGAATAATAAAAAATAAGAATATATTTATTTTTAATACAATAAAGCTTCAGTAATAGTAATTAGAGCCCGGATTTTGATGACCTAAACAACCACTGAAAACGCCCTTTAAAATTTTTAACATGTTCTAAAAACAGCAAAATTTCAAAAAAATGCCATTATAATTAATCAAGAATACCAATTGAAAGCAATAGTTTAGCTTAAAATGACAATAGTATTTTTTTTTAATTTAAAGGAAGCAAAATTAATACAATACATTTTCATTAAAGATTGAAATAAATGTTTATTAAAATAAGGAGAGAAAAAGGAAATGTCTTATATATGCATTCCTCACACGTTGCCATCTGTTTTCCTGCAATTTATTAAATTTTAAAACTTTTCTTTCTTGAAATAACTAGAAAGCACTATTAGATTCGGACTATTAAACGCTTTTTCATATTTTGAATAGTAAGTAGTTTCTTGTTTGAAAGAGCATCCTTATATTTTGGTTAGTTTTCTCAACGTCTACAGTTGTAATAAATGCATATTTGACCCAAATGGGTCCCTTATAAAGATGAAAAAAAGAATTTCCTGATTGGTCTTTGGGAACCGACTGTTCTAAATTTTATGAGATAAAGAGTTTTTAAGAGTTGCAATATAATCAAGCACAGAATCATTGGAAGAGTTTCAGGCTACACACAAAAAATTACCCAAAGCCAAAAAAGAGAAAATGATTTGAAAAAAAAAAATCCCCAAAATCTCAAAAAGTGCCCCAAAAATCTCGCAACTGTCGGCCCTAAAAGAGATCATTATTATCATTATTAATTTTGTAAAATGTTTGAACTAAAAAAAAAATTCTTATTTATTTTATGATTTGTGATAATACTACTTCTTTTCAATAATTGTTTATTGGTTTTTAAAGAAGTTGAATTCGGGTAAATTAACAATTTTCTAAAAATTTCGTATTTATCCACAATTTAGTATTTTCTAAAACGTAAATAGCTGTCAATACTAAAATCAAATTTAAAGTAAATAAATAAATGAAACAATAATAGTGATTTAGTAATGGTGAATAATTAGTGATAAACGCAATTTTCGGCAAACACGTGTTCAATATTGGCACAGTTCAAAAACAAAAAGGAAAAAGCCAGAAACTATTAAAATAAAGTGCAAAATAAGCAGATTTAGGGTAGCATGGGTGAAAAATATCTTCTAATTTAGAAAATAATTGAAATTCGTACCCGATGCAAAAGGATTAAAATCTCTAACGTAGAATCCAATTTTCGGCCAAGCACGTGCACGTTTTTGGATGTTTCTATCTTTATACTTTTTTTTCTTTTTTAACTGTTAAAATGAAACGACAAATAAACAGATTTAAGGTAGTGCATGCAAAAAATATCTTACAACTTTCAAGATAATTGAAATAATTCCAGGATGGAAAAAGATTGAAATTTCAAACACGGTAAGCAATTTCCGGTAAAAATCGGAGGAAAAACTAGTTTCCGTGTGGCCCAAAAATTAACTCCTATTTCTTCTTTATTTAATTTTTAGTGGACAAGAGAATTTGGGAAAAGGTCACGTGTCAAGATAAAAGTTCGGGAAAGGGTTTTAGCATTAGCAAATGGGGTAGGCACATTGGCGACTTTAATGAAAACAATGGTCGCCAAAACGTTTAAATTGGTCGCCTTTGGCAACTGGCGATCGCTAGTTTTGAACTCTACAAGAAGGGCGCAATTTCACTAACAAAAGGGCAAGATGGGTGCGTTTCCCGAATCCAAGGGCGGGCAGGGCGCGGCGCCCTCCCGCCCAAGCCTGGGGGAAGCACTGTTAGAATTATGTAAGTATTCTGCTAAAGGAAAGGAAATACTTGAAGCTGTATATATAAAAACAGAAACTATCTTTTTGTTTTTCTTCCTCTTCTTGCCTTGAGCAAAAGATTGATTTGTTTGTTGTGTAAACTATACGCTAGAAAAAATTTAATGAGTGTAGTTCTTTATTGGGAGTTTCAGTATTCCAAATTATTTTAAAGTAATTAAATTCTTAATATTAAAATATCAATTTTAAATGAGAAGTATGTACTTGAATCTGTTATAGGATAGCTCCTGTCTTAAAATAAGATATTGTGCTCGACTGTAGAAGAAGCAGAATTTGATTCTTCTCCCAATCTGGATTTAATTTCCTTCTTTTGTGTTGAAAAAAATCGATTGTGGACTAGCAATAGTGTGAGCCGAGGGTTTAATAAGAGAGTCGCGGTTAAATTAAGCAAACAAATCCATAAATGGTAATCAGTATCGTAAAATACATTCAGGTCGTGCAACAACATAATTCCAAATCTAATTTTAAATAAACTCTTAAAAGAAAGATTTGAGCTTCATTTTACAAATTAACAATAACAGCAAGCCCAATAAAGACTGGCCTTTTTTTAAAAAAAAAAATGTGTTTAATAAAAGTCGGCCGGTCTGGTCTTTTTTAAAAAAAGCGGGCTTTTTTGCAGCCCTGCTTAGAGTGCTACGGACGCTAGGAACAACATAACATAGGCGCTAATTGTAAATAGTATTGTAGGTGTAGTTGAAAAAGGCCAATAAAGACCAGCCCTAAATAATCTGAGGAATTTTAATGTAAATCCTATCATTCTTCCCTATTAACTCCTGTATTTCATGTATTGTTGTACCTTTTATAATAATTTTTTATGTATTATCTGAAAATCAAAATAATCCTTTTCAGATAAGTGTTCCTGACAAAAAGAAATTATGGGCCATGACAACATTTTATGGCGGATCATTTCATTTAAATTATACCAAAGCATGTACTCATTTAGTAGTAGGAAAACCTGAAGGAGTAAGTTTTTTGCTTGACTTAAAATTATATTGCTTGAAAAATGTTGCTGTTTTTTTTATTCCTCACTTTAAAAGCTTTTATGTTGCTAGCAGAAGAGAGCTATTACTTAGGGATCATTCATAAATGATGTCATGCTTAGAGGGGGGAGGGGGTTCGTGAAATTGTGACAAAGTGTGACAAGGGAAGGGGAGGGGGTAACAAGAAGTGTGACATTCTGCATTATGCAACATTGCGTGACATGTGACAAATTGGGGGAGGGGGGTCAAATATATGGGAAAAAAGCATGACATCATTTATCAGGGTGCGTACGCGGCCGGGAAAACCTTGAAAGTCCTTGAATTACATTTTTTTTTTCAAGGCCTTGAAAGTCCTGGAAATTTAGAATAATGTACAAAAATGTCTGGAAAGTCCTTGATTTTCTCATTTTTACTATTTCTTTACAACTTATCAACAGGAAAATTCACCTTTCTTCAAATTTCTACCTGCAGACATGTGATTTTTCCGTATTTTGACGGTATTCCGTAGTTTTGGTATTTTTAGAAATTAAAAATTTCGTTTTCGCAAAAATTCGTAATTTGGATTTTTTTTTTACCCTGTGAACAATTTTGAAAGTAGCCTGCGTACATTCCTGCTAAGTTTCACAAATTACGAGCAAAATTTACACATTCGATTCGTTTTTGGCGCTTTTAAGTGTCAATCCCGATTTTTTTCAGCACTTCGAAATCTGGTTGCATCGGCTTCGGCAAAACTTCCTAGTTCTCGTTTAATATCGGATTCTTCCCCTTGGACATCAATGAATTTGAGCTTATCTATATTTTTAATTTTTCCTAAGTTTTAGCTTCTGTAAAGGGCTTGCAGAAACGTCATTTTGCCACGCCCACTCTAAATGTCGCTGATAATCAAGGAATTTTTAGCTTTTAAGTTTTAGTGATACATCTGTTGATTATAATTATTAAATATTAGAACCTTATTAAAAATCTGCTTTAATTTTTTTTTGGCAAAAAAAATTTTGTAAACAGTTTTGTTTTTGTTTCGTTTTTTAATTTTTTTTCTCTTTTTTTTTGCATGTAATTTAAGATATGTTTAAATTTTAGATCGTTTTTAGCATTAGGGTCCCTCCCTCCTTTCAAGTACTTATTTTACAATGTTACAAAATAAATAAATAATATTTATTTCTATTTTAATTCAATATATAAAAACATGTAAACAATTCTTCACACCTAATTTTGAAGTTATTTCATTTCATTAAAATTTTTATAGTTATCAAGTATGAAATAGTTATTTCAGTTTAAGAAATTGCTCGGGAACATGTTTATTTCTTTAAAAAATGCCATGCCACTTCCACGCCTTATTTTGGTTAGACATAATGCCCCAATCATTTTTTTTATATTAAAGTAATGAGTTGATTTGCTTAGTATTTAATAATTCTATTGCGTAGTAATTCATGCTTGTAATAAACTTTTTAATAAGCTTTTACGAAGTGTTATGTCGTGATTTTTCAGTATTTTTTCTCAGTGAGGAACATGTCTGGCCTGACAAGCAGTAAAGCTATGGCTCGTTACATACACAGCCGATACAACACATAAATCTAATTAATGTGCGATCTGATAAATTTTTAATAGTATTGCATATGAAGTTATTTTATTACAGTTGGAGTGCTCTAAATTAAATAGTATTAAGGAAATCTTTCTGGCTTGTAATGTAACTTGTATTCGAAGTGGTTAGATTTACGTGATTTTTGCTATGAAGAGTCCTGGAAAGTGCTTGATTTTTACTCAGAAAATAGTGTACGCACCCTGATTTATGAACGGTCCCTTTTCTTTTTTTGCACATTTTTTTTTTTTAAAGTAGACAAAATAATATTACCTTTTCTAAATAGGATACCATGATATCAGGATTTTAACATTTTAGATTTTTAGCTAGCATATCAAAACTGATGACTTCAAAACAGTTTTTTTAGAATTATTTTTATTAATTAATTAATTAATTTTTATTTCTCAATTAATTAAGGTCCTTGTTTACAAGCATCAAAAATGATCTTTGATATCATTTTTTATGATAGGGATCAGCTTTTTTGCTAACTGCACAAAAAACAAGCTTAGAATCTATATATATAAAAGTCCAATGATGGTGTCGTCGGAGCCAATCAAATCCTAGTTCAGGGCTCCCATGGCTGCGCCAATTGCGCAAAACTGCGGCAAAACGATTTTTCTGCTACATGCTGCTACAAAATGCGTTTTTTTGGAAAATTTGCGCCAAATAGCGTTTTTCGGGAAAAAAATCGAAAAAATTTTAGATATTATACTTTTTCAACTTAAAATCGGCATCATTCGTTACATTTTTCCTTTAGTCAACTAATTTTTTACCTTTGAAGCAGTTTATTAATGAATATTAGCTCTACCCTCTCTTAAGAACATTAAGTGTGGATGAGAATATTGAGCAGAATGAGTGATGTATCCCACGCTTGTAGAAGAAACGGCGAGACGATTTCTAATATTTTGTAGTATTATAGAGAGAAAAATAATTCCTCTTATCACTAATTTTGTTGAACATTTTATTTGGTAAATTTTTATTGAAATAGATAAAAAAGTTTAAAATTTTATAGAACGTGGAAAAAATAAACTTAGCGTTTTTCCTCAGTGCACTTTGTGTTTTCTATTCTAATGTTAAGGAAATACTAATCAATGTGAAAAATCAATAACAGAACATATGCTTAAAATATTATTGCTCCATTGTAACAATTCGTAAAAATTCCTTAAGCCTACTTTCCACGTGCAAGCAAAGGAGTGCATACGTTCTACAATCTTTTTTCATCCGCTACAAAAATCGGATTTTTTTCATTTCTACTATTTATAATGTTTCTTCTCAAAGTAAATAAATAAAATGTATTTTTATTTTAAATAAAAACATTGTTTGAAAATATATATTTGTTCCCGAAAGTGTTTAGAGGTAGACTTTTAAACAGTGGTGTAGTCCTGAAAAAAAAGTTGGGGGGGGACGCTTATACATACGAAGATAAGCACTTGAAATCAAAAGTGGGGGGACGCTTGTGTTAAAATGCAAACAATTTGGGGGGACGCTCGTATACAAATAAAAAGGTAGGGGGACGCCGTCCCCCAGCGTCCCTCCTCGACTACACCTCTGCTTTTAAACGCTGTAAAATTAAACATTGAATTGCAGCTTTTATTCTTTTCTCATTACTCTTTAAGCTCTATAATCTACATCATATAACCACAAGCGATTAAAAAAGACAAATATAAAGAACAAAATAAGTAAAAAAATTAGTTAAGTTAGAAAATCATTAAAAAAGTATGTATATCTTAATGAATTGATGATCTTTAGCAAATATGTTAAGCAATATTATTAGAAGAAATAGAAATTTTGGTGTGGATGAACGACCTCATAAAAGTACTCTTGCTTACAGTTTCAATTTTTAAACTAGATTTAAAAGTTATGAAATTATCATGCATTTCCTCTTTCTTTTAATTCAATTTAGTTTCATTCAGCATCCAATTCTGTAACCCTAGGACTCATGAAATTTAATTGTAACTATTACGCAATTTTTGAAAGATGTAAAGATAAATTGTTGGGAAAAAAAAATCATTAGACATTAAATTATCAACCTATAATAAGAAATACATATTGCCTTTCTACTATAGAACTGAAAAATATAATTTGGTTCTTGAATTTTCTTGCTACAAAATTATGGAACCCAGGACTACTTTTGGTGCCATTAATTACTTCCAAAGCATCTAAGTGAGCATTTAGGATTGAAATTTAAAGGAATATTTCTTAATCAGAGAAATAATAAATATTACTGCAGATAGAAAATAGGATAGAGTTCAAATATATTTTTGATCAAATATGAAATTATATTTAATTCATTCAAAATTTAACTGTTACTGTAATTACAATGGTTATACCTAAATAACTACCATTTAAAAAACAAATTTTAATTAATGATAAATAGTTTTAAATAGTTTAATCTTTCATATCAGTTAGTTTTTGCTTATTTTCTTGTAAGAATATTGTTTTAGCTATTAAACAAAAAAGAGAGAATGAATGATTTTTGAAAAGAAGAAAATTTTAAGCTTTCTTCCAGCTATTCTTAATCATTAGAAGAAGAAAAAAACAACAGAACATTTTTTTAAATAATCTGTTTCTTGAGAAAATATTGAAAAACACCTTTATAGGTTTAATTAGTCTTACTTTTTGAATAGGTTATGAATAATTTCTTATAAGAAATATAAAAATAATCCAGTTTTTAAAATAATCTATAATTCAGTTTTTGAAGGATGACTGACATTTACATTTCCTATTATTTTGAAGACTTGAAACTGCTCTTACCGTTGATGTATGAAAATGACATTGCTTTAAAACAGCCATTTAATATTTAAAAAATAAAGGAAAAAAATCCTCCAAAAATGGTACAAATTTGATATTTTCGGCTCCTAAACTGATACAAAAGTCTATTTCTTTCACTCCAAACTGATACAAAAGTCTATTTCTTTCACTCCAAACTGATACAAAAGTCTATTTCTTTCACTCCAAACTGATACAAAAGTTGAATTCTTCTGCTCCAAACTGATACAGAAAGGACATTTTACCTGCTCCGAAAGCTGCTACAAATTGTGTTAAGGCGGTGGGAGCCCTGTAGCTGCCAATCAGGAGTGAGATCACATCATTGGCGCACATGTTTAAAATTCAAACAATAGCTTAGTTTGGCTACTAAAACAATTTCTATGCCTTTCTTTTATTTGATTTCTTTAAACTACTTTTACAGTTAAATATCTAGAACCGGCTAACACTTTTGGGAATATTTCAATAACCGACTATTGGCACTGACGTTTTCTCATGCATTTTTATTTTAAAACTTTTTAGCCAAAGAAAACATTACATTTTATAAAGTTTTAAAGTGAGTTCTTTGTTACCGAATATGAAAACGTCTTTACACAAAGCTTAAAATATGCAACAAAAGGGTTGCTTGTGTACTTGCATTCCTCCTGCCGTTGTCAAAAGTCATAATAATAAATAAAATGTGTACGCAAAAATATATGTATATTTCTGTTAGAATTTAGAATTTTGTTCTTAGTATATCATTCACTCTACTTTAAATTTTTCTGTGAACATATTATTTTGTAACTTTATATAAAATTTCAATTATAGATATTAACAGCGATATTTGAATTCTTGCCAAGCTTGTGATAGTGTAAAATCTATGTATCACTAATATAAACAGGGTGCGAACCCTTATATTTTTGTGTTGCAACTTGTGTGTCATTGTCTTAAAGAAATGATCATCCAAGTATCTTTCTGCAGTAATATTAGTTTAGAGTAAAAACAAAAATATAACCTATATGTATTTGTTTCAAAAAGTAAACAAACAGATTGTTGCCAATCGAAAAACAAATAAGGGCTTTTTTCCCCACTATGTGTTAGCATTTTATATATATAGATAATAATAAAGTGTATACTCATGACCGATTTATTTTATGGTAACTTACCTAATGCCAAGCTCCAAAGATGCATATAATCATTAGTTTCAAAGGGAGCCAAAGCCAAACGTTAAGGAAACTTTCTAAACTGAGATTTCAAAATATTAAAAGTTTTTACTTGAAATAGGTAATTAGAACTTAAGGTCCTAGGGTCTAGCTTAGGACTAGGGTCTAGGTTAGAGACTAGAGTCCCCTTTGCCCTTAAATAAGGAGCTGCAGAACGGCATTTGTCCCCTGCTTCGAGCCTGCCTTTGAGATTGGAACAGTCTGTAAATTATACAGAGTGGAAACACAACCGGGAAATTAGGAATTTCTCAGGGAAGTTTTATGCTCTGGAAAATATCAGGGGATATTTAAAATTTCTCCAGATATCAGGGAAAATTGTTTTGAATCACCAAGCCAATAACCATGTCCAGAATTTCCTTTTGTTGAGTGTGTGGTCAGCTGGATTGCAGATTAGTTGAGAGTCTTCTTTCTCCCTCTGAGCAACACTATTTATTTTGTCTATGAGTTAAGAAAACATTGTAAGTTTGTGCAGAAAGATGCTGATGCTGCTGAGGATTCGCCATTTTTGGTCGTGTTCCAATATTCTGCATTGCATTGGTGCTGAGCATGCCAAATTTGATTTTTGGTACTGTACGTGGTACTGCAGTGGCACAACCAGGGGGGGGGGGGGGCACAGTGGGCCTAGTCCCTCTCCTACGGAGTGATGATTTCAAATTTTTTTTTGGAAATATTTTTATTTTAATAAAAGACAGTATGCAGCTTGGGAGTTCTCTTAAAGTTATATTTTTATCAAGAAATCATTAAATAATGATGGCAGGGAGGAGGGAGAAATCTAAATTCCTTCTAAACTTTTTTTTTTTAATTTGAAACGTTCTCAGGAGTGTCAGATTATATTATTCAGAAAAGTACATTATTTCCCCTTTTACTTTATTCCCCCTTCCTCTCAAAAAAGGAATTGCACAAAGTTCAGGTCAGAAAAACGTCCCCCACCCTGTAAAGAATTTTTCTGATTGTGCCACTCATGCTGTCATTATGACGATACCGTATAACCGTCACTACCAAAAGTATAAGATCAGGGAACTTTTGTGAGCTCAATCGGTTAATTATCAGGGATTTATTTTCTTTAGATTCTGTTACCACCATGTTATAGAAGCATATAAAAACAGAAAATGTAGCTGTTCTTTCTTAAATATCCTTGAATATAAATGTAACTTCTAAAACTCAAATGCTACTAGAAATATTTCTGAATTGTGATGTACAATAGTTTGACATTTTCACATATAAAATAATTTATAATTTCAATGCTATTTATTTTCCCAAATTAGACCTTGTTTTGTTCGGTTAATCATAAAAAAATGCATATAAAACTATGTCATTCTTGCTTTGATAGCCAAGTTAAAATTTCCCCTTTTCCTCCCAAAAAAGGGAGATAAGTATAGCTTGTAGTAAAGGACTTTTTCAGTTATCATGTAGGAAGGCATAACAAAGCTATATATATGTATATATATCTAAGACATTGGCTATTAATTTTTTCTAAGAAATGTAAATTTTTTTGCTAAAAATACTGGATTATGCCTAGTGAGCAATGCATCTGTTTTCAAATCTCAAAGAAGGGTTTTAAACAATGGAAATGTTGCTGGAATAAATGTGTTGTCAACAAAATCTTATTTTGAAAGTGAAGAATCCCAAATGTGCAAAAGATATGCATATTTCATTTTTGTGGACAAAGGTTTGATACTATCTGATTAGAATAAATACATTAAATGTATGCATATGTGTCATTTGTCTGTAGATAAAGAATTTTTAATACTAACTTCTTTTTTTAGGAAAAATATATGAAAGCACTTCAAAGTGAGACAGTGAAGGTAGTAACTCCAGACTGGATTTCTGATTCTGTGAGAAATAAAAATCTTTGTGACGAAGATTTGTATCATCCACGTCTTTTGATTATCCCTCAGCCAGAAATTCCTGAGCCTGAAATACCATCTCCACCCTCTCCATCACTATCATCTACTCTTATGTCATTAGATAAAATTAATCTTGACAACAGCATACCAATTACAGTACAGCAGTCTGATCAGTTGTCGTTAGAAAACTTTTCAAGGCAGATAAAAAGTTTTGGCAACAAAAGCACTGATAATTCACTTGGGAGTTTCCCTGATTTGAGTAATATCAAAATTGAGCCAAATTCTTCCCAATTTACATCAGATCAGCAAGCTTTACTTGCTGCCCGCGCATGTGGTATTCAACCTTCTCCTGTACAGATAAATATTGGCAATAGATTACAGACACCTCCATCTCCACAAAATTCATATCAACAAACATTACAACATCAGCAAATGCTGCAACAAGGGGAGCAAAAACTGAATCAAGCGTTACAGCAAATACAAGCTCAGCAGCAGCAACAGCAGCCCCAAGTGCAACACAGACTTCAATTACAGGGGCCTCAATCACAAGTACTGCAGCAAAAAGTGCAATGGCAACAGCAGAGAATGACTTTAGCTCAACAACAGCAACTCCAGCAACATTTATTACAGGTTCAGAGAATTCGACTTTTACAACAGCAGCAACTGCTTAATCGTCAAGGTCTTCAACCTCAACAATTGATTCAACTTCAGCAAAATGTTCAATCACAAATCCAGCAACCAACAAACTCACAAGTACAACAACAGTCACAATCTGTACAAGCTCCTTTGCAAAAGCAGGCATTACAATCTCCTATACATACCCAACAGATATCACTCCAACAAGGGCTGGCTCCACAAAATCAACAAACGTTAATGCAAACTCAACATTTGCAATCTTCAAATAAATCCATTAATTTTCAGTTACAAACACAAATGCGCCAGCAGCAGCAACAAAATTTGACGCCATTACAGCAACAGGCATTACAAAAACATCAGATCCAGCAACAACTCCAGCAACAGTTACTAAAACAACAACATCTTCAACACTTACAACAGCAACAACAACAGCAGCAAGCTCAAATAAATCAACAAAGAGCTCTAACTCAATCTCCAAACATGCCACCATCCCCACTTCACTTGTCACAACAAAGTATATTACAGCCATCACCAAGGCAATCTCCTCTACAGCATTCCCCATTGCAGCAGTCTCCAATGCAGCATTCCCCTCGGCAGCATTCTCCGCAACAAGCACAGGCTCAGCAAACTGTACAGTTGCAGCATCAGCCATCCCCATTACCTAGTCAGCGGCCTCAAACACCTTTGCAACAAGCTTCACCACAGCAAACACATCACCAACAAAATACTGTTCCCCTCTCCCCTTTGCAACAAGCTCAGCAGGTTGCACTAGAAAAGGCTCAACATTCTGCTGCAGAGAAACAATTACAACAAACTGAATTAATTAAAGCTCAGTTGCAACAAGCTGCTTTAGAAAGAGCCCAGTTTCAAAAAGCCATTTTTGAAAAAGCCAGGTTACAACAGTCATTGGAAAAAGTACAGTTGCATCAAGCTGTATTAGAGAAAACTCAGTTGCAGCCTGGATTTGATAATTCCAATCTTCAACAAACTTTAGTTTCACATTCTCAATTGCAGAGAAATTCAAATCAAATACATTTGCCTCAAGCTTCTGCTCAGCAACTTCAACAACAAATTCATCAAATGCAAATGCAGAAAGCTTCATTGCAGCAATCTCAATCTACTTCTCAATCTCACCAGTTACAATCACTTAATAAAGCTGAATTACCTTCAAATTTGCAACATCATCCTTCTCAGTTTTCTATTCAACAAGTGCAACTACAAACTGCTACTAAATCTAACCAACATCAAGGACAATTGCAACAATTACAGCAACAGGGATCTGTTCAGCGATTGCAACTACAACAGCAACTCCAGCAAGGTAATTCAGCTGTTCAGCAACTTCAGCAAAGTTCACCTGTGCAAAGATTGCAATTACCTCAAGGATCATCAGTTCAAAGATTGCAACTACATGGCTCACAAATGCAACAGCTTCAACTCCAACAACAAAATTCTTCTCTTCAGTCTTTGCCTGCTTCAACTGTGCAGCAATTGCAACTTCATCAGACAAATTCATCTCAGCCTTTGCAGTCAACTACTACATCTCAACATTTACAACTTCAGCAAGGCTCAACACAGCAGCTTCAGAACTCTCAGCAATTGCGTATGCAGCAAGGCTCTCCTGCTCAACAAATACAACTTCAGCAAGGATCCCCTGCACAAATGCCTCAGGGTTCTCCTGCTCACTTGCAACAGGGCTCCCCGGCCCAGCAGACGTTACAGTTGCAAGGTTCTCCTAGTCAGCTGCAACAAGGTTCTCCAGCGCAACATTTACAGTTATCCCAAGGCTCACCTGCCCAGCATGCCCAGCTGCATCAAAATGTGAATCAAATTCAGCAAGTGTCTTCACAATTACAGTCGGTGCCTTCACAAACTGTTCAACTTCAACAAGTGCCTTCTCTTCAGATAAATCAAAGTCAAACTCAACATTCACAATTACAAGCACAGTCTCATACTCAATTACAACTCTCTCAACAGCAGCAAGGGCAACTTCAACAAACAAATAATCAACAAATCAAACAAGCATTAGTGTCTCAGGCTCAACAGGTTCAACAGGTATCATCTCAGCATCAGTCATCTCAATCACAAGAGATACAATTGCAGTCCGTTTCTTTACAACAGGCACAGGTACAGATGTCGCCACAACAAAATCAATTATCTCAGTTAGCTCAACAAACATCTCCGTTAAATAATCAGATTAACCAAAATCAGTTGCAACAAATACCTCAACAATCACAACTGTCTTCTCAGCACTCTGAATTGCAACAACAAAGCAGGCAAAATCTTATACAGTTACCTACACAATCAACATCACAGATTCATCCAATTCCTTCACCTCATGACATAAGCCATTCTAATACATCTAATACTCACCGACAACCATCTCCTGTTCAGTTGCAGTTGCACTCACCAGCTGTTCAAGCTCAGCTTCAGAAAGTTCAGTTACAAAGAGCTCAACAGGCTGCTGCACAGCAAGCACATCTTCAGAATTCAACAGCTCAGCAAGTACTCTTGAAGCAAATATCCTCACAAAATCAAAATTCTCAAAATTCTGCAATTCAACAGGCATCTCAAAATATTAATCCACAAATTTCTTTGCAACAAACTTCTGTTCAACAAGTTCAACTTCAGCATGTGTTACAACAAGCACGTCTTCAACAATTACGACAACAGCAGCAAGCACAGCTACAGCAATCAATAACACAAGGTAATAATTCACAAAACGTGGGAAATAGTCCTCAAGTTGCTTTACAACAGTCTCAATCATTGCAGTCTTCACCAGGTCAAATTCAAATTCCCAACCAACAGTCTAAACAGTCATTACAATCTCCTCAAAGTAATCAAATTCCACAAACAGCTCAGCAGTCTCGACTTTCATCCCCACTTCAGCAAGCTCAATTGCAACAACTTACTCTTCAGCAAGCACAAGTGCAGAAATCGTCATTATCACAAACTATTTTACAACAAAATCAACTTCAAGCACAATTGCAACAAGTGCAGCTTCGGCAAGCAGCTTTGCAACAAGTACGATTGCAACAACAAGCTGGTACTTCAAGTCAGTTAAACCAACAAGGATTACCCAGAACTCCGCAACAATCACCTATTCAAACTCAAATCATCACAAAACAAATTCATTTGCAACAATCTCCTCCCCAAGCTATACAACAAACACAAACAAATCAGCCTGCTACTCAAATTCAACAGCCAAGATATTCGAATCAATTGTCTTCTTCAGTAAGACCAGTACAGAAACAATTTACTTCTGGTATTAGTGGCAACTCTAATGCTACATCTATGCATGGTCAACCTCCTGTTCAAGGGTTGCAGCAGCAGCAGCTATTGCAACAAAGACAGCAACTTCAGCAACAGTTGGCTTTGCAGCAACTACGTCAGAGACAATTACAGCAACAGCAACAACTACAAACGTCTCAGACATCCCCTCAGCAAGCTGTGCAACAAATTTTGGCTGGTCAACCTCAAGTCATGATGAAACCTCCTCCTCAGTATCCATATGATCGTCAGCAACTCCAAGGTCAGCCACGGTTGCAGTATCCAACACATCCAAGACAAATAACACCACAGCAGCAGCAGCAACCTCCTCGAGCACCATGGCAACAAGTTGCAGGTCAACAATCACAGTTCTTAAGGCGTTCTCCTGGTGCAAATCCTCCTCCTTCTCCTCAGTGGCAAGTTCCACAGTCATCTCCAAAAGAGGAATTAGCTCCTAGTTCTCAAGCTGCAACGTCCCCTCAACAAACTACCTGGTCACAAAGGCAACCACTTCCAACTCCTGAAGCTCGTGATTCTTCCACACCTGTGTCACAAGCATCATCCCAACAAGTAGTTTGGCAACAAAACCAATCAGTATCCCAACAACGGGATCTTAATCAGCCACAACTTCAGCCATCTCAATTAATACAATGGCAGCAACTGAAGCAACTTGAATTGCGACGACAACAGCAATTGTTACAGCAACAAGGTGTGCAGAGACCTGCTTCTCAAACTCAGTTTGCTCAGCAATCTGATCAGTCAAATCAGACAGGTAAAAGAATGGCTGTTCCTTCTCAAACACATCAAACTCTAGCTGTTCCTGCCCAGTTTCAACCTCAAAATACACCTACTGTTTTGTCTCAGACATCTCCAGGGTCAGTTGCTCACAATGCGCAACCTCCAACTCAAGTGACTCCTAAAACAAAGACTGCTCTTGCAAATTTGCTGAATACCAGATTACAAACAACTGGCCGTACTGCAGAAAATGAATGCCCCCCACCTGTTATAAGAACAACACAAATAATTACGGTAAGTACTGAAAATTTTTCATTTTTGGTTGTTTTAACATTGATAAAAATCATTTCCCTGAAGCTGATCATAGCCGGAAGTAGGGGTTAAAGAAAGATGCAGTTTATTTTTTGAAAAATGATATCTTGCTAAAAATACTTCAACCTTTTCGTCTAACTCTTTTCATTGAATTTCGAAACTTTCTTGATATTTATCATCTATATTAGTTATATTCTTTGTGAAAATGATTTATTGTGTAGTTAGAAGATTTAGGTAATCTTTTGAATTTTTTTCTAGCAGCCAACTCAGTCAGTGCCTCGAAGACCTAGTTCTGAAAATATGACTGTTATTCATGCTTCAAATCAGGTACCTGCTGAAAGAACTCAAGTTCCTCAAATCCAGCCGGTTATTTTCTATGGACATGATCCTAAAATAAACGGTACAGTTTTGTTTGTTTTTAACATCTAACTTAAGTAGCTTGTGATTTCAATTAAAGCAAAAAAGTTTTTTTTTTCCCTTTTAGATGAAAGTATGCTATTATCTAATTGTTTTTTTTTTAAGAACTGCCGAGCTGATAATACTCATCAAAACAACATCATTTACTATTCAACTTAGATTGTCATTCCACGCAAAATGTCAGAAAAGCTTTCCTTAGAAATACATTCCAGTAGTACAAATTACAATTCTCAATTTAAAGCCCACCAAATGAGAAATAATTTTCCCCATAATGCTCAGCTGATAATCAACAGAACACCATTAGTCTATCCCAGAGTTACATTCTTTCACTCAGAAATATAAAAGTAAATAGTGCAATGGTACCCTTGGCATCACTTTGATCATATCTATTTTTTTTTTTGCTCTGTTTAAGGTTGTGAAATAGGGTATTTTCATTTTTTCCAAAAGTGTTACTTTCATCCGACTTTGCTTATCTCCCGGGTCTCGGTGATGTGAAAGATGTGTAGGTCCAAAATTTCAAGAAGATTGGATAATATTCAGGTGTTGGACACATTGTTCACTTTTATCTAAAATTTCTACTTTGGAAGTTCTTTATTCTGATGGGCTTCTCATCTATTCCTTTCATATTTTTCAGATAATTAAACTTTTAAACAGTTAAAAAAAATCACAGTTGAATATTTCTCAACAATAATTGAAAAGAATGAAATATGTTGCACAATTTGTTAGCAACTCATATGTTTGCTTTGGCATGCAGCAATTGTAAGTCAATGAGCTTCAAAGATGATGTAGATATGCTACAGCTTTTGAAGACTTACCCAGATGCAGACATAAAAGAACAAAAAAATGCTTCCCCAGTTCCTGAGAGACACCTTATGTATGTGTCAGAAACAAATGCGGATATGCCTTTTTGGATAGTATTACTCAGGTTAAGAAGTAAATCATGGCTTAAGATTTACTGGGTGAAAACACAACCGATGAATCAGGGAATTCTCAGAGAAGTTTTATTTTGAAAATCACATCTTTGGAATTTATTAAACCCCTATTGTGTGTGTTTTTTTTTTAAATGTCCCTTCCTTTTTTCTTTCTTTCTGTCTTTTCCTTTTAGAAATTTCGGTATAAACAATTTACTTAGCAATTTTACTGATACTGTGAGTGGATTATGGCCATTAATTTTCATTGTAAATATTATTTATCTTGATTGATACCATCTTCATTTTTTTCTTAACAGTTTAAAGACACAGTTATTAAAATTTTGTGGTGCTGGTACAATGGCCTGTTCTAAGTGATAGTTTTTTGCATTATTTTAAAGTAAGGGTCTTCAACCTTTTACAATCCATGGGCCACATCAATAAGTTCATAAACATCGGTGGGTCATACATGTGTCGATTAACCATGCGTAGGTAGAAAATTAAAAATTGGAGAGGGTGTATACATATGCCAATTAATTTTAAATTTCCAATGGAATGGAATTTTTAAATTTTCCAATATTTTGTGGTTTTGCTCAAAAGAATGAAGTTTACTAGAAGTCGAATCAATAATATTATATATATATATTTTAATGTTCACTCACTTCTGAACTTTCACACGTGCGGTAGCAGGTGCAATGTTTCTTATTTCTTATTTGGGTTAAACAAGTTTACACTGTCATACAGCTTTCTATTATCCATTTAAGAGAATTCCTGAACAGATTTCAGCTTTTTTCTTGTCTTACCTTTTCCTCCATCCCTCTTTCTTTTGGTACATTTTCGTTTTTATATTATCGGCCACAATGACTTTACGAGACCATCTCTATAGAATCAGAGTGGTGGATTCCCCAGACTGTTCTGTGTATGACTCGAATCTACTGATGACATTTTAACATTTAAACAGTTGTGTTCAGGGTTGGCAAAAACCCACTAATTTTTTATTTTGACCGGGGCACTGGTCAAAACTGGTTTTAACCGTGCTTAGATGGTTTTAACCGGTCAAAATGGTCAAAACTAAAAAAAAAAAAAAAAATAAATTTTGAACATTTTTTACATAGTTGTTTATTCTTTTAATGGTTAGATGCAACACCCCCCAATTTAATAGGCAGTAAGTAAAAGTAACTTAAACTGAGAAATAATAACAGCAACCAAGGTTGAAATTAAAATATTGTTTAAAAAATAAGCTTAATGACTAAAATAAATGAGGCAATAAATATTCTAAATTAAGATTTATTTCAGTTTCAATATGCAGTATCCAATTTCCAATATAATATGAAATAAGGATGCTATTTAATAATGTAATGAACTTTTTTCTTGCATCACCCATTTCCTCATTGGTTGCTTACTGCTTCTGCCCTGCCCGTTTTTATTGATTGGCTGCTACCAAAGCTAGCATGATGCAACCTTTCATATTCATTTTGTTTGTTATATCTTGCAAATATGGACATATGACAATATGATACAATGCTGCACAGCATGGGTACTCTCAAGCTAAACTAGACAAGTAGTATTCTGTATAAACAGGGGATCATAATAACATAACACATTACAGTATTATTTGAGTTTTGACCATTTTGACCACTTTGGGTGGTCAAAACAGTTTTGACTGGGGCGGGTTAAAACCGGTCAAAACTGTGGTTAAAACCACCTCTGGTTAAAACCGGCCAACCCTGGTTGTGTTGCACTCAACCATTTTGAGAACATTGTTAAAAAATACTGGAGAGCTTGTGAGCAAATGGCATAAGCTCTAATGTTCGGCATTTGAAATCATCATATTATTGACCACTAACATATCAAAAGACCACAGGTTGAAGACCCTTATTTTAAAGTAATTTTAAAAATTACTTTTTGATTTAAGAAAATAAAAAAAAAATCATGAACCCTGCAACTTGGTCTCTTGTCTGTATGGAAAAATCACAGAAACCTCAAAAAGCTGTCGAAGTTGAAGGCCAATCTGGGATAGATACCCTGGTTGAATTTCTATTTGTTTACATGGTTGATAGACTTGCCTTCTTCTTATCATTTTTTACTTTTGTATTTATTTTGTTACATTTTCAAACATTTTAACTGTTTGATTTTGTTTTTTTTATTATGTTTTGTAGCTGTCTATGATTTCATTTCGATCACGTACCAATATTCTTCTTTTTCATTAATTCACTGATATTCTTATTTTTTGTGGACACTTCTTTTTACATTTTTTTTCTGCTGTATTATTTTTGAATGTTTTATGTTGTTATTTTTGCCTTTTTTCATATTTGTAATACAATTTGAATATTTATTTTCTAGGATTTTAGGATTGTCCTTATCTACTTTCCTTATTGGTCAAATTCATTGGACTTCTTTAAATGACTTCATTATTGGTTGTTGGTGATCTATTGCTCCTGCCCCGTACACTGTCTCAAAAGTAGTCGGACAAGTTATTAAAAAACAACAAAACACTGCTCTTATTGGTGCATCAAATTAAAAGTTCTCAAAATAGGATCCTTCCATAGCCTTACAGCATTGCAAGTGTTTTTTCCAGTCTTAGAAGGCCTCCTAAAAGGCGTCTATCAAAAAGCTGTTTAGCTCCCTCATGACAGCCTCTTGAATTGCCTGTAATGAAATAACCTTAACTGTGACATAGTGACATCCTTTCATGACCCTCTTTAATTTGGGGGATGATCCGGATACTCTGGATCATCACTAGCTCACTTAAGGAAGTCTTGACCTGCCACTGAACATGTGTCTTTTTAATGGCCGTTCAATGCCTTTGGCACCAATTTCGCACATTTTCCTCATGTTTAAATTTTTGGTCACAGTTCTGTGCACAACTGCTTTTGACCTGTTAGACTTCTATTAACCATACACCCGTTTGTCGATCTGAGTTCATTACTTCTCTGATTAATTGCCCTTTATCTTCAGTGCTGGTTGCCATCAACCTGCTTACTCCCTTGCGGAAAAAAAACTTGTTCCGGTCATAAATGCTGGAATGTCCCATGGCGTCATCCTCATACGTCCAATCAGTTTGAGAGTTTTAGTAGCGGTTTTTGCCAAGTTTAATACAAAATTTGGCTGCATAACTCAGCTGTCCATCATGGTGCATGATGAGGCACTCTGAAGGGGCCTCACAAATTACCATGTACACTCCGCAAAGGCTCAAAGGAACCTGGCAACCGTTACCCAGCAAAGCTAAGGGCTCCCACTATGTATCACACTCAGCAGAATCCCCTCCAACACTCCGTTTTGAGCGGCAAAAATTCAGTCCAACTACTTTTGGGACTGACCATGTATATATGCATTATCAATTTACAACTTGTTGCTTTTTCATCAGTCTTTTCATTCAAAACCCATTGCTGAAATCTTTGAATGAGTTCATTGTTATCTGGAAATGCATGTAGAAAATGTTTATTGCCATTTGGTGTTTCTAACATTGATTTAAAAAAAAACCTTTGAATTCAGTAATTTATGCTGAGGTGAATGATAGTAGTACTTCAGAGAAAATCTGGATGTCCATATTTATTGTTATTCCTGATTTGGAAGTTTCGGAATAGGATACCCATTATCTTTCTTAAGTAGCACACTCACCATTCATATTGTTAATTTTTTTTCAGTTCCACCCGATTTGTGTTTATTAGGATGTGTATTCAACATTGAAGAGTATGATAAGTCACTGGAGGATGAAAAATTAAACATGTGGAAAAAGGTTAGTGGATATTTGCTTTTATTAATGTGTATTAGTTAATAAATGCTATTTTTCAAGCTGAAAGAAAAGCTGCTTTAAAAGTATACTTAAAATATATTTGTACTATTTGATCCTGCAAAAAATAAATTACATTTGTTTTTTGCATATAATATTGCAGGGTGGAAACACGATCGGGAAATGAGGGATTTCTTAGGGAAGTTTTATGCTCTGGAAAATATCAGGGGATATTTAAAGTTACTCCAAATATCAGGGGAAGTTACTGTTTTGAATTACAAACCGGCAAGCGTCCGTAGTTTCCTTTGTGGAATCTCCTTTCGTTGGGGTGATCCAGAGATGCCGAACGCTACGGATTGTCCGTAGTATCTACAGAAAAATACAAAAATTTGAAGTTGACTGCGGATTACGGAAAGCGCTTTTTTTCTACGGAAAATAAAATATTTTAGCCGAGTTGAACTTTTTGCGCTTGGCGCGCATATAAAAAAAAAAGATTCACCAACAGTCGCCAAAACGAGCGCTTACTGACGATTCGTGGTAGTTTAGAGCTGCGAACAATAGGAGATTGGCGACGGTAGAAAGCTCAGAACTCCAGTTCTAACCGGAATTTCTCCCAGCGTGGAGCAATGTTTACAGCAACCCTGTTCTTCGGCGAGAGAGTTCGGGCGAAGTTCGGATTTTTTCGCTTGCTTGCACGACACGACACGTGCTTTTAGCCTTTTAGCATTAGCAGTTGCTTATTGCATTCTTCGTTGCTTACATCGATTGCTCGTTTGGTTATTTATTAACTATTTGGTCCTAAATTAATTAACGAATTTAGTTAGAAATTAAATTTGTATTTTATATTGAAAAATAATCTTATTGGGTGGAAACATAACCGGTAAATCGGAGAATTCTCTGGGAAGCTTTATGTTTTGAAAAATATCAGTGGATATTTAAATTTTCTCCAAATATCAGGGAAAATTATTCAAACCGGCAAGCGTCCGGAGTTTCCTTTCGTTGCACATGGTCGGCTCGATTGCCGATTTCCCATTGGCTGAAAGCGCTCTTTCTCTGATTAAGCAATAAAAAAGGTCACTGTGTTTGTGTTTTAGAAGAAGGCATTGCAATCTTACGTAAAAGAACGCGTGTCAGCATTTGTTTCTGAGAATCCACCATTTTTGGTCATGTCCAGTGTTGCCAGATTGGGCGATAAATTGCCGATTGGGTGACTTTTTGAGCTCGCTGGCGACCGAAAATTTTATCAAGTCGCCTGGCTACTCTTTGGTCGACTTTCAAGATTTTTTCGATGAAATTTGAAAAATTTTGAGATTTTATTTCCTTTTTCACTGATTTTGATCAAAGGTGATGTGTTTCGATTTTATAACAAAAGTCTTTAGCGTTAAACATTTATGACATATCAAATCCTTTTGCAAATAGACCTTATACCCGCATGACATCCCGAGGGTTATGAGAGGTTCGCAGCAGACAAAAAAGTTCTTATTTTCCCCCGCAGATGCACATCAACGCATGTATTTCTTCTTTGAGCTCTTCTTTTTCTGTGCAAAAAACGTAGGTCCAATGCATTTTTAACATTGCAAATCACCGAAGAAAAGGAGCTTTTATATTTATTTTATCTTGAATATTTGTAAAATTGAGGAAGCCCAGATAAAATTTTTGCTTTGCAAATTTTATCTCCTTTAACGTCGGGAAAGAAAGCGTAATATTGCGTTTTAAGCATTCAAGCTCAAAAAATTATTTGTATTTCCAAAAAATTGCAAACTCTCTCCCCCCCCCCCCCCCCGAATATGCCAAATCCCTCTCTCATCTAGGAAAATTATATAGTTTCAATTTACGTTTCCAGACTTTCACTTCGAAGACTTTTCCAGAATTACCCCGGATCCCTTACCCTCTTTAAGCATAAAAAGGAAATTTTGTAAAGATACAAACCAAATAAGTTTATATGAAGCATGCACTTCTACCTATCAAACAAAAGAAAAAAAAAAAATACCCGAAATTTTAAATGATTAATAGCCTATTTTATTTAAGCTTTATAACAGTTAATGCATGAAAAGATGAAACATTAAAACACCTTTTCTAATTTGATGTTCCGGTATAAGATGACCATTAAAGGGAGTTTTTTTTAAAAAAAAGTCTTTTTCTGCGGCTACATTCCTGGATTTTTTTCTTTTTAATCGCATTTTCCAGATTATTGCATATCCAGCCGAAAATCGGAAAAATGAGTGTACTTTTGTGACGTCACACGGGTAATGTGCATTTGCAAACTGAAGTGAAAATATTTTGGGCGACTTTCTGTTGTCTGTGGCTACTTTTTGAAAGATTTTGGGCGATTACATGGCCGGAAGATCTGGCAACCCTGGTCGTGTCCAAAATTCGGCCTACCACCGTTCTCCAGCATGCCGAATTTGGGGTTTGGTTCTGTGCATTATTCTGTCGGGGTACAGAGAGCCATGCCCCCCCCCCCCCCCCCCCCGCTTGATGATTTGGAATTTTTAAAACTTTTCTTTACTCAATACAGGAACAATATGCATCTTGAGAAAATAAAGTAATATAAGTATAAAATAATGATGGGGGGGGGGGGGGGGGGGATGACCTTCATTCTTAAAAAAAAAAACTTTAGATTTAAAACTTTCTGCAGTTGCAGATTATATGACTTAGAAAATTAAGTTAATTTCTCCTCCAGGGGTGGTAGAGTTCTGGAAAACCGGAAATTTCAGGAATTTTTTTTGCCGAAGTTCCAGAAATTTTATATTGCTTCTTGACCCTAAATTTTCCGCCCTCATTTTGTTTTTTTTGCTTTTAATTGAAGCAATGCATATTTCTTAATTGATTTGTGCAATTCTTTAAAATATCGTCAGCCTTTCCACGTTCCACAATGAACGTATGCGTTCTTCTCTTTACGCGATCTTTCTGCATCCTGTACATGAATCGTATTTTTTTTATTTTAACCCTTTTTAAAATTTAATTATAAAGAAAGTAAATAAAATTCCTTTTTATTTTTATCAATATCTTACCGTATCTACTTGCGTGTAAGTCGATTCGCATTTAAGCAGAACCCCCAACTTTCAGACAAATAAACAAACCCGCATGTAAGTCGACCTTTCAGAGATAAATCGGGAACGCTTTTGCCGCGAATTTTTAGACATAAATGTTTTTAAAAGGGGGATGAATTGTAATTCCAATTGGAAATTTGTATCTATGATGTGGAGTTTCATTTTGCAATAGCGATTTTCGTAAAGGGTTCGTGTTCGCTGTTAGATTTTTAATTGTTGCTTTTATTCTGGATCAATAAAAAAAGAGCTTTTGGGCTTTAATTTCTTGCAGTTTTATTAAATGCAATAAATAATTTTCGTAATGCTTTCTTCATCATTTTGATGATTTTTTAGAGGAAATTGTATTTCTTTTAATAATCCACACATTTATTAAAATAGTTCCCCTCTTTGCACCATTTTCCTGTTGTCCTGTATTTTATAGATTTTCCATTGCGACCCCTGTTAAAATAAGTACTTTTTTCCGTTGCTGTCTGTTGTCTGAATTAAGTAGTTTTCATAAATTTTAACTAGATAAATTACATTTCATCTTATATGCCAGAAAATGCAGTACCTATAAAAAAAATTCGAGGTTCAGGAAATGCAAATCCTTACTACTATCAGCCCTGAGCCTTCACTGAAAAAAAGGGAATTGCACAAAGTTCAGTTGGAAAAGTAGTGTCACCCTCCCTAAATATTTTTTCGGGTTTCACCACTGTGAAACTGTCATTGCACATGGCAATGACGCTATGTAACTCACAATTTAATTATAACGTCAGGGAAATTTTTGGAGCCCAATCAGGGAGTTATCAGGGTTTTTTTTTTTTCTTGGATTCTGTTGCCACCATGGTTCAGCTGAGGCAAATATTTTGCTTTCAGGTTGAATATTGAATAGTTTTTGCATCCATGTTTCTCCGGTATTATAAACTACTGATAAGCGCTGAAAACTATTGAAAATCATTCAGGTTACTACTGAAAACCTTAAGATTAGAGTGGCATCTCTGGGTGATCGGTTTGATTACCAATTGGTTGAGAGCCCGCTTTCTCCATCTGAGCAACAAAAAAAGTTCCCTTTTTTTGTCTTTCAGTTAAGAAAATTTTGCAAATTTGCCTAAAAAGACGTGTCAGTGCTGATGCTTCCGAGAATACGAAATTTTTGGTTCCATAAATCTGCCACTTTTGGTGGTTTTCTGCAATTCTACACAGCGTTGGTGTTGAGCGTGCCAAATTTGAGGTTTGGTAATGTACATACTAGATATGATACTGCAGTGGCCCGACAAGGAGGGGGCATAGTGCCCCCCCCCCCCAGTGATGATTTCAAAATGTTTTCAAAAATATTTTCTTTAATCAACAAAAGACTTTCCGCATATCTTGAAAAAATAAAATATATTTTATCAAGAAATAATGATGGCCGGGGGGCGAGAGGCATCTAAATTCTTAAAAAAAACTTTAGGTTTAAAAATTCTCAGCATTGTCAGCATATATTACTCAGAAAATTTCATTATTTCCCCTTTTTTTTTTTTCATCCCTCCACCCCCAAAAAATAGAATTGCACAAAGTTTAGATGGGAAAAAGACTGCCTCTTAGCAAAATAGCAGTACCCAAAGTTTTAGGTTAAAGTTTGTGTTGTAAATTTTTAATGATAGCCATAAGAACTCACTATGTAATCTATATATATAAAAATGAATGTATGTGTGGTTGTGTGTGTTCCCCGATCGCCTTGAAACTTTGGGAAGTTGTTGAGTACACTCCTGCGAAGGTTTCTGAAAAAAAATCCTACAGGTAGTTCTTTTTTTATTCCAATTTTAATCAATTGCCCACATAAATTCCCAATATGGGAGTGAAAAAAACCTTGCACCTATTAATGTAATATATCGATCGAAAGCGCTAATTTTTCTGCACAAGATGATATTTGTTATAGATTTCTAAGTCAATAAGAATGCCAGTTATAAGCTTTTTAGTGCAGTTTCTTAAGGCTTACCTTGCTCCAAAAATAATAATTAGCAGTTTCCTCAACTCCGAGTAATAGTGTTAGTTTAATTTCAATACAAAACTTATTTTTCAAAATAGAGAGACATCAGTTTAGTTTTCAACGGAAAAACAATAATAAAGCATACCTTCAATTTAACGTTTTTCTCAAATTAGCAATAGGTTTTAAATTCGAGATTGAACTTGATAAAAGTATTGTTTCCCCGATTTAACGATTTCCTTGATTTAACAATAGCATTTAAATATCGCCAGAATAGGAATACGTTTGGTTTATACTAGATTTCAAATAACGTGGCGAATATGACACGCTACAATTTGACTTTTTAATTAGTCATTGGCGATAAATTGGAACACACTAATGAAATTGTGCTTACTTTTTTTAGGTACGGTTAAAATTCAGCACGAGCAGCCCCGTGCGGGTACCGCTAGGTTTCAATATGAAACTTATTTTTCAGAGTACTTCAGATTAATAAAGATAAAACAATAATAAAGCATATTTTCTATCAAAAGTTTTCCTCAAATTAGCAATAATTTTTAAATTCGAGATTGAACTTGATAAAAGTTCAGTCTCCCCGATTTTACAATTTCCTTGATTTAGCAATAGCATTTAAATAAATTTCGCCTCGAAAATTTTACGGACGTATAGTTTATTCTAGACTTCAAATAACATGGCGAATGACGACACGCTTTAATTTGACTTTTTTAATTAGGCATTGGTGATAAACCGGCGATAAAGAATACTAACAAAATTGTGCATACATTTTTTAGGTATGGTTTACAGTATCGTTTAACTATAAATATTATCACCTACTATTTCATCTCTATGGTACCGCTAGCAAAGCTTCATTTCATTATAAAACTTATCTTTCGGTTAGCGAGATAACAGTTCACCATGGCTGGGAAATAAAATATATATGATATTGCAATTTCATTCTTGCAATCAATCTAAGATCATCGCCAAGGCTAAGACTCATTCCAGATGAAAAGTAACGCAACAAATAACGCCGTGCTACAATTTGGCAGTTTTAATTACCCTCTGGACAAATCTGACCTTACTGATGGAATTGTTCCCAAGTTTTCTTAATTGATCCTTCTACATGTTATATTACTTTTTCAAGCATTGACAATGTCTAATGTGTTTTTTTTTTTTGACAAATAGACACACTATGTTTTTCAAACAATGCAGGCTTTATGCCTCAGGCGATTTTTTTTATACTCTTAGCAAGGGCAGCGCCGTAGGCGACGTTTTTAAAATTCAGCCCGTGCAACGCCGTGCGGGCTCCGCTAGTTTAATATAAATTATATGTTGATTGCTGTTGGAAAAATTTTAAAAATGCTGATTTTTCTTGTGGGGAAAAAAGTGCAAGTTTGATTTCACTGATATAAATATTTGATATATGTTTTAACATCTAAGTTTACTGTTCTTGAGTGAAGTTGTAATTTTTCTGTTGCAATTATATAAAAATTAAAATTACAAAGTAGCAATATGTATTAAAGTGTTGTGTAAAAATTATTCTTTCAGGTGATAGAACATCATGGTGGAGAACTTGAAGATTCATATAGCAGTAGATGTACACATGTAATTTGTGAAAGTCAGAGAAACTCTGTGGTTCAACAGGTATGCCCATCCCCCTGCTTAATATAAAAAAACTTTTCATTCTATTTTAGTTGATTATTACAAGTTATAAATTTTTTAGTATGACATTTTCTAAGATACTCTCCTGTATGTTTTAACAACTTAAAAAAATCCCCTTTATTTCCGTCCTATGTCATGATGCTAATATAATGCTGTTTAGATCTACTTTTATGCAGCCTTAACCAAACTAATATAGATACAATGGAGTTTCCCCTCGATAATCGTGTCTTTTGATTCAATGTCTGAAAGAATTATTGAATTGTCCAGGATTTAGTACAAATAGAAACAGTACTCATGGCTGTCAATTGCGCAAAACTGTGCAAAATGCCTTTTTTTGAAAATTCCTAGTCAAATTGCGGTTATTGTAAAAAAGTTGAATACAATTTAAAATTTTATAATATTTTTCATTTTGAAATCAACTTCATTTATTGCCATTTCCCATGAATGAACTAGTTTTTGAACTTTGAAGTGGTTTGTCAATAAATATGAGCTCTACCCTGCATTAAAAACATCAAATATGGATAGGAAAATTAAGCAGAATGCGTGATATATCCCAAGCTTGTTGCAGAAAAGAGCGGGGATTTCTATTATTTCATAATGTTATGGAGAGAGAAATCTGTGATCTACTTCAAGAAAAATTTACTAAAGTAAATAGTGGTAAAAGATATGACTTTCTACTCCAAATTATCTAAGTGAGTATTTAGGATTGAAATTTACAGGAATATTTCTTAATCAGAAAAAAAATTACTACAGGAAGCAAATTGGACCGACTTTGAAAAATTTTATTGCTAAAATTTGAAATTAATATTCCATTTGATCAAAATTTTATTGTTAGTATAATCACAATGGTTGAAGATAAAATTATATTCTGCAAAATAGGCACCATTATTAAAACACAAATTTTAATGAATGATAAATAAGTTTAAAATAATTAAACCATTCATAGTCATTTTTCTTGCATGAATGAAGAGTTTTAGCTATTAAAAGAAAAGGAAAAACTTGTCTTGCATGATTTTAAAGATAAAGAGAAATTTTACACCTTCTTCCAGCTATAGCTATTTTTGACTATACAAGGAAAAAAACTTTTTTTAATAATCTGATTCTTGAGTTTTTTCGAAAAATACATTGGTAATGTAAGCTATAGATTTAATTAGTCAAGCATAGGTCTTTTGAATTCTTTATTAGTCTTTTTGAATAGGTTATGAATAATTTCCTAAGAGATATAAAAATAATCATCTAATGCAGTGTTTGAAGGATTATTGCCTTTAAGGCTACATTCCATTCTAACCCATCATTTTGAAGGCTCGAATCTTCTTCTAACCCTTACGTCTGAAAATATTGTTTTTAAAAACCTCCAAAGATAGTACAAAGTTGATATTTTCTGCTGCTAGGCTGATATAAGAGTTAATTTCTTCTGCTCCAAACTGATATAAAGCAATATTTATTTTGATCTAAAATCTGATATGAATATTTGGCCACTATTCAGTATTTGCCCTTTTGGCTGAATAGTGATTTCATACTCTAATCGAATATTCAGCTTGTCTGAAAAGTTGTCAGGGATCATATTTGGCCTGGCTGAATATTGACAGCTATTTGGACAAATACTTGCTCTAGTATAACCATATAAGCAAATAAAGGAACCTGCTGATTTTAAACATTTTAACTTGCATTACAGTTATTGCAAACAAACACACGAGCTTATACTTTTCATAACCTGGTATAATTTGCAAACAAATTTTTAATCAAGCATATTTATTTCTGTTTTATGCAAGTACTTAGCAATAAAAAAGTTTTTCTTGCAAAATTGTATTAAATGATTTTTCATTAATATTTCCTTCTTGTAAGAACACTATCAATTTTCACACTGGGGAAAAATACAAGGTGGGATTTTCCACCTTGAGCAAAATTTTAAGTGGGATTTTTAAAGTTTAAGCGCAAACAAATTTTTTTTTTTTTGAGTGGGATTTCTGATAGGCCATTATCCCTTCTAAAGGACCCATTATTTTTGCTAAGAAATAATTCGAAGCTAATACAATTCTTAAAAGAATAGCAGAGATTTATTTATGAAAAATATTTCAATAACTTTACAATACAACGTTAAAAATATTACCTAAAGCCATTCGTAAAAAAAAATAAAGTTGACTAGATTTTTATATTTTTATGAATAAAATTTAACTATCGGGCATTTCACACAAAGTCGATGCAGCTCGAGGAACAACTAAGAAAGTATTCTAATTCCCTAAGAAAGTATTCTAAGGCACATGGACCATCTCACCGGGTAAAAACGTCAACTTCCCGCTCGCTCTCTGAGCGAACGTCTCAAGAGAAGTTCTAAAAAGGATTAAGAGAGAGAGAAGCAAGCGAGCACTACGCTTAAATACCGGAGGGTGATTTGCGTATACCGCTGAGCACGTGTACGCACATGCGTCGATGACACGTGATGTGCATTCGAGAAAATTCTCGATCGGGAAAACAGGCAACGCCCCCAAGTGGCGGATTTAGTCAACTAATCAGTTTGAGGAAGATTTGCGAGTCGGGAGGTACGTCGCAACTTAGCTGACTTTTACTGTCTACAATGTTAAAGGCTTAAACCAAATAAATTAGTAAGTTACCAAAATTAATTTTTACTTTTGAATTAAGTGGTGAGAATTTAAAAAATAACATTTCCTATCAATGCCTCCCCTTCTCATCATCTTAATGAAAAGTAAAAACACTATTACTATAAAAAATATCACATGGCTTTAGGCTTTAACATATGTTAAATTCCTTTTACAAAAAAAAGTGAAACTTGTTAATATTAACACCAGTATTTTTCTTTCAATGGGTAAAATACAGAAACACCCATTAACATTTCTAATATATTGAAAAACATAAGCACTTGATGATCACAAACAGCAACATGATCACATCAGTAGCACTTCCAAGTCCAAATATCGAATTAGAGTCACTAATTTCAAATCCATAAAGTCCCAGGGAATGAATGTAGATAATCACATTTAATCTGTAATACAATAATAAATACTACAAGTAACAGTTCAAATCAGCATATTATACACAATTCCATTTAAAAAAATTTATACATCAGTTATTTACACTTAATATACTTTTACGTTTATAATAACAATTTGTTGGTTTTAGAGAATTTTTAAATTATATTTAAATAAAAATTAACTAAGATATGCCAACGAAAATTTAGAGTGGACCTTTTGGCCTTTCCGAGAAGAATACATGACAAATATTTGTATAAAAAATGAACATTTATTAAACAAATGACAACATGTTAAACGACCTCATAATGTTAAAATACCGATATGTAAAAGAGTCAACATTGAAAAATAGAGATAAAATATTCACCACGTCCTTGAATAAATTCACAATAAAGTCACCGGTGTCCAAGATAAAAAAACTAAGTGCACAAGGTTTCTTTGCTTCTTTCGATTTTGTTAAAGGTGAGCGGAAGAAAAACCAAATTTGGCATCAATTAGACATCCTGATGATATCCTTCGGTGAAATCCTTTCGGGACAGGAACTGGTGGCTCATATGCGTTGACAAAAAAAAATATCGGCAATTTTAACAATCCCCTTGGTCAATATTCAACCAAGTAAAATAACATTTCATTTAAAACATTTGTAAAGATTAACACACGTCTGCAGAGAGGAATTAACCTCAAATGAAAAAAACAACGGCTTCAACTGAAGCCCAACACGATGTGCAATCACATCGGAGACGTGAGAGGTCGGGGTAGTTGAATGAGAGTAAGCACTGATGCCAGCTGCCGCCTGCCTTATATACGAGTTGCGATCCCCACGCAAGCACGTACGTCACACGTAATTTGCATGGGGAATACGCAACTCAACATCCGGCCGTAACTGGAAATTCTCCTTTCTTCTTTTGGCTTCGGCAGCAAACTGGCAAAAGTAAGACATCTCACCAACATCAATTCGCTTTGCGTGACAAGGCAGAGATGTCCGATGGGAAAACGTGCAGGCAGTGAATAGGTACAAAAGGTGAGCTTTTGATTTCTCCAAGAATTTATATTTAGTTCAACAAATTCCCCCCTCTTGGAGACAATCAAATGCTAGTACACTATGAAAATACAATGTAAAATACACAATAAATATAAAAATTTAAACAGTATTTACAAAATTATCTTTAAAAATTATCCTGCACAAACTTTCCAACCTATTTTGCGATAACGGTTTTGTAAAAATATCCGCGGGGTTTAAATCAGTCCTAACAAATTCAAGTGAAAAAACGTTTTGATCAATAAGATTCCTGATAAAGTGATAACGAATATCTATGTGTCTAGTTCTACAGTTTTCAATTGGAGAATTTGAAAAATCTATTGCTGCTGTATTATCACAATGAGCGGTTGAGCTTTTAAAGTTAAAACCTTCAACTCCTAATTCTGTTATTTCGTCGAGGATTCGTTTTAACCAAACAATTTCTTTTACGGTTTCGCCTAAAGAAACGTATTCAGCTTCCATTGTGGATAATACTACGCATTTCTGCTTAAACGTTCTCCAAACAACAGGAACTTTATCTATAAAAATGATAGACCCACCCATAGATACTCTATCCTCGCGGTTAGCCGCAAAATCAGAATCTGAATAACCTTGGATTACTATTTCATTGATAAAACTTAAATTTAACCTATATTTGCTAGTATATTTTAGATAACCCAAGAGTCGCAGTAAAAATTTCCAATGTTTGATCCCTGGGTTGGCTTGGAATTGAGAAAAAATATTCACTGCGTAAGAAATGTCTGGACGAGTTTTTCCAGCAATGTATGAAAGACACCCTAATAAATTTCGATACGGCAATTTCTCCATTTCTCGAATTTGAAAATCGTTTTTAGGACAATCGTCCTTCGAGAAAGTTGTGCCTTTAGCAATCGGAAGTGTAGACATTGGAAAATTAAACTCTGAGAACATTTCACATACCTTACTTATATAGGAATTTTGATGAATAAAAATTTCATTATTTTCCTCTAAAAATTCAATTCCTAAAAGTTTTCTAGTTTTTCCAAGCTCTTTAATATCATAGACTGATTTAATTTCCTCAATTACATTTTTAATTAAAAACCGGTTCTTAGCAAATATTAAAATATCATCCACATAAATTAAAAGAAAAATTTCGCCCTTTCTTGAATACACGCAGTTGCACCCTTCTAATTTCTGAAAATTGAAGTTTTTAAGAACGCCGTCTATTTCCAAAAACCAGTTCCTTCCAGATTGGTGCAACCCGTAGAGCGATTTCTTAAGTTTACATACATAATTTGGATGATCTTTACTAATAAAACCTTCAGGTTGGCGCATGAAAATTTCTTCCTTTAAATCAGCATAAAGATAAGCATTTTTAACATCAATTTGAAAGTGGCACCATTTTAAAAACGAGACAAAAATTGCGAAAAAGACCCTTACTAGCGTAAAATCCACGACAGGGCTAAAAACTTCGGAGTAAGAATCACCATAAATTTGTCTGTTACCCATCGCTACAAGCCTAGCTTTAAATCGGACAATTTCATTATTTTCGTTTCTTTTCAGGTCGTATACCCATCTATTTCCAAGTATGGATTTCTTTTCTGGTGGGGGCACTAATTCCCAAACTTCACGATCCTGAATGACTTTGAATTCTTCCGACATCGCTAGCTCCCAGTCATTTTGTTTTGGGGATTTTAAACATTGCTTGTACGAATTCGGAATATACACTTCAGCCATGCTGGCTTCTGGTATTTCCTCATTTTCGCTTTCTTCAGACACTCCGGGACTCTGGTTCCCCCCATCCCCCGGAACTTCTCCAGTTGTCGGATTCTTAGGGCTGAAATTAAATAAGTCGGGTTTAAACTCTATTTTATTTTCATTGCAGTATTTTCTTACATCATTTCGAGACCTCAGACGAATTTTCTTTTTCCCCGCAATCGAGTAGTAAATATCAGTCCTGGTCCCAGTTTGTCTTTTAACTGCTTCCCTTATCCATTTAATTTTTTCACATGGGGTCCCCTGAATGTTTTCCTCTATTTGCTTATCTATTTCAATTTCGCTTAAAGGTTTTACAAAATTAAAATTTTTATCCCCCTTTTCTACATTTTCAGATTCCCCCCATTTTAAATTTTCACGGAAATCCACATTTATTGTCTCAATTACTTTTTTAGAATTTGGATCCCAAATACGATATCCACGCGTTTGGATGGCGTAACCAACCATGATCCCTTTCTTTGCCCGCATGTCTAGCTTTTTTAATTTAGGTTTTGGAATTCCGTAGTATGCGATACTGCCAAAAACCCTTAAGTGTTTTACCGACGGCTTTCGGCCGCAAAACCTTTCAAAAGGAGTTTTTCTTTCCGTTTTTAAAACGGTCCTGTTCCTTACGTAATTAAAACATAGGGCAGCTTCAGCCCAGAATTCCTGTCCTAAATTTGAAGCCTGTAACATTGCACGAACGCCATTCATTAGGGTCAGATTATAACGTTCAGCCACCCCATTTTGCTGTGGAGTATACGTGTTTGTACGTTCAATTTTTATTCCTTGCCCTTTTAAAAATTTAACAAACTTTTCGTTTGTAAATTCGGTCCCGTTATCGGATCTGACCGCTAAAATCTTTTTGCCTAGGAATCTTTCTGACCTTCTTTGAAAATTTACAAAAAAATCGAACGCTTGATCTTTTGACTTTAGGAAATAAACGTAAGATTTACGCGAAAAATCATCGATTATTGAAAAAATGTACCGTTTTCCCCCCAAAGATTCTTTTTGAAGTGGACCCATAATATCCATATGGAGCAGCTGTAGGGCTTCTTTCGACCTTATTTCAGGTAAAGATTTAAAAGAACATTTTCTTTTCTTTCCTAATTTACAGGGCTCACAATCGGGCCTATTACCTTGTTTTATATCTAGTCCATATACGCAGTCCGATTTATGGGTACTTAAAATAGAGTCCACATTAATGTGGCCAAAACGGCAGTGCCACAATCCCAAATCTAATTTTACATTATTAACATTAGAATAATTTACTTTGGGAGAAAAAACTGTATTTGCATTTTCACAATTCAAATAAACATTTGGCTTGACATAATAAAGTTTCTTGATTAAATTTGCAGTGAACAATTTGACATTTTCATTATTAAAAACACAGATTTTTCCAGGGTACCACCTCAATTTAAAACCGTGCTTATCTATACATGAACCAGACAGCAAATTGCGTCGCAGTGCTGGAGCATAGAAAACATCATTTAAAGTAATAGTCACCATTTTATTATCCGATTCAATTTGAAAAATTACTTTACCAATGCCTTCAACTTTACTTTTAATACCGCCCACAGCGACTTCCATTTGGGTATTTTGTACCGTTCGCATTTCCAAAAACAAATTTTTATCTCGGCAAAAATGCGCGGTGCTCCCTGTATCTAGAAGCCATTCCCCGTTTTCATTCTTGGAGCTCGTGCTGTGAGCTGAAATTTCAGTATTTTCATTTACCGAGCAAAACATGCCCGCTTGAGGGCTTTCTTTAGATTTTCCCGAATTGGAATTTTGACCCCTATAGGATTTGTTTTTGCTCCAGCACTGCGAAGCAATGTGTCCTCGCTTTTTACAAAAATTACAAAATTTCTTTGAAAAATTTCCCTTATTCACTGCCTGGGGTAATTTTGAGAAAACATTCATAGCAGCTGTTTTATCATGTGCATCCAAATCAGTTGATAGATATTTTATACGGCCTTCTTCGGCCAACAATTCATCTTTAACATTTAAAAAGGTGAACTTTTTATCATTCCATCTATAGATGGATTGCACAATGCTATTAAAATTTGGAGGCATATATCTTATTAATTGAAAAGTTCTAATTTTTTCCTCCATGACGTACCCGTTTTCTACAAGCTGCTTGTAAATTCCCCCTAATTTAGCCGCGAACATTCCTACCGATTCCCCATCGGACATTCTGCAAGAAAAATATGCTTCCCACAACGCGGCAAACCTGGCCAAGGACGGGGGCTCAAAATTTAACTTGAGAGCACTCCAAGCGTCAAAGGGGTCTTCTAGATCATCAATTAGTCTTTTTAAATCAGTTTCTAAATTGAGATAAATTACGGCTAAAGCTTGGCCACAACGCTTATTATCCAACGCACTTACGGGCGCTTCAGCTTTAGCATGGGTTATTTCCCAAAGGTCGCGCTCCATCAAGACCATTTTTATGTCCTTGGACCAAGTAGCCCAGTTATGGGAATTTAACTTTTCTATATGCCTATAGTCCCTGTCCATTCTGGACAAACATTAAAGTCAAAAATTCTCTCGGAAAAAAGGCCACGTACTCTGCTACCACTTGTTGGTTTTAGAGAATTTTTAAATTATATTTAAATAAAAATTAACTAAGATATGCCAACGAAAATTTAGAGTGGACCTTTTGGCCTTTCCGAGAAGAATACATGACAAATATTTGTATAAAAAATGAACATTTATTAAACAAATGACAACATGTTAAACGACCTCATAATGTTAAAATACCGATATGTAAAAGAGTCAACATTGAAAAATAGAGATAAAATATTCACCACGTCCTTGAATAAATTCACAATAAAGTCACCGGTGTCCAAGATAAAAAAACTAAGTGCACAAGGTTTCTTTGCTTCTTTCGATTTTGTTAAAGGTGAGCGGAAGAAAAACCAAATTTGGCATCAATTAGACATCCTGATGATATCCTTCGGTGAAATCCTTTCGGGACAGGAACTGGTGGCTCATATGCGTTGACAAAAAAAAATATCGGCAATTTTAACAATCCCCTTGGTCAATATTCAACCAAGTAAAATAACATTTCATTTAAAACATTTGTAAAGATTAACACACGTCTGCAGAGAGGAATTAACCTCAAATGAAAAAAACAATGGCTTCAACTGAAGCCCAACACGATGTGCAATCACATCGGAGACGTGAGAGGTCGGGGTAGTTGAATGAGAGTAAGCACTGATGCCAGCTGCCGCCTGCCTTATATACGAGTTGCGATCCCCACGCAAGCACGTACGTCACACGTAATTTGCATGGGGAATACGCAACTCAACATCCGGCCGTAACTGGAAATTCTCCTTTCTTCTTTTGGCTTCGGCAGCAAACTGGCAAAAGTAAGACATCTCACCAACATCAATTCGCTTTGCGTGACAAGGCAGAGATGTCCGATGGGAAAACGTGCAGGCAGTGAATAGGTACAAAAGGTGAGCTTTTGATTTCTCCAAGAATTTATATTTAGTTCAACACAATTTTACTTTTAAATTCAATCATAAAAATTTCTCATAACAATTTATATTAAATCTTGTATAAAAGTAAAATAAACTGACTGATGTAAAAACAAGTACTTAGAACATTCATACAAAAAATTGATATTATATTGCACTTATTTTAAAAAAATTTTCAACAAATTTCTCTAATTCGGCTTGGGTCGGCGGTTTCGTGAAAATATCCGACAAATTATCTTTACTAGAAACATGTCTAATATTAAAAATATTTTTATACACTAAATCTCTGATGAAAAAAAGTTTAACATCAATATGCTTGCTTCGGTGGTTTTCTAATGGCGACTTTATAAATTCAATTGAAGCTTGATTATCAGCAAAAAGTAAAGATTTAGCTTTCGATCTATTTATCATTTTATTTTCAAAGCATTCGTCCAAAATTCTGTCGAACCATATTAACTCCTTCACGGCTTCAGTCATTGCGATAAATTCGGCTTCCATGGTGGACAAACTTACACTCTTTTCTTTAAAGGTTCGCCACTCAATGGGTGAATTATCAAGCAAAATTAGCTGACCTCCGATTGAAGTTCGGTCATCACGATTTGCCGCGTAATCGGAATCAGTGAACGCGATAATTTGAACTTTATTGCAATTTAGAAAAAGTTTTAAATCTTTACTTTGATGAACGTAGCCTAATAATTTTAACAGTCCATTCCAATGAACAAGTCCTGGATTGCTCTGGAATCGACTAAAGATGTTAACTGCATATGATATGTCAGGTCTGGTTCGATTTGCAATAAAAGTTAAACATCCTAACAAATTTCTATACGGTATGTTTGACATTTCTTTAATTTCTTCATCGGTTTTCGGACAATTTAATTTAGAATAAACAATTCCCTTACTAATAGGTAAAGATGCATTGGGAATACGAAAATTTTTATATCTCTCACATACTTCTTCTATGTAAGAAGTCTGATGCAAGTGTAGGCCCTTTTCGTCCTCGCCGAATTCTACGCCAAGTAATTTTTGCGTCTTTCCCAATACTTTTAAGTCAAATTGTTCATTCAATAATTTTAAAGCATTACTAATGTCCGAATCCTTTCTTCCAAAAGTTACAATGTCATCAACATATAACAATAAAATTACGTTAGAATTAAAATAAACACAATTGCAACTTGAAAACTTTTTAAAACCTAACTGAATTAATACACTGTTAATTTCATAAAACCACAAGCGGCCACTTTGATGTAAGCCATAAATTGCCTTATTTAATTTACAATATAATTTCTCTTTTCCTTTTTCTATAAAACCTGGGGGTTGGCACATAAATATTTGATCATCTATAGGAGCATACAGGTAAGCATTTTTAACATCACATTGAACATTTAACCATTTATGACACACAACTAATAATGAAAAGAAAAAACGAATAACACTGAAATTTACAACAGGGCTGAAGGTCTCCTCAAAATTTAATCCTTTTACTTGAGAGAACCCTTGAGCACAAAGTCTAGCTTTAAATCTGACAATTTCCCCTTTTTTGTTTTTCTTTAATGTATAAACCCACCGACATCCTACTGGATTAGCATTTGCCGGTAATTTGGCTAAAGTCCAAACATTCCTTTCCTGCATAATTGCAATCTCTGATTCCATTGCTTTACGCCATTCCTCCCGTTCTGTAGATTTTAAGGATTGTTTATAAGAATTAGGCACTTTAATTTCGCGGTCTAGTCAGGACTCGCTAACACTTGAACTAACAGAATTACTTGGAATTTCCCCTTGAAAAGTATCCCGTCCACTAAAAGAAAAAATTTGAGGATGGTAGGATATATTCTTATTTTTACAGTATCGTTCTACATCATTTAGGCTTCTTAAACGGATGGTGTGACCTTTTTCAAAATAATAGATATCGCTACGTGATCCATCCGGTCTTGGAACTACCTTTCTAAACCATATAGTATCCCTTTTAGTCTTAATACTATTATCTTCATCAGAAGATTCCCCCTCTGAATTTGATTCTATCTCAGAAGTCGATTCCTTACAAGAATCGTCCGAAGTTTCAGGTTTCTGATTCTCCCTCGCTTCTTCGTAATCCGAATCACTTTCCTGCTCAGAATTATTAGGGGTTGTTAGAGACCAATTTATAACATTACTATCAGGTATACTATTGAAATCATCCTTATAAAAATAATTTTCTTTAAATGAAACATTGATAGTTTCCAAAATTTTTCCCGTTTCTGGTATCCAGATACGATAGCCTTTTGTCTTAAATGCGTATCCCACCAGAACGCCTTTTTGTGCTTTAGCATCTAATTTATATCTACGTTGGCGGGGAATTCCTGCAAAAACTATAGTACCGAAAGGTCTCAGATGTTTTACTGACGGTTTATTGCCTCCATATAATTCAAATGGGGTTTTATCCAAGTTACTATGGCAGACCCGATTCCATGTATAAGCAAAATACAATACGGCGTCTGGCCAAAATTTCTTTGGTAAACCGCTTTCTTCTATTAGAACTCTGATACAATCAGCAACGGTGCGATTAAGATTTTCGGCAACTCCGTTCATCTCAGGAGAATATACATTCGTTAATTCATGTTTTATCCCATGATTATTACAAAAATTATCAAACTCTCTATTTACAAATTCTGTCCCGTTGTCAGTTCTAATACATTTTACTTTTCTGCCAAGAAACCTCTCCGATCGTAAAATATGTTGCTTAAAGATCTCAGAGACTTGGCTTTTATTTTTAAATGGGTATAATGAACATCTCCGTGAAAAATCATCTATTATAGATAAATAATATTTTCCCCCGTTCTTTCCTTCAATGTTGCAAGGACCCCAAACGTCTGCATGAAAAAGTTGGAGCGGGTACTTTGATCTTATACCGTGTAATGATTTAAAACTGACTCTTTTAAATTTTGATATTTTACAGTCGTCACAAAATATATTTGAATTTTTAAATTTAGGCAAGCCGTTAATGCTTCCTAGATCACTAGTTTTCCTAATACTTTTAACGTTAACGTGAGCCAGGCGTTTGTGCCAAAGTTTCAAATCATCCATTTGATTATTTCTCACTGGAGTTTCATTATTTATATGACTAGAATTTATAACAACTTGACTACAATTTAAAGGGAGCTGACTAGACTTAACAGAATCTGTAATATAAACACCGTCTTTTAAAATAGCTTTTAAAATCAACTCGTCATTTTTGTCGGAAACTCTCACGAAACCTCCTTCACCCCAAAATTTTGCACCACCCTGGTCAAATTTTGCACCTGATAATATGTTTCTTCTCAAGCGTGGAGAGTACAGGACATCTTGTAAAACAACAGATCGATTGCCAAATCTAACTTTTATCTCCCCCTTTCCCTCAATTGGAAAACATTGGTCTTTAATTGCGACCGCAATTTTTACATTTTTAACAGGGGTAAAAGTTCGGAACCAATCTCGATTAGCACAAAAATGGTGTGAAGCTGCAGTATCGAAGATCCATTTTGAGGGTTTTTCATTTACCTCACTAATGTTGGATTCGGAGATAAAAAAGTCATGGTACTCACATCGTGTACTGGATGGGGAACGGGCTCGCTCCTTGGAGAAACTTGGATTTCGCTGTGGACTCCCACGTCGGCCTCTGTATCTCTCGTCAGTAGACTCCGGGCTCCTCGTGGTCCGTTGATGGGAAGAATCCTTCCAGAGTGGGCAGTTCCTTTTTATATGACCACCTTTATGGCATTTGTAGCACTTTATATTTCTTTTCCTTTTGGTATGCGAGACTTCAACTTTACACCGATTACTATCGCGTACTTCAAGGCGATTTTCTTCGACTATCAAATCAACGATGATTTTATCGAATCTAAAAGTTTCATCTGGTCGCAACAATATTCCTTGTACGACATTGTCAAATTCTTCAGGAAGACTACGTAATAGCTGGTATATAATAAAATCTTCGGGAAAATCCTTATGAGCGATTTTTATTTTTTCAAAAATACGCCTGAGGCGGGCTGCATATAAGTTCAACTTTTCGCCAGATTCCAATTTACAATTGTTTAACTCTGCGTAAAGTTGCATACGAATGCACCGATTGTCGGGATAAAAATGCTCTTTTAACTTTTTCCAGGATTCTGAAGGGTTTTCTATATTTTCAACTATTTTTCTTAAGTCCTGCTCGATATTTAGAAAAATTAAGGATAAAGCCATTCGCTTTCTGGAAATAAATTCTTTCACATCCCTTTTGGTAATTTCGGCTTCTTTGCACACTACCGGAAGTTTTTCCGTGCCCTCGACGATTTCCCAGCAGTCCTTCTCCATTAGAAGAAATTTCATATTTGTGCTCCATTCTGTATAATTTGTGCTATTCAACTTTTCGATTGGGAATGACGGACTTGCCATGACGAAGTTGCTCGAGAAGAATTTTAAAATTTGACAAATACACAATTATAAACACACAACGTATTGACGCTTTACCCAAAGACAGATCCTCCTTTTACTTTTTCCCAAAAAAAAAAAATTTCTTTGCTGGCCTCCCCGACTCGAAGCACCGATTTTTACTTTCATACATGTACTAGTCAACAATGCACAGGGAAGGGCATCTGGGCCCATAACCCTTGATGGGCCATTATCCCTTCTAAAGGACCCATTATTTTTGCTAAGAAATAATTCGAAGCTAATACAATTCTTAAAAGAATAGCAGAGATTTATTTATGAAAAATATTTCAATAACTTTACAATACAACGTTAAAAATATTACCTAAAGCCATTCGTAAAAAAAAATAAAGTTGACTAGATTTTTATATTTTTATGAATAAAATTTAACTATCGGGCATTTCACACAAAGTCGATGCAGCTCGAGGAACAACTATCCCTAAGAAAGTATTCTAAGGCACATGGACCATCTCACCGGGTAAAAACGTCAACTTCCCGCTCGCTCTCTGAGCGAACGTCTCAAGAGAAGTTCTAAAAAGGATTAAGAGAGAGAGAAGCAAGCGAGCACTACGCTTAAATACCGGAGGGTGATTTGCGTATACCGCTGAGCACGTGTACGCACATGCGTCGATGACACGTGATGTGCATTCAAGAAAATTCTCGATCGGGAAAACAGGCAACGCCCCCAAGTGGCGGATTTAGCCAACTAATCAGTTTGAGGAAGATTTGCGAGTCGGGAGGTACGTCGCAACTTAGCTGACTTTTACTGTCTACAATGTTAAAGGCTTAAACCAAATAAATTAGTAAGTTACCAAAATTAATTTTTACTTTTGAATTAAGTGGTGAGAATTTAAAAAATAACATTTCCTATCAATTTCAAAAAATATTGCGGGAATCGCGCGGTCTACCGTGAACCCTGACTATGATGGACAAAATCAAGGTTCCGTATCCAGAAATCTTTTTCCTGGGGGGGGGGGGGGGGGAGGAGCCTGACTTCAACACACTTATGTCAAGAAAAATTTCAGGATTTTGAGGGGGAGCGGGGGTGGACCCCCTCTGTATAAGGCCTTGAACGAAATGACGCCTTAATTTGCTATATTACTATTTCTTTTGCTAACAAATGGGAGGGCAGACTTTGTAGAAATAGATTGGTTTATTGTGTAAGAGAGAAATGGGGAAAAGCCTGGAACGTATCATGAATAAGCTAACATAAGTTTTTAAGGTTAAATGCATTAAATTTAAATAATAGATAAGCAAACTTCTTATGTTTAAATACATAAATCATTTTTTAAAAACCCATAATATAAAAATATTAACTTCTATAACTTAAAAAATATTTTGACCAAGATAGAAGTTCACTAATTAATGGAATTTCTTTAATTTGAATTAAATATATATTTAAATGATGCAAATGCTTAGATTAAAATATGTATGTCATTTGCATTCCACTTACAGGTGAGGATTATCAGTTTTTCTGCTTTCAAAGTTATACAGGAAATACATTAGTTTTAGATATTTAAAAAATTTTAAACACACCTAATTAACCCTTTATCTACTGCCTTATGATCAGCAGTATTTTTTTTACAGAAATAATTTTTCTAGGTATTTACTCATACATAAATAAAATGATCAATATATAAGTATTTATTTCTTTACAGCTAATAAGTGCCACAAAGTATTTACCCTGTAAAATTAATTACATACACTTTTTAAGCAAAATATTTTGTCAAGTAGTTTTCTTAACTAACAAATTTAAAAAAATCCGTAACTTGATTCTTGAATTTTACTACTTTTCTATAACGAAACTCTAAGGGAGCAATCTGAACAAAATGGAAGTTCAAAACACAGCATCGGTTTCAAAACTATCTATGTTCCTTTCCTCGCTAAAATGCTCTTTATAGAACTCTTGCTGATATGTATCCTGAAAAAGGGGAATTTAAAGACTGTCCCGGCAAAGTACCATCAGAATATTGGTAAAAATGGTTGCTGGGATGGAATTTATAGAGAATGATACTTACAAGTACCGTCAGTACATAAAGGGTTAAAGCACAGAAAAAAATGCTTAAAAAATAATGTGTGTAACTTGTAATTGACTTCATGATTGCGTTTAAATTTAACAAATACTTTCAACTACAATGAATTTTTAGAAATCTTATTGTTTGGCCGCTGAATGTTCGGTGTTCAGCCAAAATTTCTACAGTTGGCTTCAGCCAAAAACAAATGGCCGAATATTCGGTATTCATGCGTTGAGCCTAACCACTATTTGTTACCTCCCTATTACGAACTCTGTGAGGCTTGTAGAAACACTAGTACTGGAAAATTGAGGAATTTTTCAACCCTTTTGGGACGGGTGTGACGTATACGAACCGTCAGCGAGAGCCACCTCACAGCTGGGTGTGACAAATCCGTCTCGCTGTTCTAGTTGTGTCTTGAGGACGGGTGTACAGTATACAGGATTTCAGATGGAATGAAATATTAGTATTTTTCTTTGATACTAGATGGGGCCCTATGACTGTTATGGTGTAATATGTCGAGACTGGAGAATGTTGACCTTCATTTCCATAGCTTTTTTTATTCTTTTTTCCTTGGTTCGGGTTGGAGGGAAAGATTTATGAGAGAGCAGCGGCGGCAATGAGTAATGAAAATAAACAAGCTGGCGCTTTAACTGGATTAGCTGATATAAACACATGCAAATGATTCGAATCATTCCAAGTACTTTTATTTCTTTTTTTGTCGATATATAGATATTCACTGGTTTGCTTCCTTGTCTTCATTTATATTTGGATTTGGCTAGCGCTCAGAGGAAATTTTCTTGTATCATTTGGCAAATGCTTTATTATTAAAACGGCAAAGAGAAAACTATGTTTAAAAAAAGAGAAATACAGCCAATTAGTGAATGATTCGTTCTGAGATAGTGATGATAGTTTTGATATTTCAAATTAACTGGAAGTTGAAAGTGACTCTGATACTGACATACTATCAGACACAGAACTTGCAGCATGCATGCCTTCTACATCTCGTGACAGGAGGGATAATTTTTAGCAATGAAATAATTTGTATTATTTTATTTGTATCTATATGCTGCGTAAACTGAATTCTGTGAATGTTTTTTGGATATTTTTCGTATATAACTTTTTGAGGTAAGTCAAAAATTTCATCATTCTAAATCTATTTTATAGAATTTTTGCAGAAAATATTATGATGAAGTTTTAAAATTAATCCTGATAGCTGGCAACAAGTTTTTCTTATAATGTTCCAAATTTTGAAGCAATAGAATAAAAAATTAATTTTTTATGAATTTTTTTCCAAAGTTAGGCTTAGCAGCGCAAATCGCCCATCCACAAGTGACAATGTATTCTGGTAGAACCTCGGCTGGTGGCTGCAGCTCGCTGACTGCGGCGCCCGTCCCGAAAGGGTTAAAAAGGGAAAAAGAGCCAAATTTCACAATAATTATTAAAAAAAAGAAGCTAATTTTTTTTCAAACATACAATTTTTCTCTCCAAATATTCAGTGATTATTGTTTCTTATTATTAGCACCTTTAATAATAATTTTCAAATTGATTTACATTTTCTATATAACATTTTACGGGACTTATGTTTGCAACTAAGGCATTGATCTTGTTTTATTTAAGGCAATTAGTGAAAATTGTCGAATAAGGACACCCCTCCCTCTTTTCCCCCTTAAAATATAAAAATACTTTTCTGCTTTTAATTGAAAATAATATTAAATTGCCAAAAATGCTTTAGGTTACACGGTTTCATTTAAATTCAAAACATCGTTTCGTAATCCAAACAAAACTATTGTTGCCAAATGGCAAATGATAATGCTAATAATTTCCTCAGAGTCAAAATTATTAATTTTTTTTCCTAATTAACGTTATAATAAATTATAAAATGGATGGATTATTGTATTGTCATCGAAGATAAGCTTGTGTGCAAAATTTGAAGATAATTTATGCAGTAATAGTTGTCGAAAACCGCCTTACAAAATTCCGCCACAAGTCAAGTTAAATAAAACCATGTAACAAGAAAACTTTTGAACATAAGGTAGTTATGACGTACTTTTAAGTTTTTCAGTGTAGGATTAATTTGTTAAAAGAGAAAGAAAGAGAGAGATAAGTAAAATCAGTAAAACTTCAATCTTTTATGATTTATTAAATCTTTGTGTTGTATTATTTGCAAGACTTATCTGGATAATTGTTGATTTCAAAGCAATATGTACTGCTAAGTCTTCCTCCACCAATCTTATGTATATATAGCCCATGTAGTAATCCATTTTGTGTATTATTGCGTTTTAACAATCATTGCCTCTTTATCCCCTTTTATTATTTTCAATTGTCTCTAATTTGTTACATTTCATTTAGGCAATGAGAGAAGGTAAACGGTGCGTGACAGCATTCTGGTTGAATGATGTCCTTTCAAAAAAGAAACTGAAGCAACCATGGCTTGCCCATCATCTTCCAACACCATTTTTAGATGATAAACCATGCAAAAATGAAGTAATATATTCTTAATATACTTTTTCCTTATTTAAGTAACTTCCAATTAAATGATCAATTACTTGACTATTCTTTTTTTAGTTAAAATTAATTGCTTGAGCAAGAGTAACGTGTCTTTACCACCCCCTCCTCCCTTTTTTTAATACTGCTGCATAAAAGGTATCTATATTATAAAATATTTTGTAACTTATATATGAAACTTATTGGATTATTCACAGAAATAAGATTTATGTAATGAATTAAAATGTAAATTGAATTTTAAAAAAGATGAAGTCAAAAACCACCATTTAAACTCCAACTTATCAGACACCATAGAAATTTGACAAGCTACAAAATTTGCAGTTTTTCATCATTATCAGGGGATAAAACTCAAATTTTCAAGTGGAGGGGAAACTATCGCACCCCCTGCCTGGTCTATTCTCAAGGAGGGGGTCTGAGAAATTTGGGCGGGAATCCTGCATTGAATTTTGGCTCCTGATAATACAACTTACTGACCATCACCATCTGTAATACAGCCCTTGAAGGGCACAGACCTCCCGAGACCTCTCACCATTCCACATGATTATACTTTCTACAAATATATTTATACTTATTCACATGTACTAATGCTTATACACTAATGCTTATACGTTCTACCTGATTACTTGTGGCATTTTGCTTTTGATTCCCGGGGTCGTGCCAGAGGAAATTGTGGTCCGTTTTCGGATCCTTCACAAAATTTAAAATGTAAAACATTCCTACGTTGACCACCTCTCTATGTTGAACGAAATTTTATAGTTTGAATGGTCCCAAGCATGAATTACCCAACTTCCCACAGAACTTCCTACTGTGACTCTGTAAATGCTTCCTACATTTAGAGCAGCGTTTCCCAACCTTTTTTCCCTTTTCGAATTCCTTCGAAGACCCAAAAAAAAAAACGCCCCCCCCCCCCCTACTGTAGTCATTAGTAACATTAACCCGATAGTGTGCAAAAGTTATGGAACTGTATGAGAAAAAAACGGACGAATTTTTAAATCAATCAATGAATATCGCTGTGTCCCACTTTCGGGTTGAAATTAAGAAATAGAGTGTGATCAGAGATTGCGATAACACATCGATAAGCCTGTTTCACGCCTTAAAAATTGGTAATACTAATGCGCATTGAAATTTTAATACTGCGTACTTTTACTCTACATTTTAAAACTACGTTTAGCTTTTTAAGTATTGCAAGATAAATACAATAGTCTTCCATTAAGTTAATTTTATTTTTCATTATATATATTTATATAGTTTTTAAAAAATCTCAAACAGTAAAATCTAGTAGTTAAATTGGAGTAAAAAGTATGGGTCCATAAACTGAAGGAAATGGAAAAACACAGAGTTTCTCTCTTTCTTTTTTTGACAAACGTTCTCCAAACTGTTGCGCAACACCTGCGAATCAAAGAAGGTACACTACCCTCTGGGTCAAGGTCGAAGCAGAAATGGTTTTCCCTCTGAACTCAGATATCTGTAAAGAGTGTTTATTATTATTATTTTTTAATTTTCACTCTTCCAGAAAATAAAATACTCCTCCAAAAACCTCCAAGGAGTATTTTCACTCTTTGACAAAAATTCCTAGAACTGAGTTATAAATGTAAGTTAAAAATTTAAAATTAATGAAGGAATATCTTCCAGTTCCACTTTGAGGTCTGCATATGAAAAATTAGCAGAAATAATGCAAAAATGTTCATTTTAGTAAATTTTTGACTCTTTTTTTTTTTTCGACGAGCAAATAGAAAGAAAAACTTACGTTCGAAATTTAAAATAAAACAAGGAATTCAATATCACTTTGATATTCAAATTTTCGATATTATGTAGCAGCAGAAATAAGTACATTTCAGATTTTGTACCTATGCTTTCTCTGTCAATCCACAACTTTTACGCATTATCGGAAAACAATTTAGTCAAAAAAATTATTTTGACACGCCATCCAACTACGTATAAATTTATTATTTCATTTATTCTTTAACGTCAACATCTAAAAATTCCGCCATTGCATCATTATTTTTAAGAACCCCACTTTTAACCCTGGAGGTTCGCGAACCACCGGTTAGGAAACGCTAATTTAGAGGGAAATTATGAGCAGACTGGATATTCTCCATGTGAAAGTACCAGGGGTCACACCACAGGAACTTCAGGTTCGTTTTCAGACCCTTCACAAAATTAAATCAATCAAAACAGCTCCTTCACAAAATTTAAAGCTTCTAAATCGTACTTTTTAGACTATTATTTATTAATTATTTATTTTAAACGACAAATAGTATTGAAATTTTTCATCAATATATGCTTAAATTTTCAATTTTCACAAAATTATTTGATTTTTCCCAAAAATCTCTTAAAAATTCACAAAAAAGAACCCAGTTAAAAAATGTTGAATCGACACATGGATTCTGGTACTACATGATTTTGTGTTTATTATAATCAGTTTTTTAATTAAAAACTTTCTTCACAAAGGTGTGAATATTTTGTGGTGCTAACATGTTTTATTTTTTATGCCTGATAAATATGATGGTAAGCTTTCAAACTTAAGGTTTTTAATTTATTATGGCTTGCCTTAAAATATTGTTGTTGGCTCAAATGTCTTGAAGTTGTCTAAATTATGTCAAAAACTTTGCTGCTTAACCAATTTGCCTTTTAGGAAGAATTTCATTTACTCAAATTAAAAAGCTTTTTTGATGACACTTTAAAGGTACTTGTTTACTACAAGGAACTTTTCTTTATTCAGCCTTTTTTACCCTCTGCAAATAGTTATTTTTTTTAAACTAAATTTTGTAATTAAAGTGCCATTAAAAGATGCATTATATTGAAGTTTTACTATAGTTTCAGAGAAAATAATTTTAAGAAAAGTACTGGTTTTTGTATGCATTTTAATTTTATTTATAAACATATTTTTCCAGATCATCACAATTTCTAATTTTGAAGCAGAAGAACGAATTGCTTTGAAACATATTATCAACTTATTGGGGGCTAAATATACTGGATATATGTCTTCACATAACACAGTTCTTGTTTGTAAAAGGTATGCTCTCACACTCTATACCAATGTGTTTTAATAAAGGTTTTACAGTTATAAATTTTACCTGTTATTTATGATTCTTTTCTAACTCTTTCTGCATTATTAAAGATTTTTGCTGAAGCGTAAAAACTTCTTTAATTCCAAAAAAAATAGGCACTTCAGTGCAAAAAATAAAGCTGTATGTGAAAAACAGCTATGAATATTAAATAAACTGCTATTTATTCATTGAGCTTTATTTTCTTTTACTGAAGAAGGGCTTCCTCATAATTTAGTGCAAATTTATGTTACAATTGAAAAATTGTCTGGCTGCAATTTTTAATCATTAGAGGTGCTTGATGATGCTCGGTTGAGGGGAAAATCTTAGCTATTTTAACAACGTCTGTAAAATCTCAATATGCAGTTGTGCAAATATGTCAATATATTTGAAAAATACATCAGTAAATTGAACATTTAATGCATTTTATTACTTATATGATTGGCAGATATTTCAATAGGCATATGTTACAATTACACCAATTTTTATAATCCTATAATACAAGAAAAATTAAAGGAGGAGAGGGGGAGATAGATAAGGGCTGTTTTAATAATGTTATTAAAAAAGTATTGGTAAAATCGCATTTTAGGAGGTTGTTAGTAAAATTTTAAAACGGGGGAGGGGGGAATGTCAGTAAAATTTATTTTGAAGTTTTCGTGAGAGACGTAATGAAATCAAATATAATGTAAAAAACATCAAACATTTAACTTTTTTGGGCAATAAATCTTCAAATCTTTTTTTATGCACCTGAGCTATCTGTTCTATTCACCTCTTTAAACCAGCTCCAAAATACAATTCAACTGCCCAAGAATTAGTATTTTTCTGCTCCAAAGCTACTTTGAAATCAAGCATTGTCACTTGCACCACTTCAGTTATACCGGTTGTAATTTTTACATGTAGTTCTTTTTCTATAACTGATATATGCTAAATACATTGTCTCAACAATATCTTGTGCACACATACTGTTCTTGGTGATCATTCTAGATGTTTAATGGGACCTAATCAGCTTCTATGATTTTAAGTTGTGTGCAAGCATCCAAAAATTTTAGATTGTCACTAAACAAAAATATTAGTTTTATGCTAGAACACATGTTTTTAAAATTTATTATTAATTTTGTTAAAGGTGTTTTTAACTATATTTGAAACTTTTCAACATATTTATAGGAAAGAAGGTAAGAAAGTTCAGCGTGCACAGGATTGGAGGATACCTGTGGTTAATGTTCAGTGGCTTCATGATTTGCTCTTTGGACATTTTGATGCTTTAAGATTACCAATGGCACATAAATATCAGCAGTTTGAAGTTGAAAATCCTTTCAATATTGATTATGCATTAGTGCCTCATCTTATGGGTAAGAAAGATTGTAATGCAACAATTTTTACTCTTATGTAATTAGCATTTTTTCTCAGTACGGTCAAATTCTGTCATTGTGACCTCAGATTTCGAGAGAACCTATATTTAATGAGAAAAATTTAAATATATTCTTGGCTTAATATTTAAATTTCAACATATAAAATCCAATTATTACAAGCAAAACTTGGAGTTAGCAGGCCTTTTTCTTTCTATTTTTGCAGAACATCTTAAAAATTTTCTGTTCAGAAACAAATTTCATTAAATTCTATTGAAATTTTAATGAAAAAGAAAAATTAAACTTTAAAAGAAATGAAAGTGCCACAAAAAGGTCTTAAAATTTGCAGAATGTACAGTTTGTCTCCATCCATATATATATTTCACTTAACGTGGACCAGTTACGATTAAATTTTCCGGTATGATACGACCTTGACATCATGCAAAAAACAAACTATGGTAAAACAATATTTAAAAATTTGCTTAATGATTGCATAGAAAAGTAACATAATATTTGTATTTATTATTATTACTTGTAGGACCTTTAACAAATTTATTTCTATTTCTCAAATATTTCCATTCATAACTCGAATTTTAATTTCCGATTCTTTGGAGTGGCAACACCTTAGTTTGTTTATATCGAGGGATCATTCTCATGTTTTTAGCTACTGATCTTTTCTTAAGCCTTTCGAATTCTAAAGCATTTTTTACGATTTTAAAATGGTTGATTTCCGATTCTTTGGGGTGGCAACACCTTTGCTTACAATGAGAGATCATTCTCATACTTAGATCTAGCAATCTTTTCCCAAGCCTTTCAAATGTTAAAACGTTTTTTATGATTTTAAAATACTCTGTTACACTTTGCCCTCTCCCATGACCAAGCCTTTTAATGCACTCAATGTAGTAGCAGACAATGCAGAACTTGAAAACTATGTTTTCAGAAAAATTTTCAGTGACATTTGAGTGTTGAACTTATAGCCCGCAGATGTGCTGTGAGGAGATCAGCTAGTCTATTATAATTTCAATGCTGGCAGTTGTCAAAAAATAAATAAATAAATAAATAAATAAATAAAAATACAATAAATGCTAAACAGTTGATTTACTTGTACAATTAATGATAAAAAATAAAGCAAGTCCTTTTTAAATTTTCATTTTTTTTTAAATTCTATTTTATGCTATAAGATTTGATTTTACTAGTAAATGCAGTTATTACAAGTACTCGAATTTCACAAGAAAATTGTGTTAGACACTTCATTGTTATAAACATGCCGACTGTATTGATATTTGTTATGAATTAAAAGAAAAATAAATGTGTGTACCACATGACTTTCTTGCACTACGCTTATTAAATGATGCATTTTTTTAACAGAACAAGACCGTTTTCATCATTCTCGCTAATGCTTTAGCATGGGGGTGCAACAGGAAATCTCTAAATACTGCACATAATGCTGTATCAGACTGACTCGATTTTGCTTCTCTATTTTTGTGCCAAATTTGGCGATATCTCTCCAAAGTTGGTGACATATTTCCAAGTTGTCGTCAAATGGGCCCTTTATATATATATATATATAACTGTTAAGTTGTGTTGAGTGATGCCTTCAGGAAAATATCTTGATACGTGAAATGACTTGAAAACGGTATGGCTTTGACACCAAATTGCATCAAAAGCCTTTATGAACACTCAATTGCAACCAAAAGGGGAGGTGCACAACTAGACTGATCCTACATATGAAATTTCAACCTTCTGCGATTAACAGTTTTTGAGTTATGACAAGATACATACATACATCCGCACATACAGACGTCACAGCAAGACTCGTCAAAACAACATCAGGGGATGATCAAAATGCATATTTTGATGGTACATACGGACATCATGAAAAATCAACCAAAATTTATTATTTGGTTCATTAAAATGGAAATTTGAGTGGGAATTTGTTCATGATTCCAATACTTCCTGTAAAAAGAGAGAGCGAGAAGAAAATATAATCTTAATTTCCAGAAAGTGCTCTGCATTAAGTTTGTTTCAAAATTTATGTGAGTGTTATTTCTGTAATAGTGATAATATAGTAGAGCTCTTGAACTTAAAATGAACCATATTTAGAGAGCATTCAGCAAAAAAAAAAAAAATAGCGAGAGAAAATAAAGTAAAGATCTTCCCATTTCTTCAAAATTCTTGAAATTCTTTTTAAAATTGCCTGAGCATTGTAATTTTTCTTTGTGAACATATAGAGCAAAACTTGATCCTCTATTCTCAAAAATTTTAATAAAACTATATAGAAATTTTCTTTATTAACTATGGCTAAGAAAAATCCAATTAAACATTTCTCAATTCATAAACTGGTGCTACTAAGGGATTTTGCCATTTTGCCATTTAAGAAGTGTTTCACCCTCTCCCACATTTATTTTTAAATAATTTGTTTATAAGAATAAAGTACAAAAAAGTATTACGGAACCTCGGTAACTTGACACCCGCTTATCTCAACATGTTTTCATGTTCCCTTGGGCTGTCGAGTTATTGAGGTTTTACTGTATTTATTTGATTGTATCGAGTGAAAATATTTATTTGATTGTATCGAGTGGATTCAGAATTAGAAAGTGAAGGTTTTGATGGCATCCTTTAATAATATTGATATTAATTCAAACAGATGCATTTTGTTGGTGCAAAATGTAAATTATGTACTATTTTTTAAAAAATTAATATTTTTTTTCTTTTCAGCTGCATGGAAAGCTCCTGTAAAGATAAGTGAAGAATTATTAAAAGTATGTTTGAATTTATTTGATTTGAGTTTTTGGGCTGGAAAAAAAATCATTTTTCAACACAAAATTTTCTACTGAAGCTGTAAAATGCACATGAATATTTTTTATGTGGTAACAGGGATTATGTGGTCTTATTTTTGCAAATTTTAAAAAGATTTTTCTGAAAAATCAAAATTTTAACGTGTTGGGGCAAAATTTATTATTATTTACTGCTTATTTAATGAGTAATTCTGTAAAAAGTACGATTTAATTGCTCTGAATTTTGTGAAGGGTTCTTTTCAGTTGATTGGAATTTTGTAAAGGGTCTGAAAACAGACCCGAATCTCCACTGACGCAACCCCTATCAGGTTAATATAAAGCAGCTTTATTCTAGTGTTACTTGTTCGATTGTTATGTTATCAAACGAATTATTTTTTCTACTGGTTTAGCAGTTTGTTGGAATTATGCTCTTCCAGTATACTACAGCTGTAAATTATCTACTTAGTCGAAATAAAAATTTACCTTGCCAAATGCTGTTATCACATGTTAAACATGTTAAATTGCAGTCATTTTTTTAATGAATAATGTCTTAACTAACTAAAAATGTGCTCTGTTTAATATATTTTTAAGTAAATTGCATAAGTCACTTATTAATTCCATGAGTGACTCCATAGTAATATATCGCAGCAAGGTTTTTAGTTTATGATATGATGTTCCCTTTTTGTATACTTTTACTAAACATTTCATCTTTTCTCTGTAAAAATGTAACTTTTTTGTTATTTTTTTTTTTTTTTTTTAAGTGTAGCTTTTTTTTTTGAATACTTACATGCTTTATAATAAAGTTACAAAATGCACTTGCATAATGCTTTGGATGATGTATGAATACATTCATCATATTTCTACTTTTAAAAAAATCAGTCTTGCATTTATTTTTCTTATTTTACTAACCATTCAAAATAAGTAAATTACAGGCATTTCAATGAAGTTGGAATACCTGAAATCTGAGTTTCTTAGTAGTTGTATTTTTTTATTGTTATTTTCTGGAACCTTTTGTGGCAAACTTTTCATTTGTTTGAGGAAGGAAAAGGGATGTAAAATGACCATCGTAACATAATTCGTGTTAAAATGAAGACCTAATTTTAAGCTTAATCTCAGCTCCCATCTGTACTGTAATATTACAGTATGGGACCTCAAATTCGGAATGCTCGGGACCGGGATCTTTCCGGATTTCGGAATATTCCGGATTATTGGTCCTCACTCAAAAAATTTTGTAAGTAGCATCAGAGCCCATACAATTTGCTCTGGAGCATTTTATTAGCATTTTGCTCATTTATAGCATTTTTATTATCGTATATTCTCGCCTATAAGTCGCGAAATTTAGCAGAAAAAAACAGATTTTCCCCGATGTTATTTTAACCTCTCTTTAATTAAGCGATAAAAGAAAAGAATTCTGTCAGATTTTGATTTTATATCCTCTAGCCACTAAATTGTAGTAAAAGATCAGATTATCGAGAAAATGCGTGAAACGCTGATTTTCAATTTCGCGAATGTTCTGCATCGCGCGAAAATTAGAGCTCATGTTTAAAAATGAATATCAGAAAACTACATGAAATTTTTAAAAGGACAAAATTTAATGATATTAACTCAGAATTAAAGCAAAAATTAAGAAAAACCAATCGCAAAAACGAGCAATTTTCAAAAAATCGCGAAGTAATTTTTTTGAAAACGGCACATTTCCAATCTCCATGTTCATTATTTTTTATTTTCCTTCTCTTTAAAACACCCATTTCCAAAAAAAAAACAGGGCAAAACATTTCCTGAATTTTTTTTTTTTTTTTTCAAAAAAACAAAAACTGCTTTTTCCAGCTGTCGATTTTTTTTTTTCGGAAAAGTTCCGGATTTTGGGTTTTTCCGGATTTTGGGATTCCGAAATTGGGGTCCCATACTGTATTAGTTTAAAACAGGGTTCGTGATTTTTTAAAAAGACCTTAAATATTTTGGATATTTATTACGTTTATTCTTGCCATATGTCCCGGTTTGACCGGGACCGACCCGATATTTTGCTCTTGTCCCGGTGTCCTGCCCAGTTTTATTAATGTCCCGGAAACGGTTGTCAGATGTAGAAAGTAATGAATTTATGTTTTTAAGAATCGTTTATGCAAACATTAAGAATATTTAAGATAATAGAGCATTAATGAGGGAGTCCCCTGCAACAGCAATGATTGTATGTAAAATAAACTTTGGCATTTTCATTGCTCAGACTTTTATGAAAAAGTCAAGCTTAACAAAGAAATGTTGAAAAAAGTACATTAAAGTCAGAAATATGAGTAGGTTGAAAACAAAGAATAACGTTGTTAACTTATTGATTGCTTTTTTTAGTTTAATAAAAATGTTTTTTTTTTTAATGGATTTTGTAGTTAGACAAAAAGTTGTAATTTAAAAAAAATAAGACTTAGTAATTAATTGTTCAATTAAACAATTGTATGAAGTATTTTAAACTTTTTTATTAACACTTCTTTCTAGATGGTAGACCAGAAAAAATTCTCATTAAAAAGGAAAAAAAAAATCTTTTTAAGTAAATTAAGTAGCAAAAATTCCTTTTTTATTTTTAAAAGGTGGGTAGACTAACAATTTAGGGTTCCAGATTCCCCATTCCTGTTTCTTGCAAGGCAAAAAAAAAAAAAAAAGGCTTAAAACTCAACAATTTGCTTTTAATTTTTAAAAATCCCCCCCCCCCCCCCGCAACTGGGGGTTTTTCCATAGAACCCCCAGTATGCCCATCCCATATTAATGTGTCCTGGTTTCACTATCCAAAAATATGGCAAGCCTAATTATGTTACATCCATAGAAACAATATGACATCTTAATCAATATACAAAAACACACTTTAAGCTATTTTCACTGCAATAAATATTTTTAAATAATAATAATGATGAACAAATTTTGATACAAATGCATGCCTCAAATGAAACTTAACCCTACTAGGAATAATAGTACACTCATAAGTACAAAGAAAATAAATAATTTCAATCTGAATTATTTTGCTGTTGGAAGCTGAAAAAAGTAACAATTGTGTGTACTTAGTTTTTATATTTGAATGTACTTTAATCATTTTTCAATTTTATAAATGAAAAAGCTTTTAATATTTTTACCCATTTAGTAAAATCATATGCTCACACCATTTCTAAAAACTGAAACTTTTTGTTTTAAACAAATATCTTTATTGAAAACTGCTATGATAGAAAATATTTTAGAAGGAAACAACCTTAAGCTATTAGGGGACATGGATAAAACTTTATTCTAAATACTAACAATTGTTGTTTTAAACACTATCATTCTGAATTATTTATTGTGGGGCATTTATGAAACTGATCTAAAGTACTATTTTTAAGATAAAAAACACAGAATGGGTTCATGATTGTTATGAATTGTAGTTTGAATGATTGAATGAATTATGCTTTGCTGCTATAAGATGCTTGAAGAATATTGTAAAAATTTAAAAAATAGTAAGCAATTCTAACCTTATGAAATATGTTATGCCCACAGACAGATGGACGTAGGAAGTTTTGTTTGAAATAGTGGTTGTAATTGCAACATATTTAATTTTTACAACTTTCTAACATTGTAAAATAAATTATTTTTTTGAAGAAAAAAAAAATCACTTGATTTAATTCAATGAACCCTGGTTTAAAATGATTAATTTGATTGTAGTCCTCTCCAATAAATGTGTGCATTGGCACACTTGAATCAGTAAAACTTTAAGTGTGTTTCCCCTTAAAATAAAATAAAATAAAGGTTGAGGAAGGATATTTTTCCATTGTGAAAATTTTTGTAAACTTCAAATGTTTATGTACAAGAGTACAATTATTGTACTCTAATATTGAACATTACATTTTTTTTTGTTTTTCAGAGGGGGGGGGGGGAGGTGACACCCCAACTCACCACAGGATGACAGCTATGATAGGAACGTTACTGCCTTAACTTTAAGCGGGAATATATCATATGTATTTCATTAATTATTATTTTCAATCCATTTATTTTCCAAATATTTATTTGATGTGAAGAGAAAATATTTCATATTTTGTGTGTACTGTATCATTTGAAAGTATTGTGTTAACAATTTTTTAAAAATAGAAACGGAGTTATTTCAAATATTTTTATCGATACTTTTCATACTACTAACATTTGATGCAACGGTCGAAATAGTGAAGTCCAAATAGGGTTGTTCTAAAAAAAATCAAATGTAATATCAAACTAGCTAAAACTTTTTTTCTTCACTTTTGTCATTGTTTTTTTTTTTTTTTTTTAGAGAATTCACTTTTTATAAGTTAATGATATTTACTAAAATTATAGATTGAAAACTTTAATGCGGTTGTGATGTCTGTTGTTTTGTTTGTACTTTAACAGTATTATTGTGAGTGCTAATTCTCAACTTAATTTTTACAGAAACATGTACTTCTTGAAAATAAGGACAAAAATGTGAATGATAACACCGAATCTACAGAAGGAAAAGTATGTTTGCAGAAGTTTGTTTTGTGCATTTTGAGAAAAACTTTTTGTTTTCGTAATTGTTCATAAAATAATAAATATTTAAAAGTGAAATTTGTGCACATAATTTTAAAAAAAGGTATTATTTACTAGGTCAACATTTTTATTCATGTATTGGCTACTTACTGTATTAGAAATCTATGAATTCATATTCAAAGTGAAAGAATAGAGAAGTTAATTTTTCATGCATTTTAGTTTATAGATACTTTGTTTAATGATAATACATTATAATTATGACATTTTACAGCAAGTTGTCAGGATATAGAAGCAGGAGGTATATGGTATCTAGCAACTATTAAGAACCATAAACCAATAACATAAGTAAACTACTATTCCACATAGTTTTGACCACCTGTATAAATGGCAACAATTTGTATCATATATATATATATATATATATATATAATAATCCTGCCCATAAAGCATAACATTTGCACCAGTCAGTTAAATATACAATATATACAATCTATCTAAAAATAACTTTTAAAGCACATTTTGAAATAACATGTATCTTGGAATCTGTGGAAATGGGTTACGAAGCTGTAGTTTTTAAATTTGAAAATTGTATAATGTGTTTTACTTTTCTTAGCCTGCTTTCTCCTCTAAATTTTCAAAATCTCAACATTTGTAAATTGCTTTGACTTCAGCACCGGCCCTAGCCCTTGATCAGGGTAGAGCGAGATTATCTTTCGGCGCCCTTTGGTCGACGCTTTCACTTCACGTAAATTCTACTTTGGTTTTATATTAAATAAATAATAATTCAAAAATTTTCAAAATCAACTTTTATTGCAAATATCAACACTTACTGACACTTTAATATTAAGAAAGCTTTTACTGCTCCAAATAGTATGATTTAGTTTTAAAAAAGGCAGGGATTTATCTGATCTGGCAACACTGTTCCAGCGCTTCTCAAAAGGCGCCATCATTTTTTTTTTTTTTTTTTGCGCTGGAAATTGTTTTTTGCATTTAGCTTTTTGGCGTTCCTTGCCATCTGGCGCGTAGAGTGGCCGCTCCACTCGCTCTACCGCAGATCCGGCACTGTTTCACTTGGCCATTGTTCTGAGAGTTCTAAACTATTTCATGCCTGAAATAACAAGTCGGAGAAACACCCGTTCAATCACATGGGCAATATGTGGCTATAATTTGTAATTTTGACATTTGTGTCTAAACTTTTATGGCATGTAAATTCCAATGTTACGGTGTTTGGATATTTTGTTTTAGTGCCTTTCATAGTCATTTGAGTTTCACAATTTATTACTTGTTTAGGATGGATAGTTTATTCTTAATATCGTCGAAATTTGAGGCAAAAGTTTTGGTTTTATTTAATTAATTACCCCTGTGCGCCTCTTTTGTGCAGGCCTGCTGGAGAATTGTTTTCAAACACATTGTGTTTCACTTTTAATGCAGAATTTGCACAGAAAAATTATTTTTTTCATTTAATTATCTTTTAATGTTACTTCTGAGCGGATAAAAAATTTAACTTAAGTGCCAACTAGAGAAATTTATTCCCATTGGTATCTAAGTAACCAATAAACATGGAATAAAATGTTTACAGGAAAAATTAAAAAAAAAACATTACGGGTTAATTTTTTTTTTTTTTTTGGAGATTGAAAATTGATAAAGGTTATGAATTGATTGGATAGTCTGATTCAATTAACAAATTCCAGAAACTTAAAGCACATTATTTTTCACACAAAAGGAAATGCCTACCAGCAATTTTATTCTTCAATCCACTAGTTGTTGAGATATGAACCATTTGTTTTCTTTATCAATTTTTAATATTAATTCTTCTATTTTGTTTGGCAGCAATCAACATGTGAAGTTATTTCTTATAAAGTAAATCCAATCTTAGTATTATATTAAAGTCTCGAAAATATTTATAAAATTTTTTCTTTATTTATATACAGATTTTTATCTTTTCAGTTTTGGAGTTTTATGTTGGGAAAAATATCTTTAATTTAGCTCGACATGTTAATTTCCTTATGTTTGTTTTCTTACATCATAAAACTATATGCTTGATTTGCATTTTTCTCATTTAAGACATTAATCTTTAGAAGTTTTTGAAACATAACACCTAAAAATTTGAGAGAATACATTTTTCTCTTCAATATGATGAAAGAACTTTTGTAAATTTGCAACACTTAGCAAAAAATATTTACTACAGCTGTTTAGCACGAAAAAAGAAAAGTAAAGAAAACACAATACTCAACAGTATAATTTTAAACATTTTCTAATCATTTGCACTCAAGAGATTGATTGTACTCCAAGATCTTCCATTTAGATAGCCTTCTCCATTAAAAATGAACTTTTTGTTCTGAATTTTTTTATTTTATATCGAATGCAGAATCTCAAGGGTTGGCCTGTTTGGAAATGACGGTATGTTATAAAAGGAAAGAACTGTGGAGTGTTAATTCTTTTAGGCAAAGTTTTATATTTCTTGCTGAAATTAAATTGTACATTTATAAATACTGCCAACTGGTACAAGTGATTCAATATAATCTGCATGCAGCGTAGGACATTTTAAGAATTTATAATTCAATTTTTCCCCTTGCTAAATAAATTTTATTATTTATCTATTTTTATTATATCTGCTATTTCAGGTATCTCAAAAAATACTTTATATCTCTGAATAATAGTTAATTCTTATTTACTATTATTATTATTTTCTTGTATGTTTATTTATCATATGCTTACTACTTTCTTTCATTTTTAGGATATTTCTAACAAAAGAGAAAATGAGGATAAGTTGGAATCAGAAGCAAAGAGAATGCGGTAATCATTTACAAAATCTTTTAATGAAATTAGTTTAAAGAAAAGTTTAAATTTTTAATAACGCTTATATTTTTCATGTAAGAAAAGATGAAGTTTTCAGAGAAAATTGAAAGTGCATTGTGCTTTGAAAGTCTAGTTACTGCTGTAGTTTATAATGTTACAAAGCATAAAATGCTTGGATATATTACAAGAAAAATAATACAAATTTGTAATGTATAAAAATTTACTTGCTTTAGCTGTTATTATACTTCAGTCCTGATTTTTTATGAATTTTAAAATCCGATTGCATCTGCTTCTGTAATACTCGCTCATTTTTATGTACTGATGTAATTCTACCACTTAGATGTTTTGAATTTTCTTTTGACGATTATTTTTAACTTTCGTGTTTTGTAGAGGAGTTGCACGTATGCCTATTCGAAAATGCCAATCCAGTTGCTTCTAAGTTGATTCAAATCATACACCATTTGCAAAAATTAACACAAATCTTTACTATGCTTTATCTTTGGTTTATAAAAACAAACCCCTTTTCACACAATAAACCATTTCCTGATTTTACATATATAAAATGAAAAGCTATCTCTCTATGATGTTTCTATTTTTGAATTCTTTTTATTTTGCTCTAAAGCCACTATACTAAAATGGGAAATAAGGACGCAGCAAGCTACTGACATCTAATTTATATGGGATTTAATTTTATGCCAATGCTTGTGCTATAACTTTACTTTTATATTTCAGTGTTGAATCACCACCACTTGAAGAGAACATACCACTCACTACACAGAATCCTCCTGACAGTGAGAATAAGCCTCGGGTTTTGTTTACTGGTTTGAATGTAATCAAGGATTATGCAAAGGTAGTATATTTTGAATGTTAGTGTTAAGAATAACAGACACTCTTCATATAATTACAATTTGAAAGTGAAAATGTGTAGTTATTAATGTATTTAAAGTTTATATTAAAAATTTAGTATGTGAGATGGAATATATTCATAGACTATACACAAACATGCAATGTATGTATATATGTACAATTGTACATACATATCTGATCTGTATACAGTACAGTAGCAAAAACAAGTTTCAGGAGGTTTCATTGTATTGACAGTTCCAAAAAATTGTCTTTTCTTCCCTTGCTTGCAAGAATGCAACTTGTTTATTTTTTTTTCTAAAATATTCTTACTATTTTCATCTGCCAAAATTTTTTTTTCTGTCCAAACGCATTTAGGGATTTAGAATAGAGCTTGTTTAGGGTAATGGTTTGGTGTGAAAAGAATTTTAAAAGCCATTTAACTTGAATTTTCTTTTTGTGAGGTCCCTTGTGTTTTTTAAGAATGATTTTTTGTGTTCTCCATGATTATATCATCGCATTTGCATGAAAATGCAAGTTATATCATTACATTTGCATGGAAATGTGAGTTATACCATCGCATTTTCATGCTCAGCAGTTCCATTTTCCTTATATTTAAAAAAAAAGCAGTAAATTGAATCAGATTAGTACTCGGGGCTCGTACAGTTCTTAAAAATTCTTTTTTTTTTTCTCCTTTTTTTTAAAAGTACTTTTTTTTCCTTCCCTTCTTTCGCTTCATTCTTTTCCCCTGAGGTCCTTATTTTTCCATTGGTAACTTGCATGCCACATTTTTACTTTCACAGTAATCACAGCTTACTAAATGTATTTTTCTATTTTTTTTTGAAAAAAATCAGAGATTACCAATATTTTCTTAAATTCTATTTTCATCTTTTCCCCCCATAGTGTCTCATGAGCTATTCAGAAAATTCACTTGCCCATAGCTATTCAGGGTGGTGATTGAATTGTGAAATCATGGAATTATCACAGAATTCTAATCTTCTAGTAAATCAAGGCAATGTAAAAATATGACTCTTAGTAGGGGAAACATTTCAATCATTTAAAATTTATCACAGTGATGCAAGTGTTTTGCAAATTGCTCTGAACTGCACCAATTGGAGAATCCTACACCATCCTGCTCCCAAACTCATTTTTTGGCCAAAATTGCACATGAGTGTGCCAGAAAGGATATATTCCTAGCAAATATTGCCAAAAGGGGCATTATTTTCATTCAAGGATGGGATTCAGCCGGTATACATCAGTTCACATGAATCAGTTCTTAAATTTTTCGAAGCTCCACTTTTTGGTTCTTAAAAGTTAAAATATCTGAAGTTCTTCTTACAAACATAGATTATTTGTATTTATTAACGCTTGATGCATTTTAAATAACTTCAACACAAACAGTGTATCAGTTTTATATTAGGACAAAATTAGGGTTGTGCCAATTAATTGGCAGTAATTGGTAATTGGCCATAATCGGCCAATTTTCGACGATTAATCAGCCAAAAATTTTTTAAATTAAAATTACTTTTAATATGCCTAAAGCAAAAAAAAACAAACTTACTGAATGCAGCCTCCTACCCCTCCTATTGCTACCCTCCTAGAGCAATTGTGCACTTACCCCCCCCCCCCCCCCAAATGACCAAGAAAGCATCAGAGTAACATTTATCAATTATGTTTCATAAAAGAAATATAGGAGATATAAGAAAAGAAACAAAATTTACAAAATTATTGTTTAATTTTACAAGACCCCCTTCCTAATAAAATTTCCAATTGGTGCGATCTGCGGCATGACCTTTCCCTCTCGTTGGCACCACTGCAGTAAGTCAATGTAATTCTTTACTGCATCATAAAATGTAATGTACATACACACACACACACATATATTTTTGAAGCTTGGCGAGGCATTTGCTCCCTCTTGTCCTTGCAAAATCACAGGTCTGGATGTCATACATAAAGAAAAAAGTCCTACTTTGTAAATAGAAATTGTGGGTGCAAATTAGAACTACCAATACCTTAAGGAATACCAGTAGTTCCGAAGTATCATTGTGAAAGTTGGAATAAAAATGTTTTTTTTTTTGGAAAGAAAATTCTTAAAACCAGCTGGTGCCCATTTAAATTTGACTACTTTTTCAAAAAAATAGAAAAAAATTGAAAACAATATATAAATAGTGTATCTAAATCAAAAGTAAATCAAAATAATAATAATAAAACAGAATTCTTTTAAAAAGTTCAAGCATTTATTTTTTTAAAAATATTTATTACATCATACTTTTTCTTTCACTGTTTTATTAATAAATTTCAACATACCTTTTACAATTTACTTTTTAAATTTTTACTTTTTTATTCAACAACAATATTATTATTAATAACACTTTTAATTTCTTTTCACAAGAATTGATATTTAATGTCTTTTTTAATTTCAGTTTTTCTATTTTATACAAAAATGCATACTATATTGCAACATTTTTCGTGTATCAATACTTTCCTCCATAATCTTTCTTTAGCATAGCACTCAAAATTACTTTACAGACATTATAAAGAATAAAAATCCTTCAATAAGTGACTTCTAATAATAAAAATAGTGCTACTAAATTAAAAGTGTCCTACTGGCCACTGGAAAACAAATACCTTTATTGGAAATGCCAGGTGTTGAGAGACCAAAACTATTCAATTCACCTAAAAAAAATTCTTTCTATAGTCTAAATTTGATTACATATTTATATTGTTTTATTTATTTATTTATTTTTTTTAAAATTGTTTGTCAACTTGGAGGATGTCTAGCAAAATCTGCTTCGGAATCCACTCACCTTGTTGCTAATCAGTATGCTAGGACTGTAAAGTTCCTATGTGCAGTTCATGTTGTCAAATATATTGTTTCAACTGATTGGCTTATTGAATGTGAGAAGCAAAATAAATTTGTAGGTAAGAAATTATTAAGTTTAAAGTTGAGAATGAAAATACTTTTCTAAATTTATAAGACCTTAGAAGTGGATATGATTAATCCTGATTTGATTATGTTTATATGCACATGTGGTAAATATTTAATGGGTTGCATGCATATGTGATAAAACTAGTGCAAAAAAAAAAAAAAAAAAAAAGAAAAAGAAAAAAAATCCTCAAGTGATGTATGTTTTTCTTTCTTTGAAGCAGTTACTACAGGGTGGCTACGCTACCTGGAAAACAGGGAAAACCTGGAAAAGTCAGGGAATTTTAAAATTGAGTGAAAAAGTGAGGGAATTGTAATATTTTATCGAAAATCTGGAAAAGTCTGGGAAATTTAGACAATGTTTGAAGCACTGATGCAGAAAGTCCAATATAAATAATGACAACAACTCTTTTAATAAACTCAAAATACAACATTCAGAGGGATCTGTGGAGATTTGTGCAACCTGATTCAACCATCGACTTGATCAGAAATTTTTTTCCACTCTGAAGTTTAAACTTTTATACAGTTAAAAATAACTCACATTTTATTCAAATTTTTACACTAGGTAATTAATATAGTTTTCTCTCTCTCTCTCTCAAAAATTTTGGTAGAAATCAATTTTCTCATCAAGAAACTGAGTTATCAGACCTTTAAAAAAATACATTTTGTAAACTACCTAGTTTTTCTTTATGGAAATGTTTGTTCCCTTATATCACTTGGCTGAACACTGTTTCAAAGTTTTTCAGAAATTATTTTAAGGTTAGCCATTCCTGCTATTGTTTTAAACAGAATATTTGGGGGGGGGGGGGATGTATGTTTTTGTATTGGTATGATGCTGTTGATTTAAGACTGGAATTTTTTTAAAAAATACGTCTGGAAAGCCTGGAAAAGTCAGAGAATTTCATTTTGCTGTTTCAGTAGCAACCCTGTTACTATCTGCATTAGTGAGAATGAAAAAAAAAAAAAAAAATGAGAGAGAAATTAGTACTAATTCCCCCCCCCCCCCTCATATATGAATAACAAACAGTTTATGACGCTCAAGATTGGCCTCTGAATTGTATAATCAGAACTAGTTTGGAAATTCTGCTGAGTCTGAAGAATTCATGAGTATTTGCATAAAAAATAAAGTAGTTTTTCAGACTGTAATAACAAATTATTTCACATTAAGAAAGCAGAAATTAGCGTTAAAATGCAGATGTATGTTTCGGGCTTGCTTGGAATCCCTTTTTCAATGCAAAATAAATTATGACACCTGATGTCATATACAAAACTCGTGGAAACCTAAAAAAATCTGGGCGGGCTAAGTTTTTGTGCTCTGTCTTTGCCAACCCTAGTCCATTGAGGGTGCATCGCTTTTTGTTGGCAAAAATTCCCTACATGTAATGTTTCATGATTTGCTTTGCTAGTGATAAAATTTAATTTGTCACTAATTTAAAATTAGTGTTTCTTCGATTTTTCATCATATTTTTTTTTTTAGATGAAGAGCCATATATACTTCATGATCCTGAAAATGAAAAGATTTTTGGCTTTAATTTTGGTATAACATTTAAACAGAGTGACAGAACACCTATATTCAAAGTAAGACTTTGCATTTTATTTTTTTAGTTCATGACAGATCTGTAGTTTTTACTTTATTTCAGACTAATCAAACATCAAATTATAAAAAATGCTCAAGATTTTTCTATTTTCAAATAAATTGAGGAAAAAATGTTTTGTTAGTATAATATCTATTTTTTAAAACATATGCAAGGTTACATGTCAATCTAAGGTTGACAAGGTTGTTATCAGGGCTCAAAAAATCTTTAAAATTCTACATGCCCTGCTGGCTGCCAGACATGTTTGTCTAAAAAATACATACCCGAACAAAATTTCTACTTGCCCAGAAGTTGTTCAAAAATTACATGCCCTACCGGTCATATGAGAGTAGAAGATTTATGCCGGATCAGAATTTTTACCTGCCTCAAGGATGTCGGGCAATATAATCTTTGAGCCCTGGTTGTTATATGTCAAACTAAGTCTGAAAAAGTTGGGGAAAAATACAAAAATATTTAGCAGGTCAGGATAGAAATATGTCTATTGATTACTACCAAAAACCTTGCTGAAAAATAAAATTTTATCAGAAATTTCATCTCGTGTAAAACAATAAATAAAAGAATCAATTTATAATAAAATGAGGAAAAAAGCAAGTACCGAAAAATAAAATAAATTAAGAGTTTGTGTACAGAATTACAGAATCAGGCAATCATTTTATTTTAGCTTTCTTTTTAGTAAAAAGTGAATAAGAAAGAAGATAAGAAAAGAAACTCACATGAAAAATTTCCAAAAACAAAAAGATAAATTAAGCACTTTCCCATTTTTTTTCATAATCACATATTCATGTGTTTTACATCATCGTGAAACTAACTAATTTCATGTATCTTCGATAATTTAGGCAGAAAATTTAAGTGCAGCTCAAAACTCGTGATAGTTTTTTACAAGAAGCAAAATTTTGCTACATGGTAGGCATTGTTCTCAACGGGGCAGGGAGGCTTTTTATGTGGTTTTTGTAAAAAGTGAGGGATGCTGGAAGAAATTGCATGAAATGGACAAAATTAAAATGCACCATATGTTTGACACATAATATTCTTGTAGAGACCTGCTAGAAATAACTTTCTATATTATTTACTCATAATGGAATATTTTTAATTAAGCATTTAATTAAAATATAGACTGATTTAATATTATATTAATCAGAATCTAATAAATCTACGAAGAAAATGTTAATTGCCTAAACATAGTGGTGCTAGTAATTTTATTATTGTAAAAGTAACCAAATGAAATTTAACAGAATATAGTGTTGATAATGGAAAAATGGCTTTTTTCATATCCAGTTACATATTCTTCTGCTGCAGTCATCTAATCTACTGCAAGCAGAATGGTGAAAATCCCTGTAAAGATACAGTAACTTAGAAATGATTTCAAATTTTGTCTGTCCTCTTTTTCTTTACATAGCTTTTTCACCGAGTACAGAGTATTTTTTCCAATTTCACAGCAAACTAACTTAAAAATAACCCAATAGCAAGCAAACAGCTGCAAAATGGGTGCTGGCATATAAAATATTGAATTCTAAAACCCTACTTGCTCCTGAAGCATTTTAGGCTACTTTAAATATTTTACAATCTTTAAGTACATTGGGTTGCAAAATTTCGTGGCATTTCTGTTTAATTTCCTTGTTATTTTGCATTTAATATTCTTTATTAACTAACAATGTGATTACAAACACAGTCTATGTGTAAAAAACTTGCCCCTGCACATATTTAGAATAATTAATTTGTTTTAACTGAAAGAAGTCATTTGCTTCCATTTTCTGTTAAATACAATACTAACTTTTTTAATTATGCACATTATGTGTTAATTTAAAAAATTCTCTTTATAGGATTTCATATTCTATATCACACCTGGTGTATATCCTAAACCAGATGTTTTGAAACTTATCATTGAAACGGGTGGTGGAATACCTGTATACAAAAGAGCCCCTACATTAAAGCAGATTGCAAATCTGGAGCAGGTAATTTTTTTTGAAGTACACTATTAGTTTTTACCCTTACAATACATATATTTAAAGCTAATAAATAAGCCACTAATTAAGGGGGGAACACCATATGTATCAAAGATTATTGCATTGTAAGGCCTAAAAATTCAGTGTAGGATTTAGTTCTTATTAAAATTACAAGGTAAAAGTAAGAACTTAAAAGTGAAGTTTGCCATCTTTATCTGCTTCTAAACACTGTTTTTTTATTGTCCATAGCAAGCTTGTCATCTTTTCATAGAATATGTTTCTTTACCACAATGTTTCTATAACAGGCTGCATTGGATCCAAAATGTTTTTGCATGTGTGTTCATGTTCTCACCCGAGTATTGCATATTGGATTTACTATTCCACAAAAGGAAGGACTTTAAATATTCTAGCAACTGGTTATCCACACTGTGAGGGTTGTGCTTTTAAATAAATGATCAGCCAGAATTTTATATGTATTGCTGCCTTCATAACTTGCCTGTTTGAATGAAGTATTTATTTTCCTAAAATTATTAAACCTCATTCTGGCAGTGCAGAGATGGTGAGAAACATAGTTTTGTAAGTCAAGCAATTTATATTTTGTGAAAAATGGTATTTTGCATTGAATTTTTACTCTAGGGTATTTACTAAGAAAAAACTAATGGTGCCATCTGGATAATTTTTTAACTATTCTTTTGATTACTGTGAATAAAGGTAGTGACATCCCATTTTATCGAAAATTGAACTAAATTTTCAAAAAAAAATTATTTACACCAGTATGTTTCTCACGACCTTATATGTTGCCTTTACTTGCAATATGAGAGAGCACCAATCTATTCTAGGATAGATGAATGGAATGCCTTGGATAGCATTTTTCCTGATCAATAATTTTACAGATTGTAGCTTAACCCATTTCCAGCCGAGCATAGAAATTTTATAAAATGTGGTATTATTTTTATTAAAATATGCTTAAATTACATCCATTAAGACACAAAAAAAGTTTCATGCATAAAAAATAATATTTTACTTGAGAAATGAAGTGGTGCGTATATGCCCCATTGGCCGAATCAATGAACAAGAAGTTGAAACTGGAAATGGAATTTTGAGGGCCATGTTAATTGTATTATAATATTATATTTTTAATGAAAACTTTGTACTCGTCATTTGAGGCACAGGTAAATCATATTGTTTTACACACTTTACATTGTCTACGGGCTTTTTCTTCATGTTCACTTAAGGTATGACTGACCATCAGTCCGTATTTCTTTCGGTAGAGTTGCGGATGATGGACGCCCTTTATTAGGATGAGTCATTTGTAGTTTATTTTCATCAGATAGATTGTTCTTGCATTCAGATTTTAATAGGGCAATTGCTATATGAGATCTAGTCTATGAGGGCCTTTTTTGTGTTGGTAGAAATTCTACACAGATTCCATGAATTGACTACAACGCTATCAATGATATTTGTAAATAATGGCCACCAACATTTTTTTTTATCTTGAATGTTTATGCTGTGTCATTGTCATGAAGGTCAACACCTCCCATATGTTCATTGTAATCCGTAATAACGTTCGGTTGGGAAATCATAACATTCTTTCTTTGCGACTTTATCGTTGGGTATTTAAAAGAGGCAAAATAGTCGCATTATTAGAAACAATCGTTACCACAGCATTGGCGTTTTATTTGATTGCACATGTTTATGCGTCTTTGTTGAATGTAAAACCGTAGGAACCACGATGATATTTTTTTTCCATATTTTTGGAGTCATCCAATATACAACCAGATATGCGATTTTTGAGAGCCGTGCCAAATAAAAAAAGAACTTTTTATTTTAAAATGTCAAATAAAGCGTAAGAAGAGAAAATGTTATCAAAATATATTCTGTGCATTCCAGGTTTTGGAACCACGCTAATTCCAAAACAACACTTGTTCCTAATGACATATTTTGTAGATCACTGTTAGTCTCAGCACCTGGAAAGGGTATCCGTCAGATGACCACAAACACCAAAGTTTGAATCCAAACCTTACTGGCTTCCTATTTCTAAACATTTCTGATGATTGCCTGTCAAAATATGGCATAAAATGCAAAATTTGCATAAAAACAGGTTTTCAATTTTTGCTTTTTGTTCATGTTTACGGCCAATGGTGCGTTAACGCACTATTAACTTTAAATAAAAATTTAAAGTGTTTTAATGATATTTATTTTATTTTTATTTTTTTACAGAACCTGTAACTTAAGACCATTATAAAAACATATGAATAAACTCAAATAGATAAGTTATGCATTTTCAAAAAGTAGAATTTGTCAATGATCGTATCGAGTTGAAAAATTAGCGTTTTTTGAAAATTTCTCAACATAAAGAGCTTGATCTAATTAAGTCACTTATATTTTTTATTTGTCGTCAGAACCTTTAAGAATAGTAGAAAAAATAAAATTACTGAAAAATATATGTCACAGTGTCAATAAAAAAATTTCTTGAAATGATGCGTGTACACACCATTGGCCGAAAATGGGTTAAAGGCAGAATAATCAAAACCATTTGTAATGCAAAATATATTCTTAGTAATGAAAATGGCAAGCCTCTAACCACCCCATGTTACTCTTAACCCTCTTGCTGCACATCCCGCGATTTCCACGGGCAATGTAGAAGTTGCAAAATTTGCGCAACCCGCGATTTCCATGGGGATGCATTTTTGCCGTCTATTTAACTGTGCAACCCGCTATTTCCCCGTTCATGGTTTCACTTCGGTTTTTCTGTGATGTTTAATTGTTTATTATGATGTGGGCTAACAGATGGCGTTAGTTGTCCACATATTGCTGCGAAATATACGATAATTTGTTTAGCATTTTACGTGGGCTTTTCATAGCTCAAAGATGTCTGGCAGGAAGCATTTCGCGAGTGATATAACCTATATTTATGACGATATTTCCGACACTGATAGTAGTTCTGACTCTGATTTAGAGTATAGTGAAGATAGTTATAGCAAAACTGATGAAAATTTCTCGGATTCATCTGCGGATAGTGATGAATCTGAAAATTCATTTTGATCATCAATATTGAAAAAATACTCTTTTGCAAAAAAGTTTTGTATATTTTAACCCTAAAATATATGTAGACTTGAAATACGTAATTAAAAAAATACGCAATTTTTGAACCTATTTTGGTAAAAAAATTACGCAGTGAGAGTGTTAAAAGGTTCAGGCATCTTTTCATGAACTTACTTAAAATCACCCTTAAATATATCTTGAACTGCATTATATGCTGCTTTACCTCTATTTGAAATGTAAATTAGTTAAGTATATTGACAATAATTGTAATGAAAAGTGTAAAATCTTAATTTTTATTGCCCTCCTGAGTTTTCCTGAATTTCTTGATCAGAAACCTCCTGCATTTCAATTCTGGACGTTTGGCACATCAGTTTTTGTATATAGGGTGAAATTATTGTTGCATGTTTATTATATTACACAAATGTACTTATTTATTTATTTTTTACTTTTCAGGGGGGCAAGAGATTTGCAATTATTACTTGTGATAATGATTTGCATCTTTGCAAAATGTATCTCAATAAAAAAATAAGTAAGCTTTTAATTCTTTTTTATTATAATGGTATTGCTATATATATGTATATATATTTATTTATATTGCAAATACACATAATCTATTTAAAAGCAGTATTAGTATTATATATCTGTACAATTGTTTAAGTCCAGTATTTTTCCAGTATTTGTGACTTTGCACTTAATGGACATACAGAGTACCAAAGACAAAGCCACTACCTAGATGACGGTTCCAAACTTTTATAGCTCCCGTTGAACATATTTATTTTAAGGTTTGCAAGGAAAAGTCTAGACTTCAACAAAAGTCTTTAACTTCATCAGAAAAACTTGAAAAATAGACTTAAGGTAGATACTATGGCTCTCAAGTACAGATATTTAGAGTTACAAATATACACTGCAAGCAGAAAGAATTTTGAAATGAAGATCTTTAAACGGTTCATAGTTTTTGTAGCATGTTTTTTTGTTGGTAATTTTTGTAAGACACAGGCTAATGTTTTTCAATTCTTTATTATGATTGATGGCAATGCTGGTATTTTATCAGATCTCATAACTTATAAAAAAGGTTTAACTCTATAGAACTTATTTTTATCCAGTATTCTAATACAGTTATCAGCAAAAATTAGTTACAAAGCCTGTAGCTGGCTTGTGAAGATCCTGTTGGTGAATGTAATGGAATATGTCATTAATATTTTTTAAACATTTATAGAGGTTTTATAGCGCATATTTTTTGCTTGAAATATAGTCACTACGAATCAGACCGTTTTTGTAGTGATGCTCAATTTAGTTCAATGCAAATATGTAGCTCTGCTCGAATTGTCTTTCAAAAATCACCTTTGAGAACTAAGTCTGGCAGATTAGACCAATTTTCTGTGTTTGTGAACTTTTTTTACTTTTATTTGCTAGCAGTTTTAAGTATTTATCAGCATTCTGGAAGATACTTTGATGGACCTAGCCTTAAATGCATTCAAAGCAAAGTGACGCATTGTTTGACAAAGTATTTTTTCAGTAAAATTTGAGGTAAAAAAAAATTGCTACTATGTTTTAGTATTTACTCCAAAATTGTAATTACACTAACTAGCTACTTGTGCTGTTAATGGTAAAAGGAAAAAAATGAAAATGAAAAAAAAAAAAAACAGATTTTGTCAGTGACAAAAATTATTTAGTGTTTTGTGGAGCTTGGAGAGAAATCCTTGAGAAGAAAATCAAGGTTTAGCAAAACCTTGATTGTTATGTGATATTGAGAACACCTTTCAGATCAGCAGTGGTTAAAAGATAAATTCAAACAGCAATTATAAAACATGAATAGCTTAGTTTTCATTTAGATCTTGAAACAACTAAGCATAGATTAGCTCTTCAAACTTTATTGACTCACCAAACTTGTATTTTTGGTGAAGCTTATCCAATCCTCAGAGAAAATGTTATTTATAATAATATTTAAAGATATCAATATGTTATACGTATTTTATGATAAAACCATTAAAGAGGAAATTTATTTTTGTTGAAAAATGTTATCATAAAAATTAATGTATATTACTCTCTAGTAGCATCAACTCATGCACAAAATGCCACTTACCTTCCATTTATTTGTTCACTGGGGTGTGTTTGCTTTTTTTGAGAACTGTCAAGGTCTAACTCAGTGACAGATTAAAATAAATGCATAATTAGCCCATTAAATAATTTTTCCTTATTTTTCTCTACTTAAAGTAGATAAATTGGTTTTACATAACAAAAAATCATCAGTACTCTTTTGAGAACTCGATTATGAAAAGTTTTATGAGAGAGAACCACTAGATACTCCCTGATGCTTCCCAATATTATTCCTGCATGTACCAATGGACTGACTAACTGTATTGATGTTATCTGCAATTGCATTTAATGTTATGCATTTCATTTGCTTCTGTATTTTGTTTTTGTTATGACATAAATTTAGAAAGAGTTTTTTTGCATAAATTTAAATATATCGTCTGGTACCATTAGGCATGATTTTATCTGTCGTGCTTTATTTGGTAAATTTAATGCACTTTATAATTTTTAAAAATGGCAGACATTACAGCATATTAGAAATAATAATGCAATTAATAAATTATGATAAAATAATCACTATTTTGGGGTCAGGCATAAAGCTACAATGGTGAGTTCTGCAAATGGGAAACTGTACTGAATCTAAAATTAATGGACCATATCATAATGAATCTAACTTGTAAAGAACTCAAAGTAAAAAAAAAATGGACAATGAGAGAAGAATAGGGAGTTTGGTAGCTTTGGATCGAATTCTGGAACTTTGATAAAGCCTTGTTTGAAGTCATTGTTAATACACGGTTTTGCTGGAGCACAATCACCCCTGCTTCACTCAGTGGCAAAGGCATACTCAGGATTCCCTTGGGGGGGGGGGGAGGCATTGTTAGTCAACCGATGCACAACTAACATCAGGCTGAAAAATATGCACATTTGAAAAAAGAAAAAGGGGGGGGGGGGTGAGTATGTGTAAAAACGTATCTTGCACAAAACTGAAAGAAAATTATAAATAAGGAAAAAAAAAAAAAAAAAACCTAAAAAATCACCCTTTATTTAGTTATATATGCTAAAACACTTTTTTAAAGTAAAATCAATGATCAGAATATTTCTAAACCCAAGCATTATTCTTTGTGAACACTATTTTGCTGCAAAAAATACCTAATTACGCACAATCCCAATGTAAGGCATCAATATTTTCCCATAAAGGTTCTTTTGAAAGTTAACTGGGTGATAGAGAACTTAAAATTGGTGAAATCATTGGACAATGTTGGAAAAACTATTCTTCTTTGGCATGTTTTTACATTTACAGGAAGAGGGAAATGGGTCTAAAATTTAAAACTCTGAAAAACTCTCTCTTTTAAATGTCTGAAATGTTCTAAAATGATTAATGAAAAGGGAAATTTAGACACATTTTGAAAGAGTCATCCCTTTTATATATTAGAATGAAGTAAAATGGAACTTCAGTTACTTTAAAATTTCAAAATTCATGCACTTAAAAAATCTGGCAATTAAATTAGTAACATAAAAAGGACAAACAAGTTTTTCACCATCCATAGTAGTTAAATACTCATGAAGGGGGAATCTGGTTTTCCCAGTACCTCAGTTGCTAAACTTCATGATAGCTAGCCATGTATAACACTCAAATAAGCATTGAAAAAAAAGTTTAAAAGCATTTTCACTTAAAAATGTCACACAAAGAATATATGATTTATAAAAAAAACTAATTAGTTGTTAGAATGAAAAATAATAAAGGGAAAAAGCATTCTCATTCAAAATGTTTGACAAAATAATGGATCACTACCAAATGGCCACATTTTTCGGACTCCTAAATGAACTTTTTATCTTTCTGTGGGTTTTTTTTACATCCTATTGAGGGAAACGCTAGCAAAAAAACATATTTGTCCTGAAGATTCTTATTACTCCTCAAGAAAATAAAAATCTTCCCTATTGCTTCATGGAATATTAATGTCATAACATGGTAAAAGCCTTTTAACAACGTCTGCACCAAACAATGATCGTTGAAAATAATCCCTCCAATTCTCGAATTAATAGTCTGAAAAGGTAATCTGCAAACAAGATACAAAAGAAGTGAAAAGGCTTTTATTACTTGCTATTTTTAACAGCATTCCCCAGAAGTAGTTTATATTTCGATTGGCTTCCTATGATTAAAGGAATATAAGAGAGAGGCAGATATGACGAAAATGCCACACACGTTATGAGCCCACCACCCTCTGAGAAATTTATCTTCTTTCCTCTCGAAACCTAAGCTTTTCTGCGCTGAAGGATGGTTTTACAACACCTTTGTCATTGAATCGTCATCCAGGAGACTGTTTGGTTTTAACTTACTTGCAACATACATTTTCTTTCTGTTAACAAGATAGTGTAGCAGGAAATCTTGCATTCACAAGTAATGCAAGATAACAAACTAAACTTCCCTGATCTGGGGAGGGGCAACTGACCCTTCTTAGATGACTTCTTGTCCTGATCTAGGGAGGGACACTTGGCCCTCCCTGCCCCCCCCCCCTCTGGTTATGCCATTGCTTTCATTTGAACCCCTAAATAAGAACAGATTAGTGTAAAATTTCTCAAATAGCATCTATTGAAAGGAAAATTTAATGTTGGAGAAAGAATTTTATTAAAAATGAGAAGGAAGGCTTTCAGTATGAGAAAAGTTCAGGAGTTCCATGGTGCTAAAAACTCCTAGGTTACTGGATAGTAAAGAAATTAATTTTAATGAATTTAAAATTTAAATTCCATATGTTAAAAATCTTTTACTGTCAGAAAACATATATCAAGCCTATAGCTTTTGCAAGTTAATATGGGATATATTTTGATAAGTGCTGTTGATTATCCTTGGCAAAAGAAAGCAAGTTATTCTAAGCAAATTTAAAAAGAAAATGCTACAGAGGACATTTTTTCTGAGTTAGCAAGGTCCCATTTAGCAGTTATATCATGGGTCAATTTATCAATTACATCATGCCCAACATTGCACATTCGGATGACATATTCCCTGGTTTTCTTATTGAAAGCATTAATTATAAAGTTTTCCATTTCAACATTAATTCTAGTATTTTTATTTTATCATACAGTACCTGATTACTTTTAAATATATTATAAATTTTTTTAGGTGTACAAAATGTTGAATTTATACTGACTGGAAGTGTCCGCCAAGAACTGGACTTCACATCTTTTTCCTACACTTCATGATTTTTTTCAGACATTTACTGATTTATAATTTTGTGTTGAAGTATTATTTTACTGATTTATCATCGAAAAGATATCATTGTATCACATGGTATGAATGGAACACAAATCTGCCTTTATTGTGCAATAATTTATCATTTTGTAAATATTGTATAAAATACAATCAATAAATTTTATTTTCTCCTATTAGCACATCTTTTTCACTTTGCTTTTCTCCATATTTATAATTGTTCTACAAGTGTTGACATTCCTTGGGAACGTAAAAAATGATAGCAGACATTGCACTCTGCTCCTTGATTAACATATATATAAATCTTACTACATAATATATAATGCAGGGTGAAAATCAAACATAAATCTGCAGTTTTTTTGCCTCTTACTTCTATAATCTTTTTTTCTTTCAATGGCGTAGACTGGGATGCTTTCTTTAGTGGCTACTAATACATAAAACTTTGGTAGCCTCTTCGATGAATTTATAAATTTTTCTTTCTGCCTGTGCAGGAAACTCAAGACAGAGATATAAAATGTTTATATCAATGTGATAAAGGCTAAAAAAATGTATTGCATATATTAGAAAAATTTTCAATTGAAGCTTGTATTGAAAAAAAAAAAAAAAAAAAAAAAAAAAAAAAAAAAAAAAAAAAAAAAAAAAAAAAAAAAAAAAAAAAAAAAAAAAAAAAAAAAAAAAAAAAAAAAAAAAAAAAAAAAAAAAAAAAAAAAAAAAAAAAAAAAAAAAAAAAAAAAAAAAAAAAAAAAAAAAAAAAAAAAAAAAAAAAAAAAAAAAAAAAAAAAAAAAAAAAAAAAAAAAAAAAAAAAAAAAAAAAAAAAAAAAAAAAAAAAAAAAAAAAAAAAAAAAAAAAAAAAAAAAAAAAAAAAAAAAAAAAAAAAAAAAAAAAAAAAAAAAAAAAAAAAAAAAAAAAAAAAAAAAAAAAAAAAAAAAAAAAAAAAAAAAAAAAAAAAAAAAAAAAAAAAAAAAAAAAAAAAAAAAAAAAAAAAAAAAAAAAAAAAAAAAAAAAAAAAAAAAAAAAAAAAAAAAAAAAAAAAAAAAAAAAAATCTGTGGAAAACACATAAAGAGTTTAATTTACTCTTGTCAAGTATAAAGAATAAATCACTGATGTGATATCTGATCTGCAATTTTTCCCGCGCAAACAAGTGAAAGTGACGCTTCCTTCTCGCCAGACGGACGCCGAGTGCTGAGAAAAGAGAAACATCGCCAATATACTTTGGCAGCATTAGTTATCGCCAATGCACTAGGCATTTTGTGGTAACCATCCGAAAATGCCTAGTGAACTCTAACGCCTCTCGAAATACGGGAAAGTTTTGGAAAGTGGTTACAGTTAAAGAAAGGGGTTTACCTTATTTAGCTCTTCATCGCTGTATTTCTACTCCTGAAGCTTTAGAGAATTTTTTTTTTTTTTCCATAAATACCTGTTCTATTCTTAGCAAAACGGAAAGAGCATTTTAATCAAAATCAAGCCTCGGAAAAGTCTGCTGTTTTGACCATTCGGAACGACGTGCCTGCATTAAGCCCACACTTTATCTCAGAAATTTCGACCTAGATCCTTCCACAACATATGAAGGATGCGATGCGTCTGAAATACTTAGGAAACAGAAAGAGGCGGAGCTTTAGTGTTCCTTCTTTCTTATTGGACCCTATTTATTTATTTATACGCCCATTTAAAAGAGAAACAAAGCTGACAGTTGCTTCTCTTGATGCTTATATTTGTTTTCAAACAAATCTAAAAATTTTCGAGCAGAGCAGATGCATTAGGCAAAATTTGTAGCAGTAGATAGGGAATTTTAAGTCTAATATAGTTATAAATTTCAGGTTAAGAGTTCGTTCCCATTCTTTTTTTCTTTTATAAACCACTCGAATTTCAAGTACGTACATAGTTCATATCTAATATTCACTCTCACTACGTTGTTTTCTGTAAATTACGGAAATTTGTATTGAGTATCTGAATATTTATGATTTTGTATTTGATTGTTACTCTTTTTTTGCGTTAGGAGCTGTACCAACTTGCATTCATTATTGAACTATGTAGATAGTGAAAATTTTGTAATCATGAATACTCGTTATCAAGTTTTTGAATTCGTAAGTATGTATTTAAATTGTCTAAATGTGGCCATTAGGCAATCTGGATATAGACAAAATTGTGGAACATTGATTTCATTAAATCTTGTACCGATTTTTAAAAATGATGTTTGATAACATTGAATGTAAAACTACCAATAGTCATACCCAAAGGATGGATTTTAGTTGTTAAACTGCTCCCATAATCAATAAATAAATACATTAAATACGACCAGATTATGTACCTTTAAGTTTACACTAGAATTACAGTGGATACAATGTTCATTCTTTTTAATAATTCTCGCCTTAAACATTTTCTTGCAATATATCATTCCCGTCTTCCCTTCCCTTCTCTTTGTAGCAGGGTTGGAAAAAAACCGGTTTTTTTTCAAAAAAACCCAAAAACCGGGTTTTTTTGGTTTAAACCAGGTTTTTTGGTTTAAACTAATGCAGCACTTTTAAAGCTTAAAGAAATTATTTAAAAGATTAGTTATTGTGTGTTATTGTTCTATTTGTCACTATTTAAAATAAATAGTTAATGTTTCTTTAAAATATCAATTAATTTTAATTAATTTCTTGTCGATATAGTAAAAAGAATCAACTTTATGTAATAAAAAGCCAAAAATTCTGTATAACAATGATAGCTAATTTCTAATACTTTAAAAGTGAATGTTGATTAATGAAATTGGGAATAAATAAATGATTATTCATTATTAAAACTTCAGTTTTAACTATAGGGATGTAACAAATAGTGATTTGGCCAAAATATTAAAATTTCTAGAAAATCGTTGTAATAGAAAGAACTTGTCAAATTTAAAAGCATTCACAAAGTCAAACACCCATTCCACACATTAATCTGTTCTTGTTTGTTAATAATCTAAAACTATCTAAAATTAATGTATTTTCTGTATTGTTTTGAATGCAATAAAACTGAGAATTTCACCCACAAGTGGAATGGAAATGACAAGTTTTAATGTAAGCATTAGCATTAATGTACTAGTTATTTAATTCAAATTAAAGAAATACTATTGCTTAGTGAACTTTTACCTTGCTCAAAATAGTTTTATGAAAATATGTTAAAAGTTATAGAAGTTAATATTTTTATTTTATGGGGATTTTTTACATATCTGTTCTTAAAAGTTTTTTTAAAATTTAATGCATTGAACTGGAATATACTTTTATTTTCAAAAACACCAATAACTTATACTATCTTAATATTCATGATACATTCTAGGCTTTTCACTCTCTTACCCGATATTCACAATAAATCAGTCTAACCAAACAAAGTCGGACTTCCACTTTGTTAAAAATGAGATAATAAAAATGCTAGCTTTTGGGAACGAATGTTAAGTATAAAATACAATATTATAACTTTAAAATCTGTTTTTGTTCAATCAAACCAAAAACAAAGGGTTAAAAAAGTAGTATTTTTTAAGTAACTGTATACTATTATATTTTTATAACTATTATTTTTATTTATTAAAACTATGTACTAATGCGCGCTTTTGCAATACCTATAACACAATTTTAAATGTTTAAAATCTACTACTTTCTTTAAGTTTTACATTTCTACCGTAGCAGAACTATTCTGCCAAACAAAAAGTCCATCAATATTTGGCCAGGCCGAATTTGACCTTAGCGAATATCTCGGCTTGGTGATGAAATGACTATTCGGCCAGGCCGAATATTCGTTACATCCCTAGTTTTAACTTGCATTTTAATATTCATTCAAGCTGGAATTATCAGGAACATAACATTTCTCCATGTGTTTCTTCATTCGCAGAACCTTGGCCTTCAATTTCTTTATTGCATAGTTTGCAAACCGCTGTTGTACCTTTCCTCTTATCTGATTTTATTTCAGTAACATTAATCCAAATTTCATGTTTTTTCCTTCCTGACCCAGACATTTTTATAATTTAATCTTTGTGAATTTAGCTATTTGCATGGGTGAAAGTAAGAGGATTTCAAAGGACCAAAGTTAAAATAAATTTCCGTAACTCCAAAAACATTCATTTTCTAGAAATTTTGTTTGCATTGCATATATAAATTAATTATCTCCCCAAACCCCCGATAATAGATTAATATTAGCAATAACAATATTTAATAATTAAGGTGGGACCTCAAGTCGAACATTTTAAAAATCATTCCTCAAGTATTTTAACAAATTACTAAATATACTATAATTAGCAACATCATAACATATTAAGCTTTTAAATGAAGAAATCGGAAAAACATTTACAGCACATTTAAATCTGTATTAAAATACTTTAGTTCTAAGTATTCTGTCCTTTTCCATCTAACAATTTACAAAAACAAAAAAGAGACGGAAATCCGCCTATAGACCGAATACTTTACCCATGGCTATTTGATTCAGAACATAGAATGGATGGAAATTGTTTGAAAATAATACTACATGTTCCTGTAGAATTGAGATGTTTCATGAGAGTAGAAGTTCATAAATAAAAAGGTTTTATTTAAAATACCAAAACTATTATAAAATATTCAAAAAATTAATGTGGTTTTTTTTGAAAAAACCATGTGGTTTTTTTAAAAAAAGCATTTGGTTTAAACCTTGGTTTAAACCATGGTTTAAACCAAATGGTTTAAACCGTGCCAACCCTGCTTTGTAGCCCATCAATGTCGCAAATTTACCAGAGTGAAGCCCGGAACTCCTATCTTTTTGGAACTAGTAAAGAAAGCCATGCTTTTCAATTAAAGAAAAAAAAAACATTAAGGGGCAAACCAAAGATATCCCAATATGCATTTTTAAGACTTCAATTCCAAATATTTCTGGGGGAGACCCCTAGACCCCCTCCTCCCATCATCAAAGATCATATAAAATTGTGTTTAAATGTTTTATTTTTTAAAAATTTCCCAGGGAGAGTATGATCTATCATGTGTTAATACTTAAAAACAAAATTGAGGGGCCACAAAACTCATACACCCTCCCAGTTTTTTGATTCCACAATGGCCATGGCCTTTGTGAATCAATTATATGTTTGCTTTGTTAAGAATTACAAAACGGAAAATAGTGAAATCTGCCTTTCTTGTAAGTTAAGCATAAATTTAGTGCTCTCTCGGATTTGGGGTGTCAAAAAAATATTTACCCTAGTTACCATGTTATTATTGTGGAATACCTGTAGAAAGTGAAATGAACAACTTTTTGAAAAGCTTTTTTATTTTTAATGATACATTGCAAAATTAATGTCATTGACTGTTTAATTGACATTGTCTTTGTTTTGTGCAGTCAGTTGAAGGTCGTCAAGTGCAAGAAGTCGTATCATCCATCTTTCATACTTTGCTCTTTCATAGAACTCTTGGGAAGGTAAGAAACTAAAACAAAAAGTTAAATTTTCCTCTTTTTTGGCGAAATTTTAAATCATTTTTTACTATGTTTAATATTTTAATGAATTATTTCTTATTACTTCACTTAATGTGAAATGTGTGAAAGATTTTAATTAATTAAGCATTCTTCAAATCATCTAAATGAACAAAATGTTTTGATTAACAAAAAAAAATATGCCTTATCCAAGTAAAATTTTGACATTAATACAGATTTTAAAGGCATGCTTATTTGTATCTTTGCATCATTGCATTTGTATCATTGTTCAATTAAGCTTAAAATATTAGTTCCTTTTATCATATTAAAACTGAAGTTAAAGGGTAATATTGTTGCTTATCAGCTTCAGAATATTTGGTGACCAGCTGCTGAAAGTAAGTTGTGCATCCCTGGTGCATTAAGATGAATAATTGGCAGCATAATTAATCACATCAAGTTTTGTGAGTTAGAGAACAATGAAGTAATTAAGATTTCTGTAGATAGGTTTGTCATTTCATTTTTTCCTAGTGAGGGGGGAGGCAATGATTTTAACATTTTTGTTATGTCATTGAAGTGTAGTCTTAAATAAATGTCTTATATATCAGGGAACTTGCCTGACAAAATCATTTGTTAATCTCTATTTTGGTATTGAAGTTAATAAAACCCAAATTTTAGAATTTACTTGCATTATTACTTTTTTAGTGATTTTCATCTCTTCATCTGCCCTTGTGTTTAAAAACATTATTCAAGTAGCAGAAATTTCAATTCAGGTTTCTTTGCTTTATGTCATGAGTAATTGATTTTTTAGATGCATTGCTAAAAGTATTGTATATTTATTTTACCAAAAATGTGTTATGCAAATGGTTGTGGAATTTTTGTACAGTCAGTATCAGCTATATGGTCACCTCTGGGGTCCAGAAAAATATGACCTTATAAGCAGGGTGACCATATATGCGGAACAATAAAAAAGTACAGTTAATATGGCAGAAATATATTTTTGGAATCAGAACTTAAACAATTAAACTTAATAAGACATTTTAAATGTTAAAGCAATAAGAAATGTACACACCTATACATATTTTAGAGAACTTTAATTCTTTACCTTATCATTTACCTTACATTTCAGAAAAATATTCTGTTAAGCAGGACTGCCGTTGTTTCTTGCCTGTTAACACAATTTAAGTCCCTAAGAGCCTTTACACTTTCATTTAATGCAACAGAGTTTGCAAAAAAACACCTTAGGGTCATTGATAGCTTTAAGCACGTCGGATGTTGATACTGACTTTTTACCACATTCGGTATCATCTTCATCGTCGCTTCCTTCAGCATTTATGTTTGTTTGAAACAATACCTTCTATGCTGCTTCGCTATTACTAAGCATATCTCCATCTATCTGAGCATAGAGATTTTCATCTGGCATCGCATAGCTTCGTTTTCATAAGTTTTCTGCCAACTCAGCTAAGAGAAGATCTTCATCCTCTAATGATTCTTAAGATTCTGGAGAACTGTGAAACCCATCGTGTGTAAACCAATTGTCAATAGTTTTTTGCGAAACCATGTTCCAACTTCGGTCAATGTAGAACAACGCATTTAGCACTGAAACTTGAAATTTTCCTTTTCTGTCAATGGCTGAGATCATGTCTTGCAAAAGAAGCTTTGGATAGCTTGATTTGAAACTTTGGATTATTTCTTGACCCAGAGGTTGTAACACACACGTGCTGTTTGGAGGCAAGAAAAAGAGTTCAATTGATTTCAAACCTTCAACAGGGCAGTGAGCAGTACAGTTATCTACAATATTGCTACTTTCCTGTTTTGCTTCGAAAAATGTAGGTCTCACCTCCTGAGCGTTTTTCCCAGATCGCCTGAGTCATCCACACTCTGGAATTGGCATCGTACACAAGAGGCAAAGATTTACAATTTTTCATGCATCTTGGTTTTAGAAATTTTCCAATCACTACAGGCACCATTTTTTCTGAACCATCCACGTTTGCCGATAACAGAACAGTTAAGCGTTTACTCTTTTTTCCGGCCACACATTTCCCCCATTGAAACAGAGAGTTCTGTCTGGTAAGATCCGATAAAGAAGTCTGCATTCATCAACGTTGAACTCGTTGGCCGGTTCATATCCTTCGTGGATATCTTTCAACACCTCATCTTTCCATTCTTTCAAAGAGCTGTTGTCAAAATCGGCACCTTCACCACACAATTTCATAAAGGATGGATTATTTCTCGAATTAAATCGCTGTAGCCAGCCATTATTAGCAACAAATTTTGACTCGCCAAGTTCTTTAGCAATTTCCAGTGATTTTTCTTTCAGGATATTCCAGGCCTTTTGAGATTGTGCATATTGAATCCATGTCAGAAGAGCCCTCTCCACATTTTCACAAGGAGACATGCGCTGTTGTTTCCTTTCTTGGTCGCTAATTAGATCACCTGAAAAGCTGTGTTTGGTTTTTGCTAAAACATTATTTAAAGTTGTCCATGGCAAAAGCAGCAATTAAAAGTTTAGATTTGTTAAACTTTTCAACCAGTTCTTTTTTCTCCCCAATTTTTAATTTTTTTTTTGGAAGCCACATGGAAGCGTGAATTCGCTACTGGACCAGTAATCCAAATAAAACAAATCTTTCTTTAGAGGGTGGGACGAGTAGGGCAACATCGACGATGAATGCAAAAGAAAACAGAGGGTAGGGAAACAAAGGAAAGGAGTGAGTTCCAGTTCTCTGTGGGGGTCGAAAGGGAGTCTGGTCATTTTCATTTGCTTCCTGTCTCAAGAAGTGTTTATTTTTTTAAAGAAAACAAAAATGCCACCCTAAGGAAAAGTGACCATACAAGCGATAACTCCAAAAATTATGTGGGGATATAACCGGTGTATTCTTAGCGCATGATCCCTACTAAGTTAAACGGGACTTTAGAAACTGACCATATAAACGAGGTGACTATGTAGACGGAACTGACTGTATATATTTTTTATTAATTAGAATGCAATTACTCATATTATAATTTTGTATATATTAGCTCTTAAAGTGTTATTTTATATAGCTTCAAATTGAGATTGATTTCAATTATTTACTATAATTTTAGTGCCATTTCAAAAATGAAGGGAATAACTACACTGTTAGCACTATGAACTTTGAGGACGTTTCATGTGACTTTGTTGATTTCACTTACGTTAGTATGAATTTCACTACTATTCTTCACAATATTTCTGGTGGACTTTTGTGTGTTGTGTTTAAGTTTACTGTAAGATTCCTAATGTTGTCGATAACATGCATAGTTTGTGTAAAATTGTGAATTATACTTTGTGTGCAGTGAATTTAACAAAAATTAAAGGGAAATCAAATTGAAACTGAATAAATTAGTAAATAAGAATATGAAAATAAAGGAACAAAGATACTAACTGATGAAATGCCGCAAGTTCGCATTTTTTATTTTATCTGAAATGTGTTTCTATAACTTTGTTTTTAACTAGTGGTACCCATGCCTGCACGGCTATGCCCGTATTAAAAATTGAAAAGACCAGTCGGTTTGGTATTAAGTATAAAGCTATAACTCTTTTATGTGTAAATTATGTTATATTTGACATTCCATGTCAACTGGACCAATTTTTTAAATCATCCCCACTCGACCATCTCACCAATTTTAATAAAATTTTGCACAAAGCTTCTGGTAGGAGTAAAACTAAGTTAGCCAAATTTTTAGACCTTGAAAGTAAAAACTCATGTAGCAAGGGGCGCCTCAGTTTAGGAACCAAAATGGCTTTCATTGACGAACGAATCAAGTAACCATGTTTGGATGTACCTGGACAGCCACATAATAAATGCATAACCCCAACATTTCTTTTGCTCAGACAACTTTTTGTACTTAATCTAATAGCAAAGTTTTGAAAGACCACCAAGAAAGTTCTTTTCTATTGAGTTCAGTCAATGTTGGCTGAAAATTCAATTTGACATTTTTTTTTTTTAACTTTATGCTACTCTAACTCGTCAGTAACTGAAATTATACACTTGTAATTTTGTATATATCTAAGTCAACTACTTGTCGACATATTCTGAAAATTTCAAATATTTCATTACGTTAGGTTTTGATTTATAGTTACCTAAACATGCAGTGGTTTTCAAAAATGGCCAAATCTGATCAATTATAAACCATCATATCTAAGGGGGAACTTAATGAATTTTCTTCATTCAACTTTCATTAGATAGAGGAAAGCTTTCTCTACCAAATTTGCAATTTTTAAGAAGGTTTTTTCGTAAGCTGGAGGAAAAATGGTTCAAATTTGAGTTAAAAAAACCATATTGATATGTGCGCATTTTTAGCCTCAATTTAGCTTTTTTGTCGAGTTTTATTTGATTTAAAGGGAAAGAAACTTGCGTTGGGTCCTGCAGGGCTCGCGCATACTTGCATTTGACACATAATCAATAATATTTCAAAAGATTGACTCTCATTTTTGGAAGATGAGAGTCAAATTTTGACTGGTGAAATTTCGACCAAAAGACAATCTAATACTGAAAAATTCATTTGTATTTTTGTCCAATATGCTTTATATTGTGAATTATTAATAAAGAACTAGAAATATTGTAAAATGAAAGCAGATGCAAAAAGATTCATGCGCGATTGCAGCAAAACGCTCTTACTGTTCCTAACAGGCGGCATCAAAGAAACGTAAAAAAATAAGCTAAAAGTAAAAAAATTTCAGCCTTTCATCCGAGCTCAGGTAGGAAAATAACATATGTGCTAATTCACTGGAGGAAAAAAAAAATAGTAATTATAAGTGGGAATAACAAAAATCGCTATTAAGAATAACATTCCTTTAAAAACTCCCTGTGCAGTATGGAAAATGATCCCGTAAAATACATTTCAAAATAAGGAAATCAAAGTAAAGCTATCGATCGCCTGTGAGCCGCATTAAATAAATTTTAATTTGTTTTAAAAAAAGAATAATCAAATTGCAAATAAATAAATTAAAAATCGGCTGGCTCTTCAAAATGCTGAAATCCGCAAGAGATAAATTTTATTTCGTTAAAAAAAAAAAACAAAAAAACCGAAGGCAGTTGGCATGGTAACAATTCAAATAAAATAAAAAGCAAGTGCTTTAAAAATTTAAGTTAATTGCCATGAAAAAATAAATTCGATCTGCAGACTTATAACTTCTTTTCTAGTTAATTTAGACACTCGAATTTTAGCACATAGAGCAAAACTCTTCCTGGGGTAGTTTTTTATGCACTTTTCAACGGTATCAAGTTTGAAACAATGCAATAATTTCTTCCTATAGAAAAGAGCCCTTTTATGTAATTTTAGGCTAAAAATTGTAATAAAAAAGAACTAATTCGAATTTCAGAAAAACTCTCTGAGGTGCACACCCCCTGTTCCAAACTAATTTCATGAAAATCTGCCAAACGGTCTTGGCCCTACGCCGGATACAGATAGACAGATACACAAACATACTTGCTGCTTTATTATTAGTAGAGATAGCTGACAGTTTATACCTCAAATGATGTCACACACTGTATGTTTTTCTTTTCCTTTTTTAACACAATGTGTGCAGGTACATTTCGTGCAGGAAATGGTGCCAAGGGTTTTGCACGCAAATTTAGTGATTCAGTTAAATCTCAATAAATTGAAAATTATTTAATTTTTTAACCTAAACGTTTCATATTTTATATTGAAATATATAATATAATGATTGTTGTAAACAAAAAATAAAACTTTTAGTGGATAAATCTATAATAGTACAGTAAAAATGAAAAATCAAATAGAAATATAGTTTTAATTTTTTTAAATTACATTCTTTACAATCAATCATTCTTACATTATAAAAAATACAGGGTTGGCACGGTTTAAACCATTTGGTTTAAACCATGGTTTAAACCAAGGTTTAAACCAAATGGTTTTTTTTAAAAAACCACATGGTTTTTTTTCAAAAAAACCACATTATTTTTTTGAATATTTTATAATAGTTTTGGTATTTTAAATAAAACCTTTTTATTTATGAACTTCTACACTCATGAAACATCTCAATTCTACAAGAACATGTAGTATTATTTTCAAACAATTTCCATCCATTCTATGTTCGGAATCAAATAGCCATGGGTAAAGTATTCGGTCTATAGACGGATTTCCGTCTCTTTTTTGTTTTTGTAAATTGTTAGATGGAAAAGGACAGAATACTGAGAACTAAAGTATTTTAATACAGATTTAAATGTGCTGTAAATGTTTTTCCGATTTCTTCATTTAAAAGCTTAATATGTTATGATGTTGCTAATTATAGTAAATTTAGTAATTTGTTAAAATACTTGAGGAATGATTTTTAAAATATTCGACTTGAGTTCCCACCTTAATTATTAAATATTGTTATTGCTAATATTAATCTATTATCGGGGGTTTGGGGAGATAATTAATTTATATATGCAATGCAAACAAAATTTCTAGAAAATGCATGTTTGGAGTTACGGAAATTTAACTTCTGTCCTTTGAAATCCTCTTACTTTCACCCATGCAAATATCTAAATTCACAAAGATTAAATTACAAAAATGTCTGGGTCAGGCAGGAAAAAACATGAAATTTGGATTAATTTTACTGAAATAAAATCAGATAAGAGGGGAAAAGGGACAACAGCAGTTTGCAAAGTATGCAATAAAGAAATTGAAGGCCAAGGTTCTGCGAATGAAGAAACACATGGAGAAATGTTATGTTCCTGATAATTCCAGCTTGAATGAATATTAAAATGCAAGTTAAAACTAGGGATGTAACGAATATTCGGCCTGGCCGAATAGTCATTTCATCACCAAGCCGAGATATTCGCCAAGGTCAAATTCGTCCTGGCCAAATATTGATGGACTTTTTGTTTGGCAGAATAGTTCTGCTACGGTAGAAATGTAAAACTTAAAGAAAGTAGTAGATTTTAAACATTTAAAATTGTGTTATAGGTATTGCAAAAGCATGCATTAGTACATAGATTTTTAAAAAATAAAAATAATAGTTATAAAAATATAATCGTATATAGTTATTTAAAAAATACTACTTTTTTAACCCTTTGTTTTTGGTTTGATTGAACAAAAACAGATTTTAAAGTTATAATATTGTATTTTATACTTAACATTCGTTCCCAAAAGCTAGCATTTTTATTATGTCATTTTTAACAGAGTGGAAGTCCGACGTTGTTTGGTTAGACTGATTTATTGTGAATATCGGGTAAGAGAGTGTGAAAAAGCCTAGAATGTATCATGAATATTAAGATAGTATAAGTTATTGGTGCTTTTGAAAATAAAAGTATATTCCAGTTCAATGCGTTGAATTTTAAAAAAACTTAAGAACAGGTATGTAAAAATTCCACATAAAATAACAATATTAACTTCTATAACTTTTAACATATTTTCATAAAACTATTTTGAGCAAGGTAAAAGTTCACTAAGCAATAGTATTTCTTTAATTTGAATTAAATAACTAGTCCAGTAATGATAATGCTTACATTAAAACCTGTCATTTCTATTCCACTTGTGGGTGAAATTCTCAGTTTTATTGCATTCAAAACAATACAGAAAATACATTAATTTTAGATAGTTTTAGATTATTAACAAACAAGAACAGATTAGTGTGTAGAATGGGTGTTTGACTTTGTGAATGCTTTTAAATTTGACAAATTCTTTCTATTACAACGATTTTCTAGAAATTTTAATATTATGTATTTGGCCAAATCACTATTTGTTACATCCCTATATTTAAAACTGAAGTTTTAATAATGAATAATCATTTATTTATTCCCAATTTCATTAATCAACATTCACTTTTAAAATATTACAAATTAGCTATCATTGTTATACATAATTTTTGGCTTGGTATTACATAAAATTGATTCTTTTTACTATATTGACAAGAAATTAATTAAAATTAATTGATATTTTAAAGAAACATTAACTATTTATTTTAAATAGTGACAAATAGAACAATAACACACAATAACTAATCTTTTAAATAATTTCTTTAAGCTTTAAAAGTGCTGCATAAATTTAAACCAAAAAACCTGGTTTAAACCCAAAAAACCTGGTTTTTGGGTTTTTTTGAAAAAAAACTGGTTTTTTTCCAACCCTGTAAAAAAATGAAAATAGCAATCATAAAACTATTTAGCGTTATGGGCTGTCTGCTTTTGGGGTTTTTTGTATATCACTGCAAAGGTGTTTTGACTTGCTCTGTTTCATTTCATTTTGTACAAAGAATAGCAAAAAATGTGTTTACCAGCCCACTACTTTTTTCTCTAAAAGCAATACAAAGAAACTATGCAGTTACACTAACCCATTATAGTACGTGTCCCACGTTCAAGTATCAATCATCAGAAAACATACTAGTACGTGTCCCGCACACAAAGTGTTAATTTAACTTTATTTTGAAATATACCTGAAGAAAATTGTTGATTTGTGTTGAATTGCCATCAGAAAATCTCAACAAAAATTCAACTTTCATGATTTTATCCAGGGTTGGCAAGTTTTTGCCATAGGCGGAAAAAAACCATGGAAAAAACCTGGTAAAAACCGCCCTGGCAAAAATAGGTTTTTGCCACCCAAAGTGGCAAAAATAGGATTCACTGTGTCCATTTAATTTCTTTTCAACCAAAAAGTAAACCCAAAACATCAGATAAAAGAAATTTTAGTTAAAAATCAATGTTATTCATACTTAATTTGAGTACTAAGTTAAATAAGTGTAATATATGCATTATAATATTAGAAATATACAAATTTTATGGCAAATAAATAAATAGCAAATTAAATGAACTGTTAATTTTGTCTTTTCATAATTATTAATGATATCCACACAAGAATTGCACAGAATAGGATTGCGCAGTCTGTAAATTGTAAATGGTCACAAATGTAGTCAGATTGATGTACGATATCTGAGTTAGACGACCCTCTATCGATTAAAGAAAAAATCTTCAAAATCGATTCATCATCTCGGCTAGATACAGTTTCTACTGCTGACCAATTTCAAAGTGGGATGCAATACTTGGGGGACAATGTACTTTCATTGATAACTGATGCATGACCTAGGCTCATTTGACAATGGATAGCATTGGCGAATTTCAGTATTTGAATAGTTAAAAGATACAGAAAAATAAATTACTGAAAGTGATGAAAGTAACTGTTTGTTCTTTTTTCTAAAAGCAAAAAGGAGAAAATAAATCTAGTTGCCTTATAAGACTTAACAGAAAAGTTTTTTTAATATATAATTTTGAGTTAATTTTAACTAATTCTTTATTTGTCACTTAACCTCTTCATTCTAAGCGTATCCAATTGGGTACATTTTAAAATACTGTTTATTAACCACTGTTTGTGCAATTTGAAAGCTAAAACACCCAATTTTTTTTGAAATTAATCAACAGATAGTTTACTTCGTTTTAAACATGTGAAATTGGGCATTAATTATTAATTAAACTTGAAAAAAAAATTGCGTCAAAATTGTTTGTGCTTAGTTCTGGGGTCTGAAGAGGTTAAGACTTTTTCATTAAATATTTGTTTTAATTATAATATTTATTAATTAGCAAAATAAAAATATTAAAAAATGCACAAAAATTAAATTAATTATTTAGGACTTTATAACCCTTATTAAATTGTAGACCTTAGTACATATTATTTAAGAACAATAAGTATTTGCTATTTTTGCCGGTTTTTTCCATTTTTGCCCTGGTTTTTCCCAGTTTTTGCCACTGTCCTGGCAAAAATACCAACCCTGATTTTATCATTCATTGTATTCTTTTAGAACTTGAGTGATTGTAATGTGGAACTATATTTTAACCTTTGCTCTGTAAAAATTTAAACCTAGTGTTAATTAATTATGAGATAATGATTTGCCATGAAAAATTAGAACAAGTGATAGAAAAAAGTTTGTTTTTATAAAAATCTTTAAAGGCCAATATCAAACTATTTTGCAACATTGTTCCATAAAGAGCCTTTAGCGCATTCCACTTGAGTACCATTATTTAGTCTGAGAATTTGTCTGCTCACTCATAGTGTATTTCTCAGACTGAATAATGGTAAATGTCTTGGACTAAATAATGGTACTCATAGTGCATCCCACATGAATATACCATTATTTAGTCAGAATTAGTCTGTTCACAATTTTCTCCCATATATTCTCAAGCATTTGTGTGGTAACAGTCGCTGTTTCTGCAATGATATGATTTTTTAATCTGCATGTAGACCAAAATGTAAGTTTACTCAAGACGGGTTCAAATCTTATGCAATTGGTTTCTGTGTCCAATAAATGTGCTAAGTGAATTCCTAAGGTTTCAACTTTTCTGGCATTTTTCCAATGTCACATATTTAACCTGCATGAGGCTTTAATTCTTTCAAGTCACAAACATCTATTTATAGCATGACTTGCTCGACTTCCCACAGAACTACCTACTATGACTCTGTAAATGCTTGCCTACATTTAGAGAGAAATTATGAGCAGACTGAATGTTGTCCATGTGAAAACGCACTAATGGTATTTCATGTTATAAAGAGTTGCAAAACTAAAGGAAATTTGATAATGGCAAAGTAAAATGCAAATTTTTTTTTCCTATTTCTCTGATTCTTTTACAGCAACTCCTTATCCAGTGATACTAATTTTTACAAACAACAGAGAAAATAAGGTATAGCTTGGCTAAACCATATTTAAAAAACAATTATGCATTTTTTGACATTTCCTTGGTTTTCATTTTTTTTTCATTGCTGTACTGGCCTAGTTTGCTAATGCTACACAATTAGTTTTCCAATTTTTTGCAAAATATGTAAACATTAAATAAAAAATGCATACAGAAAATGAAAGATGAAATAATTAATACACGCTTTGTATTTTTTTATATATTTTTACTTGAAACAAAAAGTCACTGTTAAAGAAAATGTTGTCCGTTGAACTTAAAATAATTTAAAAATGAATTCAATGATTCAAAACTTCAGTGTAGATGATGTTTTTTGTAACATCTCTCCTCTGTGCGACTGTTTGACTACAGACTAATGTGTGTTTGTCATTGACCGATTTAAATCATCCGCATTTTGTATTTTACTTCGAAATCTTTTTAAATAGTCTAAATAACTTCCTTTAGCAGGGGGGGGGGGGGGGGGGGGATAAAAATCACAAATCCTTCACTTTGCATTTCATCAGCTAATTTTTTAATCTTCCTATTTCCAATAGATAGCAGCATAGTTTTGTAGCTTTTGAGGGCCCCTTTCTTCTCTATATTAATTACTACAATAAATCAGGTATTTAATATTATGGAGATAGTGAGTAAATAGATAACTGCTGTTTTAGTGCCCCTTTTTCCCACTTTTAATGATTCCTCCCTGAATGGGTGATTCAGCTACTGTTCACCATAAGTTTTCTTCCCCCTCTTTAATATTTAAGTTAATGCATTTGTAACACATAGTACATAATAGATAAGTTTTATTTTTCGTCAATCCTTCTCAATATGAACTTTAACTATGTAAAATTTTAGACTCTTACATGTGTGCAGTGTGTTTAAATTTTTTTTTTCTTCATGTTTTAATGTAAATAATTTCTAACAACAAATTGCGTTTTAGGTTCGCTGTGCTTCAGAAGAACTGGATGATTACGTGTCTCGAGAAATTAATTTGTTTTGTACTGCTTTAAGAAGTCAGGATGGACCTTACAGTGGTCAAGTAAATATGTTTTTTCTTTTTCAAATTTATATGCTATTAATATGTATGAGGATTATAAGTTATATTAGTATTAAGGTGTTTCATTTTAACAAATTTAATGCATAAGAGAAGGAAAAAAATATGTCATCCAAGTAGCATTTAGTTATTATAAATTATACATAATTGTTGAATTTGTTAAAGCTACTTAAATATTTTCCTTATGATGAAGCAATAAGTATTTAAAATAACATTGAAGAAAATAAGGAGTGGGCCACTAAATTTGTTAACTAAAATAAGTTGGGATGGAAGGAGATGTTGCTAATCTCGGGGAGGAAAAAGAAAAAACTTTTAACCTGACACTTTTGCTGTATTTTAAAGTCAATAGTTTCTTTTTTATTGTGGTTTAAAAAAAATTTCTTATCTGTGCACGCCAGAACTTAGTATTAAAAAAACTTCATTTAAAAATCCAACTTAAAAATTTCTTCTGAGAAATAGAGACTGCTGAACAAGTTTTTTTGTGTCCAATGATGTATATTATACTTAATAAAGCTTTTAGTTAGCTCTTCCCACACACAAGCAAGACAAGTCAAGCCTGGGTTTCCAATCCACAAGTTCTGTCATTATGTAAGACTCTCTGTCCTCCTGATGATGACAATACATTTTTTGTTTTTAATGCAATTATATACTACTATATCCAAGCCAATTGTATCAATCTTGAAAATGCCACCCAGAAGGGTGGATCCACCTTTTAGTTTTGGCGGGTATCATTAAGACTTAATAATTTGAATGAAATGAGAAAACATAAGAAAACTGAACACCATATAAGAAATTCAGATATAAAAGAAACTTGAAAGCATAAATGTGGTTGCTAATAAAATGCCAGCAATGGTCTAGAGACAAATGTAAAGGAGAGACAAGGGAGGTACAATGTAGGGAAGATTCATAAACAATAACATAGGAAGGTTGAGAGGGGAACATTTGATAAAAGAGATAATGAATGTGGCATGAAGAATTAAAGCTAAAAGATATTAGTCATTTTAGTCCTTGGTAGAGTGAGGCAGAGATACGTTGTTCTGTAGGTCAAGGCCTGCCTAATACTATAGTACCGTACAAGATCTGAAATCTTTTTCAGTCTCGAGACTTGTTTCGTAACGTTTCGATTTGGCAAATGTTCCAAATGAATATGTTTTTGCAGTATATTTGAGAAACTTTTCTTCAATGACATTCTATTATCAATAAAAACTGACTAATTGTCCATTTTGTTTGCTGTTGCTATAAAAAAAATATTTTTGATGAGCTTTTACAGAATTTTTTTTGTTCAAATTGCCTTTGCTTTCAGATATAGGGGGAAATTAATGGTCGCCACATGGCAATTAAAGTAGTAAAAGTGGAGATTAAAAAATGCATCATCGATCACTATTCCTGCACAGTCACCTTTTAGCATATTCTACTGTAATCATTTTTTTTTTCTTTTCATGCCGCTGGGAATGAATTTTTATCAATCTTTTTTGCCATGATTTTTTTCCCTGGAAAGATGTCAAAAATTTCATGTCAAATTTCAACTTTCAATCTTTCAGCATCCTGTATGTGTTTAAATCATGTTAAAAGTTTGAAACAATTTTAGCCTGTGCTAATTCAAATCTGAATATTTCTTGTTTTATTTTAATAAATTATTTATTTTCTAAACAATTTTAGCGTTAGTTTTCAATTCTTATTGGCAATTTTAAAAAGTGACAACTAAAAAAACTGAGTCAACCAGCCACGGCTAACCAAATTTCCCAGTTTTCACCTATGCTTTCAGAGATTTTAGCTGTAATTTCATATTAAATGCAATATTACACTTAAGAGAAATGTCATGCAAAATTTTTATAAAGTGAAATACTGTTTTAAAATATATTAGTAGTCATTTAAGATAATTAATCAACAGAATAATTTATATTTAGTCTGTCCTTTAAAAAAATTAAATTACTTGTAACTATATTGATATAAAATATCCTATATGCATAAAACCTTGTTTTATATAATACACATTTTTATAATACACCATACTAATATTTCATATTTTTAGATATCTTTGGAATTTTATCAAAAGAAAAAGACTCGATGGCCGTTTCATCCAGAATGCTCTCCTTGGGAAGTATGGACCTTGAAAATTAATGTAATATGTTTGCCAAATGAACATGGTAAGTTTTACATGTTTTGGTCTTTCGTCTATATATTGTGCATTTTTGTAGCAACTAGCTGTACCCAGCCATGCGTTGCTGTGGCTAAGTCTGGTTCGATGGAAAAGCAAGAAAAAGCACATATTTCTAATATGTTTCATTTGACAATGCTTGTTGTTTCATTGTCTGAAAATTTTTTTTTTTTTTTTTTTATTTCAAATGGCACATTAAAAGATAATTGGAAATCAAACGATAACAATAAATCTATAAATGATAGCGAGCAGTCCAGTATCGCTCCCAGATTGATGTCCGAGGAAGGGCGGGGCAACGAAACAGGTGAGACATGTCCATCTCTTCGAGAAGGTCACACAAGGTGCAAAAAGGCTCAGTGACCACCTTGATGCGATATAGATGTTTGTTTAGGCAGTCATGGCCAGATAAAAGACGAAACATGGCAACAGATTTCATTCTAGGCCATTGAGGGACATCTAGAATTTGGTTTAGCCACGGTTTATTGGAATTACGATGTGTAAGTTCCTCGAGGAAAGAGTCCTTAAAGATGTTCTTTACTAGACATTTAATATTTTTAAAAGGAAGTCTGGGATTTGATGTCTGTAAAACAGAGGCCCCTTTTCGTGCCAAGAAATCAGCCGCCTCGTTTCCCTGGATTCCACAGTGGGCCGGAATCCATTGAAGAACTACTCTTTTATTTTTACTGGCAAGGCAGTTGAGCAGATTTAGGCAATTATCGATAGTTAAAGTTCGATAGTGACTGGGTGCATTGATTGCCTGTATTGCTGCCCTTGAGTCAGTCAGCAACACAACTTTTGAAAAAGAGTCTAGCCGTGGCTGTAGCTGTAGCAGGGCCTGGTGAATGGCCGTGATCTCACCATCAAAAGCCGATCCGTAGATACCGATGGGAGCGTAAAGGCAAAAAAGTTCACAGTAAACGCCAGCACCGGCGTTGACACAACCGCTCACTCTGGAACCGTCAGTATATACTCTCAACCAGTCCTTCTCGGGGTAAAAGGAATCTATTGTTTCGAGGGCTAGTGCTCTCAAAACTTCTTCACTGGTATCCGCTTTTGAGATGTCCTTGATAAGCTTAAGGCTGGTAAAAAATCCCTTAACCTCAATAGGGTTAATGGGAGGAGGGAATTGTTCGACTTCGAAATTCAAGTCTAATTTAAATACCATTTCAGCAACTCCCTGCAGGAATCCATTTTGTGTTTTCAAATTTCTCTCAGAAACGGGGAGAGTATGGCTCCACAGGGACAGACACCCAGGAGTTCTGAGTATTCTCTCCCAAAGGAGAATGGCTCTTTCCTGAACGATCATCTTGAAAGGTCTGTTGTCTGTGCTGAGCAGCATACAGTCAATGGGTGTTGTCTTCACAGCCCCCATAATCAAACGTAAAGCCTGATTTTGAAAAGTCTCAAAGAGGTTATCTGAAAATATAGATTGTCTGGTTTACCCATTCTAGAACACGCAATATATAATTGTACAGATGAGAAGATCTAAACTGCTCAACTTGATTGATTGGTCTTGAGCTTTATCTTTTTTCAGAATGCTTGCGGGCAATTTTTTTTTTTTGTTCCACTGTCTGAAGATTTTGATATTGTCTGACTCAGCATAGAAAAATTCCAACGTAAGCCTTATCCAAACAGAAGAAACACAAACACAAAAATTCTAAATTAAAAAAGTGCGGTTCAAAATAAATAATCTGTGTTTTAAAGTTCCCTTAATCGTTAAGTTCAAAAATATTTAAAAAATACTTCAATACAAACAGAAGAAACACAAAATTTTAACATTAGAATGAAAATAGCTAAATGAAACTGTTAACATTCAAAATAAGTAATCTTTGTTTTAAAGTTCCATTTAATCTTTGAGTGCAAAAATAACTTCAATACAAACAGAAAAAAATTATTAAATCAAAATGAAAATAACTGTACTCCGCCAATAGTTGCAGTTGCTCATTCTCCTTAATAAAACATTAAAAAACGAAATAATTAAATCAAAATTGAAATAAATTAAAAAGGATATGTAAAAACACATGTTCTAATAAAATTGCAAAGCAATCAGTGAAGTAGTTACGGAGATTTGAGGTTATGAACCAAGGCTGAACTTGTTTGTAGTCGTAAACTGAATCAAGTTCAGCGTTGTATGAACAAACGAACACTTACATTTTTATTGATATAGCTTATATTACCCGGAGTTGAGGAAACTGCTAATTATTATTTTTGGATCAAGGTAAGCCTTAAGAAATCGAACTAAAAAGCTTATAACTGGCGTTCTTATTGACTTACGAATTTCGAACAAATTCCATCTTGTGTAGAAAAATCAACGCTTTAAATCGATATATTATATTATTATGTGCAAGGTTTTTTCCACTCCCATATTGGGGAATTTATGAAAATTTGCAAAAAATTCGAATAAAAAAAAAAGAACTACCTGTCGGATTTTTTTCTAACGGGTCTATAAACCTTCCTCTTGAATCACTCTGTCAATTGATGAAAACCGCATTAAATAAAGTACTTTTGGAGATTTGAAGTTACGAACAAACGAGCATTTACATTTTTATTTACATAGATATGCTAACTGTATAGCTTTTCTCATCTGTATTTTCATCTTGTTAAAACATTTCTTTCCAAATTTAGCCTATGTAATTTTATGGGGAGGTTAAAGGAGCTCTTAAATATAAGCAAGTCACTTTTCGTCAGTTTAAAAAGACTGGTAGTTTTGTTGATCGAATTTGTATACTAAAGCTACATGTCATTTTAAGTATTTATGATTAAGAAAATGCAATTAGAAAAAGACTTGCAGGAGACATTAGAATCAGTCTGTGTTTTTTTTTTGCATATGTTAATTGAGGGAGAGCTGGTAATAGCTTTTAGCAGACTCACTAGTAGGCAAGAATAGGAACTTAATTGATAATATTCTAATTGACTTTTTTCCAGTGTTTTTAACAGAAACTGTAACTCAACAGTTGATTCAAGCAAGAGGCAAGCTAACCTTCACCTTGACGATTTTTTGTTTTTTTTAGAGACTATGAGACTACGGTTTTATTTTGTATGAAGATAAAATTAAAACAACTAAGGCTACATATCATTTTTAAGGTTTTAATATTATTCTTTATGCTATTGATTATTGAAGTTGTAAGTTCATGGCTTAAAAGAATAAAAATAAATAAAAAAGCTGAAAGGCAGTATTTTTGATTTTTTTTTTCCTCATGCTCATGTGAATTTATGAGTTCAGCTTTCCCAAAGTTGAACCAAATTAGAAACAACAAATTTTGCATTTCTATGACAAGGATACCATGGCATTAGATAATAAAAAGTGCATAGATGTTGTTTGCATTGACTTTGAGAAAGTGTTCGATAAAGTACCGCATGAAGCTCTTCTTAGCAAACTTACTTATATTGGTATTGGTGGAAAAACTTTAATTTGGGTTAAAAATTGGCTGACTGGGAGGAAACAGAGTGTAGTAGTGAAGGGCAATTGTTCTTAGTGTTTTGAGTGGTGTTCCACAAGGTTCAGTTTTAGGGCCAATATTATTTATTATTTTTATTAATGATATTACTCGGAGTATTTCTGGGAACATCAAAATTTTTGCTGATGATGTCAAAATCATGGGAATCGTAGGCACAGAGGAACAAGTCAATCAGTTTCAAGAGGATTTAAATCATATTTCTAGGTGGGCAATTAAGTAAGTTATGTCTTTTAATGTTGGGAAATGTCAAGTGCTTCATTTTGGTCATGGGAATTACCTATTATTTACAAGGTTTCATCATGGGAAGCAGAAACAGTTGTTGATCTAGGAGTATTGATTTGTTGTGACTTCAAGTCCAGTCAGCAGTGTAGCATAGTAAGTAACAAAGCTAACATGATGCTTGGGTTTATCAAAAAGGCTATTTCGAACAGGTCTAAGGAAGTTGTATTGCCATTATACAGAAGTTTGGTAAGACCTCATTTGGAAGTATGCTGCACAATTTTGGTCTCCGTACCTATAAAAAGGATATTACCTTATTGGAAAGGGTTCAGACGAGGGCTACTTATGAGGTTAGGCTTAAAAGGCTCAATATGTAGTCTTGAGCAAAGGAGAGTTTGAGGGGGCATGATTCAGTTGTTTAAATTCATTAAAATGGGAAATGTTGATGGGCCACAGCTATGTGCTGAAAGTAGAACCAGAGGTCATTGATAATAATTTAACTTTGTGCAAGTAAACTGTAATAGAAATATAATTTCACGTTAATTTAAAGTCTCATTAAATTAATGCTCATTTGTGCTTTAAATTAACGTGAAATTATATTTCTATTCCAGAGGTCATTGTTTGAAACTTTTCAAATCTCAGGCTAATCTTGAAATTAGGAAAAATTACTACTTCAATAGGGTTGTAGGCAGTTGGAATAGTTAACCGGAAGCGACTGTGAATTGCAGTGGCGTAATAACTTTTAATAAAGCTCTTGATGTTCATTGGGGGCTGCTAAATTGACTAGGACCAGCCTAGCTGGGCCTTGAGCCTGTTGCTGGTCGTCACTTTTGTATTTGAAAAGCTTTTTTTTTATTTTTATGACAGCATCTGGGATTTTTCCAGAAGAAATATTTTTTAAAATTTTTTCTTAAAGTTAATTGCAAGCCAGTAATTTTTTGAGTAGTGATTTAATTAAACTAGTCTTTAGCTCATTCTTTTTTATTTTCTCCATCCTTACAAATGTTTCTATTTGAGGAAAACTTTCTGAAGAATTCCTAGAGAAACAAAAGCACCCTTTCCCCCAATGGTTGTGTATGCTAAATTATTGATTTTCCAACTATTTTATAGAAAGACAAGTCTATCGAGAAAAAATGGGAGATGTACTTGCTGAAAAGGTTTTTGATATTGTATCTGCTATGAACAAATATGATTTTGTTCCAAAAATACCAGGCCAAGCTGACATTGATTTGTATTTTGACACATCTTATACTGATGTCCAGCCATATTTATTCAAGGTAAATACTAAGCAATAGCATTTTTTATCTTGTGATATTAAAATATTTTATTTTTTTATTGAGTTATATTGTCAATTACTATGTTTGTTAATTTGATATTAACAGATAAAAATTTTTTTCATTTTTATGAACAAGGTATCACATAAGAAAAGTGAGCTTTACAAAAGAAACAATTTTTATTCAAAGTTCATAACCTTATTATTATTGTAATAAGATAAATGTTTTTGATTTATAATCTAAAATTTTTTTCTCTCATGTTCCTTTCTATATAAAATTTCGACTTATGTTTTTTTTTTTCTTTTTTACTCATAAAATATTTAAATTCTTTTTTGAACTTCATTATTCAGTGAAATGAGGGCATTTTTCTTGTAGCTCTACAAAAACATTAAATTAGGAAGATGAGTAAAAGTTGGTACACTTTCTAGTACATTATAATTTCAAGCACCTTTCTTTCATAATTCTTTAAGACTTAATTAAGTTTTTTGTGTTTCAGGCAAAATCTATAACATGTGGAAATAATTAGGAATTGGAAAATCATTAATTTTGAAAGTATGAGAGATTATGATAAGATACGAGAGGGAAGGGAGTGTAACTGTCAATCTGCTTGTGTGTCCCCTCTAATAACTTTTAATGCAATCATCTAATTTTCGGAAAAATGGGAAAGAAAGAAGGAAAAATAAAAACATGGAAGATTGTCTTACTAGATCTCAACCCTATGTTTCTTTTTTTTTTTTTTTCAGTTTTGAACAGTTCTAGAAAATTAAATGTTAGACTCTAAAGTCATGTCCAAATTTGCACAATCATGCCATGCTATGATTAAACCCATGCATTGTCAACACATGCACTCAGTCGCCTAGGGAGTGGTTTGAAGCATTTGTGTCAGAAAAAACTTATCATTTTCATACAACATGATCACAAAAAATATTTTTAAGGCTTTTTTTTCTAAAAGTTCAGAAATATTAAAGATCTATGGATGAAATTCATAGATTTTTATTTAAAAAAAGAAATAATGCTGGAAATAGAATTCTTGCACCAAAAAACTAGAAAAGACTGCATCGAATTTAAATGTTTTTTAGTTCAGAATTTAAATGTACTTTTAGTTTAGTTTTTCTTTTTACATGAAGTGGGGGGGGGGGGGGGGAGATAAATTTGAACTTCTTCATAAACATATCATTGGTGGGCTAATTATGAGCTTCAATGCTTAAAATTCCTAAGATTTAAAGTGTTTTCCTAAACATTTATAGTAAACTTCTTGTTATTGAAAAATAGGAACAAATAACACTGTGCAACAAATTTGAACTTTTGTCTTTGTCCTTTAGATGAAACTATATGATTTTATATAAACAAAAAGTGCTTGATTCAAATATCCAAACCAAAATGGTCCATCACGTACCATTTTTGCTGGAGACCCGCTTCTCATATTTATAGAATTTGGCTATAGAAAAATGTAACTGAGGCTTACTTATTGAAAACACAAACACTAAAATAATTTTTTTTGGCCGTTTCATCTTGTAGGCATCTGTTGGTGTGCCCTGATAACAGATTAGCAATATTCAATTCGTATACTTCTATTCTATCGACCGCTGAAACGCTTTTCAAACACAGAAATGTCCTGATGAAACCTTTCCCCATGCTCATCATTAATTACGCCAAGGTTTTTAGAAAAGAAGTCCATATGAGTGTCCAAAACATGTAGTTTTAATGAAATATAGCAAATATAACATAAAAGCATTTTATCATGTCACCAACAAGATTTTCGTAGTTTTCAGCTTTCTCATTTTCAAGGAAACGTAAGCACACTGATTTAAAGGCCTGCCAGGCGGATTTTTTGGCTTCTGACTTTGCTCTCATATTCTTTATCATGAAAGAACTTCCCTAAGTTGTGGGCCAATAAAAATCCTTTCTTTTTCTTTTGCCTCACTAAAATTTTTGAATTTGTTCCTGAGATGCAAGAAAGCCAATTCTTCTCTGTATAGAGCTTTTACAAATATTTCGATAAAGCAAGTTTAATGTGCAATCAGGGAAAAAAGGCACATTGTAAATTTACAAGGGGCTCATTTGATATGTTTTGCCACTCATAATTTTGAAATTTCTTTTGTGTTTGCAGAATATGCTACAGGAATGAAAAAGGAAAAGTACTTAGATGCAGTAGCACTGATAAACAAGCGCCACTTTGCTGAATTGTGCTCATGTCCTAATGCTTGAAATAGGACATTCAAATCACAGCAGCATACTATTTTTATCTTTCTCCGCAAAATAGTCTGCAAAATGCCTTTGTCGTCTTGTAATAGGCTCGAATTTTGAGAAGTAGATAAAGCTTTTCTTGCCAAAACTGACGCTAAAGTAACCCAAGTTCATTAAAAAGGTCTCTAGAATGGCCTTGATCTCACTGTCAATGAAAAAGATATAATTTATAATAAATTAAGTTGATAAATTACGTAAATATGCACATTTATCCAAAAAATACGTGAAAAGATAAAATTTAGAATTTTGGGAAAATGGTATGTCATAGGCAAAAAATAATTGCAGATTCGTAATTTTCAGCCAAACATACATAAGAAACAGACATTTTCATCCAAAGGACATTTTTCGTGTTGCACAGTGGATGCAAATGATTATTTTTATCTCAAACGATCAAGTCTTTTACTCTGGTCTTTAGTTTTATTATTGTTATATTTTGTTTTGTTTGGCATGGATAAAAGAATAAAAATGATTTGTTTCTCATGAAATGATTTTCTGCTTCTAAGTCGTAGTTAGTTTTTAAGTTTCAGTAAAAAGCATTATGCTTTCTTCTTCTTTTTAAAACTGTTTATACATTCGATTTTAATGTTTCATAATGACAACATTTATGGGGCATTTAGATTCAATATTTTACTTCTTGTGCAGTTATTCGTACATGTACTAAAACAGTACTTCAGTATTAAAAGTTTTCCTACTATATATCTATTGGAATAATTTGTTGAAACAAAAAAGACTGAGAAGGAATTTGATATTTTTGACTATAACCAGTAGTATTCTTTTTAAAATTTTATCACACTACATTTTTAAATCTTTAGCAAATGCTTCAAGATGAAACTGATGCTGTTGCAAAAATTTTAAAGCAAACCACAGGCATGTCCATATTTTACTTTAAAATTTTATAATATTTTATAACATCTTGCTGCATAAAATTAATTTTAACAAGTTTCAATTATTGAATGACTCACGAATACTTAGTTCTTTCATATTAAAAATTATTTCCACTTACAAAAACTTAAAGATATCAAAAATATGCTTGATTGTGTAAGTAATTGTGTCCATTAATTAAAATGGCCTAAATTGAAGAGATCACAAAACAAGGAAATATACTCATTTAGTTTTGGGTAAAGTTATTTCTCATTATAACTAGCATTTGAGTTCATTCAAATAATGCATTTACATTGTTGTTCTTTTTGAATATTTACAAATTACTTATTCATTGCACATTATGGTTTATTTATGCAGATATCTCATGAAACATCTGGACCAACAAATCCATCTGTTGGAACTGCAGTTCGTAGATTAATTAAAGATACTCTTGCTCTTTAGAAGTTGCAGTTATATTTACATCAAGCTCTCCTGTGATTAATGACAGTTATTTATCACTTAATTAGTACATATACTATTTTCTATTGTTTTTTTTTTTTTTTCAAACTCTTGTGGCAGAACTAGTGAAACCTTGTATGCTTCATAATACTTAGTATTAAGCTTCTGCAAAAAGTTTCACATGTTTTTGTTACATTTTATTTGTGATTAAAAACATAATCAGAAATAGTCCAGGATTTTTTCCTCTTCTATTATGTACTAGTAGCAATATCTCAATCAAGCAATATAAATCAATGTTAAATGCTGTTATTCTTTGCAACGTACAAAAGCTCACTATCATGTTTTTAAATTTAATTATGCATTTCTTTTTATAATCGTTATTCTTTGTTTATCATAGTTAATATACAGGGTGATCCAAATTGCACAGGGGTTTAGAGCTCTCTGTAGAGAAAACCATCTGGCAAATTTTGTACACATGCCCTCCTGGTGTGCAATGGATCACTGGGAGATTTGCTGCTTTATGTAGGAGGCTCAAACCACTAGGATGGGTCCAAAGAAATACAATACCAATTAATTTCCATGCCCTTGCCAGGATTCGAACAAGGCACCCAAGGTGTGGGACAATGTCACTGGGCAACAATTAAATCTTTTACCTCCTAATAGAAGCATTGTTGTTTCCTTGATTTAACAGCTTAATGAGTAATGTATGCTGTATTAAAGTCAATTGCATGACGGACTCCTCACTTGGTGAAAAAATGCTTCAGAACTTTTTATGTAAGCAGAAGAAATTGCACATATTAATAAAAATGTAAGTTGCCTGCTTCAAAATACTGTTTGTACCTTTAGCAATCAAAATATGAACTAAATTTTTTTGTTTTTAGGAATCAAATTTGCATATTCAGGCAAGTATGTGTGCAAAATTTGGGAAAAAACAACCAAATAGCTTTTTCTACTGAGAGATCCAAACAGCTGTAAATTTGGATCATCCTATATATGATGCTTTAGCTTAATATTACTTATGTGTCCTAGAAGTTTATTTTGTTTGCTCTTCATTTAGGAAACATGATCTTGTATTAGAAAGAAATCAGAAAAAAAAAAAATAAAATAAAATTAACACGAGAACTAGATTAAAAAAGATATCTATTATAAGTTGCTTTAACCAAGTATTATGAAGTGTGAATTGATTGTAAGAAAAATTTTGTGATCGCAAGATAGCTTTGTATTTTAAATAGAATCATACGAGTAACAACGTTTTAATAATTTTAACATCATATATTCAATTTAAAAATTTTGTTTAATAATATTTAAATTCTTTTATTTTTTAATGTTTAAAAGCTAAGGTAAATGAAAGTTTGTGCTACTTTACATACAATGGTTTTCCATGAAATTTTTATCCAGTATAAAAATAAAAATTTGATTATGATTAGCATTAGCACTTTGAATAAATAAGTCATTAAAAATATGGATTTAATGAGAACATTTTAAATTCCATAAAAATGACATTCAAATTTTTGTTAAATCAAAATTTTATATTGAAAATTTTAAAAGTTACTGTATATATTATATTTTCTTTAACTAATGTTGCCCGGAGAAAAACATCCCTCTCATTTGCTTGTTTTAATCACTGAAGACACATAAGCAATGATAGGACAATGCTAAAACCATTTTACTATTTTTCAATTAGAGCATTAAAGATTACAATTTTATAGTCAAGTATAATTGCACCTAACCCTTTAGTTATGATGCAGTATTTTTTACACTAGTCTCTTTTTACATGATAAATTATAACTATAAAAATACTCATGAAGGAAGTCCAGACTAAATGTATACGATTTGTTTCCGCTCATAACAAACCCATGTGAAATGCATACTCCGCCTAAATGGAAAACATATGTATAGCTACCAATACTTTGAAACATTCAAAAGTTTTTAAAAATTAAATAATTTTAAATATTCTTCTCCTTTAGTTGAGTAAGAACAAATTGACATTGTATTCATCTTTCAATGTTTTGATAAGATATAGGAAATTCTAAATCATCAAATTTTAATTACAAGTTATTTAGTACAATTCATATTGAATGATGTGAAATTTAAAAATATTTTTTAGAAATAATATTTGATATCTGCTCTTGAGCCACATGTTGGAGAACCTACGTTTTTCTTTATACATAATTTTTAAAAGTTTTTTCTTCAGAGAAAAGGGGGGTCTCCAAACTTTTATTATGGACCACGCCAAGTCCTCCACTAAGTCAAAGGAAAAATATAGTTAGCACATCTTGAAATGACTGTCACTTACTCTTAAGTTTTTAGAACAAATCTTGATAATTACAGTTAAAATGTTCAATTACATTATGATTGTGAATGATTATGTTTGGTAAATGATTTGTACATTTTACTATAGTTCAAATTTTCCACACAATCAAATTAAATTGTGGCAACTAGAATGGTGGTGTTAACAGGCTGTAGGTTGAAGGCCCATGCTGTAGAATATCGTTAGCTGAGTGGAACTGTTCTTCCTGACCTCGTGAACAAGTGTTGGATGTTATCTATTATGGATTTTTTGTCACATTGCTCATTCAGAGCTTTACTTTCTGAAATTCATGAAAATCTTCTAAAATGGAAAAAGAGGTCATGTGTTTGTGATAACACAATGACAGGTACTATATAGAGCTTGAAGTATGAGAATATTTACAGAAAACCCGTTATTATGAGTTATATTTCATGTGAAGAACTTTTTATTAAAAGTTATGTAAACTTTAAAAAAATGTACATATTATCTTTTGCTAATTGTTTTATCAATTTTGCTAATTATAGAATTGTGTAACGTTTAATTAAATGATGTATCATAGTAATGATTAAACTTTGTGCAAAGTAATAGAAATAAAATTTCACGTTAAATTAAAGCACAAATGAGCATTAAAACGCAGACATATGTTTCGGGATTGCTTGGAATCCCTTTTTCAATGCGACAGGGAGCTTCTAGATGCAAAACATCCAAATGAAGCAGACAGAACAACAAAAACAAAGCTTATATAGCCTAAGAATTAACTGTAAACCAATGAGAATAAAGGCAGTGTGAAGTGGAAGTAGAAGTAGTAGGAAAGGCACCAATAAGAGAGCAACAAACGAATGCAGTTGGAAGTACAGAAAGTAAAAAGGAATATCAATAAAAAGAAAGCAAAAAACACAACAGCGTGCATAAAAAATGTGAAAATACATGAAAATTGCAAAAAAATAAAATAAAATACAAAGAATAAAATGGAAATAAAATAAGTACAGAAAATACCAAAACAAAAAGCAAAACAAAGTACACATGCAAAAGAGGGGGAGGGGGGGGGAGAGAGGAGAAAAAAAAAACTAACAAGAAAACCAAGAAAGAACAACAAATTAAAGGAACTTATGCCAGACCTGTGAAAAATAAGGAGTTGAGGAAGAATCATTAACCAAATTTTTTCCCCCTCTCTCCCCCCCCCTCCCCCTCTTTTGCATGTGTACTTTGTTTTGCTTTTTGTTTTGGTATTTTCTGTACTTATTTTATTTCCATTTTATTCTTTGTATTTTATTTTATTTTTTTGCAATTTTCATGTATTTTCACATTTTTATGCACGCTGTTGTCTTTTTTGCTTTCTTTTTATTGATACTCCTTTTTACTTTCTGTACTTCCAACTGCATTCGTTTGTTGCTCTCTTTTTGGTGCCTTTCCTACTACTTCTACTTCCACTTCACACTGCCTTTATTCTCATTGGTTTACAGTTAATTCTTAGGCTATATAAGCTTTGTTTTTGTTGTTCTGTCTGCTTCATTTGGATGTTTTGCATCTAGAAGCTCCCTGTCGCATTGAAAAAGGGATTCCAAGCAATCCCGAAACATATGTCTGCGTTTTAATGCTCATTTGTGCTTTAATTTAACGTGAAATTTTATTTCGATGTATCATAGGTTCAATAAAAGGTATATCCATGATTTGTGAATAGAGTTCTGATTAATGGTAATTATCTCAAGTAAATTTTTTTTTTTAAATTAAATTTTTTTATTGGGATACAAAATCCTAAATTTAGTATCAGTAACAATACAGCAATATGTTTTAAAATTTTACTTAGAAGTAGTTAAATATGCTTTCTGATTTGTTTGTAATCCCATCTCTGATAAAATAAAATTCTTATTTTTTTAAAAATAAAATAATTCATTTTTAACTATTACAAACACATAAGCTGAAAGTTTTCATTCACCGAAACACTTCCATATTTCAAAAAATACTGTAGTAATTTTTAGTGGTTTTTCATTTTTTTCAAGGTAGATATGTGAATATTTGTTATACAAAATTGGTAAAAAGTCAACTAAAAATATTTCAGTCTCACTCATAACACTATTCATAGGGCAGTTTTGTAACCCGCTTATCTCTGTATTCTGGTTTTTTACTGAGGAAAATATAAATCTAGTTGTCTCCTGTTCTGAAGTGGGTTTTTTGCAAGAATTTGGTGTTTCTACCCAGCATACCGTTCGGGCAGCACCCTCGATTATTTCCCCATTAGTTTGACAATTCTCATGTTTCATATTGTGAACATAACTTCGTTCGTATAGTATGCGCAGCTCATGGATAATAAATGAAATAACTTAAAATCATACGGAAATAAGAAGTTTTTTACTTGTAACTTTGTATATGTTTCTCCTTCAATTTTATGTATATCATTTCTATTTGTAATGAAGATGAAAAATCCTATTATCTTGTACATTTCCGTATAAGTTAATACTAACATTGACAAAGGTAGAAGATTATTGATGCTTATAATTTTTCAATCATTTCATTTCATCAAAGTAATTTCTTGTCTCGAAACTTATAATTAATTTGTCCTACTTATCATAGTGAAATTCATTTGTCAACTTCATCCTAATTTGTCAAAGTTCATGGTTTTAAAATGTGCTTGAAGTTCAAGAGTGAGGAAAAAAAATGCATAAGGATTCATTTAAAAACATCATTTTTCATTTAATGAAATGATATAAATATAGATATGATTTTGTTGGTTGTGCCTTAAAAGGATTTTCTTACACAACCAACTGGTATTTACAAATAAAACTTAAGTAACCGATGGCAAGAAATTTTATAAAAGTTGCTGTTAAGGAATCTTTTGATTGTGATGTTTAAAAATACATGTTTAATCAAAAACCAATTTTAAAATGGTATAGTACAGTAAAACCTGTAAAGGTGACCACTTTTGTAAGCTGACCACCTGTCTAAATTGACCAATTTTGCTAGAAACGGAATGAGCCCTATATTATATAATGTAGAGAAACCTTGGTAACTTGACCACCTAAGTTGACCGCCTGTCTATGTTGACCATTTATGTATGACAAATTTGGGTGTAAGTGTTATAAAAACCCCTTGTAAGTTGACCGCCTAATTATTACTATATTTATTTGTTTATCTATTTTTGGAAAGATAAAAAAAAACTAAAATAGCTTCTCTAGGATAATTTTTATGCTATAATGTTAGATCAGTATTTATCTGGATGAATGAAACATCAATATAAAGTTTGCCTAAACCTCTTTGTAAGTTAACTAAATGGGACGACTATGAGCACTCTTTTATTCTTTAAATAAATTTCTTTTTTTTTTTTTTGATCTGATATAGCCATTTTGAAAAATATATCTTTTTAGGAAATCTTTACCATCATATAAGTAACTGACATAATTAAATGATATTTATCTTAATTTTAACTAAGTACTTTGCTTTTGAAGTTGTATAGAATACATTGCAAGTCATTCGGGTTAAATATATCTAATGATATTTCAGATAATTGTGAAAAAATAAAACTAATGACTATTTTAAAGTAATGTTAATACATGAAGCTATATTTTACTTAGTTACAAATGAATAAATGCATAGTGTAAGAAGTCCACCTGTCTTAAGTTGACCACTAAAGTGCTGCACTGCAAGTGGTCAACTTACACAGGTTTCACTCTCTCTCTCTCTCTCTTTATATATATATATATTATACACACCAGTGCTCGAAAAATCTTACATGCCCAGAAGTTGTTTTATTGCACATTAATAAAAACTTTTGAGTTTGTCATATAGTTTTAATCAGACAAAAAATTAAATTAACAGCTTTATATCCAAATCAAGAATTAATGTTAATCTAAATTCTAAACCATTAAAAGTTCACATTACAAACAAAATTTTACATAATGAGTCTTCACAAGTCCAAATTTACAAAATTTAAATTGGATTACCAATTTTATTGTTGACATGCATGTCTGCAACATGTCATTTGAGCTCCGGTAAGAATGCAGTGATTTTTCAATAAAATATGAAATATTAAAGTTTTGGAAAGAAATATTTGATCATAAATTATGTGCCTTGCCAGGTATGAAAGGGTAGAAGATTGATGCTGGATTAAATTTTTTACATGCCCCAGGCTTGTCGGGCAATATAATTTTAAAAGGCAGAGCTGTCATGTCCCCCGACATTTAAACCATCCTTTATCATTGCCATTTAAAGGTGATTCCTTATTTACCATTGTAAATAAAGCCAGCCAGAGCACAAAAATATTCTAGCCAAAAAGCTCCCATTACCCCCACCAGGACACACCAACAGATAAAGCTCTATTGTGATAGGCCTGGTGGACACCTTTTTCATGCTTTCAACCTAGGACACTATATAGCTTGATTTCAAAATCGGGTGCAATCAATTGCCTTGACTGGCTTTGAATTCTTTCTCTTGACATGGCTCAATCGGCTAGGAACTGTTCAGTTCAATGCTTCTATTCCATTTTCAGAAGTCTAGATATGCATGTGTAACTTCTTTTATAGTGCTATCAACTTTTGTATTTCAAAATCTTTGCCCTCCTCCCCCCGTCCCTGAAAATAAATATTTTGCAGTGTATTCAGGCTTAAGACATTGTTTTATTGTGAAATGCATTCCTCCCCTTCCAAATCTAATTTTTTCTAAAGACCTCTCCCCCTTCACAATACCATGTTGATAACTTAGTTTTTAAGCTCCTTCTTTCTCGAAACACAGTTATACTGTAGGGGGAAGAAAAGTTTCGAGTAATTGATAAAGTTAAAAATAATGCAACAAAAGCGAGTACTATTTCGTAATTATGGTTCCACGGCATAGTTTCACTATACCGCGGTTATGTTAACGCAGGTGCCAAACATGTCCCCCAATCCCCGCATTTTAACGAGGTTTTACTTATTGCGTTCAAATTAAGCTCCTAATTAAGAAAAATTTTGAGATTTATACAACGTATTATAACAGTAGTTTTGCTTCAAAATCATGAAACAAATGGAACATACTGAAGGAAAAAAAAAATTCAATAAGTGATTCCGCTACATGTCGAGCAAAAATTGCAGGACAATTACTTTGGAAAGTATTTAAATGGACAGGTCTATATTATAATGGTGGTCTCGGCTCAGACATTTATTTATTGAAGTGCTCATAACATTTGTCACATAATTTTATTGATGAGCAAATATAATAACTGACCTTTTTTTGGTACAATTATAAAAAAGAATATTCATACAGAATGAAAGTTTTATTTAAAGTGAGAAGCATAATTATTTAATTTTTTAATCAGTTACCGGTGATAATTTTTATGTGATAGTCATGCATATTTTGAATTTTTAATTTTAATAACCTAATTTAAGATACTTTATTTAAAAATGCTTGACAACATCTTTTACATTGCTGATATACTTCTTCAAACCCTTCATCACCATCATCCTGCAAAAATAAATTAAGGTTTGAAGATTATTAAAACAAACATCAAAAGTCTATGCAAATTTTTATTTCAAAAAAGGTATTGACACATCCTCTTTTAATTATTTTAATTTTAAAAAAATCATAAATCTGTATTTTATTTTCAGTTCTAAATTATCTTTCAAAAATTGATAACTTAAATTTAATTTTTTTCCTAATTTGATTGTAGGTTAAAAAAATTCCTGTACTTTACACCAGAGGAATTTCTTGATCGTTTGCCTATTTGGTGAATGCAAAAAAAAAAAAAACCCCTGATAAAACCTCCAAATAAAAATATTGTCCAATACCGCTGTGTAGAATATGCATGAAGAAGAAGCATATATTTTTTTAATGCTCAATTTGCTTTCTTCTCCCGATTTATTGGTTCATTCATTATCATGTTCCTTTTAAACAAACTTGATCATTTTAATAATGCCATTTAAGCAGCAAATACATGGGTGCAGGACAAAATACTACAACATAATTTAGAATAGCATTTCCCAACCGGTGGTTCACAAACCACCGGTGCAATTGAGGAATTTATTATGATTAACATATAAGAAAAACGAAATAATAAATTCATGTGTATTATGATGGAACATAAAAATGATTTTTTTTAAATAAATTGTTTTCCCATGCGAAAAAGTTGTGGACTGGTATAGGAAGCATACGTGCAAAATTTGAAATGTACTTATTTTTACTCTTGACTTTTTTTGAATACATCTGTTATTTGAAGGTTTGAATCTCAAAGTGATCGACAGTTCATCGATTTATTTGAAATTTTGAACGTATGTTTCTCCTACCATTTCCCAATTTTTCCCCACTAGAGCGAAGAAAGAGTAGGAAATATGAAAGTTTACTAAAATAAAATTTTGTATTATTTTCAGCCAATGTCTCCTATACAGCCCCCAAAGTGTAATCACTTCATTCCATGTTTTGCAAATTTTATAAATTGCAACCCAAAAGTGGAACAAAGCCATATGTAATGATTGATTCAAAATTTTGTGCCGTATATTTCACATGCCCAGGGGCGATTCTGATCAGAAGTTCTCCGACATTTCCGAAAGTTTTCAAGGACATGTTCCCAAAATTAAAAAAAGAAACTTTTACGAAAATTTTCACTTTATTAATCTTAACATTTCTCTGATGAATAACATCCTTACTTTTCTTTCTTCCTACAGGCAAGCAAAATATTTTGTACTGCCTTAAAAAACAAGACAATATAATAACGTTTTCCAGGAGACAAAGATTTTGGTATTAATTTTAGATCTTTCATAATTATTACTTAAAGCGTTTTTTTTTGAGCTTATATATAAATCGCATGTATGTATGTATCATGTGTTGGGGAGGCATTTTCACCAAAGTAAGTATGCAATCTTTATTTTAGATTAATGGTGCATACTTTCCCGAAAATTTTGTGTGAATTTCCGAAAATTTCTTTTCGCTGAGAATCACCCATGCTCATGCCATTCCACAACTTTTTCACACTATCAGGAAAATAATTTTTAAAGATATTTTTTACAAACACATATGTTTACTGCACTATTAATAATTCAAAAGGAACAAATAATAAAAAAGTAGCTAGTTTTTATTTAAACAAAGATGCTTTACAATTTTATTTTCATTTCTTGTTATGAACTATTTATTGTACAACATGGGAAATAAATATCCTAGCCAGGGACGTAGGTCATTTTCTAAATGGGGCAAGACAAAGCTATAGCGCCCCCTATATACACAAACGAAGTATATATATTTATGTAAACACACATTTAGTTAATTTAGCGCCACTAAAATAATTTGGCAACCGGGGCATAAGCCTCCTCTGCCCCCCCCCCCCCCCTAGTTACGTCCCTGATGCTAGCCAATTTTAGTTTCGTTACCCATTACTAACGGCTACAGAAGGGGGTTCACCATTTTCTTTCGGATCTTAGAAGGGGTTCTCAAGGAAAAACGGTTGGGAACCACTGATTTGGAAGACTGACCGTTAGGGTGGAACGAAAAAAATCAACTTTTGATTTTTGGTTCGTAATAGCACGGAAAAGTTGCCTTTTGGTATAGATAAGATAAATTTAAAATATGAAAAATATTGGAGTACGCCTTGAGGTGCCACAAAGACGTTCAAGTTTCTTAAAATTGAAATTTTTGCCACATTTTGAAAATTTTTACGAAAAAATTATTATTTCATTTTTGATTTGTAATAGAGCGGAATAGTTGCCTTATGGTATAGATAAGAAAAATTATAAATATGAAAATTGTTGGAATGCATTTTGAGGCGCCTCAAAGACCCCAAAAGTAGCTAAAGTTTTATGAAAACACAGTTTTTATAGTTTTTCAAAGATTTTTACAAGTTTCGATTAAGTTTTAAAAAAGCTTTATAATGTGAATAGAATGATAAAAACACCTTTAGTATTGCATTGGCATGTTTGTAAAAAAAAAAGGAAAATTGAAAAATTTTTAACTTTTGATAAAATATTTTTTATGAATTTTTCGTACACTGAACATTACAAGAAATTGTTTTAAATACATACATAAGCATTATAATTGGAAACAAGCTATTATTTACAGATAATAATAATAATAAAACATTTTGTATTGGTTACTTCTGTATCCTTAGTAATTACACATGTTACAGATGCGAAATGTTTGATTCTATTTCATTGCTCCATTAAACTGTTTTTGTTTAACTTTTGGCATATTCACACGTGCGTCAGTTTTTGCTTTTTTGTATCTGCTCTTGCGATTGAACTGCAGATCTTTTGAGCAAATTCGGACACCATCAGTTTCACAGCTCTTCCCACTGCTGTGTGTGACTCCTTTGGTTGTTTAGCTTTACCATCTAAATGACAAAAAGGATGTCGCAGTGCAAAGGAACAAACATGTTAATCATTATAAAGGTATTTATATTTTCGTTTCAACGAAAGAAGAAACACTATTATTATATGCAGTGTTTGTAACAGTTCCATCACTGAAGTTCAAAAACTATTTGTCAGGGTTCGTTGATTTAAATCAGCTTGATTTAAATCATGATTTAAATCACGATTTAAATTAAGTGATTTTTAAAAAAAAAATCATTGATTTAAATCAAGTGATTTTTTTCCAAAAAAATCATTGATTTTACTATGTTAGGAAGTGTTGTAAAAATGAAATATGTTGCAATTTCAACTACTGTTTCAAACAAAACTTCCTAGGTCCATTTGGCTGTGTGCATAACATATTTCATAAGGTTGGAATTAATAACTATTCTTTTAATTTGACAATATTTTTTTTAAATTTTACAATATTCTTCAAGCAGCTTAACAGCAAAGCATCATTCATTCAAATTACAATTCATAATACATAATCATGAACCATTCTGTCTTTTTTAATCTTAAAAATAGTATTTTAGATCCATTTAATCAATGCCACACAATAAATAATTCAGAATGATAGTGTTTAAAACAACAATTGTTAGAATTTAGAATTTATCCTTAAAGTTTCATCCACGTCCCCTAATAGCTTAAGGTTTTTTCCTTTTAAAATATTGTTTTATCACAGAAGTTTTTAATAAAGATATTTGATTAAAACAAAAAGTTGCAGTTTTCAGTAATGGTGTGAGCATATGATTTTTCGAAATGGGTAAAAATATTTCATGCTTTTTTATTTATAAAATTGAAAAATGATTAAAGTACATTCAATGTAAAACTTAATTGGGTACTTTTTTTGCAGTTTTCAACAGCAAAATAATTCAGATTAAATATGTTCATATTCTCTGTACTTATTATTGTACTATTATTCCTGGTAGGGTTACGTTTCATTTGAGTCATGCATTTGTATTAAAATTTGTTTATCATTATTATTATTAAAAAATATTTATTGCTCTGAAAATAGCTTAAAGTGTGTTTTTGCATATTGATTAAGATGTCATATTGTTTCTATGAATGTAACATAATAAATATCCAAATAATTTAGGGTCTTTTTAAAAAAATCGAAAAAATCCGATTTAAATAAAAAAAATCTGATTTAAATCAAAAAAATCACGAACCCTGCTATTTGTTGATTTCTCTATCGTCAAGAAATACCAGTATACTATCTGATATGTCTTTTCCGGTGCAAGATTTTGGTGTTACGTGGCCCTTAAAACTTGGTGTTTCGTTCCTCTATTAGTGAAATGTACTCTTCTGAAATAACTTTCTTGCACAACTTACTTCCTTTCTTTTCTTGAACAATGTTACATCTTTTTTAGCTTTAAGAAAAAAAAACAGTCCTCTACTTTCGGTTATCTGATTATAGCTATGGTCATTAATGATATATCTTTGATCTGTTGATTTTGCTCTTCTAATTTCCATCCTGTGAATTACATTCGTTTTGTCTTCTTCTGTGGTTACACTCATGTCTTGTGAAGCAGCACTAGCTATAGCTGCCTCTAAGGGCTTTTCTCTAGTTTCAATTTTGAAGGATCTGGTACATTTATATCTTCTTTTACAGTTGAAGGACTTGCTTGGATTGCCTCTTCTGGTAAAGAACAGATGTTCTTCAGTGCTTTCATTGTCTCCAGTAACCGTTTTTGATGCACTAGTATTACTCTTTATTCTTTTCTTGCTTGTTTCTACCGTGAAACGCTAGTTTTTGATATATCAAATATTACATTATATAACCCTTTTCCCCTCAGAGCTTTGATTCTTTAGAAATTCTTATTCCATAACTAGTATTTTTTTCCTCTTTTATACAAATACAAGTATTATAGTTTACACACCTACAGGCAACAGTATCAAATAAATGCTCAGAATCTTCTCTAAATTTTGTGACGTTGCAATCAAACTTATCGGACCAACTTCTACTTTTGGACCGCAATAAATACTTCAACTTAGCACGCTAAGATTTTATCATTTGTAAAGTTTTTTTGCTAAAAACAATGGTAAAAGAAGCTCTTGATCCTATTCGTTCAATTTTAGGAACTGAAGTCACATATTTCACATAACGTAGGATTTTGCTCTGAAGCAACTATGAAGTATGTCCAACCAGAGCGCTTCATAACAGATTCGTTTTACAAGCAGTTTCACTTCGAGCAAATCACTAAATTTCCCCCCAAAAATAGAACATTCCAACAATTGTCTTGACTAATTTAGACCGAGCCATTTTTACTCAATAAAATAAAGTAACTCACAAACTAACAAAATATTGCGTTAATCTGTTACTGAATAGGCAGATGCAAATGCCAACTCAACTGAACACTTCAAAGGTACAGAGCTTGCCACCATATGCAGACAAATCTCCCCCCCCCCCTGCCCCCCCCTCCCAACTCGAGGTCCGGCGATTACTAAGGCTCTGGAATACCATGCCAATGCAATACTAAAGGTGTTTTTATCATTCTATTCATATTATAAAACTTTTATAAAATTTAATCGAAACTTGTACAAATCTTTGAAAAAGCTATAAAAACTGTTTTCATAAAACTTTAGCTGCTTTTAGCGTCTTTGCGGAGCCTCAAAATGTACTCCAACATTTTTCATATTTTTAATTTTTCTTATCTATATCATAAGGCAACTATTCCACGCTATTACAAATAAAAAATAAAAAAATAATTTTTTCGTAAAAAAAGTTCAAAATGTAGTAAAAATTTCAATTTTAAGAAACTTTAACGTTTTTGCGGCACCTCAAAGAATACTCCAATATTTTTCACATTTTAAATTTACCTTATCTATACCAAAAGGCAACTTTTCCGTGCTATTACGAACTAAAAATCAAAATTTGATTTTTTTCGTTCCACCCTACTGACCATGTAATTAAAATCAATGTGTTAAATTCCAGAAATTTATTCTATTTTTAGTTATTTTTTCTATTTGAGCAGACATTGAGCTATTGATTAAAATATTTTTGAAATTCTCCTACTCCTGGAATAGCTGACTTTTGGGCTCTCTATCTGCTTTCAAAATAACAAAATAAATAGATCATAACAATTGCAAAATAAAAAAAAATCACAAGTATTATCAGACAAATTAAATGTTTGCTATTTAATAATCACACGGCTCAAACTCCCCATTATAACTCTTTGCAGTAATTTCACCAAAAAATTTTCATTTTTGTAAACCATTTATTAATTTTGCAATACTTATAACACTTTTGAACCACTTTCAACTTATTCTTTCCTTGGATAAATTTGCTAAATCAGTATCCTCAAAATGACACAAAATCAATGTTCTGAAGATTAATTGTAATTTTTCTTTTAATGTATTAAAATGTTTAGTTGGCTTTTCTATTACAGTACACTTGAGTTAAAATAACTCATAATGCACACAACTTATTAGCATATTGATAATCGTAGCTTTGTTTCTGCTTTAAGTGATAACTTCTTGCTGCTGGCAATTGGGTTGACCTCTTATCTATTGAATGTGATTGAAGCTTAATAAACTAAAATCTTTTAACCAACACATTCAAAAATTTAATAGAACTTATACAAAGCTTTGTAATGTAAATGGGGACTGAATTTCTTTACCCTAGTGTTGATAACCTTATACCCGAGTAACTTTTTCTAACTTTTATCCTTTTTAATTAATCCTCGACAAAAATGCTTTTTATCTTACTTATTGCTTTTAATTCATGTTTGTCTTGAATTGTTGGTTATGTTTGTTTTCAAAATTTGATATGTGTACAGTAATACCTGATCACTGACACTAAGGTTGATATAGGATAACAGCACTAACGCACACTTTCACAAGCTCCTCCATACTGTATGGGAATACAGTATGGAGAAGCTTGTGAAATGGTAAAAAATGCACGGTGAATGAGCATTTTATAACAAAGTTAACTTGAACTTTTTAAACTTTACTTCTGGTACTCCAATATTTGAAAAAAATATTCACTACATTCTTCTTTTGAAAACAGAATCTCCATCTTATTCTGTCTAGAAATATTTTTTTTTCCTCAATAAAAGTACTAATCCATAACTAAGTAAATACTTTTCTTATTTGATGAAATATTTAGCATTCTAAAAAGAAGAATAATTTATTGTAGCAGAGATCACATCATATAGACATCTATCTATATAGTAAAAACTTACGTAGTAAGGATCCCGTATAATGCATGGACCTTCTGGATCGTAATCCCCCAATAGTTCAATTCTCGCTGTACTATTCTTTGGAGCCAAGCGTTTCAGGTCCCTACATGATGAAGATATTAAGATAAATGTAAAATATTTTGCTGCATGTAAAAATGTTTCAAGTACCTAACTAAATAAATAAAAAACTTCTGAAATTTAAATTTTAGCATCTCAAAAGAATGAAAATCTAGCAAATTTATAGGAACTGGGGTTTCAGTTCTTGAACTTTATTTTTTAACATTAGTGTCACAGGGTTGGCAAAAACCCGGGGGTTTTTTTAGAAAAAACCCAACCCAAATGGGTTTTTTCAAGTAAAACCCAAAAAACCCAGTAGAATTGGGTTTTTTCAAGTAAAATTAAAAAAAACTCAGTTTAACTGGTTTTTTTAACTAAAATTTGAAAAAACTGGGTTTTTTCAAATTTTCTGAGAGAAAACATTATTAAAAGAAAAGGGTGGACTTATGCCACAAATTCCAAATGACACACGATGGAATTCACAAGAAGAATGTGTTAATACATTCATTAAAAATTTTCACAAATATGTGGAAATTGCAAATGAAGATGATAATTTTGATTTAAATATTAGTAAAATTCTAAGCAATATTGGATTATGCTGAGAAAGTTTAACCTTACAAAAACAGTCAAAGGAGGTTTCTGTAGCACTGGATAGATTACAATCAGATTCTGCAAACTTTTCAACAGCTGTTGAAGTTTGGCTTGATCTCACAATAAATGTGGAATTGCTGCCTTAAAAGGATTATATTAAACAAATGATGGACAGAGCAGTTAAACCTTTTTTTTTATGTAGGAAATTTAGTAGATCCTTCATGTTTTGGCAATAGATTGTCAGCAGAGCAAGAAAATAAGGGTGAAATGTGGCTGCAAACAATGAAACCAGAATATGTACCTGGTTTTTTAGCTTTAAAAATACAAGACAACCAGTTGTTTCCAGAAAATATGTTTCACAAAGATCTTATTCAACTTTACAAAGATACTCCTTCAAAGTGGTGGGTTTTAATGGAGAGAAACACACAGAAGGTTAAAAAATTGCCAGACGGATTTTGCACCTTTTTTGCCCAACTGCTTACTTGTCCACCAAGTTCTGCATCAATAGAACGTATCTTCTCCACATTTGGAAATATATGGACCAAGCTGAGAAATCGGTTAGGAGCAGAAAAAGCAGGAAAACTTGAGAAAATTCAACGCTTTTTGAAGAAAAACATGGAAGAAAGTGAAACTGGAGAGTGGTAGTTTTAATTTTTTCCATCATCAGGTTCTTCTGTGCTTTTCAAGCAATTTTTAGAGAGCAATTTTATGGTATTCATGCTTGAAATTGTAGAAAAACTTATTTATTTTTTGTTGTAGTTCTTTAGAAGTAAGCGGGAGAGTATGATGCTTAATAATCTTATACTTGTAAAAATTATTAAAATGAAAAATAAATCATTTTCAGTCTAACCTGTCTGTTTTGTAAAGATAATAATAATTAAGTTTAAATTGCATTGGTATTTTAATAATTTTATCAAAAAAATTCTTATCAAGTTGAAAAAACCCAAAAGTGGGTCCAAAATGTGGGTTTTTTCAGAAAAAACCCAATGGGTCCGACCCAATTGGGTCCAACCCAGCCAACCCTGAGTGTCACACACGCTCCATTAAAAGATTGTGGGAATCTGCAAAGTGGCACAATAAGCACAAAAGAGGTACTGTACATCAACAGTTGGACTTATATTTAAATGAGTTCCTGTGGTGTCGTATAAATTCTTTTTTTTTTCTGTGCCATATTTAGTTTCATGCCTCCTGCTTTTATTACATGTCTGTATAAGTATTTTTTCTTACATGCAATGACAATACCCTTTTTAAAATTTCTTTTTGAATATGTTATTTGATATGTAATATATAGATTTGCTTTTTTTTCTTACCTTTTTTTCTTAATTAGTTAAGCCAATTTGGTGTCAGAAATGCATGGTTTAACAGAAAAGTACCCTTTTCAGCTTATTATTCATTTTAAAAAATTTCAAGTAAAATGTATTAGTTTGCCTTACATTACATTAAATAAAAATGGTTTTTAAAATCTTTATTATCAAAATAATTTTGATTTTAACAGATTATGAAAAATAGTAAGGAGACAACCAAATTACAGAAAAATTTAGTTCTGATGATGCCAAAATATAATGAAGAATTTAAAAGGGTTGGCGGAAAAACGTAAATCCATTTTTACTTACCTAATATTATTTTCATCCATTCCAAATATATAGTCAAAGTTTTTAAAATCTTCAGCAATAACTGGCCTTGCTTTGTGGCTCATTGGAATGTCATGATCTTTCATACATTTTATTGCTCTCCTGTCAGGAGATTTACCTGTATGATAATCTGCAGTAGCAGCACTATCTATAGTCCACTACATATAAGGAAAGAAAAAATAAAAGCATTAGAACACTGAATTGATCACATCATATATAGTTTTTCCCCTCCATTTCCTGCTTTTTAACAGTAGGCTCTAAGGATTGACATTCCTGCATAAGCATGGAAGTACAGGATGATTTAAAATTACATTTTTTTAAAAATCATCGAATTATAAAATAAATACTGCAGTCGGTAAAACTGATCAAATTCTTGGTGAAAGAAAAAGTTCACCAATTTCCAAATTTGTTTCTCCTTATTGGGGACGTTTTGACCAGTTAAAAGTTCTTATTTTGACAGCTAAATATGGTTAAGACAATTAAAAAATTCCCCAATGCAAGACTCAGAAAACCTATCATTGATTTTGATTTAATTTAAAAAATTTATTTGGAAATGTTTTAGTGAATCGTACAGAACTGTGAATCGTACATGTAAATGTAAATTAAAACTATGTTGATTACTTACTTTTTCACTTAGATTTCGTTCTTTCACATAATGAGTAAAAACTGCTTCTGCAATAGGAGAGCGGCATATGTTACCTAAAAAAAATAATTCAATGCATATAAATGTCTGCTGAAAATTAAGCAATTATATTGGCGTTTGAATCACTCTAATTGCATGATGTAAACATTGAACATGAAAGGTTCTAGGTATATGGGATGCGACATTTTGACGCATTTAGAATTTCATAAGAAAAATTACAAAAACCATTGGCATTTTATTTCTTGTACTGACTTTTATCCATTGAACCAGGTAAATATATATTGAAGTCTAGTTTCTTCAGAAGTATTGAAATATTCAAATTCTCTATGTGGTATGTATACCACATAGAGATAGATATACCTCCTATGTCTACGGATAGGGCTCCATTTGACGAGATCGATCGTAAAGTAGACAAAACTTTTAATAAATTAGTTCTACTCATGCAAACTTTACAACAATAATAAATAGGAATTTACCGATAATACTTCAATTCGTTATCCAATATTGTTGCCTCAAATGAAACAAGCAATAAGCCACAGTAGAAAGAACGAAATACAGAATGTCAATTGAAGTCAGAGTGTGAAGAGATTTTGAAGGTTTTAGTTGCTTAGTTCGTATCAGAGGAGTGCACAAGGGGGGGGGGGGGGGGGTGTTAGGGGTTTAAACCCCACCTTGAGGTCAGACAAAATGGCAAAAATAAAAATTTTGGTAGAAATTGTGCAGACTTTTTTTTTTTAGAATTGGCACACTTCAAAGTTGTATTTTTCTTCTAACAAAAATCTTCCTGAGTATTCTGGTTTAAGGAATAATGAAAGGATGTCTTAAAATACAATCACGATTTCATCATGTACCTGTTCATGTCACACACACGTTTAACCCTCTCGCTGCGCATCCCGCGATTTCCACGGGGATGCATATTTGCCGCCTATTTAACTGTGCAACCCGCTATTTCCCCGTTCATGGTTTCACTTCGGGTTTTCTGTGATGTTTAATTGTTTATTATGATGTGGGCTAACAGATGGCGTTAGTTGTCCACATATTGCTGCGAAATATAGATAATTTGTTTAGCATTTTGCGTGGGCTTTTTATAGCTCAAAGATGTCTGGCAGGAAGCGTTTCGCGAGTGATATAACCTATATTTATGACGATATTTCCGACACTGATAGTAGTTCTGACTCTGATTTAGAGTATAGTGAAGATAGTTATAGCAAAACTGATGAAAATTTCTCAGATTCATCTGTGGATAGTGATGAATCTGAAAATTCCTTCATCAATATTGAAAAAATACTCTTTTGCAAAAAAGTTTTGTATATTTTAACAAATATATGTAGACTTGAAATACGTAATTAAAAAAATACGCAATTTTTGAACCTATTTTGGTAAAAAAATTACGCAGTGAGAGGGTTAAGGGTACTACTGCGATATTTTAATTATGTTTTTCCTTAAAGAGTGCATATCATTTTATTCAATAATGAATCATTGCAGTAGTTATTATTGGGCATAAATTGCGTGTTCTTTAAGAAAGGGTTTTTATTCAACTTTGAGTGTTTGTAAAGTAAATAATTCTATTTTTCGAGTAATTATCGATCCGTTAATGTATTGAATTGCTGTTGAAAAATGCTGTACGTGCTTTACATAGTAGCGTTGATATTGTGTCTAAGATATAATTTGCAATTTTTGGTATTTTACTGTTTTTTAGTGATTTTTCTTAACATGTTTGCTATGTGTATGATGTAACATTGTTGGCGATATAATCATCGCCAAGAGTGTTGTATTGTGTTTGAAGTTGGCGACATAAAAATCTTGTTGTTGGCGACAGTTTCTTGGCGCCAACGAAAAAGTCGCCAAGGGGGTGGTTATATCACAGTAGTTCCGGGTTAAGAATAGATAAATAAGAGTACGAGCGAGAGACACTGAGTCAATTCTTTCCCTATGGAGCACAAATCTATATGCATACTCGAGATCTCCGGAAGTTTTATTGAAACCCAAAGTCGTCCCCCCCCCCCCCCCAAAAACTGGTGTCAAATATTAGCCGTTATAGTTTTCTACAATGGCCAAAAGTTGTCAGAGGTACAGTATTGTTTAGACGAAAATTTTTCACTTTCAAAATTTTCTTTCCACCTGATGTTTGTAAATTTGATAAAACTATGGACATGATATTGCTTGCATTAATGATAATATCTAATCATGTCCATACTATGACTGTTTAATTTCTAAGTGTTGGGGGAAATTAACTGATAAAAAATGATTAGAGTAAATATTTAGGAAAATAAAGTCTTTTCTAAGATTCACTAAACCGTTTCATTTCAAAAAAATTGAATGTTTTATGTGCAATTAAGCTGTGGTTTCCCTAAGCAGTCAGTTGGTTTGTTTTGTTTACATATGGGAAATGAATTACAAAGAATACAATAAACAGTTTCTATCTTGAATTAAGTGAATTAAGGATAAAGCAGTACTAACCAAGACATACAAACAAAGCGGAGGATTTTTTCTCAGCCATGCTCGTAATTTTAAAAATATTTTTTGTTTAAGTTGATAACAGATGATTCCTGATCGGCAAGACCGAAAGAAACCGGAACAGGAAACAGTAGAGTTCAAAAAACGTACGGCTGCGGTTAAAGAAATATTCGTTAAGATTCAGGGATTTTATTTAAAAATTAAAAACATGAAGAAATTTTATTGTTTTTAAAAATTAAATTTTGTTTTTAAATTCATTAAAACATAGAAGCTCGTTTCATTATAATAGCTAAACTTTTACACGAACGAGCTGTGGGTTGATCAGTAGAGCTACAACTAAATTTTTACTATTATATTTTTCTGCCATGTTTTGATCTTTTTGGTGAGCACGTGTTGATTTTTGGTCATATATTAACTTATATTTCTTGACGGTTTTAAAAATCATGTCGGACAGTGATGCTGAAGGTGATTATGCAACTGCTCATGCGGAAGCTTTAAAGAGACTAAAATCGAAAGATCCTGAATTTTATGAATTTCTTAAAGAGAATGATGAGGAACTGTTAAAATTTGGCGAGTCCGATGATGAAAGTGACGCCAGAGAATCAGAAGAGGATGAGCTAACAACAGACGAAACATCTAAAACGGTCGTAAGTGCCGCAAAATTGAAATTCATTGGAGAAAATATTAAAACTTCTCCATCGAAGAAACTTGTTAAACAATTAATTATTGCATTCAAAACAATCGTTCATCAAATTGATAACAGCAGTGAAAAAGTTGACCTGTCTAATCATGATTTATTTAATGACGTGATGAAATTATGTCTAGTAGATTTAGTACCTGCTCTCTATACCGTACTGAAGCTGCCGGCGGATGTCAAAAATTTAGATGTGACAAAATCTAAGGTATGGAACAAAACAAAGACAGTTGTCAAACAATACTTAATCGATGTACTGAAAATGCTCTCAGTTCTAAAAGAACCATCCGGACTAGTTCTGTTTTTAAAGCACATAGTTCATCTTATTCCATTTTATTCAAAATTTGTGAAATTGTGCCGTCTACTTTTAAGAAAGATGATTACTATGTGGTGTTGTGAAGAAGAAACTGTGCGTGTTTTGAGTTTGATTATTGTTGTTAGATCCTCAAAGCGTTTGCCAAAAGAATATATGGGACAAATTTTGAAACACATGTACTTTTCTTATGTAAAAAACACTAAATTTACATCACCAAATACATGGCCTATGATAAACTTCATGAAGCGTTCATTAACTGAAGTTTACTCTCTGTACCCAGAAGCAGCATATGAGCATGCTTTCATATATATCCGCCAGCTGGCTATCCACCTCCGCAATGCCATCACTATTAAAAAACAAGAAGCGTATCAAACGGTTTACAACTGGCAGTATATTCATTGTCTTTTGTTATGGGCACATTTATTATGTTGTTTGCATGATCAAGAAGCTCTCAAAACTCTTGTGTATCCTTTAGTGCAAACAATTACTGGTGCTATTACTCTTATTCCAACATGCAAATATATCCCCTTGCGCATTCATCTAATCAAAGCATTGATCCAAATGTCGGAGAAAATAAATGTCTTCATACCTACAATCCCTTTTATATTGGAATTATTGACTTTGCCTGATTATAATAAAAAGATGTCATTTAGTGTGAAGCCTCAAGACTTTTCCTGTTCTTTAAAAGTCGGAAAATCAAAACTGACGGAAGCAGCATTTCAAGATAGCTGCATGAGTGAAGTTAATTCCTTGCTTCTGAAATATTTCAAAGTCTACTCTCATACCATTGGTTTTCCGGAGCTTGCTTTGCCAGCAGTTTTACAAATCAAACATTTCATGAAGAAATGTAAAGTTGCAAAGTATAATCAGCAGCTTAAATGTTTGTTGAATAAAATTGAAGAAAATTGTGCTATTATTACAGAGAAGCGGAGATCAGTTTCCTTTAAAATAACAGATGTTGACAAAATAAAGCAATGGGAAAGGAACATTCAGGAGCAAGGGACACCGATTGTAAAATATTACAATCAACTTAATAAGGAAATTGTTGATTCTTCAGTAAACAAAAAGGCAAAATGTGAATAACTTCAGATATTTGCTATAGGTTATTTTATGTATTGGTCAAATAACGATGTCAATAATGTGCATAATAAATCTAAGTTTAGGTGTTGCTGCAATTGATGTATTTATAATTTGTCAGTAATAACACATATAGGCTTAACTCCAGAAGCGGTCCCATTGGCGATGAAATGTGGCGGTAAGATACCAAATGTGGATTACGTATGTTTCATCTGCCGTTGCCAAGGAAACCTGTTTTTTGATTCAACCCACTTTCTCCTTTGGGGACAGTGTAATAAGTGCATAAACTACTCTTAAGATACTAGGCTTGTACCAGGAAATAGCATTTAGTTTGAGGAATTAACAAAGTCATTGCAAAGTATATGTGCTGAGCAATTTTTTCTGATAAGGATTCAAGTTTTCAGTTCTTGACCCTCTGTCACAAAATGTCACACTTTTTACATACTCCCTCCCCCTTTGTCACATGCCACCCTATGTTCCTTAAGCATGATGTCGCACTTCTTGTTATCCCCTCCTTTTCCCTTGCCACAATTTCACAAACCCCCTTCCCCGTATTGAAGCATCATTTATGAATGATCCCCAAGGATTAAACGTGGTTTGAAAATATGAAGATTTCTATGAGGAAAGCCTCGACTTTTTGAAGAATTTGTCTTATGAATTCACTGGCGGGGGGGGGGGGGGGGGGGGGAAAATCGAAAGTTGGCAAGACTCCAAGGTGTCCATCACTACAGTGGGCGACTGGTTTTCTGCTGCCGAGAAATTATTTCTGAAGAAATCATAGAAAGGCAGCAGTCTGGTCAAATCGGAGGACCTGGTCACATTGTGGAAATTGACAAGACCCTAATCGGCAGAAGAAAATATCGTGTTGGGTGCCCGGTATGATGGACAGGAATACTAAAGATTTCAGACTGGAGTTCTGCAAAAAAGTGAGCTGAGCGTGAATTGTTTCCATAGTCTTCTAGAGAAACTATAGTTTAAGGTGGTGTCCAAACTACTGAGTTATGATCAGAAGTAATGTACTGATCAATAACATAACATTCATTTCCTGCTTGGTATTTAAACCACTTCCTATGGCACAGGAGTTATATGCTCCACAGCTTAGGACACTGGGCAGTAGAGTGGAGTGAAAAAATTTTTCGCTCGAATTATTGATCAACAGAGGGCGTAGAAGATGCTCTTAAGGTCCTAATGAACATGTGTAAAATTTTATTTAGTTCGGACAAAGATAACTTGTGCCACAAGCTTATTAAAGTTTAAGGGGAACAGCGCATTACATAGCTTTATGTTCTCGTAGGCGGTTGCAATAGAGACTCTAATTTTTCGTGTTATTTTCTGAAGCATAAGGTCTTTTCATATTCCAATTATCTAAATTCAATCGAACTCTTTTATAATAGCCCAGCTTTTAATGACATACTGGTTATAAATGAATAAACTGCCAGTCCCAGCAGATCATTGAAAATAACTTAATACTACCTCACTCTTAATGTTATGGTTTCAATGAAGGCTTAATTGTAGACATTATTATCTTTTTTTTTAATTGCATTTTTGATTATATCGAATTCAATTAAAAATTAGAGTTACTGTTGAAAGAAATAATAAGCACTCGTATTTTTCTTATATAACATTGAATTTTCACTCTTGTCCCAGCCAGCATTCGTGATTTTTTTTAAATTTTAAATCGGCTTTTTTATATTTTTTTAAGAAGACCTTGAATATTTTGGATATTTATTATGTTACATTCATAGAAACAATATGGCATGTTAATCGATATGCAAAAAACACTTTAATCTATTTTCACAGCAATAATTATTTTTTAATAATAATGTTAAACAAATTTTAATACAAATGCATGACTGTGACTCAAACTCTACCAGGAATAATAGTTACACTCATAAGTAGAGAAAATGAACAAATTTAATCTGAATTATTTTGCTGTTGAAAGCTGAAAAAAAGTAACAATTGTGTGTACTTAATTTTTACATTGAGTGTACTTTAGTCATTTTTCTATTTTATAAATGAAAAAGCGTGAAATATTTTTACCCATTTAGTAAAATCATATGCTCACACCATTACTAAAAACTGAAACTTTTTGATTTAATCAAATATTATAATATAATTACAAGTATAATTATATTTTAACTATAAATTAAAAACTTCTATAATAGAAAATATTTTAGAGGGAAAAAACCTTAAGCTATTAGGGGATATGGATGAAACTTTAAGGATACATATTCTGAAGTCTAACAATTGTTTTAAACACTATCATTCTGAATTATTTATTGTGTAGCATTCATTGAATTGATCTAAAATACTATTTTTAAGATAAAAACCACCGAATTTTTCATGATTATGATGAATTCTAATTTGAATGATTGAATGAATTTTGCTTTGCTGTTAAGATGCTTGAAGAATAAGAGTAATATTGTCAAATTAAAAAATAGTAATTAGTTCTAAACTTATGCAATATGTTACGCACACAGGCAGATGGAACTAGGAAGTTTTGTTTGAAACTGGTTGTAATTGCAACATATTTCATTTTTACAATATACTTTCTAACATTGTAAAGTCAATGATTTTTTTTGAAAAAAAATCACTTGATTTAAATCAATGATTTTTTAAATCAACGGACCCTGGTCCCAGCCCAGTAGAGTAGGGTCAACTTGTCCTTAAGCTTTAATCTGTATTTCCCACCCATTCATTTCCTATGCCCCTCAAGAAATCTTATTCTTCAGCAAGATATGTGTGCATGTTAAACTGAAAGCAAAGTTTGGAAAATTAGTGAAGAACAAGGCAAAGATCAATCACAAAACAAAATATCAACAATGCTGAAAGTTTCCTTCTCTAAAACCTGGATCAGGGTGCGTAGCGGTTTTTAAAAGTGCTAAATAGTGCTTGTTTTTGTATTTGATTTTAAAAGCTTTTAATAGTGCTTATTTTTCATCCATGTTTAAGAAATTTTATTTTCTCTTATGCAAAAAGATAGATATTTTTTCGTTCAACCACCGTATGTTGCCATGAATTCCGCGAGAAGCAAGGAAGGGCGGCTTCCGCTTACATTCCCGAAATTGGTTTTCCCAACCTTCTTTTGAATGAGGGCAGGAGGAAATGTGCTTGCGTTGCAGACAAGTTGCTTTACCATAAAGTACCGAATAAAAGCCCCCCTGAATTTTCACGAAAATATTGGAGGGCGCTCTTAAACGCCACACGCAGGCCAGTAGCCAGACTCGTGACTCCAGGGGGAGGGGGTAGACTAGTTTTTCAATTTTTTTTCCAAAATGTTAGAATTTATGCTGCATTTTGGGGGTTTTCTTAAAATTTAAATTAATAATTTATTCAGTAACTAGCGGTGCCCGCACGGCATTGCCTGGGCTGAATTTTAAAAACTTCGCCTACAGCGCTGTCCTTGCTAAGAGTATAAAAAAATCGCCTGCGGCATAAAGCCTGCATTGTTTGATAAACATCGTGTGTGTATTTGTCAAAAAAAAAAAAACACATTAGACATTGTCAATGCTTGAAAAAGTAATATAACATGTAGAAGGATCAATTAAGAAAACCTGGGAACAATTCCATCAGTAGGGTCAGATTTGTCACCAGAGGGTAATTAAAACTGCCAAATTGTAGCATGGCGTCAGTTGTTGCATTACTTTTCATCTGGAATGAGTCTTAGTCTTGGCGATGATCTTAGATTGATTGCAAGAATGAAATTGCAATATCATATTTATTTTATTTCCCAATCATGGTGAACTGTTATCTCGCTAACCGAAAGATAAGTTTTATAATGAAATGAAGCTTTGCTAGCGGTACCATAGAGATGAAATAGTAGGTGATAATATTTATAGTTAAATGTTACTGTAAACCATACCTAAAAAACGTATGCACGATTTTGTTAGTATTCCTTATTGCCGGTTTATCACCAACGCCTAATTAAAAAAGTAAAATGAAAGCATGTCGTCATTCGCCACGTTATTTGAAGTCTACAATAAACTATACGTCCGTAAAATTTTCGAGGCAATATTTATTTAAATGCTATTGCTAAATCAAGGAAATCGTAAAATCGGGGAGACGGAACTTTTATCAAGTTCAATCTCAAATTTAAAAATTGTTGCTAATTTGAGAAAAACTTTAAATCGAAAATATGCTTTATTATTGTTTTATCTTTATTAAACTGAACTATTCTGAAAAATAAGTTTCATATTGAAACCTAGCGGTACCCGCACGGGGCTGCTCTTGCTGAATCTTAACCATATCTGTTGTTGTTGTTGCTTATCCTCAGTGTCTGACGTAGTCAGACAAGATCCAAGAGCTCATTGACTAAAAGGGAGTCGAAGACAAGGAGAGGATTACCATAGAGATCCTCCCTAGAGAGTCCCATGCAACCCAAGAGGTGGTCTGGAGAAGCCTGATGAATTTGGCACTTGGTGCAGGTGACAAAGGTTTTCCTGTCCTTGTTGAAAGTGAGGCACTTGATGTGACCACTAGCAAGCCTTGAAATAACTGTTCGCGTTCGTCTGTCGCCCGGGAGGTCAAGGGACAAACCCGGGTTTTGATCCTTTGTACCAATTATGGGTTGGGGGTGTTTTCCAATCCTCCGAGATTTTTGATTTTTCCAGGGAGTATAACTCCAAAAAGGAAAGTGGAAGAGGGAGCCGTTAAAATCCTGCAACCCTCCTTAGCAAGAGTAACAGCCATTTCATTCCCGTGGAGATTCTCATGGGAAGCCACCCATTGCAAGTGAACGTCATGATTAAGTGAAATGAGCTTTAATTTTAGCAGGATAGAGGTGCTGATCTTGTCGCCTACAAGGAGCCAATTACTAAGATGGTGGAGAGAACTGTGGCTGTCAGACAAGATCCAAAGGTCACCGTAATCCTGATCGGGAGGAATAGCTTCTAGTCCCAGGTATATTGCAATCAATTCACTTCTGAAGACAGAGCAGTGATCAGGATTACAATGAGAAAGAGTCAAAGTATCTTGGGGGGGTTTCGATATAGATGCCACTGCCAGCCAGGTTGTCAATTTTGCTACCGTCAGTAAATATTTTAATGGCATTATTAGGAATGTGGCTCAGGTGTTCAAAGGTCAGTTGTTTAAGTTGTTCGGGAATGAAGTCTTTCTTGTTTACATGAGAGCTTAAGTTGTGAAAGTGAACCCTGGGAAGTCCTGCTGGATTTAAGCAGCATTGTAATGAGTTGGGTTCAACATTACTATTAGGTAGTTGAAGAGAGGCGGCCAGACTGAAAGGGCTGTTCTTCTTTAGTCTTTGATGATTGCTCCAGTTGTTAAGATACATGGAGGTCTTATGGCAGGGACCATAACTAGAGAGTTTATTATAGTATTTAACAAGGCCAGCTTGTCTTCTAATATGGAGCGGCTGTAGGTGAGCTTCATAGAGAACGATTTCCGAAGGACAGCTATGTCTTAAACTGGTGATAGTCCGGGCAGCGCTCAATTGAACTTGTTTTAACTTTTGAAGATTAGTTTTGGAGGCGCAACAATAAATTGGAAAGCCATAGTCAAGTATGGGCCGAATGAAGGTCATATATGTTGTTCTAAGGGTTGTTGCGTCGGCTCCCCAGGCTCTACCCGCAATATATTTAAGGATGGTAAGACGTTTCGAGCTTTCAACGCTGTGTATTCGATATGCTTCTTAGAAGTGCACTCTTGGTTGAGAATAAATCCCAGATATTTGGGGTGCTTCTCGTAAGTGAGACTCTGTCCTTCCAGCTTCAGTTGTGGTTGGTATTTATATAAATGCTTGTTTGTTGTGAAGAAGGTGGCAATAGATTTGCGGGGATTAAAACTGATTTTGTGTTCCTTGGCAAAGTTGGAAACAGCTAAAAGAGAATTATTCAGACTCAATTCAATATCAGCAACATTGTTTCCTGAGCACCATAGCACAATATCGTCTGCAAACAGTCCCATCTTAACTCTGGTAGAGATCAGTTTTTCAATACCAGCTAAGTACATGATGAAAAGCGTAGGGCTAAGCACAGAACCCTGAGGAACTCCTTGGCTGAGCTTAAATGGTCTTGAAAGAGACTTGTTAACCCTCACCATGATAGATCTGTGATTTAGAAAGTCTGCAATCCATGTTAAAGCATTGCCACAGATTTTGAAGGAATCATGAAGTTTGATTATTAGTTTATCTTTCCAAACTCGATCAAAGGCCTTCGTGAGGTCCAGTAAAGCAGCCGCGGTGTGGTGAGTGGGTTTGATATTCTGGGCATCCCTAACTGATTGACAGAAATATAAGATTTGGTCTGTAGTGCTGTGACCTTTTCTAAAGCCGTATTGTTCACTAGGCAGCAGGATGTTTTTATCCAGACAATACTGTACTCTAATTAATCATTTCCTCCATGATTTTGCGAGGCATGCACGTCAGTGAGATAGGTCGATAATCTTCAGGAGAACATATCTTCTTGTCAGGTTTTTTGATTGGGATGATGGTAGCTTGTTTCCATTCGATGGGCAGTCGACCCATAATTCAAGATTGATTGAAAATGTCAAGAATTCTGTCTTTCCCTTTCTGACTCAGGTTTTCAAGCATTTGTCCATGGAGGCCATTAGGGCCAGGAGTTTTAGTCAAATCCAGGAATGCCATTGCACAGAGTAGCTCCTGTTGAGAGAAGGGTTTGGTCAAAATCGGGTCACCACTATCAGAAGTGCAACAGCCATGTATGATATTTCTAGCTTTGATCAAAGTCGGTCTATTATTTCTTGAGAAAGCAACCCTACTAATCTTTTGATAATGGGCAGCTAAACCATCAGCTGCTGATTTGTCATCAGGGAGGACCTGTCCAAATGTGTCTTTCACAGAGTTACATTCCTCATACTGTTCTTGCTGCTTGTTAATGCCCTTAATGATTCTCCAAAATTTTGCATTTGAGGTTCTGGCATCTAATGTGCCGCACATTTCCATCCACTTTGATCTTTTCTGAGGGGAATATATCGACTTTATTTCTGCATTAATTTTATTTATCTTGGTTCTTGTTCTGGACCCCCTTTCACTTAGATTATCAAACAAGAGTTTTCTCTTTTCGAGGAGGGGTTTGATGGTAGATGAATTATGCGTGAAAAAAGGGGTGTAGCGTCTAACATTGCCTCTGGGAATATTTTTCTTAGCATTGTTGATGACCAGGGTTCCCACGGTCCTTGAAAGTCCTTAAAAGTCCTTGAAATTTTTTTTTTTGATGAAATTGGGCTCTTGAAAGTCCTTGAAAAACAAATCAAGTCCTTGAAAAATGTTGCAGGTCCTTGAATTTTTATTCAGCTATTTAGACAATCTACGATCCTAGCCGAACAATTCGGAAGCTTAAACAGGGTGCAACAGAACCGGGAAATCTGGGAAATGTCAGGGAATTTTAAAGTTCTGGAAAAATCAGGGAAAAGGCTGGAAAATTTGCAAAAATGTCCGAAAATCAGCGAATTTGTTTTTGATTTATCTCGAAGCTTCAACGATCTTATCTGCTATCATTAATAGTTATTAACTTTCCCTTATTAAAATTTACTTCTAAAATTATTTAACTCAAAAAAGTTCTTTTATTTCACGTTTTTCATACATTTGTTGCCCTCATATCGAAAAATGCGATCTTTTTGCATCCGCAATAGGAGCTGGACTTTTCAAATTTTCGATGATTCTTATGTTTTGTCAACAGGTAAGCAAATAAAATTTCTTTTTATTTTCATTGAAACTTAATTAAAAATTTTTAATCGAAATTTCGTGAATCGTGATCGTAAGAGCTAACTTTCAAGCATCGAAGATAATATCTCTAGTTTTATTTTTCGTTTCAACGTTTTAATGCATGCGTCATTCTTCAGATCGCTTAAAATACTTCAAATAAAGAATGAAACTGTTAAATAATATGGTTAAATTTGAAAAAGTCAGAAAACAAAAATCATTAACTGCGCACAAGTTTTGGCTTCATCATGGCGATGAAATTCTTTCTATTACACACATTTATTTGTCATATAAATTGATTCTGGGTGGGAAGAACATGTTAAATATCGGCATTTAATCGCAAATAAATAATAAAAAATAAATTGAAAAAATCATTTATTTCATTTCGTATTCAGCATGCATGTAAAGTCTTGGAATAAATTTTCATGCTGTAGATTAAGAGATTTTGATTTATCTATTTTATGTGCACGGTTTAATTTTTTGACATTTAGCACTAATCCTAAAATATTTAATCTTTGATCAAAATTTGTTTCTGGAGCTTCGTCTTTTCTGGTAGAATTGAATGTTTTTTTTTTTTTTTAATTTTTAAAGCATGCATGGTTTTTGAAATAAAATTTAGGAATTTTAAAAAAGAAGTCTGAAATTAATGCATCTTCACATTCTTCTTTCAAGCACATTCCTCTTTTACCCCTCAACTATTTATTAATTATTTATGTTGAATAGCATAAAATTCAATTAAATAGAAGCAAAATTAAGATAAATGCTTTGCTTGTTGAACATTAAATTGCTAACAATAGCAAGTGGTTTTTTAAACAACTTGGTTGCATTTTGTCTTTTCCTAGAACAACCCTTAATTTGATACTTTATTTTTGTGATGCAGAATTTTTTCACTACTGTAACAGTATCGGGGAAATTTTCTGAAAAATCTCTGGAAATCAGGGAATTTTGTTTCTGAGATTTTGTAGCCACCCTGTTAAAGCTTGAACATGATTCGTCAGTTTCCAAAAATGAGGGCACGGAAAGCACTGCCCTGCTCACGTTTTACCAAAGATCAGTTGTCAATCATTCGTCAGAGCAACCTTGTTCCTCCACCCTAACTAGGGAGAATAGTATTTTCAATCCTATTGACAAACTAAGCTTAGGCTTTGTTGGTGATAAAAGGTTTAATTTTATGGTCCTTGAATTTTTTTAAAAAGGTCCTTGAAAGTCCTTGAATTTTTTTTCTTGACTAAGAGTGGGAACCCTGATGACGATTTTCTTGAATTTCATTCAGTTATCATTAAGATCATCGGTCAAAGGTTTCAAGTCCAGACTGCAATCAATGGCCTCTCTAAATGAGTCCCATTTAGCTTTTTTGAAATTCCAAAATTTCTCCTTGGAGAAGGAGAAACGTTGTCTTTTCTTAAATTCGGTGAGAATGGGTAAGTGGTCGCTGCCAATATTATCCAGTACAGACCAAGTGCATTGGGGGAAGACGTCAGCACTGGTAAACGCAATGTCCAGTGCTTCAGAAAAACTAGCTAAAGGAGTGGTGAGTGGGGGTACCATCATTTAGTAAGAGAAAATTATTATCATCCATCAAATGAAGAATGTCTTCGCCTCGGGTGCTATTACAAGAGCATCCCTAGGTTGAATGTTTGGCGTTAAGATCACCCAGAACGATGGAGTTTTTATCCATAAAGTTTGCCAAAATGGTAGGGAGATGCTTAGCGTTCGGGGGATGATAAACGTTGAAAATATGAAAGGGTTTGCGTCTCCAAAAAATTTCAATGCCTTGGATTTCGAGGTCCAAAGATTGGACAGTTGAAGTATCAATACTTTGATATTTAACATTCCTGGTGAAGAAGGCCAAGCCTCCTCCACCCTTGGTTAAATGTCGAATCCCTTGATCTTAAGAGTTGAAGATTTCTTTAGTTTAGTTTCTTGTACAGCAACAACCTGGATGTCTCTTTTGATTGCAATTTCTAATAGTTGGTCCAATTTAGTTCTCGTTGCTGGGGTAGACAAACCGTTTATATTGCACTGTAATATTTTCAGGGTTTTAGAATCTTGTGGAGACTGTCGTATACTTATCGGTCGAGGTCCTCTGCCTAAACCTCGACCGCGTCCCTGATTTATCTGCGCGACGGACAATGCAGTATCCAGAACAGAAGTCAACGAAGTCATGGAGAGGGAATGTGCAGCTTCATGTTAGTCCAAAGACCGGAGCACCAGTAGGTAGAACTCTGTCTTGGCTCCTTCGCCTACTGATATTTAGCTGGGTATAATGGAATGGCCTTCACGCCTTGGGCGGCATTCCACCCAGGGTCACCCTCCCGCCACGATGAGGCAATCAGTAGGACTTGGGAGGGTACCTAAAAAACGTAAGCACAATTTCATTAGTGTGTTCCGATTTATCGCCAATGACTAATTAAAAAGTCAAATTGTAGCGTGTCATATTCGCCACGTTATTTGAAATCTAGTGTAAACCAAACGTATTCCTATTCTGGCGATATTTGCAGCGACTGACTATGCCAACGCGGGCAATAAAGAACTTTCCCTAGTGCGCCAGTTGGTGAGAAAACTGTAACCGTATGGACTGTCTCAAAAAGCTCTCCACATGTGATTTTCAACAGTCACTCTGCTGTCTGAGCTGTGCTTGCGTGCACGCGGTTCGGTCTGATAATATTATACAGACATGTATTTCTTCTTATTATTTTCGTAATTAAATTTTGTTATGTTTTTCCATTAAGGCTGTTAATTAACTAATCTATTCGCATTTAATGATTAACTAATTATCAATTTTTAGTTAAAATGTTAATTTTATTGCACGTGCTATTTAAATGCTATTGTTAAATCGTTAAATCGGGGAAGCAATACTTTTGTCAAGTTCAATCTCGAATTTAAAACCTATTGCTAATTTGAGAAAAACGTTAAATCGAAGGCTTTATTATTGTTTTTCCGTGGAAAACTAAACTCATATGTCTCTCTATTTTGAAAAATAAGTTTTATATTGAAATTAAGCTAACACTATTACCCGGAGTTGAGGAAACTGCTAATTAATATTTTTGGACCAAGGTAAGCCTTAAGAAATTGCTCTAAAATGCTTATAACTGGCCTTCTTATTGACAGAAACCTAGAACAGATATCATCTTGTGCAGAAAAATTAGCGTTTTCGATCGATATATTACATTAATATGTGCAAGGTTTTTTTTTTTTATATATTTTTTTTCAAGGTTTTTTTCATATTGGGAATTTATGTGACCAATTGATTAAAATTGGAATAAAAAAAGAACTACCTGGAGGATTTTTTTTCAGAAACCTTCGCAGAAGTGTACTCAACAACTTCCCAAAGTTTCAAGGCGATCGGATGAATGGTGTAGTAATGCATTACACACAAACACACATACATTCATTTATATATATATAGATTAATGCAATATTTTAATTTATTAATTGATTAATTAAACAATTAATGAAACTAATACTAATTTAATTCATTAATAAAGCTTATTCTAAGAATGTCTTTTGTAAATAATAAAATATATGAAATAACATTAAAAAGTGAACATATTTTAAAGATAATTTTAATGTGAACGACCATTCAAATTAAGATATTGAAGCACAAAACATGTATTGGTACGTTACAATAAAAAAAAGTAATGTAGTTGCAATTTTCTTTGTTTGTTCGTCTTAAATTTTTTAAGCACTTTTTCTAAATTTAAGTTTGCAGTCCGTTTTCTTTCGAATGCTAAGAAAGCTAAATCTGCCATTCTTTCATGTGTCATAAAAATTTCTGGGAACAATTAATTGCTGTACAGCTGGAAAAAGTAGAAGAAATAGCATAGATTATTGAGGTCCAATTTATCACGCTAGGACGGATGTCCGACCTGGCCCCCACATGGCTATGGGCCTGGGTATACGTGAAGAAAAGTATCAAATAAGTGCCTCCTTTCGGAAGAGTATAAGGAAAGTAGCCGCGGAAGTGCTATAGCGCGTCAAATGCGCAAAAATCGTAGGTGGGGACGTAAAAAAAAAAAATTACTCGTAACCCGAGGTTCATAATTTTAATTGCGGAAAAAAAAATCAAGTTAAATGTATAAAAATTAATATGCAAAAATATTTTTGTATGTCCATTTTTCTTTCAGCTTTTTTTAGATGAAGAACGAGTGGGGAAACGGCACTAGCTCACATTGATGCCCGTTTTCTTTCCTGAACTTCTCTGTTGCAGCGACTCAGATAGACAGGCGGCTCTGAACAGAACTGATTTCTAACCGCGAATTTTCGTAAAACCTTCGTTTTCACGATTAAGATTTCTCTTAGCTTTTATTTTGGATTAAAATAACAAGTAATATTTTCCTATTTAATTTGTTATAGCTGTACTGCATTCCCTATACTGTACATGTAATCGATATTGCGAGAAATTCGCGAATCTGACATTTGGCCCAGAATTAACCACTTGGTTTTTGGCTTTTAAATATGGGATTTTCATTTTAATTCTTCATCAAATTGTTATTGAATCAATTGTTAATTGCATTGAAAAAATTTCTTGCCATAAAAGGTTTATTTTTCATTGGTGGCTTGTAAAATAAAGAATTGAGCTCTTTGACAAAAAAACCAGTTTTTTCTTTATATTATGTAGGTATGTAATTATATTTTTTATTTATAATTTTTTTTTGCTGTTATGTTGTAATTTAAATTTTATGTTTTTTGTATTGAGAAGTTTTAGCAATGGGGTGGGGGGGGGGGGGGTGCAATGTGCATAGCTTAAACTGATCTTTTTTAGTGCTTAAAAATTGCTTATTTTTCATTGAAAGAATTTGCTACACACCCTGCCTGGATGCGTTATTGAATTTTTGCCTGAATTCTGCAGTCTGCCTTTTTTGAAGAGTTTCTGCAGTTATGTTTATAACTAAGGAATGTAATAAATACAAAGCATGAATCTTATTTGTCTCTGCCTCTGACACCCTCAAAAAAGGAAGGAATATATATTATATAATACTATATGGATAGTTCTCAATAAATAAAGTTCTGTCACTATAATGCTATTCTATAAAGTTAAAAAGGAAGATTTTATTAATACTGTAGCTATTATTAACATTTAAAAACTATTTTACATTGAGGTTGACATATTATACTGTAAAAATGAGGTTAATTTTTTTCCTATAATGTCACCAATAATGTTTGAAATGATCTTGCTAATTTTAAAATCCACTGATATATTTTTCGTTGATTAATTTCTTGTATCTTAAATTATTAAAGCACTTCTAAAATTATGTACAAAAATGATTTCTAAAATGTTTTTAAATGATGCGTTTTTATTAGGGATATAACGAATATTCTGCCGGTATTCGGCCCTTTGGCCGAATATTCGGCCTGGCCGAATAGTCATTTCATCACCTAGCCGAATATTCGGCCTGGCCGAATACTGGATAAGGTCAAATTCGGCCTGGCCGAATATTGATGAACTATTCGGCCGACTAGTTCTGCTGCAGTAGAAATTTTAAAAAATAAAGAAATCAGTAGGTGTTAAACATTTAAAATTGTATTATAATTATCGCAAAATAATACATTAGTATATAGTTTTATTAAATAAAAATAATTCAGAAAAAACTACTTTTCTTAAACCTCCTTTTAGGCTTGAGTGAGCAAAAACAGATTTTAAAGTTGTAATATTGTATTTTATATTTAGTATTGGCTATTGACAAAGTGGAAGTCAGACTTTGTTTGGGTAGACTGGTTTATTGTGAATATCGGGTAAGAGATAAATGTGAAATGCCTAGAATATATCATAAATGTTTAGATAGCATAAGTTTGTGGGGTTTTTGAAAATAAAATTATATTCCAGTTAAGTGTATTAAAGTTTAATAGATCTTTTAAAGATAGGTATGTAAAAAACTCCATAAAATAAAAATATTAACTTTTATAACTTTTAAAATAACTTCATAAAACAGTTTTGAGCAAGGTTCATTAAGAAATATAGTAGTTCTTTCATTTGAATTAAAAAAATAGTAAAATAATGATAATGCTTACCACCATAAAACCTGTCATTACTATTCCATTTGTGGGTTAAATTCTTAGTTTTATTAAACAATAGTAGAAATAGATTAATAAAAATTTTAAATAGTTAAAAATTTTAACTAATTTTAAATTCTTAACAAACAGAATTAAATTATACATCATAGATTGTGTGTAATTGGTGTTTGACTTTGTGAATACTTTTTAATTTGACAAATACTTTCTATTACAACGATTTCCTAGAAATTTTAATATTTGGCCGCCGAATATTCGGTATTCGGCTAAGACATTGGCCGAATATTCGGCTTCGGCCTGGAAGAAGTGGACGAATATTCGGTATTCGGCTATTCGTCCAAATCACTATTCGTTACATCCCTAGTTTTTATGTCAGTAAGTATAGTGTAAGTAAGTGTTGTAAAAATGAAATATGTTGCAATTACAACTACTGTTTCAAACAAATCTTCTTAGGTCCATTTGTCTGTGTGCATAACATATTTCATAAGTTTAGAACTAATTACTATTTTTTAAATTTTACAATATTACTCTTATTCTTCAAGCATTTTAAGAGCAAAGCAATTCATAACATGTATCCTTAAAGTTTCATCATATTTTATCACAGACGTTTTCAATAAAGATATTTGATTAAAGCAAAAAGTTTCAGTTTTTAGTAATGGTGCGAGCATCTGATTTTACTAAATGGGTAAAAATATTTCATGCTTTTTCATTTATAAAATAGAGAAATAATTGAAGTACACTCAATGTAAAAATTAAATACATACAATTATTACTTTTTTCCAGCTTTCAACAGCAAAATAATTCAGATTAAATTTGTTCATTTTCTCTGTACTTATGAGTGTACAATTATTCCTGGTAGGGTTAAGTTTCATTTGAGTCGTGCAATTGTATTAAAATTTGTTTATCATTATTATTATAAGAAAATATTTATTGCTGTGAAAATAGCTTCAAGTGTGTTTTTGCATATTGATTAAGATGCCATATTGTTTCTATGAATGTAAAATAATAAATATCCAAAAAATTTAAGGTCTTAAAAAAAAATGATTTAAATAAAAAAAATCCGATTTTTTAAAATTAAAAAAAAAAAAAAATCACGAACCATGCTTGCATGTCACTTGCAAATTTAATTTTTCTGGGCACCTGTTTTTTCTCTATATCATATATGTGGAGTGCTTAATATTTCAACAAGTTAAGCCTTAAATGTGTGACTGGAGTGCAATCTTGATATTGCATGTCTTTCAGCAAGAGTAGGGAAGAATTTGTAGGAAACAAAAGAAAATTTAAATAGTCATTTTATGCTGTCATTGTCCATGCAAGGGGTTCACCAAAGGGAGGGGGGAAGCATCCGGTATCCGATCACCATTTGTAAATATCCGCAACCCGCTCCGGCCGCTGCACGAGATTCTTGTTTGCATGGAATTAAGTTAAAAACATTTTCATAAATTTTCCTTTTTTTATTTTCTAGAGAATATGTCAGTGCTCTCTGTAAAATATTAATAAGAGTCTATAAATTAAGTGGATACTAAAACAAAATTAAATTATTTGGAAGAAATATTCTTTTCAAATCGAATTCAATATTATTATTATGTTATTTTATTTTTCTTGATTGATAATGTATTTTCTGATAATCATCTGCACACATCATTAAAGTTTTCTTCTTATTTTTTTTTTACATAATATAAAACACGTAACTGATGTGACAGGAAAATACAAAAGCATAAGCCAACCTAAATTTCATCTCATGAGTATTATAAAAAATTTTACGTTTTAATTCTTCGCACCACCAGACAGTCTAAGAGGGCCATAAATTAAAATCTGCTCCTTTTTCAGGAGAGCGGTTGGAAACTTTTTAACTATAAGTAGAAAATTGTGTTTTCTTTTTAATTTATATTTATCTAAAGTTAATTAACAATTTTGAATTTTTTGTTATAATCTTAAACTCATATTTGAAAATTGCAACACCACGAAGGAATCGTCATAATTGAATGCAATTTAATACACAGTTGAGTGGTAGTGGTACAAATAAATGATTAAATTTTCAAAGCAAACAAACAATAACAAGAGATCGGAATCAGTATTTTGCGTAGCCACCACGCACCGCAATAAGTGCTGCGACACGACGTGGCATGGAGTCAAACAAATTTTGAATGTCTGCCTGAGGAAGAGCACTCCATATTGTTTGTATGCGTACCCAAAGTTCGTCTGCAGAAGCAACAGGACGAGGATCACGAGCGAGACGCCGACCAACGAAATCCCTCACATGTTCAATTGGCGACATATCCGGGGAATACGCAGGCCAAGGAAGAAGCTGTACCTGCTGCGTTGCAAAGAAGGATTGAACAGTCCTAGCAATATGAGGGCGGGCATTGTCCTGTTGAAATACAGCGCCTGGCAAGCTTTGAAGGAAGGGAACAGCTTGGGGCTGTAGAACTTCACTGATGTATCGGTTGCTGTTCCGATTGCCCACAATTCGTACCAATTGAGATCGCCCATGACAGGCTATGGCGCCCCAGACCATAACTCCGGATGTTCGTCCACTGTGGCGTTCGATAATGCACTCCGGAAGGTGGCGTTCACCGGTATAGCGTCTGACACGAATGCGGCCAACATGGTACCACAAATTAAAGCGGGATTCGTCAGAAAACACGACATGCAGCCGATCAGCACGCCAGTCTCTATGCTGATTGGCCTATTGTAGCCGCAGGCGGCGATGGTTGAGCGTGAGGGGGATCCTGTATAAAGGAGTCCTTGCGCGCAGTCCACGCTGCAGCAGACGTCTACGAATTGATGAAGCACACAATGAAACACCTGTAGCTATTGATCACTGTGCTGCCAATTGTCTAGAGGAAGCTGTACGGTTCGTCCGCGCCATGCGGACCAGGTGTCTATCATCGCGAGTTGACGTCACATTTTCGGGGTCCACTCCCGGATTTCCGAGTTGTTCGACCCTCGTCCGTCCACTGCTTCCATGTTACGCTGCACACGAGCGGCTACTGCACGATACGACAATCCAGCTTCACGAAGGCCGAGGATTCTCCCCCGTTCAAATTCTGTAAATTGTTCAAATCTCGCTCTCTTTCGTCGAAGAGGCATAAGTAAAGATTGAGCTAACGTTTACCACTAGCAGATAACCACCGATAACCATACACGCCTCGCTACAGCCGTCTATTCATTCGGATCCATCCGCCGTTCAGAGGGCGCTGCTCAGCATACGCATGCGCTACGGATTTGAAATTCTAATCATTTGCATATCATGGCGCTACTTTGCATTTCCTGAAAATTTCAGCTCACTCGCGTAAGTCCTTCATGGTGTTGCAATTTTCACAAACATGAGTTTATGTGGGTATTATGGTTTTTACTTTGCACGTTACGTTTTTTTGGGGGGATAGTTATAGAACTCTTATAATGCAGATCAAACTATAATTTAAATTATCTAGAATAAATTAAAAAGTTATGTAAAAAAAAGGTCACGGCATTAGTATATGAAGAACACAAGAGCGGCTTTTCTCGCGTGAAATTTTTCACCGTGGTCTAGCGAAGGCTGGGGATGCTTTGGAGCTGACATGTGACGCGCAAGCTCACGCGACGAAAAAGCGTCCTGCTGCAATGCTTTCCGTTCGTGTGTCACTTAAATCTTCCGTTTGTGTGTATACTTAAAAATGACGCACGGGAAAAATCACTGTTTACAGCAGTTTTTCTCGCTCGTGTGTCATTACACTTTAGCATGCTTAATTTTGTATTTATTACAATTTTCATTTTAAGTTATGTCGCCCCTTGCATTAGAGGTGCGATTTATTAAAAGTTATTATTATTTTTTTTGTTTTTCAAATCTTTTATTCATTTCTTTTTAAAATTTTATTTATTAACTTTAAAAAAAAAAAAATTCTCTCCCATTTTTTAATTTTTTCAAGAAGGTACACTTTTGTGAAAACTAATCGAAACAAGAAATGAAAATATGTATGTATTCATATTATCTCAATGTATATGTGCCCTACAAGACATAAAACGGATTTTTCTTTCCTTAAATTGCATTTTAAGTTTCATATTTCTCTGATGCATTCCCCATACATTTCGAAGCACTGATCTGGAAAAACATCCGTTAAGCTCAAGCTGGGAAATGTGATCTTTAAGGCATTTTTATGGCGTTCTACATAGTTTCAGGCAAGATGAAAAATTTGCTTCTACCGCGGGAATTTGTGGTATTAGTAACTCTCCCGCTCGAATTTGTTTTATAAGATGTTGCTTCATGAGTTATAAAATTAATGCATATTTGTAAGAAAAATTTGGGGTAAAGAATAAAAAAATTAAATCTATGTATTTAATAAACTTATTAAATGTGTAATAATTAATTACTAATGAGATAAATATTCTTGCGATTTTTATTATTATTTATTTATTTGGTTTTCTTTTTATTTGATGGAATAACGTCTATAAACAGAATCTCTGAAAAAACTTTTGTTCTGCGATAAGTATTTATTTAAAAAAATTTTTTTTAAAGTTCAAGCGCAGTAAAAGACGCAAAAACAATTTTCTGCGCACGTGGCGATAAAGGTCGCCAAGTAGGAACTTTCTGTGTATAAAATTGGATAAAAATTACATCATTAATTTGGCTCGTTGCTTGATCGACCTTTTACAAATCTAGACTCCATATGAAGTAATAATTTCAATGTAACAATAAAATAATGATGAGAAGTAATGACGACGTACAGTTTGACCAAGGATTTTTGATATTTGGACGCTTCTGCGCATGGCAGAAAAGAAGGAATCCATTCGAGTTTTAGGGAAGATTCGTTTTGTCACGTTTATTTAGTACGCGAATCAGAATGTTTGCTTCACTGTTTGTTGAAAGCAGCAAAATTTATAAACTAGCATATAGCATCAGTTCGAAAGAATTAAAGTATTCTAAACGAACTAGAACGAGAACAAAAACGGCACATTTCATACACCAGTGGTTACTCCCGTGAACCTGAATGCATTCTTGGCGGTCTGCCAGGCAGGTTGCTCTGGTTGATGGTAGAACTTTAACATCTATAGGTGAAACATAACGTGTAACGACTGGGACTGACGCGTTAAGCTCCACCCAGTTTTTTGCCCGTTATGTATTTAAAAATTAATTAAAAATCAATTATTGGTTTCCTGAGTCTGGCGTTGTTAAATTTTAGTGTTTTATTGTCTTAACCATATTTAGCTGTCAAAATATAGGTCGAAACTTCACTATTTTTACAACATTGATAAATTTGTCCCATGCTTTCTAGTGCTGAGAGGCGTAGCTAGCACGGGTGACACCCGGGGCGGATATTGATGGTGTCACCCCCCCCCCCTGAAAACGGTTAAAGTAACAAAAAAAGTAAAGGTGAAGAATGGATTGTACTGAAGAATGTTTATTTAAATAAATATTCAAAAAATATGTAAATCATTCATCATCAAACTACATTACTTTTGATCAAGAAGTATAAACATATTTAGAAACACCGATTAAGCGGGAAATCAACAATTACAGACTTAAACAAATTTTAAAACCTCCTCGCTTTTTAACTTTAGCAGCTGCTATCTCAGAAATCACGTCTTTAAATTAATGCTTTGCGTTGACTCATTTTCGATTGCTAACATGGCAAGACTATTAGTCTAGCGTTACTCATAGTCGATCCTAAGGGGCCGTTCATAAATGATGTCGCGCTTTATTCCCAAATATTTGACCCCCTCCCCCCTTTTGTCACAATATGTCACACTTGAGCGGACCCCCCCTCCCTCCTCTGTCACATGTCACGCTATGTTGCATAATGCATGATCTCACACTTCTTGTTACCCCTCCTCTCCCCTTGCCTCACTTTGTCACAATTTCCCGAACCCCTCCCCCCCTCGAAGCGTGACATCATTTATGAATGATCCCTAAGTAATTTTTGATTAATTTTAACTTGCTAAAGCTTCTTTCACACGAAGCAACTGAAACGCGAATTGTCAGAAATAATTTTAAAGCTATCATAAGGTTTGTAAGAGATTCTGTAAATTCTAATTAGTGTGACTCAAATCTCAAAATATCGCAGTGAAAAATTCCATCAATCGAAACTTATTTTTCGTACGATCGTACGAAACTATTTCGTATCCTAGTTGGTTCTTATTTCGAAATCCCGACGCTGCACCTTCATCGTGATCGTTGTCCAAAGGACTTCTTGTCTCGGATGTCTTGGGATGACAGTAAGTTCAAAACCCCTGTATTATCGTTGATGCCGATTCTCGGAAAAGCACTCTAAATGATCTCTTAAGTTTCTAGCGGGGTTGGGGGGGGGGGGGGCGCAAGGAGTATATCAGGCGTCAAAAATGACATCAAAGGGCTACCGAAATGGGGAGAAGCCTATGTGGCATTTAAATGGAACATGCTTTATCTTTGAGCGTTTTAGAAGACATTGGTTTCGGTTTGAAATTACAATTTTTTTATTTTACACTATTACGAATTTTTAAGTCCTGGCGATTTTAGCGGTTGAAAAACATTGGAATATATGATTGGAAGAAGAAACTTTGCCAAGTTGAAAATAGCAAAGAAAGATAGAAAAATTATCCACTTTCAGCTATTTTTTCATTTTGGAGCTGGAATTTTTTTGAAGTAGGAAAGGTTTTTTTCCTAATCTTGGCTGGGTGTCACCCCCGGACTAGTGACGCCCGGAGCGGGCCGCCCCCCTTAGCCACGCCACTGCTAGTGCTCAGGACAGCAGTCTTTCATCCCCCCAGGCGACTCCGGATCTATTCCCAAAATGGGAAGAACCTCATTCGTTTCTCCCGCGCTGCATAGCAATCTGGAAGTTTCATATTGAAAGATCGGAAGTTGTTGAAAAGTAATTGTAAAAAAGTTGACTTGGACACTTGGAGTATGTTGATCAAATGTTTTTTTTTTTTTATGCTCTGATCACATTAAAACCACTTGCTTAAAAAGTAGAAAAAAAAAAAAACCTTCAACTCAAACTGATTTCCCCTTTTTAAGTCTTCAATTTTTCTTGTTATGTTTTTTTTTTCATCATTTTATCTACTACTATAATAATTTTTTTAGTAGATGTTTATTAAAAAAATTGCAGTGTTTACTGCATTGTACAGCTTCAGTCAAAGAGAAAAAAGAGTGTAATTAAAACGAAACAAAATAGATTCGAAAAGGTGATATTCAGTTGTATTTTATATCTTTATTTTTTTACTTTATTATAATATCAGTACTTTTACTTTTAATACATCAAAAATATGTTGTTTATCCTAAACTTTGTAAATAAATATATGTAAATGCGCAATCTTTCTACACTACATCTGTTTTTCAATTAAAATAATAAAAATCTTTATCGTTATTTTTCTTCTACTATGATTAAGAAAAATATTTTAAGTCAACTGAGAAACTATATATCATTTGTTGCTGAAGTTTTTATTAGAAAAGAAACGACAAAGTTTTGTTTTAGTTTTTAACCTATAAAAGTTATACTTAAAGTTATGAGAATTTCGCAACCGTAACTATTTTTTCCAGTTATTATTTTAATCCATGCATAGAAAAAACTAACTATTAAGAGTTTTTAACACTTCAAAGATATTTTAAGCATCAGTAAACATTGAGGACTAACATATCATTAGCAAAATAAATCAAAAAGCAGGAATTTGATGCTTCGTTTCAACATTATTTGCGAATCACTGACATCTTTTATGCCTTAAATTGATGTCCTACAAGTAAAAAAAAAGTTCTATTGTCAATTGATGTTTTACTAACTGTACATCTTTTGTTTTATTTTATTTATTTATTTTTTGTTACAGAGTTATTAAGTCTATAAAGAATAAATAAGCCATAAATTAAAGGAGAAAAAAATCCCTTTCTAAAATTTCTTTTTGGGCGCTGTTGACGTTGATGAAGCTTACATGGTAACTGCATCTGACACTTGAGTGACATAAAAGCAGGCAATAATGGATTTTAAAAACAATTTTATTGAGCGTTATTTTTTAGTTTTCAGGTGAGATAAATTTATGCTTCTATTATTTTATACCGAAGGTGAAGGCATATTGAATTAAATAAATTAAATATTTACATGGACTCTGAAATTACAGTACTTAACTAATGATAACTTTAACTTTATTCTCATAAAATTATCGATTCGGTGGATCCGGACTTTTCATTAATAAACGGGAAGAATTGGGAATCGTATTGATGGAAATTGGAATAATTTCTGGCATATAAAAAAAGGAAATATATTACACGGAACTTGGATTATTATTTTTTAATGTCGACCGAGTTGCTTTATTATCCCTACTTCAAAAAAAAAAGTTGGTTTTGTCTATTATATTTTCTACTGAATTGCTTGTTGCGCTAAATCCCAGTTGGGCCATTCCACTCATTTCTGCTAAATCTCGTCGTTGGCGACAAATCTCAGCTCACATTGGCCAGTCAAGCGAAATCTTTCATTTCCACAGTTAGGCAGAAACGCGTGTTTCTTGATCACTGAATAAGAGCTGACTTTCTGTTTGAAAACGGTCTTTGCATTCTTGACATGGTACGTTTGAAATCGATAATATTGCATTTTGAGAATTAATTTTAAAAGTTCACGCAAAAACTGTCATGCGTAGTCGTATGACTGTTGTAAGATATGCGTTATAAGTTGATTGTTATGCGCATAAGTCATACGCAGCATTAAAGAAGCAGTGCAAAAATGTAAATTTTCATTAGAAATCAAGGCTGTTGCTAATAGAAGTTTCGAGGGTTCAACCCCCCCCCCCCCCAATTTTTCCATAGTGGTTTCCTTAATGCGTAAAACATTGTTTGTTACTCCCCGTAATTATTTTTTACCGTGACTCATGAAAAAAAGGTACTTTGGGTATCAACAGGAAATACTTTGGTTAAAAGTAGTTTTATCTTTCATAACTTTCAAACGTACAGACAGCAGGGTGGCGTAGTGGTAAGGCAGTGACCTCTTGCGCTCAAGTTCGCAGGATCAAACCTGGGCAGAGTCGGTATATTAAGCGGTATGTTAAAGATCATTTGAGTATCTGTTTGGCTTGGATACTCTCAGCTAAATTTAATTTCTAGTTCAGTTTCGCATCATTTAGATCTCTAGTGCCGCCCTCTAGGGGGAACTGAGCGTCGCAATTTTCAAGTGGTAATGGCATCCACGGATAGTGGTGGCTATTTGAAAGAATGAATGCCGGTTTCCGGTTTATGCACTAGGTCTGCAAAGGTTAATGACCATACCCTGCTCCATTAGAAAGAAACAAAAAAAAACCCTTCAAATGCACAGCATCTAAGAGTGCATATCCATACTTAATTAAATTTTGATCATCAAAATTCTTTCTTCTCAAATTATACATCATCAGTTTTAAATGGGGGTACATTTTCATAAACTTCATTTTTCGCTCACTCGTAGATGTCCTCCCTTTACTGCCGGAATGAGACTGAAGTTAGTCAAAGTAATGTTGCGTGTGATGAAGCTGCTTGCCAAAAGGCAAAGAGACCGCCTAAAACAATTATCGCATTTGAAAGCGAAATCTGAGCATTCGAAATACCTCGAATGTCAGCACCGTTAAAAGACATCGATTTCCAATGAAACATTAGTTTAATATCGGGCACATGCACATTCCCTAAATACTTACGCGTCTCTTTATAAACCAGGCAGATAAGGACGCTTCGATTAAAACTCGTATTAAATCCGAAACTTTTCGCGCTGCATTCGTTATTTGTTATCATTACTGCGCGTAATTAGATCCACTCAGTGATAGCGCATAGCATTTGAACTCACTAAGGGCACTTTCAACTTTTTAATGCACAGTAACTTTCGCTACAAATAAAGTACGTAATTTATCTTCAAAGTAAATTATAACTTTTCGAAAATGATGCTATTATCGGGAGCGCTACGATAATGGCAGTGCTTTATTTTCAATATGTGCATCAATATCTATTGAATTTCTGCCATATTTTGCTATTTACTTGTCTTAATTGTTCCGAAAAACAATTCTGGTTGAATTAATTTTAGTCACATATAAAAAGGAAATTCCAAAAGAGTCTTTTTAAATTATTATTATTTTTTTAATTATAAGTATGGTTTTTTTTAGCCCCGAGAATTGAATAGACAAGTTGTGAAACATTATATGCAACGAAAACTTAAGTAATGTTTCTATTTAATTGAATTTATTCCGTATATTCAAAATCATTTTTAAATTATACAATGAAGAATACACCTGCGATAAAATCTTACTGTATAAAGGTCATTTTCTAAATTTCAAAACTGAAAAGAGACAAAAATTTATTTTCAGTAAGTGTGTGGTTTTCCCCCAAATTATAAAATAGATACTGTTCCTTTAAAAATTTAAAAATATTTTTCGTGATTTTTTAACTTTTAGTGCTATTTGGGGGAGTATGCCACATATAATTCCACGATGTTTCTGTGGAAGGCGCCGAGTGTGCGTCACGTTTTTCAAGCTCTTGAAAATAAGAACTTTTGGAGGTAATTAGTTATTGTTTTTCATTAAATGTGGTTGATTTACATTTAATATGTTGTGTAAAGCTTGGTGGTAAGGTGATAGCACCAAAAAACTGGCGATTTAACTTATATTTTGTGAGTTATTGTTGTTACCTGTTAGGCCTAACACGGCGTGGAATAGATAACGTGATTTGTTCTCGATTGTGTGCTTCATCTGCGATGGGGGTGTTGAAAAATTTAAAGGAGTTGAAGAATGGAAATGGAGTCTGGTATGTTGAATGTGATGATTGTGGAATGCTGAGCCCGGCGGAAGTAGATGATAACAGTACAACAGCGAACAGGGATTACGTGTGCATAAAGTGCAGAAAAGTAGCGGAGTTGGAGGCCAAGCTGAAAGAAATAGAGAAAGGAAATAGCAAAAAGGATGATGTGGTAGTGCATAATGTGTCAACAGACTGCAAAGACTTAAACAAGGCCAGAGACGACACTACAAGAGGCTGATTCTCGGGGACTCATTGGTCAGAGTTATCGGTAACATAGTTGGACGGGAAAAAAGTTCTATGGTGCGATGCTGTTTACCGGGAGCCAGGGTAAAAGATGTTAATGAAGTGGTAAAAAAGAATGGAGTGAACAAGGACGACAAAACAGTGCTGTGGGTCGGAACAAACGACGTGGGAAAGTCAACAAATAATGCTTTCAGGAAAGACTTTGTTGAACTTATCAAATGCATAAAGGAGAAAACACATGATTTGAAAGTGCTGGGTCTCCTGCCAAGGTACGGCACTACATCCGGGTGGCAAAACCAAAGGGCAAAAGGGTTAAACCACATATTAAAAGACCTGTGTACGGAGCACGGTGTGGAGTTCGTCGACGTATTGAAGGCCTGCAAACGAGATTGGATCTGCGCCGATGGAATTCACCTCAGCCGAAATGGAAACCGAGAGGTGAGTAAAATAATTTTGTGTGGTTTGGAGTCAAAAAACTAATTAGGAATGGGGGTGACTTACCTACTCAGTGGATAGGCAAAATTGCTAGGCAGATTTCGATAAAGTGTTTAAATGATAAATTAAAAGTTTTGTACTGCAATGCACGTAGTGTTAGGAACAAAATGGATGAGTTAAAAGCTTTAGTAGCAATGGAAAATTTGGATATAATCGGGATAACTGAAAGTTGGGCAAACAAAGACGACTCTGCAATTTTAGAATTAAGTGGTTTTTATGTATTTAGGCAGGATGGAATATTAAGAAAAGGAGGAGGGGTGATATTGTATGTTCGAGATCATTTGAGCTGTAGGGAATTAAATTTTAGTCATAAATCTGAAGCTGCAGAAACAGTATGGGTAGAAATCTTACATCATAATGGAAGAAAATTAGTAATTGGAAATGTTTATAGACCACCTACTACTAGTATTTTACAGGATGAAATTCTATTTAAGCATATTGAAAAAGCATGTACGTCAGGGGAAATTATCTTGATCGGAGATTTTAATCTTCCGGGCATAGACTGGGAAGAAAATTTTTCAGTAAGCGATAGGGAAGAAAAATTTATTAATGTAATACAAAATAGCTTTTTACAGCAAATAGTACAACAAGGTACAAGAGAAAAGGCAATTTTAGATTTAATATTTTGTAGTAATGAGGACAGGATTCATAATCTAGATATTGGAGAGCACTTGGGAGATAGTGACCACAACATCATAAGATTTGAAATTATTCTAAAGACAAATAGAGATCAAAATAATAGGTTAGTTCCAAATTTTAAAAAGGCTAATTTTAGTTTGATCAGATCTGAACGTATTGATGTGTTTAAGGAAGGGCTAATGCATGGAAACGTTGAAGAACAGTGGGCTGATTTTAAAAATAAAATAAATACAATAGTTAAAAACTATATCCCATTCGTGCAAAAGGGGAAGTTGCGTAAATTATATCCTATGTGGTTTAGTAAGGAAACTAAAACAGCTTTAAAACAGAAACAGAGGGCATTCGGTATATTCAAGCAAACGGGAAAAAGAGAGCATAAGATTGAATATAATAAATCAAGGAAAAGATACAAATTCATTAGCAGAAAACAAAAATGCGAATTGGAGCATAAGCTTGCAAATGACATCAATATTAATCCGAAAAGTTTTTTCGCATATGCAAATGGTAACAAGAAAGCGGACACACACTTAGGCCCACTAATCGACAGTCAGGGCAAGATAGTAGATGATGATTTAGAAATGGCAACTATGTTAAATGAATTTTTTGCAACTGTATTCAGTAGGAATTTTAACTGTGATAGCGCTGTTGTGGAAAATACTAACAGTGAGGGAATAATTGATCTTAAATTTAATAGGGAAGAGGTTATATACCATCTAAGGAATTTAAAACCTTTCAAAGCTCCTGGGCCTGATTCTATCTATCCAAAATTTTTAAAGGAGTGTGCAGATGAGATGGGGGGTGTGTTATGTTCCATATTTGAATGCTCTTATCAGTCAGGAACAGTGCCGATAGATTGGAAATTAGCAAATATTACTCCTCTGTTTAAGAAAGGATACAAGAGTGAGCCAGGGAATTATCGTCCAGTTAGTTTGACATCAGTTATTTGTAAAATCTTTGAGAACATGCTAAAAAGTCATATAACTGAATTTATTGAAACAAAAGATTTGCTAGCACAAAATCAGTACGGATTTAGGAAGGGAAAATCTTGCACGACTAATCTTTTAAATTTTTATGATGCAATAACAAAGGAGTTAGACCGCAATAATAGCATAGATGTAGCTTATATGGACTTTCAGAAAGCATTTGATAAAATTCCACATAAAGCTCTGCTACTAAAATTGAAAAGATTCGGTATTCAGGGTCATACATTTGAATGGATTAAAAGTTGGTTAATCGGGAGAAAGCAACGGGTGCAAATCAAGGGTAATAGTTCTCGATGGATAGAAGTAGAAAGTGGTGTTCCACAAGGTTCTGTTCTTGGACCACTCCTATTCATAATATTTATTGAGGACATAACTGCGGGTATACTGGGCAAAGTTAGTATATTTGCTGATGACTTAAAAATAATGGGAATTGTCAGAAGAAACCCCCTGAAATGGTGAAGATTGTCTAGAATTTGACAAATTTTGCCTGTAACATAAAGAAATTAGCTTACTTCTCCCGAAGAACTCCCCCCCCCCCCTTGAAATGGTATGGATTGTCTAGGATTTGACCAATTTTTCCTGTAAAACAATGAACCCCCCCAGAATCCGACTCCAGCTACGCAACTGTTTCTTATTGTTTGAAAGTTGTAAATGATTTTCAACCTCTTATGAAACATGCTGATTTAAAATAAGCGTTTCTTTTCTTCCCTAGTTTGTTGATGGTCCCATGTATTCCACGTATTTTCAAGCCACTTTACTGTGAAATGTGACTTAAGATATATGATTTACATATCCTAAATTAAAAAAACATTCTGTTAGTTATTTCTTTAGCAATATGATGAAATATATAAAATCTTCATACTTTCTGCCAGATAGTATATAAATGTATAATAACAAAAGTATTTAAGTTTTTATAAGAACATAATAATTCCTTCTATTTGTTTTCTTCAACCATGAAAAAAAAAAAAAAAAAAAAAACAAGGAATGTAAAAATGATTTTATCTTCAGTTTGATGATTAAGTTTCTGCCCCCCCCCCCCCCGTGAAAGTAGAAAGAGAAACAAAAATGGCGACATTTGGCTCAAAAGAAGTTCCCATTTTTGAAGGAATAAAATTGGCTTTCACTTCGACGTGATCGGAGAAGTAAATTTGCGGCTTCCTTCCGGTGCTAGAATTATCTGCTCAACCGTGTGATTTTTCATTTTCACATTTTGTCTCTATTTTTAGAGTGCATTTTTAAGCTGTTGTCTTTTTCTTTTCTTCTCTTCCTTCTTTTAATTTTTTTTCTGTTTCCACGAGAGCAAATATATCGAATATTTCACTATGCTACGCATCATATTAGTTCGTGCATCTGTAACAGACAGCTTTGTAGATGATTTTTTAAATTGGAAGAATTGAGAGCCATACTTTGTTTTTCTCAGCTTTTAAAGTTAATATTTCGTTAACACTGTTAAATTAGAATTTTTATTATCTATATGTAAACAGGCACAGATAAAACAGTTAAGAACCATTCTCTCCTCTGTTTTTCAACCAATTTTCATCCTTTTTTTTTTTTGTTTAGTAGCTATTGAAGAGTTTTAGTGATATCAATTAAAAAATTTCGGAAACAGTTTATTATTAGTTAGTTGTTTACCATTTTCTTTTGTTAGGCAAGCCTCATTTATAATTGTAATGCTATATTGTTATCGATAGAAGATGGCAATATGTCTAAGGTAATGAATATAAAACTCATTTTTAAAAAGAATTTGTTGCCATTAAACAGTAATATTAAAAGCAATAATAATAAGAGATTGAGTGAAGGCTTCTATGCAACAATGGAATAAAAATGAGAATAGTGTATGGAAGCACATTTAAGAATTATTCAACTGCCACTCAACTTAGTACAAAATCGGCAAGTACCAGCGGCTACATTTATGAGCGCAACTGGCGCTATGACGACAATGATTTGTTTTACATTTGCTTTAAGTGAGGATGATCAAAATAAACTTGATGTTATAATCGCCAATTTTGAATAATACTTATATAGTTACATAATCAGCACAGTGTTTTCAATGCTAAATTTACTTATTATGGTCGAATTTCGACTGTTGGGAGACCTCTAGTCGAGACAAAATGGCTTATTTTCAAGAACATCACGTTATTGGTATAGCTCCGAGTTAAAATGCCGTAGGGTGCTTACACACCAAAGGCGACAAATACAAAAAACATGTGTTTTCTCATTTGCGCAAGCGCAGAACACATTTTTGAAACCAAAAATATATTCTGCACTTGCACAGATGTGGAAGGACCAAGTTTTTGGTCTTTCTCTCCTTTGGTGTAAAAGCAGCCTTAGTTTTGAAAAACCAAGTTCTTATTTTTTAAGTAGCCCTTTTCTCAGAAATGATCCGGTTATGATCTCATTTTGGAGACCACTAAAAAAAAAAAGGAGGAGGAGGAAAAGTTGAATTATATAGTTTTCAAACGTACCAACTGCGGGTGCTAAAGTACTTTAGTACCAAATTTCTTCTTAGCGCAATTCGGAAGAGCGTTAATTATCCACTCGTCCATTCTGTTTCCTTATTCTGAGTCCGATTTCAATCCGACAAATTATTTATTCATCTTGTATTCCTGCTTCGAACAGACAAACAGTGAATTCACATTCTTGAATCGTTCTGACATCTTGGGCGGAAAACAGTTTCTTAATTTTATTAAATTCTATTGTTCCGAAGCAGTAATCATGAAAAAAAAAAAAAAAAAAACAACCCTGCATTAATTTCGAACGTAAAGTTACTCTATAAATATTTCATTTATTTCAGTTAATACTTGCACTTTCTGTAACTATAGTTTCTAAGTAAGGATCGGTAGTTAAAACTAAACACTGCGCTTGATTATTTTAAAGTCAAAATTATTTTAAAAAATATAGAAGGTATATTTTCTCATTTTGAAGCACGTTATTTTTAATGAAGTGAATGATTACCTTTTGTGGAACGTAGATTTGCGAGTCTTTTTATGTGATTTTCAAATGATTAGCTTTTTGTTTAGCTTGAGTTGTAGAAGCAGGTAAGCAATAAAAAAAAATCAACGAACATAACATCAAATAAGCATAATATTTTCCCCTCATAGCTGCGTAGAGAGCTGAAAAGAAAAAAGAACCATATTTTTTTCCGTCAAATATTTCGAAAAAATCTGGCATCAATTTTCCTAAAATAAAATTTATGGCTATTCCTTTGTACATCTTTCAACGCAACCTAAAGCTCTTCGTTCTTTATTCCAGAGCCATTTAAAATGCTCTTGAATGGGCTGCATGCGCTCTTAGAGATGAAGCAGAGCGGCATTTTACAACGGTTTTGTTCATTGGGTATAAAAGAAGTAAATTTTAAACTTCTGTGTCTATTTCCATGGCCGTTTCGAAAAAGAGGATAAAAGGCGAATATATAGCAAAACGTTTCCCAAGGAGAAATAATAGTTTCCGTTTATACATAAATGCATCCGTATCTAAAAATCTAAAATACATTTTTCGAAACTTTGGCCATTTAATGCATTTATAACAACCACGTCCTCTTGGGATGCCAGAAAATACCAGTAAACCAAACAGGTTTAGAATGTTCTTGTTTGTTTTCGAAAAATATTGAAACATTAAATTTCAAGTTTATATTTTGGTATTGAAAGCTTTTGAGAAGTATGGTGTTGGAACATGTTCAACAATTTCTTTAAATAACATCTACCAGTTGACTGAATAGTTTGTATTTTCGATAGTTCGAATTCTTCCATGTCTCGAGAAAAGTAATTTTCCTTCACCTTTTTTTACTTTCTAATGTAGTTTTGACTCTTAAAATCGGAAGTTTTTCTCTCTTACTCTTGATAACTCGAGAACTCAAAATCTTTCAAACCTCACTCAAATTATTTACTTCATTCCAATTTCTTATTATTTTCCGATACCTCAAAATTAGTTTTCAAAATACCATTTCACGTAAAACTTGAATAGTCAGTTAAAACATTACAGCTTCTACATGACTAACCATTGCTAAGAACGTGATGCGGACTTATTTTAACGAATCGCGATTAGAAACGACAACCGAACAATTTTAGATCATTTCACTAGACAAAAAAAGTCCTCCCCCCCCCAAAGGCCTATCAAATTCTTTTAGATAGCTATGATTATTGTGTTGCATTGTATTTCATTATTTTGCTCGTTTTTTTACGTAGCTAGTAATACTTAATTTTGTCGAAATACTTTTCATTGGATTTTCGATAACTTGAATTTTCAATATTTCTTGTTATTCATTATTTCATTCCTTTGACTTTGACCCTGATGGAGTTGACTATATTATTAAAATTTTTGAAAAAAAAAAATAGAACCGACTTTAAATTCAAAATTGCGCTAAAAGCGAAAAATAAATTCTTTAAACAACATCGATGCGATTAAACATAATTTTTGAAGCCGGTATAAAATTATGATAGGCTAATTATCACTATGTGTTACTTTACATAGAAACTGTTGCAAAATCGGGACTATTTATAATTGCAATGGATTCACGATTATAACAGATTTTATCTATCATAATTTTGCACCGACTTCAAAAATTATGTTTAAAAGTCATATCGATGTTGTTTAAAGAATTAATTTATTTTTCACTTTTTAACGCAATTTTTAATTTGAAGTCGTTTTTTTCCCCCAAAATTTTTTGTTTTTATTTATTACTTTTAATAGTGTAAATAAATTTTACGTATAAATACTTTATTTAAAAATAACAAATCAAATGGCACACCCACTTTGAGTAATTGTCACTGAAAAATAATCATTTGTGTGATAAATTGCGTTTTGAAATTGGCGTTTTAAAACAGCCCAGAACAGACGTCAGTATTAAAATAGGCTGAATGAATTTAATTTTTGTTTCAAAGAAGCCTTCATTCAAACTCTTATAATTATTTATAATATACTGCTTAATGGCAACAAACTTTTTAATGAGTTTTATATTTATTACCTAATAATTTACTCAACATAGAAATATCAAGCCATGCCTCTCCAATTACCAAAACAACACTTCTTGTCCACTCATAACTTTCTCTATGAAGAACAATAATTGTTGTCAAATCGATGCACAATTCTCAAGTTATCGATTAAGAAATGGCTGCATGGGCATGCGCTTACTTGAGGGCTCTGTGGGCACGTGTGCGCAGTGTAATCACGATAGCATCATTTGTCGTGTAACTGCAGAAACACAAGCATGTCAACACCGCTATCAGATTGCACCAAAGAGGAGCACGGAAGAGTCATCAGAGTTTTGTGGTCAGATGATGTGAAAGGTATTAAAATTTACCAAAGACTTTTGTCACAATACGGTGAAAGTTTTTTATCGTATAAAAGTATTTTTTTTGTGGATAAAAACGTTTAAAAGTGGCTCCACGAGCCGTAACACAAAAAAGGAAGCTCGGAGGCCGTGAAAGCAACATTCAGCAAGCTCGAACGATAATTACAGTAAATTGTCGAGTTACCAAGGATGAGGTCGCATCTTCTTTCAACATCAATCACGGTTTTGCTTATCAAATTTATCCACGAGAAAATGCTCACCACAGCAAACATACTGTCCGTAACACCATAGAAAAATCAAAAGGTTGGACTTAGAGACCCTGAAACACCCTCCCTACATCCCAGATCTTGATCCCTCAGGCTTTCATCTGTTTGGACCACTCAAGGAAGCTTAGAGTGGTCGTTAAATTGCCTAATCAGATATAGACATTCGGATTGCGGTGCATAAGGGACTTAACGACCACGACCAACTGAAAACTTTCCACCAAAAAGGTATACTTGTGGCTCGCTAAAACAAATGCAATCCTCAAGGGGGAGACTGCAACGAAAAATATTGTATCTGTTGTACACCCATCTTTGTTTAATAAATATGTAGAGCGAAACAGTGCCGGTGCTAGCAGGAGCGGCGCCCTGAGGCAAAAATATTTTTTCCGCCCCTACTATATTTTATGAAAGAAGAGATATTAAAAATAATCGATGCAAACTTTAATTATATATATTTTAGCTTTCAAAAAGCTGAAGGAAAACAATCGCAGATCAGAATGGACTGAATAAGGAAAAATAAAAAACAGAAAGAGAAAAAGCAATAGATTGCGTTTTGCTCGTCAAAAATAGAGAAGACACTTTCTGGAACTGCAAACACTTATAAAGCGCCCCCTCCGAATACATTGAAGTCACCGGTCGCTGTGGGGAAGAAAAGGATAATGTGCAAAACAAGAAATAACCCAGTAAAAAATATATTCTTTCAACAAAGATAGATCGAAACGGAAACGTTTCAAGATGTTTCTGATGTGTTTCTGTGTTTGATTTTATCAAAATTAAAGGAGTAATAAATAGTAATGCAAAAATGAAATTAGATGAAGTTTTGATACATCATTTGTAAAACTAAATAGTTTAAAAATTATTATTATTATTATTTTTGAGATAAAAACTATTGTTTGTTACTTAGAACGATACAGTCACTTTTTATGGCCAATTCGAACGACGCGCCCAGAGGCGAGCGATTCATCGACTCAGCCTAGCGCCGGCCCTGGAGCGAAAAGTGCAGGTAATTTTTGACTAGCCTATATAAAGCTTATGGTACTTCCTTATTCTAACGGATTCCAATATTTACACTGTGTCAAAAATGAGCTTTTGTTAGATTTAAGGTGGGGTGTGGGGGGGGGGGGGAGTAAAATTAATCGTAATTTTATACAGATATATTTGAAAAGCTTTAAAGGAAAAAATGATTTGTTATAAGCAGTTGCCACAATTACAAACTAAACAAAAGTTTGTTGAAAATTTCAGTTTGTTTTATTTCGAAACTTCACGTCTGTTTAGTGCAACTATTAGTTTTTGTCGAAGTAAAAGAATTGTTAGAACTCATTAAGTTTTCGTTGTCAGAAAAATAATTACACATTTCATAGTTGTGCAGCAGAAATATCGGGTCGGATGGTATAATAAAATAAATTAAAAAATTTAATGCTGAAAATATCAGCAAATAAAGATACACCTATTCTTTTGTTAAATCGAAATTTCGAATTTAATAATGCTGCGAAACTTGAAAATTCGGTTAGAATATCTCTGTTTAGGGATGATAAATCGTAATTCATCTTTGCTTGAAATCCTTCTTTGAAAGTTTGTTGAGCCAAAGGTGTCCACAAAGTATTTTCCTCCCCACTTTCAAATATTGAAAATAGAGTATATTGGTCTGAAGATATTTTCCCCTAGTTCTGAAATTCAAGGTTTGATTAGAAAGAAAAGAAATTGAAACTTTCGGTTTGCCTTTCAACGTAATTTCAAAATTTGTCAAAGAATTTTTAATCCAGAGAATATCAATATAAACTACTTTTTCATGAAACGTATTCCTTAAAATAGAAGTTAGTAGTTTTTTTACCATACTTTCTCGAAAAATGAGAAAGAAGAAAGGAAAAACGTGAAATTAGGCTTAATGTATTGAAAAAAATCTTAAATAACTAAGTGAATAACAAAAAATAAAGAAATGGGAAGTGAGGTGTTGATATGGTACAAAAGTGTGTGTGTCGATATATCGATGCGTGTCTGTTCCTTCCTAATAAATTTTGATGGGGGTTCAACATTTTTTTTTTTTTTTTGTGTGCTTTAAAGATCTTGGAGAGGACATGTTTTTCGGCCTTTTATTTTTTATTTTACGTTTTTTTGTTCAATTTTGAAAAGTTCAAAAAAAAAAAAAAAATTAGCAGCACCCAAGAGAAAGTTTGAAGTATACATAAGTCCTGAATTGAAACGCGGATTTCTGCGAAACTTTATTGAAAAGAGGTCTTTCTACATGGAATAGAAATAAAAATGATTTTTGTATTTGATTATTTCAATGTGGTCTTTCTACATGGAATAGAAATAAAAATAATTTTTGTATTTGATTATTTCAATGTGGTCTTTCGAACAGTTCAAGAAACTTTATCAGTAGCACCTACTTGGAAATTTGAAACATTATATAAAGACCTTTACGTAGAACATGTACAGAAAGATTTTTGATTTGATGTATTTTTGACGGCTAGTCGTAAAAGGTTGAAATTTCGTATGTAGGACTTTTACAACGTCTAGTTGTGCATCGCCCCTTTTGGTAGTAATCGGACGTTCCATGAGCACTTTTACTCAATTTTGAGTCAAATCCATTTCAATTTCAAGTCGTTTTCAGTAGAAAGTAGTTATTTGTCCTGCCCCCTGGGCAGGACATTTATAAATGGGCATTTATGTGGGCATTTGCCCAAAGCATTTTTAAGCGCCCAAAATCTAGGCATTTATGAAAATATTTTATATTTTATATTTTGACATTTTTAATGATTATTACATCTTATAAATAACATTAGATATTTTACAAAATACATTTCATTGATAAAAGTGTAAATGACTTATAAATTACGACATCTTGATCAGTATTGATCATAAAACATGGAAGTTATTCAACACAGGTCCAGAATTTCGCTATCTCATATTTTCTTGCAAATTACCAGAGGTGTACTACCAGTATAGATTTGGTAAAATACTAAAATTTTCCAAAACCTCTGTACTTGTTTTTGATTTTCAGAGGTGTAAAAGAACAGAAAATGGCCACTAAGAACAGAAGGTGGCAAATGGGGAATTGCTCTAGAAACTTCCCTAAAAAAGAAGGAATATACTTTTGATGTTTGCACTGTAATTTTCACAGTGGCTCAAAAATTAAGAAAACCCTGTTGCAAATGAAAATTAAATAGAGTTTCAAGAATTGGGCATGGGCAGATTTGAATGTAAAAGCCATTTCTGCAGAGAGCAGCAATAATGATTAGAATGAAGCCAAGGTAAAAATAACCAATTGCAATTTATTTGTAGGTGGCAGTGGTATGCAACCTAATATATGTTAGGGGTCAGTTGTTAATCTATTTATAAAACTGACTCAGGGGTACGACAGCCCAATGGGGGCGGCCTACCGTGCCCATCCCAGCTTCCGAGACCAAGGGCCGTGTGTGCAGAAGCAGATATTCTGGTCAAGTGGTCGGCCTGACGCGGACTCCCCAGTGTTAGCTCCCAAGCATGCTTGGTCCTCATTTATAACGGAATATAAATAACCAACTCGAATGTTATTGAAAGTAAAATCATTCTATCCAAAAACAAAACATTAAAAAAAAAATATATCTGCAGGTGGCAATATTGATAACTACGTCTAACCAATAAATTACAAAAAATTACATCATATTTATCAAATTTGAAGGATTTCTAATTATGAATAAGAATTTGTTTCACTGTTTTACAATAATCGGGATTTATGTAAAAAACGCTTAAATACCCGGACTTTTATGGATTTTGGGCATTTGCCCGGGCATTTTCGTGGGCATTGGCCACAACTTATAAATGCCCGTGCATTTTGCAACACTAGTAGCAAGATCGAAGTAGTCGAAGTAAGATTAAATCCCAACAAAACATAAATGTGAAAAAAGGGCCAAGTTCGATAGAACAAAAACGGCCTTCGGAGTAGTCGGCGTCAGCGATAAAAGAATTGACATCTAACGGGTGCCAAGTTCCATAGCAGATCCTTTGATCATGGCTGTGAGAGTGTACAATGTACCTTAATTTATTTAAAAACTTTTTTTTATCGGATTCCTAACTTGGCAAGTTTTAATTAAGGTAAATTACATTCAAAAAATATAACTCACTCAATTAGCAAATTTTAATAGTTAGTAAAATCATGTGGCAAGCTATTATGCGTAGTTAATTTCTAATTGTCTTCTTACAGTCTTCTTGAACGTAAGTTATTTTAATTAAAACTTGCCATGTTAGAAATCCGATAAAAAAAAAATGTTTTAAAATAAATTAAGGAGCATTGTACACTCTCACAGCCATGATCAAAGGATCTGCTATGGAACTTGGCACCCGTTAGATATCAATTCTTTTATCGCTGACACCGACTACTCCGAAAGCCGTTTTTGTTCTATCGAAGTAGGCATTTTTTTCACACTTATGTTTTGTTGGGATATCATTAATTTTTGAAAAGCTAAAATGTGTGTTTTTATATTGACGATAAGTTATACTAAATTAAACCAAGCGAATAGTCGCTATGAATTATTTAAGATTTTTTTCGTTTGTTTACATTTCTCCGTAATAAGTCTGTAAATCCATCTTTACTTAATCTTTTATTTAAAACGTTGAAAAGTTCCGTATAACTACGACACTGAATTCTTTGTTCTCAGCTTGAGTTTATCCTTTAGGGGAAAAATTAAAGCGGAAAGTGAATTTCAATGCATCAATTGTTTTCCTTCAAGCGCGAGAGAGTATTGTTTATGTTAACGGCAGACAAATATGGCTGCCGTTTGAAGTCGTTAGGTATGATGCTACTTATGAGTATGCTAGTAACTTCGAAGATAATGTAATTTTTTGAAATTGTCTACCTTGATACCAAGTTTCAAGTTTCTAAGTCCCCTAGAAGTAGGTTAGGTTTTTGATGAGTGAGTGAGTGAGTGATAAAAATGACACTTTTCAGACCTTAATAATTCCATAACCATAAGAGGTACATCAATGAAATTTGATATTCTAGGGGTTAAGGAGATCGCTATTAGACGTACAAAATTTCAAGTATGTAGGTCTAAACGTTTTTGGGTAATGATGGGGTCAAAAGCAGCTCGAAATGGTTCGCCTAAATATACACATTGGCCGGTGTCGCCGTTTCTTAATTTGGCTGGCTTTCTGAACTTGGCGGGCACACTGCCGTGTGTCTAGATTCAGTATTGAAGGCATTAATCAATCCATTTCTATAGTTCAATTGGAGATTATTTGAGGAAAGTTTGGTGATCTCTCGCCAAATTTGGTGCGTTTTCCATTGAACGCTACCATGTTAAAGCATTTTCAAGAAATCTGTCTAGTAAAAATCATTTCTACGTGGCTCAAAGAAGACCAAAAAAAAAAAAAAAAAAAAAGCTTTTCATTTAATTAGAGATCTAATTTTTAAAACTCGATTTTTCTGGCTGTCGAAAAGTATTCTCTGTATTCATTTTAAATATGTTGCAAGTGAAAACTTCAAAGACAATTCGAAAAGAAAAGAAAGGAAAAAAAAAAAACTTGTGCAAGTATGACATTTTTAAATTCCCATGGGTTTAACGAATACTCAGCATAGCAGGAGACGGAAAAATAATTACCTTCTCTCTTTTTTCTTTTTTTCCTTTCTTTTTTTTGCGTAATTAAAGGAACTCCATTTTAAACCATGAACAAATTCCAGTTTTTATTTTTAAAGGATTACAAACCCCAATAAACTGTTTTTTAATCAATACGTTAAAAGACACTTTTTCTTTTTAGAGTAAATTCGAGAATGAAAAAAGTACGTTTTGCAATAATTAGCTGCTGCCAGAGTTGATCCGGAAGAGATAAAAAGTTTGTCATTTAAAGAGTGCTTGTATTTTTATATCCAACGGCGATTAATCATTATCTCGCAGAGAGAATTTCAGATTATGCATAAATTTCTGATTTTAAAAGTTTTAAAATTTTTTGGGCGACAATTTTGGGCCATATTACAGTAATTATTATTCTTTACTGAGAGGAATCTCATCTTTTAGTTTTTATAGGAATCTTCATTTTCTCTTGTAACATAAATTTATCCAATTAAAACTGGCTAGAGGATTTAAAAAAACTTTCTGACTTGAAATTCATACTTTTATCGTAGATTATTGTTTTTGATATTTTAATAGCAGTGGCTCTTGAATCAACTTTGTTTTAAAAATGGTACTGAAAAGAACTAACACTACGAAAGAAAGATTTTGCTGAAAACTAATAAGGAGACTTTAAGATCATGGTTAAAAAAAAAATCTTTAAAAAAAATTACGATTTTTCCCTTAAGGATTAATTTGGCAAAACTTTACTACATGTTATTTCAGAAATTATTTTTATGACAAAGCAAATTTTATAGAAATGATTCCTGAGGCATTTTCATTGCGTTTGAAATCTTTTTTTAGAGACTTTGGTTTCCCCAGACGATTTTATTTCACTACATCGATTTTGTTTTAGCCCCCTTTTCTTTAAAAAATGTATTCTAAGAAATTGATTATGAATAGCATTTCTCGTAATATTGCTAAGGAATTAGTTATTGCGGAAAAACAAAACATTTTATTTCAGATGTTTTTCATAAATAAAAGTAAAGGAAAAGGTTTTCTTTTAACGATATCTTTTGACTAGTTTCTTATTAAATAGGGATCTATCTTTTGTATGTGAGAAACAATAGATTTTTGTGAAAGTTGTTACACTATTCCCTTTAAAGACCGTCTACTGTACAGCTTTAGTCTGAAGTACGAATTTTGCCATTTTATTCCAGCCACAGCCACTCTGCTATATTAGTAATTTGAAGCGCTATCTATTACAGAGAGTTTAGTACCTCTCCCCACCATACCCCTACTTTTTCACCAAACTAGCTTGCGTGTGCGCGGGGCTGATGGCCGACATAATTCTGTACTACCGAGAGTCTTTACTCTAGGGTACAAATTTTAACGTTTTTAATCCAGGCACAACCACTGTCCGTGCCCGGGGGAGGGCAGCCCTAAGGCCACGTGCCAATAGGGTAAAGGAGTGAAGTAGAAAAGACACAACCACTGAGCTATATTACCTAACCGGAGAGTTCTCTGCCAGTTACAGAATTCTGTATCACTAATAGTTAAGTGGATCTAAGTTTCAATTTTCTTTTGTTGGAACTTAATTAGGGTGAATGCGTGTGTTACGTGTGATTGCCTAAATATTGAACACTGGACAGTGAGTTAGAATTTCTCAAGTAAAGCATTCTACATGATTTAATTAAGCTGTCGAGATCGTTTGAAACTTACTATTTGTACTCAGGATGAACTTGATGGAAAGCACAATGTTTTAATTTATGCCAGAGTGCTTTCATATTTAAAATAAAAATCCACTGATGATAAAAATTTGGGATTCTTTGCTGAAAGTGATCTCTCTTCTCGAAATCTTAAACAGCTGTAGCAAAACGAGAACGGAGCGCTCACATCGCACTCCACTTAGTTGTATAGCCTAGTTTGCCTAATGGGCAAAACTAAAGGATGTAATTCTTTGGCTACACAAATGGAGGTACATTTGATTTGAAATGTTCTTTTCATTGCTCCTGGTTTCATTTCCGTTGAAATAATTATTGCTTTCTGAAATACAGCATTCGCCATTAAAATTTCTGCACCAGGAAGAAACGCAAAAAAAAAAAAAAAAAACTGAAATTTATCGAACAAATATAGGATAATGGAAATAACAAGTGATTGAATTTTCAGGAATTTAGGAAACATAGGTTCTGAGAAATCATTACCCAGGATAACTAACTCTGGCAACAATAACAGCACTTTTGTGCTAAGGCGTTGTGTCAAACAGAAATTGGATGGCATGTACAGCTACAGCATAAGCTGCTTCAAACTGATGCCTAAGTTCACCGACCGTAAAGAGGGGTGTACGGAGACTTTCCAATTTCTCGGCAACCATTGACAGAACGTTTCTTTTTAGTAAGAGATCTGTATCGAACGTGCAGGCCAGGGTAGCAGCCAAACATTTTTTGCATCACTGAAAGTTCGTACAATACGGGCAACATGAGCTCGTGCATTATAATACTGAAGCATAGCGTTTCGAAGGGATCGAATGAAAGGTACAGCCACGAGCTACTGTTCAAAGTGCCATCAATGTAAATAAGAGGTGACAGAGAAGTGTATCTAATTGCACTCCGTATCATCACTCCAGTTGATGCGCAGACATGGGCCTTGCAGCCCCGAAGTGAGTATGCAATACTTTTTCCAATTTGTTCTATTCCATTGCTCGCTTGCTCGTGCTTTCATTATAATATAATATTCATTATAATACATATTATGTAGAAGCATAAGAACTATGAAAGCCTAGATGCGTGTGTTAAAAGAGAATTTACCATTGGATGTTCGAAGAAAGTGTCCACCTTTCCTTGCTTTCATTTTGGCAGTCGTTATTGAACTAAACACAATGGAAAAAAAAATTAATTGCTTGCAGTATTTTAAACAAAGTGCACATATTGAAAGAAAGAAAGATATAATAAATTAATAAATTAATTAATAGCTTAGTAAAAGTAACAAAAATTATTTATGCTGCTAAATAACCAGTTACAGCCTAAAACAGCTTTCACAAAGAACTCAGAACGGTTATTAAAACGTTCAACAGTTACTACTTTCTACACTTTTTACTAGGATTTAAAAAAAAGCAAGTTGATTAGTTTATTTTCATAAAAATTCTAATTCAGTACACTGATATATAATTTGTTTTAAACTGGATTTGAAGACTGATGTTTCTTTCCATTGTATTTTAAATTTATACATTAGTCTCTTAAGTTATTTATTTATTTGTTTTTTTAAATCCAGAGTAACCTAAGTTAAAGAAACATCTGGTTAAAATCTGGGTAAATAACGAGAATAATGACACCATTAAAAAAAAAAAAAAGACATCCCTTAGTGAATTAGATTTAATATCACATTAGGTATTGTTTTTCATGATTGAAAAATATAGATTATGCAGAATTTTAGAATTGTGAAAAAGGAGAAACGTGTTAGTGATCTCTGAATGTATTAAGTTCCATTAAAATACTATTTTAGTGTCATTACAGGATAATTGGATGAAATGATGAGGATATGAAGAAGGATTTGAGAGCTATTTTTATCTCATCTTCAGTATCAGATAATTAGAGAATAAAAGTCATTATATTTTTTAAGGAAACTGATTTTGTTTTCATTTCATCAAAAATTTGATGTTTTATAAAATTTTCATCGTTCAAAATCGATTTATAATTTTCGCTCTCGTAAAATTCGGACGTAGTTAAATTTCGACGATTTATCATACAGTAATTTTGTCACTGTAACATTACTACTTTAAAACAGAGTATTTAACCACATCTCTTGCAATTATGAAGCAAATAAAGGATTCAAAATACTTGAATAACTTTTAGATTCATTCCACAACTTTAATAATCTGCCATTTATTTCCTGATTCGGCTTCTATTCTTTTTTTCATTTAATACTAATTTACAGAAAGAAGGATTTCTCTTTCTGAAATTATATTGTTTATTCAATGGTTTTGTGGTTTTATGGTTCACTTTTAGAACAATTTTGTGCGCTTTCATAAAACGTACCAAGTCTATCATTTTCCAAGGCTAATGTAAACGTATTTCTGTTTAAAGCTTTGGTTTTCACCCACTTATAGCTCAATTCTTGTTGAGAAAAAAGTGTTTCTTGCAACTTTAATCTACGTGTAGGCAATTTTTATTGTAAATGGGGGCTTATTTTTGTTAGATTTGATTAGGAAAGCACAGTGCGTAGCTTTACCATTTAAATGGCTAAATGCTTTGATTTACTCACAAATATTTCTATGGCAAATTTTAAAAATTGAATGCGATATTTATTTAGTCGTTATTAAATATTTCTCTTGTGAAAATTCTTAACTAAAACTGATAAAAGAACTGAGACTTTCAACAACGGGCTGTAATTGAAATTCAAGAATGTTCTTGCATTCGAATTGCGAAGGAATTTGTCCGTAGGTGCATACAATAGTCAGCTGACCTTCTTTACGTGAGAAGAAATCGTAATTGAGTTAAAATTTCACTCTGGTTTTGAGTAGTATTCCTTAGATGCAAGGAATTGATTCTCTTCGAAAGAATATCGTTAAAGACGATCAGAATCTTTGTTCTTGCCGTAATCAAACTGCACTCTCAGAAACGCATGATCAAATCTCATGAAACTTTCGTCGCATTTGAGGAAATGGCTTCGTGAAAAAGGCTCCGAGTAAACCTTTCGTCAAATTGACGAAATTTGTGTTGTAACTTTTTTAAGTCACGTGGTCGCGCGAGGAAAGAATCGTTGTAAATGACGAAATTTTCTTGATTGTTGAAGAATCGTCGAAAGTGAGAGTTCTATTTCGGAGAGTGTGAAAGGCTTCAAACTTTACGGGTAACAATAATAATAACAATAAAATTAAAACTAGCTTCGCGATAGCCCATGGGGGGGGGGGGGGGGCAAGGTTTGTTGTGCCCATCTCAGCTAGTGAGACCAAGCGTCCTAGGGTGCTAACGCAGATGTCCCGGTCAGGCTGTCGGCCAGACGCGGAACCCCATGTGTTTAGTTCCCAAGCATGCTTGTCCTGATTTTATAGACCCACTGCAAGGCTGAAGCGCTGAGTCGATCCAGCCAATCCCGGGGTTATCTACTGGTAATAGTTTTTGAAAATAACTCTTCATATTTGTGCTGTAAAGCGTGAAAGTGAAGCTGAAAAATTGAATTAATTTTTACGTTTATATCTTCATATAAAAAATTAAATGAAATCTTCAGGAAAATAGACTTACTTCTCAATATACTTGAAAGTGAAGTTGACGCATGAAGCATGATAGCGAAATATAATAAAATTAGCTCATTTTTCTTTTTAACGAATTGATGGAATGAAGTAATAAACAAAAAAAAATTTTTTTTATGCTATAAAAGAGTTCATTAATTTTTGAATATTTTTTATAAATAATTATTACTAATTTTATTAAATTATTAGAGAATGTATAATGTAAATTATTTGATTACACATTATTAATGCCTCATTTTGTACTTTTAAAATATGAATCGTTAAATAATTACTTTAGCTACCGTAAACAAATTTATGAAAAATATTAAAGCAAAAATAATGAGATTTCTTTTATCTGTATCAAGATAGTTTTACCTTTTGTACTTTTAACGACCTGCCTGAATTTATTTGGATCATTTCAACTTTCGATGGAACAGCTGATGCGTATTTTTTTTAACAGAAAATTTAACTTTGTGATTAGCGAGTGTAACATTTGATGTACGATATGAAATATCAATGATGAAAAGTATAGTAACAAGGAAATACTGTAAAGTACGAAATATTCGTTATTAAATTTAGCTGATGTAAATTTCATCACTTTGAAAATCAATGTTTTGCACAAAATGAAACAGGTATCATTATGTACTAAACTTTTTTTAATACAAAGATGTTCTTAAACAATGATAAAATATGAAGCAAAACAGAGCAAAAATTTACGAAAAGTACATTTAAAAAAAATCTTAACCAAGTTTAATTACTTCCATTACCAAAACTAATAAAGGCAACTTTCTTTGGTCTAGTTGACACGACGAAAGCGAAAATAATAATTAAGTTTATTAATCAACATGGTAATTATGGTTATAATACTTCTTGTAAAGTAATACGGCTATACATTTATTAAAACTTCAGAAATGGCTACCATAAGCATATTTATGACATTTTTATGAGTAAAGAATCACTCTCATTGCATTTAAAATAAGTTAATTTACTTTAGTTTCCTTTTATATATATTTTTTCAAATTATGATTAGATCTAATTTCATGAGGCGTACCAGTAAGAAATGGCAGCTATTGGTATAAATAATTTAATAGCTAACTGGAGAATTCTCCCCATTACATTGACGCATTAGCATGAGCGAACTGGGAAGCGGAGAGGGAGTACTTTCAGAGTAAATAAGAGATAGTGATCCACTAAGTAGTATAAAATGTTTTATTACCCGTGAAGTTTATGATGTCATTAAACTGCAGCGTCTTGAGAATGGCTGAAAAACGTACTAAAGAGTTTTGTGTTTTGCTATGGTTTAATTTCTTTTACTCACCAGTACTTCAAATTTTCTACCGGATGCTATACGAAACTTTTATGAGAAAAGAAAGCTATGTTCTTAAAGGCTTCAGGCTATAAATTAATGTTATTATATTCTGAGTTTGAAATACATTGCTACGATTTAGGAACCATTTAAAATGTCTATCTTAAATAAAAAATCTCTGTCTTTAATTTTCCTCCATGCATTAATGTCAAAACTGACAAATTTACTAACAATAAATTCAAAAGTATGTCTATCACTCATTATCAATATTCATGTAGAACCAACACCATTCATACAGGTTTTTGGCTAAAAAATATCCAGATCAAGGTGAAATGCTCTTTAAAGCAATTTTTTTCTAACACTTAGCTTCTTTTTAAAATTTTAGACAAGATTGCTACAAAAATTGGCCCAATACAAAAAAAAAAAAAAAAATGCGGCGACGTATTTTATAAAGGACCTTTAATTTTTACCTTTTATTTTTTAATCCAACTTTAAAGCTTGGAAAAAATTTAAATTTATTCGAAATTTGTACCATGATTCGAATATTTGTAATAATGAGTTTTAAACAATTCACCATGGTTAAGCAAAATTTGAAATGCAGCAGACAATCAAAATAATCCAGAAGCACATTTATAAAGGAGAAACGCATGAATATTAAGCTATTTTAGCCGAGTCAAAAGAAGAAGAAGAAGAAGAAACATTTAGTTTTGCTGCCACAGCCAGCAGTTTGCATAAATAATTAAAACTTTCCCTCCACATTGATATCATTAAAAAATACAAAAAGTGAGAACGCGTGAACTTGAAAAGGATGAATGCATGAAAAATTATTTTGATATTTAATAAAATATCTACCCACTTTGCACTACCTTAGCTTTAATGAATCTGTACTCATAAGTAACAAAAATAGCAACACTAACTATCACCAATTTAAGTATTAATCTAAAATTAAGAATGGCTTACATCAAATATTGTTTCTGCAGTTTAAAAAAGATTTCAACTTTTACACATTTTCAAGTTTTGAAAAATACAAATACAAATACAAAAGTGACGATCAGCAACAGGCTCAGGGCCCAGCTAGGCTGGTCCTAGTTAATTTAGCAGTCCCCAATGAACATCAAGAGCTTTCTTAAAAGTTTTTACCCCACTGCAATTAACAGTCGCTTCCGGTAAACTATTCCAACTGACTACAACCCTATAGAAGTAGCAGTTTTTCCTAATTTCAAGATTAGCCTGAGATTTGAAAAGTTTAAAACAATGACCTCTGGTTCTACTTTCAGCACGTAGCTGTAGTCCATCAACATTTCCCGTTTTAATGAATTTAAACAACTGAATCATGTCCCCTCTGACTCTCCTTTGCTCAAGACTATACATATTGAGCCTTTTAAGCCTAACCTCATAATCTAAGTCTGAAAGACCACTTACCAATCTTGTAGCCCTCCTTTGAATCCTTTCCAATAAGGTAATATCCTTTTTTAGGTACGGAGACCAAAACTGAACAGCATACTCCAAATGAGATCTTACCAAACTTCTGTATAATGGCAATACAACTTCCCTAGACCTGTTCGAAATAGCCTTATTGATAAACCCAAGCATCCTGTTAGCTTTGTTACTTACTATGCTACACTGCTGACTGGACTTGAAGTAGTCATGACTAATCAATACTCCTAGATCAACAACTGCTTCTACTTCCCTAATGACAGAACCTTGTAAATAATAGGTTGCATGTTTATTCCCATGACCAAAATGAAGCACTTGACATTTCCCAATATTAAAAGACATACCCCAATTAATTGCCCACCTAGAAATTTGATCCAATTTCATATAACTTATGATTCATTTAATGGTCTCCTTAAAACATAGTATTTAAATTCAGAAGTATTTCTAACAAAGCATTTCAAAAGTGAACGAAAAGGAAAATGTGTTGAATTAAAAAAAAAAATAGTGCTTAATAATCGGTTACCCACAGTAAGGTTTTATCGCCAATTTTACCTCTCAAACTTGGCAATCAATTTTGTCACCAACTTACCTTAAAACCGTTTTCACTGCCAGCAGTGTGTCAATGCGAAAAAAAAAACAAAAGTAAACTTTCTGAGTAATTAAAAAAAAGTCTTTATTTTCCTTTTAAATATAAAGTATTTTCGCAGCTAAATACTAGTTCCTCAATACCTACACTACGTTCCCTTTTCCTTCGTTCTGAAAACTTTTCATGCCGACCTCTTCCTTAGATATCAGATTGTGCAATGAACCTTCAAAATTACAAATAAATACCTAAAAAAAAATTGTAACAAAAATTTTGAAATTTTTCCTTGAAAAACGTAGGTTTTTTCCTCTTATTTTTTTGTCATTGTTAAAAAAAAATATTGTATGTACATCAGATTTAAGAGGATTTGTAGCACAGTAAACATTTTTACAGGCTTTGAAATAAGTGGATTAATACTTTTTTTGCTAGAGCTGCTGAGGAAATAAAAGCGTCAAGAAATGAAACACGAATTTCGTCTGTAAGCAATGCATTTACTCTTCACTAAATTTCTTGTAGTTTTCTGAATGACAGATTACTCCAGAAATTTTAAGAAAGAAGCTACGTGCATTGAAAGGAAGAACAATTTATCAATAAGTCTTTCCACAGAAGCTCATTGTACACTGTAACACATTGTAGTTCAACCTTACACCCCCCCCCAAAAAAAAAAAAAAAAAAAAAAGAAAAAAAGGAGGAGAAACTGATGAAATTTAGCTGCAACCAATATTTCGAACTAAGTTGAACTATAATAATGGTGTAGTTGGCTCATAGTTTCACCATGAATGAGAAACTAGAAGCGATTATAATGCTACAACTTCAGTATAAAATGTTGTTTGCAGCTAAATTTCCCCACTTTCTCCATTTTTCTGACGAAAAACTGATTAGAATTTTTTAGTGTATGATAAGTTATAGAAAGACTTCACTTATTCTCCCAAATTTCGGTGTGAGAATAGAAAACAAGAACTCAGGCAAAAACTGGCGCACCAGCCCTTTTGGGGGTCATGGCCTACTGTGCCCATCCCAGTTTTCGAGACTAAGGGCCCTGGGGTGGAGAAGCAGAAGTTCCGGTCAAGTGGTCGGCCTGACGTAGAACCCCCCAGTGTTTAGTTCCCAAGCATGCTTGGTCCTCATTTTATCGACCCCACTACAAGGATGAAAGGCTGAGTCGACCCTGCCCAGCCCGGGAAGATATAAGAATAACCTAAGCTATTTATGTTAAGCTTTACTAACTGGAAACTAATTTTAGCCAGTAAATCGTGTTTCTATTTTTGCAATTTTTGTGTGGAATTTCAACCCTTTTCCTGTAACAACTTTAAATTTATGTATATTTTTTTCTTAGGTTTAAAATGATGTAAAACTTGAAAATAATAGGTTTCTTCCATTCCGCATTATGGAAAACACTGTTAAAATCTAAGTCAGTAAAACATAAATCGAAAATTTTAAACGGAACGTTTTCAATATTTAGATCCAAAAGATGACTGAATTTTTTGCTGAATCTTTCTCAAACATGTAAAAGTTGTTGAATTGTACACCTTTCAAACAAACACACATGCATTTAAACTAATAGATATAGATAAAACTTAATTAAGCTTTCATTTCCTTCCTGCCTCCGGATTTGAGTTGTCTAACGAGTTCATCGGAAATTATTTCCACTTAGAAGGAATTGAAACGCAATCTATGTTCTAGTTTAATTTATAGCGAACAATTCCTGTGCATGTTGACTTTGAATGAAAAAATAACGTTCATTGCGTTCGAGTGAGAAAAGAAAGAATTGTTTTGAGCGGGTTTGTAATTAAAGAACATTGGCATTGAGGAAAATAAAACAGTAAATACTTTTAAGAAGTTAAAATAAGAAAATATATTTTATTTTATCGTTAAATAGAGACCTTGAAATGCTTTAGTTATTCAATATTCGAAATAATTGATGAATATGTTGCAATCAACAGCAAATTATATATTAAAATAAATAAATAAATAAATAAATAAATACATAAAAATATATTTTTACTCAAAAAGTCCCATACTACCATTTTCAATACGCATTTCATGGTTCAGATTGTGTATTTTATTTTATATTTCTTTAGTTCTGAAGTTTAAACATAAATTTGGAATTGAACTATTCCAAATTACTACAAACTATTCCCAAGCGTATATATTCCAATTGACCTAAAAACTCTTATGAAGCAAACGACTACATAAACCAATATTAGTGTTTAAATATATTAGTGTCTAACTTTAAACAACGATTTTGTTGTTTAAAGCTTCTAATACTGTGATTTAAATTTACTAACATCTACTAACGATTGAAAGTGTTTGTAAATTTTTGTCAGTTTTGAATAGTTTTTTTTTTGTTGACGCATCGTTATGGTGAATAATCACTGTGCATTAAATTCAGTAAAAATGGCCGAATAATTTTCTTACATTGAGCAATTAAAACCTCTGTAAACGTATGAAGATAAAAATTTCTCTTGAAAATTTTATGTGCGTATTTCAGAAGCTCAAGAAATCTGTTGTTAAGACGCAGAAATAGAACCATATGAGAAAAATGGACTTTTGTCATTTAGCTGCACTGTGACCAGCACATAAAGATCATTTTTGTGCTTCCAAAACAAGTTAGGGACCCTTCATAAATAATGTCACGCTTTTTCCCCACATATTTGACCACCTCCCCGCTTTATCACAAAATGTCACACTTCAACGGACCCCTCCTCCCCTTTGTCACATGTCACGCTATGTTGCACAAGCAGGCTGTCACACTTCTTGTTACCCCTTCCCCTCCCTTTGTCACACTTCGTCACAATTTCACGAATCCCCTTCCCCCCTCGAAGCGTGACATCATTTATGAATGATCCCTTGTGCGATTTGCACTTTATGTTTAAGCTTTAATAAGTTCTTTTTTTTAATAATCAAGTTGCAGTTGGTTAGCTTCATTTTGCCCGAGAAAAGAAGATAACAGTTCTAATTGCAAAACAAGTTTTGCAATTTTCACTGCAAAATATTGTTTATCTTGGTGCAGTTGGTTTGACGGTAATGAGAACGATCATATTAAGCAAAATATTTTGTTTCACTGAAAAGCTTAGGACATATTTGATGTACTTTTAAGACTTTATATTTCAATGAAGAAAATATAGTCAGCGTTATTATTTTTTTTTCTGATTTGAAGTAAGTTTCTTTATCTCAATAACAAATTATTTGCAACTTCAAAATTAGAGCGACACTGTTGTTGAACCCAGTGTTAACATTTGTATTAACGACCTGAATTACAGGTTAAAAACCCAAAAATAGTCTGCAAAGTAAACTGCCTTTAGATGAGTTATAAAACGTATTTTAAATCAGCGCCAGGTAAATCTGAAAAATGCGATTAAAACGTAGGATAACATGTTTCAAATTGAAACGGAAAACTTTGGTAAGCTGTAGTAATTTTTTGTTTGAAGGATGGTAAAAATATAGATGAATCATATAAAATTATTTCACTTCTTTCTCGCTCGTTCTGAATTGTATTTATTGCACAATAAATTTCGCAAATTGATGTACAAATCTGCATTTGGGGACATCTAAGATATTGGTTTTCATAAAAATTCTATTTTTTTTTTTCCTCTCGATTAATTAATAGTCTTCAGACTTTCTCAATAATCTGTGGAATCCGTTTCAGTGTTTTACTGTTCTTACTACTGGGCCCTTGGAAAAAAGTAAATCAATTAAGTTGCCTAGAGAACTTAAAGAGTTGTACCTCCTATTTCCTATCGAGTAGGGGATAACTTAGAAAACCTCTTTTCAATTCGTACTTGACTGCTATTGCTAGATTAGCGTGGAATTGAGCATCAACATGAATAAGAGGAAGAGGATAATAATGAAGAAGAAAAAAAAAGTGAACAGCTCTCAGGAAGTAATACTATTTAGGGAGAAAAAGAGATCCAGTAGTAGTACAATTTATAGAGCAAAAGACTTCATACTAGAGATTATCCTGATTAGTAATGAATGTTCGATATACAAAATGGATTTTACGAAATAAATACGTAAAATAAACTACTCTTTTTTAAACATCTCTACTATTAATTTACGAATATGCACAACTGTACGATCAGATACATTCTGAGTGAAGTGTTTCAACAATAAGTTTGAAGATTAATCACTATTTTTTTCATTGCCTTTTAATTTTTATTAAATGGGGTGTGTCTCAAGGACTCATTAACTGCACTAATCAAAGAATTCATGCATTCATCCTCCTGAAAGTTAGATGAAAGCGGATAAGAAAAGCTATTCAATTTGCTCTGACAGTTCTTAATCCCTGTCTTGGCATTTGATAATATCGATCAAAATCTTCTTTAATTTCCTTGCGACTGACCATTTATCTTAAATTCAATTAAGTTCAGAGTTCTTTTTGTTGGTGTGTTTAATTAATTTAGGAGTCTAAAGGAGATTTGATTTACGTTTAAATGATTATGATTCTGAGTTGAAAATTGAGTAGGAGATTTTTATTAGGGAAACCAAAAATTCTTCTAAATCTTGCGTGAAATATTTTACTTTATTACGCAACAGACATTTTACTTGCAACAATTACTACTTAAGTATATAATGTAACCTAGAAATAAGGAAAGATGTATCTTTTTAAATGCAATTCCTAAATAACGATAAAGATTTAATTCTATTATTATTACACTTGCGAATACGCTCTTTAAGGTAATAGCAGTGTTAGGTGAATGGTCTTGGTTTTGTATGTACTTACAAATAGTTTCTGATTACAAAATTTCCTTCTTCAATCGAACGAGAAGGAAATTTATTCAAATTGATTCAATAATTTTTAAAGAAAAATTAGTTATTTATTTGTAGGTATTTCAAGTTCGATGAAGGTTATGGGGAAATTCTGGTAAAATATTTTTTCAGCTGCGTTCTTTTACAAAACAATGTTAACTATTCTTCTCTGTTATAAAAGCAGTTCTCCATGTTTTACGTATTCAACATATGTTGTTAATAATTACCATACCTTTAACCAAAAAGGCGTTACAACAGCAATTAAATATTTTTTTAGTACATAGTTGAATTTTATAAAAATTCTTCCAACGTTTGAGTATTTGCATTTCTTTCCTTCGTAAACCTCAAAGCTAAACTTTTAAAATTTCTTCTCACTAACCCAAGTTTGTCTTAGACCCTTTGCTTCGTATGGTCGAGGAGGATAGCCATCTGAGCTGTAACTAATGCACCACTATGAGGACGACTATATTCGACTTCAACGTCTGAAAGAATAATATGCGTTAGGAAATTATGTATTTCTAAAATTTGTCAAGATTTGTTGAAACCATTAAGATTTTGCAACGTGTACTTAATTCTTTCACTTTCCAATTCTTGTGTATTTGTAAGAAATTTGCCTTTCTAAGCAGAACTATTCTACAAATCAACACTATCCAAAAGATCAAATAAGACGAAATTTTCATGACATTTGTAAAGATACTCTTGATGAAACAAGAAAAAAGATGGTGCTTATAATTTTAAAGAAACAGTAACTTTGACTTATAATATTTTATTCAATGTACATATATTATTCAACTATACCAAATTCGATTGAAATACCTTTACGACGTGAAATTCATTAAAAAATAGTATCCTCTCCCCCTAAAGGATGACTGAAGGAATGATGAGACAGAGAAAAACACCAAAATTTTCTTGTTAGGAAACTAATCTATTTAAACCTTTCTTAAATTCCGCTTTGGAAAGCATTTTACTTGAGGAAATTGATTCGATTTCGTTCTTTTATGTTTTGATAAAGTCAATAAAGCAAACATATCTGATTCAGCATTCTCCTCATAAGAAATATCATTTATATACTAAAATATAACACCTTGATCTTGTTTAAAAAAACTCCCCGTAGTCGAGAAAAAAACGAAGCTGCTTTGGTTAAATTGTAAATTTTTAAGGAACTTTCTTGAACCACAAAAAAAGAAAAAAAAAACAAAGAAGCAGACAATGCACAACGCTCATATACTTAGTATACATATAACCTCGTAATATATACTACACTGTGCAAATTAATTGGGCTAAGACAAAATCTTTTTTTCTTCTTTTCTTCAATTCTGCTTGTGTATCATTATGGGCCCTTTTATACCTTGTTTAATATTTAATATTATAAAGCATGCCTTCTTTTAGAAACACTTATTCAATAAATTTGTTTTGAGCAATTATTCTTCCCGAATTTCCTCGGCGGTAAGCATACAATATTCGAAAAGCAATGCAGTTTTAATGCAGCGTAAAAGGGAACATTTACTGTTATGAACAATAACTCGAACCTTACGGGAAAATATGTTTCTAAACTGGTAAAACATTATTCTTATAACCAATTCCTAATGGTCACATTTCTTAAAGAAGAAAAATATTGGTGTATCCCCCGCATTTTCAATACTAGATTGTTCAATTAATTTGCACAATATATCGTAGCCCATATATATCGTATATATCGTAGCAGTATTTTAGATCGTATCTCAAATCTATTTTAAGTACATTTTTATTAATGAAACTTGTACTCATCATATACTGATGTGATTTTACAATTAACTATGTTTCTAAACTTTTACTCTATTCTATTTTTAAGATATTGGAACATTTAAAAATCTTTTTTAGCTTGGTAAATTAGTTTCAGTTAAATTTTTTTTCTGCCGTTTTTATTCCAGTTAAATCGGAGATTTTGATTAAAGAAACGCATGCTATAGATTAGAGTGAATTTCAGATAAAAAATAAACGCTCACGTAATAATCTGTTTCAAAACATTTTTTTGAAAAATGTATATTTGAGTTTCCTTCTTTATCGTTAAACTTGATGTGAGTCTAATCTTGAAATTCTTTAACATTTTGGTTTATGGAAATGATCCCTTTTAGCAAAATGCTCTTTACTATTTCTGTTTCCTAAACTATTTCAGTTTCTATTCAGAAATATTTTCGAGCAACTCTTTAGAAAGCACGCAAAACTTTTAAAGAAATGCATATTTTCTGCGCTTTCTTAAAATCTGAGTCTAAATAGAAATATTTTAGCGAAGAAAACTTTCGTGACTCCCATTGTGGAGTCACGAAATATGCATTAAATTGCAAAAAGTACCTTCGGGCTATGTATGTGAGAAATAAACTTAAAGGAAATTACAACAAACTTGTGTAAAACTACTTTAATAATGTGCGACAAATAGTTCAAAATCAATATTAAATAAATGAATGTATTAACTACTTGATTTACCTATTTTATCAGCTATTAATTATTATTTTTATTTAAACTTGTCAATAAAGAGCGACTTTTTTACTTTCTTATGTAAATATATAGGAATAATAAAGATCTATAAATGTCCTGTTACATTTTAAAAATGATTTATTAAAATAGCAGATTTAGGATATTTTTCTGAATAATTTCCATTTATTTCTATAAAATAAATAATATAGCGATCACACTAGAAAAACAAACATTTGCTGACACAAAAATATGTTTCTGTAAGTTTCCAATGGAACTATAAAACTATGTCAAAAACTCTTAGCTGCTAAGCTAGAGCTCCTGTATTATCAGGTTACTATAACGTTTAATTTCGCACAGTAAACACGGGAACCGAGATTCACTTATAAGTTTAACATCGTTATCTTCCTAACTGACGGGAAAATCTTTTGCTAATCCAAGAATTAAAAAATATACTTACTAAAAATAGGTTCACCCAAGTGCACGGATAACTGTTTACAGCACAATCTTATCACCGAGTTCTTGGGGGGAAAATAAAAAAATCGTGCACATTAAGTCAATAGTCTTCGAAAGAAATAATTAAAAATATTTAAAAAAAATACTCTGAAAAAAATAAAAACGCGTTTGATTGAATTGTAAAAGCAGTTTTACTGAACAGATTTTAGACTTAAACAGCAATGCTGGTGAGTTAAAAACGTGAGTTAAAAAGCAAATATTCACTGAAATAACCAAGTAATGATAAAACCAAACCATAATAACATAAAATTAATACATTAAACGAGCTATTTTATTACTCAAGAATTATAAAAAAAAAAAAAAAGAGAAGAAAAATAAATGTAAAAATGTATGTTGCTCTTTAGGGAGAATATTTATTTTTCAATTTTTGTATATATATGGTAGAATGAAATACATTTCCAAAGAATAGAATTATTTGTTGTGATTTTTTCAAAGTATTTTTAATTGCGTTCCAGATTACAATCTTGGAACAACGACCAAATAAATGAAAAGCATTGAAGTAAGAAGAAAGCAAAATAATTTCTAACAAAAAGACAAACATTTTATTATTTGATAGGCAAGTAAGCTTTGACAGCAATGTTCAGTTGTACTAAAAGCCTTCTGCTTGAACAAATATTGACTCGTGGGACATAGAAAAGGGTTTTTCTTGTTTGAAGCTAATAATCAGGAGTCATTGAAAAGAAGTTTCATTTTATATTTCCTAAGGAAAAATTAATTCTGTGTTTGTATAAGAGGAGTAAAAATTCTTTTATAATAATTCAAACTGGTTTTATGCTTTTGACAATTTTATAAGCAAGAGTTTAGATTTTTTTAAATACAGGATTCATCAAATGATGAAGGAAAAAAAAAATTAGGCTGCTGATTGCATTTTATTCCGCAAATACGCCTCACGTTAAATACGCATTTGTAGTGTAAGACTGAAAATGTATGAAATTTATTTTACATAAGATAATGTATGTGCGAGATTAATTTGTACTTCAGTTCCCATACAAAACATTCCTTTTCGATTTCCCTTTTTTTATTTTTTAAAAAAGCGTACTTTTCTATAAACGAAATGTTTTTTTAATCCTTTTTTTATTTCAGTAATTTTGTCTTATCACTAATTTGATTCTTTATTAGCGATTTATTTGTAGCGTTTGTAGTGAAATAATTTTTAAATTAATAAAAAAATTAACGCTGCAATGGTGCGCCATGTTTGAATTTCGTATTTAGACTGAAATTCAAATACGTGTTTTTGAAAAACTACCTCAATGACTTTTTTATCCTGTTTTTACTGCCTCTCATTAAAAAACAAACAAAAAAAACTTTTTTTGTTTTTGTTTGGAAAAACATTTTTTTCTCTTTCTCTGAGAATATTAAATATATTTCGGGAAATTTTTTCTCACTGAAATTTCACTTAAAAAAAGTTTAGTGAAAACCTTTAATATTAAAGAAAATATGTCGACTTTTAGCCTTTATGATATATTTTTTAAAGTATTCCATCTGTAGAACAATGCTCAATCTTTAAAATTCTTCATCTCCTTTACCAGAACTATAGATTTAATTTTCAAGGCATTTAAACTATTTTACGAGAAACTTTTAATAAACGACAGCTAAACGCAAATACTTTAAAAGATTATTACTGAAAAATTAAAAAATCTACATTCTTTAATGCTCCTAGAATATTCAATTAACGTCAGAAAAATGTTCTCTTGAATCTTACCGTAAACGAAGGAAACTTAAAACTTTGCTTGAGCAGCGTATATTTGTTAACCTTAGCGGTTGAAATATCTGGTCTCTGTTAAAAGTAATGACAGATGAGCAAAGGAGGGGAGATATAATATATGTTAATGCATGAATGAAGGACAAAAACGAAAGCACTTCATTGTTATTAATTTTGGTATTTAAACTTTGTGAATTTCTTTTACGTAGAAAACAGTAAATTAATTTCTGGCGGTTTCAACATACATTTTGCAGGAAAGCGATGTAAAAATTAAATGTACTGTCATTTTATCGTTTTTTTTTTGAGTATTTTATTAAATTTTGCGCATTAATGTTCAATAACATCGAGTTAACTTGTGGAAATTCTTAATTTCACTTAATGCACATTTTGCCCTCTAATGCTATTAAATTATACAGTCATATTATTTTTATTAATTTTTATAAAAATTAACTCTAAAAGGTCCCAAGTGTGACTGGACTCTGTGCATCGAATAAAACAAATGGTTGCACGAAAATTGCAACGATGATCATTTGCACTGAGTGAAATATTGTGTAGGCTATCATTCGACCTGAGCTGTTATTATTTTTAGCAAACTAATTATGAAAGCATTAACTTTTTTGTTTCTCTATAGTCATTGTTAATTCCTTTATGTAAGTGATTTTTTATATAGAAAACATTTTAGATAAGCTAGGAATTTCCTATCAGGCATGTCAGTTAACGTGAAAAAGCACAAATTCAGATTAAAATTAACGCAAATAGCTATTTCGAAGCTACAAATGGAGCCTCTTCATCAGCTGTGAGTGAAGGTTCACTCACAGCTTTCTTGCTTGTGTGTTGAGCGTTTCTTCTTTCTTCTTTTATGCACTGATGAAGAGGCTCCATTTGTAGCTTCGAAATAGCTATTTGCGTTAATTTTAATCTGAATTTGTGCTTTTTCACGTTGTTTTATCTTTGTACTTACATTTTTGCACAAAGTATTTTGATCATTTTGTCTTATGTCAGTTAACGTCAAATTTTGTTTCCTCTTTAAAGATGAAAAACCCATTTGGGCTTAGCGCCTCAAAAACAGGACGGTTCTTAAAATGGCTATAATTTCTATAATTATGGTATAAAATAATTTTTTGGGGTGATAAACTAATGGATTTTGTTTCAATTTGAAATGACAAGAATATCCACATTAGCAGCATTGTAAAATTGCGAAATGGGAAGAATTTGTTACTTTAATTTTATGCTCCAGAAAGAAAAGATGAGTCAAGAATGTTATTTTTGCTACGTCTGAATAATTGTTCTTTTGTCTTTGAGCTCAAGTACTTGCTGATACAAGTATTTTCCAAAAGTTGTGTATATAGTAGCGTTTTACTTAAATTTCAAGCGCTCTAAAACTTTTGAGATGTTTAGTTTTATTTAAATCTTAAAAAATATTTTGTGTTTCATTTTTCAACTATTTTTCTCTTTTATCTATCTATCAGCTTTAAAGGTTTTCCATGTTAGATTTAATTGAAGAAAACTGGTGGGCATCAATGGACTAAGGATTATACGAGCTTCATCTTAAAATGTGTTATACTTTTTTAATTCTTAGTTTTGAATATTCATTCCCCGCCTAACTGTTTCATTTTCAAATGTTCTTATTACAATTTCATGCTTCCTGTAAAGACTCAGACAGTGCATAGTTCTGCCTTGTGCAAGCTTAATTAAATATTGAGCCATTTATATTATATGTATTTCATATTGTTTTGCTAAAATATGAACTGATTTTGCAGAAGTTTTGGAACTTACTAACTTTCGTTACGGCTGAAACCTTTTGTGGTCCTTTAAGCATAGACAAACAGAATATAAGTATTCCACCGAGAAAACATCTGGAGAACATTTCCAATACTTTTGGATGAAACCCCAAATGTTGGATGGCAATGAAAGAATAAATAGCGAAAGCCGTTTAACTCAATGTACTAACACACATTGTTTGATTTAGCTTTTGGGAGACCCTTCTAATTGAAGGGAAAACTTGAAAGGTAAATTTCAACACGAAAAAAAATATATTTGTACATGAAGTGAGATAAAATAAGCATTATTTGACATTTATGGCAGATTTATCAGTCAATATATAGGGAAAATGTCCAGAAAGTTAAGGTAAATGTCAAAGATCCTACACCCACGGCTCTAATGATAATAAAACCTTCTCGATTATCTATGAATGTAGCTTACTACCCACCTATTTCTTTGCTTTGCTTTTCTTTTTTTTGACAAAGTAGAGGAGTATGAACAGAAAGGAAATATAGTTAACTAACTTTGTCGTACATAAATGAATGCATGAGCGCGGAGATAAATGAATGCATGACTGATTTAATTAACATGACCTTTGATCACTGCTGCACAAATACCTGGTGCCCAAACATGTTGAGAATAATAGTGTTTTGCAATTCCATAATATGAGTTGGCACTTATCGTTTTTTGCCTAGAGACTGGCTTTTTAGAGAATTTTTCAAATCCTGGTTTAAACTCTTGTGCAAAATTTTATACATGGACGAAACATAACTGACAAAGCTATAATTTCATACGTATATTGTCCAAAAGAGATCGGAAAAAATTGACAAAATTTTATGCTGCATTTCATGATAAGGCAATAAATGTATTATAAAGCAATACATGTACTGCGTAACATTATAACAAGTCTGCAACCTATTCCTTTCGGCCATTTCATTTTGAAAAGAAAATATAATTCTTTAGACAACAAAATATAAGAGAGAGAAATGTACAAATACTTATAAAACGTTGTGAGAGAAAAGTAAAATATTTTTTTGGTCCTAACAGGTGAATTTACAGTGAAGAAGAAATTGTTTTGATAATCCTGCTTCATTACAGATGCACTTTGGAGAACCAATACAATAGTATGTGTTTTGAAAAAGCACTCATGAATAATGCCATTATTTATTAAAGCTTGCTTAAAAGGTGAGAAAAGACTTAGTATTATTTTAGTAGTATTTTAGTAACTTTTTTAAATTGTGAAGAAACACATATTTATTTATTTCATTTATTTTTTTTGTGGCCTCGTCACAGTCAGCATACTATTATAAAAACGTGTTATTCCTGAATGATACTATAGAGCAGGGGTCGGCAACCTGTTTGTAATTAAGGGCGCAATACTAAATTTGAAAATCACCGAGGGCGCATATTTTACAAATAATCAACAGGTATAAATAGGCATTAAAAAAAAACCAGATTTTTTTATAACTTTATTTTGTTGGTGTCATACATAATGATACATATAATTCAGTGTGAAACTTGGGTGTCCATATTTTCAGCTAATTTCTTATAATTGGGGATATATTTAGAGTTCCCGGTCCTTAAACAATTATCTAAATGTGAGTCATTAAGCTTTGTTTGGTATTTTGATTTCAAATATTTCATATTTGAGAACAAAGACTCGCAATTGTATGTTGTTGCACAATATGAATAAATTTTTAGCGCACATTTCCTTAAAATAGGATACTTATTTTCATCGACTAAGTTCCAAAACATTTTATCATTACTATGCGCTTTTAAAATAATATCACTTTGCAAGTTTATTATTTCTAATTCTAGGTGTTTGATATTATGAAGCTCGAAATACACTGAAACTATTTCAAGGACATCAAAAGGAGTTTAGAGTTTATTTTTTACGTGTCTTTGATGCCGCCTGTTAGGAACAGTAAGAGCGTTTTGCTGCATTCGTGCGGCAATCTTTTTGCATCTGCTTTCATTTTACAATATTTCCAGTTCTTTTATTAATAATTCACAATACAAAGCATATTGAGCAAAAATACAAATCAATTTTTCAGTATTAAAATGTCTTTTTGGGCGAAATTTTACCAAAATTTGACTCTCATCTTCCAAAAATGAGATTCAATTTTTTCAAATAATATTGATTATGTGTCAAATGCGAGTATGCGCGAGCCCTGCAGGACCCAATGCAAGTTTCTTTCCTTTTAAATGTCAATTAAAACTTCAAAAAAACAAAATTGAGGCTAAAAATGCACACATATCAGCATGGTTTTTTAACTCAAATTTGAACCATTTTTTCTCCGGCTTACGAAAAAACACCCTCCTAAAAATTTGAAATTTGGTAGAGAAAGCTTTCCTCTATCTAATAAAAGTAAAACGAGGGAAATACATTAAGTTTCCCTTCAGATATAATGGTTCAAAACTGATCAAAATTGGCCATTTTTGAAAACCGCTGCATGTTTAGGTAACTATAAATCAAAACCTATCTCAATGAAAATTTTGAAATTTTCAGAATACGTTGACAAGTAGTTAACTTAGATATATACAAAATTACAAGCGTGTAAGTTTAGTTACTGACGATTTAGATCAGTATAAAGTTTTAAAATTTTTCGTCAAATTGAATTTTCAGCCAACTTTGACTGAACACAATAGTAAATAACTTTCTTTGTGGTCTTTCAAAACGTTGCTATTAGATTAAGCACAAAAAGTTGTCTAAGGAATATAAATTTTGGGGTTGTACTTTTATTATGTGGCTTTCCAGGTACATCCAAACATGGCTACTTGGTTCATTTGTCAATGGCAGCCATCTTGGTTCCTAAACTTAGGCGCCCCCTGCTACATGAGTTTTTACTTTCAAGGTCTAAAAATTTGGCTAACTTAGTTTTATACCTACCAGAAACTTTGTGCAAAATTTTATCAAAATTGGAGATGGTCGAGTGGGGACCACTGGTCCAGTTGACATGGAATGACCCTAAAATGTTTTGGAACTTAGTCGATGAAAATAAGTATCCTATTTTAAGGAAATGTGCGCTAAAAATTTATGCATATTGTGCAACAATATACAATTGCGAGTCTTTGTTCTCAAATATGAAATATTTGAAATCAAAATACCGAACAAAGCTTAATGACTCACATTTAGATAATTGTTTAAGGACCGGGAACTCTAAATATATCCCCAATTATAAGAAATTAGCTGAAAATATGGACACCTAAGTTTCACACTGAATTATAGGTATCATTATGTATGACACCAACAAAATAAAGTTATAAAAAAATATGTTTTTTTTTTTAATCCTATTTATACTTGTTGATTATCTGTAAAATATGCACCCTCGGTGATTTTCAAATTTAGTATTGCGCCCTTAAGGACAAAGAGGTTGCCGACCCCTGGTTTAGAGTGTTATTTAATGGTGAGTGAATCAAAGTCTACTTAAAAGAGAATCACTATCATTGTGTGGATTTTCCGATTCTCAGTCTCATCACTATCCTGCTCATTCACTGTAAATCTAATTTTCATTATGCTTTCTCGTACATAATTATATTTTCTCATTAGTTCAATAACGTAGAAATGAGTCAATGAGATAACTTAAGAGGAATTTAAAGTGTTTAGCGGTAAATAACGCAGTTTTTATATTGGATATTTATCATAATGTGTATCAGCATATAGTTATCATGATATAGATCGCGATATATATCATGATATTGAGTAATATATATCCACCAACGCTGAGCACACAAATGAGCCAATATTTTCAAATCCTGAAAATAATCAGAATAATCAAATAACGCACGTGAAATTACAATAGATGTTCTTTTGTTTTGTATTTTTGACGCTTCAAACTTTTCTATTGAAAAGGCTTATTGAAAATTGATTTTTTAATGAATATTTTTGAAAATGTATGGAAATTGTTCGTGTTTGTCTTGCATTTGGACAAATTTGCGAAAAATAAATGATTTCAGTAAAAAATAAGTTTAAAGATTCTACTTCAGAAGGACTTGTTTGTCTAAATTAGTAGAAACTTCTGATAAATGTCGTTAATTTTTGTACCTTGTTCATTGTAAGTTTTGATAACATCATTTCTTTCTGAAGTGTATAATTGATTTCATAAAATTCAATTAGTTACATTTAATGTAGTGTTTTCGTTTTATCTAGCTGTCATTAATTTAAGGTATGCTTTTTTTTCTACATTCAGAAATGATAAAGCATGTTTATTTACATTACGGAATAAAGCGAGAGAATAAAAAGGATCTCAAAAATCGCATGCATCAAAACGCCCATAATATTTTTTTCTGCTATTGCACCGAAAACAAATTTACGGAGTTTGTGTTCCCATTATTTCGCAAAATCGCGTTTCTCTTTATGAGTTCACAGGAAGAAAACATAATTTGTCACTGAACAAAAGATTTGTTATGAGGGAACATATTTATCAGAAACGCACATTATGTCTAAATGATGGCGCCATTCTCCTCGATGTTTTCGCATTGGTGCTGCAGTCTCTTATGGTCATCGAACTGCCAGGGAAGCAAAAAGCAAACAATCTCTTTCAGAAGGATTTTTTTCTTGCAAGAGTTTCTCTGCAGTTAATGCTAATGTTGTCTGCTAGAGGAGGAAATCTTCATCCCACAAAGACAGGGCGGGCTTCTATCGCTACTGTACAATGTTCTGTTTATCACAGAATTTCATAAAACAATTTTGATTATGGATTTTTTTCAAAGCTGTCATTAAATAAAAATGCTTTCCTTTGCGTAGTTAGTTAAAAACTAAAATTAAAAAAAAAAAAAAAAAAAAAAAAAAAAAAACCGCAAAAAAGGCAAACTAACAGTTATAATTGCAGACACGAGTTTCGGGGTTACAAGGAATCCCTTTTTTAATGCAAAAGAAATGAGCTTAAGGACACCCGACAAAAGTACAAAAGTATGTTGATGGGTTTTTAGGTCATTAAATTGTAATGAAAAAAAAATACTGACATGCATTTAATTCGATAAATACAATTTCAAATAAAATTCTAAATATTTACTCATTAGTAGTCTTCAGACTATTTTTTTTGAATAAGAGTGACTGCTACGCTTCAAAACGAAAAATGTTTTTGTATGTGTTATTTAACTATTCCGTTTTCAATTCGTGTTACTGCTAGCCTGACAATAAAACTGACTGATTTTCTAAAAAAAAAAAAAAAAAAAAAAAATCATATAAAAAAAATTTTACTTAACTCAGTTCTATTTTCTTGTTGCTGTTACCTAAGGCACTCAGTTTACCGAGTCCGAGTTCGATGCAAGACCATATTTGAGATTAATTAATCGTCTTCCGTTTAACATGAGCATCACAAGGGTGTAAGTGCTCAGGGAATACACGGTAGATAAAATCAGGAAACGAGTTTAATTACAAATACAAATACAAATACAAAAGTGACGACCAGCAACAGGCTCAGGGCCCAGCTAGGCTGGTCCTAGTTAATTTAGCAGTCCCCAATGAACATCAAGAGCTTTCTTAAAAGTTTTTACCCCACTGCAATTAACAGTCGCTTCCGGTAAACTATTCCAACTGACTACAACCCTATAGAAGTAGCAGTTTTTCCTAATTTCAAGATTAGCTTGAGATTTGAAAAGTGTAAAACAATGACCTCTGGTTCTACTTTCAGCACGTAGCTGTAGTCCATCAACATTTCCCGTTTTAATGAATTTAAACAACTGAATCATGTTCCCTCTGACTCTCCTTTGCTCAAGACTATACATATTGAGCCTTTTAAGCCTAACCTCATAATCTAAGTCTGAAAGACCACTTACCAATCTTATAGCCCTCCTTTGAATCCTTTCCAATAAGGTAATATCCTTTTTTAGGTACGGAGACCAAAACTGAACAGCATACTCCAAATGAGGTCTTACCAAACTTCTGTATAATGGCAATACAACTTCCCTAGACCTGTTCGAAATAGCCTTATTGATAAACCCAAGCATCCTGTTAGCTTTGTTACTTACTATGCTACACTGCTGACTGGACTTGAAGTCATGACTAATCAATACTCCTAGATCAACAACTGCTTCTGCTTCCCTAATGACAGAACCTTGTAAATAATAGGTTGCATGTTTATTCCCATGACCAAAATGAAGCACTTGACATTTCCCAATATTAAAAGACATACCCCACTTAATTGCCCACCTAGGAATTTGATTCAAATCCTCTTGAAACTGATTGACTTGTTCCTCCGTGTCCACAATTCCCATGATTTTGACATCATCAGCAAAAATATTGATGTTCCCAGAAATACTCTGAGTAATATCATTAATAAAAATAATAAATAATATTGGCCCTAGAACTGAACCTTGTGGAACCCCACTCAAAACATCAATCCACTGAGAATAATTGCCCTTCACTACTACTCTTTGTTTCCTCCAAGTCAGCGAATTTTTAACCCAAATGAAAGTTTTTCCACCAATACCAATATAAGCAAGTTTGCTAAGAAGAGCTTCATGCGGTACTTTATCAAACGCTTTCTGAAAGTCAATGTAAACAACATCTACGCACTTTTTATTATCTAATGCCATGGTAACCTTGTCATAGAAATGCAACAAATTAGTTGTACAGGACCTACCCTTTCTAAAACCATACTGAAAAATCAGTCAACACTCCATTTGCCTCCAGGAAATTCACTATTTTGATTTTTATCAGAGTTTCAAAAATTTTACAAAGAACGGAAGTAAGACTCACAGGCCTATAATTTCCTGCCTTAGTTTTAGACCCTTTCTTGAAGAGCGGCGTTATGTTTGCCAGCTTCCAATCCACTGGCACAGTCCCCGAGTTATATGAAGATATGAAAATAGTCAAGACAACATCCACTAATTCCTCTGCACATTCTACTAAAATTTTTGGATAAACATTATCAGGTCCTGGAGCCTTATTCGCTTTAACCTTTTTCAAATGAAACAACACATCATCCCTAGAAAATACAAAATCCTCAAGCTGTGTATTAGCTTGCGTCTCGCTTATGTCAACTGTTGAGATACAGTTTCTGTTAAATACACTGGAAAGAAAATTGTTTTGAATATCAGCAATATCTCCCTCATTTTGAATCAAGTTCCCGTTCTCATCCACTAGTGGGCCTACCTGAGTATTACGAGCTTTCCCTGAATTAGCATAAGCAAAAAATTTCTTAGGATTCCTTTCGATGTTATCTGCAAGCTTTTGCTCCAATTCCCTTTTCTTACTCCGTACCAAATACCTGAAAGTACGTCTAGCTTCACAATACAAAATCCTGTCAGCATGGCACCCAGTCTCTTTAAGTCGCTGAAAAGTGGCTTGCTTATAATTGAGAGCTTCTTTCACCTCCCTAGAGAACCACATGGGCCAAATTTTCGTGAAATCCCCTTTCTTTCTAAAAGGAACATAATCCATCACTGTTTTCTCCAATTTCCCCTTAAACTCTTCCCACTGAAGATCAGCTTCACTATTCTCCAACCCAGAAGAAAAAACCTCTTTCAAACCCTGCCTAAGTGCAACATAATCAACATTCCTGAAGTTAGGTACAAATCTGAAATGCTCACCTTTGTGAGTATTGAAGCTGGTCCAAAACCAAATAGTATTGTGATCACTATCTCCAATATGTTCCCCTATACTGAACCCCTGAACAGAACTTCCGACATCACAAAAAACTACATCCAAAACAGCACCATGCCTAGTCCCCTGGGTAACAACTTGATCCAAAAAACAGTCCCCAATCACTTTCAGAAAATCTTCTTCCCTACCATTGCTAGTGTAAAAACTATTCCAGTCTATGCCCGGGAAATTGAAATCCCCCATCATGATGACCGAGCCCTTACCACACATGTCCCTAATAACACTATACATCTCCTCGTCTTGATCCTGACTAACATCAGGCGACCTGTAAACATTTCCCAAATGTAACTTCTTCCCCTTATTGCTCACCAACTCCACCCAGACCATTTCAATATCATTAGGCTTATTATTAATGACCAATTCATTGCAAATAAAAGTGTCCTTAATATAGAATAAAACCCCTCCACCTTTCTTACCCAGCCTGTCTTGCCTAAACAAATTGTATCCAGCAATGCTCACTAAATCCTTATCATCATCAGTAACCCATGTTTCCGTAATTCCAATAATATCCAACTCCTCACCTGCGATAACACTATTTAACTCGTCCATCTTATTCCTGATACTGCGAGCATTAGTATATAGAAACCTGAGCATGCCCATTTTGCTTGTCTTAAACATTTTATGATGCCTCAAATCACTACTATTAATGTTACTATTGCTTAATATTTTACCCTCATTTTTAAAACCTCCAGAACAGAAGTCAACACCATGACATTCTCCAATCCCCCCATTCAAAATTAGTTTTTTGATTCTGAAGCTTCTAAAATCATATCGCTAACCTTAACTACATCCCTAGAACTAAGATGCAGACCATCCCTCGCAACCCAATCACGCTGACAAGAATTCCAAACATCAATGAACCTGATTGAATGCTTTATGCAAAGTTTCTTAAGAATCAGGTTCATGCTCCTAGCCCGCTGATTTAACCAGCCCCTATGCACCCCATACCTGGGAAGCAAACCAACTACCTGGACATCTGTCGAAAAGTTAGTTGCTTTATCCAACAGGTTCTCCCAATCCTTAACAAACTCCTCGTTTGTGCTGTTACCGACGTCATTAGTCCCCACCCACAGAGTAACTGAATCTCCCTTCTTAAACATTCCCTTTTTTTCCACAACCTTATTAACATCCTTCACCCTAGCCCCTGGTAAACAGCACTTAGCCACCTTGCGCCTAGTTCTCCCGACCACATTACCTATCCCGCGTACCATAGAATCCCCTATAATGACACCCTCTGTTTTTAGGTCTACAGTTCTACCTTTCCCCATACTAGATCCTTCTCCTGCAACCTCACTCTCCCCAACAAGCCCATCACAAGAAGTTCCCACCTCTTTTATAGAATTTTCACCCAAGTTATTTCTAACTAATTGGGCTTCCAATGCTACCACCTTGACACGTAACTCTAATAATTCAGCACATTTTGTGAAAATATATTCCTGCTCTGTAGCTGTATTAGTGTTTCCCCCCAACTTACTAAACATCTCACACCTATCACAGCAAATCCACCAACTCCCATTACCATTTTTAATTTCCTTCATTAAACATATAACTCCCATAGCTGAATAAATCTAATGCAAACAATCAAAAAAGCAAAATAATACACAAATCAGCAAATTTAAGCTATTACTCTGATTAAAAACACAAATTACATAGAAAAATGCAAATAACTTGAATTTAAACACAAATAACTACAGTAAACAACAAAACCAGGCTGTTCCCCAAGACTTACAAAATGTACACACTCAACACATGGTTAGGCTTAACTGATAAAATTGAATTATACCCCAAAAAAGCAAATAGAATGAGTTTCAGTCTCACAAAATTAAAACATACTAATTACATAATAAATTGCAACAAATATACAAGTAATTAAACAGAAAATATCCAAAAATACATAAACGATACTTAATTTCAGTAGGAGCAGAAACACTGGCATGCAACACTTGGCCCCCTGGTGGCCAAAAAAAAAAGGCAATTGTGGGCAGCAAAAGCCTCTAAAAATATTACGCAAGCACCATTTTAAAACTGATTTTCGGTCTTCTCCGGAACTTGTACATCTTCTCTTTTATTTTTAAAGCTATCTTCTATAATTACTGTCTCTTTTTCTACAGCTGATATGTTTACATAATATATATATTACTTATTTCAATTCATCTATTTAACCTTAACATTTGTAGTTCTTTTTAATCATCACTAGATTTTAATTTATTAAAAACCAAGTCCTTTAACAGTTTTTCATCTGGAATTAATTATTATTTAGACTATTGTACCTTAACTACAGGGAAAAGAAAGTGGAATGAAAAAAAAAACACATCCTTTTCCAGGCGTAACAGGAAAAAGAAAGTGTGGTAGACAAACAAGTAAAAATGCTGATTTAGGGTCACGTTTTATTTTTTAAGGTTATAAATACTAACTTCAATTGTGTTTGGAAATGACAAAATTTTTCTCTATTTTTTCATTAATAAATAAATGGATAAGGCTCACCATAGTCTGGACGGTAAATAGCTATCTCTAAGGTTACATCGCGAATCGAAAACAAAGGAGATTTGCACGGGGGGTTCATAGGGGCTCTAAGCGACCTTCTTGTATTTGAATAGGTGTCATTTTTCGACGTGAAAAACTCATTTCGCTTCTCTAACACAACTCCTTCTTTGTGTTGGGATTTATTCTTTTGTCAGTGTAAATAGACGTTATGTTTTGTGTGTTTCTTTACAAGATATTGATTTATGTAAAAGTAAAAATAAATAAATAACAAATAAAATAAATAAAATAAATAATGTTAATAAAACCGCGGCTTTACAAAGTATCTATATTTTAATTGTACAAAAGTACACTATACAACTGCAAGATGATTCCGTGTGAATTTTTAGTTATGGCCTTTTCCGGAAAAGCCAGATCTCTTCTCACAAACTTTTTTCGTAAATTTTGTTTCCGCAAGTGGATCATAAGATTAACAGTGCTCTTTGGAATCCTAATGACTGATGTTGATGCAACAGTTTAAATTATGTCAAATTTAATATAAACAGTATTAAAATTAGTTCTTTTTTTCATTTATGTGAAACTTTTAATTGTTAATGAATACCATTCAATCTATACGCAGTACCTATATTCTGCATAATCCCGAATACCATCCGCACATTTTCCCGAAAAAAATAGGTTTGTATAAGTTGTGGTGTGGATCTTAATCGAGAATTTATAACAAAGGCCCCCAAAATTTTTTTGGGGGTCGTTTTAAGATGTTCGATGTATTATCCACACGTGAATAATATTTTTTGAATTACAATATTTTTTCAAGGAATCGTACCCCAAACCATATAGAGATGCTAGTCATATTTGGGGGCGGGTGAAATTCGAGTTTATTATTCGGTACATTTCCTAACTATTTATTTTTCAATATTTTACCGGAAACTCATGAACAATTTAAACAATTTAACACCTCTACGTAAACTGAGCGACGGAGGATAACTGAATCCTGTAAAAGTGTATGTTGAATCCCATCTTATTGATTCTTCTTAGTTTTGGATTCTCTAAATTACGTGTTTTCATTGGAATTCGATACTCCTTTATCGTACTCTCGACCGAAATTATTTTTTAGGTTTCTCCTGAGAGCTTTCCTTCCATCCGCTTTATGCTTACAACGAAGAGCATGCAGACTAATTTTTCATTTTGTTAGATGAGCTTATTAGAATTATCCATCAATAATGAAATATTCATGAAATTAATTAAATTTCGACATTGATTTGACTCATTTACATTCCTTTTTACGCTCTTGAAAATGCATCGCATTTATACAGGGAATTCAATCTTATTAATTACTAAGAAAATACGATTCCTTTCCCATAAGTTATTTAAATCACAGTAATTAATCGTCTCAATAATTAATGAATGTACGTAAGAGAGTTTCACAATTACTGACACTTATTGCAACACGTTTTAGTTATTATTATTATTACTATTAGTGTTATTTTTTTGACCCTACCTTATTACTAAGGACATAAATAAATTCCGAAAAAACAATTAAAAATGGGACAACATTAGCGCTGCTTCGAGAATACGAGAAGCATATTATTCGCTTTGTAGAAATCGTAGCTTTTTAATCAGTTTTCCTATTGTCTATTCTGATTAATTTCATAAACTTGTTTTTTCTTTAAACTTGTACTTTGGTTTGTAGTACTTTGAGAAATCTTACATAATGGTTCGTAGAAAAGCATGATTCAGCTTCTAGAATAGGTCAAAATTGGTAGCTTATGAGTACAAAAACGAAAAATAATTATTGAGATTAGCTCTTGAACCCTATAGAAATTCGGAAAACGTCCTTACACTTTTCTTGGACATAGCTAACTTTATGCAATGCATTTATTAAAAAATGAGTTTTTTTGTGAAATAAAATATCCATGCGTTTGTGTCCACATGATCCTTCTGCTAGCTTTACACATATAACTGATACAATTTTATGTGTGCATGTAATTTTTCTGCACACGTCATTGGTTCTACAGAATTTAATTAACATGCCCTATTGTTGTAAAATCCTTATTCCCCCCATTGGTGGTCCTGTATTCAATCACTAAAAAAAAATCCTTCACCAGAACATGTTCTGCTGGTTGCGCAATGACGTCATATAGAATAATAAGTCTTTGTGGTTGAAGTGTAATCCATAACAACAGTTCATTGCAAAAGACGCATTTTGTTGTAGCGAATTAGCAATAGTTTTCAGGGCCCATACTGATTTCTCTCAAATGGACTAAGGTGGAGATTAGAGATGCACCGGATATTGAATATCCACTATCCCTTGACTGACGGATTCGTACCTGATGTCCGGCTATGAAGTTTAAAACCATTAAATTATATACATATTTTTAAACATCACTGCTTCGAAATGCGTAGTAACTTTTTAATTTACACATATTTTCAAAACATGCGAATTATTTAAATTTGAAAAATCAACTTTTATTTGCCGGATAACCGGATCTTATCGTTCAGTGGTACAATCGGATTCCGGACATTTAAAAACAGTTCGTGTATCTGATATTCGATACGTGCTGGGGGAAGAGATCAGTCTCGTTCGTCCTTCCCCAGTCGGTGAGCCCCCTGACCCCTCCTTTTCCTTTTTCTTGTGGTACATTGACTTTATGATTTTTGGTTTTCCAAGCAAAAAAATATTTTTAGACCTTAAACATTCTTCAATGAAGGGAGTAAAATTTTTCGTAAAACTGAAAAGCACCCATTCTTCTCGTGGAGGAAGTACTTGTTTTCTTAATGTTTAACGCACGGAGTCAATCAAGAGATATTTACTTGTTTTCTTAATGTTTAACGCACGGAGTCAATCAAGAGATATTTACTTGTTTTCTTAATGTTTAACGCACGGAGTCAATCAAGAGATATTTACTTGTTTTCTTAATGTTTAACGCACGTAGTCAATCAAGAGATATTTACTTGTTTTCTTAATGTTTAACGCACGGAGTCAATCAAGAGATATTTACTTGTTTTCTTAATGTTTAACGCACGGAGTCAGTCAAGAGATATTTATTTTTAAAACAAAACTTCAAGAAGCATTATTAGTACATAAGAGTTGTTAGAATTATTTTTCAGTCTTTACAACCTCTTCACTCTTACGGAATTTTTAAAAATAACGTTTAAATTCTAAGGGGCTCTAAAATCTGTGCATTATTATTTCTTTAAATTTTTTTTTGTAGAATCAATATTTAAGTTAAATGGTAATAAATACAAAATTATCTCTCTTTACGGAGCAATTCGAAGGTAGTGTTGTGACGGCAAAATTTTGCCCAAATGATTCCAGAAAAATATCAGAATTTTATTTCTTTGAGAAGAATTGAATCAATTGAACGAAAACTGCTTTAGTGTCTTAAACAGTTAATATGAAGTTCTTTATCTCTTGCGAAGCCATTTACAACTTTACGTAAGAACATAAAGGCGCTTTCATACCAAACGCAACAGCAACGCAAGACAAAGAGAAAAACTTTCATAGCATGTCATTGGTTCTACCAAATTTCATAACCACGCCCTCGCGTTGACTAATTGGACTCTTTTATTGCGTCATTAAGAGGGACCTCCCAGCCAACAGTCATTGGTTCATTGCGGTATCGGTGGCATACGTCATCACTATTAGTTTGATAATCATAGCAACAGTCTGCTACGTCGTAGAAAGAAAGTCTGTGTCGTCTTCGGTGGGAAAGCAGCATAAGGTTCCGCGGGAATTCTTGCTGAGAAACGCTGATGTACTAGTGTGCGCGAAATGGCTTTCAAGGATATGTGTGCGCTGCTTAAGTTCTAACTAAAAGTCCACTTCTTTTAGTTATCTAAATGCTTTATAGCGGAAAAAAAACCGAACTGATTACTAGTCCCACAAAATGCTAATAAAAAGTTAGCCACGTTTGGAGCTGAAGACAGAAGTCACATAGGTCAACATTAGATTCTTCATATACCAACATTTTTCTCAACGTTATCTGACGGCACCTAAGCTTAAAATGATTCTTTTGCTTTAAATTCAGCATTGATTTAAGTTGATGTTTTCTCCCATAAATATTTAATTCCTTTTCCGTTTGCAGATTTCGTGTATTTTTTTTCAAAGTTAAATTCATTTTTGTAAATTCCAAAAATTTTGATAACTGATCTAGTAGACAAAAGGCAAGTGACAGCTTAAACATTTATCAAATCTCATCTTGAGGCGATAGCTGTAATTCTTTAAAGCGTTCCTGAAGCATGAATTTGAAATTTAAATAGCTGCCTACAGCTTCCTTAAAAAAAAGTTCGGAATTCCATGCTTTACTATTGAATTATCTTAACTATCAAATGGCAAAGGTTATAGACTGTTTAGTTGTAAAAGAAAAACAAATTGCTTTTCTTAAGAAATATATATTGTAGTGAAATCTAAAAGAAATTTTGAGCCAAAATCGAAGTCGGAGCAATAGTTTTTTTTCTTTAGCTCTGTTTGATAAAACTTCTGCAGATATTAACTTGAAAATTTTTTTTTTGCTCTTCTATTCATATTTTGGAATATAAAGAGTGATTAACGATCCTAATCCATTGATCTTCTTTGGAAGGAAATGTGGACTTTATCGGATAAAATCCTCGATATGGGAGATGAGATTTAAAAGGAAACATTTCATGAAGGATATCCGATTTTTAAAATATGCGGCCATTCTTTTGCTCTTCGTTTTCGCTTTCAAACATTTTAATATCGATTTTCTGACGCGACGTTAATTTTTTGTTGAAAAGTTAAGCTGGGTATTTGTTTTGCTTTTCAACGATAAGAGCCAGTTCTAAAATGGATGATTTTCTGTTGATGTTATTATATCTCATGCATCGCTAGCATAATCAACTGGGATAAAATCTGGGACAGAGCAGCGAGCGCCCTATCAAAGAACTGAAATCTCCCTCCATAAACTTTTACAATCGTTGCATTTTACCTACTGCATATTCTTACTAGTGAAGTAAGAGCTATTTTTCATGGAGATGGGGGATTCACTTAAAACGTATGCATAAACAGCGTTAGAAGTCCTAGAAATGAAGTTACTGGTCTTTAGGATCAGTTAGTGCAGTGAATATGTACTGGTCCTCAGATAATGTAACGGGTCCTTTAACCCTTTAAATGGCAATTTTTTTTGCATTACCCGTATATTAAAATATTTCTTGGATTTTGAATGGTTTCAAGCAAAGGAATTCGTATAGGACACTAAATAAGATTTACATGATTTTTTCCACCACCCCTTTGAAGGGGGGGGGGGTATAGTTTTAATATTTGAATATTGATGCATGTGGTAATCAATGTACTTACCAGAGTCTTTGCAAGAGTCTATCAATCATAAAGGGTAAAATAGCTCACTATAAACATCTATAACTTGATGAATTTGTTGAGAAGCATACCTCCCACCGCCTTAGAAAGGGTTAAAGCATAACAAGAAATGTGTTTCTCAAAAGCGGTTACATTTCAAATATTTTCATAAAAATTGCATGATGCATCCAATTATGTAGTTTATTATTTGTTGTAGTAAAATGCAAAAAAGAAAAAAAAAAAAAAGAAAAGGAAGCGATTTTTGAGTAAAACGCGTGGAACGGTGAGCTTAGATACACGGAATCGAAGATCACATAGGTTCGGGCTCATATCTCATGAACCTTAAGGTCCTTTTTTCTCCAAGTCAAGCTGAATGTTAGGGTTACCACTAACAATCTTTTGCCTTAATATAAAACATTTTTTTCTATCATTTTCTGTAGTTATCTCCAAATGTTCATTTTTTCCCACCTATAACACGTCTTTGTTTGTATGTGCCTCATTTGAAAAGAGTAACCCCAATAACGCAAAATTATTATAAATATACAAATCATAAAATCAAAAAACATAAATAATCTGCAACAATGACAAAAAATGTGCTTCGGCTGACTCATTCTTTTACATACTAAGGTGAAATGCCCTAAAGCTGACACCAAGAAAAAACAGTTCCTAAGGCTGATACCCTCAAACAAATATACATTTAAAGCATTAACAATTTGAGGAGATTTAAGAAGTGAAGGGATTTAATAAGTGATATCATTCATAAAGAAAGAAAATCTCATTTTAAACTATTTTAGGGAATTGGTAATACTTTAAATGTACTTTTATTTGAGGGTATCAGCTTTAGGAACCGTTTTTTTAAATGTGTCAGCTTTAGGGCACTTTACCTTACAGCTTTTATATTTTTTTTAACATGCATCTGTTTGCTGATATAAGAATGAACAATAGGAGTATTTCCTTTTTTTTTTATTTCCCATATAAGGCAAGTCAAAGAGAAATTGCCGACAAAAATTGAAATTTACAATGCCAGCAGTTTTCAAATAATTATGCATTAAATCGTTTAAAGTATAATAAGGATTTCTTCATTGATTATTACCTATTTTCTAGATTTCTAAAGCTTCCTTCAGTACCAATCCATGTGCATGGTTTCATACGAAGAAAATAAATAATTGCTATTAGGGCCAGTTGGGTAATTGTAAACATTAGGCAAATGTAAACAAGCTTCATAACTACACTTGTGGTGGGTTTGAAAATTTAACTTCTGGTGTGTGATGAGTTGGCAACGTAGGGAAGCACATTGAAAGAGTTTCTCAAGTTTCGAAACAATTGTGGAATCCTCACTTTAGTTTAAAATGACACGGGGAAAAAAGTTGTTTAACAAAATTTAGTTTCATTTTCCTCTCCAGCTCATCTACAAAAGCGAAGTACGCTGTTTCAACCATTTTTATTTGTCACATGGAATATTGCTAAAAGCATTTAGTTATAAATTTAATCCTCCCTGTTATTTTTTGTGCAAGTTAGGTGTTTACAATTACCCCATATATTTCGTACAGTGGGGTAATTGTAAACACTTAAATTTATCTTATTTCCATTCTTTTAAGAAGATAATAAATATTATATTTTAATATAAATTAAACTTTTGTGTCAATTTTATATAACTGTTGTTGTTGTTACCAATGCCACTTGGAAATCCAAGCTCCCCTTGCAGGGCGACCAGGAATTAAGGAATCTCTTACCGATTATTAATGAGGGAAGTACAAGGCTCAGAAGGGCCTCATGATTTTGAACCAGATCCCAGATGAGAGATTGTCATCTATTTAGATTGGCTCCCCAGCAGGTATTACTTCCAACCTGGAGGATATTTGAAGCCACAACGGATTTTACGTGCACCGCTCTCATTAGCGCACTCGGTCCCAGAGTAATCAGTCGCGAGAGATGGTCACCCTTCCAAGCATTGACCACGGCCAGTTGTGCTTCACATTCGGTGCTCTGTGGGAGCCCAGCTTAACCGAATGATTCACTGAGAGACACATTTCACATAAATTTATCACATTACTTGATTTATTGCAACATATTTCTCATTGAATGCTGTCAGCGGACTCATTACATAACTCAGCGGACCACATGCGGCACGTTGGTCACAGATTGAGGACCATTGCTCCTGAATCTCTTAAGCTTCCAAGCAGACTGTCTATGAAGCAGTTTTCTATTTTCATCAGCCTCATTCAAAAATAAATCTATTTACATTTACCTCAGAGGCTCTGGGGTAATTGTAAACACGCTGGGGTAAATGTAAACACGAGTTCACTCGCTAACAAATAGTCATAAAATGAAAAAAATTGTACACATTTGCTCACAAGAGGCACAGTATTAGCTCCAATGCTCACAATTTTATCTCCCAATTCGTTAAAAAGGTAAGGAAGGATCAAAAATTAAAACATAGAAAAAGCGTTTACCTCAGCTACCCCTATATTTTTTATCAAACACAAAACTGGAAATTAATATCTTCCCATGAAAATTTATGTGGCATTTTACTCAAAGAAATGGCTTTCAATAATAATTTCTATTCATATTTTTTCTTAGCTTCAAAATTAAAGATGTGTAATATCGCGGTGATGAGAACTTGTATTTCTACCTTGCAAAAATTTAGTTTGGTGACTCTTCTGCTGAAAGGAGGTAAAACTAATATGTACTCGGAGGTTCGATTGGCGGTGATCATCCACTGGTCCCACGGACCACTAAATTGCATTTCGTGGTGGTCCGAACCTGTGTATTTTTCTTTCGTATCAGATCAGCGGGACAGCAAGCATTTTGAACCGATGTCTGTGAATAGAGGGGTTAAGGTTTGGAACTCCACAATGAATAATTAAAAATATATGTATATATATATACATATATAATTTTAATTATTCATTGCGGAGTTCCGAACCTTAACCAAACTGTTCTACTTTACATATTAAAAGCAATGTAGATCTAAGGCATATTACGTGTTCTCAACCTTTCTGCAGCCCGTTGCAATCACAATAAAAATGAGTACAATTATGAATCGTTTTCTTGATACTTAATTCATCTGTTTCAGCAATAAAAGTTTTAATCGTTTCTACATATATTTACATTAACTTCATTGTTTATATCAAGTTTTGACCTTTTCTATTTTTAAAAATCAGCAGTTTAAAGGAGTTAGTGATTAAAATTTAAGGTGGTATAATATAGACATTATGAACTTTATTTTTAAATTCATTTTTTTTCTTCAAAAAATTTGTTTCTGTCAAATTTGGTATTAATATGCCAAATTTACGTTGTTCATTGTAAGTGTTACTATAAATAACAGTTATCAGACACGGGAACGTTTTATTTATTAAAGCTATGTACACTAATTTATAAAACACCTAAATTATTAAGCGAAGCTTTATTTTAACAATGCACTTCTATTATTTTGTTATGAATTCATTAAAAAGTATGGAAGTGGGAAAAAAGGAGTTATCCCCAAGCAATGCATTAATATATAAAGATATTTATTAATGTTTGATGCTTGTTAATTGCTCCTAAGGGGTACATTTCTTCGTTTGTTCTACCTTTGTCTTCTGCTTTATATCTCAGTAGAAATGGTTTCCGCATCATTAATCGTAGAAGACCAATGGTTCTTTACTTTCCTAACTTCTTTTGAAGTTTAACAGGGGTTAATGTCTAGACGATTAAACAGGTTTCTTAAATTAAAGGACTTTTCTGTTTTTATGTGAGGAAAATATATCTTTAAAAATCAGTGCACTGTAGGGATTACTTTATGCGCAAATTATTTTCGTAAAGAGAAATAAATTTGTTCATGCATGCCAGAAAATCAAAAATTTATCACTGTTAGGTTTCAGCATGTTTTTGGTTTGTCAAAACGTTTAATATTTATTTGCGCTGAAGATCTAATTTGTTAGGTTTTGAAAGATGACGTGTTGGGTAAAAAAACAAAATGTCATTAAAACACATAGCAACAGATTCTTAATGACATTCCTCTTCCCAATTTCATTCGAAGTAAAAAAAGAAAAAGAAAAAATATGCAACTTAAAACTATTTCTTATGACGTTGCTTAATGGCACATAATGAACACAGCGTAATTGATTAAAAGCGCGCTAAAGGAATTTTCATTACGCTTGGACAAAGTACTTTCTATCGATTAATGTCGGCAGCTTGATCCTATTAGAGTGAAAGAGGCACCCAAAGAATTTAGTGGACAGCTAAATATTGGGTGATAATTATTGCAAATGAAGCAATGTTTTCGCCGGAAACGTTACCTATTACCAGATTTCGTACAGAACATAGTCAATTTAGATAGCTATTAAGAATATTTATATTTGTTTGAAATAAGCGTTCTTATTTCATTAGAATTCCCTCAACAGTCGAAATTCGAACGTAATAATTAAATTTAGCCTTAAAGACATTATGCCAGCGGTTCTCAAACTGTGGTATGCGTACCACTAGTGGTACAGTGCGCGCCCAGAAACCCCCCGCACCTGCCATTTTCTGGCCTATCGTATTTTTAGATGCCCCCGAGTGCAAGCCCTCGGGAGCAAATGGGGTTCCGGGAGAGCTCGACCAACCGCAAATTTATGAAAACCATTAAAAAAAAAAATAAATAAATAAACATAAAAAATACAGGTTATTGTAAAACACTAAATCACAGTAGAATGCAAAACTTTAAGAGTATGCATTAAGCGCTATATGACATGAGACAACAATGAGAAACCGTGCAACACTATAAAAAAGTACCAAAATCAATCATACAATGTCAAAACAATGTGAAATGGTACACTCAAAAATATACACAAAAACAAAGGAAGATAAAACAAAACTTAGACAAACACTAAGTTCCCTGAAATAGATACCCCTCGCTTGATAAATACAAAACCACTAGTGGTACACGAAGCCTCTACAGGTGGTACGCGTTCAGACCAAAAAATGAAGAGAAAGACTGGATTGGGAAATCTTGCGTAGCTTTCTGTTCTGATGTTGCTCGGGCAATTACAGAAAAAAAAAGGAGTTTTTCCCAAAAGGAAATATATTTTATATATTTCGCATATTTTATTTTGTATAGAGTTTTATTTTAATAAACGCTTTTCTCTGCCTTAATAACTATCGAAAATTGTATAATTTATATTACGTAGTCCTCTAGTATTTTCTATAATCTATTAGTATTCTATTGTATATAATAAAGCTGTATTCACAGTGGTACGCAAATGGTTTTTAAGAAAAATGGTGGTACGCGAAAAAAAAAATAAAAATTGGGAACCGCCGCATTATGCTATTTATGTAATTATATAAGTATAATTCATCAAATGCCACCTTGATGATTATAGCGTTTTTGATGGTGATAACGTCGAATTTATTTTGATCATCCTCACTTAAAGCAAACTTGTTGTAAATCATTATCGCCGCAGGGCCGATTGAATTCTTAAATGTAACCGATTTCGTACTAATTGGAGTGGCAGTTGAATAAAACTGAAACGTTTGCTTCCATACACTATTCTTATTTCTCATTTCATTGTTTAAGAGAAGCCTTTTCTCAAACTCTTATTATAATTTCTTTTAATATACTGGCAACAGATTCTTTTTAACATTGAGTTTTATATTTATTACCTAATAATTTACTAAACATGTTGCCATCTACTAAGTTATGAATGAATCTTGACTGACAAAAGAAAATGGGAAACAATTTCTAATAATAAACTGTTTCCACAATTTTTTAAATTGATACCACTAATGCTTATAAATAGCTACTAAAGAAAAAAAAGTAAGAAAATCGGTTGAAAAACAGAGAAGAAAATGGTTCTTAACTGCTTTGTCTTTCCCTATTCATATATAGATAATCCACCTCATTATAGAAATTGCTATTTATATAGTTACTATTTCTAAGCTCAATGCTAAATTATTATACATATAAGCAAAGTTGATGTAGCTCTTTGGCCCAGGTTTTGGAAAATACTTTCTAAAAATATGATTTCTTATAATGCTTCACATTTTATGAAGGCAGCACTTTCCACTCACAATTGCTTTACCCTTCTATTTTTCTTTTTTTTTCTCTGTACATAAGTCGACCGAGTCCCTACACTTAATAATAGCTTGCGAGGAACATATTTTGTGAAATTTGTCCCCAATTGTCCCTGCTTTTAAAATTAGTCCAAAATATTTCATATAAACATTGTTAATGAGAAATAAACATGATTAGTTTTGTGCAGAAAAATGAAATGATGAAATGAATGGCTAAAATTTGCAATATTGTCACACACACGTGACTTTGAATTACAAGGAATCGATTTTTCAATGAAGAGAAAGGGTAACCCTAATACACGATGTTCAATATTTTTCGAATTTTGTGCTTTATTGAAATTGTCATTTACTAAACATTCGAGTCCTAATTTTTCAGAAATTTTTCGATAAAGTTTTTTTTTTTACAATGAATTTTTCAAAATATAAATTCGTTTTTATATGCTGTTCAAAATATTATAAAGTAGTAAAATAACTAATAAATCCCAAACAATGCTTTTAAAACTTAAAGCATTGTTACTGATTTGTATATTTCTTTAGTTTCCAATTATAGAGGATAGTTTTGAAAAGCGACTATACATATCTGTACCTGATGGCCATTAGTACTTAAGTCCATTTTTCGAGTTTTTCTGATGAAATTAAAAATAAACATTTTGAGTACTATAAGACAGACTGTTTCCAGTGAACCTTAGAACAAAGATGTCCGATGGAAGCTTTAAGGGGGTCTGCCTACGTTCGGAGGCTTTTTTTTCAAAACAATGAAATAATTACTAAATGCATATTTTTTTAAGTTAAAAAGTAATTAAAATTAAGAAAACAAACAAAATAATAGCTATATTTTTATAAAATTTTGAAAAATTGGGAAATTTTAGCAAAAAATAGGCGAATTTTACAGTTTACGCCAAACACTCTATACTCACTTTAACTCGATATATTTCAAAATTCTTAATAATATATGTTTCTATATTACTTAACTGTGTTCTGAACTACAAGTTTTATAATAGGTCCAAAATTGAGAAAAATATAGCAGTTTTGTTGAAATTCATACGTTTTTCACCGAAAAAAACACAATATTTCACAAATAAATGCCTGTAATTTTTTAAATACTGACACAGAGCTTAGCTTTTAGTTCAAAACACAGATAGCAATGTGTGAAACAATACTTTAAAAAATCACAGTAATGGGTATAAAACTTTTCGAGTTATGAGATCTGCCGTGAACAAAGATATCGAAAAAAGTAGTTTTTCAGAAAACGCATTTTAAATTCCACTTTTATGTGCTTGCGATGCGACTTCTGGTTAACTTAATTGCGTGTAACTTCGTTTCTATGTATCGTAGAAACAAAAACGAAACATTTTTGAAATCTTAAATACATATTCTTTTTAAATATAAAATAAAAAGAATATCGATTTTTTTCGCAAAACTCGTCTTTTTGGTGCAGGTAGACCCCTTAAAAGTTCGGAACCCTCATGTAGCAAGTGGCTTTGTCACCTGTACTCTTTATGTCCATTAAGCGTAAACTCACAAAAACTCCAAAAACGGAATTAAGATACTATGCGTCTTGGGAAGATCCATAGTATCTTAATTCCGTTTTTCGAGTAGGATATACATATGTATCTTTCTAATGGGGCTGTGTATGGTCACTAACCTTTGCAGATCTAGTGCATTCCCCGGAAACCGGCATCCATTATTTCAAGTTAGCACCACTATCGTCAGATGCAATTACCACTTCAGAGTTTTGACGCTCAGTTTCCCCCTAGGTGGCGACACCTGAGCTATAAATGATGCGAAACTGCGCTAGGAATTTAATTTAGCCGAGAATATCCAAGCCAAAAAGATACTCAAAGAATCTTTAAAATGTCGCATAATCATACGACATATATAGATATATAAAAGTTGTTTTCATTTATTTTTCATTCTTAACGAAAGCTTTAAGAAAATGCTATTATGTTGGCAAACAATTACCAAAATGCAAGCTTAGCTGAATAGTTTTGTGAGCACAAATAATTACGAGAACAGCACCATTTTTAATCGTTCGACTTTGAGTAATGCAGCTTGGAAGTCTTTTTAAACGAGTAAAATACTTCGCTCCTAAAGCATTTTCTTGTGACATGAGCAAGAAATTTCATCCACTGCTTTTACTGAGTAAAATGATGATCTCTCCCTTCCCAACGGATAGATTAAGTTTTAAAAAGTTAACGCAATTCAGGTAGGAATAACGTTTTGGAAAATTAATGATGAAATCCTTTAATCTTTGCAACTTCTATGAAGACAAATTGCTCGCTGAAAGTATAAACTGTATGATGCATTGCGATGCGAACATTAATCTCCTTTATTCGGGTTAATTCCACGAAGTCATCCAAGAAAGTTTTAAGTTCTTCATAAATTTCATTGAAGCCAGCTTGGATTTTGAGCTTTAAAATTTGGACCTTAATCCGTAATCACTATTCAAAACTTAATGAATAGCAATGTTAAAGAAATTAACATGTTCTTTGAGTTAGTAGTAGAAGTTCTGTTATTTTTGTTAAGGTTGATACTCTAACAGAAAATCAATATTTCTAAACTCATGTTTGTGAAAGTTGCAACACCATGAAGGACTTACGCGAGTGAGCTGAAATTTTCAGGAAATGCAAAGTAGCGCATGATATGCAAATGATTAGAATTTCAAATCCGTAGCGCATGCGTATGCTGAGCAGCGCCCTCTGAACGGCGGATGGATCCGAATTAATAGACGGCTGTAGCGATGCGTGTATGGTTATCGGTGGTTATCTGCTAGTGGTAAACGTTAGCTCAATCTTTACTTATGCCTCTTCGACGAAAGAGAGCGAGATTTGAACAACTTACAGAGTTTGAACGGGGGAGAATCAGCGGATTTCGTGAAGCTGGATTGTCGTATCGTGCAGTAGCCGCTCGTGTGCAGCGTAACAGCAGCACAGTGATGCGTGTTTGGAAGCAGTGGACGGACGAGGGTCGGACAACTCGGAAATCCGGGAGTGGACCCCGAAATGTGACGTCAACTCGCGATGATAGACACCTGGTCCGCATGGCGCGGACGGACTGTACAGCTTCCCCTAGACAATTGGCAGCACAGTGGTCAATAGCTACAGGTGTTTCATCAATTCGTATACGTCTGCTGCAGCGTGGACTGCGCACAAGGACTCCTTCATACAGGATCCCCCTCACGCTAAACCATCGCCGCCTGCGGCTACAATGGGCCAACCAGCATAGAGACTGATGGCGTGCTGATTGGCTGCATGTCGTGTTTTCTGACGAATCCCGCTTTAATTTGTGGTACCATGATGGTCGCATTCGTGTCAGATGCTATGGCGGTGAGCACCACCTTCCGGAGTGCATTATCGAACGCCACAGTGGACGAACACCCTGAGTTATGGTCTAGGGCGCCATAGCCTATCATGGACGATCTCAATTGGTACGAATTGTGGGCAATCTGAACAGCAACCGGTACATCAGTGAAGTTCTACAGCCCCAAGCTGTTCCCTTCCTTCAAAGCTTGCCAGGCGCTGTATTTCAACAGGACAATGCCCGCCCTCATATTGCTAGGACTGTTCAATCCTTCTTTGCAACGCAGCAGGTACAGCATCTTCCTTGGCCTGCGTATTCCTCGAATATGTCGCCAATTGAACATGTGTGGGATTTCGTTGGTCGGCGTCTCGCTCGTGATCCTCGTCCTGTTGCTTCTGCAGACGAACGTTGGGTACACATACAAACAATATGGAATGCTCTTCCTCAGGCGGACATTCAAAATTTGTTTGACTCCATGCCACGTCGTGTAGCAGCCCTTATTGCGGCGCGTGGTGGCTACACAAAATACTGATTCCGATCTCTTGTTATTGTTTGTTTGCTTTGAAAATTTAATCATTTATTTGTACCACTACCACTCAACTGTGTATTAAATTTCATTTAATTATGACGATTCCTTCATGGTGTTGCAATTTTCACAAACATGAGTTTATTATTCTCATGTATAAAAATGCAATGAACACTCGACATTTGTAACCGTTCTTGGATGTAAAAATGTTCAACATTTATATTATTCATATATGTATAAGTACAATCATTTGCTTCTGTATAATATCTGGAGTGAGATTTGAGCGGCCCGTTTTGAAGTGTCGTCTGCTAGAACTAGATAAAACTTCAGCAGTAAGAGATAAAAGAAAATCCGCTTACAGTAACGAGAAAAAATTCAACGTTTCTATCATTCTTATATGTAAAAATACAACGAACAAAATTTTGATGTTTCTATTTTTCTTGTCTGCAATCAGCAACAGCTAGGGGATCATTCATAAATGATGTCACGCTTCGAGGAGGGGAGGGCGGTCTGTGAAATTGTGATAAAGTGTGACAAGGGGAGGGGAGGGGGTATTAAGAAGTGTGACATCCCTGCTTATGCAACATAGCGTGACATGTGACAAGGGGGGAGGGGGTCAAATATATTGGAAAAAAGTGGTGACATCACTTATGAACGGCCCCTAGACACGTATTATTTTTATGTGTAAACATGCTATGATAAAAAATTCGTTGTTTGTATTGATATAATAAGCAACAATTCACTATTTGTATTTTTGATATGAAATATTTGTATTTTTGAAAATTGATAATATGTTTTTTGAGGTACAAAAAATAGAATTCTTTGACTGTAACGGATGTTACATAAAATGGAACATCACGTGCATTATAGTGTCATTAATTGTAAAAGTCAGTGAATCTATTAAGAATTATTTAAGAAGTTAAAAGAAAAAAAACATTACAAGACATGTAGGTAATTTATCAGAGCCTGCAAACAAAAACCCAGTCATATTTTGCCGCTATTCAAAATTGAATATTTCGTGTAACAGGCGTTACTGGATGTAACGATTGTTACGTTCCGCGACAGGCATGTAATTTCTGCACTGAGTGTTAAATCAATAGGTGAAACTAAATATCTTTACTTTTTGTAAATTATAATGGAATCACAAAAGTCAAATTAAATGTGTTTTAATATTTAACAAGAAGTTCCATCTAGAACTATACGAGCCTACTTTCCCGCATACACACTACATTCAAATTTTAAAAGATGTAGCTATATCTCTCTCTCTTTCTCGTTTAACTTTAGTTCTTAATTGCTTCAAAAATATTTTTTTCAACGGCTAATACATATTCATTAATTAATTCATTCATTCATTCATTCACTCATTCATGTATTTATTCCCTCATTTATTTATTTTTTCATTTATTCCCTCATTTATTTATTTTTTCATTTATTCTCTCATTTATTCACTCATTTATTTTTAAAATTATTTATTCACATATTTGTTCATTCAGTCTTTCACTTATTTATTTAATCATTCATTCATTCAAAAATATTCTTTAAAATCCCAATAAAAAAATTTCATAGGAAAATAGGCACGTTAGTTCTGGATGAACTTCCTATCTGTACATGTTCTAAGTTATAAGAGCTTTCCGATAAAGTTTGCTACAAGCAAATCGATTCGTGAGATCATTATTTATATAGGATTAAAATTTCGCATCTGCGCTATGTTAATTTTTTTTTCAACAGTTCAAAAATTAACAAAAATTGTTCAAATCAAAAAATATTTCATTCCGGGAGCTACCAAAAAGCTTTTTCATAGAAACTTGGACCTTATGCCCAGAGTTTACACAATTTGCCCATAGGCGCTAATGTTAAGATTCCTTTAACCGTTCAAAATTGAACGAAAAATTGTTTAAATCAAAAAGTAAAATATGGAAATGAAATTTTCTTACCGAAATTTTTTGAATGCATAAAGAATTTTTCGAATCGGACAATTCGTTCAAAAGTTATTAGGGGGGGGGGGGCAGACAGACCGACAGACACACTTTTTCCCCATCTGAAAACCCAACTTACAAATTTTTTATTTTTCAATCCTTATATAATTAATTCCCTTATTTTTGACTTTTCTTTATTTTTAACTATATTTTTACGATACATTGAGCCTTTTTTCATGATTTATTAATTTTCCTAATATTTTTACGGGAAAGTAAGCTAAAAATTGATCTTAAAATTATATATGATAGTAGTATAAAGTAAAAAATAAACTTTGACAAAGAATTTTAAGCCCTAAATTAGTGCAAGATATAATTTTAACTAATACACTACTTTACAAAATTAATTTGACATATTTGAATTTAAAGAACTGGATTTCACCTACAGGAAATGCAATGCTAATAGTCGTCGAGTTGTCAGAGGCGCTAATTTGGCTTACACAACTCAATCTTTTTTTTTTTGGGGGGGGGGGGGCAATTCCTAGTTCTTTATAGACTTGTGCAGCTTCAAGTTTTATAACGGTGTATAATAATTAGAGAAATGTTATAACTGATTTTTTTTTTCGATTGGTTTCAAGTTAAATAGAACTCTCCGTATGTGTGAAATACCATAAAAATATTGTTGTTAAAATTTTATAGATATTATTAATTTTTATAAAATCTCATCCCTATTTTACGCGCACTTCCTGTTCTATGACTTAGTTTTAGTTGTTATTTATTCAATACTAATATACTTGATATAAATAATAAGAAATAATGTGAGGCGGTGTTCCCGACGTACACAATACGTAGCAGAACATTTCTGGACAGTTTCGGTGTTTGCTACCAGCTTATTCTTTTGCGGAAGAGTTTTGCATTCACAATCGATTTAATGTTTCTCGCTGATGTAATATCGTTCCTTTGAGTACATGAAATTTTCTCGAAAAATGGTATTTTTTTTTTTTTTTCTTTAGAAAAATATTTAGGTGGATCTATCTGTCGAACATTTTTGGTAAATTTAGCAACATTTTTTAATGCAACAACAAATTTACCTTTTTACAAATTAGTTTTTTTTATTCGTCTTCGAGATGGATAAATTTTATCATTAGTCCCGATTTTGCATTCCAGGTAAGTTGAATCGTCTGTTATGGCAATTACGACAGAACTCATAATTGTTCGGTACACGTTATTGCTTCTACATATTGTAGTTCGCACGCCTTCTTGCTAACAATCGTTTACTCACTCTTTGTTATTTTATTGAATATTACAGATTACTTTCATTCAGACAACCAAGCTATGTTGCGATATGAATGGGACAAGAAAAATTTTCGATAACTCATTTAAATAGCGAGTAAAGCTACTTAAAAGTGTATTTTGCATTTGTAACCAAATTTATCGTCGCATCAAAAAGAAAAATAGTGAAGCTATGTTTTATGTCTAGGAAAACTTAAAATGTTTTTTCTTTTCTGTAAATTTAATTGAATTTTAAAAAGTTTCATCGCAAAAACGTTTTGTGTTTTGTTTCTAAAATATTCTCTAGAAAGATCAGAAGCAGAATGTTATCAATTGCTGAGAAGTAAACATGCTTTTCCTCTGTACGGAAAAGATAAGCAGTATAAACAATCAAAATGTCTGCTGTATTTATTACGTTGTTTACTCACTCCTGGTCAGATAAAGTTTTAGGAGGATCTGGCATCAGATATGTTATGACTTCCTAAATAAATTCCTCATAACTGTAAATTGAAATAAACACCCTGCAATAATTCCGTGTTATGTTGCTTTTCGGAAAACAAACCTATAATTAATTATTATGTTTGATATCGTGTAAAGAAAAGATTTACAAAAATTTTTCAAATTCTGTAGATTATTCACCACTTGTATTCTATTTTTCGTGGACCTCTACTTTCTAGAGATCATTTTTAAGAAGTCAGTTAGTGTAGTATTTATATTTAAAATTTTCAAAATAATGTGAAAAGGGAGTAAACATTTCAATCAATCCGTTTTAAAAGAATCTGTAAGAATCAAAATGTAAAGAAATGCCCCATGAAAATTTCAAAATTTAACTTGAAGCAAAAATTTTAGGAATTATTTTGCATGAATCAATTTTTTTTTCATGAGCAATTACACTTTCATGAATCAACGTTTCTTAGCGAGGAGCTCTCAAGCTAAGGCTTTGCTCATAAGTGAAAGTTTTTACTATTAAAAGAATGAGTACTTAATTACACAATTTATGAAACATAATTAATGTATCTGTAGTTAATTTGTATGCTTATTAAATAAATAAGCATCACGAAAGTTTATAAGCAAAATTTATATCAGTTGAATTACGACTAAAGTTTGCTTGCCAGGTGATCCAGCCTCGTAAGCGAAACTCCTTGCAGGCTCGAATATACCTCCCTAGGGGCTCATAAGGACTACTTTGGAAGTCATTGGTGTAAAGAAAGTGAAAGAAATTTATTAATTTTACGATTTTATCTAAATAAGTTTTAAAGTCGGAATGATTAAAAATTAAAATTTCAGCATTCCACATAAATATTTTTGGAATTTAGTAAGGCTTAACACGTCAAAAGAAAAACGAGCAACTCACGTGGATGCAATATCAAACTAAATAGATCATATCTGAGTATGATCAGGCATCACATTAGTCGGGTTTATATACGAAGCAATAAAAAGAAAATGTTTTTAAGTTTGGAAAAAAAATTGAAGGAATTACTGCTAATTAGTCTGCCAGTTTTGTTCTACTAACTGTTCTGCCAGTTTTGTTTGCCCTTTCAACAACTAGCGTGTGACAATATGGCAGGCGTAGTAAAGACAAATCTTTTTCTCCTATGTAAGAACATATATACAGGGTCTTTTCTGAAAGTAGTAGGTCTCATTTAAAAGGGAAAAAATATTCACGAGAATAGTACAAGCGGTTAGAAATTTTCAAAATAGTAACACCATTCCGCATTTACGCACTGTTGCCAGCGAGTTTTCCAGTTTTTGTACGCCTCCAGGAACGCCTGCTTTACTCGAATGCTGTTAAGCTCCCTCGTCACGGCCTGTTGAACCGCATTTACCAAGCCGTGGTGATTCCCCTTGATTTTACTCTCGGGAATAGAAAAAAGGCTGGCGTAGCCAAGTCAGGGAAGAAGATCGCTTTCCGTTTGACCTTTTGCTTCTCTAAAAACACTCGTGGCACAAACTTTGCACACACTTTCCTGATGTCTAAGTTTTCTGTCACGATCTCAAAAAGTTGGGGTTGAGAAATGCTCAATTCATCAGCAATTATTCTGATACTCATCCTACGATCACTGTTCAGTAAATTATTCACTCGGCGACACATTTTCGTTGGTCTTGCTGGTCGAAAGAGTTTTGGAGTGGTCGTCGGCTTTCACTCTTTCCCTTTCTTCTGGCACAGCTTGTGCCACTCAAAAACGCCCGTTCTCTAGGGAAAGAAATCAGTCCTACTGCTTTCAGAACACACCCTGTATAGTTGAAGAAATCGAAACTTCAAAATCAATCCGGTTGCAAAAAGAATCCCCCAAACGTAATAAAATCTTACACGTGTTAGTTTGGGATCATGTAGCACCTTTTAATTCTGTGTTTTCTAGTAAGAAGGAAAAAAATAAAATGACACACTTTACTGTTTAGCCAAAGGTGTATGTAAAAGATATTCGATCGTTTCGGTTAAAACGAAAGTACCAAGTACCAAAAGATGTGACATAAACTGAATGCTTTGTTGCTTAGTAATTAAATCTGTACACTTTTTCAGCATTGTATGAAATGAAAATTAGTAGGTATTGAAAATAGCTTTTACCTTCATAAGATATTAATATTATTGAAATTGACCTTCACAGTCAGTAACTATGGCAATATATCTATGAATGGGTATCAATACCTGTAATGTAATAAGGGCTTGCGAATTTCAAACTCATTCTACATTAATAAATACGTCTCCCATGACAATAGTGACATCTGAATAATTGAGATCCATCGGGGCTTTCTGTCGCTTCAATTGCAGCCTCAGAGACCAAGATGCATTAGGAATACTGATTCTAGATTTATGCCCGAACTCGTAATTAAGTGCTATTAGCTTTTCCGATCTTAATTAAAGTTGAATTCATTCTTGTGGATGACATCAGGGGAAGAGGGTCATAAAATGAGCACTTGAGACTTCATGCCAATAACTTCTGCAATATAATGCAAAAGTAAATACAATTAAATTCACAAGTTAATGGAATGCAATACTGTGTGTTTGCGAAACATCGTATATTTTCGTTTGAAGTTTACTATGTACATAATGAACCGGAAGTCTAGAAATAAAATGCAGCAACTAAAAATTATTCTTATTTAAAAGAAAAACCTGAAATTCTATTTATTTATTTCGATACATTTACAAAGAAAAAAATCTTGTTAATTTATCAGGAACCAATTATATGCAACTTACATGCATTTTATTGTAAAATATTACCATTTTATTGACTTTCGAGTTGCGAATAATTACTCTGGGTGAAACTTTCCTCTAAAACGCTTTTCCCAGCAACAAACACGACATTCTTTCGATACAGTCCTGAAGGAAAAAATGGCCTTCCTAATCTGAAAACTATTTACAATACAAAAACATGAAATATGTCTGTTCATCACTAATCAGGTGATCCTGATACGCTATGAAAGCTAATAATGGCATTTTGTTAAGAGGTCGTATTTATATTAAAATAAGTATCATCTGTAAAATTTCAAATGGCGACAACAATTTTATCACATGTCTGTAGTCATCATCAAAATTTAATCTTACAAACAAATTTTTTGTAAGTTGTTTCCGAAACTGTTTGAGAAAGAATCATCTCGCAATGTTAAAACATCTTCTTTTGATATTTTTGCGTGTGACTGAATTGCCAAGATAGCGGAAAAAAGTCGAGTACTGACATCATGTTTTGTGTGTTGGAGTTGTTTTCTTTAGAATCTACTGGAAATTCAATTTCAACCTGTTAAAAAACCAAATCAACGCCTAGTATACATTTTTCTCCCGTATTAATTATTTTCTGAGTAATGTCATACTTGTCTACATTTAACTAATCCGTACAATTTTCAAGTTGAAAGCAGTTTAATTTATGTTGCCATGCGTTTGAAAATAATCTTGCACTTAAAACTTTTTCAACGAAATTTCAAAATTCTTGGACTTTAAAAAATGAGCCTTTATTCATTCATATATGAGACCATAAATGTTCTCTTGCAATTAACATGTGGAAGTAGAAATGAAACCAAGGTTCGGCCGAAACTTAATTGCCCATACCATAATCATAATTTCATCTTATTTCAGAAGTCTTACTACATTAGGATTTCTCATTATGTTATGATGGAAACGTTATTTAAATCGTTAAGTCCTACATCAGGGGTCCTCAACCCTATGCCCGCGGGCACCATGGCGTCCGTCTAGGTGTGCCCGCTGCTTGTGCCCAACGATAAAATGTTTCAGTTTTGCGTTTTAAACTAGAGTACATTTTGAATCTAGAGTATATGAATATAGGGCCATATGACTATGAATAAAGGGCCATATAACTTAAAAAAAGGAATTCATAGAGAATTTATTTCAGAATTTCTTCAAGTAAGGCGAGAAGAAGTGGAGATAGAAATCTTGAATCTTCAGAGTGGCGTTACCCTCAAAACTATTATATCAGATGAGAAATTCTGGAATATATAGTTGACAAGTAAATTTCCATTCTTAAAAAGAGCAGTATATAAAATAGTCCTTTTTCGTTTGCACATACTTGTGTGAATCAGTGATTTCGACAATGAATATCATAAAATCAAATTATAGATCACGGCTTACAGAGGAATTTCATCATATTCTCTCAACTATGAAGCGCTGGCCAGTGAAATACAATGCCAAAGATCACATTGACTGTAGTTTACATATTTTCTAAATAGTTTTTATATTTCGTATGTTTTACAAGCAATTTAGCAGCATTTATTTTACACAAGAATGTTAATACTAATTATATTCATATGTTAAATTAATGTTTAAAATTAAAATTTTCGCGCATTATATGTAGTGTATTATCAACTATGTCCACACCAACTATTATAGTTTATCTTGAAAAAATAAATGGTGCCCGCCATTCGACCGATATTCTGGTATGTGATTTTAGGTGCAAAAAGGTTGGGGACCCCTGTCCTACATAATGCAGAATACTGCTTCAGCTGCTGCAAATATCTGAAAATCAGATTTTGAATTAACCAGCATTCGCGTTGCGATATGAGCAAGGATAATTCAATTTAGGACATATGCTTACAGTTATTCAGAATAACTAACTGTCTGTGATCGATTGCCTTTCGCTTTGTTCTGCTTTAGATCAAGTTAGAATACTTAATGTTCAAACGTAGTAGTTATCTATCGTTAAAGAATCGAAATACTTAGGGAAAACGTTTCGTTCAGAAAATAGTTATAACATTTTCAAGCGACAAAATTCATTGAAATTGTCTTTCTCAAATGTCGAAAATCATTGAAATTGTCATTCATTTTTTCTTTGACCTGTGTTCTGGAGCTTATTTTGTTAAGGGTTCTGAGGACATATTCACGAAAAATTCGCTGGTAGTGGTTTTAGAAAGGTAAGAGGTATTTGCATATAGTATATGAAAGGCTATATATATATGTATGAAATAGAGAATATATACATAAAAAATTAGTGGGTATGTGAAAAAACAACAATATAAAAGGCTGAACGTGGGAAATCACAAATATAAACATTCAAAATGAAAAAGAGCCTGCCTCTTCATTAGTGGGAGGGAGCAGGAAGCATATATAACGAAATATTGTCATTGCAGGTTTCTGAGAAATCCCAGCATAGCATGTGAGAAAAAAATTTTTTATAACAAAAAATATAAGACTGGGAGTTGCAAGCCAAGTGAATAATCAAAATAATTTGAATAATCAAAATAATTTCACTTGGCTTGCAACTCCCAGTCTTATATTTTTTGTTATAAATTTTTTTTTTCTCACATGCTATGCTGGGATTTCTCAGAAACCTGCAATGACAATATTTCGTTATATATGCTTCCTGCTCCCTCCCACTGATGAAGAGGCAGGCTCTTTTTCATTTTGAATGTTTATATTTGTGATTTCCCACGTTCAGCCTTTTATATTGTTGTTTTTTCACATACCCACTAATTTTTTATATATATATTCTCTATTTCATACATATATTTGCAACTGTTTAAGTGTGCTGCCTCGTGCGCCTTTTCACAGTTTGATTCACTTTATTAACTTTTGATTATATATATATATATATATATATATATTTCTATATGTATACGCAATTCAGTTGCACCGGTAAATAAAAATCAACTTGTGTCCTGTGAATGCAAAAAGAAATCGGTAATAAAATTCGAAATTTAACCTCTTAACTGGTCAATTTTTTTACCACGAATGTCTCTAAAAAGAGCATATATTTTTATTTCAGATAAAAGTCCTAGGTATAAAAGGAAAATGAAAGAATTTTTTAAAAAAATGTCATAAATAATGAATTAAAGAATTTTTTTATTTCATAACTTTGAAACACAAATGCTCCTAAATGTTGGCTTTTTGCAATCACAGAGTACATACAGTGAAGACTCTATTACAGATCTCACGATCTATTGAAACCATCTATTGAAATATTCTAATACTAAAGAATCTTTATCAATCTATTCAAAATACTGGCAAATCAAAACAAGAAAGGCGGATATATCAAAGCCCGTACGCTGTACGGGCAAACCAGTTGGGTCTAACTGGCCCGTACGCCTTACGGGAAATTCAGTTAAGGGGGTAAATTCTGTTTTAAGTTAAACTATTGCAAAGTCAAATTTAAATAGAGAGCTTCGTCTAAGAGACGTACGAAGTCAACAAAAAATTTAATGGACACTTTTCCTCGAATATCTTTTTACCTTTGGTTTATATTACCGATATGTAAGAGAAGTACATATAACAGAAATACAAATTCAAGAAACTTTTTCTCAGAAAAATTGCTCGGAGTTACTCTCCAACTCACTCCTCACTAGAGGTTACTATAGTGGGTTTTCATACAGGGAAACATTTTTGTCCTAGTCAATGAGAAATATTTTCTTGGAGCTTCGCTCGAAAGCGGATGAAATATTTGTTTTAAATTTCATCTCATCCCAAAAGAGACAATCTTCTCCCGAGGGAATCCGCAATTAGCAATGTGGTAAACCTTACAAGAAAGACGATTCAAAAATGTTGTATCAGGGAAATTGTAATTAAGAACCTGGAGAGATTGCGCGGTCGTAGAGATGGCGCAATTGAATTTTTGGAGGGAAGGGGTGCACCGCGATTTCTGGTAGTTGTGCAGCTCCAACAGCACAGCATCTACTTGAATATAAGTTGCTTCTCTGAAAATGTATTATGCAGAGTCGTTTTCACTGTTTTCTTTCCAAATGTTAGGGCTTGAATTTTCATTACTGTTCCTCTGATCTTCATTGTGATGTTAATACTGCAAGATACTTTTTAAGAAAACGTTTTTTCATTTTGACAATTTGCTTGCAGTTATTATCATGATCTACTTATTATCGAAAGCCACCTCCCACGTGCGTCAACCATTCATGTGCGCAATCTCACCCGCCCTATAAAGAGAGAAGAGAAAAATAGCTGTCTTTCCTTTCTGCCAGCTGTCGTTTTAAATTGCAGCATAACGAAGAAATAGTGATGGAAATGCAAACAGAAAGAATGAAGGCTATGATATTCTCCAAATGTTTGGCAAAAAATTAACGTTTTCATTATTTTTAGCCTATTTTCTTGTAAAAGTAAAAAATAATAATAAAAAAAAGAGAAGAAGAAAAAAAATAATTAAATAAATATTGAAAAATAAAAAATTTGAAAGTAGAGTTTTGAGATGAGGAAAATATGTGTCTGTGACTGTGTGCCCGCCACCCCCAAATAACTTTTGAGGAAATTGTCCTATTCGAAAGATTTTTAGTTTTGCGTTCGAAAGATCTTGGCAAGCATATTTTATTCATTTCCATATTTTATTTTTTGATTTGAACAATTCTTCGTTTAATTTTGAACAGTGCAAAAAATCTTAACATTAGCGATTATGGGAAAAGATGAAGCAAAGTATATAAATCCTAGACTCCAGAATCCAAGTTCCTTCAGACAAGCTTACTCTAAGAAACAGTTGGCGTGAAATATTTTTTGAAACGCACAATTCTTGTTCAATTTTGCACGCTTCAAAAAAAAATAAAAATAAATAAATAAATAAATAACATTAGCGCCCACGTGGAAATTTCATTCCTATACAAATATTGATATAACAATCGGATTTGCCTGTAGCAAACTCTATCGGAAAGATCTTATGACTTAAAACATGCACAGTTACGAAGCTTATCCAGAACTTAATGAACATATTTTTCCAAGAAATTGTTTGATATGGCTTTTTTAGGATATTTCTGAATGAATGAGTAAATAAATAAATGAGTGAATAAATAAAGGAATGAACAAATGAATGAATGAAGGAATGAGTGAATGAATGTGTATTCGTGGTTGGTAAAGATATATTTGAAGTTATTAAGAACTAAATCTATGTGAGAAAGAGATAGATAGATTATAAGTTTGATATTGGTGTATACGGAAAAGTAGGCTAGTATACTTCTTTTTTTTTTCTTTTAACTTTTACAAGAAAGTAGGCAAAAAAAAAGTAACTAAAACGTCAGGAGGGTTATGCTGACTGGAACAGATAAATAATTTTTTTCATAGCTTTTAACTTTAAAAATTTGTAAATATAGTCATGTAAACATTTGCATTTGGGTGTAAATACTATGCTTGTAACATTCTCCTGGGTAAAGAAAACGCCGCCTTAAACACATAATAATCGATTTTTCTTCGAAGCATGAACTTCTTGACTTTGTTAAGCACCGCAAAAAATCTTGTTTTATGGGATTCGGGAGAGCAGAGAGCGCCTCGCTTGGCTCCAATCGCACGACTGTAAGACCCCGCCAGAGGAGACGTTTTCTCTACGGGATAGCAATCGATGTGGGGCAAGGAGTGCGACTCGTTCTTTTTCCTTTAGATTCTTTTTCTTGGCACGTTTTTACTTACTTACGAAGCCCTTCTTTACTTATTTATTTATTTTTTTGCCTTAAAAGAACTTTGCTACTTCAAGAATGCGAAAGAAAATCGTTTAAAACTAATTGAGCTGTCAAAATTTGTTCTAAATTAATCATTTTATGAAAAGGTTAATCTTTTTTTAAAATTTTATTTAGAAAGTAGTTTTGTACTTTTACACGTAAATAGAAACACGTACACACGTAATTCAAAAAATGGAGACATCGGACTCCCGAACAGTTTGCGAATGGGCGAACCCATGATTTGAGTTGCTGAAGCTTGTTTGTATTTTAATTTTTTCAGCAAATAAAATGATTTTCGTCAAATTTAGACCAAAAATGACTTTGGATCCAGTTAAAAACTGAAATCTTAATTTTAAGGCAGTTTGCCTGTTGGAAAATAAGATTTATTGATAAATAAATGCCCGCTTTACGTGGTGTAGATGGCCGAATGACTAGAGCACGAGGCTGGTATACCATACACTCGGGTTCGATTCCCGTACGCTTCATTTACGGTTTCTACGCCTCGAAATGGTTCAAAAACGGTAAAAGTTTTGTTTTGAAACCATTTTTAAATGGTTATAAAACCGTAAACTTTTGTGCTTACGGCTTTTTAACCAAGCTGATTGGAAATGGTTTAGGTTCCCGTAGAGATAGAAAAATGTTCCAAACCGTAAATTTAACGGTGAATTAGATGGACAGACTGCTGCCGGTTATTTAACTGTAATTTCGTGATGAAATTTCTAACAGTCAAGATCATTTTAATGAATTTATCTATTCATCTGCACATTTGCGCAATTGAGTCTTCCAAAGCATCCGATTCCAGGGAAAAGATGTCAATTGTAATTTTGCTGACGTCAATAATGAAGAAGTCAAGACTAAGTGAATTTGAAGAACTTTTGTATGCTTCGACAATAAATAATATTTGAATCAGTGGTGTTGGAAAGGGGGAGGGGGACCCCCTTTCAGCAGAGGATGTTATGTGCTCAATCTAATTTCAAGTAGGCTATATAATTCTGGAAGAAATACAGTCGAACCTGTTTATCTCGAACCTGTCTTTCTCGAAAACCTCCCTATCTCGAAAATTTATATTTTCTCTGCATTTATACCCTAAATTTAATGTATTTTTTCATGTTTATCTCGAAATGTTTTCCCCCAAAACCTCCATATCTCGAATTCTGGTTTTGCTGCCATTTTGGAATTCGAAGCCGAGTGAACTTTCGGCAGCTAACAAAATTGATGCGGAAATCGTAGAGAACGTAAAGTGATTCGGAAGTAGAAGAGGAGGTTGAGAAAAACAAAGATGTCGCGAAAGTCGCTGTAAAAAGAAGCAGAAAAAGCTATTGAAACATTAACTTTCCTCGAATTTCAGGAAAATTTTGGTCAAGGTGGATTTACAGTAATCGCTACCCTCAAAAGTATAATCGAGTCGAAAACAACCAGACAACAAAAAACACTAAAAGACTATTATTCTGGTACTTGCTAAAAAAAGTAGTAGTACTTGTCTTGTTTTTGAGAGACTTGCAAAAGGGTATGCTGAATACTATTTCTTTATTGTTGATGCTATTTATACGAGTATAAAACTCGTTAAAAAAAGTTAGTATAATATTACAGTAAAATGCTTAATAATACTAAAGCAGAAGATTTTTAACCTACATTATATAGTCTTTGTTTCAATTGCAAATTTTAATAGTTTTATCAAAACCTCTGTATCTCAAAACCTCTTCATCTCGAATATTTTTTCCTTCCCTTGAAATTCGAGATAGACAGGTTCAACTGTAATGAAATTTATGACTATGGAAGCGCTTTATGGCTGTGTGGAAAGAGGAGGTTGGGCACAAAAAACAAGTGAAGACACTGTTATACATCCCTTTCAGAAATTTCTACTGATTGGAATAATGGCATAATGCAAGCTTCTTCTGTGCAATATTTTCCCTTTTAAATACTTTTAAATACAGACCTGTTGAATATTTTTAGATTTTAATTTTGTTACCACATGTTAAATCTTTATTCCCCGCGGATGAAATATTGAAAGTTTTTGATCCGCCCCCTACCACTTTCAAGTGGAATTTTTGTGAAAAAAAGGGGGACTTAAGATTCGAGTACATACGATAGGCATATTATCTACTAGTATTTTTTAAACTAGTACAATAGATGGTATTTTAATAGAAGATTTTAGTGTAAATAAATACCGTGAAATGGTCATCATGAAGAATCCTGAGTTCCTTCTAAAAGTGAGCGAATGCTTTTAAGAATCGACATTTAGGGCTAGATTACACTGTAGGAAGAGAGCTTCACTTACTCCAAGTAATAATGGGTAAGGAAAAGTACTTCTCTGGGGAGTGCCTCAGTCATAAGTATTGCGTACTTAATAAGATTTCTCATCAGGCAAAGAGCACCCAAAGATTGGGTTGGTAATTGAGCTGAAGGACTTTGGGGAAAACTATCGTTTCTAGGTCATCTAAAGACATAAAAGAGTTTTAGAGGTTCAGGAAATTCGAATAAGTATGTTTTGCTCAGATCAGATTTACGGCGGAAATGTACATTTTTTACTCGCATGATGATACAATGTTATTATTATTATTTTTTTTTTAGTTAATTTTGTTTATTTCTCTTCAAAAAGCCTTTTCTTTTAACTTTTCTGTTAATAACGCAAGAGACGAAACACGAAAGCTATTATAAATGTTCAAAGTTTCTCATTGAGTTTCTGTTTTAAATTAGTCTGTTTTTTTCAAAGATATCTTTTAATTATAATAATTATAATAATGAAATTAAAAAAGATAAAGTTTACTGAAATGGAACTAAGTATAATACTATAATTAAATATAGTAAAATAGAAATAATAATATGCGTATGAATTTGCTTATTCTGCACTACATGTGTTTACTAACATACTAAGAAGTGCAGGTCACATAAAGAAGATATTGAAAATGATCAGAGTAGTCATTCTAACCTAATTATACAGTAATACATCGTTTTTTTCCAATTTTCCCAAAAAGGTTAATAGCTGGTTAACCTAGCTCTATCTGTTATCGTACCGACTTTCTATCCATACGGATTAACTTGAACTTTGATTTTTCACTTTGTTCTATCTTAATCCCTCAGTTTCATCAAAGGCCATTTTTCTGCGCTTTTTGCAATTCATTTCATAGAGGTAAAATTTAAGAATAACAATAAAAAGAGGTTACTCTTTTAAAACATCGCTAAATTTTATGTTTCTTCTAAAATATGATATGATCAAATGCATAAAATATAGCATAAACGATACATAGCATAAAATACTGCCCTTACAAGAGTTTCACTACAGACTCACTATGAATTGTTTCCATAATTTGATGCAATATACGTCATCAACCCTTTAACTATGGGTAACATCAATAGACTATTTGGCGAAACTTTCCTGTGGTACGGGTAACGTCAATATGCGATTTGATGAATTTTTGCTAAAAATGTAAGTTTCAAAATAAAAAGCTGAACAAATGGAAATGAATTCGTTCTTTACATAGCAAGTAATAACTTAATCAATTGAAAATGACAAAATTAGAGGTGCAGAAGGGGATAGTGACCACTCGCTTTTGATACAGTGTGCCGCCGATTTGAAAGCAACAAAAGCTACATCTCCATAGGAATTTTGATTTTGAACAAAAAGTTTCCATAACATTACCAAACAAAATCTAACAAAACAAAATCTAACAAAACAAAATACTAACAAAACAAAATATAACCAAACCGAATATGACAAAACAAAGCCAATAACAAAATTTTCTATGGCGAAGGCGTTTTTTTCTCAAAAAATCAGAATAGGTCGAAAATGGGGAGTCTACGACTAATGTTGATTAGAACTCTCCAGTTTTGCCCTTTTCATATAAGAAACTCATGACATAAACGCAAGAAATAGATGTATGTATCACCATTTATGCAATTTTTGAATACTTTTTTTTTGGCGTTCAGACAAACAGTTTTGTGAATATATTCCCGTAGTTAAAGGGTTAATGAGTCAATAGCCCGACAATTTACTTATATGTGCTTGAATAAACTTTTGATACAAAATGAAACAAGTTTAGAAAGAGGTTCCATAACTACTTTTATTCAATTATCATTTTTTCAAATGACCTCCTTTACAGAAATATTTTAAGAGAATTTGCTATAAGAATTGTTTTTCTGAGAAAATCTCAAAAGAAAAAGTCACATCACAAAGTTCGGTAAATTAGTAACTATTGAAAATATAATATTTATTACGCTCCATATAATGTAACCAACCATACACCAACACATTCATATGATGCACTGCTGAAGCGATGCTGTCACTGGAGCATTCCATTGCCACGTGAGGGACAAGCATGCAGAAAATCCGTGGATGAAAAAGACCATATTTCAGGATATGTAAAACATGGAGTTTTAGCAAATTTTCAGTTAAAATCTTCTCAAGAGATGTTAACATAACTGCGGTTTTTAAAAAAATACTTTTGATAAGTCATCATGTGTGGGACACCCGAGAAAACCTTTTGCACGAAAGAGACCATATTTCAGAATATTTCTTGTCATTCTTTTTTTTCAGTGTAAAGCATCTTGCGCAGGTTTTCAATAAAATCCTACAAAAAATGCCAGATTTATGACTTTTCTTATAAAAAACATCCTTTTTATTACTAATCACGTGTGGGATGTAATGACCGTTTTCCATAGAATGCCAGAACGAACTATTGCATTGCTCTTTAAAATTAAGGGGAAAAAATCATGACAGAATGTAGCGGTGCGAATCAGTACTTCAAATAGCCATCTTTGCCCCTGCCCGTTGAGCGCGCCTTTTGGAAAAGCAGTAAAGAACAGTCATTTAAATGTACTACAAAATATATTTATTGATTTTGCTAGTTTTAGTTCAAAGATTATTCATCCTCTTCATAGTTTTTTTTACGAAAATATGCAAGACGATGGGGGAGGGAGGATTCTTTTTTTGAATAAAATGTTGCTTTCTGTAACTATGCAGCTCCTCGTTGTTTCACAAAGTCATGCATTTTTCCTTAATTAAAAACGTCTTATCTTGAAAGAAAATTGGAAATGCTTTGTCCGTTAAACAAAAGACCTAATTAATGAAACAATTAAGCTTATTTTATTCAGCCCAATTACTGTACCCCATTCAAGAAAAACTGTGCCTCCGATAGTGAACATTTTGTTTGTCATTTTTAGTTCAATTTTGAATTTGCTGTTTCTTCCTAATTAGTATCAATAAATAGTGCACGTAAAAGGAAAAAACGGCCTAAACTCTATTAGATAAATTCAATTCGTTTAACTTTATAGCTTTATAGTTAAACGAATATATATATAATATGTATGCTTGTAATAAATTTGATTACATCAAAAGTACAAATATTTTCATTTAAAGTTTACTTTACAAACAGCATATACCTTTTAGATTATGCCATATAAATGTATTCATTTACTAAAAGTGTACAAAATTACAATAACATTAATAACGTTAAGCGACGTCTTATTAGACACATTGCTCTGTACGCAAAGCATCACGTATCTCGGCTCAGTTCTTCTCGGCTCTGTTTTAGCAGTTGGACCACAATAGTAAAATGTTTGTAACACACTGAGTTACATTAAAGCTATAAATTGTCTCATTTAAAGTCTATCTTATATAAACAAGATATATCAGATTTAAGATTATGCCACATAAATGTATTAATTTACTAAAGTATCTGATGTGTGCATCATATGACTTTTTTGCACGCCTATTAATTGATGATTTTTATCAACTAAAAGAAGGGTGAGTGTACTTATATAAGCGCGATAAAAGTTCCATTTAAAAACGCCTATTAATTGATGATTTTTATCAACTAAAAGAAGGGTGAGTGTACTTATATAAGCGCGATAAAAGTTCCATTTAAAAACGCCTATTAATTGATGATTTTTAACAACTAAAAGAAGGGTGAGTGTACTTATATAAGCGCGATAAAAGTTCCATTTAAAAACGCCTATCAATTGATGATTTTTATCAACTAAAAGAAGGGTGAGTGTACTTATATAAGCGCGATAAAAGTTCCATTTAAAAACGCCTATTAATTGATGATTTTTAACAACTAAAAGAAGGGTGAGTGTACTTATATGAGCGCGATAAAACTTCCATTTAAAAATTAAAAGTTGTAGTTCCGTTAAATAGTCGACAGGGTGGCGTCGTGGTAAGACGCAGGTCTCGCACGCCCAAGATCGCAGGTTCAAACCTGGCCCAAGTCTGTGGATTTTCAAGATGCAGAAAATCGTCTGCGTCCATGTTGTATGATTATGCGGCATGTTAAAGATCCCTTGAGTGTCCGTTTGGCATGGATACTCTCGGCTTAATTAAATTCCTAGTGCAGATTGCATCAACGAGAGCTCAGGTGCCCCATCTAGGGGAAACTAAGAGTCAAAAAAAATTACGGCAATGGTACCACACTCATTGTGGTGCCGCTGAAAGAGTTGGTACCAATCTCTGGGGACGCACTAGGTCTGCAATGGTTGATGACCAATACTGCAGCCCCATTAGAAAGAAAAAAAAAAAGTTCCGTTAAGGATTACACTTCAGACATTTTCACGCATTTCCTGTATCCTTACTCATCTTTTGCAAAATTATAATTGAATTTATTAAAAATAACTGAAAATTTTAAAAACCTTAAGCTTTATTTAAAGAAATTGAATTCTGTTTACAATCCTATTTCTCTTAAGTTTTTTAGTTTATCTGAATCAGGTGTTATATGATATTGCAAATGGATTTAAATTCACACAGTCGAGAAAAACAACCGTGCACTTCTTAAATAAATAAAGGAAAACTTATTTGAGACAGTAATTCCCTAAATTGAAATGATGAAAAATTTGAGAAAAGATTGAATGATTTGTGTCATTTTCCCCTGTTACTACCAAAACTATACTCTTTCAGATTAATGGCTTTGTTTTTCATGAAACAAATGCTGCTGTTGATACATAGCAACGTGTTACTTATTTTTGCTTTGTGCAGAAGCAGTATATTACTTGTTATTACGCTAATTAGATTAAAATAAAAGTTATGTATTTCAATAAAAAAAAAACGTTTTTTGATGTCGAAGACAAAAAATTTCAAATGTCAATTTTACAGAACAGACGTTTCGATCGAGTTTTGAAAATATTTTTATGTTATACATAAAGTGTAACAAGCATCAATTCGGAATTACACAACATGTGGGTCATTCCATATCAACTGGACCAATTTTGAAAATCTTCCCCACTCGTTAATTTCCAATTTTGATAAAATTTTGCACAAAGTTTCTTGTGGATATAAAACTAAGCTATCCATATTTTTAGACATTGAAAGTAAAAACTCAAGTTGCAAGGGACGCCTAAGTTAAGGAACCAAGATGGCTGCCATTGACGAACGAACTAAGTAGCCATGTTTGGATGTACCAGGAGAGCCCCATAATGAAAACACAACTCCGAAAATTTTTTTACCCAGGCAACTTTTACAGGCGGCATCAAAGAAACGTAAAAAATAAGCTAAAAGTAAAAAATGTTCAGCAAATAAAGACCCAATGGGAATAATTTTAAACATTAAGATAATTAAATAAATGAATTTTTAAAAAAAGAAAAACTTATTATAAAGAGTTTAAGAAATTCAATTTTTGGCAAAATGGCTGCTGTTTATTTCTTTGCATCAGGCTTGAGGTCTTCCTCCCTGGGTCCTACCGAAAAGAGAACTAGGCCTGTGGCTGACTAGCATGACTATTGGACATGACCCCTTGGCAAAGGGGTTATCTGTGCAAACATAAACTAGTAGTGGTTCAACTACCAGTCAGGTTACTCTAGGCTTGAAAATATGCGACTATCAGGCTGACTCACAATTAAAAAAAAGTCAATTTTTGGAAAATATGAGTCAATTTAGATAGTTTAACGAAAGAAAAGTCCCGCAGTGGACGAGTTGGCAGAAGCTCGGTTCCCGTAGAGCACCGAAAGTGAAGCAATATCGACTTAGGTCAGTGTTTGGGAGGGTTACAACCTCTCGCGACTGGTTCCTGTGAGGCCGTGTTTGCTAAAGGGAGATGGTGCACGTTAAATAGGTCGTGGCTCCAATGTCCTCCAAGTGAAACGATACCTCTGGGGGTGCTAACCCCAGGTGACGGTCTCTTATCTGGGAGCTGGTTCAAAAAAGTAAGAGGTAACATATAAAGGGGCGGAAGTCGGACTCCTGCCTATAAGGGCCCGTTAGACTCAGGAGCAGCGCACCCATTCTTCCTCGCTTCACGCGAGGATACAACAACAACGAAAGAAAAAATATTTTTTTAAAAACGCTGTCGTAGTCGTGATGATTTTACCCTGAAATATAAAAAGTTCTACACGAAAATATGGAAGGTTGGTATAAGGAATCTGTAGATAATCAATTAAAAATTTAGATAATCTATTAAAAACTTTTGGGGTGGGTATTGTATGTTATAACAAATTACATAACAAAACATTTTTTTATTGCAGATTTTAAAAAAGAAAGCTATTTGGAGACATTGTCTGATCTCGAATGTTTTAAATAAAATTCTTGTTTTTATTAAAGAGGAGGTGAATTTTATTTTCAATCACACTTCTGAATGCAAAAGCAATATTTTCTTGTTGAGTAACGTTTTGTGCAAATAAGTAAATGCTTAATTACATCAATTTAAAAAGTCAAATCCTAATTCCCTGCCATATTAATCCTTCAAAAATTTTAATATGAAAGTAATGATTGGTTTAGAATCAACCGATTATTGCCGTGAGGAGAAGAAAAATACCGGCATTTTGCCAAAAATTGAATTTCTTAAACTCTTCATAATTATGCTTTTTTTTTTTAATGCATTTATCTACTTATCTTAATACATAAAATTATTCACATTGGGTCTTTATTTGCTAATTTTTTTTAACTTTTAGCTTATTTTTTACGTTTCTTTGATGCCACCAGTTACGAACAGTAAGAGCGTTTTGCTGCAATCGTGCTGCAATCTTTTTGCATCTGCTTTCATTTTACAATATTTCTAGTTCTTTTATTAATAATTCACAATATAAAGCATATTGAGCAAAAATACAAATCAAGTTTTCAGTATTAGAATGTCATTAGGTCGAAATTTTACCCAGTCAAAATTTGACTCTCATCTTCCAAAAATGAGTCAATTTTTTAAATAATACTGATTTATGCGTCAAATGCGAGTATGCGCGGGCCCTGCAGGACTCAACTCAAGTTTTTTTCCTTTTAAATGTTAAATAAAACACCAAAAAAGCGAAATTGAGCCTAAAAATGCGCACATATCACCATGGTTTTTAACTCAAATTTGAACCCTTTTTTCTCCGGCTTACGAAAAAACTGATGGAAAGGTGAGTTCATTCTTACAAAGAATGTTAATTGGCACGCAGCGGTCGCCGAGCTTCACCACACTGGGAATGAAAAAACAATAGTTAAAATTTCAACTGACCTGTCATTTTCATCCGGTACAGTCGTAGCTGTGAATCAGTTACACAAAAATCCATTCAGAGAAGATATTGCACTGAATTAATAATCATATTTAATTAGGATACTAGCAACATATTTCTACCACATACACAGACACATATCTAAGGAGAGAAGAAAGGGAAATTAACACTTCAGATACAACAGAATGTTGCGCGCGCATATAAAACAGAAAGTTTCAGTTCGTCAGTTCATAGCCTCTACAGTAGGTAAGAGTGAGACAGGGGGGGGGGGGGGAAGCAATAATCTGGCGTCTAGCTCAAGGTTGAATCGGATCATATTCCAACAGTCCCCCTTGATCCGATGAAATTCCATAAGGCATTACCAGTAGACTTGACCGGTGGTTCAGAAAGTCCGGTATGGGCAGAGGTTTTGTTAACATGTCTGCCTTCATTAACTTTGTTGGTAGGTAGGTCATCTGGATGATACCTGATTCGTTCAAGTTCCTTATTGCATGAAATTTTATGTCAATATGCTTCGTTTTCGAGACGTATTTTGGACATTGTATCATTTTGATACACGACTGATTGTCGTCATAGAGTGTGATTGGTAGTTCTTGAGGCATATCTAGGTCTTTTAACAGTTTGATGAGCCACTGTATTTCTTGTGTGGCGTTTGCTGCAGCAACATACTCGGCTTCAGCCGACGAAAGTGCGACACATGATTGCTTCTTACTTAACCAATGTACTGGTGATTTTCCAACTAAGAAAAGGTTACCGGTTGTGGATTTACGGTCGGTCTTATCTCCGGCCCAATCTGCATCGGCATAAGCAATTAGATCTGGTTTTTTATTTGCTTTTATGATAAGATTTAGATTTTTAGAATGATTAAGGTAACTTATTAACCGTTTCACGGCATTCCAATCTGACTGGCGTGGTTTCTCATTTCTGCGACTTAATATATTAGTGGCTACAGTAATATCAGGTCTCGTTACGGTGGCAATGTATAGTAAACACCTATTGCTTGACGGTACTTTGTATTGTTCGGAAGTAAATTTACTTCATTATCTTTTCTTATAGATATCCCGTTTCCATAGGTGTGGTATATGGTTTAGCTTCTTGCAGGTTAAATTTTTCTACTGCTTCTTCGATCTTGTTTTTTTGATTTAACAAATAATTCCCACCTTTGTCTTTATTTATGTTAATTCCAAGATAATATTTAATGTTACCTAAATCTTTAAGTTCGTACTCTTTGCTTAGTTCATCTACTATGCTGTTAATGTTATTTTCTGTCCCCGATATGAGTATGTCATCGACATATACTATAATGTAAACAGTTTCATTGTCGATACATTTCTTAAATAAACAAGGATCAGCAGTGCTTTGTACACATTTTAATTTTTTCAATGACTCAGCAATTTTCAAATGCCAAGTCCTGGCGGCTTGCTTTAAACCGTAAATAGCCTTTTGCAATCGGCAAACTTTATTTTCTTTTCCAGGGACAATAAAGCCCTCTGGTTGCGACATGTATACATTTTCGTTTAGGTCGCCATGCAGGAAAGCGGTTTTTACGTCAATATGGTGTACGTCTAATTTTTTGTGTATCGCAGTTGCTAATAATGCCCTTATCGTTGTATTGGATACCACTGGAGCAAAGGTCTCGTCATAATTTTCCCCAAACTTTTGAGAGTACCCCTTTGCTACCAGTCGCGCTTTATACCTCTCAATTTTACCTTCGCTATCATATTTCGTTTTAAAAATCCATCTTGATCCTATTACGTTTTCGCCACGCGGGGGATCTACCAAAACCCATGTTTTATTTTGTTCGAGAGAATTCATCTCTTCTTTAGCGGCATTAATTCAATTTTGTTTCTCGCATGGATTTTGCATGTTTTGAATTTCGCTCCATTTTTTTGGTTCGCGTACCAAGTCATATTTTGTTAAATAAGCTAGACGATCCGGCGGAACCCCCCTGTTTTGTCGTTCTGAGCTCCTAGGCTGGTCATTTACTGCGTTGTGAACGTCGGGAGTTTCATTTGTTTCCTGTATATCTATTTCTACTTTAGGCGAAATTTCCCCTGCTATCGGGTGTTGCAGTTGTTCGCGCTGAACCCCATTTTTATTTATTTCGTCGAAATTATGTTTTGAATATTCTTTGTCGAGTATATTTGAATTTGTTTCTTCGACAAATTTTACAGTGCGGGCTAGTATTACGTTTTTTCCTTCTGTGTATATTCGATATGCTTTCGACCTATTGTCGTATCCCACAAGAATTCCTTGTATTGCCTTGTCATCTAACTTTCCCCTTTTATTCTTGCGAACGTATACATAGGATTTACATCCAAAAATTTTGATGTGGGATAAATCAGGCTTATAGCCTGTCCACATCTCGTACGGGGTTACGTCGTTTGACTTAGTGGGAAGACGATTTTGAAGGTAGGTAGCCGTACTTACGGCTTCTCCCCAGAACTTCTTTGGTAAATCTGCCTGAGATAACATACAACGGGTCATTTCTATTAAACTGCGATTTTTACGCTCCGAAACACCATTCTGCGCTGGGCATCCCGGTACTGTTAACTGATGCTGAATTCCCATTTCCGCTAGAAAATCTTCCGTTTCCCGGCTTGTATATTCTCCTCTATTATCGGATCGGAGAGTTTGCATTATTCGCCGAAATTTATTTTTGGTCATTGCAACGTATTGTTTCAACTTCGTGAGTAATTCACTCTTTTTTGTTAAGAGATAAATAATTGTAAACCTGCTAAAATCATCTATAAACGTAAGAAAATACGTTTTGCCTCCGATTGTCGGAGTTTGTATTGGGCCTGCTATGTCCGTATGTACCAATTCAAGGACTTGTTTTGCCCTATGCTGTGCCTGTTTCGGGTATGGTGCGTCGGTTAGTTTAGATTTAATGCAGTTTTCACATAATGTATCGTGATTACAATTTTCTAATTTAATACCTGTCGCAAGGTTCTTTTGTGTTATTTCCTTTATTGCATTAAAGTTTTTATGTCCTAATCTTCTATGCCACAGTTCAATGCAATTATTATTATTGCAATGATGCGCTAATTTTGCATAATGTTCATTTTTAGTATCTAAGATAACCTCGTATAAATTGTTATTTATTTTACCTTCTAGGTAAATATTTCCATTGTGTTTTAACTAGCAACTATCATTTTTAAATGTTAATTTACATCCGTTTTGTGTTGCTTTCTTTACTGACATTAAATTAGTTTCAATTTCAGGAACATATAAAACTTCCTTTAAAGTTATTTCATTTATTTTTTGATACGAAGTTTTTGTTTTTATTTTAACGCTTCCTGAGCCGTGCGCTTTTAATACATTGCCATTGGCAACGGTTACACAGCTTTGATAATTGTCTGTTGTTTCAGTAAACAATGATTTATCATTGCAAATGTGAGCCGACGATCCCGAATCTATAATCCAACCCCTATTATTAGGTTTATTTGTGATGAACGCTAAATGATCTGTTTTATCAGTGTACACTTTTTTCTCATTCGAGTGTGTGTTGTTTGCTCGTTCATTTCTGTGTGAATTATTTTGCGCGTAGTGTTTACTTTGATTTCTTTGATAATTTGACTGTTTATTTTTGAGGTGCCAACCATTGTAATTTTTCATGGCCTTTCTTGTAACAAAATGTGATACTTGTTGTTTTCCCGTCTAGGATATGATTTTTTATTATTAGCTTTAAATGCTTTTGTTGCATTTTCATTTACTGAAGCTGAGTTTTCAACTCTTTTCTGAAATTCATCAGTAAGTTTGCCCTTTATAAATTCCGATGTTAATTCCTCTTCATTTCTAACCTCTAAGGCGGTTATTAACGTGTCATACGAAGATGGCAATGAGCACACTAGTAATGCAGATAGATGCTGGTCTTTGATATCTTCTCCGATAGCTTTGAGCTTATCGGTAATTTCAAGTATTTTTACAATGTGGTTATTCATATTTCCGCCGTTTTCTAGTTTTGCGCTATAGAGCTTTCTAAGCAAATACAACTTGCTTGATAAATTAGCTCTTTCGTGAATGTTTTTTAAGGCGTTCCAGGTGTCTTTTCTAGTCACTTCCTTCCTCACGTGTACAATTTGTGTGGCATCAATTAATAAATTAATCAGTGCCCTGGCCTTTTGATCTTTCTTTGACCATTCTGTAGTCATAGGGTTTGGTGGATCATCAGTTATATAATTAAATAAGTCCTCCTTAATTAGGAGCATTTCTGCCTTAAATTTCCAGACAGAGTAATTATTATTATTTAATTTTTCAAATGAAAAGCTTTCTTTAAAAGAAGCCATGTTTCCACTTGTATTTTTAACCCTTAATATATATGAATGGTAGATAATGTTTTTAAATAGTCTTTAATGTTCATAAATAGTTTATATCTTTCATTTAAATATTAATGTTATTGTCATTTGTTAGAGCAGAGCGCTAGATTCAGCTTCAGTCTCATAATCTGATGGAAAAGTGAGTTCATTCTTACAAAGAATGTTAATTGGTACGCAGCGGTTGCCGAGCTTCACCACACTGGGAATGGAAAAACAATAGTTAAAATTTCAACTGACCTGTCATTTTCATCCGGTACAGTCGTAGCTGTGAATCAGTTACACAAAAATCCATTCAGAGAAGATATTGCACTGAATTAATAATCACATACTTAATTAGGATACTAGCAACATATTTCTACCACATACACAGACACACATCTAAGGAGAGAAGAAAGGGAAATTAACACTTCAGATACAAAAGAATGTTGCTCGCGCATATAAAACAGAAAGTTTCAGTTCGTCAGTTCATAGCCTCTACAGTAGGTAAGAGTCAGACAGGAGGGGGAAAGCAATAATCTGGCGTCTGGCTCAAGGTTGAATCGGATCATATTCCAACAAAAACACCCTCTTAAAAATTTCAAGTTTGGTAGAGAAAGCATTCCTCTATCTAATGAAAGTTAAACGAAGAAAATTCATTTGGTTCCCCCTCAGATATGATGGTTCAAAAGTGATCAAAATTGGCCATTTTTGAAAACCACTGCATGTTTAGGTAAATATAAATCAAAACCTAACTTAATGAAATTTTTAAAATTTTCAGAATACGCGAAAAGTAGTTGACTTAGATATATACCAAGTTACAAGTGTATAAGTTTAGTTACTGAAGAGTTAAAGCAGTATAAAGTTTTGAAAATTTTTGTCAAATTGAATTTTCAGCCAACTTTGACTGAACACAATAGAAAAGAACTTTCTTGGTGGTCTTTCAAGCTTTGCTATTAAATTAAGCACAAAAAGTTGTCTGGGTAAAAAAAATTTCGGAGTTGTGTTTTCATTATGGGGCTCTCCAGGTACATCCAAACATGGCTATTTAGTTCGTTCGTCAATGACAGCCATCTTGGTTCCTAAACTTGAGTTTTTACTTTCAAGGTCTAAAAATTCGGCTGGCTTAGTTTTATACCTACCAGAAACTTTGTGAAAAATCGGTGATGGTCGAGTGGGGACCATGGTCCAGTTGACGTGGAATGACCCATGTTTAAATAAAGCAACGTTGATACGACCCATAGGATTGAGCAATGTTACTTATTTAATTTTTTGAACCTTTAAATAGTCTGATTCAGCAAAGCTGAATTTAATTAATATATTTCTTTGGGGCCGTTCATAAATGATGTCACGCTTTTCCCCGATATATTTGACCCCTTCCCCCCCTTTGTCACAATATGTCACACTTCAGCGGACCCCCTCCCCTCTTTGTCACATGTCACACTATGTTGCATAATGCATGATGTCACACTTCTTGTTACACCCTCCCCTCCCCTTGTCACACTTTGTCACAATTTCACGAACCCCCCTCCCCTCCTCGAAGCGTGACATCATTTATGAATGATCCCTTTGCCGTTTAAATTTTTTTTTTTTTTTTAAAAAAAACGAAGTAACTTTCTTTTATTACTTTTTCTGTGGGCCAAAAATCAATTATTTATGTTTAACATGCATAAACATGATGTTTTACTGATGAATATGTACCAAACATTAGCTTTAAAATGACATTACGGTAATTGAACATTCTATTTAAAAGATTTATTTTATGAGCTTAAGAGTCATTCATTTTTGCTGCCGAAATGACCTCATTTTGACTGTAACTTCTTTTTTTTTTTTGCCTGTTGCCAGTTTTTTGCTTTTTATTTTTTTAATAGAAAACATAAATCTTTTATTTAAAAGAAAAATAAATTATTTAAAGGTTTTGCTGACTCTGTAAAAACAAATACTACACTTAACAGAAATATGAAATAAAAGTTGTACGTTTTCGATAAAATGGTAAAATTTCTAGAAAATATGAAAATCGTGCGAAATATTAATTAATGGATAGTTATTTAAAGTATAATGGATGGTTTAAAATTGTTACATTAGTGTGCGTTGTGTAATTAACCCTGTTTCTTAAATACATGCCTTTTACGTATTGAGTTTTTGTTTAATTTTAACGCTAAAAATTTTAGATCTCATTTAATTTGACCTATGTATGAAAATCTACATAATCCCTCGATCTTTAAATTTCAAAGCTGTTCAAGTGGAACTTTGAGAACAGAGTATTGGGGAAAATACAACCTACAACTAATTTTGGACCAACTGTTGGGTGGAAAAGGGCGAATCGGCATAAGTTTTTGTGGAGAAAATTCATCTGCAATTTATTGTGGGTGTTTATGTTTAGTGAGTTTTCAAATTCTTCCACGTGCAAAGGGTGTGAAAGTAATTATTTTATTCGCGAAAAATTTTAATTTGCAAATTTTGATAGACTTACATGTTTTAAGGTGCTCTAAATATAATTTGACCACTTTAATCCCATCAAAAGCATTTTCGTGTTTCAATATATTATACTAGTAAGCCCGGCGGTCATACGAAACGACCGCTGTTCTAGATATTATAAGTTGTAATTAAAATGATTTGTGCAAAGGTGTCTGCTCATTCAAACTGAATTACCCAGGTCAGCCGGAGAGGACGCCCCTTTGCTTACTGCCCCCCACTACTATAGATTTATGGTTGGATCTTATTAGGAGAACCCACCCCGTTCGCGCGGTTGGCGATGACAAAAATGTAAAATCAGGATTACCATCTTGGTAATCCTGATTTGATCGTAACCCTGTTTTATCGTTCTGCGAGGTGGACGCCAAATTGGCGGTTTTGAAACGGGGTGGGTTGTCCTAGGATTTTACCAAAGCGCAGACGATAAATAAATAAATTAAAAAGAAAGAAAGGATTAAATTAAATTCGCGTATACATTAATTTTTAACGGAGATTGCATGCAAATACAGCGAAGCCTCACTCAATATGCTAGATAAACGTTTCGATTATTATTAGTATATTTTTTATACACATTTGTTACAATAACAATGGCAACTGCACTGATTTGTTTGTTCACACGGCAACTGTAATTATATGGTTGGAAATGAGGGCAACAATGCAAAAATAAAATAAAACGGGTCAAAAGAAAAATGGAAATTTTTTTAAAAATTAATTAAAAAAAAAAAACTACTGGAGTCACAACTTTTATTTTTGCGGCGATGAGTTTCACGGGTCGTAAACATTAACCGTGCCGAATGGGGTCCCAATCGGTAAAACAGCCTGGGATTCTATAGCGGACAGACAGACAGAATAAGCCACTTATATATAAGAAGATTTCGTTTTCTCCATTTTCAACTACGAACAGCTCGGTAATAAAGACTTGCATGTGATGCAGAAAGTGATTCTGTGAGGCGTGATAAAAGTTCTTCCCCAGTATGCGATCAGTGTATGATGCTCAATGGAATGGGCTTAAATCATGGACCTATTTAAGATCTACAGATCCTAAAGCGCCAATGTTTTCAAGAAATCGTTCAAAGATTTCTTTTATTTTTCACTTGTTTTTTTTTTTTTAATTCCCATTTTAGTCTGTTTAACATATTATTCTGAAGTATACAGCCTAGGAAGTTTATACAAATAACGATTAGTTTGTGAATAAGCGAGCTTACATTGTACTCTTAGTAGCATGAACGTTTTGGAGTATATTGATATCCCTCGAATGCCCTGCAAAAATTCAGCGTTACCTTTATTTGCTTTTGTGTTTTTATAATAATAAAAAAAGTAAATCGAAGTAAAGCTGAACGTGCTTCTGCTTTAACTTTTGGAATGTCCAAGTTCAGTGGCTGAACTGCGGCTTAATAGTGCCCTGGCGCCATTATAAGCCCATTTCCTGAAAGTTTTTCATCAATTTTTGTATAGTAGACTCATTTAGTAAAGTGTGTATAATTAGGATACTAACAATTTTGCGTACTTTCGGAAAGCCTTTGCAAAGCTTGTGCCGAATCTGCAATACGTTTTAAGAATAAAAATATTTTCCCCCTCTTTTCTGCATAGTGATCTATTTTTAATGCCTGCAGATGACAAATAGGAAACTCTAGTTGCCAACTTAGACAAAAAAAAAAAAAAAAAAAAAAAGCTCGAGGACTTAAAGTTGGCCTATTCTCATGAGATACCTGATCTAAATTAGGAGGATGAGTCAACAGCCATTCACCATACAGCTTTTCCAGTTTTATTCACGACCGATGCATTATATCAGCCTGACAAATAGCTTCATACATGTAATCCCCACCGGAATGACCACCGGTAATCAGTCAACGCCCCTTCTTCAATCACTGTCATCATGTTTACTGCACTAAGGCTTCTATGTATAGTAATTTTTAAATCAGTATTTTTTTGGCGTTAGCTTGTTGCAGTCATAGTATTTCCAAAATCATTATTTTGTAACTTTTATGTTGTTGCAATCACACCATAATCTTTTCTAAAGTATTTCATCTCCATTTTGTCATAGTCATATATTTTGGGGGACAATAAGCATTATATTTTGATGCAAATTACACTTTTTGTCTATTTTACATAACTGTTGTTGTTGTTGCTAATGCCACTTGGAAATACAAGCCCCCCTTGCAGGGCGACCATGAATTACGGAAACTCCTACTGATTATTAATGAGCTCCGCTAGAATGAAGTACACTTGTTCAGAAGGTCTTAATGATTTTGAACCAGTTCCCAGATGAGAGATCGTCACCTCGGATGGTCCCTTAGCGGAAATTATTTCTAAGGGGGTGGACATTTGAAGCGGCGATGTATTTTACGCGCACTGCTCCCTTTAAATCACTCGGTCTCCTAGTAATCAGTCGCGGGAGGTAATCACTCTCCCAAGCGTTGACCATGGCCAGTTGTGCTTCACTTTCGGTGTTCTGTGGGATCCAAGCTTAACCGACTGATCCACCGAGGGACAAATTTTACATAAATTTGTCGCAGTAATGGATTTTTTGCAAGATATTTCTCGTTAAATGATCTCAGCCGACTCGGAACAGAACTTAGTGGGCCGCAGATTCAGAACCATTGTTCCGGAACTTCTTAAGCCTTCAAGCAGACTGTGTATGAAACAATTTTTCATTTATATCAACCTTATTCGAAAATAAATCACTGTTTACAACTATTCCAGGTCTCTGGGGTAATTGTAAACACGAGCTCATTCGCTAACAAATAGTCATATAGTCAAAATTTTAGTACACATTTAGTATTCACAAGAAGTACAGTTGCGGCTACAATGCTCACAATTTTATCTCTGAATTCATTCAAGAGGTAGGGAAGGATCAAAAGTTAAAAAATTGAAAAAGCGTTTACAATTACCCCAATTGACCCTATCTGAAATCTCAAAAGGTAATAAGGGGTTGACGTATATTAAAAAGTAAAGCTTAGAAAACATAAAAATTGCCTTTGAGAAAAATGATATAAGTTTTAAAAGCCGATGGCGAACATTCGCAGAGATGTTCAGCATTTCAAAATGTACTTGTTTCCTCCAAAATATTCTGGTAAGGGAGTACAACTTGGGAGGTTACATTTGCGAAAAGTTTAAAGTGGGAATATTTAATAATAAATAAAATGAAAATACGAAAGAGGGAAAAAAAAAATTTTTTTTTTTTGAAATCTTCGAAGTAGTTGAAGAGCCATAAGTTCAGAATAAATAGAAATATTTTCTTTAAACTTGGATATAACAGTAAATCAAAATTTTGAAAAGTTTTTGGCCAATTTTGCATTTTCGAAATTTCAAATTGGGGAAAATATTATGGGTAAAAGTTTACTTTTGTTAAAATAGCGCTGTAGATTGGTTAAATTTCCTATGTCAAAGTTAAGAAAATGGTTGAAATTTGAAAATCGTTGTTGACAGAATTCTAAATTTATTGTGTCGAAAAATAGAGCTGAATTTCCTATGAATTTTTAGGTATAAGCTTCGTTTGCATGATTTTTTTAATAATTATTTAATTAGCATGAAAAGGGGGAGATTGATTTGGGACTTGATTGGTTGATAGGGACGGTAAACGCGTTATTCAAGATTAACTTTCTTCATAGGGTAGACAGAAGCATAAGTTTGCATCTACATGTAGTTAATGAAAAGTCATTGACGGACAGTCGTTTTTGAAAAGAATGGATGACCTTTTAAGCAGAAATCACTGAGTAGAATATTGAAATCTGAGAATAATGAAGACTTAATTCTTTCATCAACGTTTTTGATCTAAGAAATAGCGATACATCAGCTTTCATTTCTTAACCCTATTTTAAAATAATTCACTTATCTTCAAAGAACTGCCTTCAAAGAAGACGCTACCGTCGATACTTATGAGTGGAAAAATGATTTATGATTCTTTTCGGTAGCAGAAGTCTATGAGATAAGAAATATAGGGCATAAATTTTAGCGCAAAACTTTCACCTACCTTATCATCTAATATTTCAGCTTCTTTTCCGCACATAGGTAAACGGTTAGCCATTTTTTTTCAATAAATAAGGGCAATGAACAGCAACCTCGTGTCGGGTGTCATAGTTTTTACTGAACTGAGTAGAAAAATTCGATGGCCTTTTTGCACGCTTCCCTCTAATAAATAATAAAAACACACGAGTACATTGGAGCCACAACGAATCTTTCTTTCATTTTTTTTAGACCCTTGTACGAAGTAAAGAATGTACTGTATTTGCGAAAAATATCCCCCTGAAATTTCAGCCTAAAATATCAATTTGATCACACACGAACCAACTGAAAACACACGAACGTGAAAAAACCTTCGACTGTTTTTTTCACGACGTCCGTCCGTACGTACATAAGTGCAATTGGGTCACTGAAATATCCATTTTGACCATCCTTAAGTTTCCACAAGTTTTGTCTGGTGAAACTGGTGAAAATGTTTCGTGGTCTCTCAGACCGCAGAAAACAGTTGAAAGTTAAATAAAAATAACTTGTACCTTTGGGTCGTTGAAGAGTACACATTGATAAATCCACTGTTGTTTTGCCATACTTTCTCTTTCTTTCTTTCTACTGTGGCTGCGTATGGTCATTAACCTTTGCAGACCCCGGTAATCGGCATCCATTTTTTTCAAGTAGCACCACTGTCAGTAGATGGCATCGCCACCGAGAATTTGGACGCTCAGTTTCCCCTAGATGGGGGCACCTAAGCTCTCATTTGATGCGACTTGCACTAGTTATTTAATTTAGTCGAGAGTACTCAAGAGAAACGGATACTCAAGGGATCTTTAACATGCCGCACAATCATGCGACATGGACGCTAACGATTTTCTGCATCTTAAAAATCCACTGACTTGGGCCAGGTCCGAACCTGCGATCTTGGGCGTACGAGACTTGCGCCTTACCACCACGACACCCTATTGACTGTTTTGTCATACTTGGCTAGGAAATTACTCTGCAGCGACTAAACTGCTCACAAAAACTTCAGACTGAAGATTTGTGGTTTAGAATGTATTCACACTGATGCGCTCTATAGTCTTAGGTAACAATAATCCTGCTGTAATTTCAATCCCTTATAGATGTACTTGAAAATATTAAGCGCATATCAACTTAAAAGAGGGGTGTTAAGGGACAACACAGAGCATTTGGAAACAGTTCTTTCAAATAATAGAAGAAAGACCAATCTGTCTTGTGGCAAGAGATAGTGATAGCGTTGATAGGTGCTGCTAAACAAGGTAATACAGCTTAATGAAAACTCCTTTATGATTGGAACTTACCTTATAAGCTTAGAGCAATATTGTTGAGAAACTGTAAACTTTAAGATTCATTGATGACCTCCTTCCTCTCAAGAAATATTAAAATATTTTTCAGTGAATTTATTGAGCCTCTGAAAGTCTAGCTTAAAGCAACAAATAAAGTCTAAAAGTAATCCATACGAAAAATAATTTTTCTTTTGCTTTATCCTTACAATGGGAACAGTTTAACCCCCCAAAACCTGCCTTTGCGCACGGTCTTGGTAGTGGTCAGAGAACATACCTTTAAGCTAAAAAAAACATCTTGAAAAACATTTACTCTTGTACGTACAAGATGCATTTATTAGACAGGCGATATTTCTCTTGGTTTCAAGTTAATAGTCTATGTTATTAAAAAAGGGAGAAAAAAAATTGTGTATCAATATTTGTACCCTTAATCTTGCTTCATTATTAAAAAATGTAAAGCTATCAAGTTCCATCGTTCGTTTTTTATTATAAATATTTCGTTTTTCCTTTGTTTAATGGTTGGTAACAAGGGCAGGGTATGGAAATCGACTGAAAATAAGTTTTCTTTGAATTTTTTAAAACTCTGAAGAAATGTTCTTCTTGATTCAAGTCAAAATGCTACTGATTCAATTCTTTTTCAGCATTTTTTTGCCCATAGTACTTGAACAAAATTCTATTCAACAATTTCCCACGCATGATAAAATAAGTGATAATTCATGGCGTAACATAGCACAAGCAATAATTACAAGTTATTCCTCCACCACGACAAGAGATTTTCGGTGGCCCTGTATCGTCAAAGAGCAATTAATTTTCCTTTATTCCGCTTTAAAGCTGGTTTTGGCATTTTGCCTATGCGAAGTAAAAAGGGAGTGGATGAAGCGATTATCAATCATTGCAGCAAATAAACAGTGATTTATAAATGGCTGGAAACAGTCCATGGCATTTTAATTTTCTTTTTGTTGAATTAACATACTAATTCGTTTAAACCATCATCAAAGAAAAAGTAAAATGCTGAAATGACAAAAAAGGAACTGCCGCTGCGCCACCTACTTTTGGTATTTCATTGGGCTGTGTATGATTTTTTTTTTCAAATGGAAGCTAAATTTAAATAGTTGACAGCAATATGATTCATGTAGAAGCAATGAAAATCGAGTGGTTTGACACACACATTTGATGGTCCACTGGTCTGAGGCCACCTACGGACCACCAAAGAATCATCGGTGGCCCGCAGGACTAGATAGATACCTTGCTCACCGTTAATAGACTTATTCGAACGCAGACTCATTCGGTTTCGAGTGGTGCGTATCAGCGTAGACTGAACGGCAAAATTTGTATTCGTTCTTTTCCTTCATTTGGCAGACTGCCAGCATACCGGCGCTGAGGACCGCCCCCCGACCGCCTACTCTGTTGAAGGTATTAATTTTTTCTTAAACTTAATTTCCATAGTAAGCTTAGTGTTTTAGTCAACTGTTGAATCAATTAGCTATAGTTAATTAAGTTTTATTATAAATAACTTTACAAATGATCATTAAGTGTAAAAATGATATTTTAAACAAGCACTATATGTTTTGGTTAATTTTAAGTGGACCCGTGATGATGTCTCAGGACCAGTAGCTTTTTTTAACAATTTCTATCCCTGCACTACAGTCGGATTAAGTAAATGCATTTATTTTCTGCACAAATCAGTGAAACCAAAAAATAAAAAAATCTGTAACTAAAAAGTTTTATTTTTATAACTGAGAGCTTCCAAAACAACAGAATCAAAATGATCCAATTCATCCGCATCAAATAAATACATTATTATTTTTGCGTAAATCGGTGAAAGCACAAAATAAAAATCCTTTGATTAGTACTTTATTTTTAAATTTGCAAATTTCCAAAAGAACAATTTCTTTAAAGTAGTAATTTTTGCAGCTAGAAATATACGATTTCGTTTCAATTTTAGAGATGATGTTTTCACTAAAATTGAGGCAAAGTTGATTCAAACTTTCCAGAAATCAGACATTAGAATATGAAAAATTCGTACCTCTGAGAAAAGCTGATAATGAATAGTTTCAGGAAATACTGTTGAAAAGCGCAACATTTTCTGAAAACGTAGCTCAGTTTTCTCCCACATTTTAAACTTAGTGAATGTAAATTTTGAAAATAACTAAGCCTACACGACCACACCTGGTTTATGAACTTGGTTTTATTTAAAACTGAAAGTATATTAGATAAAAATGGGGCGTTTGAAAAAAAGCCCTTTGCGAACTTGTTAAGCTTATTAATTATAATGCAAAGAAAAAAATATTTTAAATTTTAATGAACAAGAATAATGGTGAGAAATAATATCTTAAGCTGTTGAAATTGAATAAGGCTAAGACTCTTTCATTCTATTTTTATTGAGAAAATAGATTGAAAGAACGTAGCATTAGAGATGTTGATTGCAAATAACCGTTAAATGAACTATGAACCTCGTAAATCTGAGGCATTTCTTAGAATGAAACTGTTTAACGGCTAGAAAGTCATGATCTTTAAGATTTTCCAAATTTTTAAACACACCTATATATGACCTCCACTGAATTTTTAAATAATTATTTTTCTTTTTAAGTGATTAAAATAAGTGGCTATATTGTTAGCTGTAAATTTCCTAATTAAATTTACATACAAGCAATATAATGTGAAATTTTCTTTAAAAATCGATTTTGAAATTGTCCGACCAATTTATTTACTTCTTTATTCGTTCAACTTTTATATTTACATTAAAAATAACGGTTCAGTGAAGTTCCTAGTGAAACAACTTGAGTGATACAAAAACACCTTTCTGTTATCATTGCTTTTAGTTTACGTACCTAAATATTAGATCGTTGTTCGGTTAAGTAGAGCCTTGAATCTATTCGGAAATAAGATAAAGAACTACAAGCTGTCTGTGGTGTCTATTTTGACATAATCTCATTTGAGATCCACTCTTCGTTTCCTTGTTTTCATTTCTTCTTTTCCGATGGCACTGGTCTCATGGAAGAAATCTTGGCAGTATTGATCAAGTTATATGTCTAGAGAAAATTATCCAATACCTAAGATGCTGCAATATTTACAAATATCAAATGATTTTAAAGAAGAAAATTATGTAGTGTTGTTTAATGCAAAATAAGGTACTTTGTTTAATTCGATGCAATTAATAAGGTATAGTTAAAGTTTAAATTAGAACTCATGGGCCCATTTTTACAACAATGAATTAATGAAATTCAGTCTATCCAAGCTCTTTATTTAAAGCAGCCTTAGCTAAAGACTTTTCTTTAGAAGAAATAAGATAGTTTTTTATCTACTTCAGAATGATGTAACATATTAGAAATGTCAAAATAAATGTGGAAATCCAAAAAAAAAAAAAAAAAAAATTCGAAATTTGTATGACCTTTTCTCAGCAGATGATTGTATTTTTTGCCACATTTCATTTCATGAACTTGAATTTTTTTGCAAAAATTTCCTCTTTCTTTTTCACAACAGTTTTTACTTGTCATACAGTGAAAAGCACAGTCTGTTTTTAGTCTCCGATCTGTGATCTCTCCACCAAGGAGAGTATTCCTTCGCATGTAAGGACCTCACTTTGACCTCATCATTGTGTAATAATAGTTCCCATTATAGTGCGATGCTTCCACCTCATACAAAAGAAATACCGTATTCAAATTAAATTCAATGACATATTTGTTATTCGTATATTGACATAACAGTTGTTCTAATCAATGACATATTTGTTATTCTTATATTGACATAACAGTTGTTCTATTCAATGAAATATTTGTTATTCTTATATTGACATATTTGTTATTCTATTCAATGATATAATTGTTATTCTTAATAAACAGCAGTAGGAATATTAAACGTGTTGTCTAGAACGGTGTCTTCTACGATAGAAGAAACTCTAATTATATTAAGCATATTCAAAAATGAAATGAATCGTTTATGACGACTTTATAGCACCAATGCGCAAACAGAAATTTCTCTTCAGAGGGACACATACTTGTATTTGTAAATATATTTGTATATTAACACACTAGGATTGGTATTATATAAAACCAAGGATCCTGGGGAGGAAGGGAGGGTTAGCTCCAAATCCTCTATCTGTCTTCATGTAATTAGTATAAATTGAGGTTACCATGATTCGACGAGAAATAAAACTGAAGTAACACCTTTTTTGCCTCCCACAAAGGAAACTGGCTGATAATGTATGGTCAGTACCTAGACCTCTGTTATAATAGCACTTAGGTCAAGATTCGGGACGCATCAGATATCCATTTTGCTGGATATCGGATATCCGATACGTCTTGTCCGACTGACGTTTGGAACCTGCAAATTCTATCCTTACTTTTAAACATCCCACAGCTTCCGTACCTTTGTGTTTTACATTATTTTCAAAACATGATAATTAATTAAATTTCAAAAAGCAAATGTGACATTCCGGATCTTTCGGGCCGGATATTTAAAAATGGGTCGGATATCGGATATCCGATGTTTTCTGGGGACAGGTTTTATTCGCCCTTTTTCTTCGGCGCATCCCTGATACCGTAGTTTTTTTTAGCTTGGATGCGCGGATAGCGCTTGGTTTTTTAAAGATTTTATTTAACTGTCCGAAATTGCCAGAAAAGCCAAATAATTTAAACAATACGCATAAACCATCAAATCAGATAATTGGGAGTTTGGTGTATTATAATAAAGGTCTCGGTCAGTACAAATCGCTCAATCTCCCAACAATGGGTAATTATAGAAACATTGGGCCACTTTCTCTCCGAATTAAGATATAACTTTGCATCAAAATGATACACTAAACCATTATAAACCTTTTGCAGCTGTAAATTGGCTAGTCATAAAATGGTAAACCTGACATGAAATGATATTACAAGATCGAGATTACGGTACTTATGGTATATATCAGGATTTAAATTCAATATTTATCAAACCATAGGTTGACGTATAATGAAAGATAGGCGGAACCGAGTTTTTTCATCTCTTATACGCATCTCATTACTTAATTATATCTGAGTCTACTTACATGCAGATTGAACAAGAAGAAGCGCGTAATTAATCCTATTTCGAACTCACAACTATCCATTACAGCAAAACTACATCTATTGGTAAGAAGGAACCGCGTTTTTAGTTTTAAGTACGGAAGATTTTATTATTTAATTAAACGTTTATTACATACATAAATCTATGTGGCGAGTCCTAAAGCTGAAATAAACAGAAAACGTTTATATTTTGAGCGAAGAGTAGAGAAATCGAATGAAGACCTTAACAGTTAAGACTAAAACTTAAGGTTCATCTAAATTTTTCTATTTAATATTCTTTGAAACATTTACGCACATTTTCGTTTTCAGAGCAAATCTTCAATTGAAAGGAAATTTATTTTGAGTGCGATTTGATGAAATTTTTAATACATTTCAAAATCGATTTTTTTTTCAAACGTTTTGTACCTCAAAATTCACGTTTTTTCATTCGTTTTTAAAAAATTATTTCTAGTTTGAAAGAGTTCATGATACTTTTATTTTACTATACATTTTTAATGATCTGAAATGTTGAATGAAATTTTTTTTATGCATAAAAAACGTAATCAGGAAGTCCGGGGGAGATTGGCCTTAGCTGCATCAATTAATTAAAACTAAGTTAAATAAGCGTATGTTAAAAACCTTAATTTTCTCAAGTAATGTCCAATAAAAATTAAGAATAATCGATTAATTCTGAAAGGAGTTAGTTGTGCGAATTTTGCAGTCCTTCTTATGAAGAACACGTTCATTTAAAATATGAGGAGCGAAAAAAGTAGTTATACAAGAAGATATTTTTCAGAATACGATTAATATGTTTCGCGAAACAAATAGAGTTCTACATATAGCGAATTTTAAGAAGGTTGCGTAACAATCACATGAAATATATATTGCGAAGTAAGTGTGGGTTTATCTTAAACGATCCCCCCCCCCCCCTGTGAATGAAACATAAGTTTAACTACTAAAGAAATTAAAATCCCAGCCCCCTCGTCCCGAAATATTTAACAAGTATCCTTTCCATGACTTTAATGAAGATCTTCATTTTGAACTTGCTTCCAATATATCAGAAAAACAAATTCAAGCAAATCTTAAAAAGCAATAACTTCTAAAATATTTTTTTCACGTTGGAGGCACTTATTTGTAAGTAACAAAATTGAAACTTTGAAAATAACTAGTGCAAATGATGCAATAAATACCCATCGCTTTGTGGTAAAAGATTTTAGTGGTAACCGTATCAAGTGCAGCTATCCAACGTTACGTTATTCAGCGAAAAAAAAAGGAAAAAAGGTTCCCATATAATTTGAACTATTAACGCATTTTGCTCTAAATCTTCCATTCCTCATTTACATCCCTTTGTACATTACATTCCTCATTACCCCCCTCATTACTTTACATTCCTCATTACCCCCCTTCTAAATAAGAATTAAAAAATACGGGAATTAATACAATTGTTAATGATTAATATTATTTTCGGTAACCTTAATTAGCATATTTCTTTTATTAACAAATTACTTATGCTTATAAAAGTAAACAAAAGTAGGAAATTTTCTACTTTTCAAAAGACAAACTATTTTACTTAAAGGAAATTGATTTTAGTTTCGAATTTTGTAATTTTTGAAATTTATTCATTTGGGCTCTCTTATCTTACTTCCTTCATCTAAAAGTTTAGAACAATTCATATCGTTTAAAAAAATAAAAAAACTAAACAAAAAAGAAAAAGAAAAGAGTGAAACTTTTTATATCCCTTTTACTGTTGTGCTGTGTCTGTAAGTTGTAACCTACGTACACTGCAGGAAATGCTGTTAGATAGATAAGAATAAGATTGGCAGAGAAAACTTTCGATATCTAATGCCACTCCTGCAACGTAATAATGAGAAAATAAACCCCATTACATCTCGGAAGAGGGTATTAGTCAAGACCATTTTCTTGGTTAACTAGATATCACAACTGACAAAGAGCAACTCCCGAGGAAAAAGAAGCTGGTTGTGGTTAAATAAGAGAATTTTCAGAATGAATGACACTGTCTCCACAAAGCTACGTTCTTCCTCAAAAGAACGAATGAAACTAAGTATAAAAGCTAAACTTAACCCCATGTTATAACCCCATGCAATGAGTTTATAAAAAAAGCGCAACATAGCAAGACTTTTAGGAAGTAACACATATATTTTTTTATTTGTTTTAATGTTTTTGAATTAGTTCAACAAAAGATATTTATTCAATAAAAAAATGTTTTTGTAATACAAAGTTCTGAACTATTCTTAACTCGGGGCACTTTTTCATGCAAAGAAAAAAAAAAAAAAAGAAAAAAAAATACCGATTTTTTTTTTTTACGTAAAGCAAGCTTCTAAACGAAATTTATTGTTTTACTGCCTTTATTTTCAAGATAACAGTGAAGATCAAATCACGTGGTGAATTCAAAGTTGACGCACTTGGCACCGTTAATGCTAAAAATACCTGAAGATAAAGCAGTGATATGAAAAAGCTTTTTAGGTGAAGTCAGAGAGTTTGTCTAAAACAAAACAAAAAACATAAATAGAGTTATTTTTTACTGTATTTGTTTAAGAGTCAAAACGAAGAAGGAAATGAACTTTTATTTAGAATGGACTATAAAATTTGTAAAATATAGTGTGTAAATAAGTATATAGTATATGTTTATAAATTTTGTCTTAAACTTGTAAGGAAATGTCCACAAGTTTGATTTTAAATACAAATAAATAAATACATGAATGGATAAATGAAAGAAGTAAACAATAAATAAATACATAAAGAGGAAGAACAGGTAGAAGAATAATTGCGTTTATGAAAGCAATTTCTTACATGCACTAAAGGTACATGTTTTTTGTTGTTTGCTTTTGGTCATAAATTTTTCTAAATACTGAACATTGTTTGGACAGAAAAGAAGGTAAATATATTTTTTGCCCCTACTATTCATCAACAATGGTTTCTTTTATAAATTGTACAAATAGTTAATAAAAGATACTTAGACTTGAAAGTAAGTCATCAGATATAGAACTTTTAAAACTTATATGAACATCTTGCAAACAAAGAGAGAGATAAAAGAAAAGATGGAACTGGTTTAAGAGTTAAAAGAAAGACGTTAAACCTGACTAAACCTTTATTTGTATGCTGTTAACATTGTCTTTTAAAATGCACGGACTTCCTCTTAATTTCTTTTTTACAGATTAAATTGTCCGATTTTAAACTACTTTAAATACCCATCTTTGAAAACAAAAATACGTTTCTATAAGAGTATTAAAACTTCTGAGATTCCACACGCTTTTTTTTAAACAACAAGTTTTTACTGAAATAGATTGCAGCAAATTTTAGTTATAAAGAATTTTTTATACCATAAGAGTTTTATTCATAAATCCGCTTTTCTCCTTTAAGTGTTGGAATTAATAAATACAATGCTGATGCTTGAGTCCTTTCTTAATAAAACAAAAGAATGAGTTCAGTAAAAACAAATTCTTTAATCAGTGTGTGTCTTTTATTAAGTTGCAAAGTAAATGTACTTAAACATTTTTGCTTCAACTACAGTCTTAAGAAATTCTCTCCAACGCAAACATTTGAAAAACGAAACATAACTTTTTTCATTAAGGGTGTTACTTCTTTGCATGTTAACATTTGACTGGGGATTACTAATGCGATTTTTTTTCTGCAATCATGGTGCTATTTTTCGTCGGTTCGTTAAATGCTAGGAATTGTGAAAATTTTTAAAAATTCGGGTTTTTTTTTCATAAGAAATTAGAAAAAGCAAACACGATAGAATCTGACGTCTATAATCAACGTTCGTTTTAATGAAAGATGTTGTAATTGCATAAGTATGGCTCGCTATTCTGTCAGACGTTCAAAATGAACAATGGAATGAAAATATACCTATTCCCTTAGATGGTGCCTTGTTTTTTCCCTACACAACTAAAAGATAAAAGTTTAAATAAAGCATTTTTCCAGATAAATTTCGGTTTGATCTTGCAGGTGTACTCTCTCGGCTTTCAGCTTATCTGTTTGTCAGCTTATCCGTACAAGTGTGTGTGTAACGGATTTGTGTGGATATCGATCGCTACATGCATGCTGGCAAACAGAAACTTACTTTAATCAATAGAGATAAATTGCTAACCATCTACAAAGTTGAAAAAACAAAAATAGCAGCCTTTCTTTTTTCTCAAAGCCTCAGAAAAGAGAAAATCTTAAACTCTGTTTTTAAGAAAGTGTCACGTTTGATTGCAACGGCACAGGCCACCCTGACGTCACATGCGCATGTTTTAGGCCTCCTTGCGATGTCTGAAACACGTGCATTTGAGAATGTATGACTTCACGTTTGCCTACGGCGGTGAAATGAAGCGAGACGTTCTCTTAAAAACCAACTCTTTAGAAAGAAAGGCGCATAAAGTAGGAAATCATCGCTTGAAGGAACGCTAGGCAAGACAACCCTGAACACATAGCTTAACAAAGTGTCTTTCTACGGACCGTTACCATAGCAACGGAACTAACAAGGTTTTACCTGCTGCTTTACGAAGACTTTTGAAATGCAATGGACTTTGCTTTATGTCACGTGGCTTTTGCATTACATAGAAAGAGTAAATTTTTCTTTTCGAAATGCTTCAAATGTGTGTTACGTTTCTACTTTCGTGCAACTTATGTTTGTAGGGCTTCACGGTTAGCCGAGCTGTGTCATATAACTGCTGCATGGTGCCATAGCAGTGGTATTTTACTGAATAAAAACAATCTGAACTGGAGGAGAGCAGAATTTTTCTATTCCTGTGGCAAATTTCTGGGGAGAACTAGGAAGCAAAAGTATGCAATAAAAGCTAGAAAAATGAAAAATTGTATTAGAATATAAAAATGAGAAAAAGTAAATTCTTTTCTTTTTCCTTTTTCTTTCTTAAAGTTGTAACACTTAACTTAGCAATCATTGAATAGGGTTTTCTTCTTTACTGACACTAAGTCTGAATTGATATAACACAATGTAGTAATGCAAAGCATTGTTAAGTAAATATAACAAGGTGTAATAAGTGAAATTTTAATTGAATAGATAAAACAAAATATATACTAAGTGAAAGTGTATTAATTTATTATTTTTAATTTAGATAATGCTCGAAATGTCTCATATTTCCTTTTTCCTTTGAAAAATAGGTTGTAACGAGAAAAATATGGGTATTTTTTTAAATATAAACTAAAGCAAGTAAATAAATATTTATAACTGCATTTATTATTCCAAAATACTGCAAAATATTAGGGTTTATTTTTAAAATATATCCTCAAGCTCACCCATAAAATCTAAACCAGAAGGAAATGAATGCTTTTTAAACAGCTGGGGAATTCAAAACGAATAGAAATGCATAACCACCGGCAAGACGTCACCATAATTTTTCCTCTAGTGGAAATAATTCCTATTTGAATGAGCGTCGTTTTGAATGCATATGACCTAGTTTCTGCAAAAGCTTTAGAATTGATAAGAAAGCGAAAAGTTCTCTCATATTTAAAAACGTTTCGCCATTTTCAGCATAGATGAGGAAAAACTACCATAGTAGATATGTTTGTAAATATTTTCGGGAATTTTACGAATAAATTTTTGCATTTTGAAGGTTATTTTGTTTCAAGTATTGTGATAAATATAAATTGCTTGGAAGTTTCATAGTGAAAAAATAGTGTCTTCGTATTTTGCTTTAATGGAAGTTTTATATGTATATATATATATATATTATTATTTTTAATATGCTGCTGTTGGCCTCTGCCAATTGCAGACCTAGTGCGTTCTCCAGACATTCGTACCATCGCTTTCGGCTGCACCACAATGAGTGTGGTACCACCGCCGCATGAGAGTTTTAACGTCCGGTCTGACTGACATGTATTATCGAATCACCAGCGTAATTTAAAAACTGGAAAATCTATACATAATTAGGCAAAGAAAAAACAGTTAAGTACCATTTTCTATTTCTCAACCGATTTTCTTACTTTATTTTATTTAGCAGCTATGGATGAGTTTTAGTATTATTAATAAAAAAAAGATTAGGAAATAGAGAATTTTTTCGCCAACTTTCGACTTAGATGATGTCTAAAAATTATTTAAACGTTCGAGGATGAACTTGAAAAAATTTATAAATTACGGTTGAATTTTTGCCGCTGGGTAAACTCTAGTTCTAGTAAAATCTAGAGTTACCTATAAGATTCGACAAATCTCCAAACTTGGCGAGAAATCGACAAATTTGTAACCAAATTGAGTCGTCAAAATTGATGCCCATTTGTCGATATCTCGCTTTTTCGTCAATAACATAGAAATCTACACTAAAGGCTATATCAGCAAGAAAAAACAACAATCAAGTAAAGATTGTTGAAATCAATCAACCAAAAACTAAGCAATTCAAATATGGAAATTAATGAAATTAACGCCCAATTTTGCGAAATTGAAACAAAATTAACACATTGTAATGCAAAACCAACATTTATAAATGTAATTTTGTAACAATATTCCTTTTTTTTATGTAGACACTACATTTTTATAGCCAGAAGCGAGGAGGACGGAAATAGAAATATAAGTGATGGAAAAAATGGTAAGAAATGTTACGCGAATGACAGCCAATATTTAAAGCCAGCATTAATGTATTAAAACAAAACTGCTTTTTTTTGGGAAGATGAATGAATGTTTCATCATTGCTTCAGTACATTGCTCAGTACTTTCACATATTTTCTCATACATAATTAGATGAAATATGATGAAAATTTAAACGGCGATTAAAACAAAACTTTTTAAATACCGCAAACCAATGTAAATAATGTTGGAAGTTTACAAAAGTAATAACCTTACTGTTAAAACGCGAACTTTTACGAATTATTTCCGAAAGCGGCTTCAAAGGATTCTTTATAAAAAAAATTTGATTACTTTTCTTGCCATGAAATTTACATGTTCGAATGATGTAGCTTAAAAACCGTATTTTGAAAGTGAACAAACTTCTTAGTATAACATTATTCCTTAGAGACTATGTTTAAATAGAGTTCATGTTTTCAACTTTATAATCGACGTGGAAAGTCATAAAGTTCGTGTCCTAAAGGCAGATTCTCCTTCTTCTCCTTTTTTCTTTTTCTTTTCATTAAGTTCAAAGATTTAGATTTTATGGTCACGGAAGCTCCATAATAACACACATTTATTTTTTTCTTCAAAAAAGGTGTTTGCTTTTCTTTCATATTACGTTAACTTCAAGTGCGTTTTAAAAATATTTTCCGAATTTGCATTTAAATATCAGAGAGGAAATTTTAATTCGAACAAAGTACTTTTTACATAGCGATACACTCGTAAATTTTTATTGTTAGGGTAGTTTTATGCAACAAAAAATTAAATGCAATGTACTAATTATTTTTTGATGTGATGAAAACCAATAAATTGAAGCACATATTTGCTATGAAAACTGAATAAATATACTTTGTATTTGAATAAAAACCCTTCATTTGAACTGGTAAGGAAACAGTCGTAAACTGGCAGTCTGCGGTCTAGAACCGGACCACGGAAGGTAAAAATGGGATCGTCACAATGTTTTGAAAGTATAAATTCCAAAAAAGTCAATAAAAAGGCAATTTTGTCGAATTTTATCCGAAATTCAAAATTGGAACTGGGAAAAAAAATTAGCTTGGCTGCGTAATGAAATTTCAAGTCACCAGATAAGGCAAAAAGTAGACCAACTGGCTGTTTTACACCGAGTCTCTCAACTCAGGTAATTTAAAAATAAAAAATTAGTAAGGGAAGTGGTTTCTATCTGGACCTAACCTACAATTTTTTAAAAGCATCCGGACCCCGCCTAAAATTACTTGACGAACCCTGGTGTAAAGAGAAGTGTGTGACAAAAATAGATTATGTTTGTACATTTTGGACACATTGATCCATTTCTAGAACACGTGAACGCATTTTTTTTTTGGCAAAGCTTCAAAATTTTGAGTTTAATAATATGCTTACGTGTAAAAATAATTTTAGTACTTTCAGAACTCTGCTAATTTACTTAAAGTTTGGAATGTTTCATCTTTTTTTTTTTTTTTTTTTGAAAATGCAGCTGAAAACTGAAATTTATAAGAAATGAGAAAATTGTGTTTCTTAATTTTCACTAACATGAAATAAATTTCTTTTATTTTATCGATTTTCTTTAATTCATTCATTATATTTCCCTTTAACATGGAATAAATTTCTTCAATCAGAGTATTCTTGTAAACATAGTTTTACTGTGAGACGAAGTAATTAATATTTAGCTTTAATCATATCTGCTACGTAAGAAAAAATCTCCCCTTTTTTTTTACATTTGCTGTTTCAGCAAATGTAAAATGTAAAAAATAATTATGTTTCAGCAATAGTAAAAATATTTAGTTTGCACCTATTAATTTCGATCCAAATAAGTTTCTAGATTTTGGAAAAGCGGAAGCTAAGTAACTCAGAACAATGAACGAGGGTGTAGAGATAACTATTTTTCCAGAATAATGAGAAATATTAAAACTCTGTGGCCTAAAAATTTGAATGAGATAATGTTAGAAAATGGCTGCAATATCTTGCGCTTTTTGGAATATGATTCTTTTTTTGTTAGCTTGAAATTAAAAAAGTCAAAAAAAATTAAACATATCGAATAACATCTTGAGAAATACAATGATTGTTTTCTTAAATAAAAATAAATGGCAAAACTAAAATTTTTCTCTTTATTTTTGAAAATATTGAAGTATTACCTCTAGCTTATTGCTTTAGAACAGCTACTGGATCTATGATTTTCATAAAATGTTTTCAAATTTAAAGTATTAAAATAGCTTGAAGATATGGCGTAGCGAATTAAATATAAATAAAGAAAAAAAAATGCATTAAAAAAAATTTGTGAGAACTGTAATTATTTAAAGTTTGAGTTGACTAAATACAGTTTTACGATTTGAAAAAAAATTCAATTGAAAAGGAATTTTTGTTTCTGACCAGTGCTCCATCAATGACAATTTCAAACTCGATTACATTTAATTAATTTTGCATCCCAATAAATCTGTCTGAGGGAGATTTTAAATGCTCCAAAAGAGTTTAACATAATTACCATTCTTTAATTCTGAAATATATTCCATTAAAGCTGCCGGAATTTTTGGATCATTTAAAGCCATCGATTTTTCAATTAAACGCTTAGTTTTACTCATCTGCCTTGCGTTCCATCATTTATAAATGCCCATTTATGTACATCTGTCAATTAAACAGCGCTATAAAAAATTAGGGACATAATACTACCCTCATTCTCCAATGTTTATGACCTTGGTAAAACAAAAATAAAATTTCAAAGCAAGATAGTTTCTTGAATTTGAATATTATGGATTTCCATTCAATTAACGAATCTTTTCAGCTCGATACTTGTTAGTATTTTATGTAACATGTATACAGACTGGTGAATATTTTTGCGGTGCTAAGTATTTCTTGTACACATTCTTACTTAGAAAGTGTTTTCCCCATCAACTTTATGCAAGTGGGCCCTTTTAACACAAAAAGAAGCATTCAGTGATTCCTTCCCGGCATTATAAAAACAAAATGACGGGTGCATTATACAATTTAATGAATGAAAGCCTAATACAGTAAAACCCCGTTAAAACGCGGTTGTTGGGGGACATGTTTGGCACCCGCGTTATACCATAACCGCGGTATAGTGAAACTATATATTCACGAAATAATACTCGCTTTTGTTGCATCATTTTTAACTTTATCAATTACTCATAACTTTTCTTCCCCCATTGTATAATTTTTTCTTTTCTTCTTTGCTGCCATTTTATTCACTGTAATGTGACTGTTAAGAGAAACAAGTCAAGGCGATTGAACCCGATTTTGAAATCAAGCTATATGTTCTAATTTTGAAAGACAGAAAAAGCATCAAAAAGGTGTACATCACGCCTATCACAACTGGGCTTTATCTGTTAGTGTGTCTGGTGGGGGAGTAAGTGCTCTTTGGCTAGATTACTTGTGTGCTCGGGCTGGGTTTACTTACAATGGTAAATAAGGAATCACGTTTAAATGGCAATGATAAAGGGTGGTTTAAACGTCGGGTGACATGATAGTCACCGTGGTATATCCGATTCCGCGGTATAACGGGGTTTTACTGTAATTTATTTAAGTCATGGAATACGTGTTAGGGACTATGACTTCAGTTGAAGTAGTTTTCCTAACACAGGAAAAAAAAAAGATCGCAACTCTTGGATAAAGCTCGCTTAAACATTTGAAAAAAAAAATGAGAGAATAGTTTTTATTATCAAATTATTAAATAGAAGTGCTGGTTTTGGTTCTCAACCCCATCAGAACCCTTCATTTTCAGAAACCTTGCGGGTCCCAATATGGTAATATGTATACATGTAAAAACTAACCTTCCCTCCTCCTAGGAGCAAAATTTTGACCAGTCACTGGTCTTAGAATCTCCATTACGGATGAAACATCATTGTTTTATTTCGAATAAATAATGTTGCATGAACGAAAACAATACTAGAAATAACGTACAAATCAAGAATTCTTACACCCGAAAAATGTACGTAAAAGCAAAATTTTGCTAGCAGATAAGGATTCCACGTGTGAAAGTATTTCATAATAGGTAGAGTACACACATGGGACAAACCATGAGTTTACCAATGTTACGTTTTAGAATGGTTGTTGATAAAAAATAGATGGGCATTAACTATAACTATATGGCATTATATGATAAATTGGCATTATGTATAAAAATAATAAAAGAAAAAAACTGCATGATAACTATTTTCATTTCTTATATTTTCATGTTAGAAAAAGTCCATTTTTTGTGCAAATAAACTGTAAATGCTGTTGAAAAGATTAGCAAAATATGCATTAAAAAGAAAAAAAAGGTTAAACGCAAATTAATATTTGTTCACTGATCACGCTTTTAGTTTTATTCTAAAATACCTCACCTTGTGTGAAACTAAGTCATTTTTTCACGTCTACTTTTAGGGGAAAGACAAAAGTAACAAAGAATTTTAATTAAACGTTAATTGAAATAAATCTTCCGCGGTATTACTTTCTTTTTCATTTAGTCGCCCTTGCTATTTTACTTTTTAACGGAGTGTCTTGTAAAGGACCTCTAATTGCATCTACCGTGTATCCCTTGTCCTTTCCCTGCATTTCTGGTTTTATTGCATACATGTTCGCACCTAGAAAACCCGTCCCTTACAAGAATCTCATATCAAATAATTATTTACCTTTTCTTTCTCTAGGCGTTTCTATGCGAAAAATGGTGCTTTTACACTAAAACCGACAAAGACAATATTCCTATCTTTTCTCATCTGCGCAAGCGCAAGGCATATTTTTGCCTTTAAAAATATGCTCTACGTTTGCGCAGATGAGAAAAGACAAGTTTTTTTTCGACTGTGCCGCCTTTGGTGTGGAAGAACTCTAACGGCAAAATATAGCAGACAATTTTAATACCTGGGTTGAAATAATGAACATTAAAAGGGAAAGGCTGTCAAAGTGTTAAATAATTTATAGCTAGTATAATGCGCTGAAAGAGCCACGATATGTATATTTATCAGTTAAATAAACATACAAATAAATTATTTACCTATATATGTATATATATATATATATATATATTCATGAAATGAAAAAATATATATAATTGAATAGAATTAAAATTAGTGGGTATGTAAGAAAACAACAATTAAATTTTAAACGCTGAACGTGGCAAATCGCAAATACGAACATTAAAAAATGAAAAAGAGCCTGCCTCTTCATCAGTGGGAGGGAGCAGGAAGCATATATAACAAAATATTGGCATTGCAGGTTTCTGAGAAATCCCAGCATAGCATGTGAGGAGTTTTTATTTATAACAAATATAAAGAAGGCTGGGAGTTACAAGCAATAATAGTGAGTAATCAAAATTTAACCAGTTATAAATAATTTTAAACAAGATTTTAAAAAGAACAAACAATTTTTTTTATTAAAAGAAGTTTCGAATTTACGTGATATTGACTGAGTCCAAATAGAAAAACAATATGCTATGGCCGAAATTTCCCCTCCCAGACCTGCAAAGCAATACGATTAAAATACAGCTTCTAATTCTACTCGCCTCTCACGGCAGGACCAGAAAAGGAAGACATCAACAGCTAGCCGAGAAAATTACGCCATGTAATGGCTAAGTCGATCCTTGTCCATGCGGCAGAACTTGACTTTCCGATCTCGCTCATAGACACAAACACAGCATCCAATAAGTGGCGTTCCAAATGATGGACTTTAGCCAGAAATCTTCATACCATGCGTGTCGATGAGGTTCCGTTATGGTTATATAGCAACTGCATGACGTTACGCCAAAGCTTTAAACAGCTTAATGTAAAAATTAATAAAATTTAAAGGATAATTGTTAAAGTAAAAAAGGATTGCAGAGAAAATAAAAACATTTTTATCTAAGTTGTATTTGTTATTGCAGATTTTGAAATATCTGTATAGTTGATCTGTGATAATTCTTCTTTAATAGTTATTGAGGAATAAAATTGGGAATAGATTTTAGAGTATAACATTAAAAATTGTTACAAATTGTAACGCATTACGTGAAATATATTGTCGAAGGTAATTTAAAAAAAAAAAAAGAAATAATCAAAAACGAATTTAGAGCTCGTATCAATGTTTTCCTTTACATACTTTCGAAATTTTGATTTTGATATGCCGTAACGGAGTTTAATTTTAAGAAAGCTCAATTCTTAAAATAAAGGGGAATAAACCTTGTCTTTTGGTTGAGGGAAGAAGGAAGAAAATTGAAATCGACGTCTGCCTCATCTTCTAAGCAATTAAAGAAGTCATGAAGCGGCGGTTTTGTGTGACTGTTTTCTATGAGCTGTCTGGATTGGGTAGCATAATGGCTATACATTTTGTTGTAAGCTACGGCTAACTATTACGTGTCGAGTTGTGACGAAGAAAGAAGCGAAATAAAAACTATTAATGCTCATGATATTCTAAGAGCTGAAATTCATGAAGTGATTCATTTGTATGACTTCTGTACGAGTTGCATGAGTTTGTCTGTAACGAAAAGTAAAAATTTTATACGACATAGTAACGTATAAATTATTGTGCAACTGATATCAAAAGTTTTAACAAAAACTTCACCCTTTCCGTAAAATAAATAAAGAAAAAGAAAGCAAATCTTTTTCAACGTTTTCCCAACAATTTCAGGTGCTTTTTGCACTATCACTGAAAGGGTCTTCCAAAAATTAACGTACAACTTTATTCCAAAAATGAGCCTTCTGCTTCTGAAAGGGATTATTAAAAGGGGAAAAAATGTTGTTATTCATAATTGATGTCACTCTTCGAGGAGGGATGGGGACTCGAGAAATCGTGGCAGTTTATGACAAAGGGAGGGAAAGGAGTAGCAAGATTTGTGACATCACCCCATCTTAAAATCAAAACATTTAAAACCAACTGATTAAATATTTTTATATTAAATATTCTTAAATTTTTTATGGTTTTGTGTTCTCATTAATTTCATTTTGTACCGAAAACATCGATGCTAATTAAGGTTTAAATTAAGTTTTAGTTAAAAGTTTAAATTTAAAAGGAAATATCAGGCATTTACACTTTCAAGGCAAAGTACTCGTAGTGCGGTAAATTTTTACGTAATACGAACAATTAATGGTTTTAACCATTATATACTAATTACTTTTTTTGTGAGAAACCTCAATCTCATTCCATACAAGTTAGGTATACACATAAACATTGTTACAGTTATACTCCTAAATATCATTAAAACTTCAGAAATAAAAAAAGGAATGTGATCTATAACGTAGAGCTTGTGTTTCTGAACTGCAGAATGCTTATGTAATACAGCGGGACATGTGACAAGGCGAAGGGGAGGACATTTTGAGACAAGGGGGTAAAATATTTTGAAAAACAAAAAAGTGTCATTTATGAATGTTCCCAAAACGTACTTTGAAAATCTACTTCTCTTTTAACAAAAAATTATTTTGTATGTCCTTTATTTGATGCAATTTTTTTACCGTATTGTGAAAAAAAATGCTTTGTGTCGTTAGAAAAATCTGTATATCTCGATATGAACATTAGTATAGTTTTCTAAAAAAAGTTTCCTAATGATCTTATCGCTAGATCTGATAGAACAAACAAAACAGTGAGTCAGCTCTTTCAAGAAGCATAACGAAAGAATTTATCGAGTTTTCTGAACGAAAGTCATACGAATTTCAAAATAAAATAGCGTGAAAAATTTTTCTCTCTCTATCTCATCGATTTTATACAAAATTCCCTGCATGAGATTTCTTTGGCCAAGATGTTTGTTTTTGCTCAAAGTCCAATATTCTTGATTTATTGAGCGTAGTCTGGTAAAAATGGCTTTTATCCAAAACAGTGGGTTATCATCATAAAAAAAGAATGTTTCGACAGCTTTTTTTAGGGTTGTTTAAGTATTTTTTATTTGTCAGATTCGAAACCCTGTACATGAATTGAATTTATGCATAGTGCAATGTGGATTATTTATTGATAAATCAACATATTTTTATCAGCGATGGTTTATAATACTCGAACCAAATATTTTGCATTTTCTTTTTTTCGGAAAGTAAAACATCCCGTACACAAGGGTGAAACTTACTTTTAACCTTCAATGCATGGCCTCAGGCATAAGTGGCATTATAAAGAGTTTTTTTTACAGTAACATTTTTTATTACGTTGCTAGTTTTATAGTATTGTATTTTTCCCTTATACCACAGCTGAACTGTTTACAGATTTTCAGTAGTTTGCACCTCAAAAATAGATAGCCAGGTCAAAAAAGAAAAAAAAAAAAGCTTAAAATTCTTTTGTCAGGAATGGGGCTAGTCACTTAGTCACTTTGAGTTTTGTTGAGATTTGCGAATTAGAGATTTCATTACCTCTCGACACTCCTTTGTTAAATTCCTTGGTGAAAGCTCTATCATAACAAATTTTTTTCATTAAGTAGGAGTACATTAAATTATTACATTGCCTTATTTGATTGGACTAATTAGGTCATTCACACTCCATCCATAGCGATAGTTAAGTTTCCATCAAGAGCTCATATTTTAGAAGTTTTCGATAGATATCTCAACCGTCAAACTATCTTTCTTATAATTAAAACAGTAGTCATTTCAACAGTTTCCATTAAAAAAGAAGTCAACTCTGACCACGTTACAAAACATGGACTACGCATTCCATTTTGCGCAAGGAAGAAACCGGCTGCCACCATTAGCAAAGAATCTTGTGGTCAAAAAAAGGGAGACCATGCGTTTGGTGTCTTTATTGCTATTGGGTTGAAATAAAATTCCTTCTGTTAACCAAATTTGCAACACACACCTTTCTAGAAAAGCCTCTTGATTGAATGGTAGACCGTTTTGCTCGCCAAATGGTCACGTGGCCCTAATTCTCAGTCTCGTTTTACCTTTGTCTTTGGTTGCACTGCATGAAAACATCGCAATTGAAAGCGGAAGCAAATGTTTTCGCTTTTAAGTAGTTAAGACTGTATGGTGTTCCTTCAAATTGACACAATTGGTAAATATAGTATACACAAATTGAAGTCATAAATATACCTCCTAAAATAGTCAGAAGTTAAAAATATGAAATACAAATGCAAACACAAATGTAAAAGGGACGACTAGCAACAGGCACAGGGCCCAGCTAGGCTGGTCCTAGTCAATTTACCAGTCCCCAATGTACATCAAAAGCTTTATAAAAAGTTTTTTTTACCCCACTGCAAGTATCAGTCGCATCCGGTAAACTATACCAACTGCCTACAACCCTACTGAGAAGTAGTACTTTTTCCAAATTTCAAGATTAGCCAGAGATTTGAAAAGCTTAAAACAATGACCTCTGGTTGTACCGTCAGCATATAACTGTAGCCCATCAACATTTCCCATTTTAATGAATTTAAACATCTGAATAATATCCCCTATAACTGTCCTTTGGCTCCAGCTTGTAGATATTGAGCCTTTTAAGCCTAACCTCATAAGATACGTCTGAAAGACCACTTACGAAGAATACAGTTAATAAAAATTTCAAACTTTATCTCATTTGACTACAAATCCATAACTTTTTCATTTTCTCCTTTGTTCCTAATGTTTTGAATTTTATAACATGTGAACAACAAAGAAAAAACACTTGGATATATTTCTTAAGCTTTTAATAAAACAACAATAGCTTGCGAAAATATTGGAAAACGAAACTATGGTCCAACACTCCCGTCTCTTCCTTTAAAACGATAAAAGAAATCGGATGAAAAATGTCCCCTTAATTTGTTTTCCTCGCGTGTTTAACGATTCAGAGAAAATCTTCCAGGAAAGTGGGTCTTCATTATTTAAATTTTATTCAAAACCTTGGAGTGCTCGATTCCCTCATTGAGAGGAAGAAAGAGAATGCTTGTCATCACCTGGACTTTTTATTTTGAATAAATACATATTTATCTTAGAACGATGAATTTGGCGTAGGAATAATTTCTTCAGAAACGAAGTGTAAATATTTGTTTCACAATTCTGTGGGAAGTCATTTACATTATGGAATCACTGAAAGAGATTTTTCAAATTACACTTACGTAGGAAGAAAAATAAAAAGCAGGAAGTATAAGGAGTTTAAAATAGTTTGTTTGCAATTTTCAGTTTTCTCATCGTTAGTAAGGGCATGTGCATATAATTAAAATCAATTTTTCATTTCAAAATTCGGTTTTTGAGCTCCGCCTCTCTCTTCAAACATGAAATGAAAAAATAAATAAAAAATAAATACACAAATAAAATTAATAAGTGAATGAAACTATTAAAAACTAAATAACTATTAACTTCTTTGTTGTTCTATAAATGTTTTGTGATTGGAATATTTTTTAATATATGTCTTTAACACTTGAGAATTTTTTTACGTTCAGTTTCCCCCTAGATGACGGCACCTGGCACTAACAATGCGAAACTGCACTAAGAATTTAATTTAGCCGAGAGTATCCCGTTGGAATTCACACAGGCTGTTCCATTAACTTCTAACGAACTCAAAGCTTTTAAATGAATTGAAATGTTTAAAAATGACTTAAATTCGAGGGTTTTTTTTTTTTTTTTGTATATTTATCGTACTGGAAGCCTTGATCGTCTTAGAACAACGCGCTTTGCTGTATTATTTAAGATAAAAATGTACATTAGGCAATTTTGTGTACATTTACTCCTATTAAATTTTGTTAACATAATGAAATTGAAATTTCTCTTTTCATTATGCATTTTTATTAGTAGAAAAGCGGAGAGCATATTAATTTACATTTGACCGTATTTAATATACGCAAACCAATGACTACAAATCACGTTTGTTTGACTTTGAGTTCGCACGAAGGCATATAACCAGATTGCCCTTTAAGTACAGGTAGAAGGAGTTATAGACATATTTATTCATATGTTATGCAAACAAGTCTTTGACAGGATTTACTGGAAAATCAAACGTTGCATGCATCCAGATAAGTTTGAAAGCTATGCGAGGCACTTAAAATTAGTCAGAAGTTCATAAGTGAAATGTAAAAAAGCAAGTGAAATGTAAAAAAGCAAGTGAATAAGTAAAAAAGCAAGTAAACAGGCTTTCTCATCAAAAACAAAAAGCATATTGAAGACCTTAAATAAGTAAATAGGTAACTGAAATAAAATATTTTGTTTTGTATAACATTATTAGTATTTTTAAACTAGCTGTACCCGGCCACGCGTTGCTGTGGCTCAGTCTGGTTTGATGGAAAAGCAAGAAAAAGCACATATTTCTAATATGTTTCATTTCACAATGCTTGTTGTTTCATGGTCTGAAAATATAGATTGTCTGATTTACCCATTCTAGAACACGTAGTGTATAATTGTACACATGATAAGATCTAAACTGCTCAATTGGATTGATTGGTCTTGAGCTTTATGTTTTTTCACAATGCTTGAGGGCAAATTTTTTTTTTTTTGTTCCATTGTCTGTGAAAATTTTGATATTGTCTGGCTCGGCGCATTGAAAAATTCCCACCTAAGACTTATCTAAAGAGAAGAAACACAAACACAAAAATTCTAAATTAAAAAATTGCCGTTCAAAATAAATAATCTGTGTTTTAAAGTTCCCTTAATCGTTAAGTTCAAAAATATTAAAAAAATACCTCAACACAAACAGAAAAAACACAAAATTTTATCAGAAGAAAATAGCTAAATGAAACTGTTAACATTCAAAATAAGTAATCTTTGTTTTAAAGTTCCATTTAATCCTCGAGTGCAAAAATACTAACAAATACTTCAATACAAACGAATAAAATAATTTTTGTAAAAAAAAAATTGAATCGATTTCAAATTATAAATTGTGCTAAAAAGTGAAAAATAAATTAATTCTTTAAACAACATCGATGTGACTTTTAAACATAGTTTTAGAAGTCAGTGCAAAATTAGGATAGGTAAAATCTTTTGCTATTATGAATCAATTACAAATATAAAAGGCCCAGAATTAGCAACAGTTCCAATATGAAGCAGCACATGGTGTGATAGTAATTAGACCCATAATTTTACACCGACTTCTAAAACTATGTTAAAAACTCACATCGATGTTGTTTAAAGAATTAATTTATTTTCACTTTTTAGCACAATTTATAATTTGAAGTCGGTTCTATTTTTTTCCCAAAAACTATTTTATTTTATTCTTTTTAGTGCAAATACATTTTTTATATAAATATTCTATTAAAATATCCATACCAAAGGGCAACTCTTATTTGAATGAATGGCACTAAAAAATAAACATTTGTTTCATAAATTCCGTTTTGAAGTCAATTTTTCCAAACAGACTGATTGGATTCAATTTTTGCCTCAGAGAAGCCATCAGTCAAGCTCTTGGTATAAGTGCTTAATATATATCAGCTTAATGGCAACAAACTCTTTTTATTTAACAATGACTATTATATTTATTAATAGTTTTCCCAAAAAGGAAAACGCAAGTCAAGCCTTTCCAGTTAAACTAAAAAATACTTATTTTCCATCCGTAACGTTTTTTCTAAAAAATAAATGTAGTCAAGTGGGATGTGCGATATTTGAGTTAGACGACCCTCTATCGATTAAAGAAAAAATCATCAAAATCGATTCATTTAGTCAAAAGTTATATATGAAAAAACAAAAAAATGACCACATTTCTGCCCACAACTTTTTTCTAATTATTGAATATAGTCGAACGAAGGTACGGGACCTATGGGAAAAGACCCTTGACTGATAAAAAAAAAAAATCATGTAAATCAGTTTATCCGATAAGAAGTTATGAGTGGACAAACAAACAAAAAAACGACATACATACAGTTTGAATGTATAACCTCCTTCTTTTGTGAAGTCGGTTAAAAACACAAACTTTTTAAATCAAAATGAAAATGGCTAAATTAAACTGTTCCCGTTCAAAATAAGTATTCTTTGTTTTAAAGTTCCCCTTAATCTTCGAGTGCAGAAGTACTTCAGTACAAACAAAAGAAAATTATTAAATCAAAATGAAAATAGCTGTACCCTGCCAATAGTTACAGTGGTTCATTCTTCTTAATAAAACATTAAAAAACGAAATACTTAAATCAAAGTTGAAATAAATTAAAAGCGATATATAAAAACACATATTCTGATTAAATTTCAAAGCAATCGGTGAAGTATTTACGGAGATTTGAGGTTATGAACCAAGACTGAACTTGATCGTAACCGTAAACTGGATCAAGTTCAGCCTTGTATAAACAAACGAACACTTACATTTTTATTTATATAGCTTATATTACCGGAGTTGAGGAAAGTGCTAATTATTATTTTTGGATCAAGGTAAGCCTTAAGAAATCGAACTATAAAGCTTATAGCTGTCGTTCTTACTGACTTAGAAGTTTCGAACAAATTCCATCTTGTGCAGAAAAATCAGCGCTTTGGATCGATATATTATATTAATATGTGCAAGCTTTTTTTTTTCACCCCCATATTAGGGAATTTATATGGAAATGTTGCCTTAAATTGGAATAAAAAAGGAACTACCTGTCGGATTTTTTTCTAACGGGTGTATAAACCATCCGCTTGAATCACTCTATTAACTGGCAAAATTTCAAACCAATCGGTCAAGTACTTTCGGAGATTTGCGGCTTGCGCAAACGAACACTTACATTTTTATTTATAGCTCTATCTCTACTAATAATAAAGCAGCAAGTGTGTGTGTGTCTGTGTCCGGCGTAGGGCCCAGACCGTCCAACGGATTTTCATGAAATTTGGCATGAAATTAGTTTGGGACATGGGAGTGTGCACCTCGGAGAGTTTTTTTCCAAAATTCGAATTTGTTCTTATTTTATTCCAATTTATAGCCAAAAGTTTCATAAAATAGTCATTTTCTATGGGAAGGAATTATCGCATCGCTTCGAGCTTGATACCGTTGAAAAGCGCGTAAAAAACTACCCCGGAAGGAGTTTTGCTCTACGTGCGAAAATTCGAAGCCTCTAAATTACCTAGAAAAGAAGTTATAAGCATTTTACTCTGCAGTTCGAAATTATTTTTTCACGCTAATTAACTTTAATTTTAATTGTTACCATGCCGACTGACTATTAATCCTTTTTTTCTTTCAACGAATTAAAATTTATTGCTTGTGGTTTTTAGCAAGCAGCCGATTTTTAATTTATTTATTTTTTTTTTTTAGATTTTGATTATTATTTTTTTAAAGCGAATTGAAATTTATTTCCTGCGGCTCACAGGCGGTTGATAGTTTTATTTTGATTTCCTTATTTTGACATGTATTTTGCGGGACCATTTTCCATACTGCACAGGGGTTTTTAATAGAAATGTTATTCTTTATAGCGATTTTCGTTATTCCAGCTTATTACTATTTATACTTTCATTTATTTTATTTTATTTTCGCCTGTGAATTAGCACATATGGTATTTTCCTATTTGAGCTCGGATGAAAGGTTCATTCCGCTTTCAAAGCTTTGCTTGCTGCTGTTTGCTTCTGCAAGCTACAAAATTTCGTCTTTCTGTTTTAAACCGGGTCCCGACGCTACGTTTTGCACAACTTTTTGTCTCCGCAGTTCAACACGCTGCAGATAAAACGTTGCGTATAGATTAGAAAAGTGCGCAGTTTTGAGTCCGGTGCGAAGACTGTACAGTTGCAGCGATAACTGAGCTAGAAAGCATAGATGTCTTTGAACTATGCAGACAAATCGGCACATGTAGACGGTAGCACCCTTTTCCGATTCATTTTGTTTCTCAGTTTCAATTCGTCAGGTGACAATGGCCGACTTTCGGCAATGTTCTCAGGAGTTTCTCACAAAATTTATTGCATTATGCGAAAGTTTCCCGTGCATTTGGCGTGTCAAATCCAAGGAGTATAGTGACAGGGCTAAAAAGGGGGACGCTTATGAGAGTTTAGTGGAAAAATTCAAAAAAATTGATGCAACCGCAAACAGACAAACAGTTGTAAATAATTAATTATTTGAGTTGTGTTTACCGTAAAGAATTGGCAAAAGTTAATAAATCGATTCGATATGGGGCTGGAGACGAAATCTACAAGCCATCTCTCTGGTATTTTGATTTGTTACATTTTCTAAATGATCAGGAGACACCAAGGCAGTCTAGGAATACCCTCGATGAAAATAAAGAGATTGCAGTTGTCGAACCACCAGAACAGGCAACACAAAATATTTATTTTATGTAATCATTTGACCACTTTAAACGCCGGGTACTTCTGAGACGTTCCAGTCTTTTTTTTTAACATGACACCATGCCAAAATTGATCAGAGTAGTACCTCCTTCATGACGATTTCGCACAAAACTGAGTGAAATATACAGATATCTCTGCACCATGTAGACGCATAAAAAACTGCAACGTTTTCATTCAATATTATGACTGCGTAGACAAAAGGTTGTACAAAACGTAGCGTCTGCACCCGGTTTTAATGCCAATAAATAATAGATAAAAAATAATTATACTAAAAATTTATTAATTAAAAATATTACAATTTATTATAATCGTCCTTTTTGTGTGGGTACTTGAACTAAACAAACAAAATGCGTTTTCTTTCAAATATTTTCTTCTTTGTTTTGTTTCGTTTCTTTCTTTCCTTTTTAATTCTGCGTGTTTTTAAAAAAAAGTGCTTAAATGTGTAGGATCTCTGGCTGATTGCCGTGGGCAGCGAATTTTTAATTATGTGGAATGCTATACATTTTAATAAAATAACATAATGTACACCTAAAAAAGTGATCACTATATACACAATGGCAAACCGACTGGTCTTTCCATTTTTTAACACGGGCATAGCCGTGCGGGTACCGCTAGTAGATAATATTTCCACACAGAAATAACTCTATCTATTTACATAGCTGTTAATTTATTTCAAATATGTTTTTGTTTGCCTCGTGTCTCAGCGTTCCCTGCTTTAAGGCCCCCGCTATACCACTGATCTTTTGAAACATTTTCCGTCTCCTCATTTTGTTCACTCATATGTTCTTTGCATGTGTATCTTATTTTTAAAAACGAAATTCTTTTCTTGCTTAACGTTTGGAATTTCGGTTTCGGAGTTTCCCAAACGCAAATTTAAAATCTTTCCCCTTTGGAGGAGGCACAGATAAAAGTAAAATGTTTTTTCTTTTCCTGTCGAATTCTTTCAATGTAAATTATTTGCGGGATATTTTGATCTCTCGGAGATTGCAACTTTAGAATTCCACTTTTGTATCTAAGAAATGCCAGATGTTTGCTGCCTGCGCATTGTAACTGCTGTCAGATTCAATTTTAATAATTTAAGATAAGAGTAAGTATACAAATGTAAGACATTTGAAAAAGAAATATATGTACTGAAATTGGAAACGAAAGATATATTCCTCTACAGAATTTTTATAGAGCATTTAAGGATTAATTATAGAGCATGGAAAAAGAAATAAAAGGTTTCTAATCTATGTAAACATGAAATAAATCTTACCTCACTTTACTTGAACGCAAAGTAAATCAGTCTGATAATAATTAAATAACAAGAAGTTCCGTCTAGAACTATACGAGCCTACTTTCCCGTATACACTAGCTTCAAATTTATAATCTAGCTATCTCTCTCTGTCTTTCTTGTTTAGCTTTAGTTATTAACGGCTTCAAATATTATTTTTCAACGGTTAATACATATTCATTCAATCATTCATTTATTCAGCCATTCATGTATTTATTCATTCATTCTTTTGCTTATTCATTTAATCATTCATTAATTCAAAGATATTCTTGAAATTCCCGATCAAGAAAATTCATAGGAAAATACGCTTGTTAGTTCTGGATGAACTTTCTATTTGTACATATTCTACGTAATAAGTGCTTTCCGATAAAGTTTGTTCCAAGCAAATCGGTCCGTTAGAAGAGAAAAAAGAAGAGAAAATCTTAGTTTCGAATCAAACTCTGTTTAGTTACTTTGCAGTGTGTTTTATTATACTGGGAAGTTTGGTATTATTTTACAGCTTCTTATTCTTTATAAATGAAGTTTGAATATTCAATTTTGCCATGTTTATTATTATAATGAATAAATATGGCAAAAAAACATAAAACGTCTTCATACAAGAACACGAATTTTTGACTATACAGAACAAAATTTCTAAAAATAAAAATTATTACACGACAATTCTGATATGCTAAATTAGTTTTCAGCATATGAAATTTTTGTTTATAACACAAATAAATAAATTCATGCATGAGACGGTTAATTAACCTACTAAAACACAAGAATCGCTGAGAACAAGAATAATATTACAAGAATCGTTGCGGATAGCACAGCAATATTTTTTCATTGAAAAGAACGTCGAAAAGGTAATTAATACACAAGGATTTCAAAGTGAGAACCGTCAGGTGCGGTACAGTAGCAAAACCTAGTCACAAAATTATCAGTTTACTTGCTCTAGTGTTTCTCATTTTGCAATAGTATAGGATACATAGGGACATAGTATAAGATACATAGATAGGATTTACATAGGATTGAAATTTTCCCGTAGACACTATATTAATTTTTTTGAACTGTTCAAAAATGAACAACAATTGTTCAAATCAATATTTTACGCCAAGAATTTCTTCCAGTGAGCTTGTTCATTGGAACTTGGGTCTTGTACCCGGAGTTTACATAATTTGCTTCATTTTCGCTCATAGGCGCTAATGTTAAAATTTTTTGATGTGTTCAAAATTGAACAAAAAATTGTTCAAATCAAAAAGTAAAACATGGAAATGAGATGTCCTAGCCAAGATCTTTCGAATGCAAAACGAATTTTTCGAATCGGACAATTCGTTCAAAAGTTATTAGGGGGCGGGGGGGGGGGGGAACGACAGACAGACCGACAGACCGACCGACACACAAATTCCCCATCTCAAAACCCTACTTTCAAATTTTTTATTTTTCAATTTTTATTTAATTACTTAACTTATTTTTGACTTTTCTTGATTTCGAACTATATTTTCACGATACATTAAGCCTTCTTTCATGCTTTATTATTATTGTTTTTACTTTTACGGGAAAGTAGGCTAAAAAGCAACGTTTCACTATACAAATTACACAGAATTTCACACATAAATAGATATATATTATTCAGGTATCGAGGTAATGGGAATCATTTGTCAATACAAAAACAACATTTTAAGTTTCCGGAAGCAGTACAATTGAACAGATAAATACAATTTGTTCATTATTATGTTCCTGCTTTGGTAATTGTAGTTTTTTACATTTCCTTCTATTATGTGTCCCTTTAGAAGTGTATAAATATTGTAGCGCCTTAAAAAGGAAAAACAAACTGTTAATAACCTAATAAAAACATGCCAATTAAATAAATAAATAAAATTAAATTAAATAAAGAAATAAAACGATTTAAAAATCAATTTTTTAGTATTTTGTTATTTGTGACTTGTAAAAATGAGAAATAAAGAAAAACCTGTCATGTTTTTATGAACATAGCTTCACAATAATCACTTGAACGGTAAAGTTTTATTAAAAAAGAAGCCCTCATTTTGTTACGCATGGAACTGCATATCTACAAACTGATAAACCACAGATGCAACGGAAAAGAGGATAGAGTAGAATTAACAGTAGGAAATTTGCACATTTGCATGTAAGAGCATGGCCTCACTCGATGTATACTGTGCGTCCCGAATCGCTGAAAATTATGCAAAGCGAGCGATTTCCTCGATGTGCCAAATTGGCGCATATAATGAGTGTTGGCGTTCTTGGCATATACCACCCGTTCTTGGGCGTGTTATTTTGCGCAGATAATTATGTCGTTTCACGACGACTTCAATTTTAAAACAATAGGTAATAACGAGAAAATGACTAATCAAATAGAAGAATTCGCGTAAGAGACTACCTTACCATAATTCCTAATAATAATGCACGGTTAATCTTATTGACGAATAAAAAACTTTTGTAAAAAAAAAATGTCACATTACAACGTCGAATAAAATTAAATTCACTTAGCAAACTAAACATTCTAATCAACATACCTTTCAAACATCGTGCGTGGAGAATTTTGTTCCACTAATAGTTTAAAAAAGAAAAGAAAAATTCACTTTCGATATGCTGTGTAAAATTCTTACAGAAAACTATTCTATATGAAATGAAAGTAGTTACTCTCCGACAGTTTAAAAGATAGAATTCTCTTGAAAATTAAAATCTTAAGCAGTAAATAAAGGTTTAAAAATATTAATTTCTATTTTAATCAGTAATTAGAATGTTCCTCACTTTAATAATCAATGAAAAATGCAAAATTTTAACGAGCAACTATTAAAGAAAGTTGATCTCCAAGTTTTGGCGATAGTGCAAAATCGAGTGTTCTAATGACAAGAAAATAAAACTTTTTTCGTAAAAAAGTACCATTATCAGTAAAATTACATACAATACTATTGACCAACGGTTTTTTCAAGCCTTAAACAATGAATTTCACTTGGCTTGTTAAGAAAACTGACTGATAATCCATACTCTGAGCTACTTTCATAATCCATGATACTTAACGCGCTTGAAGTTAGCGTGGTAAATGTAAACAACAACATTCTAAAACTCTCGTCGTCAAGACTACGTTGATACGTTACCATGATAAGGAACAGTTAGAAGCGTTTCAAGCGACCAGGGTAGGAAACTGTCCTCTTTCTATTCAATATATAGTGTTTTTGTAAATTGTGACGACCCGTATTGTCATGTGGGGCCATGGCAGGAGAGATCGTGCTGCTTCCACAATAAAACGGTAATAATTGTAAGAACAGACGAAAACGATAAAAGTAAAATATCGTCTTTAATTCGTCTAAGTGCAGGAAGGATGCATGCTTTTTTTAATCTGATGATCGAGTTGCAGATTTAAGTGAATTTTAATTTTGCAATAGTATAAAGTTGATTTCTTCTGCGTTCTACTTGTCATATGAACTTCGAACACATTTCGTCTCGTGTAACTGTTTAAGGAGTTTAAAATAGTGCAAATTTTTATGTGCAAAAATTTTGCCTTTTTTCAAATTAGCAAATTTACAGGAAAGTTTTTTCTGTAATCACAACAAAAGAAGGTTTGAATTCAAAATAGAATTACATGCAGTATTTTATTTGAAAATACTTCTAAAATGTATTAGAAAGTGGAGATAGTAAAACAAGAATATAAAAAAAAATTTAGTTTTTACGAAAAATCGAACTTGGAAAGATTTCAGAGCTTAGTTTTTGTTTAAAAATAAAATTTCTCGTACTACTACCGTTTTTACATTCCTTTCCATACTATTCTTAAATAATAGAAATGTTTCATATCTTTCATACATTTTTGAAAGAGGAAACTTCCAAATGTACTTTTACAAAAAAAAAAAAAAAAAAACACAAGAAAAAAAAAAAACCCAACGGAAATGGCCGGTTATTATAATGAACCCAGCGTGGTGTTGCATTTCATTGGTTTGACGAAGCATAAATTAACTTATCCAATAACTCCCTAACAATTTCTTTACAGCACAAACCATTTCCAAATCTGGAATAAGTATTGACTAAAGGTTTATTTGTCGTAAGCATGAATAATTTGACTTTAAGCTTTAGAAATCGGAAAGTCAAATAAAGCGTATCAGACGTGATTATGCGTGTCCATGCAGAAATACCGCTTATTGGAAAAGCAAACACACCGAAAGCATTCGTTTCATCCTCACCAAATCAGCTTATTTTCAAATTCAGCCTTCGTGTTTGCCTCGTTGCCAGTAATATTTCCGAGCAAAAGAATTATGTTTTGCAAAATATTTGAAATCTTTTCCGAAGCCAATGTATTTAGAATCGATAACGAGATTGGCCAAACTTTCCATTTAGTTTAAAGACATTTTTTTTCTTCGTAAAAGCAAAGTTTTTCGTGCATTAATAAAATATGCTAGCTCTTCTTTTCCAAACTGACTTCCTGCTGGAGTGGAACACTCCATTTTTTTTTTTTTTTCTGGTAGGGGTGAAAGGTAGGGTGTTTTTTTTTTTTGCAGGTAAAGGTGTCTTATTTTCATAGAAATGAACAATCGTAGTGAAATTTTGATGTGTAGTGCAGTTAACAAATTTCATGTGCTAAGAAATATTATGCTGTCCATATTTTTTTAGGCAGACACACAGAAAAATTTTAAATGTATTAAAAATGAATAATTTTCAACTTTAGACCAACTGGAACACCAAAAATCGTTTTCCGTAACACCAAAAATGGTAAAATAAACTGAAAATTTTTACAGTGTATAAATGAAAACTTGCTTTAAAGTATATATGAAAGTTAAGCACTCTTTTTAAATACTGCTCGTTGTATGAAGTAGAGATTTCAATACTTTTTCTCGCTAATACAGCAGTGTTGCTGATGAGGGCTGTGGCTACTCTGTCCCTCCATACCAGTTCACTTAATAATTACGTCATAGTGACGTTGAAAGTAGAGCGCTTAAGGAGAAGATGCCGTTTTGAATACTTCTAAAATGACTGCCCATCATCTTCATCATCTTATATATCAGCCGCTTAAGTGTTTGTTTGTCGCCGACAGCTTATTCCGAATTTCTTACTCCAAGAAAACTGCATCGTGCTGCCATCTACACAATTGTTTCTATAATGAAAACGACTAATAATCAAAACATTTCTCTAGCATTTTGAGTGAGGCATCGTTGTATTTGCAATCTCCGTTAAAAATTAATGTAAACGCGAATTTAATTTAATCCTTCTTTCTTTGTTTTAATTTTTTTATCGTTTGCGCGTTTTATATATATCAAAGTGGCAGCGTTCTTTTTTCCAGTTTCGTTAAAACTATTGTTTTGACGAAGATTATGTTGGATATAAATAAATATTTTTCACAAACAATTTGATTATATAATAAATAATATTTTTATTTTACAGATTATTATAACTTAGATGTTTTTTTTTCAGTAAGAATATATTTTTCCGAAATTATTATATGTTTATTATTTATTCATTAAACTTTACTGTTCTACCTGATAAATATCTCTTTGATTTGATGTGCATTTCCGGTTACTAGGAAAATTGTATGTTTATAATATCCAGAACAGCCGTCATTTCGTATGAACGCCGGGCTTACTAGTTCTCTAAATAAGAGGAATTACTACTGACAAATTTGCATAGTGCAAAAAAATTGATAACAATTTCTCATCATAATTTTAAGCACTCAGATACAGAAATCTGGATGAAGAACTAAAAATAAAACTCAAAAATCCATGGACAAAAAATGAACATTTGAAATGATTTCGCAACGAGATTCAGTGCGCAGAAATAAATGGGCTGAGATAGTTCAGAAAAACTCATTTGTTACGTGATCTTATCCAATTAAACAGCTGCAAAAAGTTAATTTAGAAATATGTGATCTTCTTCCCTTAAGATTATTGCAATCTACGAGGGAATTACTTACAGAACTTACTGAAAGACGAGCAATTCGTCTGGATTTCGCCATGCATTGAAGGAATAAGAAGGTGAATCGAGGTAATTTTCATTTTTGTCAAAGATTACTGCAGCGAAATCACTTTTCGAATAAAAAAGTAATTTATTTATTGGTTTATTTCTTTGTAGAATTAGTCTATTGGGAAGCTGTAACTGAAAACATTAATGATAATAAAAGCAATTTTGAAAAAAAAAAAAAAATGGAATTACTTTTAAATATTTATTTTTAACCTTTCTGTATTTTGAAATCTGTATGTACAGAGGCAATGAAACGTAGATACTCAAAATGCATTCACATCAACTTATATAAGCGACGAATTACTTTCTTCGAAGCATTCAGCTCACATCAATAGTGCATATTTAATAATCGCGCCTTCCAATTGACCGATTGACATTTTTTATTGCGTCATCAAAAGTGATTTTCACTCAGACGACGTAGTTTGTTGATTGCGATATCCAAGACATACGTCATCGCTGTTGGCTTTATAACCATAGCAACAGTTCCTCATGACTATTGCGAAATGACGTCATTGCCTTTGGGGTGAATGCACCTTCTAATGTAGTAGAACATTTGTGCACGTGCATAAAAAAATAAAAATATGAAGTTAGCTGTGTTAAAAGTTCCAATTTAAAATAGAGATTTTTTTTCTGCTTACTTCAACCTTCCCTACAAAAAACAATAAATAGCTAAAAAATAGCTACATAATTAAAAATATAATGATTATTTAACTAGAAGTTCCGTCTAGAACTATACGAGCCTGCTTTCCCGTATACACCAACTTCAAATTTATAAACTATCTCTCACTCTCTCTCTCTCTCTCTCTTTCTCTTTTAGCTTTTGTTTTTAATTGCTTGAAATATACCTTTTTCAACGGTTACATATTCATGCACTCATTCACTAATTCAGTTATTTACTCATTTATGTATTTATACACTCATTTAATTTTTTTTCATTTATTCACTGATTTATTCATTCATTTATTCACTCATTTATTCATTCATTCTTTCATTCACTTATTTATTCATTCATTCCTTTATTCATTCATTCATTGAGAAATATCCTTAAAAATCCCGAGCAAAAAATTTCATAGAAAAATAGGTTCGTTTAGTTCTTGTTGAACTTCGTATCTGTACATGTTCTACATTGTAACATCTTTCTGACAAAGTTTGTTTCAAGCAAATCCGTCTGTTAGATCAGGATTTAGATGGGATTGAAAGTTCCCCGTAGGAGCTATGTTAATTTTTTCGAACTGTTCAAATAAAAAAATATTTCACGCCGAGAGCTTCGTCCAATTAGCTTGTTCATAGCAACTTGGATCTTCCTCCCAAAGTTTACATAATTTGCCCATAGGCGGTAATGTTAAAATTTTTTGAACCGGTCAAAATTGAACGAAAAATTGTTTAAATCAAAAAGTAAAATAGGGAAATGAGATGTCCTCGTCGAGACCTTTCGAATGCAAAAAAAAAAAAAAAAAAAAAAATTAAAAAAAAAAAAAAAATCTTTTGAATCGAACAATTCCCTCAAGAGTTATTGTGTGGGGGGGGGGGGGGGGGGCAGACAGAGAAACAGACATACATTTTCCCCATCTCAAAACCTTGCTTTCAACTTTTTTTCCCAATCTTCATTTAATTACTTCCCTTATTTTTGATTTTTCTTCCTTTCTAATGATATTTTTACGATACATTAAGCCTTCTTTCACAGTTTATTTTTTTACTTTTTCGGGAAAGCAGGTTAAAAATGAATATTTATGCATAGACAAGTAAAAAGCTTTTTGTCTAGGTTTTTCATGAGTACTTTGTCTTTGGTATATGAATATTTATTTCGTATAATATTCAAAACTATTTAAAAAAATAATATTCTGTCATGACTTTAATGTTAAACCCTTTCGAATTTCATCATTTTATTTTAAACTAAGTACTGATGTGTTATGTCGCAGTTTGTGTCAGTTTTGAAAAAGAAATTGAACATTCTCTCTGAATTGTTTATCTCTGTTAAGAAAGAAGGCGATAAAAAAAATTCACTCGATTTTTTATAATATAAAGTCAATTAATTTGCAATTATAAGCAAACACTATCTGTAATTAAAGAAATTATAGATATTCATTTATTTTTGTTTTTCATTCTAGCTGGTTAAAATGTTTTTTTCTAAAAATGGCTGTAAAATATAGTCTGTAAAATATATTTATATTCTTGTAACTGTTTATATGTTTACGGAAAGGGCGATGCTAAATTGAAACGCATGAAGTTTTATGCAGTTCAAAATACTTTTAGCGTGGCAGCGAAAAACACCGTTTCTATCTGCCCTCAAATATTTTTCAGCAAATAGCATCTGGAAGAGTCCGTAAAATTGAGATAAAAAGCCTGGACAAAACAGCGTTCTTCTTTAGAAATATATCGTAAAAGACGGAACTTCAACTGTCGATTTTAGCTCAGTGTACTCAGAAAGCTCAAGAAACTCGTGCTTTTTCTTTCAAGCCGGTTTTAGGATTTCTAAAACCTCGGTCGGAGTTCTAAATTCCGCAACGGAATGCGTGGGATTCTAAACTGAAGTAAAACATTTGAAACACAGTCAGATTTTATATTTGTGTGTGGATATGCAGTATGTGGTAAAAGCAGTTAAAAATATTTAATTTTGAGTAATCGAATTCAATTGAAAATCACTACGTAATTTAGTGACTGATCTTGGTTTCAATTGCGTGGTTTAGCCCTTTGTAAAACCATTTCTAGTCTAAATTGAAATACAATTAACGTTCGTACTATAATCTTTAAACGAGGTTGATGGTTTGAATTCTTATTTATTTACCTTTTCTTTTTAAAGAAAATATTCCTAAACATTACAAAAATGCTGTGTCACTTTTATTCTTTAAAACGTCTTGTGAACACTGTAGTATAATTATCCCAATTTATTGAGGCTATAAATAAACTAACGTTAGACGCTCAGCTTGCTATGGTGTTACTTTTTCAAACAAAATGATGCTATTTCAACAAATTTTTTGGAAAAATTTAGAATAAAAAAGTTGTTATTCATTCGTTCTTTGAAATTTTTATCTTAGTTCATTTCTTTTCACGTAACAGTTTAGAGAGAAAAAAAATCTACTGTGAATGCAATTCATCATAAAATTAAGATGCATTCATTTGATTGAGATGCCACTTTTTCGAAAATTTTTAGGAAATGTTTCTCATTCATATATGACCACAAAACGTATTTTGGTAAAATAAGTAACGAAGATAAGGTTATTAGTGGCAATAGCAGAATTTCGTCAAAACACGATTTTTGTGCTTAGCACGGCAATCTAATGGACGTAGCCAACGCTCTTCTTAAATAAGGACCGCATTGAAAATGATAGAAAAATGTATGATAAAATTATAGTTTTATTACAGGTATCCTAATTATGTATTTTTTCTTTTTATCCCCACTTTGGTAGTCTTCAGGTATCGTCAATGGTGCTTTAGCGTATTCTGCATCCTACCTTTTATTTCACTCTTTCAACAGAATATGCAAATTTTTACTATTTGTTCATCTAGACCTTTAAGTCCTGCACTTAATTATGTAGAACTCTATTTTTACTTTGTTTTTTCTTTTTTTACTGCCTCACGCTCTGAACAAATACTTCCTTTCTAGGGGGGGATCTTGATGAAATTTCGTATTTAAAACTCAACTCCTACACTTCGCATTGAGAATGAAGATTCGATACTCTTCATGCAGAACACGAAAATGTTCCTACCGCCGACCCTTATGCGCTGCTATTTTGAGATTTTGAAACATTGTAGATGTAGAAAACATCCCAGTAGCACTTACAGTGTTTTTCTTTACAATGTTTCCAAAACACCATGAAAATCTATAACTTTTAAGCCTACGATTGCCTTGTCATAGGTTGCTTTAAACTAACGCAATGAAATGTCAATCGAATTACAAATCTATATCTTATCTCTAACTATGTTTATAATTCAGGAATATATTTTCTGAGAAAATTGTTTGCTTTTGGTTGAGGAATGCTAAAAACTAACAACGTTGTAATCGATGTCACGCAACTCGGAAATGGCAGCAGCTTCTTCCTAACTTAGGTGCCTTAAAGCTTTGTTTTCTCACTAGTAACTATTACGATATTATTGTATTAAAACTTCAAATGCAATCGAGGCAATGGATAAAATATACGCATTCTTCCCTTAAAGTTAGAACATGAAGATAAAAGTTTTTATAGGTGGGGTAAAAAGTTGTTAAATAAGAAATCAGAAGTTGCTCAAGATTAATGGGCATAGGTTACTCATAGGTACTGTCACAAGATCACTAGTCCTTTGGCACAATTTGCGTTCATCCAATTTTCCCCCTATTTCTGGTATGCCTCTCAAAGAAGTGACCGAATTTAGAACTTATCATAGTTTGGAGTGGGTTGGTTCAGTGAAGCAAAAAAGCTGTAAAGACACTATGGCAAGGCAAAACGTCTGGGACAATTTTCATTCAACACTGGTCTGTCACTCGAAGAATAGTCTAAATTCTTAAAATATTCATCAAAAACTGACCCTCATTTCTTTTCCAAATATTTAGAACAACATGACATGTTTACTATGGAAAAGTTTTAGGGTTTCTCAAGATCTTTAACTACGAGATATGTTATTGGAATTTTTCTTACACGTGTTAAAATAATCTTTTTTTAAAATTTAAATTTACGGCAAATAATCGAAAAATGCAACTTTTTTGCGTTTTGCTGGTGATCTAGTCAACCTTAGCAAGAAGGAGGATACGAAAAGTTGTTTAAGGAATAAGTTGCACGAAAAATATAAAATTTCCAAACTTACTAACGATGTAACTGCACGTTTTTATTTCATTCAAAGAAATACTCTTGCATTGACTTAAACATTTAAGGAAGCTCAAGAGAAAAAGTAAACTTTGTATTCAATATGGAGACAGTATAATGATAGAATACGAAAGGAAATACATTTGGCAATGTCTTAAATGGCGAGAAAGCAAAACAAAATGGGAAATAATCTTGTTTTTTCCTAAGAAGAAAAATGGACTCAACAACTTCAATTTCTTTAAATAATGCTTAAAGTTAATACTGCACGAGGATTACTTTCAGAAAATAATTGGGATTGAACCAAAATAGAAAGAAATTGACAGAAAATAATGATCTTGGTTGTTGCTTTTTCAAAAGAAGAATTCATCCGATTTCTTATTCTACTAAAGTGAAATTTAACTGCTAAATATGCCGTTTGAAAGAGCCCTAATATATTTATTGTACTTGCATTTATTTACTTGCAATGCCATAAACTTAAAGGATGACTTCAATAAAAAAAAAAGGTTTGTTCATATTGGTAAATTTTCTTCATTCTGTACGCGAGAGACATGCAATTTTCAATGCCCATTTCTAAGAAAAGTCTTCACCAACAGATTATTAATGTGATTTTTTTCCTTCAATATTTGTATAATATGATACATTTATTTGCATTTCTAAGCTGTAACTTAAAAAAAATAAAATAAAAAAGAAAAATGCAAGTTTTCTTCAAAGGACTGCAGTTACAAAATGAGTAGCATGTCACAAATAATAAAAAACAAAGTTCAGGAATTTTAACAACTTTTCAATTGGTAAAATTAAGTTCAAGAAAATAAAAGTGCCATAAGATAACCATTAATTAAATTGATAGAATTACTGAATACTTAATTCAATGAGATCTTTGTCCCGTATTAATTTATGCATGCGTAATATTATCATACGATGTTTTCGTTTACCAAAGTGGACATTACAAATTGAATTTTAAACACATTTAGTTCAGGATATCAACTTTTCCCTTAAAATTGACTTAAGATTCTATGATAAATAAGATGCAAACATTTGAAACACAAAAATAGACGCTCCTGTAAGTGGAAGAAACATCACAATCTCTAAAAAATTGGAATGCTTAAATGGACTATTTCATTGTTAATTTTTTCAGTTGTTTTGTCATACAAATGGCAACGGAGTCAGCTCTTTAATATCGGTTGTTGCTGGAAAAAGTACTACTATTACTTCAGTGTGCTAAAAGCACAAACGAGGCATTATATGGACTATTTCATTGTTAATTCTTTCAGATGTTTTGTTACTCAAATGGCAGTAGGAAAACACATAGATGGGAAAGGAAGCAGCTCTTTTAACATCGGCTGTTACTGATAAAAAAAAGTACTACTACTTTAGCGAGCTAAAAACATAAACGAGGCACTCCGCCGGCATCGGAAAATAATGTCATCGATTACCCCTGGTGCTGTTCTTAGGTTATTAAGATATGTTTCTCCTGCATCACGAGTTTTATGTGGATTATTTCAAGAATATTAAGTTCGGAAACGGAGCTTGCGAGCAGACAATGTTTGATAAATGGTGCATTACCGACGAGCATAAAGTCTCTTTCCATGTAAATGGCTTCACTTTCAGGTTATTTACGAACTTGTGTTGTCACAATAAAACTATTTTGGAATAAAATTTGTATGGCTTATGAGGCGCGTTATTTCGGGAATAGCATGCTACTCATTTGTTGCCATTTGATGCGACAAAAAACCGTTTGTATTTATGAATGATGCAAATGATGCTGTTAGTTGCACCGTTATTTATTTATTTATTTATTTTTTGAAACCTTTTGTTCATATATTGGGAGCAAATGATAAAAATTTAGAGCTACTTTGGTAAGCAGCATGGGCAAATGACAAGTAAACGATGGAAGCGTAAGAAGTTAGAATATGATAGAGAAAAATTATAAATACGTGAAAAAGTTAGAAAACTGTAATAGAATATACATGTATACATCAAGCATTAACTTTATTTCCTATGGCATTAAAGTGTTGTTTGTCAGTTTGTAACGTTGTTACTAATTGTACTTGGTACATGTGCACATTACACTTGAGTAAATGAAGTTAATGAACAGTATAATGAAAAAAATTTTAATTTCTGGAAAAAATCAAATTACACTTATTGCAGCTGTCACCTTGCTCCCATATTTGGCAATTTTATATAAGTTATATAATAATAATATTAGTAATTATTTTTTTCAAAAAAAGTTTGTCAAACTATTTGATAAAGTGCAAAATTACATCTTTGCAAACCAAACTCTTGAATGACTTACGAAGCACCATAAGAGCAGCTGGAATCTTACCAATTCTCTCCTTCCCGATTGCTGCCTGCCTTACGTTTTATGCTCAGACACCGATTGCGCGTGGGCCAAAGCTAGCTTTCGTGAACTTATCTATCTGTACATTCAGTCTGTAGGAATACGTTCGCCAAGCAGCGCCAGCAGTAAACAAACTGCGCTAAGAGACCTGTAAGCAGCGTTTCCTGACGACTTAGGAAAACGCAAAAGTGTGCAATTGCAAAAAGTGTTCTTTTTGCAATTTTCTGTGATTTAACACCGGTACAATCGTGCGGAAACGAATTGGGTCATGATCAGAACAGATACTTTTAAAGATGCAGTGGACTTTGAAATCAGCGAAAATCCTTCAAAATATTGACTTTTTGGTTTTTATTCAAATATATAATAAAATATTTCCCTGAAGAGTGTAATTAGAAGCCCTTTCTATACTTGTCTGAATATTTTGAATAAAATCAGTTAGTTGTTTTTTGTTACAAATTGCTCTTTGAAAACTTAAAATGCGTTTTTCTCAAAATGATTTTATTCTTACAAAGCGAAACTTTCAAATGCTTCCAATAATTTATAAGTGAAGATGTAACATTTTTAAAAAAATCTATCTCCCAATGCCTTATTTATAAAATGTTCGGAACAAATTTTAGAAAATTATAGACTGAGTCATGTTGTAACTGACAGAAACTTGAAATTAACTTATTTAGGCAAGTTTTTTGCAGAAAATATCATGAATTTTTGTCCTTATCTTGAAGTCGGTGATAAAAAATGAAAAATTGTTCCCAACAGCATGTTAATTATCATATTTAGGTATGGAAAAAAATATCTTAATAATATTGACTCAATACTTTGACGCATGAAGCGTGATACATTTTATTAATTTTTTTTTCTAATCTTTCCTAAAAGACATTGAATTTAAATAAAAGGTCGAAAATTACTTTTTGTCTTTTATTGACATTTTATCTATAGGGCCATTCCATTGTGACGGGTGTGACTCCCAGACATGAGTTTTAAAGCTTAATTTATATCTTTGGCAATGAATTATTTATAAACAGCAAATTTTTTTTTTAAAACTGTGTTTACCTTTACATTTGCTCTAATGATTGTGCAAAAATAAAACTGCGTGAGTTTTTAGTTTTTTAAAAATAAATTTTAAAATCTTGTGACGGGTGTGACTTTTTCGGACATGACTTTTCACTTGCTTTCATATTTGCTAAAATTCCTGTGAATTTTTAAGTGTTTCATCATTGCACCATTTTTTTCCTATTGAAGGAGATTCAGATGAAAATTAATACATAATTTTTACATTATGTTTTAAATTTTTTAACATTGGGGAATTTTTTTTTGCAATGTGACGGGTGTGACACTGTGCCAATTTTACATTTTTGAGAAGCAATTTTTTAAAAATCAGTAATTAGTGCACATAGTAAGCTTGACATTAGACAATGTACACTTACCTTTTATTAGAAATAAGAGATATATACATATATACATCTGATTTAGAGTTTACAGTGACCTCTACTCGTCACAAGGGATGGTGGAGCAACATTCTCAATGATGACGGGTATTTTTTCAGTGGAAATATCGTCATTTTCTGGCCAAATCCAATAGGGTCCATTAGCCTGCATATATTTTAAATTTACTTATTCAAAAACTTTGATCTCTTCACCACTTAAAGCTGCTAAAATCATGTGGTATAGTTATGAGATAAAGTTATAGTTAAAAATTTGAAACTAGATTTTATAGGTACTAGGGTACAGTTAAGAATATGTAAAAAAATCTTTTTTTTTTTCCTTTGAAAATGTATTATGAGCCAAAAAAAAATAATGGCTACAAAATAGCTGCAAAACATCAAAGTTATTCAATTATATCAAATTATATTCATTATAATAATTATTATTATTTTAACATACTGCCCTAATTCTTTAGAAACAAGTACTTTAACTTTCTGTTCCATTAATGAAATATTTTAAAACTACCTTAACTGGTGCCACAGTCACACCCGTCACAATCACTTTGTCACGCCCGTCACAAGTTTTTGTCACACCCGTTACATCAAAATTTTCACAGAAAATAAAAACTCAATGACATTTGAATATTTTATGCTTATTCATACTTGCAATAATTAGACTTTCAGAAACTTTCAGGTTTTTCCATGGATTAAAAACATTTGCTAAGGTATGTAAAGCATATTTTCTGTGACGGGTGTGACAGAGAGACTTTATAAATAAATTTGCATTTAAAATAAGACTTAATGCATATTTATGGAAGATTAAATGCTCCAAAAGGCAAACAAAGGTCATAAATTGTAATATATCCACATACAATGAAATTGCTGTTGTATTAAATATTATTTCAGAGTGAATGAAAATACCCAATTTTTCCTCATCGAACGTGTGCTACAATGCACAAACTTTAAGCCCCCCAAAATAATAAACGGATTATTTATGTGAAATATTTCTTTACATTTTCATAAACCTCATATTATTATCTTTAATTTGACATATTATTTGAAGCAATACAACAATTTGAAAACTTCAGCCCTCATGTCCGCTTTCTCATGGAATTGTCCTATATAAGAACATTTTGTTTCATGAGCGTAACTATGTTTTAGAAAAAATGCTGCGAAACGTCCACAGTAGCTTTAAGACATAAACATTGTAGCCTTAAGACACATCACATACTTTGTTTCGTTCGGAAAATAACCCTGTCACGTGCCAAATGCCTTTCAGTTTCAACCAATCAGCTGTAGAGGAATTGAAGCGCCGAGGCGCTAGCCGGTCACTCCAGTAGCGCTTTTTACATCGATAAGATATTCAGGTTTTGCTGATGTGATTTATGTGTTGACTCCGAGATGGTGTGAGGTTATCTTTTTAATAAATCACATAGAAGAAAATAGGGGTAAAATAATTTTATAATCAAAAGATTGGCTTCACGACAAACCCTTTTTGCGGTGTCTAGTTCTTAAGGTCTATGGGTCGGACATTAGCAATGAAAAAAATTGGTTTTATTTCTCTGTGATATTAAAAATATTTCCATGATAAGTGTTTAAAATGAAGAAAACTGAAAGGACAAATTTATTAACTCTTTCAGACGTGATGCTCGGTATACCGGGCATTATAACGGGCGCAGCATCTATAATATTCAAGCCATGGTCATCAAATTTATTTTCATTTAAGCTTTAGAGCTTTATGTATGGTATGTGTTGTATGGTATGTAAGAAGTTAATATAGTAATTTAAAGAAGAGGAGAATAGTATTCCTTTCCTTTCATTATTCAATCACATCGGTCCCACAAAACATTAGTATTAGAAAAACTTATTCTTTAAAAATACGTGTGACTTATAACCTTAATATACCTTTATACTTGGACACTATAATTAGGACCCTATAAAAGTAACTTATTATAGTTGATAGTGTCCTGTATAGTGTGCATTTTGAATAAATATAGTATATAGATTTAATACAAGCAAAAAGTTTTACAAGCAAACTTTTTTTTTTTGTCACAAAATGAATATTTTGCATCGTATCTTCCAAACGAGACAAGTTATAACTTTTTTATTTATAGTCGAAAAAGTTTGAAATTTTGTGTGAATGATATTGGATAGGTTACAAAGCTTTTCCTTGAAGGAGAAAAACTTTATGCACTTTTTTCAAAATTCCGTCTAAAAGGGTTAATAGGTTATGCTCCTAAAATCGTGCTAACAGAAACGTTGCCAAGAACGTTTTCTGTAATAGGTTTGCTGAAAGTGAAACGTTTGTGAGTATTTCCTTACACATACTGTCTTATTAAAAAATTTCGCGTGTCAAAATTAACTTTGGGCTCACACGCATCCATGTCTTTTAGGAACTGATTTTCATACATGCGTGCTCAATTTTAGAGCACAAAATTCTTTAGCGTGCTTTAATGATCTTTTGAGAATTTGCCTTTCGAGTGCGTATTAATAATCTTTCTAAAATTAAACTTTTCTTTGTCTTTTAATGATCCCTTAAAAATTAAAGGAACACGAATACTCTAATGATCTCGTAAATATTAAGTACTTATTTTAATAACCTTGGGGTACTTTTATTTCAACATGATTTAATGACGTGCGAATTGATGTTCATAAACTAACTTCGTAAAGGCGTTTTATGTCCGAAGAAATTCACATTGTCGTGACTTTACTAATTGTCTTGGGGGTGTTCTCTCAGGTTTAAGATATAGCAAAAAAAATAATTGCCAGTCCAAACAGGATGAAATATTAAAACTATTAGTAATATTGAAGTGATGTTTTATCAATAATTTATCAAAATTAAATTAGGTGTTTTTTTTTATTTTCTGAAAACGGAAATAATTTGCGACAGCCTTTCGTAAAGTGTTTGACAGGATATTCCCATTGCAAAGAACACGAAAACGTTGCGAAAAAATGACGAAAGTGAATCCAAATCTCAAGTGACTTTAAGTGATGCTTCGTCTTGAACTTATTATTGCTTAGAACTGTATTTCATGTTGGAAATTCGACTGCTTGGTAATAATGTGTGTCGACTTTTCAAATACGCGTTACCTGTTCTATTTTAAGTATTGTCATAAAAATGCCATATGTTGCATATTTTCAATACTGAGGATACACACAAATTATTATATATATAAATATATATATATATCAGTTTGAGAGTGTATGTGCGTGCAACATTTTATTCAAATAAATAATTAAATAAATAAACTTTCAATGAGAAAAGTATTTTCTTGAAATAAATATTTAAATATTTTATATTCGCAACGAAAGTTTTAAATATATCAAAGAAATTTAAAACACTTTTTTTTCTCTTAACGCTCACATTCTACAAAGGCAGGTGTTACAGTTAGTGTAGTCTAAACCTAACTTAATTTCAACTCTTCCTGATAGCTTTTTTTTTTCATAAACACTGATAATACAATAATTAAAACAAATTTTGAGAAGTGGCATGCTTCAGAGGAAGCAATGGAAATTGAGAGGATTGGCCAACTCACTTTTTTAAGTAAAAATTAATAAATAACTAAAGATAAAATTCATTACTAAAAATACTGACTTGTATTGTACTCCTTTCGCGAATTGTATTGTATTATTTTACCAGGGATGTAAGGGCACAAAATACACTATATACACTACCGTGCATTATTCTAAATGAATGTTTTCTGATGCGGTTTCTCGTTAAGAATTCAAATATGAAATGGTAACAAGATAATTTTGAAGCATTACTAGATATTTTATGTACGATATTTGTCTCTTAGCATCGCAAGTTCATTTCACATGTCTTTAAGTTAGAAAGGTTGTCGGAATAAGCGTTTTCTCTTTGTCTGAAAATTATGACCCAAAAATATTAGTGCGTCGTGGAAGACAGCAAAGACAAAACGGCTCGAGCAGCTGCTGATGAATGCGGCTCTTGTGCCTATTGTTTGACTGCAGTAGAATAGCGCCTATTGAAAAGGTGAGATAACGACCATTAGGGTCTTTTATAGTAAAGCAGATGCCAGCGACGGAGATTAATAGACATCGTGGTCGCAATGGCTAGGATTGAATGGAGCAAGCGGCACATTTGGCGTATATGCTTTGTACATCCTCTTTCGTCAGCAATAGTTGTGTATGAATTGTTGCGTAGTAAAACTAAGCTATTGTATAAATTATGAGCAAAACCATTAAATTCTTTATGAAATAAATATATACAAAATACGATTGTTGTGTCGCAAGAGAATGACGTAAATCGTCAAATCATTTTTTAAACAGGAATATATAGTCCTCATGCAGGTCTACAAACAAATTTGATGAACAGAACTTTGGCTGAGAATTGAACTTTATATATAGGTATGTCATGATCTAAACCAGGGGTCTCCAAACTTTCCAGCCTTAGGGCCATATTGATTACTCCAGTAAATTCCAAGGGCCAAAACCATATTATCATTAATTGTTGCCGGTGGTAAAAAGTTGAATCAGTCCACTAGTGGTGTAAAATATGATTACTTTTTTGCCAGATGCCATTAGCTAGCTCTCCGCGGGCAGGACAAAATCTGTCCGCGGGCCGGATGTGGCCCGCGGGCCGTAGTTTGGAGACCCCTGATCTAAACTAATTATACAATTTGAAAGTTATGTTAGTGGGTCTACACTAGGAGTTAATGGTCCATGAAATAATTTTTACTATTTTCCGTAACGCTTCGGAAGTTTAAGTATACAATATCAAAAATTAGAGATATGGATTTTTTAAATAAAAGGAAGGAGGAAAACTTAGTCGCGCTGTTATGTGAAAGAGTGTGAAAGTCATTTCTCGGGCAATCCTGAATTGCAACCATACATGGGAGGGGGGTGGGGTGGGCGTGGCAGCCTAGTCTATAGGGAGGTTAGCCAAATGTCCCCCATGTACACTTGGGGATTCATGCATGTAAAATCCGTAGAGCCTGAAGTCCCGAGGCAGTTCCGAGGGTACCGCAGGGCGGAGAATTTCCCTTCTCTTCACTCTCAGGTATAAAAAAGAAGGTTTAGTATTTGAGGGAGTGTCATCTGGCGTCACAAAAGACTTTATGAGCCAAGTCGTACTTCCACCGTTCTGGTGCTCATCTATAAAACGGAAGGCGCTCCTTACTGCCTTAAGACCTGGTCACTTTGCGTACTCAGAAACATCACATCAGGGTTTTTTTCGTGTACTATTATATATATGTCGCCTGAGCTCGGTACCAGAAACAGTGGCCTTCGAATTAACTTTTCAACGCTGGAAAATGAGGGGTACCGCTGCACTTTCCTTTTTAATTTAAAATTATTTGTCAATTATTTACTGATTTATATATATATATGTATATATAATATATATATATATATAAAATAGAGAGATAGAACAGTTTGCTTTATGGAAAAAGAGTGATTATAATTTTTCTATTTGCAAAGATATTTTTACCTATGTTAAAAAATTCCACTAAATCATTAATTTCGTTCATCTGACGATGAAAGTGTATTATTAAAATAAAAAGAAATAATATAAAACTCATCTTTTTTTTTTTTTTTTGTCAAATTTCAAGTCTGAGAAGAACAATGGGGAAAAAAAACTATCAATAGCCAACAATATTTGAAACAGTAGATTAAAATTATAGATAGGAAAATAAATTGCCACCGATCACATTTGATGAAACACGATTCGTAACTAAATGTTGAAGCCAAACTTTAGTCTTCGTGCAGCGTAAAATTGGGGTTGGAAGAGTGCCGAAAAGTATTGCTTTCCAAAAAGAACGTTTCTTTGATAAATTGCTTCAAATAGTTTTGATGCGGAAATGCACGTCCCGGATAATCATTTTTCTCTAGAATTGTGCTTTTGTCAGTTCGTTTTGAATGCTTTTTTCCACTTTCCTTTTTCTAGGAACGATTACTAATCAGAAAAATTAAAGCTCGACTACTGTGCGTAATAATGATGCAAGTTATTTATATGAAAAGCATAGAAACAAACGTCGAATCTTTGCCGATTAAAAAGTCTGATGTTTTCATTGTTTGTTTAATTACGGAACCATATTTAAGTCGCTCGAAATATCTTTCTTTTCTGTTATTTTTCTCTTCTTTTCTCTCAATCACCACATCCGGTTAAACCCTCGTCAGGGTAGGTACGGTGGTGATTGATGAGGTATAAATAAATAAATAAATAAATAAAATAAAATAAAAATTGTTTGTTTAAAGAGAAATAGATTTACTAACATAAAGAAAAATGTAAAGATTAAGAATGTATCAATTAAAAAAATGTATTTAACCGGGTTAAAATCAGTTAGACCAAAGGGTGTATTCATACAATCGGCGAAGAAGACATTTAGCTTCTGTTGTAAGGAATTGTTTCTATGGTTATCAAACTAACGGCGAGGAATAAGCGACTTCTTAGTGCAATCAACAAATCCCACACAGTTCAGCTTGAGAAAAATCTCTTCTAATGATGCAGTAACAAACAACTATCAGATAATACGAAGGCGTGGTTATTAAAAAAAGAAGAACCAATGATACGCGTTGAAAGTTTCGTAGCCGTCGCTCGTCGCTTCTTGCACTTGGTGCAAATGCATCTTAAAAGACTGGTGTTTAAGGCGAACCTTTAACTTTTGCATAAAGAATATTAACGTCTGTTTAGGCGTTTTTTTCTGTGTCAGACTGAACCATAATTAATTGGACTGATTTTTTCGTTCATTGCACAAACGTTTAAATTTAAAGTAAAACTATTTAAAATGTAATTTTAAGAAGTCAAAGCCAAAAGCGTGAATCACACTGAAAACTACTTCTTTATGTAAGAAGAAATATATTTAAAAATGATAAGAATAAATTTAACGCGATGCATGTACAGAGCAAAACTTAAATAATATTTAAAAATAAGGTAGTGGATATATGGGCGGTGGAACACGTAAAGGTGCTAATATTTAAAACACAAATTCCACAGCTTTACTTTCTTGAAGCATTCTCTCCAAGGTTTACTAAAAGGCAGACACTTTACGAATAAATTTAATGTTTTCTCTACAAAAGACTTCTCGCGCCAAATTTCTTGTTAAGGTAGTTCGTAAATGACTCGAGCATGTTTCGAATGACTAAGTCCAGTCCAATCAAGTGAAGAGTTTTGTTCAGAATGGCATCGTTCCGAATAATCGCAGCTGTTGCTGTCGAGAACTGACGTTAGGGGGAGGTGGGAGGGGCGTTGCCGAAATTAGTTGATTATTTCTCATGCTGACAGCTGTCGGAAAATGGCCGCTGCAGGCTCATTAAAGAGCTCATATACCATCAGCACAATGAAGTCGAAAAAAAAAAAAAAAACAAAAAAACTTTAGCAATCACTTAGATGCATTTCGTAAGTGTCACCAATCATGGTGATATTAGCAAGCCATTCTTTGTAAGTAGCAACTATTAGCTTCATATTATTGATTTTTTGTATCCAACCTAGGCCATTCTTTGATAGTGATAATTTAATATTTCTTAGACCAGAAAAACTATGAAGCTGCATATGATAAGACAATGAAATATTCCAATGAGAAAAAGCACACGCTTCAATTAAGGTAATCTCTAGCAATGTCTGTAAAGCTGATGGCAAAAATTTAAATTACATTGCGAAAGTATCAACGCATTTTAATATAAATAAACTATTTTTTTGTAATTTTCTTCAAAGCTGTTTCAGTTTTGTATTCATTTTAGAGCGAGCTCTCATTTTTCATAATATAATAGGTGTTATTTTTTCGCAACAATTTCATTCAACATTGTATTTTACTGAATATATTGACATTATATGATTTATTTTCCCGAGGCTTATATATTTGCATTAGTAAAAAGGTTACTTGTAGCCCACAAACACGGTACTGTCACGTATTTTGCCAATTTGTGAGTTCCCGCATTGGTAAACATTCTAGTTAGAGTTTTTGCAACTACATTTCAGAGCTCCCAATGCTTAAATGCATAGGGATTATTATTTTGGATAGAAAGATGCCTAAAAGTGTCATCTGTAAATGAAGCAATCCTAGAATCAATATTTATTTTTTGAATCCATTTTAAAAGCACGTGTCGTAATAGGAAACGAGCTTCTGCGCACTGGGTCAAGAGGCATACGAATAAGACAGTGGGCATCCCCAATATCTTTTTTTCGACTACGGGTAAGTTATTTCATCGTGCGAAATGCCTTGTAACATCGAAAGTCGCGTACTGTGTTTTAGCGGAGCAGCAGCGATTATTTTTCTTTGACTTGACCCGGAACAAAGGAGAAGCGAAAACCAATAAGTAAAAGTTCAGGGAGAGGGCCACCGCTTGACTCTATCGGGGTGGGGCAGCTACGATTATCTCTTTGTTTGACTGGTTCGGGGTGGAGCCGCCACGGTAATCCTTTTCTTTGGGCCTGGAACAAGGGAGAAGCGAAAATCAGTGAGATAATCGTGACGGACCCAGACCGAACCATCTCTGAGAGATTTTCTCTTCTCCTTAGTTCCAGGCCCAGTCAACGAGAGAGATAATCTTGGCGTACCCGGTTTCACGCACGGGGATAAAGAAAAAAGAAACGAAAAAGAATAAATAACATTAACACTTGGCATGCGGGCAACGCATTTTTACATTTTTTGCAGACTGTCACTAGAGCGCGGGTCCTGTAAAATACGTATTTTGTAGATGTGTGGTGGATACCCGCTAACCACCCCAAATCTACGAAATACGTACAATTACATGTATCTGTGACATTATATGCTTGTTGTTTGCGTTGCTTGTGTTCCCCTTCACACAGGAAAATGCTTCGAACGGTACCATACTGTAAAAAACTATTAACACGTTATCGGTTGTACTTGTAGTTGTAAAATAAAGTGTAAAATAAGAAAAGGTTCGTCCATAAAAAAGAAGTAGTTTTCGATTTACTGCGATCCTTCTGAATAACCAAACTTCCGCGCGATTCACGAAAAAACGCCCGCTGCACGCGTAATTCGGCGGCGAAGTATGCCCGCATGCCAAGTGTTAATATTTAAAGTTCAGAGTACTCCACAATTGAATTTCTGAGTTTTATAACGGTGTTAAGAATCCCCAGAGTTCAATGCAGGGTCATATAATTCATTAAAAAGTTCCGTTTTCACAATTAACCTATAATAGGAGAAATTTCAAGATCTGGAAACTAATACGTATAGTACATAAATTTTATTTAAGTTTAAATAGAGACGGGCGGCGTAACATAGAATATATTACGGCGTACAAATGTGTTGTTAGTGAAACGTGCTTTTTCCTCAGACCCTCTTTATCGCATCGTCTAGCGATCATCAAACCAGAGAGAGAGATACGAGTGGCCCATTACCGAACTTTTCTCGTCCATCAAGGACGGAATGATCTTTATTGCGCGGAATTCGTTTGCTTCCGAACTTTTTCAGAAATATGTTTCCTTCCTGTAATGAGGAGACGGAGGGACAAAGCGTCGTTAGGATGCCTTGGAAGATATTGCGAAACCTGATGTGTGTAACGGTCCGAAAGAGGAATCTCAGAGATGAGAGCAATTTTTTGATATATCAAAGCGAAAATTATATTAATTATATTTAATGGCTATTGGAATTTAAATCATTTACTATTAAACACAGATTTGGAAAATTTATGTTGTATGACCTGAGCAAAATGTATCACCCTAATATGAATGATTTTTTTAAATTCAGGTCAGAAAACTACACTTTGAGATTTAATCTAATTTGCTACAAGAAATTGAAAACAATTTCTATATTTTTCTGTCAATCTTGTTCTATTTTTTTTATTTTTTGCATTAAATAATAGCTAAGAAAATTGCAAAATAAGAAGTTATGCATGTACAACAAAGAGTAAAAAGGAAAAATGAATAAATAAATAAATAAACTATAGGAGTTAGAAAATATAATAAAACCGTTACATAGAAACAACTAGAAATCATGATTATACAATTGTATTGCAGGATCAGCTATTTCTGAGTGCTTAAAGAAGTACTAATGCATCTCTACGTCGTTTTTTATCGTGAACTTAACTTGTAGTATTTCAATTTCTATTCATGTATGTCATGTAGTCAACCTTCTTTCATACTTTTTAAACATTTAGCTTAAAGTAGCCTAAAAGCGTGAAAGAAGGCTTAATGTGCCGTTCAAAATAAGAAAAAGTCATAAATAACTTAAGTTATTAAATAAATATTTAAAAATAAAAAATTTGAAAGTAGGGTTTTAAGGTGGGGAAAATGTGTGTCTGTCGGTTTGTCTGTCCCCCCCCCCCCCAATAATGTTTGAGGGCTTTTTCCAATTCTACAGATCTTGCGGAGGACATCTAATTTCTATATATATATTTTTTTTTATTTGAATAAATTTTTCGTTCAATTTGAACAGTTCAAAAGATCTGAACATCAGCGTTATTGGGGAAATGCTAAAGCAATTTATATAGACCATGTACATAAGACATAAGTTCCCTTAAATAAGCTTATTCGAAGGGAAATATTTTTTGATTTGAACATTTTTTGTTCAATTTTGAACAGTTAAAAAAAAAAAAAAAACACAGCGCCTACGGGGAAATTTCAATTCCATATAATTCCTGATCCAACAGACGAATTTGCTAGGAGCACTACTTATCGGAAAGATCTTATGACGTAGAACAAGTATAGACACGAAATTCATCGTTCATCCAGAACTAAAGGTGCTCATTTTTTCGTGAATTTTTTTTCATTTGGAATTTAAGAATACTGATTGAATGAATGAATGAATGCATGAATGAATGAATGCGTGAATGAATAAAAAGAGGAATGAAGAATGGGTATTAACCGTGGATAAATGTATATTAAAAGCAAGTAAGAACTAAAGTCAAAAGAGAGAGAGAGTTATTATGGTTCTGATGTTGGTGTATACGGGAAAGTAGGCTCGTACAGTTCTATACCAATCATGGCGAACCTGTGATAGGTGGGTTAGACACTGACCCACGCCACGTTTTTAACTGACCCACGATTGCTAGGCACCAATTTGTTTGTTTACGCGGGTATATTTAGTTTTTCTAATTTGGGTGGATAATTTATATTCTATTTGTATTTTTCCAAGCGCTGAATTGACACAAAAGAAATTTAAATGCTGTCTATAACCTTCAGTTTGATCATTACAATTCTAAAGTTACGCAAATGATGACAAATGCGTCCTAGTATTTGAAATAAAGAAAAACGGTTTACAAAATACCAAATAAAGTGTATAATTTTAGTCACATTTTTTATGAAAATAATCGACAAGTCAAAGGAAATAACCATCTTTAAAGCACTTTCTTCAAATGTAATTTTCGTTACTTCTTTTTCATTCAAACAATTATTGCCATTTGCACCAAACACTTGAGAATTTTTAACCCCACTAAAAGTTTTTAAATTTTCAAACCACGGTCATTTTTACCACTTAAGCCAATTAAATTTTAAAGATATTTAGTTTTAAAAATACTCAGTTAAAAATTTTAAAACTTAACTTTATTTTAGTGACCCACAAGCTAGTACTAAAAAAAATATGACGGAATTTGACTCATGCCTCAAAAAGGTTCGCCATATTGTTCTGGACGAAATTTCTTGTTCTTATATTTTTAAATTTGACGGGAAAGTAGGCTAATAAATTGAATGCTTTTCTTTCTTTAATGAAATCACAGCGTGTCAGAATTGAATATTTGTTTAGTTTCAATTCATACTATTTTATTAAATGAAAATAATAAACTTTTGCGTTAGTTCCGCTTGTTTTAAAGATGTTCTTAAAACCCTTAGCCTTCTTAAAATGTTAACTTTGGAAAATATTTTTCTTGATAACATTCATACTGCATTCCTTGCTCGGAATAAATCTAAAGGAAATGATAACTAAAATTAGTTCTTTAAACCTTTGGCTATGCAGTAATGATTTAACCATTTTAATGAAAAGTTTTGAGTTGGAAGAGTGCAGCTTTGAGCCAGACATTCATTCTTCAAAAATGCTGATGCTGTAAAGGCATTTAAAAATCTCTTTCACAGTTAATTTAAGCTCCAAACATGTTCCTGAAGCATTAAAATTTTAACTGATTTCGCATACTTTTCACTTCATTTCATAAAAATATTCAAATCACGTTACCTGAATTAATTCGAAAGCATCGCAATTGGTTTCGAGAATGATGCGTCTTAAAAGTAAAGAATAATTTTTAATTACGGAAGAAAATGTTAATTACATAAAAGAATAAAACAAATATCTCACTTCGAAGGCCATTTAAATAAATACATGCGAAAAGTTTAAATCATTAAGGGAAAGCTTAAGTTAATGATGTCATGAATCCAATTAATTTTCATGATAAATAGTTGTAAAATGAAACAAATTTCATCTCTGATACAGTTTGTTTTCTGCGTTAATGAGAAATCAAGTCATATTACGTAGAAGTTTTTGAATTTTTACTTTCGTTATTTTTTCTTGATGATTATTTATCTTAATTAGCCTGATTATGTAGAAATACGAAGAGAATTTACAAAATCAAGAAATTTAGTGAAGGTTTTCTAATTAATATTTTGTTTTCTTGTTTTCCTTACAATTCATTTCCATGAAAATGCTTTTTTTGCTTCCACAGAAATTATAGGGGAAGGGAGGGTTTAGATTTGGGTTGCAGTGAAAACAAACAAACAAACGATACAGTATAAATCTTTTATTTTTATCACTATTGAAAGAAAAAAAGCCCCTATATATATATATATATATATATATATATATATAGTTCTATTGTTATAATATAAATGACATAATACATTAGATGGCTGTTCTAAACTATCCCGAAAGCATTTCTCCCTTCATTGCTACTTTTAATGTATCAGTATCTGCGTTTTTTACTTTTTCGATAACGGCATCTCTTTCGATAGGCATAGCTACGTTCTATGTTGTCCTACAATTAAAATTTCTATCTCGCCTATAAGAGTGAGTAAGAAACATACTGGTGTGTGTCAAGCGATTAATATTTTGAATAAACGGCTTTTTGCACTACGGATTGAGCGTTATGGTATTTAATAGAGAAAAAAGTATTGTTGCAGTATGTTGGAAAATTTTTGAAGTATTCTATATTTTTTTGTAAATAAAGGTAGATAACATCCAATATTATGGAAAATTGAATTAATTACCTTTTTAAAGATTTTGACCTACACCAGCATGTTTCTGGACACCTGCTTGTCGCTTCTAATAATAGCAGGTACTTACGAATATGTAACCTTTTCTTGTTTCAAATCCCAAATCACACAATCGTTTCCAAGCGGATATTTACTGAAGATCAAAGAACTAATATGTTTTACTTTTGTAAACATATTTACCGAAAATATCTAATATTTTTATAACGATTCGAAAACAAATAAACATAAAAAAGTATCGTTTTTCTACGACAAGTGTGAGCCGGACTGAACTTTGTCCACATATTCAAGATGGCAGTATATCTTTGTGTGTGTAGCGACGCAAGTAACAAGTCACGTGTTTTGATATTATTGGTCCTTTATATGGTCCTTTCGGGCTCTTCTAAGAGAATGAATTCTATTTAAATTATCATAAGGGGGGTTTTGGATAATATAATTTTATGGTATAATGTCATTTACTGTTAGCTTAGTACTTCAAAAAAAAAAAAAAAAAAACTAACGAACTGCATTGTGATTTAATATATGAACCAAATTAAAGGTAAAAGTGTAATTAAAAAAAACAGCTGCGTCATTTAAAATGGCAATTAGGACTTTTTCTTCGAAATTTATCAAAATTTGTCCAAACTAACTTCTTTTCCCCTAAGTAAAGGGGTGAAAGAATTCCGCGTAACCTCAAAACGCTTTTGTGTCATTCATTTCGCAATTTTCGCGCTTTACCCCGAGGTTCTCTCATGTCCCTATCCTAAGTGGTTCAAAACTACTTTTTGAAAAGTACAACCACACAATTTATCTCACAATTTTTAGGAGTGTGAAATAATTCGAATGATAAATCCGCGGTACGTTCACGCAATCGGGCCCGTTAGAGTAGGAAAAAAAATCGGTTTTAGGTGCGAATGAAATAAAGATTGATCGCAGTTGTAAGCGAAAATAATACCGATCATTTCTCATCCTGGGAGTGCTACGAATTTCAGATGCATAAAGGTTTCCGTGTTTCGAATCACCAATGGGATAGGGAATTGCTGTTCTCAAAAATCAATGGGGAAGTATGCCATTTTCAGGTGCAGAAAGTAACTGATAATGGAAAACAATTACATGAGAGAGCTTTGGGGACTTGTTACTAGAGAACTTTGCATTCCGATGTCTCTAAATTGTTTTATGTTATTAATTTACTTTCTTTAAACATTTGAAAAAATTAAAATAGCTCCACAGGCAAAATCAACCCTTAATCGGATCAAAAAGTTAAGAATAAATATTTATAATAAGTTTGAGTTGGTATTTTTGAAATTGAAAATGTATTTTTATAATTAAAAAAAAGGGTTTTTTGTTCAAAAATTGTATTAAACCCTCCTTGTATCGTAATATTCTTTCTATTGTCTTGTTCTATCTGTCATGCAGGAGGAGAGTTTGAGGCCCATCCATTCAGAAAAGCAAATGAACTTGAAAATGTATGTGACCTGAAATGGTAATGAATAGGGCCCAATAAGTATTGCACGAATATTTTTCAAGCTAAGCACTTACTTAGTACTTACTGTAATTTTACTGTTTATGAAATTTTATTGTATCAGAAGTATTGTGCAGTACTTGACTTTTGCCTAGTACAATTCAATTACTACCGTGAAATTATTCTTTAAACAATCTTGATAGCCTGAAATTTCAGAAAAAAAGTTTGCAAATACTTTTTTTTTTGACCTGAAAGGAAACTGTCTTAGTCTTTTTTCTTTTCTTTTCTTTTTTTTGGATTACAAGCACTGAGCAAGTAAGGTGAAGAAAGTTGTCGACGAATCTTTGTAAAAGGCAAGCAATATCTGTAAAACACTTTTCACTGCAAGGTGACAAATGCTGCAAAGAAATATATCTTGAGTGAAATTTCGCCGTCGCAAAACTTTTTATATTTTAACTCAAACCGAATATTTTGTCTATTTTAAAATGCGATACGCCTGTATATTTAATCTCTACACGTGCAAGTCAAATGGATGCATGTGTTCGGTGAATCATGTACGGCCGTTCATTCATCTTTCGTGAAAGCTCATTAAAAAAAATACTTTGGAACATTGTGCAGAGGACCTCGAATTTACCGTAAATTAAACTTAACTTCAACAATTTGATATTACGCAGAATTTGCAGTAGGGAATTGCTCAATCTGCAACTTTGCTAAATTTACTGATATACTCAAAAAAAAAAAAAAAAAAAAATCGTAAAGCGTTTAAATTTTTAAATCATACAAATTCCCATAGAAAATCATTTTAAGCCTCTGAACATTTAGAAGGCAAGTAGTTAAATTAAAAAGGCGTGTTAATTGAGAACCAAAAACGTGAACTGAAAATTTAAGATGATTTTTCTTTGCAAGGGGCTATCGCAAGGGGTGTAAGGATGCTTTCACGCCAAAGGCGAAGCTCATTTCTTGACGATAATTAATTCTTAAAATAATTAGTATACTTCCTCAACGATACGTTTTCATATGTTATGTCCATGACATAAGTATAACAGATCGACTTATTCATTAACTAATAGGGGGCTTTCTAATGAAAAGCGGTAAAGAGATTTTTTCTGCATCGTAATAGACTCTTGCTATGGTTACCAAACTAACACCGACGACATATCTCTTCGATGGGGCAATCAACAATTTACGATCATCTGAGGCAGCTTTTCTCAACCTTTCAGTATTCGCGGCCCAATTTTCTATCATAATTTTCATCCCCCTCCCCCCCACTTACCATAAAATGTATACAACAATAATGTATTTATATTGAGTACTTTGTATTCTGTTTTTGATTTATTTTTAACTAACTTCCAAAAGAAGAGTAAAAACGAGTAGTTTAGTAATAAAATCAGTTTAGTAATAAATCACTTTTTGAATTTTGGGCAGGAGTAGAGATGATTTTCTGCACTAAAATCAAAGGTATTTCGCATTTTATTACCATTTTCAACATCCTACTTTTGTGAACTGGACTTTCTGCTGTGGCTTCTTTGAAGACAAACTATAGATCTCGGCTAAATATAGAAACAACAGAACAATAACTGAGAGTAGCTATTTCTAATATTAAGCCTTCCTACAAAAAACTTTGCTTTGCGAGACAGGCCCAAGGATATCCCTAATAATTATTAAATTTGTTTTTCGTGTAGTATGTTTTGATTGAGAAAGTTATAATTTAGTAATTTGTTTTACTTTAATAAGTTATTAAATATGTCGAAATGTATTTTTTTTTAATGTGTATATGTGCTTTCCTTTCAATCAGTTAATTAATTTTTTAAAGTAATATTTTCTCTTGGATATTCTTGTTCCCCCTTCTCGTGTGCTCGCGCCCCCCAGGGGTCCCCCACATGTTGAGAACCGCTGATCTGAGGGGAAGCCACTTTTAATGACGCAATCAATATCGCCAATCAGTCAATACGAGTGCGTAGTTAGTAAGTTATGTACAACCAATAAAACGCCCTGAAAGATTTCGTCGCTGCTGCTTGTTGTTGGTCTGAAAGCCCCTTAAGACGATCGTGATTTGTTGATTATGCTATCGAAGTGATACGTCATCAATGTCAGTTTGATAACCATAGCCATAGTCTATTACGACAGAAACAAAATGTCTTCTGGTGTGAAAGCACGCTAATAACTCTTATCGTTACTGTCTTCAAGGTACGACTTTTATTTATTGTGGCACAATGTTTATTTTGTTTCAATAGCATTTTTGCATGAATAGAGATGGCGCACAATTGTAAAACACGATAAAAATAATAATAACGTTAATTTTTTGCCGACTTTCTGGTGAATGTTGTGGACTATATTCCTTCTGTATGCATTTCCACCATTATTTCCTAGTTATGCTGCAGTTTAAAACGACAGCAGTAATAAAAGTCTGGTAGTTATTTTTAGCTTTTCTCGTAATAGGGCGGGTAAGATTGCGCATATGGGTGGCTCACAGGCATGTTAGATGGCTTTTGATGATAAATAAATTATATTAATAATAACCGCAAGTTAATTGTCAAAATAGCTGAAAAGCGTTTGCTTAAAAAGTATCTTGTAGTACTCTCATCACAATAAAAGTCAGAGGAACACTAATGAAAATTTAAGACCTTAAATTTGGAAAGTAACCAATAAAAACGACGATGCATCATACACTTTCAGAGGAAAACACTTATAAATTGGAGAACAAACTGCTGTTGTGGCTATACAACTACCTGGAATCATGGTGCACTCACACTTCCCCTTCCTACCAAAACGCAAGTGCGCCATCTCACCAGATTTTACGATAATTTAAGAAAACTCCAGGATATTGTTTCATTGTGCTAATTTCCGGTAACAAGAGGAAGTACCGGAAAGAAAAGGAAACATTTAAATAGTTAAATATAATATAATATACTTTAGTGCAATTGAAAAACTGAACAATTAAGTAGCAGAACAGAAAGATTCTCTAGTAAAAATGATGCGTTAAGCTATTTATAATACAAGAATTTTTTGTAGAATTATGTTATTTCTTTGTCCCTACAGGATGTTGGAAAGGAAAACGACAAAATAAATAGAAATTTGTGAAAAAACAAAGCAAAAGACTCGTTTAATTAGGGCTTTTCATTTATTCAAAATCTCATTACTCTGATTGACCGTGTACTTGTAAGAGATCTTACGCGACAATTGAAACAAGGAGAATAAAATCAATGTTACTTTAAGTTAGAATAAATTCAATTGTTTGCTTTCGTTTGTGATTGTTGCACACGTATGATCGGTTGTATTCTTGAATCAGCCTAAGGAAACCAATAATGGCGCACATGTAAAAAAAGGGACGACACGCTAATTATTCGAAAAATACAAATTCCCTATATCAATTAAATGAAACTAGTATGCAATTAGTGAAATTTATTTTTCTGTAGAACGGTATTTTTGTGAGACATTTTAAGAAAAACTCTTTTAATTATTTCGTATATTCGAATTAAGGTGCCTGAATACCTTTGGAGGACTGTTTTCGTACTTATTTGAAATTTGTGTTAATTTATATTTTCTATGGAAATAGGGTTGAAAATACTGAATAAGTCATAAAGAAACACGGATTTTCATTCATTGTTTTCGTTACAGAAAAAAAGTTTCTTTTAAAATATAACGCTTCTGCAAAACACGATGTCTCGCTATTAAAAGAATATATTGTAATTTTGTGAATTTTAATCTCATCAAAATAATCTCCTCCACAGAATAGACCATTCTTATTATTAGAGTTAAATTACATGCAGAGCTCTGAATGAAAAACTACAACTAAAACGAAACATCCTCAAAATTCTTACCAATTTATAACTTAAACTGATGAAAAACAAAATCTATAACCATGAGAGATGTGTATCCCCTAGAGAAGGTTATTTTAATCATCATAAAATTTACAATATTACAATATATTCATTTAATACCGAGATATCGTGCTTTTCAGAAACATTTTGTATTTAAAATAATAATAAAAAAAATTCTCTGTTTTTTATGTAAAAATAAATAAAAAGATAAAATACGCAGTTTTTTAATGCATTAAATGCACTATTCAGTGTCGTTACCCCATTTCACTACAAAAGAACTGCACAACATTTTATATGGCACGAAAAAAATAAACCGAAGGTACTCAGGCACCTCAAAAGTAATTTTATTCTAAAATAAAATAATACTAATAACAAAAAAAAAAAAAAAAAAAAACAGTAAATTACGGCTAAAATTATACGAGACCCCACCCCCAGTGTGCCAACATATAATCTGTAAATACAGCTAACCTCCTCTGCTTTACTCTGTTTTTAACTTTTTTAGAGTAAATTCTTGATTATTTCAGATGTAGGTCATCTTTAACTGGTAATACGGTTAATATCGAAACAGAATAAATTAATTTCAATTAAAAAATACTCCTCTTATAACCTGCAATCGTTTTATTAAAGAAAAAAAAAAAAAAACAAGAAACTGATTTTTTAATCTTTGCGAACACGTAAGAGGAAACGTTTATACTAAAAATAAAAAATAAAAAATAAATAAATAGGTAAATAAATAAATTCATCTTAATAATAGCTTGCATAAAACAAACATCTGAGGATCTTTATTTTATGTGAAAATTGAAGCGCGTTGATTTCTTTCCACTTTGGTTCAATTATGCTCAGAAGTCCAGCCGTCTGTATGCATTCACTTATTAATTAATTCATTCATGTAATTCTTCATGTATTTGCTCATTTATTCACCCTTCCACTTATTTATTAATTTATTCTTTCTGTCATTTATTCATTCAAAACTATCTTTATAGAAACCAAATCGAAAGGTTTCATGGGAAGGTAGCCTCGCTTAATTCTGGCTGAATTTTTTATGTGTACCGGTTCTACGTCACAAGTCCCTTCCGATAAAGTTCGTTAAACGCAAATCCACCTGTTAGATCAATATTTAGATAGGATATAAATGATTTCCCCTTAGGCGGAAATGCCAAAATTTTTTGAACTGATCAAAATTGAACAAGTAATTGTTGAAACCAAAAAATGAAATATGGGAATGAGGTGTCCTCGCCGAAATCTTTCGAAATTTTTTTTTTTTTTCAAGTCGGACAATCGCTTCAAAAGTTATTGGGGAAGGGACGACATACCGACCACAGACCGATAGGCCTACAGACAGACCGACAGGCACATGTTCCCCCATCTCAAAACCCTGCGCTCGTTAAAAAAAATAATCAATTATTACTTATTTTAATTTCGACTTTTTTTAAATGATATATTTAAGCTATAGTATAGAAGCCTTCTTTCATACTTTTTTTCTTTTTTTCTTTTACGAAAAGTAGGCAAAAACGGGGTTTAAACCTAAATTAGGGCCTTGTATAGTTACATAAAAATAACTATTGTCTCTAATTACAAATTTCATTCATGAAACAGACTCGTTTCTTAAAATTATTCAGTAAACGCACAAAATGGCTGACATTTTCGAAATCATAAATAATCAAATGAAATGATAAATAGAATAAGAGATAAATTGCGGAGAAAAGCGAAAATGGGCACGATATACGCTTTTATGTAAATATGATTGAAAAACATATTCATACAGAATAATGGTGGTTAAGTGGGTTTATAATAATAATACAATAATATATAATAACCGTGTTTAACTGGGTTATAAGTAAACAGTTTTGCTGTTGTAACGCTTTTCTTCTTGAATATTCCCTTTTTTTGGTTTCTTTTTTATAGATAATAAGAATTATTAGAAGTGAACCATTATTATTACATTTCATAATAACTATATGTGTTTGAAAAAACAATAAAGAAGTTCAGAATAAAACATCAAAGCTATATATATGTATTGCACAAGCAATCCAATAGTACATTTTTTACAAGGTTTTATTTTATTCTTTACATAAGACTTGAAATACTCAATAAGCACTAATAAAAGAAGAAAAAGGTGAAGAAAAAAAACTAAAATATTTTTCATCAGCTATTTTTCATGCATATGTTTCGGAAACGAGGTTAAATTATGCACACAATTTATTAAGAAACTTTTTTTGAAATAAAAACAAATGAACAATCTAATAAAGCAAAAAACACTAACATTTCTTTTTGATCATGTGCTTCCTTTTATTGAATACTAGCGAAATTAGATAACGTTGAGCACTACATAATAATATTGCGAAAAAATATTAGCTTCATAACTGTTTATTGATCAAATAAAACGAAGTAACCCTATTCATGTTTCACTACCAAATAAGAATTGCAAACTAGCATGAAACCTGATCTCAGACAGTCAACAATTAAGTTTCAATTCAAACGCCTATTTTTAAATCATGCTTACAGCAATATGCGATTAGAATTTTTTAACCCTAACAAAAAATCTTAGCCTAATCTTTGTTTGGAGAAATAAGCACATTAATATGAGCAATAACTCACAGTCTAATTCTTCAAGAGGTTTCAAACAAATTCGATCCGGCAAAAAATTTTATGACTTACAGAATGATGCATAATTTTAGAAAATGAGATGATTTTGTCTTTTTTTATCACCGATACATATAGATATTTATATGGGAATTAAAAAAAATAATTTTAAATTTTTGTGTGACTTTCCTCAGGTGATGATTGAATTTAATGTCCAATTCGTAGATTGGCATGGCTTTGTATAGCGAACATACACAGACGTGCTTTCTTCTATACATTTCTATACATTCATGGCATCTTTAAAATTCATACTGAATTTTGAGAGCTTCATTGCATTTATAAAATATCATGAAACAATGAACTGTATATCATGTACATTTTCATCATATATTCCTTTCACAAAATCCCAGATAAAATTTTGAATTTATAATAAAAAAAGCGAATCTGCTTACATTAGGATAATATAACATACTGAATAGAAATTTGGGAGCAAGCATAAGATTTACATCGAACACCTGATCTATTTTAGCAAAAGTGATTTAAAAAGAATCAAATGCGCTTAGGGGAAATTGCTTTTCAAAATTTTATACATTTTTTACCGAATTCAATTACAGAAATTTTTTTTTTTTTTTTTTTTTTCATTTTATTCAGTCACAAGTATTCAATTTCGAAACGTATTTTTGCAGCGTTGCGTGAAATAGGTTTATACCTGAATATAAATAGGCAGGTAGCATAATAAAACGGGGATCATTTTTCGACTTTTGATTCGTGAGTTAAAAATGTATAAAAGAGAAGAGCTGTCAAAGCTTGTAAACTTACGACGGTGACAGGAGGAATTAAATTGCATTATTTCGTCCATTCGAAACCTTATTTTTACTTAAGTTCGTTGCCAAATTACATATCATACGTATAATACACATTGTATTCTTTTTCATTTCCAGTGGAAAATCAATTGTCTGGAATGCTCGAGATCAAGGATTACTCTTTCAGAATGGCGCAGGAAATCGAGTAAAGATTTTCTCCGTATTTCTGTTTTTCCTTTTTTTCGGACACCGGATAAAAAGTTCCATACTGCACTAACTCTGTTATTATAGTCACAAAATTGTGCACTATAGTGAAATTAATTTTCTTCGTAAACATGTGCTTGCGTTCATAGAAGGAGTAAATTAAAATAGAGCAAAGTTTGCAAGTACCATTTTGTTTCAGGCTAGATTCGGTGTTTAGGATCTCGGAGTTCTTTTTCAATTTATAACTATCACTTTTTATTTCATTCAACAGTAACTTTCAAGCATTTCGTATGAGTTATTTTAGTTCATGAAAAGTATTACATGAAAGAATGTTCGTTTTTCATTCGAACTTGAATTTTAACTCTTAAATCTTTAACGCAGTAACATCGTTTTTCTAATGCAGTACTTTGGAAGATTAAACTGTAAATAAAGTAGTCAATATTGGCAAATCATCATTTAACCATTGATCCATAAAATAAGGTAGCTCTATGAGCAGTTGTTCAAATGAAAGGGTAAAAATGCAATGTACGCTGATTTAGACTCAAATTCCAAAACAGTAAATCAGCGCCAAGGATTGACTATTTAATTCAACGGAAAGGGTCTTTAAGGTGGACAGAAACTGCTCAGTCATTTTCTTGAATTAGAAATCTGAATCTACATCAGCGCGCGCTATGTTTCTACCCTAAAATTAGTTTTATCTTTCTACATTTATCACACCATTTTAGTGAAGTTCATACTTTAATACATCCCCCTTTTAATGGGTTGATGAGCATAAGGACCGTTTGGTTGTTTGGAGACGTAGTATTTCATTTACCTGAGCAGCTGCAATATTTTTAAAAAAGATAATCATGTACGATTCAGTACCGGTCAGGAAAGTGCCGGTCAAGTCCATGTGTGTTTGGTTCTAACTCACCCAAGAGTAAACTTTTTTGCTGAAATGCTCACTTAGTGTGTATGGTCAGGTATATGTTTTGTAAACCAATGATAATACAAATAACAAAAAAAAAAAAATTTAAACTGGAGAGCTCAATTTCTACAAATTAAATACTACACAATCGTTTTTAAAATAAAAACAAAATTTTGGACCGCAATCAACAAAAGTTGGACAAAAGCAATAAGGAGAGGATAAGTTTTCCGGAAACCTTGTCCTCGAAACCTGATTGCAAATCAGGTTCACTTTTATAAATGTATATAAGGATATTTATGAATCAACTTTCACCTCCCAGGAAAAATTTCTAGTTCAAAATTTCTTATTAACCCCTTGCCTCTCGCTCCCGTGTAAATGACGGGCTGAAGTGTCACCTTCTATTTTTCGCTCTCGTGAAAATGACGGGCTGGAGTGTTTGAAATTTAAAAATAAAACCAAATCAAAAATTAAAAATGAATATATATATTGTTCATGCACATATTTTGATATAATTTTCAGGCATAAAAAAATAGGCACTTTTATGGCCGTTTTCTTGAAATTACCGGCCGTTAAAGGGTTAAACGCTGTAACTTTTCTTGTTCTGCATGAATTGATTAAATACCTTTCTTCTCCTAGACTGAACACTTTAGAAAACCATTTTTTTAAAAACGATTGAGTTATTTTCAATAAAATATAATTAAACAGTCGGCTCCTTTCCCTACACTTCTATTCCAAGGCTCTTTCTGTTTTATTTTACACATTTTCGTCAAAAAAAAAAAGAAACTTTATAACAAAATTAGAAAATATTTCCGCATGTATATGCCATTTATTTTTTGTCTTGAACTAAGTCTGTTTCGGACAAATCTTCCCCAAAGCAGATTAATTAAAACTTGCGCCAAATTTGTTGAAAAATCAGATGCGTGGGAGGAAAAATATCGTAATTTGAATTCGCGTGATTAGCATACAGATGCGAGACATTTCTTGCTAATAAAGTGTCTATATTTAGAAATTCGTGTTGGAGAAAACATATGAGCCTCGCATTCAAGACATTAACAAGAAAAAAGCCCCATTTCTTCTGATGATGCGTTTTAATCATTAAAACGTAATTACGGTTTCATATCACGCTTCAAAAAGTGATTTAAAGGGAAAAGACTTGACGATAAAATGAATTTATAAATCAAATAAAAATACCAAATAAGAAGTTCACAAATTCATTAATCTCTGGCTAGTTTATTGGTTGAAAATAAGTTCTAAAAAAAGCAATTCGTTCTTTTTAGATTGAAGCATTTTTCTATTTCTAAAATTCTACTATATCATTGAGTTTTGTGGAGGTTAATCGAAATGTTCTGCTAAACTTGCGAGTAAGTAAAAGTGAGTTTAAAAAATCGAGTAAATGGCAAAATGAAAACATAAACATAGTGTTATTCTGAACAGTTAACCATTGCACTATTTTAACTGTGTTATCACTTTAAGTCGTCGTTTTTTAACAGGGAGTTGCGATCCTAAAATGGTCGCGCTTTTGTATATAGGCGGGGATCGTAGTATGACCGAAATAAATAAGAAATATATCATTATATTAATTTAAGTATCTTTTAAAAAATCATAACATAAACAAGTCAAAACATAAAAAAATTCATTAAGCATTAAATTTTATAATATTTTATAAACATTTAAAAATTTTATAAGAGTTTGGGGGGCAAAAACTATACATTCAATGCATACAGATAAAAAAACAACAAAATTGTGGCAAATTTTTGTGCAAAACAAATAACGCCTGCGAATTCGTCACTTGTTCAAAAAATCGTCTCTGGAGGGCGTGCGGTGAATTACACCATTGTGATCGCTTCTTTTTACAATTTCATAAATTACCGTGCGGTCTATAGTTATCGAGATATTTCGATTGCCCAACTTACCTCTAAGATCTACTTTTCTCCTCCAACCTCTTTCCTTTTAGCAATAGGCCTTAGGGATTTTCTCCCCCGGGCGCGAGCACTCTCAGATATAGAACTCTCATTTTCGACGATTCTTCAATCGTCAAGACAATTTCGTCATTTGCAACAATTCTTACCCCGCGCGATCGCGTGACTTAAAAAAGTTACTACACAATTTCAGCAATTTGACGAAAGTTTTACTAGGAGAATTTTTCACGGAGCCATTTCGTCAAATACGACGAAAGTTTCGTGGGCCTTCAGCGGGTCTGGTATCGAACCCCCGACCTTCCGGATGGAAATCCGACACCCTAACCACTAGACTACCATGGCTCACTCTCTATGATCTACCAGCCCTTCTATACCCTAATCCAGAAAACATGTACCTTGAAAATGCAAAATATTAGTGCTAAAAGTATCAAATTATTTCTATGTTTTTACAAGACTATAACGCTGTCCATTTTAATTATATCTGTTTTCAAACGTTGGTGTTTAAAATTCATCATCTTTAAGTGTTTGACTGTTAATATACTTTTTCTTTCCAATAAAAGGTAGTTCTAAAAATGCATACACTTACAAAACTAATTTATCTACAAACAACGTTCTAAATTATTCAGAAGCATTTTAGAATGTAAAAACAATTCAGCTTGGAACATTCAAAGCTTTACATTTGTCATTTTTAATTACGTTTAAGTGCTCACCCTAAAACCATTTTTCTAACCTCTGTTTTTCTTTTTCTTTTTTTTTTCGCGTGGAACTAACTAACTTTACTTGCTACAAATACAGTAATTTTCAGACCCATTTAGAGCACTTTATTACCTTCAGAATTAACGTTTTATAAGCATAAAAGTGATCAAAATATTTGGTTTAATTGCGTTTAAACTTTAACTGCATGAATGTAAACATATTTTATAATTTAAGAGAGAATTCTGCACTGATAGAGATATAAATGGACGAAAGTTACGAATGCAACGTTAAAAAGTACATTTAATGTTTTCAACTCGGGATGAAAAGGCACTTACATTCCATATATACTTTTTACTGTAGCATTTTTACTATTTTTTCAGGGTTTTCAACTTTATTTCAGATCTTTGAAACTAGATATTTCTATAGAGCTTGTGCGTGATAAATTCCTACGCCATATTCAGTTCCAAACCTTACAGAATGAAACCAAAATAAATAAACAAATAAAAATAAAACGGTCTACTGCTATGAATTAGAAGTTGCAATGAGTTATTTCATAACACAAACCAATTGCGCAATTCTAAAGTTGCATAAGTAAACCTACTATAGAAGTTAAGGGATCTGTGAAATAAGTTTTACTATTCTTGTTTAAGATTAGAAACTGATTATGAATATGATAATTTGAAATATTTGAAGTATTTCACGACTGGAGTTACGAATTTAATGACTTTTTCCGGAACGCAGATGATATACATTAACTAAAGGAAATATATTCTAAATTTATATCTTAATCAAAACTTGCTGCAGACAATTTTAAATCACGAGGAAGCAGTTTTTTCGAGCGCATAGGAATAATTTTTTTCCCTCCATCTAACATTTACAACTCTCTGAAACCTGGATATAATTGTCTGAAGCTTCTGTCACAAAGTTAGAACTAAAATACATTGATTTCCCGAACATTCATAAAGCATCTTAATGGCTGATTTAACTGATAATGCTATTAAATTTTCTTCCACTAAAGATATAAACATTCCTTTTATAAAATAATCTTAGAAACAATCAAAGTATGCAGACTATGGCAGGCCAAAAAGCGCTTTTTTTCTGCTACCGCATTATAATAAGAGTGCAGAAAAGTTGCTATGCAATTAATACTTTTTTTTTAATGCCATTTTTACTGAAATTTCGCTCCGTTGGGGAATTATAAGGTTCCTATTACTTTAATCACTTTTTTACCGGTAATATCGCATACTTGTGCGCGCTATTAGAACATAACTAAAATTTTCATTGTTTTTAATAAAACATATTTCGATTTTAAACACATTTAGAGAATTTGAACCAAAAAGCATCAATTAATTTTAAAAAAGAAACATTTGTTTAAAGCGCACCCTAATACTCACAAAAATATTACTAAAACATAAGCTTTCTGTCTAGATATTTTGTTTTCTGAGAAACGACTACGATTGCAGAAATGAATCCGGCTAGATACGAGTACAATTGAACATTTTTCCATCATGATATTTGGCACACATACGGATAAAATGTTATGTTAGGAGATGAAAGAAGATCGGGAAATCAAGAACATCGTATCATATTTCAACCATTCGAATTACTTTTCTCCTCTTTCCTAACGTAAAGTGATTGGTATTACAGTGCTTGGAAGCTGAAACAACAAAACTAATCAATCTAAAGAGAAAACATTCCATTTAGGCTGCCTTCTTGAGATGGATTTCAAATATTGGCTAGGAATTTGATTTTAAAAAGAATGCAATTATTTCGTTGCGTCAAACTTTCAACAGTGCTGTTGATTAATGTGTAGTTAAAAAACATAACGGTTTAAGTTTATAACGAGATTTTATTCAACTACGTATTGCTTTTCCTCACGCATTTAACTTCATTAACTATTTTCCAGTAAATCATTTCAAAGTAAGGCTACGAAGGATATACTCGTTTTTCGATGAATGGTTAAAAATTGAGTAATTGATTAGCGTCACTAGTTGTATAGATGCATTTTTTACTAATCATAAAACACTACATTCAGTTATCTGAATAATGGAGTTTAGAAGTGGGGCCAGGAGTGCTCTACCAATTTTCTTGAAATCCGGTACAAAATGCAATTGGAATTTGTGCTTGTAGAAGTGTACCTTATAGTAATTTTTCTGAAATTACACTTTGGAGGATTTTTATAACGACTTTACGGGAATTGAATGTACATTTTCTAGTATAAAGATGAAGAAATTCTTGAACCTTTTAAATTTTTATATAATTTCGAATCATGGTAAAAACTACATTGGTTGGAAGGTTGAAATGCGATGAAAACTAGTATATTAGCTTTTATAAGCAACTACAATGGGTTTTTTTTCTCTTCAGAAGTGGTTATATTTGTAAAGTTATTGAATTTTTTGATTAATTGCGTTTGAGCTAAAATATAACTCGTTACAAAGTTTTAAAAAAAATCTTCAGTTTATTGGAGGGGAAAAATATATATAAAAACTGAAAATTTTGAAACGATATTAAGTAATAATATCGTAAGATAGCTTATGATAGAAACTTTTTTTTTGGACTTTATTTTGTTTCTCATTGAATCATCATAGTTGAAATGAAAGTTTTTTAAAAAAATGCCGAATGGTAGATATATACGAAAAATATTTTTGATATTTTCCGGCACATCAAAAATTTGGCACATCATTTCCTCCAGAAGTGATTTAAAGAAAAAAAAAATGTCTTGTATTCGAATAAAATCCGCAGAGAATGTGAAACTTTCCATTGTTCTAAAACAATTTTCCCCCTTAAATTCCCTATATGAGTAGGGAGTCTAAGCAGGTATAAGTCTTTTAATGACTTTTGCTTCTTGAATTCACTTTTCAACAAACGCAATGCAAGGAACACATCGCTCCTTATCAGTTGCCGACATATATCCACCCGCCATATATTTAATCTTGGCTTTCAACTGAGATCTATCACCCACCACCCAAACAACTTGGCAGGCGCTGTTTCCTTGGCGGATTTTCTCCTCGCCAACTAAAAGTGTACCGCAAAATCCAGCCGCGCACATTTGCGTTCGCTGCCTGACCTCGACATTCGCTCTTGAGAGTGAGAAGGAATGAGCGTTGCCTCAAGCCAGGACGTGATAAATGAACGTGCTTTACCGTGACCGCATGGCGTGTGGTGAAGGTTACAGTTATTATAATTGGTTAAGATTGAAAATATTTTCACATCCTGTAGTTGAAAAGAATGTGAAAAATTGTTGTGATATTAAAATGCATTGAAAAAAAGACTAGCGTTTAGCATGTTTATGCAGCAAAAAGAGTAAATTAAGAGTTATTTCTGGCTATCGAGCTTTATGAATAGAATTATGTATTTTTGATTGCAAACTGCGATTCAAGGTATTATAATTTCTTTACTGTTTAAAATTTCTTAGTATTTATTTATCATCAAAACTATTTATTAGAACTAGAAACTTTGATGTGTTCTTGTTAAATAACTAATTTTTGACTGTATTTGTTGAATTTTCATATTTTCCTCTCCGCTTTTTGAAAGTATATTCTTGGGCATCTACTTAAAAAGGAAGAAATTTAACGCTTCGAAGTATTAGACACATTGTGATTTGAACTTTTCATAAATTTAAACTCTGCAATTCGTAAATGCAACGAAATCGGTTTTATAAGCCCAAAGATAAAGTATATGTTTAGCAATTCTTAAGAAAATATATTTGCGGTATTTCAATTCTTCTTTTCTTAGACATTTGCACAGCTGATCTTTTGCTGACAGGCTGTCAAATAAAATTCTGAAGTGGGGTTTTCTCGTCAAAATAGGTAATACTGATATTGCTTTCCCTAAACATTCTTCCAGCATATTTATTTCAATGTATGCTTGTGGGAAAAAGTCTATTTTTATGAATATTTTTTCTCAAAACACTTCTTTGCTGGTTCTAAGTTTTTGATGCTTATTCTCCTATTCAGAATATAAATATTAAGTAAATGATTATTAATTAATGAGATTCTAAGAATATTATTGCCTTTTATAAGGAATGTCTGCTGTAAAGTCTTTTTCTGCTTCATTCCAGTGTCTTTCGTTGTAGGAAAATAAAAGAGGTCCATTTAGAGAAAAAATTTTCGTTTGACTTGTATCTGCTTATTCTGTACGCTTTTCCCGCTCAAATCAAGTGATTTTGTTCAGTGGTACTGAAAGAAGAAAACCGTTATCTAGTAAATAATTCGAGCATTGTGTACCGAAGAAAATTCATTCGGAGATGATATTTTCAGAAGAATCACTCGAACTGCAAGTATAAGCGAAGGCATCTTCAAAATATCCACATCTTGGTATGTGCCGCCATCCCATGTACAGTGGTTCTCCTCCCCAACAGTAAACATTCCTCTCTCATCCTCGATCGCTCGGATCTTCGGATTGGGCAGACTGAAGCGCAAGACTGTTTCGTTGAACAGCTTCCAACATTTCCAGCAACAGAAGAGAAGCGGTAGCATGATACTGGCGCCATCCGACATCCACTTCCTACAAGATGCCACCAGTGGCCTGGAGGATACCATGGCGGACCTCAGCAGCAAGTTCCTCCAGGGCCACGAACGGATCCCCAAGGTGCAGGTGGCAGAGAAGAACGGATTCTGGTTCGCCCTCAACAACAGTTACTTGCACATAATCCGAGACTTAGAGAAACAGGGAAAATGTGCCAAGATTAGGGTCGAAGTCGTTCCCCTCACCAAAGTCCCGAAGACATTGCAGAAAGGGATGGTGGTGGGCGGTGACCCATCTTCCATGGACAGCACTAAGGACCATGGTTGTGAGTATATTTTTAATTCATTCTACCATTCATTCCAAATCAAAAATTCTAAACTCCTTAACTCTTTATTTGCACATTAACTCTTTATATTCTGTGATACGATTGCAAAACTGTTGTTGACGTGAAGTTCCTGATACAAATTCAAGGCTCTAAATTATTTCATTGTTGTTAATGAACTTTATGGTGACTTATACTGACAATTATGTTAGGTGCTGATTTACTGTTGCCTAAACTTGGTATTCAAAAAGTTAACGCACATATACGGTTTTAAAAATTCACGAAAAGGTGGAAACATTTCTCTCTGCTTCGCAAAAATCTTTTGTAGGACACAAAAGTCTTTTGCTGGACACACAAATTTTTTGCTAGACATAAAAGTCATTTGCTACATTTTAAAGATGGAAAGGCAATTGTTGTATATTTTTCCTAAATTAAACGAGGACATTTTAAATTTGGCACTAGTTTAACTTTTGACTTTTAATTTAAAGTGAAAGAACAGGGAATTCTTCTCGAAGAGGTGAGAAGAGTACTGTGCTATATATATATATAACATATTATATATAAACATATATATATATAACGAATATATATGTATATTATATATTATTCTCATCCTAAGGCAATATCTATCTATCTATCTATCTATATATATATATATATATATATGTATATATATATATATGTATACATTATATATCTATTAATGTGCTCCTTTGAAAGAGCTCTGTATATTCACCTCATAACATGCAGTAAAATACAAAGAAATAACTGAAGACATTTGCGTAAAGTGAAAGCAATATAAAAAACGCGCATAAGTTTTTTTTTTTTAGTTTCACTTTTTCCCTTTTAATGTATTACTCATCGGCCTGACAATCGTGCGAAAATTTAAATCTTTTGCATGCTGTACCAGATGAGTCAAATGGGTGGTATGGTGGAAAATACACCTAAACAGAGTTTATCGCGTCTCAGAAGACATTTTTTGTTTTCAATTTCGCCGTTACATCACATTTGCATGTAAAATTTGAGAATTTATCAATCATCTTATACTATCTCAGGGACAGAAAGCGACTAAGTACAATTAATCCCAAACTATAATTAAATTATAAATAAAAAACAATTAACAAAAAATCAATCAGATACAAATGATTAAACTTACCTAAGTTTTAAAATGCATGTATTTAAAATTCTTCCTTTCATATATTCATCAGACAATATAGGATTACCGAAGTGGCGCAATCTATAGTAAACTATCTCTCTTAAGTGTATGTGACTAGGATAATACTTTTAGCAAAACAGGTCTGAAAAAAAAGGTGTAAAATTATTTTGTAAATAGTGAGCAATAAATTATTACTATCAAGTAAATTATAAAGCAAGCGAAACAAATAGTTATTTTGTATTGAAATATAAATAAATATAAAGGATGATGGTATTTTTCAGATGCATATAATAAAGCGTATCTGTAGCACTTACAAAATAAACAGAAATTAAATCGCCAAAAATGTTTTAAGATACATGGTTTTATTTAAATTCAAAACATCGTTGCATTATCCAAACAAAACTATTGTTGCTAAACGACAAATGATAATACTGATAATTTCCTCAGAGCCAAAATTATTAATTTTTTCCCCTAATTAACGTAATAATAAATTATGAAATTGATGGATTATTGTATTGTGATCGAAGATAAGCTTGTGTGCAAAATTTGAAGATAATTTATGTAGTAAAATTGTTAGAAAACCGCTTTACAAAATTCCGTGACAAGTCAAGTTAACAAACCATGTTAAAATTCAAACAAACAAAACATAGTTGCATTATCCAAACAAAACTATTGTTGCCAAACGACAAATGATAATGCTGATAACTTCACCAGAGCCAGAATTATTATTTTTTTCCCTAATTAACGTTATAATAAATTATGAAATGGATGGATTATTGTATTGTCATCGAAGATAAGCTTGTGTGCAAAATTAGAAGATAATTTATGCAGTAAAATTGTTAGAAAACCGCTTTACAAAATTCCGTGACAAGTCAAGTTAAAAAACCATGTTAAAATTCAAACAAACAAAACATAGTTGCATTATCCAAACAAAACTATTGTTGCCAAACGACAAATGATAATGCTGATAACTTCCTCAGAGCCAGAATTATTATTTTTTTTCCTAATTAACGTTATAATAAATTATAAAATGGATGGATTATTGTATTGTCATTGAAGATAAGCTTGTGTGCAAAATTTGAAGATAATTTATGCAGTAATAGTTGTCGAAAACCGCCTTACAAAATTCCGCCACAAGTCAAGTTAAATGAAATCATGTAAAAAAAAGCAATTTTTCTTCAATGTTTTGCGCATGTAATTAGGGCAGCATACTTCGCAATAAACATAATCAGTTTTAAGACGACAACTTAGACATAACTTTTCCACTTCTTCAGACACTTTTATTAAAACGACCAGCAGTTATCCAGAATATTTATTTTCAAACGCGTAATTACGCTTAATCCTTAAATTGCCATTTCACCAGCAGTTTTCCTTTTTTTTTAAGAATAGTAAGTTCTATAAAATCACCCCTTATTGTTTCAGAGAATAATAAATATGGCAATGGAAGGAAAAGGAAAAGTGATTATTTGGTTAAAATACAAACATTTAGAGGGTAAAAATAGTCGCTGATAAAATGTCTTTAAATTTGATATTATACTCTGACAGAAAAGACTATATACTTTGCAACTATTAATTCGTAATATTTTCATGAAAATAATGTTAATTTGTGTGCAAAATATTTGAACATTATAGATATTAAATAACGTTTAATAATAAGTAAGCTAAAAAAATTTAAAATTTAGGTAAACATGAATATAAAAGTTTTCAGGAGCTATCAGGAGTCACGCCACAGGAAATTTGGGTTCGTTATCGGACCCTTCACAAATTTCAAATCAATCTGAACGGACCCTTCACAAATTTCAAATCAATCTGAACGGACCCTTCACAAAATTCAAATCAATCTAAACCATAGGTTTTCAACCTTTTTTTGCCCACCGCCCACTTTGAGAATATATTTTTCTCTAAAGCCCCCCCCCCCCTTTTTTTTACTTGCGAATCTGAAATGGCTATTCCCATGAATATATTTTTAAAGGCGTAATATTATACTTTTAATCGTAGGTAGTATATGATCATATCTTATTTCTGTTTTTAAGGAAGACTATTTTAATGAGAACAATCAAAAACACATACTTAATTATATAGCAAAGTATTTTTATTGAAATTTTAAGACATCGAATTCCTAACTTAACTAATGATAAGGTTGAATTTGATATATTTTAAGGAGTTTGTTAATAACAGGCTCGATTTTACTTAAAAACGATCGTAAGTCGCTGCGTTCAGTAATATGGAGCCAATTTCTCTTCTTGGTTACCAATGTTGCTGCAGCACTAAATCCACGTTCAGCTAAATGTGAATATAGGAATGCTGTCAGGAAATCATTATGGGGAAAATGGGAGTATTATAAAAAACCCTTTGTAAGTTGACCACCTAATTATTACTATATTTATTTATCTTTTTTTGCAAAGATAAAAAGAAAATTGAAATAACTTCTCCAAGATATTTTTTATGCTATAATGTTAGACAGTATTTGTCTGGATGGGTAAAACATCAATATAAAGTTTGAAAACCTCTGTTTAAGTTAACCTTACGGGAAAACTACTATGAGCACTCTTTTGTTCTTTAAGTTTCTTCTTTTTCTTCTAATTGATTTAGCATTTTTGAAAAAATATGTAATTTTAGAGAATCTTTACCATCATATGAGTAACTTACATAATCAATGACATATTTATTTTATTTTAATTAAGTACTTTAAATTTAAAGTTGTAGGAGGCATTGTAAGTCATTCAGATTAAATTTATCGAATAATATTTCAGGTAATTGTGAAAAAATAGCTAATTACTAATTTTAAAGTAACGTTAATACAAGAAGTTATATTTTAGTAGTTACAAATGAATAGCTGCATAGTGTAAGAAATGACAAAAAAAAAAAAAAAAAAGCTTCACCATCTATAAGTTGACCACTAAAATCGCTGTACTGCAAGTGGTCAATTTACACAGGTTTCACTGTATATACCAGATACGTATCTCACAATAGTGAAGAAACAATATCATCAATTGTGCGCGAGAATGCTTATATGAATAAAATAAACAATCACTGCCTGTATAGGTTCTGAATGTAATGTAATCTTTAAGTTCAATTTTCACCCGCTTCCCGAACTACCGAAATATGTGAATTTTCGCACACGTGATAAGAATTATTTAAATTCATCTAGTTACGCGGGAGCGTCCCGTCCGCCAAGAAAACCGTACGATCAACCTACGAAGAAAAGCAAAAAATAATGGCAAAAGCGACTAAGGACTGTTTACACGACAGAACAAGCTGGGGTTTCACCCCCCTGAATCTCAGCCCAATAATGATCCCGGGGGTTGCTTTTTTGCATACTCAATGTCGAGTGGCCCCTGACGACGTATACCAAAATTCAATCCCCGGGACCATCAGGGGCCTGAGTAATAAAAGTTAGAAAATCGCTATTTTAAAAATTCTTCGTGTTGTTGTTGTCGTTGTTCTTTGACAGGGCTACAGCCCAGACGAGAAAACGGATCGAGCTGAAATTTCGCACACACATTCCTCATGCACCAAGGGTGTGCCTTTTGTGCCATTTTCTCCCCCACCTCCTCCCCCCTCGACTTCACCCCCAAAAATGTGATTTTTACCCCCGTATCTCAGCCCCATGGGGCTATGTGGTGTTAATATTTTGCATAAATATTCTCGGGGGTCCCTGAGTACGTACACCAAAATTTAACCCCAGGGGACATCAGGGGTCGGAGTAATTAAAGTTTGAAAATCACCATTTTTCAGATTTTTCCTGTTATCCATGCTCAAAAAGTCCGTTGACAAAAAAAGAGTCGAGAAAAATTTCGCCAAATATTAAAAATTTATTCACGTGCACAAATATATGCATATACCACAAGCCAATAATTTAACAGAGGCGTAGCTAAGGGAGGGGGGGGGGGGCAAGGAGGGACAGCTGTTCCTGGGCGCGGCGTCATGGGGCGCAAAATTAATGTAAATTTATTTTATTTTTAAATGCTAAGGAAAGAAAATTATTTGAACTGAAAAGGTGTGAATATGTTCGACAAAACAGTGGGAGCATCGCAAATCATATCGGGAATGACCAATGTAGCACAGGAGTGCGTGCGAAATAGCCTTAAAAGACAGTGAAACAACTTTTGAGTTGTAGTTGGGATGTTTTCTATGGATCGGACCCGTGATGACTCTCTAAAAGAAAAAGAGGTTGGTGCTTCGTGAGTCAAAAGCTTCCCGCCAAACAGCATTGAAATTTTTTTTAAAGGATCTATCCAAACTGATAAGGAGGTAGCGGTGGGGGAGATTCTAGTGGAAGTAGGTGTGATGAAAGGGGGGAAAATATAGAGGATGCTAGTTTTTCAGGCGAAATACGTATCAATAGTCTTCACGGACGAGGTTTATTTATTTGGAGAGGAAGAGGAAGATACATGGCGGGCAAATTGGATATCATAACTTTTTACGGCCGAGGGTTTTGCATGAAAGGGTTTTTTTTTTGCGGATAAGAGTTTAAGGTTTTCTTGGTGGGCAAATTTTTACAACAGGGTTGTTTTTTGCGGAGATACAATTAACATGAGGTAACCGGTATTAAAGTTTGCTTTTGTTAGTACATAATCACCATGTTTAGTCTATTTTAGACTATATTTAATTAATCTGCAAACGCCCCTCCGTGTCATCTCAATGCCCCCTAATTTTCTCTGGGTCTTTTACTGCTCCCTGAAAGTCTCAAACGCCCACACGGGGGCGTTATCGCCCACGTTGAGAACCTATGATTTAAACGGACCCTTCACAAAAATTCCAGTCTTCCGAATCGTGCTTTTCACATCATTATTTATTATAAAAGGGGCAAATAATACTAAAAATTTTCCTCACTATATGTTTAAATTTTCAATTTTCACAAAGTATTTGATTTTTCACAAAAATCTCTTTAAAATTCACAAAAAAAACGGACCCTATTAAAAGCTGTTGGACCGACCCCTGGCTATTGAACTCTTGAGAAGAGATTGTGTTACACATAAAATTCATATTCTAGATCTTTCAGTATATTACTACATGCTTCAGTTTCTTAAACAATAGTTGAAAACTGAATTTTTGTCGGACAACAAGTTTTGAATATACAAGTTCAAACAAAATGGTAGAAATTTTTTTGTAATACCACGATTATGTATTAAAATTTGCAGGAAAACGACTATCAGTTATCAAGTAGTATTTTAAATATATATGGCAAAAAGTTGTCATTTGGATTAATATCATAATAATTTATTTATTTATTTTTGAGAATGCGTAATTATGCCATGCAGAAAAACCGCCATCCGTCCGTGGAAAAGAACGTTTTGTTTCCGTATGATTTTGAAACAGAATTCTATGGAGCAGAAATGGATAAAAGGAATAAAAATTAAATAAACTACTAAAATAAAATGAATGAACAAATGAAGATGAAAATTAAATACTGTGCATTACTCAACATTTAACGTAAAATTATTCTTTTATAAGGTATTCTATGGATAAATGGCAGCAAATTCAGAAAACTTTACATTTATAGAAACTGATTTGTAAATATTTTCGAATAACAAAATTTTCCCAGTCAGGAATCGCAGTCGTATATCGCAATATAGTCTTCAAAATGAATCTCCTTTATATGCCATCACATCTAGCTAACTAAATATCGATTTATTTTGACGATGAACAAAATTGAATAAAGTGATGTGTAGTATATGTGTGTAAAATTAGGTATTAAGTTTTTCTGCCGAAGGCGTGTTATATTAACTAGAGTTCCCCCAAAAGTCAAAATTTGACAGTGATAATTAAATTTAGCATTAAAAACTTTATGCTATTTATATAATTATGTAAGTACTATCCATCAAATTAGACGATTATAACGTCGATTTTATTTTGATCATTCTCGCTTAAAGCAAAAGTTTATAATCTTGCGGTTAAATAAGTTTAATATAAATATTTGACTCAAATAAGGCACAAATTGTTAAAAAGACGAACAATTACAATTACTAATTTTCTTAAAGCATGGTGTAGTTTATGCAACATTCGCGAAATGTTTTTCTTTCAATTGCAATAACTTGGCGATGATAATTACAATCAATGGAGAAACAAAAGGCTCTCACCTGATTGTAAAAATCTGAGCGATTATGGTCTTAAGTGGCAGATTTCGTTTGTCTGCGGTCTATATAACGTATAACCAAGCTTCAACGATATACGTCTATACAGGTCGATATAGGTCTAAACAGGGTAACTTGCTTATAATTACTCTGTACTTGAAGCAAACATACAATTACAATGACTAATTCCTTAAAGTATGTTATAGTTTGTGCAACAGTATCGCAAAATGTTTTCTTTCAATCACAACAAATTTGTGATGAGAATTACAATAACAGAGAAACAAAAAGCTCTCACTTGGTGGTGAAAATTTGAACTATTATGTTCTTCTTGCAGATTTTGTTTGTCCACGGTCCATAAAATGTATAAACCAAGTTTCAACGATATACGTCTATTAAAGCGGGCTCGATATATGTTTAAAATGGGTAATCTTATGTGCTAGCTTATTGGTTGCTTGCGTAATTGTAATGCAGTTGCCATTGTTGAAAAAGATGTCAAATATATTTATAATCAAAACATTTCTCTAGCATTTTGAGTGAGGCATCGCTAGATTTGCAATCTCCGTTAAAAATTAATGTAAACACGAATTTAATTTAATCCTTATTTCTTTGCTTTAATTTATTTATCGTCTGCGCTTCTTATGTATATTAAAGTGGCAGCGCTCTTTTTTCCAGTTTCGTTAAAACTATTGTTTTGACGATGATTATGTTGGATATAAATAAATATTTTTCACAAACAATTTGATTATATGGTACTAGTAAGCCCGGCAGTCATACGAAATGACCGCTGTTCTAGATATTATAAATTGTAATTAAAATGATTTGTGCAAAGGTGTCTTCTAATTCAAACTGAATTACCCAGGTCAGGTGGCGAGGACGCCCCTTTGCTTACTGCCCCACACTACTATATATTTATTTACTATATAATCAAATTGTTTGTGAAAAATATATATTTATCACCGAAATAACTTATTGAAATTTTTGTTATGTTTTTCAAAACAACAGTTTTAACGAAACTGGGCAAAAAGAGCGCTGCCACTCTAATAAGAAAAATAAAAAAAGCGCAGACGATAAAGAAATAAATTAAAAGGAAAGAAAGGATTAAATTAAATTCGCGTATACATTAATTTTTAACGGAGATTGAAATACAGCGAAGCCTCACTCAATGTGCTTGATAAACGCTTCGATTGTTATTAGTATATTTGTTACATTTGTTACAATAACAATGGCGTCTGCATTGATTTGTTTGTTCATACGGTAACTGTAATTATACTGTTAGAAACGACGGAAACCATGCAAAAATAAAATAAAACGGGTCAAGAAAACCATTGAAAAATTTTAAAAAATTAATTAAAAAAAACTAATCGAGTCACAACTTTCATTTTTACTGCGATGCGTTTCTCGGGTCGTACACATTAACCGTGCCGAATGGGGTTCCGAACGGTAAAACGGCCAAGGATCCTATAGCGGACAGACAGACAGACAGACAGAATAAGCCGCTTATATATAAGAAGTAATATTTTTATTTTACAGATTATTATAACTTAGATGTTTTTTTTTTCGGTAAGAATAATTTTTTTCCGAAATTATTATATGGTTATTATTTATTCATTAAACTTTACTGTCCTACCTGATAAATATCTCTTTGGTTTGATGTGCATTTCGGGTTACTGGGATAATTGTATATTTATAATATCTAGAACACCGGTCATTTCGTATGATTATCTATGAATAATCGTATGACCGCCGGGCTTTCTAGTTTTATTATAATCACCCTGCACTTGAAGAAAACGAACAAATACAATCACTAATTTTCTTGAAGCATGTTATAGTTTTACAACAGTCTTGCGAAATGTTTTTCTTTCAATTGCAACAACTTGGCGATGAGAATTACAACAGTAGAGAAGCCAGTGGTCACTTGGTGGTAAAAATGTGAAATATTACGTTTTTATTGCAGATTTTGCTTGTTTAGTCTCTATAACGTATAAACCAAGTTTCAACGACATACGCCTATAAAACGAGCTTGACATAGCTCTAAACAGGGTAACTTTATTATTATCTGTACTTGAAAAAACATACAATTACAATAACTAACAAAATAAAGTGTTCTTTGCTCAAAGCAAGAAAGGCATCAACTCCTTTACACCCATTTTCGTAGGAGGTAATAACCATCTATCGTCATTTTCAAACTTCTTGACCTACTTCTTGAGCATTGAATGAAGCCATGATGAAGGATAATCAACAAGATTTGAAAATACGAAGACTTGGAATCTGTTTACTTTCATTTGAGTAATTTCCAAGTTGTGATGCTCATTTTTAATCTTGGAACAAGTGTTTCTTTGGAATGCAAAGGTTGGGTCTCGAGATGATTGACAATTTAAACGTTCGCGTGAAGGATCATCAAATAAAAACATTTCTAAAGAAGGGTAAAGAACGATTTTTTTATTCCATTCAGATAATATATTCACTAGTGTGAGCATACTTTACAAGCATTTTTTCTTCTTGAAAAAAGCTATAATTTATCCATACATGTAATTAAAAAAGGAGTTTGCTAGTGTGCAGCGCGAGTCCCGGGAAAGCAATAAATCCTATTAAGATGGAGTCTGGTATAGAGGTGTAGATTTTGCCGAAGTCGTACACGTCGGAGCTAGCTTTTTCTGATAAATTATTTTTTGAAAAGTTATTTCATATTTTATGTGATTATTAGCAAAAATGTGCTGCCTATTAAAATATAAATCTTTATTAAGAACTAATTTTCATTAATTGTTGTATGCTGCAACAATGCTTTAAAATCTTTAAATGTTATTGCAACAAATCTTCCGTTCGAGAAGCAAAGCAGTGAATTGCGTCAGCAATCCTTAAACGTCAAACGCGAATTGCGCACGTCTCCTCTCGCTTTCGTCTAATTCTAATTAAACGAATAATAATAATAAAAGTAATTAATTTTACCTTTATTAAAGCTTCAAAATGCCATTTTGGACCTCAGAAAAGTACTGGCAAGTTGAACCAATGCTTTCCGATTTCACTAAAGCCCCGGTAATTGTCCTTCAATATCAGCTCTCGTTGGCTCCCTGCGAGTTTGTTAAAGGCTCCGACGACTTTTACAAATCATTGAGTTTCTCTAAAGAAGCAAGAAAAGATGCAGAAAAAAAAAACTCTTTTAGGAAGTAATTAACTTGTTGTGTTTAACTGTTTTTATTTATAATAAGAAAAATATTTTTTCTTCTTTATAAACTGAAAATAGCGTCGTGTTGAGTAGTGAACCCTAAGATGACGTACTGATTTGAACTTGTCGTAAATTGACCAGTTACATTTTAAAGTACAGACAATTGGTATAATTAAAAAAATGGGGAACAAAGGTTTTTTTTTTACATTATACCTAATACTTTTATTCTCACTATTGTAAAATTTGAAGCCGTTTAGTTGGTTATATGACGTTTCATTTTATCGATTTTTAAAGATAATTTACATTAGCTATATGTAAGAGTGAAGTAGAATGCCTTTGTGTTAAAAATCAACAGAACATTAATTAGGCAAAAAATTTTCAAAACATTCCGTAAATTGCATTGTTTTATTTATTTATTTCTTTTTTGAAAATTTTGAGCCTAATTACTATTATTTTTAGCTAATATATTCATTTAGTACTACATAAACAATAAAAATGCTCGTGTAATTTAATATAAAATAAAGCCGGTAGAGTTGGTGCGCAATTGGAGAACATGATGAAAAGAGTAAAAACGTTAACTTTTTGGCAAACTTAAGATGAATATTACAGACCACATACCTTCTGTATGCATTACCATCATTATATTATCGTTATGCTGTAAATTCAAAGGCAGCTGGAACAAAACTGAGACCCATATTTTTCGCTTCTGGCCTTATAGGGTGGATGAGATTGTGCAGATCAAGGAGGATAGAATAGACGGGAGACGCCGAAAGCCGCGAACGCAATAGCGAGCAGTTGAAGCCATGGGGAGAGGTGGGTGAAGGAAGGAGAGGGGGTAAAGTCTACCCAAGAAGGCAAATGTATTCCAATGGATGTGAGCGAGAAAATAATTCAGAAACAAAGAAATTACTTCCTTCTCGCGCAGGTTTCGTTTTTAGAGCTAAAATGATGTTTCATTAACTTATAACCATAAGGTATTTAATTTGAATTAATTATTTTTTATTTTATTAAAATTTTTCCCCGTTAGCAAAACCATTTGTTGAATGAAGTATACGTTTTCTTTTCTTTTTGTTTTTAAATGTACTAATGGGTAAAAATATATCTAAATATATATATATATATATATTAAGTCTTAAAATTTAGAAGGAAGAAAACTTTTACATTTCGTTTTTAGAGCTTAAATGATGTTTCATTAACTTAAAAGGGTATTTATTTTAACTTAATACTTTCTCATTTTATTAAAATTTTTCAAAGTTAGCGAAAACATTGTTTGAATGTAGAATATGTTTTTTTTTTAATGTCTTAATGGGTAAAAATATACATATATATATATATATATATATATATATATATATATTAAACCTTAAAATTTAAAGTTAGAAAAAAATTGAAATGAAATGCACAAAGAACAGAAAATATCTTTATTATGCACATTTTTACATATACAGAATATTTTTTTTAAAGAAAACATTTATCAAATATGTTTTTGGAAGCAGAACAAATTAGAAAATCAGTTACTCATGATTATTTAAATAACACTAATATTTTGTGAAATAAATGAATAAATATATTTTGTTTTTCAGTAGGTTGAAAAAAAAAAGTTTCTATGCAAAAGCTTTCCGCTTTTTTATTTACTTCTAATAGTATTAAAATGAAATAAAATTATGAAACTTTCAAATTAAAGATATATGATAACTTCTAGTTGGATAACTTCTGTGGATTGGTAGTTTCAGAATACAATTTAAGGCAACTGAAAAATTATACATATGTATATGAACCAGATCTAAAGAGCCCTATAAGCATAGCAGCAGCAAATATTGTAGAATCAATGTATCAAATGGTATTTAAAAAATAGTTTTAGCAACTTCTGAAATGTAATTATAGGAGCAATAATTTAAAAACACTATGAGCTATAATAAACTATAATAATAATAATTAATGAATGAAATAAAATATTGGAAGTGAAATTATGAACAAGAATAAATCAGGAAATATGTTTGTTTTTTTAAATATAAAAGAATTTAAATATCCCTGCAGGTACTGAATTGTATGTACAAATGCATCATTACTGTTGAGAATTTTAAGCTTAACAGCCGAAAATATTGCAAAATCATATATCAAACTTGTGGAATGGAAATTTAAAAACATTTTTGGCAAATTCTGTAATTTGATTATAATAGCAATATTAATTGAAAACACTAACAGCAATAATAATGTCAATTAATACATAAAATTAAATCTTGGAAATATAAAATTATGATCAAAAGAATAAATTAGCATAAATGTGTATATATATATATATATATAAATGAGTTATTCTGGAAGGTACTGAAAATTGCACATGTATAGTGCTATAACCATAACAGCAAATCACTGATGAAGGCTGCCAGTTTTCCCTTCTGCAAGGCGTAACCCACTCTTAAATTTACCTTCTTAGGAAATCTGAAAAGTTTCATTATATGGTAATAATAATATCTATAAAAAAAAAAAAAAAACCTCTGACACATTTAGGCAATGATTAATCTGTATTATGAAATACTTATTAAGCATTTTGGAGTAACTCATTCACATTTCAAATGTGTAATGCTATGTTGTTATTGTAATTAGGTTTTTGAGAATATTCTCCAAGAGATTATTACCGAGATTTCAATATCTCTAAATACAAGTAATAATTACTAAAGCATTTTTCTTCACCAAAATATAAGAGAGAGATATACTACAATGGGTCTCCTTTTCGAAAAGCCTTTTTTAAAAGGTTCATTCATCAGTTTTTCTTAAATATTTTTCAATTACAAGAGAAAATGTTCAGGAAAAATTGATAAATATTCATTACTATTTACTGCACTTAAGTTGAACTATGCATTTATTTTACACTTGGAGATTTCTTAACCTTTATTACACTCATGAATGGAAAACTTAATTAGAACATACAGCTCTGTGTTGATAAAAAAGTTTAAATTTCCCATGCCAGAAAAAGTTAATCAAGACACAATACGTATTTGTACCTGCTGGATATAGAGCAGAGGGAATAGGAGCTATTGCCCCCCCCCCCCCCATTAAAATATCATTAAATAATATATTATTGATGAACTAAAACTTCCCAATTTTAATTTTTTGGACAACATTTTCAGTAAAATATGGCGAAGAAATTGCTGTTATCAGCAAAATCCTACCTCCTCATCTATTAATAAGGTACTCTAATATTTTCAAAACAGTCCAGATCTAAAGCTCGAATCTAAAACGTTGCAAAGATCGAAAAAATAGCAATGATAATTAAAAGCGACAATGTGGTAATTAACTTCCATCACATCTTGTTATATAACATTAAAACACATCTATAAAGGAATGGAACTAGATAACCACTAAGAAGCTATTTTAAGCCTATTTGTTTGTAATGAAATGAATTAAAGTTTAAAAAGTAATAAAACAAAAACTGAAAACTTACCGATGGAAAGACAGTCCCGAAATCTTCTTTCCAGGTCTGTTAGTGCATCCATAAGCAGAACAAGCAGGCATATTATTTCATTAACTGAAAAAACTATACCACTTCACATAGCGAACGGAGTAAACGCTTCATAAAACCCCAATGTTTTGGGTAGAGTTTTCACCCGCCAGTTAAATTTCCGGTTACGGTTTTGGCGTCAGGATTCCCCTGGAAGAGCTTCTCGCTTTCTATTCTATCCTCCTTGGTGCAGATGGATGGTGTACACGCATGGGAAATGGCTTTCGATAGTAAGTAGTTTATATTAATAATAATAATTGCAAGTAAATTGTCAAAATAGTGTTCGCTTAAAAAGTACCTTGCAGTATTCACATCACAATGAAAATCAGAAAAACAGTAATGAAAATTCAAGCCTTTACATTTGGGAAGCAAACAAATGAAGTTGTGTCTTACATTTTCAGAGAAAAAAAATATGAATTCATGTAGACATCGTGCTGTTGTGGCTGTACAACTGCCTGAAATCGCGGAGCACTCACACTTCCCCCTCCCCCAAATTCAAGTGCGCCATCTCTCCAGGTTTTACCTTATTTCATTCAAAGTACATAATACCTGACCAGCTACAATGTTACATGGGAATTCTAAGCTTCAAGCTAAAAGCAAAGAACTGGGTTAAGAAATTTCCGCCGAATTCAATAAAATTATATCCGACTTGTAGTTCAGGTGCGTTACTTTTCACTTTTAATAGAACGTCCCCGGCTGTAATTCCGGTATTGAAGGTGTTGCTTTGAGAAAGGAGGAGACGAGGTAGTTGTTGTAACACTTTTCATTAAAAATCAAATCTAGATGCAATGATACTATGCAACGGTATCTCTATATACAAAATGATATAGCTTTCTGAATTATTACTCTACAACCGGATACCGGTGACTCTCGTCAACCTCTAATTAGCTTTTCAACTGTTTTAAAACCGGCCACATGACAAATTTGATTTCTGATTTGGGCCACAGCTTTAAGGTGCATCCAGACCAACCGCAACAACGACAAGCAACAGCGACGAAACCTTTCAGGGCGTTTTATTGGTTTTACATAACTTTCAAACCATGCCCTTGTACTGACTGATTGGCTTATTTAATTGCGTCAGGCAGGACTTCTTTTTTTACATATGACATTGATTTGTTGATTGCGCCATCGAAGAGAGACGTCATCGCTGCTCATTTGATTAAAACAGCAAGTCCATTATGACGGAGACAAAATGTCTCTGCTGCCGTTGGTGTGAATTTAGTATTGCGGCGATTTTTTTGGTTGGCAACGAAAAATGTTAGTTACAACTTCGTGTTTTGTTTTTGGAATTTAGAACTTTGGTTTGTAATGTTTTTGGTGAATTCTAGACGTATCACTGCTTTGGCAACATATTTTGTTACCAAAAAAAAAATCGCTAATGGGCCTCTATACTAATGATGTTTGTTCCTCAATTGAGGTACTTTGAGGTACCTTGAGGTGACAAAATGGAAAAGTTGGAGAAAACTAGTGCAAATAATAGGGAAATCACCTTTCTATAAGGTGACAAGTAATGTTAGCGATAGCTCTAACAGGTGCTCCGCTTCGACATGATTTAGAAAAAAAAAAAACAATAAAGGTCTCATAAGATCTAAACTTTGAACGTGTTTTTCTCAGAATCGTTTTTTGGTCACTGACATCCCTTTGCCTCTCACCGCCTCTGAAGAATCAAATGCAATTTGTTCACTTGACGGGTTCAAAAGGGTAACGCAGTTAATCAGATGTGGACGAGAGTTATGCTAAATATATTCTGAACACGTCTGTAATAATTTTTCTTACAGTCTTAACTGCACTTATTTTTAAAGTTAATACTCTGCTTTCTACTCTTCAAAACTAATGAATAGACATTAAATGAATGCTGACTTATTTATAGTTCCAAAGCAATAAACAAGCATCTTTCTCAAATGCTCATTTATGCAAAAAGGGAAACACAAAAAGCATATGCAGTGCTAAATTCTACTTAATGTTCTAGCTTCTTTTATGATTCCACCGTCGAGCCAGCAGGTAAAAGTGCGGTGTCGGAAAAATTTAATATGAGATACATACTCCTTGTTTATTTATTATTCTTCTTCTTTTTTTCTCTTGCTGAATATTCTATTCAAATGTTGTGACGGCGACGAGCAAAGCTTCGTTTCTCAGCATGATGCGAAAGACTTTATTGCGGAATTTTTCATGTCTTCCGCTACCTTCTGTTTGTTGCGTGAGCGGCGCTCATTTTATGAGGGCTGTTTAAAACCGATGCTGAATGGAAATGAGGCATATTTTTGGCGCACGAACAATGGGCGCATTGTTTCCTCACATTCCAGCTGTGTGTAATCACGTGACAAGCCGATCAAAAAGAGGGCATTTCTTCGTTCAGGTGAAAAACTGAACGCATGTACATTATGATTCACCACAAGGAACTGCTCGCATACATTTTAGCAAAACATTTTGTGTCTGGTAATGTTTTTGCTCAATGACAACATGGAACACGTCTGTTCATGGAACGTGAGTTACAAAAGACATCACAGCTCTCAGTATGTTATTTCCATAAATGTAATTCCACATCAATAACTTTTACGATGACCAAGAAAATTATTATAGCCACTCAAATAAGCTATTATTGGCCAATTACTAATGATTTACATTCGGTTCAGTTAATTAGCAGAGCGGTAATGCAAATTTAAAAAGAAAAAATTCAAGTTATAATCTCGAAATCTGGAAGCTTAATCCTGGAGACAAAGAAAACATGATGAGAATAACCACAGAATGATCAAGTTAGAGTTTGTTAATGATGGTTATTAATACATACATTAAATTGGTAATATAACTGAAAAATACAAGATGTGCTTCACTCTTAGTATGGTAAATGGAGTTATTGTGAAAAAATACCTCGGACAGTGTACCTCGTAATAATCTAATAAAATTATGGGAAAAAACAACGTTTAAATATCATGTCTACCACGCGTAAGAACCTCGAATTTTAATGTTTTAATACACTGATAATAATATTAAATCTCGGTGTCTCAGAATTTAAAATCAAGGTGAAATAATGTGATTTTACTATGTCGTGGTAAACATCTCCCAAAAATAACGTCATTATAACGGTTGCATTAGTTCGAAATCACTTTAACTACTGCAGTTGCAGGTTCCCTTAAATCTGCAACTGCAGATTGACGCGCATTAAGATCTCCTTAACTGCATCCGATCTTTCTCGCTTTTTCTAACTGTAACTGCAGTGATTGCGCGATGATTATCGAAGATTACTTTTATGACGTTCTTATTTCCTCCAATCCGGATTTGCCGCTCAGAAGGAGAATCACATAGGATATTGGCTTTGGAGATAGCTATTCCTGGCACATTTCTCAGCGAGAGCTGTTCCTTAATTTAAGATAACGGAGGGGAATTCGAAAATAACGGAAGTAATGGCGTCGCTTTAATTTCCGATCAAGATGCCCGACTTTTGCTCTCCTTTTTACATTACGCGAAAGATAATTTAATTTAACAACCATTATTGGATGATGAATGCGATGTTCTTAGGAAACAGATGAATCATCTAAGTGAATATTTTCGCAGCTTTGTAAATCATTTAATAATTGATTTTAAAAGTTTCAGTTAATTATTATTGATTATGAAATAGATGTAGAGTATGGGTGGATTCTACAATTACGGAAAAGTTTGGAGTGCGCGGGTTTCAATAAGTTATTTTCCTTAAAACAATATGAAAAAAAAAAATGGCGAAAATAGTTTTAGAATGAACTTAAATAAAAAAAGACACCAGCAGAACTTAATTATTTGTATTTTACTGTATTTTTTTGTTTGCATTTGTCATGGCCACGTGAATGACATAATAGACATGCTAGTGAAGTAATGAAATTGTTAATGATATTTTGTCCCATGTGAATTGAAAGAATACTTCATAAATAATGTCGAGTCCTTATTATTACGTAATTTTTATCTATACTTTAGCATAAAAATACACATAACACAAACGAACCAGAAATGATTAACCAAAGAGTAGAGCGATCGATAAATACATGCAAGTATCATAAATAATCATCATCGGTTACTTTTTGTTTAAAATAATCATCACTGAAAAAGAATGTAAGACACGTATACAGCACCAAATTAGAATTAGTCAACTACTCTTGATCATCCCCATCAATGCTCGATGAAAGACATGTGGAGGACGCAAGGAGAAAGGGCACACGGATGACAAAAACGCAATTCATAACTTTTTAACAATTTACTTGTGAAGCTCTATCGAATTAATTTCTATCAGAAACCTAAAATTATAAGGTTTATCACTGTACATTATCAAAACTTGGTTATATTTATACTTTAGTTACTTTTTACAGGCCATGTTAATGTCAAGCATAAAAGACATTATCTATGAAAATGCAGTTAAAATTGCTATTAATTAAAAATACTTGTAGAATACAAAAATGCAATATCAGTTTGAATGAACAAGCAAAACTGCTTTTTTCTGTAGAAAGTGCCACTTTTTGAATAACTTGAGAATTTATCCTTACCGCTTGAGAATTTTGACGTCCAATTTTCTCAAAGCAAGGAAGCACTGGGCTCTGACGATGCGAGATTACCCTAGGAAAAAAGCTCCAGAAATCGCCGCCACTAAATAATGTATTGATTGCAGAAACACATTTTTCGCGTTTAACACGCTGAATGTCGACACGCTCACTGCCAACACCTTTTCAATTTATGGGTGAAAAACTGCTGCCTCGGTAGCATAGGCGGTAGAGCGTTCTGATCCCGCGCTATGAGTCTCAGGTTTAGATCCCGACAAAGGCATAAATGTTCGATCAATGTTGCATGTCTTCCGATCCTGTCCTAGTGGCTCAGATTCCACTTAAAACCGTAGGGCCCCCAGCGATCCATAGGGGCACATCGTGCTCAGCCAGATAAGCCTGTAAAGTGAATAAGAAGTAAATCGTCCGGGTAAAATGCTCTGTAAGCATCCAAAGGAAGAAAAGGGTGAAAAATTTAAATTTACTATAAAATTGAATCGTTTATTTCGAAAATGTAACAACTCTTGAAAAATTTTTTTTTTTCAGGAGATAGAAAAATAACTCATGAAAAGTTGTGAGCAGTTTGTTAAAAGATACGTCCTTTAATAAGCATAGTACAAGAAAGTCATGTAGTGCCCACCATCAGATTTTTAAAAATATTACTCCAAGCTATAAGATATCCACATTTTATCTATTTTTTATGTGAATTTTCATCTTTCCACGAATAATATAATTGTTTAATATTAGAACAGGAGATATAGACAAAGGGTTCATCATTATTTTCAACATGTTAACTTACAGGTCAAGGTTTATAAAGCTATGGAAACAAGCATTTAGGTGTTTTGATGAGATAAGAAATATATTATTCTTTGAAATATTTGAATCATTTATTTAGAAAAGGTAACAACTCTTGAAAACAAATATTTTTTCAGGAGATAGGAAAAAAAAGCTTATGAAAAGTGGGAAAACTTTACGGGTCTGACTATTTTATTTTGGTAGGTAATAGCAATGCAATATTGGTAAATTAAAACGTTCTTTGTTTAATTAGCTCATAAAAATTAATCAACTAATACAGAGAGTTCTTTCTTTTTCAAAACGAAGATGTTACCTTTTCGAAATAAATGATTCAAGTATTGAAAAGAAAATAAGTCAGCTACTACGAGATAACCAGCAATTTGGAAAGTATCTCCTTTACGTTTTATCTCGTAGTAGGCAGCCAACGTGCTAAATGTTTTATTTGGGAACAAACTAGTTTTTAATTGTGTATGCTTATCCAAAAAACATGCTCATTTCCGAAAAGTAGTATATCAATAGAATGAAACACTAATAACACATTTGGAAACAAGAGAAAAACTTGGCCACATGACAAAATTAACCTGTAAATATTATGTTGCAAACTTAAAAAGTGGCGCAGCGTAGTGGGAAAATGCATTTATTCTTCGATAATGTATCTTCAGACATGCTTTTCTCCCCTTCGTTGGCCATTTTTCATGGAGAAATATACGCTGCTGCATGATAGGTATTTATGTAGATAAGTTAATCATCATTATCTTAATTTCGCAACATTTGTTACATTATTAATCTTCTTTTCGACTTATTATTATTAATCTTCTTTTCGAAACCTTGCCCAACTGAGTGACTAGGGATTTTCCATCCAGTTCATAATATTGTACTTTCCTTCTTCTAGTTACATGTGTAACGAATATGATGACTTTCGCTTCTATTATATATTTTTTCGTCTTTTATTCATTAAAATAGTTAAAAAAAAAATGCGTAGTTAGTGGAAATACGTAGCACATATTATTTGTTTTATATTTTTGCTGTGATTTTGTAAAAGCAATTTTCTTGATTAATTATTTTATGTACGCGAGAGCTATTCAGTGATTGAATTTAAACTAAGTTGTCATTGAATTAAATGACAACTTAGATGGCAACTTAGTAAGCACGTAATTAGCTACTACTTTTTATTTTATTATATTTACTGTGCAGTGTGGTTGTTTTTAAAAAAACTAAATGGTTTTGCATTAGGGAAACACTTTTATTGCATTAATAGTTTTATAACATAGTTAACATTTTAATATATTTATACTACGTGTCAGAGGTGTACTACCCTTTTACGATAAATATTCAGAAAAGTATGAAGAGTGATGAACGTCATTTTTTGATTCAAAAATCAGCATTTATTACATATTAGGAAAAAAACTGCTCGTATTTACAAAATGTAGTAGTCATTGTAATTATTCTAAATAATCCAATCATTTTTGACATTACTATTAAATTATAAATAATATAGCTATGAAAATGTTTTTAAAAAATGACAAAAAGTAAATTGTTTGAGTTTGTAAGAAAAATATTCTAATAAATTTACTAATGTTCTTTTTTTAGATTTAGCCGAAAAGGTGTTGCAAATTTCTATCATAACAATTGTTTTCTTCATGGATTTTTAACAATTAAAAGGCTTTCTAGATGTCTTGCTGACTCGATGGAAAGAGTTTTTTTTTTTTCATTCTTTTTTAGCCTACTTTTCCAAATAAGTAAAGAAAAAAGAATGGAAGAAGGCTTACTGTATCGTAAAGACATCGTTAGAAGTAAGAAAACGTTTAAAATAAATTAAGTAATTGAATAAATATTGAAAGATAAAAAAATTTGAAAGTAAGGTTTTGAGATGGGAAAAATGTATGTCTGTCGGTCTGTCTCTTCCTAATAGCGTTTGAAGAAATTGTCCGATTTGAAAGATTTATTATTATTTTTTTTGCATTCGAAAGATCTCAGTGAAGCCAACTCATTTCCAGATTTACTTTTTAATTTTAACAATTTTTCGTTTAATTTTGAAGAATGGGCAAAAATGTAACATATTATGTAAACTCTGGGCACAAAATCTAAGTTCCTGTGAACAAACTTATTGGAAGAAGCTCACGGGAATAATTTTTTTGATTTGAACAATTTTTGTTCGATTTTGAACAGTTCAAAAAAAAAAAATTAACATTAGCGCCTACGGGGAAATTTCAATCCTATATAAGTCCTGAAGGATTTGTTTGGAGCAAATTTTATCGAAAGATGTCATGACGTAGAACATATACAGATACGAATTTCATCCAGAACTAAACGAGCCTACTTTCCCAAGAAACTTTTTGATTTGGACCTTTAAGGATATTTTTGAATGAATGAATGAATAAATAAGTAAATGAATGAATCAAGGAATGAATGATTGAATAAATGAATGAATGAACAAATGAATAAATAAATGAATATGTATAAACCAATAGAAAATGTATCTTTGAAGAAATTAAGAACTCTTTTCAGAACAGTTGCTAGAACTTCACTTAAAAGTGCCAAATTCTAAAGTTGAGTTCTAAAAAAGAGAATGAACAAAATATATATAAAAATAAAAAATGAACTACGAGCGTAAAATCGTAAAAAGTTGAAAACAGTAAAAGGCAGGTGTGCCTATAGTGTTATTGATTTCCATTAAGTTAGTTGCATTTCCAGAATCTAAAATAGCTTCAGTTGTAGATATATTAAAATACTCTTTCTGAAAATCACTCTGGTTTTAGTCCATGAAGATCCTAAATCATAAAATTTCGTTCTCACAAAACGAAAAACTTTGTTTAAAGCTGAGAGAAAATTGTGCAATTATGTCGGAAATGCAACCTTACACTCTTAGTAACGGGCAATTCCATGAGAAAGTGGACATGAGGGCTGAAATTTTAAAATTGTTGTATTGCTTCAAATAATACGTCAAATTAAAGGTAATGATATGAGGTTTATGAAAATGTATAGAAATATTTCACAAAATTGATCCTTTTTTTATTTGGGGGGCTTAAAGTTTGTGCATTGTAGCACACGTTCGATTAGGAAAAATTGGGCATTTTCATTCACTCTGAAATGATATTTAATACAACACCAATTTCATTGTATGTGCATATATTACAATTTATGACCTTTGTCTCCCTTTTAGAGCACTTAATCTTCCATAAATATGCATTAAATCTTATTTTAAATGCAAATTTATTTATAAAGTCTCCCTGTCACACACGTCACAGAAAAGATGGTTAACATACCTTAGCAAATGCATTAATCCATTTAAAAACCCGAAAGTTTCTGAAAGTCTAATTATTGCAAGTGTGAATAAGTATAAAATATTCAAATTTCATTAAATTTTTATTTTCTGTGAAATTTTTGGTGTGACGGGCGTGACAAAGTGATTGTGTCGGGTGTGACACCATTTAAGATAGTTTTAAAATATTTCATTAATGGAACAGAAAGTTAAAGCACTTGTTTCTAATGAATTAGGGCCATTGGCGGTTTTACGGGGGGGGGGGGGTAATGGGGGTAATTACCCCCCCCCCAGGATTTTAGAGGCTTGATCATTCACCAATATTTTATTTTTTTATTATTATTATTTTAAAATATTTTTTTATACCATCACTACAGCGCAAGCTATTAAATATTTTCAAGTTGCTATGTCTCCCCTTTGTCACGTCACAGGATGTGGTGAGATATGTATTTATTGGCGACAATTATGATGAATTACTCCTTTTTTCCTCCCGTGCGTCTTTCCTTCGTTGGCGCGATTTCACCCGTTTTTTACCGCCGCACAGTGGAGTATTTGAGTGAAAATCCTGGCCAAAAGTCCAAAATTTTAAATTTACCCAATGTTTTTAAAAATTATATTTTCTAAAAGCTGTTTAACTGCCGCGTTGATCAACACTTATTTCCGTAGTCTGAGTTACATAGAACGGCTCACAACTTCGATAGAATTTGGGATTTCGAAGTGAATTTAGGTATTTTTTTGAGGTATTTCAGCGTACTTACTAACTTTCAATCTGAATTTTTTTTGGGGGGTTTCCAAATCACCCTATCTAAATTAATTCGGTTTTACGTCGTAACAAAAGGTAAGATCTTAATTTTAAATTATAAATTAAAATAAATTAATTCTTAAAATTGAAAAAAAAAAAAAATAAGTAACTTCGTCAGAGAATTTTTTTAAGGCCTTTTCAGGACTATTTTTAAGTTAGTGGAAGCTTTTTAAGTATGTGTCGCGCTTTGTCGCGCCATTTTGAAAGTTGAATCGTGTTTGTGATAGTCTTAAGGGCTCATTTCAAAAAAAAAAAAAAAATGTTGTGCATACTTGCGCCATTTTTTTATATATTAAAAAAAAGTACATAATTCGAAAATTTTATGATTTTTCCAACTTTAAAACGAATTTACTATTATATACATTTTATATACCTAATAAATAGCAAATTATGTTAAAATACAAACGACCAAACGAGAAAAATCATCGTAATTAAACGTACAAGATGAAATAGACACGTGTTTCAGGGTGACAAGAAACTTAATTATCAGTACATACGGATGTTCGCTTTAGGTGAAAATCTTTGGAATAATTCCAAAATTTTCATTCTTGTGCAGTATTAGAAGGTTCCCTTGTGTCCGAAGAATATGTCCGTACAACTTTTTTGTTTTTTTGTGGAGATATTTGCATAGATTTTCAAACGTTTTGTGCTTTAAATTTTCTCATTTATTATTTTTTCAAGCAGGTAAACTTTTTACTTCTGACATAAAATATTCTGCTCCTAAAGTGAATAACGACTATGAAAGTAACTTTTTCAGAAGTGCTCACCACGGGCGGAGGGATGGGGGTGGGGGGTCGTGTTGAAATCAGCGTCATTAAAATTTTTAGGGGGTTTTGGGCGATTTTCAGGTAGAGTCATTGTTTTTTTGTGGATAGCTTCGTAGATTTTAGGCAGGAGGGGTGTTACCATCACTTTGAAGGTGAGAGGGTATGCACCATTTGTGGTTTTTGCGGGAAAATGCACATTCAAGCCATAAACTAAAATGGACATTAGTAATAACGGAATGCCCTATTTTTTATTACAGCAAATTCTTAAACCCCCACCCCCCTCTCCTTCAGTTGCTTCGTTTTAGCGATCCTTATTTTTAATTTCTTTTGATCGCGGGTATGCATGTGCACAGACGGTTTATCGACTCACGGTGAAAACCAAGCACAATAATCCGGCCTGGCGGAACATATCACGATGTGTAAAATATTTTATGCATATACTGAACCTATATACGTACTAAGTATCGACTCAAACAATGAGAGACTCAACATCAAACCTCAAACTTGCTCCCGTCACTTTGGACATCACTCGTCTCCTCCGAGATCCACCCTAAAGAAATTATTTCCAACCCCGATCCCATCCTCGTGAAATCTGATATCTTCATCCGGTCAAACGAAAGGGGGCGAAGACGATCGCGGAGACATTTCGGTTTTCAAGGGGTCGCCTTTTTTTTTTTTGGAAGGGCGGAGCTTTTTAGGTGGTGCATCATCGCTCTGCAGGGGAGGGCGCTCAACTACAGCTGTTTCAACTTAAAAGCACGTGAAAATATTTTTGGCCAGGATTTTCACCCGAATTCTCCACTGTGCGCCGTAGCGAGCATACGCTACTGGTTCTTCCCGCCGCTTTCCGTCAGTTACCGTCTAGTAATAAATACGAATTGTTGCGAGGTTCATTTGTGAGGCGTCCCTCTTCAGAAAAAAAGGGTTCTGTTGTATGATCGGTGCAGACTTTTCAAAGAAAATGAGTAAACGCCACAAAAATACGTTAGATGGTTTCTTGAAGAAGTTAAAAACTGAAAGCGAACCTAAATCTATTTCAAGAAAAAATGAAATTCCGATTTTTTCAGCCAGTACGGAAAAGGTGCGGGAGTCATGCGATGCTCAGTCTGCAACAAATACGCATGTGTCCAAAAATGTCGCTTTCGCAGAGCAACTAGAAGCAGATTACGCACAGCCAGCTCTGTTGGATGGCAAAATTGATGTAGGCTTTTACCTTCAAAAGCAAAGCATTTCTTCAATAACAGATCTGGAAAAATTCAACATTCTGAGGTGTGCATGGACCCCAGAAGATAAATTTATTTTTCCCTTTTCAGTGCATATGAAAAATAATAAAGAAGTCAAATGCTACCTTTCTCAAAAGCATTTCAATTCTTTTAACTGGTTAGCATATTCGTGCAAAGTTAAGGGTTTATTTTGCAAATATTGTTTTTTGTTTTCAAACAAATACGGAGGAATTAATAAAGCTACTCCATTGAAGAAGCTAGTCACTGTACCTTTAGATAAATATTCTAAGTTACTCGGCAAGGATGGAGATTTAGCTACTCACGAACAGAATAAATATCACAAAGACTCTGTTTCCTTTGCTTTGAATTTTATGAAAACATATGAAAGTCCTCAAGATGGAGTGCTTATGAAGTTAGATTCTGCTCGTCAGCTTCAGATCAAGGAAAATCGAGAAAGATTGATTCCAGTAATCGAATCGATTATTTTTTTAGGACGCCAAAACTTAGCGTTACGTGGCCATAGGGATTACGGTGAAATATCAATTTCATCAGTTGATGAACAATTTTCCGGTGATAGTAACAACACCCAATTAATTCCAAATGAAGGTAATTTCCGGGAATTATTACGCTATCGGGTTGCAAGTGGTGATGAGAAATTAAAAAACTTTCTGAAAAATACCAGTTCACGAGCTACATACATCAGCAACACTACACAAAATGAACTGATTAAGTGCTGCGGAGATGAAATTTTGAACACTGTTCTTAATAAAATTAAAGAAAACAAATATTACGCAATTATTTTTGATGAAACAACTGATATTAGTCGAGAGTCACAAATGTCGATAATTGTGAGATATTTGGATGAAAAATTGCATCATGTTTCGGAAGATTTTGTAGCATTTATTGATGTGCATGATGACAATTTTGAAGACTTTAAAGAAGAACCTGTTGTAAGTGGAAAAGTACTTTCAAAAACGGTACTATCTTTTTTGCAAAACACTGGCTTAGATGTAAATGATTGTGTAGCTATAGCTACTGACACTTGCAGTGTTATGCTTTCTGATCAAAAAGGAGCTGTCATGGAATTACAAAAATCGTTAAAAAATGCCCTTGTTATAGTCATGCCCTAAATTTATCACTTTCAAAATCAAGTTCGGTCCAAGATATCCGCAATGCTATAGGCACAATCAAAGAGATAATAAAGTTCTTTAATGTCTCACCAAAGCGGAATAAAGTTCTAAAGCAAATTTTAATAAATGGAAACTCTGGTCATGAGCAACTGAAGAAATTGTGCGAAACGAGATGGACGGAAAGACATGAAGCTGTTCTGAGATTTAAAACTCACTTTGTGGAAATTGTCAGCGCTCTGGAATTAGTGACCAACTGGAAAGATGCCCAGTCATCATCTTCAGCGCAGACTCTGTTAAATACCATGCTTACGACAAATTTCATAGTTGCTGTTTATTGCTTGTCTTTCACGCTGAACTTTACCGAGTCTGTGAGTAAAAACTACAGAAGAAAAACTTGGATGCTAAACAGGCAAAAGATTCGATTCAAAATGTAATATCAGTCTTAAAGGAGAAAAGATAAAACGCAAAACAAACTTTCAGTGATCTGTTTCTTACAATTACAAAAGAAGAAACAATTGAAATTACAAAGCTGCATGAAGAGTTGGATTTGTCTGTCTCTCTCCGTAGAAGAGTCGAAAATCAAAAAAATAGGGGCAATGTTATGACTGGTAGTGCTGAAGATTACTTCAGAATCACAATTTACATCCCTTTGCTGGAAAACGTAATTGAAGACCTAGATTTCCGATTTCCATCAAATATTTTCAACTCCTTAGCATCAAATTCTTTACTACCTTCAGAAATTGTGAAAAAGTCAAGAACGGAAATATCGGCTTTCGTGGAAAGTATTTCCAAGTATTTGGCACCCATTGTTGCTGAAAAAGAAGAATTTATAGCGTCGAAATTAAAATCAGAAATTGAGTACTGGGTTAAAGATTGGAAAACATGCAAAACTGAATTACCGAATGATGCCATTGCAGCTTTTTCCCACTGTGATAAAGATATGTATCCTTTCATAAACACTTCCTTAAAATTGTTCTGTACCCTACCTGTTACTACTGCTTCCAGCGAAAGAAGTTTCTCGGTATTAAAGAGGTTAAAAACATGGCTAAGGACAACTATGACGCAAGAGAGACTGATTGGACTTGCCCTTCTTCATGTCCACAGACAAATCCCGATATCTGTGGATAATGTAATTAACAGATTCGGGTATATGAAGAACCGAAGATTAGAATTTGTCATTTGATTTTAAGTGAGTGCATGTACATTTAATTAATGAAAATAATTATTTAAATTAAACATGTTAATATGTTTTAAATTTCAGTAACAGTTACTAACAGGTACTGATGGTTTATTGTTTATATAAAATTGTAAAATGTCATTACCCCCCCCCCCCCAGACTGAAACTCTGGAACCGCCCTTGATTAGGGCAGTATGTTAAAATAATAATTGTTATTATAATTCCTATAATTTGATATAATTGAATAATTTTTTTTTGCAGCTATTTTGTAGCGATTTTTTATTGATTCATAATACATTTTCAAAGGAAAAAAAATTTGATTTTTTTTCATTACATTGTGGTCATTGGACTAATCCACAAATAACTTTATTCACATGTTGTGCATGGGTAATGAAAAATGTTCGCTCGTTTGTGATTGTCAGCAATGAATTGCAGCTTGACAAATATGCTGTATGGACATTTTTAAATACCATCTTAGCTAATTTGAAAGAAGAGTTTCCTCAAATACAAAAAGCGAAAATGTTTTCTGATGGTTGTGTAGCCCAATTTAAAAATAAATATAATATATCAAACCTACTTTTCTTTCAAAATGATTTTAACTCTTTCTAAGGCGGTGGAAAGTATGCTTCCCACCAAATTCATCAAATTGCAGATGTTTACATTAAGCTATTTTACCCTTTCTGATTGGCAGAATCTTGCAAAGACTGGAAAATATATTTACCACCACATGCATCAATATTCAAATATTATAACTATCCCCCCTCAAAGGGTGGAGGGGTGGAAAAAATCATGCTAATCTTATTTACTGTCCTATATGAATTTCTTTTTTGAAACAAAACAAAATCTGAAAAATATTTTAACATACCAATACTACAAAAAAATGGCCCTTTAAAGGGTTAACTTAACTTGTGAGTGGAACGTTTTCGCCACTTCCCACAGAAAGGGAGCAGTAGATGGTATTGGGGGGCGGCTTGTGAAGTCAAAGGTATGGTATATGAGTAAATCAAGGAAGGCAAGAGTAAATTCTGCTTCTGATTTTTTCAATTGTTTAGTGAAGAGAAAAGGTATTAAATCTATGTATGTGACATCTTAGCAAATATTGCAGTCTCAGTCTATGTTGTCTGCAAGATGGGAGAATGCTGCATCAATCGAAGGAGTTATGTCCTATCACCACTTTCAGGTAAGTGACTATGAAAACATTTTCATTGGAAAGACTGCAAAGTCAACATTGAAACAAGTAAGAGTCACTGAAATTCATACAAGGAATTTTAATCATAGCCAGATCGCACAATCTGACATTGTAGTTGGAGAGTTTGTTCTAGTTTCCCTTACCACTGCAGGCAGCAGTTACAAGTACTGCTTTAGTAGATCGTATTACGCTACAGTTTTTGGCATCAACTTGGAAAAAGAAGTAAATTTAAAATATATGCAGGCTAGTGGACCCTATTGGATTTGACCAGAAAATGACGATATTTCCACTGAAAAAATACCCGTCATCATTGAGAAAGTTGCTCCACCAGGCCTTATGACCCGGGTAGAGGTCACTATAAATTCTAAATCAGATGTATATATGTATATATCTCTTATTTATAATAAAATGTAGGTGTATATTGGCTAATGTCAAGTTTACTATGTGAACTAATTACTGCTTTTTCAAAAATAGCTTCTCAAAAATTTGAAATTGGCAGTGTCACACCCGTCACATTTTATGCCACACCCGTCACATTACAAAAAAATTCCCAAATGTTAAAAAATTTAAAACCTAATATAAAAAATATGTATTAAGTTTCATCTGAATCTCCTTCAATAGGAAAAAAAATGCTACAATGATGAAACATTTAAAAATTCACAGGAATTTTAGCAAATATGAAAGCAAGTGAAAAGTCATGTCCCGGAAAAGTCACACTCGCCACAAGATTTTAATTTTTTTTTTTTTTTAAATTAAAAACTCTTGCAGTTTTATTTTTGCACAGTCATTAAAGCAAATGCAAAGGTAAACACCGTTTAAAAGTTTTTTTGCTATTTATAAGTAATTCATTGCCAAAAATCTAAATTAAGCTTTAAAACTCATGTCTGGGAGTCACACCCGTCACAATGGAATGGCCCTAATACTTCATACTGCGCAATTAAAGAAAAAGTAGAAAGAAGCATTTATTATTTTTCGGGACATAAAATTCAGACATTTTTATGTCTTATTCTTCTAGAGAGTTCGAGGAAAAGTAATATCATTTATTCGCCTACTCACAGTATCGCAGCGAGGATTTTTTCCGAAATTTAATTTCTCACATAAAAAGGCCTTTAAGGAAGTACTATCGCCAATTGCAGAGAGAACCCGAAGAAGCCGTAGAAAATAAATGAGTTGAAAACAGAAATATTTTATTGAATAGTGCGGGAGGAAAAGGCTCATAAAAATGTCACTTTTGCCTGACAAAAAATTTTTTTAAAAAATGCTTAATATTGAACCACATCGGAGGAAAAAAATGTACAACAAAATAGTCAGTTGTGAAGGATAATACGTGATCTTTATTTCCCTCCTGAAACATTATTTGCCAAACAAAACTAAAAATGATAATAAACTTTCTCCCCATACTTTTTTTTTTTATTTCTTTAAAAAATAGGCTTATCCAAATTGTAAAATCGTTAAATCATTTAATATATTAGTTTTGTTCAAAGCTCGTATCCTCCACCAGTTGTGACGGTTTTAGGACACTTGCTCAAAACGTTATATTAAAAGAAGTATAAAAAATAGCAAAACAAAATGAACATTTGAAAGGAGATCCAGTATGTTTTATATTAATTTTTTTTTATTCATCTTCTTCTCTTATAACACAACATAACATTATTTTGCTCAATATGCCCAAAAATAGAGCGTCATGTCTAATTAACTACAAAAACGCTGTTTTTACTTTTTCTGCGATAATGACTAAATTTTTACTTAGACACGTAAAAAATGAAAAATAAATAAGTAAATAAATAAAAACTAAAGAAATGAAGTTGTATAAACAAAAAATCGTAAAATATGGATTATGAAGTAGCATCATGTATCACATTTATTGAAGATCTGTCTTGTTTTATCTCAATTTACATTAATATTTTATTTTTGTGACTGTCCAGCTTTGACGAACAAATTTTTAATAAATAGATATGCTTATCGAAAGAAAGCTTAAAAACGTAATTAAACAAAACCCTGTAAAAAATTCGAGTTCAACCTTTCACCAAAAGAATGGAAAAAATGGTGAAGTATATCCGCAACCAACATTTGGTACTACGTCAAACCATTATAATAGTGTAGTTTCACCATGAATGTTAAACTAGGAACCATTACAACGGTTCAACACTTTATTACCAACTGTTGGTTGCAGCTGAATTTCATCATTTTTCTTGGTGAAAGGCTGAACAAGAACTTTTTGCAGCGTAAGACAACCAGACTCTCTCGAGTTCCACAATAGAACTTTGCATGTGTTTTAGTCATGATGACTTGGTTATTCACTTTGGCTTATTTCTTACTTGATTTACTATAGTAGATATTCATTATAAAACTTATTTTATTATAAAATTAAAAAAGAAATTTCTTTATTGTGTAACATTAGCGAAGTTGATTTGCTAAAGCTTAGTGAAAAAGGAATAGCAAAAAAAACCTAGTAATACAATGATGGGCATTATAGAGCGGTGTCCTCCTGCTTTTCTACATCATAAAACCATGTGCGGCTTTGTTTTTAATAAATAGATTGCGATGAAAGTTACACTTGATTTAGCTTTTAAAACGGTATCTTCCTACTTCTATAATCTAAGCTTTGGTTGATCTTTTATTGTATGTAACGATATAAACTAAAATTGCTATGCTCAATTTTCTGACTAAAAAATGTCTTAATTTATTTTACTAATTTTAAGACGTGTATTTACTTCATCACATTACTAATCACGGAGATTTGATTTTTCAAATGTAGTGCAAAACAAATCAATCTTTTAAATATGCAACCCTCGTAACGATTTTCTCAGAAAGACAAGATTTTTCGAATTTCTATTTTAAATTAACTGGAGGGTCCGACTCAATTACGGTTAGATTATTTTTTTCTCCTCACGCTTCTAGTCTCATTTCGTAATTTTATTTTATTTTTCTTACATTTTATTCGTAATCTAAAAGTAAATGCAAAACAGCTGATTTATTCTTATTTTTGACGTTATAGAATTTTTGCTTTGCTGTTCCTTGTAGTAATATCTATGGAGATTTTGTGGAATCTTCCTATATCACAGAAATGAAAAATGCCCATCTCCTGAGGAAAAATTATATCTTGTTTTGGTATATTAAAATAAGCTTCGCGAAAATTATAATTTAGTAAAGTTTTCGTAACTTTCTTTGTTACGCAATGCAGAAGGGCTGCCTAAAATTCCAAAACAGAACGCACAGTCCAAACCCATTTCAGGTTTACGTCTCATAGTTGCTCACACTATTACATAGTTGTTCATACATTGGAAAATAGTTCTCATACTATTTTACATCCAGCTTAATGGCAGCACTTTTGAGTGATGTATAACATTCTTATTTAAAGGAAAAGAGAGTAAATTCACTTACTTGTGGTGATGTAAACACCGCACACACTGTTAAAAATTTCCTTAAGAAAATAGTAAAATAACCATTTATTTGATTGTTATTTTACCATATTTAATTACAGCAGTTGAATAACCATAAGGAAGATGGTACTCAAACCGCTGAATGTAAAAAAAAAAAAAAAATCTGTTTATCCTAAAGAACGTTTAACTAACCGTAATTTTCAAGCGCTCAATAAGAATCGGGCGTCCATCTTGGTTTCGAAACCTTACCGGTCGTACGATGTTGTTAAAATATAAATGAAGATTTATCAGTTCAAATATGCATGTGTGTGTAAAAAAAAGAAGAAAAAAAAGAGGCTTTAAGTAGCGGTTACTAAATAGAAACACATACACACGTAAATCAAAAATTGGAGGCATCGGATTCCCGAACTGTTTGCGAATGAGCGAACCCATAATTTGAGCTGCAGAAGCTTGTTTGTATTTTAATTTTTACAGCAAATAAAATGATTTTCGTCAATATACAGTAAATTTAGACCAAAAATGACTTTGGATCCAATCAAAAACTGAAATCTCAATTCTAAGGCAGTTTTTTCCTGTTGGAGAAGAAGATTTATTGATAATAAACGGCCGCTTTACGTGGTGTAGATGGCCGAATGACTAGAGCGCAAGGTTGGTGTATCATCCACCCGGGTTCGATTCCTGCACGCTTTGTTTACGGTTTCTACGCCTCGAAGATTCTACGCCTCTAAATGGTTCAAAAACGGTAAAAAAAATAATTTGAATCCAGTTTTAAATGGTTATAAAACCGTGAACTTTTGTATTTACGGCTTTTTAACCAAACTGATTGGAAATGTTTTAGTTCCTGTAAAGATAGAAAAATGTTCCAAACCGTAACTTTAACAGTGAATTACATGGACAGACTGCTGCCGGTTATTTAACCGTAATTTCATGATGAAATTTCTAACAGCACATGCTTTTACTGATTTTGTTCTTTATTAAATTTAGAGTTTGCATTAAAATGTCATTCATTTTAACATTCTTTGTCTTAATTCTTGTAGTTTAGCAGTGTTTGCCTTTTGTATTTCTTCACATTTAGGTGCCACTCTATTGTTTCAGTAAATATCCTAGTTCCTTCGTGCTTAAATTTTCAGGTTTTGGCAACAGAATTGTTTCTAAAATTAAATTACGTACTATCTCCACTTTGAGAAGCTTTCGATTTTTTATCATTACAGCATTAAATACAATAATTGTTTGGTCGTCTCTTTCACTAAATAAATGAAAAATAAAGGTATTAAAATACAAAAGTTGAAAATTTATTACGCACAGGGGTTTGGAAGTTGCAAAGAACCCTTTTTTTCAATACGGAAAAAGTTTTGATATTCCGGTGGTAACAGCAGGAAGTACTTCTTTCATTAGTAAAAAGTTGCTCGTAGAATCTAAAATAACATTTAGTTCAATAAAATTGTCTTTAAAAGACAAGTGTTTGTTTTAATTTGCCTCCCAAAGGTCCGTAAGATGATTAAAATCGTAAGTATTTAGTGTAATTGGTTGTGTAAAGAAAGAAAAACATTGAATATTATGAGGATTTTGTTTTATTTTACTAAGAGTTTAAAACATAACATGTAGCATGTTATATGGTATTTTGAACAAACATGGTTAAATCTTCATGTATCCTTTACTAAGAAGATTTTTCCCAAGTATATCAAGGTTTTAATCTCTGGTTTCTATGCATTTTATGGTATTTTAACTGAGAATGACTTTTATTTTCAGAGGAAGTTGAATTTAAGTTTTTATTCTGCGAAAAAAGTGTCACTTTTTAAATTTTTAGTTAAAATTATTTTTTTTAGTTTAATTATTTCACCACAAGTGTTTTTTTTTTCGTAGATTGGTTGCTAACTAAATCGAGCGAAATTGTTTACCTTCATTTCATCCTCTATCCTAAAATATGCGTATGATAGGGCTATCTTAGTCATCAGGTGCCTTAAAAATTTCACTACAGTGTCTAATTTCACCTGTTCACTTTGTTTATTTGGAGAGTAATCATTTGTTCTCCACATCATGCAGCACAAAAGAATTACTCACTACACATCTTGTCTACTTAAAGCATTTGCTTTGCGCAGCACACTGAGTGAGCAAATATTTTGTATATTAATGAATTAATTGGGAATTTAAATGAGAACTAAATAATATCTAATGAATACGCATCAATTTTTCAATAAATGTATTTGCACAAATTTTATTTATTTAATTGATAACTAGAATTTCTTTGGCAATTACTTGCACCCAAACGACGAGGGTCGAAACACACCTTTTGGTAGAAACAGGTATACACAAAGTTGAGGTAATGCTTATTTACAAAACAATTGAATCGCGACCTCATACCTTCATACTATGTGTCAAATGCTTACAAAAATTGTAAAACTATATTTTGTCTTATATTGATAGCAAACAAGGTATACACGAAGTTGAGGTAATGCTTATTTACAAAACAATTGAATCGCGACCTCATACCTTCATACTATGTGTCAAATGCTTACAAAAATTGTAAAACTATATTTTGACTTATATTGATAGCAAACAAGGTATACACGAAGTTGAGGTAATGCTTATTTACAAAACAATTGAATCGCGACCACATACCTTCATACTATGTGTCAAATGCTTACAAAAATTGTAAAACTATATTTTGTCTTATATTGATAGCAAACAAGGTATACACGAAGTTGAGGTAATGCTTATTTACAAAACAATTGAATCGTGACCTCATACCTTCATACTATGTGTCAAATGCTTACAAAAATTGTAAGACTATATTTTGTCTTATATTGATAGCAAACAAAATAACAAAATTTTCGGAATGCATTACCTTTTATCGTATGTATTTAAGTTTAGGATAAATATTTCCCCCCCTTGGTTAAATTGTAGAAAATAGAAAGTACTATGTTATTGAACTAAAATATGATATAATATTCGAAGTGCACTTTAAAAGTCAAATTTGCCATGAGTAACTTCAGATTTTAAGTTTAAGATGCAAATGATGTAATTGTGTCTTATTATTCATCACTTTTTTCTACCTCGTCCGTGTCGAAGTCAGCACCGCATTGTCTCGAAAAAAATATAATGGGGGTTGAGAGGCGTGTTCGTATTTCACTTATGAATATTCCTTTAAAATATTCTTGAATATTTGTGAAAATACTTCCACGGCTCTTCGTGGCAAAGAAATGCACTCGCCGGTCGTTCCCTTTTATGATAGATGCAATTTCTCGTGCCAAGAATTTTAATGCAGGGAATTCTTTCCAAAGTGATAAAATACTTCTTTAATGCATGAACGATAAAGATAGTCTGCACTGAAGATGATGCATGCCGGTATTGTTTAATAACTTTCCAAATGCTGCCATTGAGAAAGAGCTTGGCAACAAAATTATTGTAGAATTGAAATATGTATCTATGCGAAATTTCGAATTGAAATCTTAATTTATGAGAGTAAATAAAATATAGGAATTTGCATCTTCTGAGTAGTTAAAACCATAACTGTTTTGTTACGGCAATCCTTTCTCAAGAGCAACTTTCTGTTATAGAACACGGTGGTTTTGTGCAAAAACATTATAATCTATGGAATAAAAGTCACCCATTCTTTTGCAATTGGTTGTTATATAACTCCCAATTGTATGTTTAAAATTCTGATATCCTTAGTACTAAATTATAAACATATAGTTGAGAGTTATATTAGTATTTTAAATTTAAAAAAAACTTTTTAAATCGTAAATTGAACTTTCACAATGAAAGTAATTATTTTATTCGGACAGAAAAATTTTGCTCAGGATATTTTCTAGAACTATTAAAATAAACTGGCATAGTTATGCCAAGAATAAAAATGATACTGGAAGTGCTATTAAGAAATATCTTCAAAACTAATCCAGCCTACTTTCCATTATATACCAACTGGTAGTGTAACCCATTTCCTCGTGCCATTCTGCTTTTAATATTTCATTTCTCTTGTGAAAAATGTTATTTAAAAAAATACGTTTTTAATAAAGAATATAAATCCCCTTTACAAAAAATCAATAGTTATTCTTTAAAAAGACAGAATGTTTTTAATTAGGATTCCATTGGCAAAAAAAGAAAAGTTTTTCTTTTCCTACTCATAACAATCTTTCTACTATATACAAAAGAAAATGTTGAAATCAGTCATAATCTTTACAACTATTTCGTAGTTTTTAACTTGGCTATTTTTATTTCCTAGAATTACTAGATTTCATAAATAAAACGTATTTGAGTTCGTCCGCAGACACTAATATTTGAAAAATAAACACAAAGCTTGATACAAACCAATAGAAGGAAAATTTATCTTCTGCTGAAATTTTTTGTATTACAGTCCATTGATCCATATTTGTCTCATTTTTTAGGAGTAACAAAGAAACTAGATTTTTCTGCAGGGCGTATTGTTTAACAATTTTTCTCTCCATCTAAACTTAAGTTATCTAAATTACTTTTATAGATTAAAAAAAACCTTCCATGTGAGATTATATTGCGGAAATATGAAATATCTCAAATGAAATGGTTGAGTGTAATTTTATAACTGCTTCAAAAATTGTTACACGGACAAAGGACAAAACACAGAGAGGCCATTTCTTTGTCCAATCTTAAAAAACAGTTGATCATAGTAAACGGGAAAAAATTGCTCCAATTGCATATTTCAAAAAGAACTACATTTGAAGGTGGCATTCATTTCTTTTTTGAAACTAGATAGTCAAAGAATGATATTTATTTGACAGAAACTACTTTCTTCTTTGCTCATACCTAGTTATTTTCCCCTACTGTGTTCAACAGTAAAGGTTTCACTTTTTCATTTTGCTTGTTTTGAGGGAAAGCCAATAATATTAAAGAAAGAAATAAATTAACTCCTTACGCATTTGCCTGCGTCTGACATGGGCGCACTTACCGAAAAGTGACACTTTGTTTGCGTAATATAGTATACATATATATATATGTGTTAGGTGTAGTCCCTTCCGTTATCCAAGAATCAATCAGCGTTTTAAGACGAACACAGGTTTATTGACGAAAACAAGGCAGTTGAAACATTCAGATTAACACATAGAAACAAATAAACATTTTGGTCGCGTCAAGGTGGTTGAAAACACTTCTAAAGTTAAGGGTTACTTCTAAGTGGAAAGCTGCGCGTCTATCTCGCTTTCTCGTCTCTCTCTCTGTGAGGGCGCTCGTGGTCAGATTGTAGAGAAGGGACCAGCCGGCAGAAGCTCGGTTCCCGCAGAACACCGAAAGTGAAGCAACATCGACCAAGGTCAGTGTTGGAGAGGGTGACAACATCTCGCGGCCGGTTTGCTGGGGACCGTGTACGCTAAAGAGAGCTGGTGCACGTTAAATAGGTTGTGGTTGCAATGTCCTCCAAGTGAAGCGATACCTCTGGGGTGCCAGCCCCAGGAGACGGTCTCTCATCTGGAAGCTGGCTCAAAAATTAAGAGACTTGTCAAAGAGGCGGAGATTGGACTCCTGCCTCCTGCCTATAAGGGCCCCGCTGGACTCAGGAGCAACGCACCCGTTCTTCCTCGCTTTGCACGAGAACACGACACCAGCCAGAACCGCACTCTTAAGACACCCCCACAACTGACATTGCAAAAAATAAATAAATAAATAAATAAATCGCACTATACTTATGCATTAATGTTCTGTTAAAAACAAAAAACTAATTTTTACCAGTTTTTCCGAAAACAAACTCGTGCTTTAAGGGTTTAAAAAAAAAGAAAGTTAAAGAACGCAAACGTTTAAGGCTTTTTATCTCTTTTGGTCACTTAAAAATTACGTAGGAAATATTTAGAATCAATCGAAACCGCATTCTGTATTAATTCCAGTACACTTAAGCAAAGAGTGATACCTTCATTTGTGTCATGAATTGTATTGTATTTCAAATCGAAAAATGTCTGAATGATGTGTTTTATTAATTTCAGTGCCTTTTAACTAAAAATGGTAGTTAAGTAGACTATTACTTCGACTTCGGTTCAGTTACGAAAGATAGCTTTGCAGAATACGTAAAAAACACAATTGTAATGTGTTTCAGTTATACTGGGGAAATATATGGACGATGACTGAACGAGATAAAGAGATGCCGGCTATTTTTGAAAGAAAAGTACTCCGCAGCATTTCTGGAGGATTAAAATGCAATAACACCTGGTGAAGAAGAACTAATTCAGAGATCGATAAGATATACAAAGAGCCAGACATTACCAAAATCATTTCTGTCCAAAGATTGAAATGGGCAGGTCACGTGAGTAGAATGGATGACTACCGAACCACCAAGAAGGTATTCGAGGCCAAACCATCAGGAATACGAAAAAGGGGAAGACCAAGGATCCGGTGGATCGACTGCTTTGAAGCAGACTTAAAAATACTGAAAATCGAAAACTGGAAGAGTCTATCAAAGAATCGGGCAACCTGGAATACTATTCTTAAGAAGGCCATGGCCCACCCTGGGCTGGCGCACCAATGAAGAAGAAGAAGAATGTGTTTCAGTAAAGTCGCGTTTACACGATGCCAGTTGAAGAGACAATTGTCGGGGCCGATTTTCTCTATACAATGGGGGGAATGTCATGGCCAGGCCAGTTGAAAGAGAACCTGTTCACATTGTGAAAGTATTGGCATGGCAGTTGATGACGAAAAGTGGCAAAACAAACACAGCAGACTTGACTGATGCTAGTGAATTGGCACAACACGAAGCAAATCAACTGGCTGCAACGTTCACACAGCGCCAACAAGCTCGACAACTGTGATTCAGAGTGATGGGGGGCGTCACTGGGCCCAGTTCATTGTCCTCTGTCTACTCCTCGAGACAACTGAATTTCAGGACAACTGTCGAGGCAGTTGGGTCGCTAATTGGCCTGAATTGTTCACACGTAGCCAATAACTTAATGCCAATAAGCTGTCTCCAGACAATTGTCTCTTCAACTGGCATCGTGTATATACGGCATAAAGAACAATTACTACAAAGTAGAAAAGCAAAATTTGAATCGATGTATCCTCAGCAATTAGGCATTATTTTTACAGCTCAAATGAAACGAGTAATGAATTCAAATGAAATAAAACATTCCAATAAAAATGATGATTGGAAAATTAACTGTTTAACAACTCTTCATTAAATATACATAATCCTTTGAATATGTTATGTGTTTTACAACTGTAGTTAAATTTTTGCATAAGGTAAAGCGAGGATAGATTGCGCGGTCGGAGAGATTGCGCACCTGCGAGTTAGGGGGGAAGAAGTAGGGTGGGCGAGCCCTAACGCCCAGCATTTGTACAACGGCAATAGTGTAATGTGTACTTGAAAGTGCCAGTTGATTGATTTGAATGTGTGTGATTAAGCATCGATATTCTATATTGTTTTCACTAGGAAAGTGCTTGAATTTCTATAGAGTAGCAGTAGTACAAAATATTTTAAACTTTTGCGATTTTTCGTAAGCTACTAAGTTAGACTAATAGTGGGAAGCCAGCATTTCTTTCTAGAAGCCACCATATTTAAGTAAAAGTCCGCGCAATCTGTCCTACCGAAATAGGATAGTTTGCGCGTCTTGTACTTAGGAGAGATCGCGCGTTTCTCCCGTTAGTTTTTATGCTAGGAGAGATTGCGCATTATATTATTACCCATAGCTTGTTGGTAATATAGCATAAATTGCAAATTACATGTGAAATATATGAATCGATTAAATTCGCTGCATTCACGGACGAAAAGGGGCGTTCTGAATTTTTACTAAAACATGAAAATACTTTTAAAAAAAACTAAAGTGCAACGAATGTTACTAACCCACACATATATTCGAGAAGCAGCTACAAAAAAGAAGCGAACGTCTGAAGATAAGATGCTACCAGAAAAAGTGGGAACCAAAAAACTTGCAGGAAAGAAAACAAAAAATGTTTGAATTTTGAAACAACTTGGTCATCAGCCATCTCAGAAGAAAATAATGTCAAAATACTGAATCTTTGGGACCATGTCAGACGGACAGCGAGGATGAGTGCAGTGAATGTCTGGAACTGTACCAGGAAACAACTTCGACCAGTGACATTAATGCCTACCGTCCCGTTTTAGAAACTATCTGAAAAGTACGTCTAAAGCACCCAAAAGTAAGCATTTCAACAAAAAAATGTTTTAATGTATTCCTAACCTTATAATAACCTATTAGAAATACATTAAAACAATTTTTTGTTGAAATGTTTATTTTTGGGTGCTTCAGACGTACTTTTCAGACTGTCCTTAAAAAGGGACGGTAGGCATTAATGGATTAAGTGTGATATTTGTGGCAGATGGTTGCACTACTTACAACAATAAGTATACCGATTGTGGACGACGACAACTTCGGTTAACAAATAAAAGACTTTGAAACTGTAAATGAATAAGATTAATTATAGTTTAAACCTTCTTTTCTTCTTTATTTTTTTTCTTTAATTAAAACACTATTTTTTCCGATTCTGTAATCAGAGTTAAAATATTTATTCCTATTACAATTGTATGTCTTTATAAAAACCCTTACAACAACATAGTTTTAGTGTAAATATTATTGCTAACAATTTAATTGCAGTTATTATGAATAACCATCTCTCCTACCCATGCGCGCAATCACACCTACTCTGTAAGGACAGATTGCGCAAATTACTCTTCTTGGTTTTTCTACAGCTGTTGCATTAAATTAAAGCAAAACAACGAAATATCAATGGAAATGCATAAAAAACAAGTTAAGTCACAATTATTCATCAATAGTTTAACAAAAAAGTCATACTTCGATTTTTTAAAATTATTTTTCCAATTGTGCGCAGACTCTCCTAGCTTTACCTTACACATTTTGGGTGCTACTTTTTTCATGCTCATATTTTACGTTGTGATTTTTTTTAACGTCCACATTGTATGCGCATTGTTTTAGATTAAACTAAAGTTGTTGGTTGATCGTGTAAATTGGAATAAAGTTACATTTATAAAATTCATGGATAATTTTGTAGAAAAAGTACTAGCAATTGATTAATAATTAGATTCATGCTAATGGCAGTGAAGAACTCTCCAGCAATGGCAAGACTAAATTCTCTAAATGATGTTATGTATCATTTAATGAAAACTGTTTTTGACGTTCTTGTCATTTAATCTGAAATATCTGAGCTATAGAGAGAAGTAAACACAACAGCGATGACACCTTGCAGAACAATTCACAGGTACAACATAAAGTTATAACCATGCCCTCGTATTGACTGAATGACGTTTGTTATTGCCTCATTATAAGTGATTTTCACTCAGAGGACCGCAATTTGCTGACCGCGGTATGGAAGACATATGTCATCGTTGTTAGTTTGATGACCATAGCACTATTACGACGGAGGTAAAATGTCTCAGTCATTTTTAATAGGAATACACCAGGGATTTTACTACTCACAATTCTTTTTAGAAAACATAGGACGTTTTTTCTATCATTTGCATAAGTTGTTTCAAATTTTCCATTTTTTCTCACTTCCACTCTTTTGGTTCTAGGTGCAAATGCAATAAGTGGAATTTTGTTTAAAAGTTTGAGATTTCAAATATGAGGGGAAAAGTTGTATTACTAGCTTGCATCAGTTTGCATAATTTAATAGGTAGTCTGAAATAATCTTAGTCACTCTAGTGCTGCTTAAGTCATAGATTGCATCTTTACGAAATTGTTTGAAGGGATAGCTCACGCTCTTGTTGCCACAGTCCCCTACGCAGAAAATACTGATAAGTGAAATATACATCGAAGAACAAAAGGCTTTGCCACAGAACTATTGTAGGTAAATTACTGATTGACTTTAATGCGGATGTGGAGAAGCAAAAGGTATTTTCGGAAAAGGAAGCGCTTCTTTCTTCCTTCAGAACGTTTGAGAGGGAGAAACACATTCCAAATTCGCGCGAGTTACACCCCAGATGCTTCTACATTATAGTCTAAATTTATCGCAATTCCATATTACATGCATATATGTTGCATTTCTAATCAGCTAAAGGTCTGTCTCGAAACACTGCAAAACATTCTGTTTTTTTTTTTTTTTTTTTTTGTGTATGTGTGTAAAGAATTTTTAGGGCTAGGATTATAAACTAAAAACTAGTAATTATACTTTTTAAGTATTTTTTATTCAAAATAAGCTCCTTCTGTTACAGCAGTTTAACAACAATTCGAATGCCTGTTCCAGCACACATTGTGGGACTGCCTCTAAAGCTCGCGTCGAAGCTGTTTGTAAACAGTTTGTCAAAGAATTTTTAAGACTACAGCTGGAACTAAGCGTATAGTGACGCTACCGTGCTATCGAGCGTTCGTGAAACTCTTTAGCTATTAGTTTACCCACTGCCAAAACCTCAGTTCATGTGTTTACTTTTTTTTACTTTGATGACACTGAAACTATATAAACAGCTTCGGCACACGATTTGGAATCAGTCCCACAATGTGAGCTGGAACAGTCATTGGAATCGTGGTTAAACCGCTGTAACAAATGTGTCGAAGCTGAAGGAACTTATTATATTTTGAATTAAAAAAATTTAATTACTAGCTTTTATTTTATTTTATAAACCTACTCTTCAAAATTCTTTAAGTTATAAGAAAGCGTTTAGAAGATTTTATAAACGATGCACTGTCGTAAAAAATAGCGCGCAGATTTTAAATGTTAACTATATGATAACAATCAATTAAGTTATGGTATCTTTGTTGCAATGGATGAGCTGTTTCACCTAAATTTAATAACAAGGATAACACTTGACGAATCAGTTTATCTGTAATTAGTTTTCTTTATTTTAACTCATAGGTAACTTTTGATCTTTTCCTGACATTAAACCCAAACGAAAAAAGTCATTGTTTACATTCTTATATTTTACATTAGAGGTTATGCTTATTAGTTTTTTAAATAATCAAAATTAACCGGAGCATTTTCCTTTTTTTCCTCTCCTTTTTCTTTAGTTTCAAATTTATTAACAGAAAACAGGAGCATTGTATTGAAGTTCTTTATGCATTTAAAAATGTTAAATGTCAATAGAAATGATGATATTAAATTCAGTAGAATTTCCATTCAAATACTAATTGATTTGAATTTTTTAAAAAAAATACTGTGCGTTAGGTTACCTCCAATAATTCTGTTCATTGGAAATCTTTCGAATTTAGAATTATCTGACAAACCCAGAAAAGTAACGCTCTCAAACTAATGGAATATCGTATTCATAGCTCAATATTGAACATTGAAGGATGATTCTGCACTTTTCAGTATTTCTAATACCATAGATTTCCCAGTGGAACAGAAACGGAAGTTCGTTTATTAAACAATGCGACACATGGATTCTTTAATCGATCTCATAGATTTTCATTGGCTCGTTCACAGCTGATTTCGATATTTCAGTAAAAGTTTTGAATCTATTTTTCAATAAACATTTTTTCTTTATGGAAAAGCGATATTAGAAATCAATGAATAGAGGAAAACGCCTTTGGCATCAAATATAAAATGCTTACTTCTTCAGAAGTTACACCTTTTAATTCATAAATTTTACAAACAGATGTTAAAGAAATTATAATTGCCATAAACTGCTAATTTTAAAAAAGCTAACTTTTTTATATCAAAAATGACGTAAGAAATTTCAATGAGACATATATTTAAAAAATTACAATTGTTTATAGTAAGAGATATAGATCTATTAAAAATTGCTAAAACACTTTTTAAATGTTTATATATACGCTGGCACAAATCGCGCGCATGTCTCTCTTGAACACAATTGGTCACATGTGTAGCCTTTAAGGAAGAAATAGCAAATAAATAGATACTGGTTTATTCTTCCCAATTCTGTTGTTAGAGAAATAGTGATTGATTGCTTTCAGAGGTTTTTACGGCACAAGAGTTTTAATAGACTATGCTGCGCCACAGTGAAATGTACTTTATTTTAGAAAGAGTCAGTCAGAATAGCTGAACCAAGGTTAACCTTAGTTGTTTCTTTAACTTATAGTCAAAAGGTAGGAATCTAATGTTGTTGTTTTTGCGTTCTTGCGTGAAACGAGGAAGAGTGGATGCGAGCTGCAGAAATGGGACACCAGGAAGAGGTCGATTTGCGCCCAGACGTTAGATGGCAGAATCTACTGCCCATCTCCACAATTTTGGCATAATAGTAAAGGAAGGGAATTTTCTGACAGTTCCCATCACGCATTACAACGAGTACAGGACTTGCGAATCGACATGTTTATCGAGCCCGTATTCCTTATGTACTCAGCGGGTATACGGTTGCGTGAGCACCGATGCCCGGACTCTGTGGTAAAATGAATGTAACACCTTTTAGGAAACAAAAAAAGTAAGCAAACCTCAGTTGTATGACTTGTACAATCACGGCATTAGTATCTCAGAAAGATAATTTATATTTTCATGTGGGATAGCTTTTGCTACGTTTATCGAAAAAGGTAACTCAAACAAGAAAAAAAGACCGAAATGAATGTTCTTTATTGATATTTTATTTAATTGCCTTTTCTGCACGTGTTAAAAAGATGAGTAGATGTTAAAAATACAAGAGAAAGGCTTAATGCTAGATCATATGCAACTTACATTTATATAGGAATTTTCAAAATGTACCAATGGGAACCACCAGACTTAAAAACAGTTCAGGAGAATTTGATAAGTTTTTTTTAGCCACGCCTAGTGTAAACTTACAATCACATGTGATCACGTAACTAGAGAAACATTAACTAGTAGCCTAACAAATTCACTTGCATAGGTCACTCCGCAATTCTACTTTGTTGATGAGTACACATCTGTTTGTGATCTTTGTGATCTTCGCCGCACACTTGATGCAAGCCAGTCACAATGAAAATGCTGATTCAGTCGCTGCACAACACTAGGTGAAGATTGAATACCGACTGGATTGAGAGAAACTTCGAGTTGTTCTTTACAATGCTTTAAAGTTAAATTGTCAAATCAGAGACATTTTCCATGGTCAAATTATACTTTCTGAAGCAGTTTTGGAAGTTCGTCCTAACAACTCAAAAATTGAGGAAGAAAAAAATGTGTTTGATTTTTCTTTCAGTTTGACTTTAAAAACTTCAGTTTGGCTTTAAAGAGCTTTGTTTGATCACACAAACTCCATCATTATTTTACATTTAATAATAAAAATAAGGGGTAAACTACAAGCTAATTCGCATTTTAAAACTATGACATGTTTTAAAGCACAATCTAAAAACAATGCATTCTACGAACTTTAATTTATTCTTTCCAGATTTCAAATGTTGTGCATTAAAATATCTTTTAATACACTCCCAGAATGCCAAAATAAAATTAAGAGATACCTCATTTAGACGCTGAAAGTTTAGAATGATTATATGCTTATAAAAAATGCGTCTTTTGAGACGCTATTAGCTTCTATGACTTGTCTTTCACACAGTAAATAAATAATACTTCCGACGAAAAGTTATATTTTTCATAATTATAGGAAAAGTTTATATGTTTCTGTGATTATCTTTGTAAATTCGTGCATGAGGTTTTCTTGCACGTAAGGTTTTTCATTGTTCCTTGGTTAGTATTAATCTTTATTCAAGATAACATATTCGCAAACTGTTGCCTTTTTGTTCATGAAAATGCTGTTGAAATTATTTTTATTTAACAAAAGGCAAGTAATGTAGACGTAACACCCAAATTCTTTCTTCTTAACTTATATTGCCACTAAACAAAACTGTATTTATATCTGACAAAGGTTTCTCCAGCATGTATTGCAGTAAGGTGTTTATCGCTTTGATTTTATGTTGCTGGATAAAGCATATTTTGCTTTAGAACACAAAATATTCCTTTATAATTATTGCAGGTAACTGTCTTATACATGTTAAAAATACTAGGCAAATTTTTTTAATCGATTAAAAATATTTATTTAAGATGTAATTTTTATGATTTTGACTAAATACGTCATTATTTTCATCAGCATGGTTCCTTGTACTGCGACTTCGTTTAAAAAGCATGTGTTGCACTTTTTCTTCCTTCCTTTCTTTTTTTTTTGTGGGGGGGAGAATTGATAAATGATTCATATTACTCTTTTCTCAAACACAAAATGTCATTAACACAATTATATATCTTTACCTTTTGCTTTTTTAAAGGACTCTTGAAAGAAGCAAAAACGAGTCTTTTTGCTCCTTAAAGAGCATCCTACGTCCATATGTATCAGATTTTTAGCAAGAAAGAAATCCATATTCTTCTTAAATTATATTTAAACTATACCAGAAAAATATGAGCAAACAAAAGCATCTTCAAGCAAAAGCATAATTTTTCAAAATGATATATATATATATATATATATATATATATATATATATCTTAGTTAGAAAACTACTTAACACTTGCATTTGATTTCAGAAATAACTTATCTTCATTTTAATGAGTTTCTGATAGAAAACGGTAAGATATTTTTAATTTAGCATTTAAATAGTGTCCCAGAAAATTACATACTAATGGGGGAAATGCCTCAATGAGATTTTTTAGGCACGAGAAAATGTTATTATGAAGTGTTGAATAGCAAAAAACGCCTCATGAAAACTTAATGTTTCTGCTTATAGATGTGTAAGAAGAAACCATGGAAAAGGAAAAACTTTTTTGCACACTTTTGTTTTTAACAATAATTTAATTAACATTTGAGAGAAAAATGCTTTAAAATTCCGGGGAAAAGGAGAGGGAAGGTAATTGAAAACTACTTTTTAATACATTTTGCAAAAACTCCTTCATTTTCGTCTCTCGTAAAGATTTCATTAAAAGTTTAAACAACAATTCAGCTTAAAATCATGTGAAGGGAATAAAAGGAGAAGCTATAAAAAGCAGCTCATGTTTCGGAATAAATTATTATCAGTAGAACATATGCTACTTCGCGCCCAACCATTAGCGCAGTACTCGATAACTGGAAAAGTGATTTTTGATCTTCTGCTTGGAAGAACGTTAACGTAAAAATTCAACAAATCTGTGTTTTATGACCTGCTTGGAACTATATCTGAACTCCCGTGAATCAAAAAAAAAAAAAAAATCTTTCGCAGAGCGTTTTTTAGATGTGCATCGGTGCTTACCAGGTTGCTGAAAGCAAATTGAATATTGACATGGCTTCAACGTAATAGGTTTAATGCGTGAGGACTGCATAGTTTGGAAATACGCTTCCTGTTGTTGAGTTGTTATTTTATGCTGCTTTTGAAGTGAAATTCCTCGTGGAGAGTAAATCAGTTATCTGTTACAAAAACTTGCGGGAGAATGAAATGTAAGGGAGCATGACGGGAAGAGACGGGAAAACAAATAATGCAAGGATACCATTTAATCCGATTGCTTATGTGTCATTCCACAGTATTTGACTTCACATCTTAGAAAAGTATTTTTTCATAATATATAAATAAATAAATCTTGTGCGTGAATTTAAAGGTTTATGACTTAGTTAATACATTTATTATTTATCAACATGTAAACTTACAAATACTTTGTTTTAAATAGCATTTCTATTGAAATTAATATCAGCTAAAATTTTTATTAGTTTTGTTGCATTGATACCAGATGTCCCGAACGTAACATAAATAAGGTGATTAAAAAATATCTATGATACTTATTGAAAAAATGTATTTACGTATCAGAGAATAAAACTTCATTATAAATAGCATTAAACATTCAGAAAAAAATTAAAAACACTTAAGGAGCCCATAAAATTTTGTTTTGTGCTTTTCATAGGCGACAAAACTTTAATATTTTTTCAAAGAAAAAGCTATAAATCTCATTAAATAGAGATTTTATATTCATGTTACTTAAGATTCAAAAAAAGTAATAAAAATGTTTCGAAAATAATTTCATTGGTATTTTTAGTTTAAAATAAATAAAATTTTGCTGTGAATTTTCTTTACTTGAAAAAGAACGCCGATACGAAGATTGAAATTGAAACTGCTTAAGTGATTGCTTTCGCCTTAAAAATAAAATATACATATATTTTGATGTACAGCGCTATAATTGTAAATTCCTGAAATTGGTACGATTTTCAAAGCAAATCTTTTAAACAAAAATAGGTAAAGTAATAAAATGAAAAATTGATATTTACATCAAAATATTATTTTAATGCAAAATTGCAAAAACATGTTGTATTATACAGTAATAAAAAATAGTTGCACGTTATTTTATTACTGTTTATTTGCACAAAGTGAAATTATTATTATTATGTTGTATTATATTTTTTAAAAAATATCTTTTCTACTTGTTATCCAGTTAGCGACCAGCACATTTTTCATTTCAATGTCTGCTCAACATTTAAAAGTGCTGAAAATAGAAAAGTCTAAAACGGTTAATTAATGTCCGTCGCAACAGTTGGAAAAATAAAAAAAAAGACAACAGCAATGTCCTAAAAAAAAAATTTAAAAAAATAAAAAAACAAGGCTATTAAACGTATTTCATGACTTAAACTAAAGGCTTTAATGAGATGTATAGTCCGGTCGTCTCTTACAGTAGCAGTTTTTATTGCTTTTATAAATAATAGTTTTTGGTTGATAGTTCAAAAAAATTGATATTTTCTTCTATATTCATCTCTTGATTAGTATGTTTTCTTTTTATTTAGAGGTCTGCTTGACTTTTAAAAGTGTTTAGAAAATGAAGAACTCTAAGAGGGTTCAAGCCCTCCATTGCAACGATTTTTCACACGTCTTAAAAATGTAATTTCAGAAAATGAAAAATAAATTAATAAATCACTTTAGGCTATTAAAAATATTGTAAAACCTTTAAACTGATGGTTGTAATGAAATACTTATCAGCCTGAGCTTCAGTCTCTTACAGTCACACAATTTTTATTGCGTTCATGAATAACAATTTTTGAGTAAGAATTTTACACTTGCTTTGAAATTACACCATTTCCCTTTCTTCTTAATTCTTTGTGAGATATTATATTAAAAAGCTAGTTTACACAAACCAGCTGTCATCATATTAGTTTTTTTTTCTTAGAATTGAGTTCGTAAGCTTCCTGCAAGCGACAAATGAAATGACATCCTCTCATTAAGGAACAATCGCCTTATCATTCTGGAAACAGACGCTTTCCCACGTCATTTCGTTGCATTAAATTAAACGAGCTGCCTATCCCCTCTGCAAATTGTTTCGTTTAAGTAGTTTTCTCGCTCTAAAAAGAGATTATAAAGCGAATTGTGAACATTGATACCTAAGGCATATTTCTTCCGCCTTGTTTGAGAAATTTATTTACTCATCGTCAAGTAGTACTTTCCCCTTAAAGAGAAAACTTTCGAGTGTAGCCGAAACGGATCGGTGCTTGGCGTGCCATGCATAAATCTTTTGTTTCATTAGAGTGGGTATTAAAAGAAAAAAAAAGACGAAACCGAATTTTTCAGACATGTGCAGTCTTCTAAGGAATGAGTTTGTCTCTTTAAAAGTTTCAGCTTCGCTATTGCTTATAAATATTATATATTTTTAGAAAAAATAAATATTAAAAACACTTTTAAGAACAATGAATTTCGTGTGTATACATTTTCAAGTATATTTTTCAGTTGGTACTAAGCCGAAAATTTGTTGTAAAATATTAAAATTTGTTACTGGCACTACAACACTGCACTTTCAATTCACCTTTTTTACATGCAACAAAATTATTATGTTAAAAGTAGTTAAATATTAACATAAGGATTGAATTTATAAATAATACTTTATGCTATTTGAAACAGCAAATGCAGCTTTTAGGCAAATGGCTGCTCCTGTAGGAAATAGCAAAAATAAACTGCTTGGGACGAGGGACAACGTTATTTCATCGATGTATAAATGTATGACTACTGATAATTCGCCACAAAATGGGTGGTAAAAAGGAACGAGAAATTTATTTTCCTGGATGAGGGACTGCGAAATGAGAACTGTCACTTGCAGTCAATTCCCACCAATCAAAAGGCATAATGGTTCCGTACAAATCTCTCTCCCATTTAAAACGAGCCGCATTTTAAATGGAGCGTCACTGATTTCGAAAGTCCACCAGTTCCAATTCATTACGTTTTCCTCCGACAATGGGCAGGCATTCTTTGTATTCTCAATGAAGGGATTATTTAATGCTTTTCATTAGCATTAAATTTCATCGTCTGGAGAAATGAGTAAAGATTTTGCACTTTTAAATGAGAACAATGATGTCCATTGAATATCTTCGATCAGTATCTATCCAAACCGTTCTGATTTTCTTCGCTAGAGCTACATTTTTTCCTGTCGAGTTTCAGTGGTTAAGGTTGTATTCAGTGTATCATATTTAAGCAAATCACTAAACATTCGAGACATTTTTCAGTAAAAAGAGGAAAGAGGAACAGAAAGAAAAATATAGTGAAATGCTTAAAAATAACTGCTTTACACAATTTGAAGCGCAAGGCACGGGATAAAGGTGAAATTTCAACCTAAAGTGGAGTGCAAACAAAAGTGACGTTACAACTATTTGGCGACAATTTGATGAAATCTCTCCATGCTAACATAAAATGCTAAATCTAGTGTCAATGTGGCGATAGTTGTAATCTATCCCGTAGTACCTCATATTAAACCATTGGTGAGATTTCTTTCGACTCTCCCTGCAATCCTTTTTTTTTCATTGGTTCTCAACACACTAGAAAACTAAGGTAAATAAAAAGCTGACCAGTCTGTGGCCCTTTTACATTGTATTTTGATATTGAGATTTCCCATTTCAGACGCGAACATTTTAATACTAAACTTCCTTTAGTTTGAAAGTGATGTCCTCTGTATTTCCAATGCTTTATAGATGTAGGAAAGTGCCCCAAAATTCATAAAATTGGTAGGAATTTAAATGTATAACTGCTAACGCGCGTTCATCAAAACCGCGTTTTTTTCTTTTTTAATAATAATATTTTTTATGATGTGTGTATCAAATTTTAGATAATTTTACCAATAATAATTATCTGTTAACTTAAATAAAATATAATACTGAATTGTAATAAGAAGTAACATTTTAATAATATAATTTACTATATATTATTTTTTCATTTCCTTTTTGTGTAATTTTTATGCTTTTTTGTTACATTCGTGCTTGGATGCAGTATAAATGATTTCTTTTACATGAAAGTACCGAGCGCCGATCTAAATTACAGGAAATGCTAAGCTCTTATCAGATATAGTCAAAAAACTTTTGATCAAAACAGCTATGGTTTTCACAACAGAGTTTATTCCATGTCTGAGCATTTTTCGATGTAAAATGCTATTGAAGCAACTGAAGAATATTCGTATTTGCGATTGAATAATAGCTGTCGGATTAAAATCATGCCTTTTTTACTGGTAATATTCATTTCTTTGTCTATAGTTAAAGTGTGCGATGAATACTCATGTAATTGAAACATATATTTTATTTATTGAGAGATTTTGCTATTTACAAACATTAGTCATTCAGTCAACTTGTTTACTTTCATCGCAAAATACACATACAACTTTTCTATGTATTCAGATGGAGCAATACGATACAATAAACAAAAACATTGAGTTCATAAATTAAGCAAATAAAGAACTACTGCAAAAGCGTAGTCTAAATTCTAAACCAGTAATTCTCAACCACTGTGACGCGGTACTTTTGTGTGCCGCCAAATTTTAGAAATGTATATAGTAAAAATTATGATTCTCTTTTGTTATTACGAGTAAAGTTTGCTCAAATTAAAGAAAAGTATACTGTAAAAGAAAACTGTTGCTTATACAGTTAAATACCGTATTTTAACTAATTTATCTTTCTAATAATCGAGATTCAAATAAAAATTATTCTGAAGAATATAATTAATTCATTTTGGATTAACAATAAATGCGATTATGCCATGGTAGCCAAAAAAGCTTTAAAAACATTATTAACATTTTCTACATCTCATTTGTGTAAATTCGGATTTTCAGCATTAACCAACATAAAATCAAAAAAAAAAAAGATCAAGACTGTTAAATGTAGAAGACTTTTTTAGAACATTGTCATTTTCACGACCAAATATAAATGAAATTATCAAAAAACATCAAGCTCAAATTTCTCATTAAAAGCATTCTTATTGTTACCCTGTAATTAATCCCTTAATTAACGTACTGTTGTTTTTGTAGTACATAATATATTATTTTATTTTACATTCAGAATTATTATCATGAACTATTTTACACAATGCATTACAGGTACGTAAATAACTTTTAAATTGTTTGTTTCTTTGTGTGCCTCCAAATTTTGAAATCGTTAAAAGTGCCGCGACAAAAAGAAGGTTGAGAATCACTGTTCTAAACATAAGTTGCCCAGAAAAAAATCATAGAGAAGAGAGTATGTATTGTGATATATGTATGTGTGTGTGTGAATGTATTCAAACAGTTTAAAAGCCAAAGTTGAAAACAGCAAGTTTATTATGTTGTTATTAGTTTTCCCGTCCCAGTTGTTTTATCGTTTTGTGTTCTGTTGTTTTACCAATACATTAAAAACCGTCTCAAATATAAACAACTGTAGAAATTTGTAAATACCTTTTTCTTGCTACAATGCACCATAATTTGAAAACGCTCCATGAGTGACAAAGTCTCGCCATCTTTCATCGGGTTTCTGAAAGTGGCGAAAAAAGTACTTGACAAATAGCTTTTAGAACTACAAGAATCCGAGCCATTTCTCAAGCATCTGCTCTTGAAAGCTGAAAATGTAGACTTTTTCATTCTGTATTCAAGTTCCAAAACTAGAAATGAACCCGCTTTGGAAATTCTACAGTGACAACAGTTTCATATTTTTCGAGGCCATTAGATTCTCTTACCACGCATATTTTAGTCATTAAAAATAACGTTTTGAAGTAATCAGTATGGATGTTTATTAAGGAGCGATATCTTTCTCAAATAAAGTAGTATAAGGCTTCACAACAAAAATGAAACCACACTTTAAGGTTTCATAAGAAAAACATCATCTCTATTATTCGGTCTTGCTGGATAATAAGGTAATTTGAGCTTACGGTGTACACTCGCTGTTCTCAACAATCAGCTGGTGCTTATTTGTATGCCTTGTATCGTCGATCTCAATTTTTATCATTTTAAGCATACTTCTTCATAAAAAAAACCTCAAAACTGAAGAAATTAGAAGTTAATTAAACTTCACAGTGAAAACTTAAAGTTTACTTTTATTGAATAAGGTAAATCGGGGGAAGTCGCCACACTTAAAGGTTTTTTCGATTAGTACATTGAAAATTAAAATAACAAAATCAAGAAAAAAATACTTTATTTTTAATGTTTAATTTGTTATCTGCACAATTTAATTCTCTTCTGAGTAGGAAAATAAAGGAAAAATTTAATGTTAAAGAATGTCCCTCAATTGTGGCATCTTCCCCATGTATATGGGGAAGATGCCACCAGTTGTGGGATAAGACGCAACACTACAATAAATAAAAAAATAAGACAAACATTACAAAATTAAATGTGCATTAACAATGAGTATATAAAAACAAAACAAATTACATTCTTTTATAATTAGTTTGCTAAAAATAAGAACAGCACAGGTCGAATGATAGCCTACATCACATTTCACTCAGTGCAAGTTATCATCATTGCAATCTTCGTGCAACCATTTGTTGCATTCGATACACTGAATAGTCACACACATCTATTAAAATCTTATTCAATATAAATATTTTGAAACATATATTTTGCAATGTCATACTTATTAAGTCCTTATATTTTTAATGAAAATCTCAAATTTTTAATCTTGCTTTCCTTTTTTCTTTTCCGTTTAGGTTATCGTATAACAGGACACAGTAATTGTCGTATCCCGCCCTCTTCTTTGAACACTACTTCGCATTTAGAAAATTTGGAGGACACGGATGACACTTCATCTTATTCCACTAGCGAATACTCCGACTATGACAATGATGATGACGATTATGAAGATGTTTCAGACAGCGAATATGGTAAGATTCTTTTAGTTAATATGCATTTTGATGCATTAAAATCCACTTTTCTCTGCTCACTTTTTCCTACACATTTTGTTAATAGTGAAGTCATTATTGTTATCGATTTTTTTTTCTTTTAATGAGACTGCATGCTGATTTACTATCATTGCATTCCCGGAGGATTGGTAACCAACTCTTTCAGCAGAACCACAGTGGGTGTAGTACTACCGCCAAATGTGCTATTTGCAGTTAACGATTTGTGCTTTAATGGCACTGATTATTTATTTTTCATGTTTCAGCACATGAAATATTTGAATATTCTTAAATATATCTATCAGTTTGTTATTTTTATAAAAAAAAACGTTTATTTTAGTTGAACTATTACGCATCATATTTAAGAAAAAATCATCCTTTTCTTCAAAAATGAAAAAAGTGGTGATTTGTTTTTAGCTTTTACTATTGAGAATATTAATTATTTCTTGTATCACGTCCATGTTTTGACATTCATCAATCGTTTGGAACAGTATACCCATTTATTGCCTCAGCACCAAGAAACCCATACCAACCAACCAATCAACAAACCATTCCGATATCGACCGGGAATGAGTTATTAGATATTCCATCAGCATCTGCAATTTATTGACAGCAAATTCGCTCACGGCGAATCAACTTCATTGAGGCTTGCTCTGACGGCAATTGATGGTGCTGAAATGCTGACGCGGAATCAGTATTCAGTCTGCAAATCTCTGGGCCTATCAGATGTCAGAAGCATGGGTGCCTTCGATTGATCAAGATATCGCTTGCGAGCAGTATGGTGATTAATCAAAATTTGAAAAGCTGAGTTGTTCAAAGAAAGTACTTATTTAATTAATTTTGTTGTGTAGAAAAATTATTACCATAATTGGATTGTGCTTAAATTCAGAAGCAACCAAATGTGAATGCATAAAATTTTTTGGTTAAAAATAATTTAAGTTCTTAGTTGTGGGTGTATTCTGAAGAAATAAGAAATTTTATTCAGATGAATATTACATTTATAACAAAAGTTGCAAACAATAGTTTTGGGAACTATTTATGTTTTAAAATGAATGCTTACAAATGAAATTATGGAAAATCAAAAGTTACCTTTCGGATTGCAGAAACAAATCAGCAAGTTATATATACCAAAAGAAAGACATGGAGAGAAAAAGGGGGGGGGGGGGAGGGAAGAATTCTTCAAGTCCACAGAAAGAAACAAAATGAAAACGCCATGATGTGAAAAAAAAAGTCTTGTACAAATAATGTACGAACCCAGAGTTTCAAATCATATTAAAAATTTAGATAAAAAATATACAAATAAAACGATTTAATTAAGATACGTCTCTTGGTAAATTTTTACATTTAAAAATATTTCAATTATTTATATTATTATTATTGTTATCATTATTATTAGTAGTAGTATTAGTAGTGCTAACATTATTGACTAATTTCTGGGTACAGTCTACTCCCGAGTATCTGGTTCTAGTTCTACGTACTATACAGCGTAGTGTCGCTACCGCATTCAGATTCTTCATGGCTTTGACAAAATGGAGGCTTTCAACTAAATAAGAAGTGAGAAAATACGTATTATAACAAAGTTTTGGTATAAAACTTTGTCTTACGATATTGGTGAGGTAAAGAAATGAGTTCAAAAAACTCCGGCCTATCCTTATCCGGAGTCCCCTTCCACCACAATAGACTGGATACTTAGGAATCTACTGCAATATTGATTTCGAAAATATTTTGTTTTAATTAATACTGTTATTCTTGGTGTTATTATTATTATTAGGAGTTGCAGCAGTAATATTATATGCAATATTAACGTTTTTGACTAAAATATCATGAACTAATGCATTTTTTTCCGGTTACCAGACGATGATTTGACGTGCAACGTGTGCGAACGCAGCTTTGGCTCGACACGCCTGCTGTCGCAACACCAGCAGCGGCGGCGCCACTTCGGCTGCTCCGTGTGCAATTCCTGCTACCCGAGCCTGCCCGCCTTGGAGCGGCACAAAGAGTCCCTCGACCACTGGTCGGAAGATGACGGAAACACCTACGAGAGCGAAGACACCTCGCGCGACGACAGCGACCGCGACGACAAGTGCGCGAAGAAGACGACGTCGACGACGACGCGGGCGCCGCCTGGCGACAAGAGGCCCGAGGAGATGGAAAGGCTGTTGTAGATGCTTCTGCATATCTGACGAGAGGTGACTGGCTGCACGTCGGAAAACTTCGCTCTACCCCTTCTCTCTGATGACTAAAACCATCGAAAGGCTCTTCCTGCTTGGGATATTACACGTTCAAGCGGCGCCATTTCTTTTTGCTTTTGTGGATCAGAGGTCGTTTCATATAGCCCCTGTAGAAATTTCATTTTAGAGTCCCGCAATACGTTGAACTGTTCTATCAAGTGTACTTGGGGGCAATATAACAGATTGGAAACCCCATGTTATAGAAAATTCAAGTTTGCATGCATTCACACCAACGGCGATATTTTGTATTTGCCACAATAGACTGTTGCTATGGTTATCAAACTAACAGCTATGACGTATGCCTTCGATAGCGCAATCGACAAATTGCGGTATTTGAGTGAAAGTCCCTTTTAATGACACAAAAAAGAAAGCCAATTACTCAATACGACGGCGGGGTTGTCAACTTAAAATAATGCGCCCTGAAAGGTTTCGTCACTGCTTTGCTTGGTGTGAATGCGCCCTAAGGGTTTACACACTAAAACGTAAGGTACACAAGGAAGCTTAAGCAGAGTGCGTGGCAGGTTTTTGACCACAAAACGTAAAGCAGCCTATAAATCCGCAAGGAGAACCGGTAAGATTTCAACCTCTTATGCATTCAGAAGTGACGTCACGCACAGTCTGTACGCACCTTTAGCTGGGTCACATATTGCGGAACTCTAAAAAGAAGCTTCCACATGGAAATTTATTGGTATGTTTTCCGCCCAGACACGGCCTCTTATCGTAGCGTTTGATGCATTTAATACGATGATGCATGCTGTTCCGTTCAGACACGCAGCGTCTGAAGTTCATCCCGTACAGACTTCCAAAGAGTTTTTATCTGAAACGAATGGTGCCGGATCATGACCTTTTCAGAAAAAGTGAAGAGACATACTGTTCAGTTGATTGGCTGACTCAAATGTTTCTGAAAAAATGAGTAATTTGTCGGAAATGTGATGAATGATACATACCCTACATATTGTCATTGTTTGAACAAAAACGCCACGACATCATTTCGTGTCTGAATGTGTAATATGCAACGACCTAACTGATAAACTACAAAATTTATGTCTGCATTGAGTCTGTCAGCAAGCAGTTGGACAATTAGAAAATCGTTTCTAAAAATCCGAAATCAGCTTTTTTTCATTTCCTTTTTTTTTTTTTTTTTTTCTTTCAATATTTGTGGGTGACATCTATTATGTTTTTGCCTGAAATATGCAACTGCAGCTTCAATTTTCGGCTTTTAGTTTCAAAATACAAAAATAGTTGGGGCAAAATACAAAAATATTTTAAAGTCGAATTCAACTGAGAAATATTTTAAACTTTTGCCCAAATTTTCTTTTAATATTATAAAAATTACAAAGTCAAAAGAGTTACCAAGTTATTTTAAAATGCACATTGCACAATTTTACTTTCTGTGAAGAAAATTTCTTTTGTGTTTAATGAAGAATCTTTCGCTTCCTTTACATGAATTGTACATATCTAATCGGATATTTTGTGCTGTATTTTGCATTTTTATTTTATACCATAGAGCTTAAAAGCAGAACTAAAAATTCATTTTGCTGTTATGCATCTAAGTTGAAACAAGCTGCTTTACATGAAGTGGTACTGAATGAAAAAACATTTTAAATGTTTCTATTCCCTATTGGCGAAAACTGTACCGATTAAAACCTGATGTGAAAGGTTTGAATAAACAGTACGAGGAAGCAAACAAAACAATACTATTCCTGAGAATATGTATAGATATAAACCTTTTTTCTGATGCTGCATGCTATAGCTAACCATACTTTCAAGTGCTAAGTCAAAAGGACATTATCTTTGCTTTACTGTAGAAAAACACATACATGTAAAGAAACAAAAAAAAAAAAAAGTATTAAGAGTAATGCCTATAAATTCGTTGTGTATATAATTTCCTATCAAATAATACTATAAATCGAAATTATTAGGCAATATGCACACAAAGAAAAATATAAATAACGACAGTAGTTTAACAATTGTGAAATCTTATCACACGTTTTAATGATATTTGGGACAACACTTTTTTATATCGCTGCATTTTTCTCTCCTTGAACCTAAATATAATTTTATTTTTGACATTTTTCTAAATATTTTTATAAATAAAATTTTTCGATAAAGAAACACGTTTGTTCTTAGGAGCTTTCCTATCACTTTCGGAAAACAATGCACCTTTTTTTTTCACCAATTTAATACATATAGAAGGAAAGTAATATTAGTAGGTATAGCAATTAAAATTAGATGACGTTTCAAATAAAAGGGATTTACTAGTTATTCTTACTGGAAGTGTATGTTGAAGTGTTTTGTTTGAGTTCATGTAAGAGTGAAAATTAACTGAAATAACTTGTATGCTCTATGATTTGATTATTAGTTAGCCCTCAAAATGTTCCACGAAGTACATGAAGAAGCTAAAAAAATTTCTTAAAGAATCTTTCAAAGGCAGAAAGTTTTGAAGTGAATAAAATTTTAAATATACAACAAATCCTGAATGAAGAAGGAGAAAGTAAAAATAAAATAAAACTACTTGATTAACTTACTGATGTTCTAATTTATAATAAGAAGACGCATTAATTGATACAATTCCACAAAGCATCAAATGCCTTTCCTGTTTGATATTTTTTGCAAATTTTTTAAAAAACATTTTTGGTTTTAGACATTTGAGAAGGTATCAAATTTAACTGTATCTTCTATGCATCTAAAAATATACAATACTACAATAAATCTTCGGTCAGTCTTTCTAATTTTATAGTTAAACTATAGCAGAACAGCTCCGTTTGCTTGCCAATGTCTATATACTAACAGCATTGCCAAAATCAATACCCAAATGAAATCTCATCTCATAATTAAAACGTTCTGTTTGTACGTTTTTGATCCACTGATGAGTTTTTTAGTAGCATGTTAATTCTGACATACTTGGCAAAAAAAATATTTTCAAAGTTTTGTAAGTTTTAAATTTTTTTGTGTAACTTAAAAATATAGTGGAAACGAATTTTTATGTTTTTCCTTTTAATTAATTAGTAGCTAAAATTTCTTCTGATGTTCCAGCACATTTTTCTTAATACATTGTAATTAATTCTAAAAAACGTGCCAAATAATTTTTTTTCAAAAATGTACGATTATAATCCTTTCTTCATTACTCTGTTCTGTTCAGTACTAGTGTTTCATAAAAATGTTTTTCTTGTAATACAAAAATAAAAAATATCGCAAATTAATACAAGATTTAAATGTGTGCATGCATTAGTGCTCTGGTTGTGTATTTATTAGTGCAAAATCATCCTTAAACGTTGTGAAAACGATTAAGGTTATGTTTAAAATAATGTTGTCGCCGAAATATTTTTTAAATGTTTCCTTGGTTATAATCATCATAATAACCGAACTTCATTCCTGATCCCTATGAGAAGGAGAGCGTAGACACACACGTGGCATTAGAAACAACAACAACAACGACTGAAGTAAGACTTAAACCTCTGGTTGCGCAATTAAATAATTGTTTAAAAAATTTACTGCACGCATAAAAGAAAATTATTTAGCGTAAGTTGGAAAATATCTCCATGAATGATTGAAATTTTTTTTTACATGTGGTTAATATAAATTTATATTTTTACAAAGTATATTTTGTAGTCCGTGCGTAAGGTTGCAAGATGAAAACATTTTTTTTTATTCTAAAAAGCCGTTTCTTGAAAAAATATTATTCGAAAAGTAAATGCTAAGCACTACACAACATATTTATTTCTTCACTCTCAAAAATAGAATCCTCATATTCGACGATTCTTCAATCGTCAAGAAAATTTCGTCATTTATAACGATTCTTTCCTCGCGTGATCACGTGACTTAAGAAAGTTACCACACAAATTTCTCCAATGTGACGAAAGGTTTACTCGGAGCATTTTTCACGAAGCCATTTCGTCAAATACGACGAAAATTTCGTGAGATCTGAGCATGCGTTTCTGAGAGTGTTACGAGAACATTATTACTCTTCAACCAAAACACTAATGCATAAAAACTAGTCAACTTATTTTATCCATTCCACTTATTATTTTTTTCACTATGAATATAATTTTATGCATTGTTTAGTGGATTTCATGCCTCAAAGACCGATTCAGACTTTTATTAATAACGCGCTACCATTTAAAAGCGCAATGAAACAGAATGAAGCAGACATTTTCGAGTCTTAGCGATCAAGAAATGCCAAATCATTATTCTTTTGTAGTAGAGAAAAGCTACGAAATAAATAAATATATATATCTATAGGTGTTTCTGTGTATTTTTCTTTAATAATGCTCTGTATGAACAAGAAATACATAGCAAAATAATCTACTTTTAACATGCACTTTGCTTTTGCGAATGAGATTTTATGTACAGCTTATGTTTTCAAACTTTCTAAAGCATGTATTGCATCATTCCTTTAGGTATTTTTTTTTCTCTTTGAACAAAAAAATTGGTACATAACTCCAATAAGGCTTAATTAAGTAAGAAACCTACGTTATTGTAACACAAATAGAAAAGAACGCGTTTTCAGGCTACAAGGAACTCTTTTATTAACGCATAAAAGTCGTCTGCTTTGGGAGTGTGACTGGAGTGAAATTAAGTCAATATTTTGTCACGTAACTCTTTCATCAATGGTGGATTAACACGCAGAATAAGTGCGTGCTTAGGGTACCAAGGAAAAGAGGGGCACCTCAGAAACTTTTCAACAGTTACGAAACTAAATGCATAACAAAATTAATTAAAGTTATAACCATTTTAAAAATTTGAGGATAAATAAATAAGTTCTGCTTATCTAATGAGACATTAAGATTATAGTGAAAAATTAAGTACACGTTGTTTTTTAGCCTGTATATGAAATAGCGCAAGTGAGCAAAATACGGATAATATTCTTAGCTAAAATATTACATTAGTTTATTTCTCAATTCTTTTTTGTGTAATTTTCTTGGAAACTTGAAGTGTTTTTCTCGAATTAAGTACATTAAACCCTTAGATCAAATATGCAACAAAGCAGGTACGTTGTGTACGATTGATTATGTGTATTTGATCAGAAACTTCACAACGAAAAGAAGTAAAAGAGTGTATTCAACTCAAATTAAAATTAAGCTTGAGGAAATAAATGTTCTTTTGTTAAGGTTTCGAATTTTCTGTAACGAAAAGTTATAAAATCTTTTATTCTTTGTATTTTGATTTATGTAAGTTTATGGGGGTAACAAAAGGTTTTAGTACTCAGAGCATCTAATGGTCCTACTCCGGCCCTGCCTCTCATGCATGCATTTTTTTTTTAGTTAAAATATTTCGAAGCCTCACAAACTCATTTAGTATCTCAGAATTGTGGTGTAATAATTTATTTTTTCAAATGTTTGTCCGGTATAGTCAAAACTTAGTGCTCTCGTATGAGGATATTACTTGCTTTTGTGGTACATTTAATCAATATAATAACGAACGTGGCAAAACTGAACATTCACTTGCTTCATTTATAAAGCATAAGAAGTTATAAAATAATATCGACTTTTCCAATAACATAATATACCCTCCAAAATAAATAAACACAATTTGATTTGAAAATGAGATTTTCACATTCTTGAATGCATGGACTTCCAAAGAGATCATATCTTTTCAATATGTGACCTGTGAAAGAAAACTTGTGTGGTTTCCAAGAACTGTGTGGAGTCTCCAAATTAGGACTTCTTAGAACAAATTCAAATTTTAATAACATTTTAAAGCAAAAATTTAAGCGACCTGCATGATGCTTAGATGCATGAGAGGGTTAAAAAAAGATAATTAAAATAATAATTATGACGTTTATTTAGTGCCATCAGCATATCGTACTTTTTTCCCCTTCCGGATGAATTAAACTTTTTACTCTTATCATTATTTATATTTTCAATAAATAAATAAGAAAAAATAAATAGAAAAAGAAATATGTGGCTAATCTTTATGTTTAATTGCTGCAATTTTAAATGAGCTAGTTCACAAAAGCAATTTTTCAGCTTTGAATGAAAAATAAAATAAAGCCCTTTAATCTTTCATAAGAAGAAAATAAAAAAGGAAAATAAAACTTTTGCGGTTCACCTCGAAAATTTCCTTATTGAACCACAGTCCTTTCTCTATTTGAGGTGTTCTTTGTCAACTGCGATATCTCGTTAGCCGAGAGAATGGCTTTGACGCACACTCTCCAAGAACGTAATGGGATTTATTTTTCATTCGTTTCCCGCCAGAATATTTCTTTGGCAGGAGGAAAACTATTCTTTATCCTAATTTTTTGCTAAACATTTGTACAATTGCATTCATCATTTTCGAGAAACTGCCTCCTTTTCGATAAAATATCAAGGTTGATGCATTCAAAATGTCTTGTTCTATAAATATATTTGTAAGCGTCGGATAACCACTTTCCTCTCCCCCTCCCCCATCCCCGAAACATTCATTACTACACATATTTGATCAAAATACTATGTATACAGTAGAACCTCCCATGAAGGGACACAAAGGGGACTGGAGGTTTTTTCCTTTAAAAACTCCAGTCCTTATTAGGGTTTAGGGACTGTATTTGCAGGACAAGTTAGCTCTGGAGACATTTCATGAATTGTGGCTCTAAGTGCTTAGTTTTCTTGAAGCTGTTTTATTGATATATTATTCCAAAACAATTCTTTTACTCTTACCACTGCACTAGAGCTGCACCTGGCATCTTAGGTTAGAGGTGTCCCTTTCTCGGTGATTTATAAATTGATGCGCAAACATATAGTGTATTAACTTAGTTTAATTTAATAATAAGCCCCTGTTAACATTTAAACTTAAATACTGAAAAGGTTTTATGCCATTTATGCATGCAATAAAAAAGTTGAAATTATTGAAATTTAAAATTTTTTTCATTGAAACACTAAAATTGTATTGACAAAAATGTCGTATTGGCAAAGTTTTGTGACTTACAGACATGTATTTGAGGATATCTGTCAGATGGGTTTATTTTGCATTATGCAACACAGTAGAAATTACATTTAGTGTGTCTTTTGCAATCCTCGCATAAAAAAGCTTATTGACAGCTGGGTACTTGTCTTTCAATGATGAGCCTACATGCATTCAACACAACCAAAGAGGGGAAAGGCTTCGCTAGTAGGTTTCCCGGCAAACAGTTTAATGCACACTTATTTCTTTGTTCATGCTTCTATTACTCATGCCAACTTCAAAAGCTGATTTTTAGAAAGAAATGAACCTCAGCTTCCAGTAAGTATTTCTTATTATTAGATCTTAATTTTTAGAAAAGTTTTCAATTTTGATATGTTGGCCATTTGCAAAGGGTCACCTGATAGATGGTCAGCATTAACTCGAACGCGCTGCAGTCGGAGGACCACCATATCACCATCACATCTTCGCCACCTCCCTTTTGAACCTGTGACTGAAGGGGGAGGTAAATTTTCTCCAAACTCCAGTAGTATTAACTTATAGTAAAAATAAGTTACATTAAACAAACAAACGTCAACATTTTAAGAAGTTTCGTACATTTGTTCCGCAAAATTAAAAATAGTGATAATTTTTTATTCCTGTCGTAAACTCGGATTTATTTGAATTTTTTAGATTCGAAATAATTACAAAAAAAAAAAAAAAAACTAAAAGACACACAAATCAGAATTTTAAATTTTTTTTAGTATTTGTAAATAAAATCACGAAGGCTGTTATCTACAGGCTAGACTAAGCAACAGAGTGTTAAAATGTGAGTTTAAGTGTAATTATATTGCACATTTTACCTGTAAAGGCAAGCTGATTTCTGAGCACAACCATTTTAAATGTGTCGGAAATTTGCTTATTTAATTACCAGTGTTGATGAAAAATAAAGTAATTCCATTGTACCATAATTCCGGGGCGTTCCTGGTACGGGTGTCACAAGGGGCGGTAGTTTGTGGTGTCACCCCCGCCCCCCCTCCCCAATAAAAGGTCCTTGTGTTGTATAAATTTATAATTTTGTAGTTATGTTATCTTTAGTAGCTTAAATAGTGCAAAAAAAAATCTTAAGAATTACTTATCTTAATTATATAGTATAACTTTCAGTGAACTACATTTATTTGCAATAATACTTTGAAATACATTAGTAAAATTGTATAATACAAGTTTGTATTTTTCAGAACCTCCTCATCTCATTTCGTCTTTTACCCCCCCCCCCCCCCAAAGGGGCTACCTAAGGTGGATCGTCCCACCTCCAGCTGCTGGTTAATTAGAAGTAACAAAAAAGGGAAAAACAATTACTTTATATAATTAATATATTTTTTCATTCATGTAAAATACAAAACATCTTTTTAAAAATGCCACTATTTTCCCTTTTTCTAATAAAATTTTAAATATAAAAATTTGCACTGCGCTATGGCATAAATTACTACATATGCATGAATTACTACATCCTACTGATAAAGGTTGCAAAAAAGAGTTTCCGACTTCCGAGCTTTATTAAATTTATGAAACATTTAAACTAAGTTGATCTCTGGCAATTGAACTGAAATTTCAGACTTTATGCGAATTGAAAATGAATATATTCATGCAGTTTGTATGAAATAAAGAAACAAACTCTCTTCGAAATGCTGATGGACATTTCCTCTGATCTCGTAAGTGTTTTTGCGTTTGTACTTTTAGGCAAGATGCCAGGTGCAGCTCTAATGCAGTGGTAAGAGTAAAAGAATTGCTTTTGGAATGATATATCAATAAAACAGCTTCAAGAAAACTAAGCACTTAGAGCCACAATTCATGAAATGTCTTCAAAGCAAACTTGTCCTGAAAATACAGTCCCTTAACCCTAATAAAAAAAGTAAAGCATAATACAAAGTATTAATTTATATTCAGCATCAAAATACTATCTCCATTTAGTTTAATGTTTTTCATAGTTTATTTTTTCTTATCAAAATTTATTAAACGTAATTATCAGGGGGGAAAAAACGTAATCTATATGTAAGAATTTTAAGAAGTGTAACGGGTGTGAAGTGCAATGCAAATATTAACTCCTATTCAAGATCAAAATGAGATTGCCATTAAAATTATGTTATTCATCGTGTTTCTTTATTAACATTTTTTAAGCAAAAATAGTACATAACCTCTGGCTAATAATTTCAAACGTGTACCGAGTGTAAACTGTTGTGCATGTTTTAATTTCTTCTCATCAGCAATACAATACAGGCATTAATTCAATGTTTTTAAAGATTATTTTTTACCAATATATTTTACATGAAATTGCATCCGAAAAAATGTTCGCAATCTTTGAATAATAATTTGAAAAATGTAACGAATGTAAATCATAATACAAATTATTAACTTCTATTCAACATAAAAATAACATTTCCATAAAAAATGTTATTCACAGTTTTTCTTCATTAACATTTCTAAAACTAAGTTATATAAAACCAAAAATTACAGTCTCCGGGTAATAATTTAAAGAATTAAACGAGTGTAATGAATAATATACGTATTAAGTTTACATCAGCAGTATAATATAGGTATTAATTCAATGTTTTTATAGGTTTTTTTTATATGCAATTATTTTAATGAAATTAGCTCCGCAAAAAAAGTCCGCCATCTTTGAGTAATAATTTCAAAAATGCAACGAATGTAAAGCATACTACAAATATTAACTTGTATTCAACATCAAAAATAAGATTGGCATTAAATAATTGTTTTTATAGATTCTTTTTTAACAACATTGTTTCAATAAACTTATCTAAAAAGGCCGCTTTATCTGGCTAATTATTTTAAAATGTAACGAGTGCAAAGTTTAATACAAATGTTAACTTCGATTAAACATCAAAATAACATTGACATTGAATTAATATTTTTTATAGTTGTCCTTTCATCATGAATAAACTTAGTTAGTGTTTCATAAATTGAATAAAGCTCAGAAGTTGAAACTCCTTTTTTTTTCAGCCTTTATCAGTAGGATGTAGTAATTCATGGCTATGTAGTAATTCATGCATAGCGCAGTGCAAATTCTTGCATTCAAAATTTTATTAGAAAAAGGCAAAATAGTGGCACTTTTAAAAAGATGTTGTTGATGACATTGCTTAAATAAACTTATCCAAAAAAGAAAGAAAGAAAAGTCTACAATCTTCAGGCAATAATTTCGAAAATGTGACGATTGTAAAACATAATACAGATATTAAATTCTGTTCAACAACAAAATAATATCTGCATTAATTTCATGTTCTTCATAGTTTATCTTTTACCAATATTTCTTACCTGAAATTACTTCCCCTAAAAGTACATAATCACTGAGCAATAATTTCAAAAATGCAACGAGAAGCAAAAAGCATAACGAATAAAAATAAGAAGGATGAACAATTACGCATACGCGCAAAATAATTGTTTCTTGGAAAAACATAAATCATTCTTATACAAAAATGCCGTTGATGGAAAAGTTTTAGAAAAAAGAGGGCAAGAGATTATGTCAAAATTTCTTAGATTAGGAAAGATTAGAGAAAGAAAAGAATAATTATTGCATCTCATTATAAATGTTTAATTTGCTGATTTATATCGTGTACAACTCTAAGTGCTCGCTCTAGATTAACCTCTTGAGATCCCAGAACTAAAAACAAACAATTTTGACGCAATTCTTTGGTTCTCTGACTTAAAAAATGATTTTAAAGCAAAAATAACTTTAAAAAATATTTTTTTTAATTTCAATTAATAATTAGTTTAAATGATAATTAATGCCAATTTCCATGTTTTCCATGTTTAAAACGAAGTAAACTATCTGTCGATTAATTTAAAAAACATTCGGGTGTTTTAGCATTCAAATTACACAAACAGTAGTTAATAAACAGTATTTGAAAATGTATCCAATTGGGTACACTTGGATTGAAGAGGTTATAATAAGTTCTGAGTTACGATTCTCTTGTTCAAATTAAGACATTTTATGAGCAGCAAAATAGTTAGTCAATAGTTAGTTAAAATCCCAATGAGCGCCGGGGTAGCCTAGTGATTAAGATGTCGGACTTCCAACCGGAAGATTTGGTGTTCGATACCCGCCCATCTGAAGACCCACCATGTACACTTGGGGATAGGTGCATGTAAAATCCGTAGACCCTGATGTCCAGAGGCTGTTCCGAGGGTACCGGAGGGTGGAGCATTTCCCTTCCCTTCACTCTTAGGTCAAAAAAGGAAGATGGCATATTTTTGATTGCGCCATTTGGAGTCATCCAAATACATAAGGAGACAAGCCATAATTCCACCGTTCTTGTGCTGATCTATTTGAACGGAAGGCTTGCCACTTCTGCCTTCATTCCTGGTCACTCTGCGAAGGGGAGCTTGAATACCAAAAACATTATAAACCAATGTTCCAAATTTCAAAAACAAAACACCAAATTGTAACCAACATTATTCGTTGCACTCTCAGAAACGCATGCTCAAATCATACGAAACTTTCGTCGTATTTGACGACATGTCTTCGTGAAAAATGCTCCGAGTAAACCTTTCGTCAAATTGGCGAAATTTTTGTAGTAACTTTTTTAAGTCACGTGATCGTGCAAGGAAAGAATCGTTGTAAATTTTTTTGACGATTGAAGAATCGTCAAAAGTGAGAGCTCCATTTCTGAGAGTGCAAGTAGCATTAGAAACAACAGCAGTCCCCAATGAAAATATTTACAATAGCTTATTGCAGGAAATGCTCAAAAACTTAAACTGAAAAGTCTTGTCATTCGATTACTCTATTGTGTAATTATTTGAATACGAAGTATATTTTGCAGAAAAAGTGTCTCTGTAACAATGATAAGAATTAATGTATGAATCTTCTTGCGGGGAAGCACAAATTGAAAGACTATTTTTTATTAAACAAAATCTATTGTTTGGAAGAAAATAAATTAGTTTAGCTGTTAAATTAATAAGCTCTTTTGTTATGTTAACAAAGGATTCCAATTTTAGTATAAGATACGATATCTAATTAAGAAAAAACCGGAACTCTTTATGAAGAGCATGAATGAGAAAATAATGATAACATTTGCTACAATTTTTCTGTAATTGCAACATATATAAAGATAAGATTTCCCTCCCGTTCACGTGAGTGAATTAAAGGATAAAAATGGCAGTTGGTAGCCTATTTAATTAGGCTTTATTGTGACAGAAAATAAATTCATTCCACGTTTACAGCCCTATATAAATATTTCTCAAAAATGTTATTAATTTTTATGTTTGCATCTTCTAGTGATGATCACAAACTTCTTAAATCATGTGATAAGCAATAGTTTTCAAATTTTGCAGTAAGTTGATCTAAAATGTTTTTGCAATTCAAACCTACAGTAAATTACGCAGACTAAGTTTGAGTGATCTGCAATTTCGTAAAGAACGAATAATTAATTGCTCAAATTTCAGTAAAAAATAATTTTATAATAAGAAAAATGTATTTATTTTATCATTAAGTGTAATTTTTTTTGCTACTTTTTTTCTGGACCTCGAATTTTAGCAATTAGTGGGGTTGGAAAATGGTGGTTTTTACTCTTCTCAAACTTATTTATAAGTCATAAGTTGCAAATCAATCTTTCATTCACGTGTTTCGGATGAACAAGAACCAGCTTTTTTAATGCGCACAATGGTTTCCGTTTCGAGGGAGCGGGGAATTGGCGATGGTTAATTTTTTCTTTGACAAATCAAACTAGTATAACATTTTGGGTAGCCGCTGGTGATGTTTAAATATTTTTCAATTAAGCATCGTATCTTCATCATAGGCGTAATTAACTTGGCGAAAAAAAATTTAACCATCGGAACCCGCTCCCCCTTCCCCCCGAAACGGAAAAGTACCGCATAATGTAATATTTATCGTTAAAAAGCTGCTATGCCGCTTCTTTGTATTTTATTAATAAAAACGCTAGTGACACTGGAGACTAGTTAGAAATTTTGTTTTGATTACGCAAATTTAAAAGTTTTACTCCACAAGGGAACTTCCTTAATTTTTTTAATCATATCCATTTTATAGAAGCATAGTACCAGATATCAAATAATCCTGATGAACTTCCTAAAAATGCCTCTTCGGAAAGATTTGAGGACATGGAGAACTTTTGAGTTAAGTTCAATTTGTAATGACTTTGACTATATGGTGAAGGTTTAGGACATTTGTGATTAATAATTTAGTTTCTCAAAGACAATACATTCCCGATAATAAAATATGAATTATAAGATAATTGGACAGATCTTTAAATGTAATTTGAATAAATTTGCGGACATAAAATTTTGTTTTAAGTAGGTATAAAAAGTGGAAAGGTATTTCGATTTCTTAGAACGTACACTCAAAAAAATCTTGTAAAATTTACGGTTTTAAAGTGACAGCTGAGTTGGTTGTGCAAAAACCGTAAAAGTTACGAAGTAAATCCGTTGCGGCAACGCTTTTTTACCGTCCGAGAAAAACATTTTTGTAATTTTTTTTCTTGTACGATAAAGAAGCATATCTCTAGAATAGCTGTAGAACAGCTGCCGCTCTAGAACAGCTGTAATTTGATATAGGACTATTACAGAATTGCGATTACGGAATTACTTCCTAACTTTTACGGTTTTGCACATCCAACCCAGCTGCCAGTTTAAAATCGAAAATTGTACGGGATTTTTTTTTCCATGTAGATTTTTTTACAAACTTCCAAGTTTCGCTTTGAAATTTCAGTTGAAGACCTTTGCATTTATTGTAATACGTTTTTTTTTCGATGAAAGAATTGTCTACGCATAAAAAAAGTATTGCACATAAAAAGTGAATAAAACTTTGCATATTTTCCTGGAAAATAATTTAGTTGTTTAAGGAAAGCAATTGTAAAGCACTGGGAGAAAATACGAAAATTCTAAGTATATTTACATCTGTTGCGTATGAAAGATTACAAGCCATAAACATTTTCGAATTCGTAAAAGTTTCATTTTTTTCTTCTTCAACCTTACGCGGAAATGCACAGAAACATAAGCTTCCTTTTTTCTTCAAGAAAAGATATTATCTTTCAAAAATGGTATATTCTTGAATGGTATTACTTTTGACAGATTCGAGTATTATTCTATCTGATGTTTATTGAAATAAGAAACAGTATTACAGATTTGAAAGGACATCTTTCTATTACCTTTATTTCTTCATGAAACTCAGTCCAAATCAAAGAAAAAAGAGAATTCAACGGTTAACAACCACGTAAGTGATAAACAACAACCTACATAAATAAGCAAACACTGTAAAAGCATCAGGTTCAAAGAATTGATTCTTTGACGCGTGGTAAAAATGCTTTGTAAATTATTTCAAAGCAGCTGCTATAACTTGGTTGTCATATTTTTGCTTCTAAACCGCCATTTTTTTGGTGTTTGAAATTAAATGTTATACAAATGTAACATTATAACAGGAGAACCCACATGAGAGGTTATGGCAGTTGTTTTCAGGGGGTTTTGTGGGTCAACGCTTTGGTCGATTTGGGGATTTTTCGTTAGGGGGGGAGGTTACGTAGCTTTAGGGGATGTACCATCCCTCAAAAGGGTGGAATGGGCACCCCTGATTATTATTATATTATAGTTTCCCTTTAACATCTCTACAAGTAAAAACAACTACAAAGCATGTGTATAGGCTACTCGTGGTGTACCCATAATTCAAATATTTGGGTTTTATGCCTTAGGATATTACGAGTCGTGACCTATTTTCAAACTAAAAAAAGAAAAGAAAAAGAAAAATCATCGAAAACTGACTGAGTCTGCTTTCCTAGTTTGTAAGATTCCTAACATTCTTTGATTGTGCAACTAGTTCGACACTTTTGCTTTGCAAATTTTTGTCATCGATGTCACATTTAATTCTAGAATTTTCATTTAAGGAACTCGCAGCTTTAAATGAAACTTATTCGACTATTCATAAACTATATTTGAGCACGGGTAATTTAGTATAGTTAGTGCTCTTGCAGTGACCCCGATAAATGCGAAAGGATCGACGTAAATATACCATAGAAACAGTTAAAACTTTTCGATTCTTTCTTTAATTACATATTTCTGCTTCATTGTTATTGGGTAACTTGTCGTTTGTAACTCGAAAATGACTTCCAAACGGGATAGTGCAACAGCACATCTACCACACCGGGGTCGTTTATTTCCCGCTTAATTTGACCCCTAAAGGAAGGGGCGTGCTCTATTTCGTCGTCTGACGACACAAGTTGAACGGAATTTATAGATTCAAAAATATTGTGTTTAACATTGAGATAAAATGTGCTTTTTTTTTAAGTAATCATTTTTCGTAGAAAAGAAAATACATTATGCAGTTGCATGCTAAAGTTTCCCTTAGTGTAACTAGTATCTTATGGCTTAATTCATTTAGAAATATGAAGATTGTAATTACGAAAATTTAATTAATTTTGTCAATTTCCTAGCAGGGAATCAATTTTACACTTTTATACAAATTAGTAAAATAGTAGAAACAGAGGAAAACTATTGAAAATAACAAGTTTTCCGTGGTGGGAAAAATGGCATTTAAAAGCCTTACTATTGAATTACTAAACTTAGTGGCTCGTCAACGCCTGCTGTGCCCATCCTAACTTTCAAGACCAAGGGCCCTTAGGGGCAGGAGCACATGTTCCAGTCAGGTGGTCAAACTCTGTACCTGTGGCATTGTAGCATAAAACGCTACCATTCAGCCTCTACTACTGCATTGTAGATGTTAATAACTTTAGTTTTAAGCGTTATTAATACTCATAAAAGAACGGTTTGTTCAATATTATTTTTTTACATCTCATTTTTTAAAGATAAGAGTTCTTTCGATTTGAACTACAGATTAAATTGAACCAAAGAAAAACAATCTCTTCTCACCTAAAAGTAGAAATAATAAGGTTCATAGTTGATAGAAAACTGTCAAATTAACGGGGTGTGAATTTGAAAGTCACTTTCTCAATTTTCAGCAGTTAAATCATAAATTGGCTAGCAGTTGTACAATATCCCCAAGCCAATCTATTTATAATTTTTTTTCTCGCAACTCTTCTTGGTAAAATAAGAAAAATAATTTTAGCTGATCAGCATTTTGGTGACTTAATACGAAGTGCCCTAAAAAGTCAACAGATGAACTTTCAACAACGAAATCCTACGGACAGCATTTCTACAATATCCCCAAGCAAATATATTTTTAAGACAATTTTTTCCGCAAAAACGTCTATATAGAGTCAGAAAAATTGTTTTTGATAACGTTTATGCTTTCGAGCAATTTACCTGTACTTTCAAAACAAATGGAGTAATTTTATTTACCTTATTTTATTTACATACTTTATTTGAATGGTTATATAATATATTATTCTACAGCGATTATCTGCTGGAGACATGCGGCTCCCGAGCCGTACTTTTACCGCATGTATTTCAAACTGAGCTCCAAGAATTGATTTTTGAGGCAGCAATTTATTTAGCATATATAATAAAGAATCATTTCCTACACTTACCAGTAATTTCGAGCATAATGCTTTCTTATCCTAACGTTCAAATAACAAATCGTTATTAGAGGAGCAGTAATTTTACTAAACAGCAAAGAAAGTTTCCTCCAAGCTCAAGTTTATTGAATATTTGTCTCGACACGTCATTACCCATTTCGTAGCTGCCAAGTCAAGGAAATTTTCGTTCAGAAATATATCATTTTCAAAGTTTTAATGAATATCCTTACATGTAATCACACCTGAATTTAATGAGTGCTGTTGAGCTGAAACCTTATACATGAATTATCGATTTTACAGTCTAAAATTTTCGAAGATGGAGTGAACTTTTTGTTTTGATGAAGTGAACTTTTGTCTAAAAATTGCTTTCATAAGCAATTACCGGATGAAGAACTTTTTGCATTATGCTAAAACATTTAAAATATATTATTATTCATTATTTAGGCATTCCTCACTATTTAGGCAATTAATTTGGCATTTCTCGTTTTCGATAGTGGAAAATTAGAATACATTTCCATTAGTTCTTCCTAGATTTCGCGATGATTCTTTTTTCTTTTCTTTCTTATGGCGCTGCATATGGTCCTTAACCTTTGCAGACCTTTGTGCATTCTCAGAAATCGGCATCCATTCTTTCAAGTCGCACCACTATCGGCGGGAACTATTACCAGTTGAGAATTTTTGACTCTCAGTTTCCCCCCAGATGGCGGCACCTGAGCTCTAACTGATGCGAAAACCGTTTTAGGAGTTTAATTTAGCCCAGAGTTTCCCAGCCAAACAGATACTCAAGTAATCTTTAACATGCCGCATAAACGTACGACACGGGCACTGACGACTTTCTGCATCTTAAGAATCCACCAGCTTCGGCGAGCTTTGATCCTGCGAACATGCGTGTACTAGGCCAGTGAATTGCCACTACGCCACAATACAGGCCGTGATGATTCTAGAACAGCTCTAATTTGATATAATACTATTACAGACATTTACTGTGGGAAAAGGAAACATTAAATAGCTTAAAAATTAAATATAAATATGCACATATATACATATTAAGCGAATAAAACATTTTGAAATTAAATTAAAGTTTGTCAATCTGGATTCTCCTGATACATTTTTTAATAGTTCACCAATACATCTCTAAATAACGTTTTTAGCGATCGAATCTATTTGTTTAACCTTAATTTTAGTGACTGGAACAGTAATTCATTATATAGTAGTAATCGAAACAAACAAAGATATTGCTTGTCTTGACCAACTCTGATAATTTTAAGTATCAAATCTAAAAAGTAATCGAAATTCGTCTAGAACTGAATGAGCCATGATCAGGTAGAGCTGAAATAAATACAAGAAAATAAAATAAGTTAAACAGTCACTATTAAGAATGCAAAAGAAAAAAAAGGAGAAAAATGCATTATTTTCTTTCACCCAAGGTAGAATAATTGAAAGCTAATGTGGACATTTTGGGATTGTCACGTTTAAAAATATGAAAATAACTGCATTAGAGCAATGATAAGTGAGAGGAGGGAAGCGTAGGAATGAAATGGAAGAGAACACAACAATGCCTCTAAGGGATTTAATATCGTAGTCACGTAGGAGTGCATCGATCTAAATGAGATTAGTGTCTATAGCTGGAAATCTAATAAAATTACGCTCGAAGATCTTGTGAAAAAATTGTGCATTTTTTTAGCCTGTTTTTGCAACAAAGTACTTTTTTTGTTCAATTGTTCTATCTTCGTTTCTGAGAGTAATAATTGCTATTTACGTTTTTTTATATATTGCTACTGAATAGTTTAAAGTTTATGAGATTGCGTTCGTGAGAAATATGCATTTTGTTTATTTTTAATACAGTTAAAATGGCTGTTAATATGTTTTGAAACGGCTTCAAAATTGCCAGAATCAGCGGCAAGGAAGAATTTTTCAAAACAAGATTACTTGAAAAATATTTTCCTCAAAGTAGCAACGAGTTAAACTGCATAGCTTTGGCTTTCAGGTAAAAGTCATAAAGTCCAAAACTACAGTTTTGAAACATTGCCAACCTGTAAATGTTACGAAAAATATTAAAAACCAATTTAAAGCTCTTGACGCCTAAAAGGTTTACCATTGAAACTTTTAAACTGTACATTTGTTTTTTACCATGAAATAATTCATTTTCAATTCTAATTCACAGCCTTAGGCCTTTTTTTTTTTTTTTTGGTGAAATTTTTAGAATTGTGGAATTATATTTCAAGCAGAAATAAAACATTTTTATTTAAGCACAGTTTGAGAAAACATTATTTAGTACAAACAGAAGTTACACAATGAAAAATATAAACTCAAATTCTATATTAAACTGTAATAAAAATTTTCACGTTAAGAAAGCATTAAACTGTAGACATATGTTTCGGGATTGCTTGGAATTCCTTTTTCAATGCAACAGGGGAGCTTCTAGATGCAAAAACATCTAAATGAAGCAGATAAAGCAACAAAAACACGGCTTATTTAGCTTAAGATTTACCTGCAAACCAATGCAGATAAAGGCAGCGTATGGTGTGGAAGTAGAAGTAACACGGGAAGAACCAATAAGAAAACACCAAACGAAGCCAGTTGATAGTACACAAAGTAAAAAAAGAATTTTAATTACAACAAAGCAAAAAATACTACATCATGCATAAAAATGTTAAAATACATGAAAATTGCAAAACAATAAAAAAAATACAAAGAATTAAAATTGAAATAAAAATAAGTACAGAAAGAACCAAAACAAAATACAGATGAAAAGAAAAGGGTAAGATACTGACATCATGCAAAAAACAAACTATGGTAAAACGATATTTAAAAAATTTTTTAATGATTAGCATAGAAAAGTAACGTAATATTTGCGTTTATAATCGTAACTTAACGGTCGTTATTAAATTTCTTTCTATTTCTTAAAATGTATTTCCATTCACAACCTCATTTTTTAAATTTTCGAATCTTTGGATTGGCAACACCTTAGTTTGTTTATATCGAGTGATCATTCTCAAGTCTGATTGTTGAGCCCGCATATGTTTTGCGGGATGCCAGCTAGTTTTATATATTTACTTTAAAATATTTCCTGCATATATAAACTATTCAAAGTATTATTCAGAAGTTTTTAGCAGTGTAAGAAACATGGTTATGATAGACATTGAGACACAATATTGTTTGATATATTTGCGTATATGAATTTTGCACCCAACTCAACATTTGAAAGTAGATGGAACTACGCATATAATAAGGAGCTGCTCTACGTAATTATGCATAGTTAATCAATTGGAACATCCGTAATTAACACTCATCACGAATTATTAATCTAAAACTCCATGTAATTACCATGCTGCTGAGCAATTGTTCAATCGACCTGTTAAAAGATATGAATTTCTAAGCTCATTAAAATCTAAATGAAGTTAACTAATTGTCAGAATAGGTATACTATGTGTGCATATGCCATAATTAAACATATTTTCTAGCAATTAAATCTGTAGAGACTATTTTCTGTAGTAGAAGTATAACTTCTCTAAGACAAGTTGTGCGAAACGATGTCTTCCGTATCCTGGGTCATTATATTTAGATTTCTACTTAAAGCTGAATTAATCATAAAATGTTAAAAAATGTCTAATAATTAGTAATGGGGAACTCATTGAAGTGCATTACATTAAGATATTACTTTGTGTCAGCAGTAATTTAAAAAATTGAAATTGTCTTACTACCTTTTCACAAGTATTAAAAATATGTTTTTAATTATAGTCCGTGTTAACTGAATCTAAAACTATAAATGCAAAACTATCTTTTTAAAATATTGTTTTTACATTAGATTTGCAATTATTCATTTTCTAAAAAGGATTAAAGAGGCTCTATACATTTTTTAAGCTTGCGTTTGCTTTCTTTTAAACTGTTGCAATAACTAAAATTCAACAGAAATTTCAATTTTTAATATAACTCGTCAACTGTACATTTTTTCTTTTCCTTACGATTTTTTTTGCTGGTGAGGGGTTCAGTTCATTAAGACCTAAACTTGCATAGGATTTACATTAAAATAAATTCCCATCACGTCTTTTGAATGCAATCGCAAATTTATCTCCAGCTGAAAAATAGTCTACTGCTACCATACATCAAATCGGACTCCTATATTTATGAAGCCCCTATATATTTCAGGGCCCGTTCCCTTTTGCCTGAATTGTTGATCTCTAGTGAGTAGAGCTCAGGCTGGCAAATAGCATTAGTATCAACAACATCAATTGCAAGTGTTCTCGTTTCTTGGTAATAAATAATTCTCAACATTCTCAATACATTTTATCGAACATATATCTTTGTGATGTAGATGTTACAGAACTACTTGTTCATTAAATCATAGACTGCTTTCCAGCCAAAGGCGACGAAGACATTTCGAATCCTTAGTGATAGACTGTTGCTATGGTTATCAAACTAACAGGGACTATTGCTCTATCTCTTCAATAGCACAATCAACAAATCAAAATCGTCCGAAGAAAAGTCATTTCTAATGACGTAATAATAACGCCAATCAGTCGAATGGAAGGTGTGGTTAGAGACCAAGGTAGAACCAATGAAACGCCCTGAAAGGTTTCACCGCTGTTGCTCGTCTTTGTTGTGGTTGGTCTGAAAGCACCTGTACAGATAAATGCTCAATCTTGAAAGCAGCTTATAAATACATTTATCTCCTAAAAGAATGGCATGAAAATGAACGATCATGTAGGTGTTTCTATCATCTTTATTTTTTATTACACACACACAATATATATATATATATATATATATATATAGGGGAAGGTGGGGCACCTTGGGACACTTGTTAGATAATTAATTCTAGAAATTTTATTTTTTAATGAAATTTCACCAAACTTTGCTAAACATGTAGTTTATACATTTTTGCTTCAATTAAAATTTATTTTAATCCATTATTTCATAAAATTAAATTTCCATAAAAAAATTAAAAAGTCATTAAAATGTCCCAACCTGCCCCACTAGGTGGGGCAGGTTGGGACGTTTGCAATAAAACATTAATGAATAAAAAATACTAATACCAATGATTTGAAAAATCTTTATTTATAAACTTAGAGTCTAAAAAATGAAAATTTATATTATACTTATGCATTAAATTATTAACAAATATTGTATTTCACATTGGTAAATTGTTCGTGTTTAAATTCTAAGAGAGGATGACATCTGTGTGTTATTATCTCTTTTGGGCTGTCCAGCTTCAAAAGAATATCCCTGGTCTCTATAAATGATTCATTTTCTCTATTTGGATAATAAAATGAAAAATCTTGCCCTTCTGTCTTCTCAAAAATGACAGTTTTTATTCCTCTCCATCCCTTTTCTCAATGTGTCCTAGGTATGCAACAATGGAGCGTTTTCCTGCAAATTTTACCAATGTATAATCTCTTACACTAAGTCGATACTTTGAATTTAGGCAGCTCTCTTTTTGAATGGATTGTTCTTCTGTGTAAAAATCAGTATCGATGATTTCTTCCCTGTCATCACACAAATCGCCTTAGCTGTGGTTTCCTTCCAGCATTCAACTGCACTAATGCAAGTTGCATTTCTTCATCCACACAGCTTGATGAATATCTCAACTTACTTTCTTGGGAGTTCTTAGATGTTTCAAGGTTTCGCTTTATTTTTTTAGTTTTTTGAGCTTGTTTGTTCAATGATTCTTCAAGTATTTTCTTCTTTTCTGGAGTATCAGTGAAAATAGTGAATTTTCCACGCTTTCGGCCTCGATTAATTTCTTTTCTTGGACCTGCCTTTGGAAATGGTCAGATTTCTTCTAGTATTTTTGGTGACTCTGCTTCTTGATTTACTGCTGGAATGTAAGAACTGGAAGCTTTGTTCAAGTTATTAGAACAAAGTAATGGCTCTGGCCTATCTGTAACAAATGACGATAAAAACTCATCATCCCTAAAAATATCGCGGTTGTAAGACCAAATTCCAGAGGCACAGAACCCTGACATAATGTTCTTGGGAGTAAAAGCCATTGGAAAGGCCTTACCTACACATTCAGCAATATCATATATTGTTATAGGACGTCCAGCATGACATAACAACCATTGGTTGCAAGCAGAATTATAACAAGGTTTGAAAGAACCAAATACTGTGCGATCCAATGGTTGTAATTTATGCGATGTGTGTGGTGGGAATGTTAAAATGATAATGCAATTATTCTTACAGAAGTGAATTGCTTCAATGGTGATGTGACTTTCATGGTTATCTATGAGTAAAATTATGGGTAGTTCACTGGAAGGTTTCACATGCTTTACAAAATGCGCTAAGTATTTTAGAAACATTTCTGGATTAGACCAACCACTTGGATTCGAAGATCCAATAGTTCCTTCAGGTGCACCTTTCAGCACGTGATCCTTGAAATTCTTCCTTGGAAATATCAGCATATGGGGGTACAGTATTGCCTATTGCATTAATCGCAGCAATAATAGTTACAAGTTGTCCACGTTCTCCTGAAGTTACCCGTCCAATTTGTTTTACACCTTTCCCAGCAACTACCTTTGGAGGAATGTCTTCAGTTGTTATGCCAGACTCGTCCAAATTATAAACTTGTTGAGGAGAAAATTCTTCTCTTTTTAGAACTGCTTTATAGTTGTTAAAGAAAGCATTGACATTTTCCCTGTTGAAACTAGTAGCACGAGAAAGACTAGTGGATTCAGGTGTCCGAAGACTCAACTTTTGGGAGTGTCTCTTCATAAAACCTAAATACCAATCTTTTCCAGCATTTTTCTCTGTATTCCACTTTGGTGGAACATTTTTATTTACAGCCACTGAAAACTGAAAAGCTAGCATTCTAGCTTCATTTAATGTTAAGTCATAATGATGTTTAGATGCTTGTAAAAGGTATTTTACCAACATTAATTCTTCTGACTCTGTAAATACCAAACGACTTTTTATTTTGGTTTCATAATTGAACTTTTTATTAGGTTCCATATTCATTTTAAATTTACTTATGTGCCGGCTAAGAGTACTTTTACTCAAGCCATATGTTTTTGCAGCCTCTCTAATTGACAACTTATTATTTAGAACATTTTCTGCAGCTGTTTCAAGAGCAGAAGCATCAACAACAGGAAATTTCCTAATTTCTTTTCTAGATCACACCATTTCTGTTACTTTAATATTTTACCTAAAAAAGAACAACATTCTAAATAACAATAGCAATTTTCTTACTTTTAGCACATTTAAACTCTCAATAAATTTATTTAGTACAATAAAATATGCTTCTTTTGTATTGTATACTGATGGGGCAGCTTGGGACAGTATCCCAACCTGCCCCACCATTGTGTGTCTCAACCTGCCCCACTTGGATTGCTATTTTATATCAACTTTCAAAAGGTTAGGCTTAGCAGTACAATGTATTTTTTAACACTTAAATTATTATAAAAGTACATGTTTTAATTCCCACAAGCTCTGATTTAAATTATTTCATTTTCTATTTAAAAAAAAATATTTATGAAATTACCCATTAATGTAACTCTGAACCTTTCAAAACAAAGAAAATTAAATCAATGCTTACCTGCTTATGTGAGAAATTCCAAAGTACACTGAAGAACAGACTGCGTTGTCATTTATGATGTCCTAAAAAAACTAATTTCTATTTACAAAATTAAAGCTGCAATTTATAGTGTCCCAAGGTGCCCCACTCTCCCCTATATATATTATTTCAGACGATTAAGTAAGTAAATTTCAATTCTCCTCTTTTTCCTAAATTTCATACAAGCGATGACCTCAAATTAAGTTTCTGATTTACGAAGAAAATTTTTTAACAATTTAAACAATATCACTCCTAAATTCTTACAGAAAACTAAATTCTAACCAAAATAAATTAGCATAAAAATGCAGTTAACAAATTGCTGAATTTTTATTCCTTGTTGTTACATGTCTTACTGCGAAAATAATAAAAGAATAAACTTATCTCGAAAGATAAAAAAAGTAACGGTTGTCTGATTCTATCAAAGCAAAGAATTATATTGAATTTCATTCTTTGATGGAACTATAAACTCAAGAAACATTAATTGAAATTTTTCTACAACATAAGAGGATTATAGGATCAGAAGTACAATGCCATGCAGTCAAACAATTTATTTACGGGGAATATGACAAACTCATATCTTCGGATTCCAGCATTAACTTTAACTTTATTTTCAAACAGAATTGAATACTGCTCATTCAAATGAAAATAAAGGGAACTCAATGGGGAAATAGGATTTAAAACAACTAAAACTCGAATGCAAAAATTGCATTACAGAAAATTTTTCTCAGATTACATTTTTATTGGATTGAGCTGAAACAAGAAGGTTGAATAAAATAGCCTAGTTTATTATTCATTCAAACTCTATGTAGAATATTGTTTAAAAAAATCCGACCTGAAATGAATTATTTTTATTGAGAAATAATATAATGTTTAAAATATGAACCAACAATAATTACTAATCTGAAAACAAGCTTGGAGCTGTTTGCATGGTTTTTAAAGCAGTAGAAATGATAGTAATTTTTAAATAAGCAGCTCTTTTTAATGATCTATATATTCCAAGGTAACAAACAACCTGTTTCAGAAAAGCGAAAACGGAACATTTTGATCAAAAACCGAAAAATGTTTAAAAAGAGGAATCAGGGGGTGATATTTTACTTGAAGGTTAACTTTCTTGAAGGTTAACTTGAGTCTTTTATTGTCATGATCATGACTTTTGGGCAGAAAAAAAATAGATTACAACTTTAATATAGCGCTGGAAGTTCTTTGGCGCATTTGTTTTTCCTTTTTAATGTTTTTGAAATATATTTACGTATGAAATTTCCATTTCTCTATAAAGAGTAAGAAGTATATGTACGAGAAAAAAATCTTTAGCCAAACTGAAAATTGTAAAAGACTATAAAGAGTTCATTTAGCTATTTAGCGGAATGCAAAGAATTTTTCTCTAGATGACTCTTACTTTCTTCAAAATCTATTCAGGTGAAGTAGGTCACCTTATGGTGTGTTTTTTTTCACCTTAAGATACCCCTGTTGTTACATCTACAATACTCATTGTTAATGATACACTTGATGAATTTAATTTCCAATAGTACACCATAAGTGCTCTCTGAGAGAGAGAGATTTAGTAGTCGACAACACAGTGACACTTCGGTTGAGTTAGAACAGCGATATGGACAGGAGAGTTACCCTTCCATAAATGATCCTCTTGTATACTTCTGATAAATGGCAGAGCAACCTGTTCAGCGACGATTGTCTAATGCATAAACTAGCGTCGACTTCCCATTTCCATTCTATACAGGTGTGGATTGAGACCATTATCTTTTATCAATAGAATATTAGAAATTACTTTTCAAAACAAAATTGAAATATGATACGGGCATTATTCACTGCGGCGGTTTTGTCATATCCCGCGTCTTATTCCTTGCAACAATGCTTTCCAAGCAGAGCCCTAATGGTGTTCCAAACCTTTAAAAACCCAATTAGATTTTTCCTAAGTATTAACTGTTCTTAACCAAAGTAACAACGCAAGACACAACATTCCCTAAAAGGTGCTTTTCCACCAAAGGCGACAAAGACATAAACATGTCTTTTCCCATTTGCGCAAGCGCATAGCATATTTTAGCCTTCAAAAATATGCTCTGCGTTGCCGCAGATCAGAAAAGACAAGTCTTTTGTCTTTGTCGCCTTTAATGTGAAAGCCCCTAAAGAAATCCGATGTGTGCACCACATGACTTCCTTGTATGATTTTAAAATAATGGCATTAAACTTTTAAACACCACTTATAAAACGAATGACACGCCTTCGTTTTTGTGTGACGCCATAACGAGAGTTAGAATTTGTGCTTCTGAGTAAATTTTATCCAATTATTATTTTTTAATGGATTTTTTACACACTTTCTTAACATAAACTATAGTAAATACAGGCAATGGTAGTTTGTCTAACTTAAAGAAATTTAAGATTCTTGCTAGCCTCTGAAATGACAAATAGTAATATAAATGAGTGTAATCTGTAAAAAGAACAAAAATTCAATATGAACGTATCTTTTAGTGAAGTCATAAGATCTTAGTATTTTGCGACATTAAACATTCGTCAATTTTTAACTTTATAGGAATTTGCAACGTTAAATCTTGTCCAGTCTTTGGAATCTGTTGTATTCTGCAACATAAAGGCATTTGTGACAAATCAATTTAGTAACATAATCATAATCTGCTACATGATAAAATATTTTTTGAACTAAACTACAACAAACTTTTCTGTACAGTTATGAAAAGCTATTCTGAAAAATCAAATTTATTAGCAAAGGCTCTCAGCAATAATATGCAATAATGATTTTTGATCGAGTATTTACAAACATTGCAAACTGAAGCACAAAGATTTGGGATATGCACACAAAAATGCTCAATAAAATTGTCGAATAATAAGGTAGTTAAAATTTATCAACACAAGGGGGAAAAGAAAAAAAAATCAAATAGAGGGAACTTTTTGCGAAAAATTGTCGGTTAAAGCATTGATTTTCGATTAAATATTCAATGTCGTGCAGAGAGAGGATTTTCTGCTTTTGAAATAATGATCCTCTTACTTAATAAAACATTATGATAAGGAAAATGTCGCACAAATCTTGGCCTTCGCTTTAGCAAATTTTCCACAACACTTTATGGCATAAGTCATTACCTGACGCAATTATGTTATGCTCAATCATAACATGCAACGTTTCATTTTTTTTCAGGGACGAGAATAAAATCAGAAAGAGCTTGTTTGTTAATCGCAAACACCATAACAGAAAATGGAGAATACTTTGAAGCAAAAAAGAAATATGGTGTAGAAAGATATGTTAATGATAATTTTTTTTGTTCGAATGATAAATATTTCGGGATTACAGACCTTCCGTTTAAGATAATAAAAGATTTCAATTTTAAAATATCCTGTTATTGTTCCATTATTACTAGTTTTAAAGCACCCTTTTTTAATATTGGCTACAGTTTAGTACTAAATGAGTGAGTTTTCGAGCGAGCACTATACAATATACACATATCATAAAAATTGTTTTATTGCAAAAAGAATAACTTATATTATATCTCATTCTCTATCTCCAGACCTGACTAACAAGATCAAAAATGGCGGTTTTCAGACATTGCTTAATTGTACGAAAATTAACCAACGAGGGATAAAGCACAGTTTTTTTTTAATGTTAACAATCATGTTTCATAGTCTAATTCAGTTAACAACTTTGTTATAAGGCAACGAAATCTGTTTCCAGTTTTTACGCTCAGTTTTTAGCTACATTCCCATAAAAATAAAAAAATAAATAAAGTATAGAAAAAGCGTTATTTATCGTAAAAAAATCGGCAAAAATAAATGAAGTATTAAAAAACAAGATTGAAAAACATAAAAAACTTAAAGTAGGGTTTTTAAATGGGGACAATGTGTATCTCTTGGTTTGTGGATAGATATAAAGTTCAGCCAGAACAAGCCTATGAGATTTTTGATCGAGATTTTTAAGGATATTTCGGAATGAATAAATGAATGTGTGAAAGAATGAATAAATAAATCCGTGAATAAATAGATTCGTGAGAAAGGATATCAATGAATATGTATTAACCGTTGAAAAAGGTATATTTGAAATAATTAAGAATTAAAGCTAAATGAGAACTGAAGACAGAGAGATTATACACAAATTTGAAGTTGTTGTATACGGGAAAGTAGGCTCGTATAGTTCTAGACAGAATTTCTTGTCAAAGTAGTGATAATGTGACTTACGTCAGTTTGGCCCTGAGGTACAGAACTGACTCTAGCTACAATTTTAATTACATATGTAAATTGAATAGGGTCAGGTAGGGTAAAATGGGTCATTTTTAGCTATTTTCACATTTAAAGTTTCATAGCAACAAAACCAGAAACATTTCCCATTTCTTTTCAATTGCATCTAAACATTGAACCCCTTTAGATCAATTTTATGACATTTTAATATTTATTTTTTAATTATGAAATAATTTAACTGAGCTTATAAAGTTGTGACCTGATTTACTCCATCGTGGGGTAAACTGGGTCATAATGCAAAATAATGCTGAAAACAGTTATTTATTACTTTGAAATTGAAAAAAAAGTAATTAACATATTTAGCAACATTTTGAATTATAATTACCTTGAAATGTTTAAATAATATTGTTCTAGATTGTTATATATTGGTTCACATAACACTTTCAACAACATCACTTCTCTCTACCACAGCAACATGATCTTTTTTAGGGAAAACATTAAAAAAATTTTTTTTAAATTTAATTTCAATAAAATAAGCAACAAACACTGTTTGAATTTAGGAATTTTCTGCAGTGAGGTGCAGCAGAGTAAATTTTAAAACAATAATAGAATAGAAGTAGCTAAGTCTAACCATGACCCATTTTACCCCGTCTGGTAAAACTGGTGTAAAAACTTCAATATTTAATTATTTTTTTTACATGCTCGGCTGTAATTGTTCTCCAAAGTTTCTTTGTGCGGAAATCCTTTAAATTTTGGTTCTTATTTGATAAAATATAGAGATTTTCAGAAGTTGGTAAACCATGTGTTTAGCACACTATCATCCAAAAATTACAAAAATATTTTTTTTGTGTTGCCATTTTTAAGACCCTAACTTTTTTTAGAATGAAAAATGTTGCCAGCACATTGAAATATAACATAAAAACTATTGGTTCAAATATTTCAATTTCATGCTCTATTATTTTGAGTTTTTTTATTAGGGGACCCATTTTACCCCATCCTACCCTACTAAACAGTTCCCTTTGACACTTTCGGATCTTTGCTTATTACTTATGCTTTCTAAAATTTCAGAGAGTAGAAACTAACTATATGATAAGGCATAAACGAAGCAGTTATAAGCTACTTCGATTTTATTGAACGATAATGATTAGTTCACAGAAGTTCATGACAAAGCTTCAGATTGGTTTCCGATTTTCCGATACTTCAATCTCGCATCGGTGTCCAGATTTGGCTTTTCAGCAAAAGTCTTCCTGCGTACGCCTCGAGCGTTATTCCATGGAAATAACGCAATGACACAAACGCGCTTAAGGGTACAAAAAAAACTTTTTTGAAAACTAACTACGATCTAAAAATTAACATTCAACGGAAACTGAAGCCAGGTGGCTTTAGTTGGCTGTTTTTCATCTAGAAACTCATTCTTTTGCATTGAAAAAGGGGTTCCCTGCAACCTCGGAACACGTGTCTGTAATTTTTGCAAAATGTGGGCCTAATTTTAAGTCGAATTTTAATTTGTACTTACAATTTTGTATGTCTCTGTACCTCAGGGCCAGACTGACGTAGGTCACATTGTCACTACTTCCGTCTAGACTTCCGTTTACCTTCCGTATACAACAACTTCAAATTTATAATCTCTCTCTCTTCAGTTCTCATTTAGCTTTAATTCTTAATTATTTCAAATATACTTTTTTCAACGGTTAACACATATTGTAGCACAAAGGTTTACATTTTATTTAACTGAAATCTGTTTCTTTTTAAAATTTTTTTAGATATTGTACTGAAATTATTTTTAAACACTTCTAATATAGGCGAAATCTAGCAAACCTCGCGGTATCCCAGTTGAATATGACAATATATCTTCCAAGTACTTAGTAACATGAAGTAAAGTGAAGAAGATTTTATTATTATGCTGGTTTATATGTGTATATTAATTTAAATCTTGTGTTTCTGAGCTATTCGAAGAACTTCGAAGTATCGGAAATTAATAAAGGTATTTATTCTTAACTAATATTATCAGATAACAAATTTTCTTTTACATTAATCATGAAAATCCAAATTTTTCTTTATTAAAAGCTTAAGATTGTGTCTTTAAAGACTCGTTTATCTTTTTTTTCTTTTTTAGATTTTGAGCTATCTCAACAACTAATGCAGAAGAGAAAAGAAAGACTTGAAGAAAAATGCCAAAAACTCACGTGAAAGTAAACGAGATTCAAAAGAAAAAAGCCAAGGAAAGACATATAAAATTGTAGAGTAAAAAATTGGAATGCAAAAGGCATAAAGTTCTGGAATTTTGCATTCCGATAACATAACGAGTTCTCTCACTTTTTCTAAAGTTTTGAAACAAACTCATAAAGTGATCCTCCACAGAAAAAAATTACTATTGAAAATAAAAAGACGACGAAAAGTTTGATCATTCCCAATGAAAGAAACCAATACCGATGGATCTAAATTCGGAATCGAAATCTTGTTATCACGATCCTGATGAATTAGGAGGGGGGGACCGCCCATAGTGTTAATGAATTAGGCATGCTGTAGTTAAAAATGTATGTCAAAACGCTTTCGCGTGCTCAAAATACAAGAGTTAAATACTTCTAGAAAACTCGCAATGAAACGGATAGATTTTAAAAGAAAAAAAAACGCTTGCAGATGATTAATTAGACGTACACTATAAAAATAGAAGTAAACTATCATTATAGTTTACTTCTAATGTAATTATAATAGTTTATCTTTGATGTAATTTTTCTTCTGACTATTATAGTTTACTTCTATTTCAATAGAAGTAAACTATAATAGTTAGAATTAGTCTTCACATAATATAATAGTTCAGAATTAGTTTTCACATTCTAAAGTTTTAAAATACATAATTGAAAAATTGTGAGGCCGTAAGTGTCAGAGAAATATTTGTAACAATGAAGATAACAGTCCATGAGATACGGAAAAAATGTTAAGTTAGGCAGATGCCTTGGACAAAATTGATTAAATTTTCTTACAAAATTTAATCTTCAAGACATATTTTATGTCTTCTGGATCTAATAAAATATTATAAATTCACAAGAACTTTTAGTATTATATTCGTCCTGTATAACTACTGCAAAATTGATCATTTTTCGTGTAAATGTTAAGTTGTTCGCGATGGAATTACCCTTATGTTAAGTGTCACGTTATGTTGCATATTAAAAGTATACCAAATACTTCAATTGTGTCCTAGTTAAAATTAATTTTTGAATTTATTAGGAATTTTTAAAAAAAAAACATTAAAATATTTACCCATCTTCATCGAAATCTATTGTACTCTGTTATTTATTATACATTATTACTGAAAAACATTAAAAAATCAACTCAATTCAATATTTAAAACAAAATGAAATACATTAATGAAATTATAAATGGAAAAAAAATATACTGATATGACAAACTAATTAAAGTAAAGTTTTATAATTTCTGAAAATCAATTTAACACGTTCACTCTAAAATTATTCTTTAATTAAATTACCATCTCCTTGAAATCAAGAGTAAATAAATGAATGAATGAATAAATAAATAAATAAATAAATAAAAGCTTAAATTAAGAGGGAGGAGGAAAATAAAAATAGCAAGCTAAAGAAAAGACAGTTTTCCACAAAGTTTCTACTTATTTTCTTATTCCTATTTAAATAATTTTACAATTTTTTTTTAAAGGAAAAACGTTTAAAATATGAAAATAACTAACTATGATAACTAGACAAAAGATTGCAACATGGATCTTTGAATTTAATATTTTTTGTTGCAAATCAGTTTAAGTTTCACATGCATTTTAATTGCGAATGGCAGCGCGCATATATTATTCGTTGTATGCAGGATGAAAGGAAGTGTTTCTGAAAAAGACGAAAGAAGAATACAATTTTTTTCAACTAGAGTTATAAAAAGAATTCCGGAAATGGAAAAACGTTTTACTCTATTCTACCACAAATAAATTGCGAATAGACATGCACGAGGTAGACACACTTTAAAACCAATGAATATTTTTTTAAGTTGTCATATTTGTGAAAAAAACCCGATCTTGAAGGGAAAATACTAGCGTTAATTTATCTTTTAAGTAAGAAAGAGTTTTTTGAGAATTTGAGTACCTTTCAACAAATATGTTTTAGAAAAACATTTCTAAAATACTAATAATGATAAAATTTGAAAAAATCTAACACAAATTGTTAATAGTTAATTTGTTATCTATCTTCGTTCGATTTCAATTAGAATTCATAGATTGTTTACTTTACTATCTAACTATCAATGGTTTCAAAATCTTTCTCCCAATTATTACTATCTTTTATTACAAAAACTTCCGCTTTGGTTCATCTGACTAACGCCGACCATTCCTGAGCATGTATGATAACAAGCACGGATATTTTTTGCTTGTTAATTTTCCTCTAATTTTTCCCCCAGTTGAAGTGACATTTTTATTGCAATAATTTAGCAATTTACTTTGATAAAAAGCTGTTAATAAACCGTTCTTATTCCTAAAAGGAATATACTGCTTAAAGTTCTAGTTCAACCTGTTACCAAAAAAAATGGCAAAATTTAGCTACAACCAACAGTTGGTACTTTGAACCATTATAATAGTGTCGTTTCACCTAGTTTCCCCATGAATGTGGTTCAACTTAGTTCCAAATGTTAGTTGTAGCTACATTTCACCATTTGTTTGCTGAAAAGTTGAACTTGAATTTTTAACAATGTAGGAAAAAACGCATGAGTGTAATCACGTAGTACATATTGCGAAACTTGTGTCAAGTAAAGTGCAAGTCTTGTTTTTATCTTTAATACTGCCGTGTAAAGTACCGTAGAAAATCCATACCTGTTTATTACATCTTTCTAAAAGCAGGGGATAAAAGCACTCAAGGACCATAGTTTTCCAGCCATAATAATAACTGTCTTCTTAATTGCAAGAGGCACTTTGAGGTCCTAAGAGGTATGAGATCGGGAGCTGCTCGTGTCTAATGCGTTACGCTTTAAAGCGAAGTTGATTCCTTTCTTGTTTAAATAAAAGTTAATACAGCTTTATTTATCGGTCAACAAACTGAAATGGTCTTTAAATGAAAAAAACCGTGTAGCTGATGCATGCGTTGATCAGTTTTGAATTTATGATATTATTAAAGGCATTTTCTCGTGAAATTTATGAAACGAATCTATGTTTGCACATGCATTACTCTAGTATTATAAATATAACTGTCTATCTCGATTTCATTGTGCATTGTATTTATTCTATATACTTTAAAAGGATCCTTTTAACATAATTTTGTTTAAAGAAGAAATATTTTCTGTCGAAATGGAATGATAGTAACAGGCAGGGATATCAATTGACAAATAAAAAATTAATTAATTTCAGTCATTCAATTGCACAGTGCAGTTGGCATGAACTTGTATATTTATAACAAGACTAACTTATTATCTTAGTATTAAATTAGGTAGGCGGTTTTTATGATATTCATTGTGAATACTAATGGTTACTGGGAATAGCCTGAATGAGATTTTATACTACAAAAATATGAATGAAAATTTTATCCGTTTCTTGCTGAGGCATTATTAACTATTTACATGTAAAATGAAAATTAAACAATTTTTCCAAAAATTCATAGAAAACAACATTTTTTCCCTTTGAGACATTTCTGAATATCATTCCAGTTAGTTACCAATGAGCTAAATGAATTACGAAATGCTTAGTATTTAAGATTTTGTTTCCGCATAATCGATATAAAAGATCAAATATGAGTCTTTTAAAATCTATAAACGCTTATCTCAAATTCAATTAGCTACTTACGTAACACAATGTGAAGTGAAGTCTGTAACACTAATGTGATTTTAAGCTTATTATTAACCACTAGAGCATGAGGCGGTAAGCTTTCAACGACTGAGGTATTAACAAAGTTGGAGCCAACTCCTGCGTTAACTAATAGGATTTCAAGTCCGTAAAATAGCGTCAAACTTGCTGAATGATAATCCTTCCCATTAATATCAAAAAAGATAATTCATTTATTGTTAAAGTACACTAGTTCTCATTTTTCTTTTAAGAATAGGTATTACTGTTTATGAAACAATAGCCTTTATATTTTTAAACACGCCATCGAAAGTACTGCAATAAACAAAACAATGTACATTAATCATATAAAATTAAGATATATATGAAAAGAAAATATTTTGCAGAATTCAAACAATTACTTCCAGTTGTCAAACAATTTAAATCTTCTATGGCTTATGATAGTAATTGCAACGAGTTTGAATTCTCTAATCACGGACTACATCAGAAGAACAGTACAAATTCGAGTATGTGTGCAATTATATACATTTCTGAAAATCATTTTATAAATACGTTCAACAGGAAACGTTTTGAAAACATCGAATATGTTCCTCCAGGAAATAAAATGGGAACACAATTATTTCCGACAACATGCCCCTTGAAATGGCAACTGCATGTCTGTACCTTTCATGCTTGAAAATCGTCTTTATAAATCGATCTTTGTATTTTATGTACAAGAAATTCGTTTTACCTCTCTCAGTTAGAGAAACAGGTGAAAAAAAGTAGTTTGGCAAAAGAAAGTGCGTATAATTTTTATTTATGAGTAAAGTTAAAAGTTTCAAATCAGCAACGAAGAAGACGATTCATTTGCTTACACCCAAATGTGTTTACAATTTTGCAAACATTTCTAAAGACATAGTAGAAAAAAAATAAAAATAAGAAATGCTGTCCAAAACTATGCGAGCCTACTTTCCCGCGTACACCAACATTAAATGTATAATCTCTCTATCTCTCTTTCTTTCTTACTTAGTTTTAAGTTCTTAATTACTTCCATTATACCTTTTTCAACAGTTTATCTATATTCATTCACTCATTTAGTCATTCACTGATTCTTTTACTCATTCATTTATTCATTCATTCATTTAGATATATCCTTAAAAATCCTGGTCAAACAATTTCACGGGAAAATCGGCTCGTTCAGTTCTGGATGGACTTTGTATGTGTTCCTGTTCTGCGTCATACAAGTTTATTCCAAGCAAATATGTATGTTAGATCAGGATTTATATAGTACTGAAATTTCCTCGTAGGCTCTAATGTTAAAAGATTTTGAACTGTTCAAAATTGAACAAAAATCATGCAAATCAAAAATATTTCTCGTTAAGAGTTCCTAGAATAAGCTTGTTCAAAGGAACTTCGATCTTATATCCAGGGTTTATATAAGTTGCTTCGTATTTCCCTATGAGTGCTAATGTTAATATTTTTTGAACTGTTCAAAAGTGCACGAAATTTTTTTTCAAATTAAAAGGTAAACTTAAGAAAAGAAATGTCTTCGCCGAGATCTTTCGAATAAAATCTCTGTTTAATCGGACAATTTCCTCAAAAGTTATTGGGGGGGGGGGGGGCAAACTGACATTTTTTTTACGCACATTTTCACCATCCCAAAACGCTACTTTCAAATTTTTTATTTTTCAATCTTTATTTAATTAGTTCATCTTCATTTAATTATTGTTCTCGTCCTTATTTTTAATAATTTTTTTGCGATACATTAAGCCCTCTTTTTTACTTTTTTAAAAAAATTTTTAGGGGAAAATAGATTAATAAAAATGCTGAAATTCTACGTGTATTTAAAATATTTTTTGCATTTGGTTATATATACCTGCGATCCGCATTATTTCTAGAAAATATTATTTTTATCTTTTCTGCAGCTTTTTGATTTTCATTTTCAAACAGAAGACACAATGCGATTAATGTATTTTTAGTACACGAGAGAGAAATAAAATCATAAACAGCGTTCCCAATTAAAAGGATTAAAAGATTAGTTAATTGACTTAAGTTTCAGAAGCAAATATTTAAAGTTTTTATTAGTTTTCACTGCTCATGCTGTCAGCAGCCTAAAGGCTAAAGCTAATTCAATAAAGCAATAGTAAAAATGCCATTTTAAACTGATAGTTTGATTCCGAAACAAAGAGTTGTTTCTATTATAAATTAAAAACTTTTGCATAATACTTTCTCTAAACATAATTTCAAGCTAAAGGATGGAAACACACGTCAAAAACAAATGAAGTAAAGTAATAAGAGTCTAAGGTCAGCTACTTCAGTTTGATTTAAAAAATTCAAACTGTGGAAAATTTAGAACAGGTACGTCTATAAGAGTTACCTAAGATGTAAAAGTTTCAATTTTTGTTAAATGTCCTTAGGTAACACTGGTTTGAATAATGCCGGGTAAAGTACACAAAAAAAAAAAAAAAATACGACCGGGATGAAATTGGGCGAAATCCTTTACTAACGAGGTTTAACGATGTTTAATGACGGAAGCCAACTCTCATGGTCAGAGATGCCAAATCGAATTCAACAAATGTTAAATAATTGTAACGAAATTGCTTATATAAATAGTCGAAACCTTAAAAGGGAGTTTTCCAAAGTGTGGTCTGAGGACCTCTGGGGGTCCACGAGATCATACTAGGGGGTCCTCGGTGTTAACCTGCTAAAAAGTGCAAGATAAGTAAAATAGTTGCAGTCCAGTCAATCGCATTGTGTAGTTGTACTAGGTAAGAAGCATCGCTATACAACTACAGTTCATTATATATTCTCCATTTTTTCCAACCATTCTCCCCAAAACCTCGGATATAATCAAATCCAAGAAGCAACATCATTAATCCCATTGATTCATCCGTGACGACTGAATATACGACACTGACACAGAGATTTGTGAAAGGAGGCCTGCTGAATTATTATTTAAAAAGATATTAAATATGTTTACAAGTGTTTTACTTTTTGTATAATTAAACACATTTTGCACATTCGCGTCTTGCTATTTAAAATGTCATGATTATGCAGCTCATTTGAAGACTGATCTCGCTTGAACAAGTATAACATTCACTGTTAGGAATTTCATCATGAAATTACGGTTAAATAACCGGCAGCAGTCTGTCCATCTAATTCACCGTTAAATTTACGGTTTGGAGATCATTTATAAATGATGTTACGCTTAAAGGGGGGAGGGGGGTTCGTGAAATTGTGACAAAGTGTGATAAGGGAAGGGAAGGGGGTAACAAGAAGTGTGACAATTCTGCTTATGCAACATCGTGAGACACGTGACAGAGGGGGGAGGGGGGTCCGTTGAAGTATGACATTTTGTGACAAAGGGGGGAGGGGGGTCAAATATGTGGGGAAAAAGCGTGACGTCATTTATGAACGGTCTCTTGGAACATTTTTCTATCTTTACTGAACCTAAACAATATCCAATCAGCTTGGTTCAAAAGCCTTAAATACAAAAGTCTACGGTTTTATAACCATTTAAAAACGGTTTCAAAACAAAATTTTACCGTTTTTGAACCATTCCGAGGCGTAGAATCTTCCAGGCGTAGAAACCGTAAACGAAGCTTTCGGGAATCGAACCCGGGTGTATGGTACACCAACCTTGCGCTCTAGTCATTCGACCATCTAAACCACGTAAAGTGGCCGTTTATTTATCAATAAATCTTCTTTTCCAACAGGCAAACTGCTTTAAAATTAAGATTTCAGTTTTTGATTAATTCCAAATTTATTTTTGGTCTAAATTTACTGTATATTGACGAAAATCATTTTATTTGCTGCAAAAATTAAAATACAAACAAGCTTCAGCAGCTCAAATTATGGGTTCGCTCATTCGCAAACAGTTCGGGAATCCGATGTCTCCAATTTGTGATTTACGTGTGTATGTCTTTCTATTTAGTAACCACTGCTTAAGCCACTTTTTTTTCTTTGTTTTTATATACACACGCATGTTTGAACTGATAAATCTTCATTCATATTTTAACAACAACGTACGACCGGTAAGGTTTCGAAACCAAGATGGACGCCCGATTCTTATTGAGCGCTTTAAAATTACGGTTAGTTAAACGTTCTTTAGGATAAGCAGATTTTTTTTTTTTTTTTTAACATTCAGCGGTTTGAGTACCATCTTTCTTATGGTTATTCAACTGCTGTAATTAAATATGGTAAAATAACAATCAAATAAATGGTTATTTTACTATTTTCTTACGGAAATTTTTAACAGTGTGTGCGGTGTTTACATCACCACAAGTAAGTGAATTTACTCTCTTTTCCTTTAATTAAGAATGTTATACATCACTCAAAAGTGCTGCCATTAAGCTGGATGTCAAATAGTATGAGAACTATTTTCCAATGTATGAGCAACTATGTAATAGTGTGAGCAACTATGAGACTTAAACCTGAAATGGGTTTGGACTGTGCGTTCTGTTTTGGAATTTTAGGCAGCCCTTCTGCATTGCGTAACAAAGAAAGTTACGAAAACTTTACTAAATTATAATTTTCGCGAAGCTTATTTTAATATACCAAAACAAGATATAATTTTTCCTCAGGAGATGGGCATTTTTCATTTCTGTGATATAAGAAGATTCCACAAAATCTCCATAGATATTACTATAAGGAACAGCAAAGCAAAAATTCTATAACGTCAAAAATAAGAATAAATCAGCTGTTTGAAAATTACGGTTAGTTAAACGTTCTTTAGGATAAGCAGAGAATAAACGATTTTTTTCACAATCAGCGGTTTGAGTACCATCTTTTTAATTTTTATTCAACTGTTGTAATTAAATATGGTAAAATAAGAATAAAATAAAGGGTTATTTTACTATTTCCTTACGGAAATTTTTAACAGTGTTGTTTTGTTCACAACTCGAAAAAGTTCCTCACAATTAGTAAACTTTTAATAGAAGTAATTTGGTAACATTTATTCCTATACATTGATTTTTTAAATAATTTTTACTACTACAGCCCAAAATAGTAATGTTAAGTGATGAAAACTAGGCGTGACAGTTTTTAAAAAAATACATAGAAAATGAATAAACAATGCTTAAATATATATTAGAAAATAAAATTTAAATGTGTTATTCAATGAGACTCAAAGTTCTTTTTTTTTTTTTTTTTTTGGGGGGGGGGGGGGAAGTCGTCTTCAAAAGTTGGTACTTTTACGGATTGGGGTCCATGTTGGCCCGGACTTTGAGAGCCTCTGCACTTAGCAACGATTTAAAGATATTTTTTTTTATTTGTGAAAACAATTAATGCATTGAAAATACATTTTCTTGATTGGATGAATATAGAACAAAATTAGTCCCGTAGAAAATAAGAGATAAATAATTTGCGTGCCAAAAACAATAATTACATTATAAATATAAGTACCTGATGTTTATTTCCCAGCAGTCCATCATTTAAGAAAACACTAATTTTTCACACACGTATTTCTATATAGGCTTCAATAGATGTTTTAATAGTTTTGTACGATATGGCATATTAATACCCATAAAAAATATCAGAAAGGTTACTTTCCTTAAACACTCAAGGATAGAATTAAGTTGAAGCAACTGCCGATTAAAAATAAAAGGACAAATAACTCCAATCTCCTTTTGTCTTCTAAAGTCAACGAGGGATCACCACATCAAGAAAAGGATGGAGAAAAGAAAAAGAAAGGAAATCCTGATTAAAAATTTCATTCCAAGTTTTCTAACTTACTGCAGGCATGTGTTTCTCCATTAGATGTCTTTATTTTGAAAAAATGCATATCTTCCACGTGAAAAAAAATAAAATGGGAAATAATAAGGAAAATGCATAAATGTAATCATACCAATACCGTTTACGACTTTTAGAAACCCCTCCGAACTAAAGTTATGAAGTTGAAGGCGATAATAATTAATAGGATAAAAAAGTAAACAAAAATAATAATTTTAAAAAAGCAAACAACAAATTTGGCCTTAAAGATATCTAAACAAGAAAATCTTTCCATAATCGCAGGAAAAAATACGAAAATACATATTGCCAATTCATAAATTACACATTCACATAAGGTCCCTCTTTTTCAACAGAACCATTAAACTCTAAACTAGTAATACTTTTATCGCACGAAATAGACAATATTAAATTAGCTCTAAAGATATCTAAAGAGGAAAATGCCACTGATTATACTTTTATAAATGTAAAATAAAACTTTTAGTAGCAGATAATCTTAGAATACACGTTACATAACCTTAGCATATGTAACTATACGTTACATTGTATACAAATGTAACGTATACTTAGAATATACGTTACATTTATTAAACTCTTTGCAGTAAATGCTTCATGTTATAAAATTTTACGTGCTGAAAATGCTGAAATCCTGCTCCTTACTTTTAAATGTGCTGCTGATGCTTCCATTTTATGTTTCTTACTGGTAGAAAATGTCATACAATTTTCTAGATTCTTTAGGCTCCTATTATCCAAAAGAAAATAGCTTGACAGCAGAACATTGGGAACATGACAACTTCTTTCTTAGATGTCATAGATGGCTTCCGAAATGTCTGACATGTCTATTAAACGAGCTAAAAATTCACATCGGTCATTTTAACATAAAGACTTAAAAGTGAAAGGTTGAAAAAGTGAGAATTGAAAACTTATTTTTAATAACTTTTCTTTTTCTTTTTTTACAGTTATTCTTTAGCTTATACTTGCCGTTAAGTTTGTTTGATACATAAATATTTTGGATTAGTTTTTGAATCCAGTTTGAAGTTGAGGATTTAAGAGTTAGAAACATGTGTACGGGATCATTAAAAATGATGTCACGCTTCGAGGAGGGAGGGGGTTTCTAGAAACTGACACTTTCTGACATGAGGAGGGAGGGTGGAAACAATAAGTATGATATCACACATTTGGGTCAAAATATTTAAAAAAATTAAAAACATCAGATTAAGTACTTTATTTATTTATTTTTTATTTTGTATTCTTATTGACTTCATTTTGTATCAACACATCAAAGGCCGAATAAGGTTTAAATTATCTTCCAGTTAAAAGTGTAAATTTAAAAGGAAATCTTCTTGCGCATTTACACCTTTAAGACTAGAAAAACACCATTTATTTTTAAATTCAATCTCTTTTAGAGTGTTTTGTGTTCATAAAATAAAGATAAGGTTTCAAGTTCTAAAATACTGCTGCTTTCAAGTGCTCTTTTACATTAATATTTTATCTTATCATATGCCAATTATGCATATACATATATATTTTTCTAAACCTTAAGGCCATTTTATAGAAGTTAAGTACTCATGTAATCATTATTATTATTATGCTCACAAAAATTTCATCAAAACACATAGTTACAGTTCAAAAATAATATTGCGATCTATAACGTAATGTTTTGTTTCTGAACTGCAAGTACATATGTTTATGTAATATAGAGGGACAATGGGGGTAGAGAGTATGTTGAAGTTTGAAATTTTGCGACAAAGGGGGGGGGGGGAATATAATTTAAAAAAGTGGGACATTATTCATGGAAGCTCCCTAAGGTGATTTATAATCTAATTGGAAAAGTTTTACTGATTTATTGATGCTTGATTGGATTTTATACGTGTCTAGAGCAAATAACATGTAAGCAAAACATCTATATTGAAAAAAACGTTTACAAATATTGAAACTCAATAATAACTTACGTTATTTTTAACGCAGTCTTTTGAATGTAGAACTTTTATTGGAACCGAATTACAGTTGTTTTAATGTCACTGTTTAAGTTTGGGTTCAGTATTAGTTTGCAAAAAAGGATGAGTAATAGGAATCAGGAAATTTATCTTGGACAAAACGTATTGAAAAAGGACTGAGGTGAGCTTAAGTATTAAAAAAAAATGAATTATGTTTTAACTTTTTACGCACAATATAACGATAAATAAATAGTTTCCTTACAACAGAAAAACTGGAACTTTACTTGTTTAATAGCTATCTTCTGTGTAAATGATGATTAACTTTACATTCATGTAAAATTAATTACGAATAAATAATTATTCAATCTTACATTATAATGTAAGTTTTAGGCTCGTATAAGAGCTTGTGTTATGTAATTCACGTGTTTGGGATGCAGTTTTTTTCCTTTGTATATTTTCCACCATAACATTCTTCCTGACAATGCGATACTTTAATTTCATGTTTCAATATCAGTGTAAAAATAAAATGTGAAATTTTACTATAAAAGAAATGAAAATAAAAATAATAATAATAACAATTAGGTGGAATTTATCCACAAAGCAAGAAAAGGCTTTTATTTCTGAGATGGTATTCGGCCACATGGGATGAAGACGATGTAAATTTTGAAAAATGTGTCCTTACCGTACTAATTTCAAAGCTTCATATTCGACCTAAGAAAACATTTATGCACATCAATATTTTTTTAGACTCAACTATTATAGATGCATTTAATATGCATTGTATAAAGTTTTTAAGATAACAGCATTTTTTTCATTTTTTTTATTAATGACAAATTCAACTCAAACGTGAAAAAATGAAATGTAATTACTTTCTCCCAAAGAACTGGAACTAGCTTAGACCTGTGTTTAAAAGATGATACCGTACAAAATATTTCCTAAAAAGCAGGAATGAATTACTCGCAAATGCAATGCTATGACTCTTTGAGAAGATCAAATCTACTATACCTGAATCAGTGGCGTACGCAGAATTTTTTCAAGGGGGGGGGGTGTCATAATTTTCTGAAACTACTAAAAGAAATTCGAGTTTATAATAAAGCACTATTATTTAGGGCTCAAGGGAGGTTTAAATCCCTAACCCCCCCCCCCCTTGCGTACGCCACTGACCTGAATACTTACACACGTTTTTAGCAGATAAAAGCAATCTCAGTTCATGCATTTTAGATTGGGAAGGATCGTTTACCTATTCTCTTTCTGCACCATAAAAAATATTCCGTCGAAACCCTGGAAATGGTTCAATTAAGTCATTTATACAATGTACTCCATCAGCAAAGCTCAAATTGAGATGTTTTTCAAGGGTACAAAACTCCCAAAAAAAAAAAAAAGCCTTTTACTTTCTAAAATTATACGAAAGAAGTAAATTAAATGAATAGTTTTGAATGAAATGATACTTTATCAGTAATTGTTTTGAGATTGTAACCAAATTTCAGGATTTAAAAATACTTGTTGCTGCAATTTTTCGCTCAAGTTTCATGATCTTTTTGAAATATTCAAAGAGCTTAGGAAGTAATGTCTGAGAACATGAAGCTGTCTCATAGAAACTTAGACGAATCGTGTTATAATGAGCTTGAAACGCGTTTTCCTACTCGCAAATAATGCATCTTGGGAATTCTAACCTAACGAAATGAGAAGGAATTTCTTCATTCAAGGTAAAGAACGAGAAAAATATTTATAATTGCTATCAATGCAATGTTTGTGAACATTTAGATGCGATTGGACATAGTCTTTTACTGTGTTTGTGTATGACTAAAGATAATTTTATGATTCGATTACAAACTTAAAAAAAAAAAAATCCCTTTTACTTCTGTTAATTTATAAAGGTCACACCACTACGCCTGAAAACGTAATACAGGAATGCCTCGCTTAGTACGGTTAACCACAATAAGACTACTCTCAGAGTTCGAATTTTTCCACGCGGGAGTATGTGGGGGTGTACCAAACAGTATATAATCCTTGCATGTTATATTGAAAAAGCAACAAAAAAATACACAAAACATGCATAAAAATATGTCACACTCTGTATATAACTACCCTTCCCTAATCCTCATAAATGACGAGCATGTGTCAAATAATAAGTAATATATTTAGTTTATTTTTAATTTTTGAAGAACAAATGAATTGACTACATTTAATAATGGAGCACTTCACAAAACATGATTTTTTTTTTTTTTTTTGAGATTCATTGGTTATTTCCTTAAATAATCCATGTTCATATCGGACAGATTTATGCTTTTAATGAGTTAAATCTTAGCTGTTCCTCTAGTTTATGTTCATCAACAGGTACAATATAAAAATGCATAAAACAGGGGAAAATAAAATTAAATCTGATCATATATTAAAATGATTTCGTACATCTATTTAATAATTAATCCTACACCGGTAACAGTTTCTTTGGCACTCATTTATTTTAATGAACTACATATAATAAAATGAACTCATTATCTCCAAAACGATTGAAAACTTTTTTTTTGTTGTCGTTGTACAATAAGATCAAATGCGCAATCAGTAAAAAATGAATGATAATAAACTATGCCTTTAGACATGCAAACAGAGAAATAATTGCAAACCAACGTTTTGAGCTTCCAAAAAATACGTCTTTTTTCTTTTTCTAATTTGAGTCTTCTTCATTGAAAAGATTTTTTCATTTGTAGCCTTACAATTAGAGTTTTTCATTAAAATTTTGTCTTGGCTACGAAGATGGATACTAAATTATTTGGTTAAATGAATCTTTTCAAAACATCGTACAAAACGGAAAATTAACATTCGTGTTAAAGTCAAATCGTAACATTTTGAAGATAATTTGTAAACATCTTAATTGGTTTTAGCTAGTAGAAGTAAATAAAAATTGTTCCTCTTTTTTTATTGTAAAATTTCAGCTGTTTTATTATTACGAAGGCTACCTTGTAAGGAAATATATGAAATAATGAGCAAACACGTTCAGATACAAATTATTGGAATTTATTTTAAAAATAAATTTTAAGGAATAGGTACTTTATTAAAACTTATTTTATTAAAAATTCTCATTTATTATGTGCTTTGTTTTCTTTATTTATCTGACTTTCAAAGCTAACTTTCAAGGCGTAATAATATAAACTAGGGAAGTGGTACTTTGGTACCACGAAGAAAAATACCGCTAATGTCTCAAACGAAAAATAAAAGATAAGAACTAAATAAAAGATAATAAAAATAAAATAAAAGAAAGTAAAAGATAAGAATAATTGAAGATTTAATAATCAATAGTTTAATAACTGACATAAAGGCAAGTGCTTACCCTTTGAAAAAAAAAACTAATGTAAACCAATTATACTACTGAATTTTTATATTAGTAAACACCTGTAGAAGCTAGAGGTATGCAACTCATTGTTTACTAATTTTTTAATAGCGTTTTAAAAGTTAAAAACTCCAAAAATTAGAGTTTTTTACTAAATGACTTTTGCTTGAGGACTGACGACGTAAACTTATCACTATAACATCATAACCACATAGCATTGCACTTTTGTTCACATTTAATAGTTCTGTCTATCTACCAAATAAAAATTGTATTGCACAGACATTTTAATCTTTGTTTTAAAGTACATTGTGTTGATGAGTTCTTATCAAAATGAATTTGATAGTTTTCTCAGAATCATAATTTGCGTCCAAAGGCTTCTAAAAAACTAGAAATTCTTTTGACAGGTAGAGCTGCTGTGATTCATCGAATATTGAATTCGTTATCTTATGGCTAAGTTAGAGGTTCATTCATGTTGACGTAGTTAAAGAAAGAATTGAAGCAGCTGCAAGCTAAAAGCCAAAATTGGTTTTGATGATGAAAACGTACTTCTGCTGTGTGTCAAGTTCTCTTCCACAGACATTCAATACAGGAACATTTCCCAAAATTCAAAAGTTTTTCTCAACCTTTAAGTGAAAAAGGTTAAAAGTCATTAATTGAAGTAAAATTTTAGCCTCACGCATTGGTACATACTTTTTTAAATATTTGCACTTGATATTTTCCATTCCTTTTAAGCTAAATAACTTTGCATATATGAGGAGCAAACAGTCAGACCGTGTTTTCTCCAAAAAAAAAACAAAAAGAAAAGAAAATTAAAGTTATTGGTTTTTCTTTGAACTCCTCATTAACTAGTACTCAAGGATGTTGTTATTTGTAACCAAACCAAGTTTTTACTTGTCTTGTTACTAAAACCAGTAACTTTAATTTTTTTTTTGAGAAAACACGGTTTGACTGTGTGCTCCTCATATATGTAGTACCCTTTTACTTATTAATTTCATAAAATTGCAGTAAGTTGCGTTTTTAAATAGATTCAAGAATTACGTAAAGTATATAGTTCTAGATTTTTTTCGGGCTGTTTTCCTGTGGACAGTTTTTTTCTGGTTTTGCTAATTGGGAAGAAAAACGATTTGCTCTTGTGTGATTCCTAACTTTGAGTTTTGAATATCATTCGCATCTAAATAGCTGGAAATAACTTCGGCATGAATTTAATGTCCGGGGATTTTTATGCCGAAATTTTAACACAAAAGAAGTTGCATTTTTGTCAGTTTATATCATTCACGCCAATAAAATCCTTTCGAGTTCCTTCCAAAGTCGCAATTCACTGCTCAATGCAATACTAGTACAAATTAAAAAATATGCAAGACAATTATGAATGGAATGAAAACGGCAGATTATTGCAGCCTTATAAGACCGAAGTGATTATTGCAAAAACCATACCTACGTCATGTTCCCTGAGGGCTTTGTAACAGCTTATTGGTAGGAGAACTATTTGCTAAAACATCTTACCTACGTCATGTTCCCTGAGGGCTTTGTAACAGCTTATTGGTAGGAGAACTATTTGCTAAAACATCTTCCGCCATAACAAGAGAAAGAGAAGGGGGAATTGTAAAAATATAAATTAACCATAGTTTTTTTTTTTTTTTTGTAATGATAGAAATTTGAGGAATTTTGCTGCATTCAATGTAAATATGCTTTTAAAAATTGTGTTTAAAGCATTGACAAAAAACAAAACCAGACTGAGCTTAGGCTGTTAATATGAAGGAAATTCTGACTGAAATCACGTGACCATTTTGCAAGTCGAATGAACTACCTTTTAGCCAAGTGGTTTTTCAACAGTGGTTCAACAAAGTTGAAGAGCGAGTTCAGAAATTGATCCCACGCTGTTGTAATTCCCGTGTCTTAGACCGTTTGGCCCAAAATGCCTATGGAGTTAGGAAGGCTCGCTACCGAAGGTTAGGCTGCTCACTAGAGCAGAAAATAAAATATACGTCAACAATATATAAAGCATTCGTTAGCAATTTGTAAACTGGTAACCGCAGATCTCAAGTGTTTAGTTTTATAAGCTTGGTTCATGTTTCAATCGAAATGTTTAGCGAGTAATTAAGTAACTTAACATATTTTTTCTGTGGTTGTACAGAGTTCTAAAAAACAGAAATTTTATCAAAAAACTGTTATCAAGAAATTGGGTCGTTCGGTTTTAAGCAACTTCTCACGCTTTACACAAACACTTAGTTCCCTTTCGGCATTTTTGCGGAAGTTTTTTACAGTGTGTGTACCAGAGTTCAAACATTTGTAGTTAATTTTTTTAATGGGAAGAGAAAACTTTCTAAGTTAAATTATCAAAAATGTTCAATACTTCTTTAAATTATATTCCTTTGCACGAAACATAATTTAAATGACTCAGAAACAGTCTGTGTTGTATGTTCTATAGCTAAGAAAAGAAATATCTTGAAAATTATTCTAACAAAAGAGATTTCGAAGGATCAGTAGTTGTGTATCAAAGATGTAACAAAATTGTCTTTTATCAATACGATGTCCACATATACTTTATCAACTTTTTTTTTCTTCAATGTTGTCGTCTGAGAACAAGACAGATAGTGCTTCAAAACAGCCGTGCATTCAATTTCCCGCAAGTTATTATAAATGCGTTGCCATGTTCAGTACTACTGAATATCTCATTCATTATTTATCTCACCAAATCAAAAGAAATGATTTTCGAATTCGTTTTGTGAATCATCGCTTTCAGACATGTTTTCTAGAAGAGAAACAAAGCAACCGTTTTTAATTAAAGTACTTAATCTGCATTAAATGAATTATTCCCGCTGTGATATAAATAATGTTACTATCAGTTTTGTTAGGATTACAATTCTTTTTCCATTTTTTTTAATGTAAGCACTCATTTAAATGACATTATCTGCTTTCTTCAAAGTAATGAAGTCAGCGGAGTGTCTATTTAAACGCCACCTATAAACACAAACAAGCAGCTTTTGTTTTCGTCAACAATTTTTATAACGTTACCATTGCTGTGAACGAAAATGTCAAGAGAAAATTCTAAATGATGACCCTAATGCATCGACTACCCACATAAACTAATTCAACGTTGTTTTACACGCACACACACACACACACACACGTGTTTCGAGCTTACAAAGAACCGTTTCGGCAGTGCAAAAGACTTTATCTATGAGAGAAAAAGACATAAAAGTGTTATGTTCGAGGAATAGGACAACAGTTCAGAAGCGAAAACCCACGTCCGAACTCTATTACTGCTTATAATTGAGATAAAAAGAAAGATACTGATGCAAGTCATTTTTTTTTTTGAAAATGTGGTAAATTTAAATTTCCATAATATGGAATTTAAATTTACTACATTTTCAAAAAATAAAAAAAAAATAATAATAATATATCTTCCTTTATAGCAACCTAAAGAATAATTCATATATTTATCAACATATTAATAATTTTCTTATTATTACTGACCGTTAACACCGCGATGCAAAGTACCGTTTTCCTCAAAATATTAATCGCTTTACGTACACTACTATTTTTCTCACCACCTCAATGCTGGTCCTAATTTGAAAGACTAGATATTCTAGATAACAGAGCTCTACTTTTAGAAAAAGAAAAAGCATTTATAATACGAGTGTGATTAAGAAACCTTCGCATACTTTCGTCATTTTCACATTAAATGCATCGTACGTATTAGCGTTTAGTGCAATACATTATTTAGTTTTTAAAATACAAAACTAATAATAACGTATAAGTGGGATCGTTATAAAAAAAATTCTACTCTAGGTAGTTCTATACATATGTATTGATCAGAACCAGTACAACGCATATCCTATTCATTATGAAACTTCCTCCAGCAACAAAAATGACAAGCCTTATGTTTGCTAAAATGCTGTTTGTTGTCAGAAATTTAAAAAAAAAAAAAACTTTTATAAGCGGGAAAATTATGGCTTGGTGTTAAATATTATTCTAGTTTTGTAAATTGTGACGTAATTGTGACGTGGAAAATGTGTGCATAATTATTACCGCTATATTTGATAGTCTACAAGTAGAACACATGATTGATTCTCCTTCCTCAAATTGAGATTCATCAATCTACTGAAATGACAGAATTGAAAACCTTATCTATGAATTCATCTTAATTACATAAGCTAATACAATCAAATAAACATACCTTCAACTAGTACAAGTTTGAAATATTGAAAAAATGCTAGTGTAATTAAATATACAATTGTTACATACAAAAATCAGAGCACGCCGCTCCTCGAATCCCACTCTAAATAATCTGAGCATAAATTAAAGATTCTTTGAACGTGACAACTAATTAAACATTCATGATGGAAAATCTCTAAACTTAATTAGCGTTTCGGAAATATCAAAAGTTTGCAGAAATTGGGGACTGCGTATAAATCAATAATTTCAAGCATCAAAGTTTTGTGAAATTTCCACATATCGAATGGCAACAAAACCCTGAAGAGCGAATAAAATTATCAGAATGTAATTTTTGTTGAGTCATAAATTCGGTGTTAAGAATTAGACGTCATTACTTTGATGATTCATAATTTTTTCACGAAATGTCAGCTGCATCTTAAATACGACTTATGACTCAGTAGCGACCTGGGATTTTGCTTTGAGAGGAGATGGTGCATTAGGGATGCATTGGATATTGATTTTGTCGGATATGAGATATCCAGTGTCGTTTGTCTGGCTGATCCGTACGATATACGGTTATGATGTTTCAAACGTGTAAATTATATATATATATACTTTTACAAAAATCTCGAGGCTTTCAAACCGATTGTTTTTAATTTACAAATGTTTTTAAAACATAATAAATAATGAAATTTTAATATTAATGAAATTTTCTTTTGAAAAGGTGCTTCAATGCAACTACCTTTCTGAAATATCCTGACGAATACCCATATTCACTCTCAGAAAGGCATTCTCAAATCGCACGAAACTTTCGTCATACTTGACGAAATGGCTTCGTGGAAAAATGCTCCGAGTAAACATTTCGTCAAATTGACGAAACTATTTAATATGATAGAATTGAATCCTGATGTAACTAAAAACTAATTGAGTCACGTGATCGCACGATCAGAGAATATTTGTGAATGACGAAATTTGTCTTGACGATTGAAGCATCCTCGAAAGTGAGAGTTCTATTTCCGAGAGTTGACATCTCGGATAAACGGATTTTTCGTGGAATGGCCAGAGTTGGTGCTGGATATCTAAAAAGCTGCCATATAAGGGGAAATTAGATGCCTTCTGGGAAGGGAAATGTTCCCGGTTGTCGGTCCCCATCGGTACATCTCTGTATGTACTATACTGTTGTTGCACATTATGCAGAAATATGTAAATAAACATCTACAATACTTGGAGCTATAACCTTAAGAAATGCTGCTTAAAGATTCAGTTACAAAGATCCAGCACAGAATGCGTTTTAAAGAATTAACTGATACAAAATGGGAAGTTCTTTGTTTTCGGTAAACTAATAACACCATCCCCTCCCCTTTTAAAAATATTATTAGAAGCTTATAAGAATTAAATGAGAAAAACTTTGCTGCAAAAATGCAATAAATAAAAAATTGAAGAGGGAAATCTACACTGAAAATATTAACAATTTTCTGATGAAATACTCGGAGACTTGCATTTACCTGGCCACCAATAACTTTTTATTAAAGGAAAAAAAAAACAAAACTAAACGTTTTATTATTCAGAATTTGTCAACAGGGTGGCGTAGTGGTAAGGCGCAGGCCTCGTACGCCCAAGATCGTAGGTTCGCCACCGCCACCTGGCCCAAGTCGGTGGATTTTCAAGATGCAGAAAATTGTCTGCGTCCATGTTGTATAATGCGGCATGTTAAAGATCACTTGAGTCTCCGTTTGGCTTGGGTTCTGTTGGCTAAATTAAATTCCAAAAACGGGTTTCGCATCATTTAGAGCTCAGGTGCAGCCAACTAGGGGCAAACTGAGAGCCAAAAATTCTCAAGTGGTAATAGCACCCGCCGACAGCGGTACTACTTGAAAAAATGGATGCCGGCTTCTGGGAATGCACTAGATCTACAAAAGTTTGGCATGGATACTCTCGCCTAAATTAAAAACTGAGTGCCATTTGCATCAACGAGAGCTCAGGTGCCACCATCTAGAAGGAACTGAGCGTCAAAAAATTTCGACATTGGTACCAAACTCATTGTGCGGCCACTAAAAGAGTTGGTACCAATCTCTTGGGTGAACTAGGTCTGCAATGGTTGAGGACCAATACTGCAGCCCCCAAATATTCAGAATGAGTATGTTTTATATGAGTTTTATTTTTTTACTATCTTCCAATGAAATTTAAATGCAGCATTTTAGATCTTAATTGTATTAAACAAAATAAAATCCCTCTTAATTAAATAAAATTAAATGTTTTAATAAATTATTTAAAATTATTTTTCCTTTTTTAAAATTAAAGTTTTTCAAACAAAAATAATGCGTAAGGCTCAATTTAATGCATTTTCGAGAGTTTTTGAGATACTAAAATCCACCAAGTGGTTTTGAAATTGTGTGTGTGTCTGTGTGTGTTTTTTTTTTTCCATTTGGTTAAAATCCATCAAGTGGTTTTGAAATTGAGTGTGTGTGTGTGTGTGTTTTTTTTTCCATTTGGTTAAAATCCATCAAGTGGTTTTGAAATTGTGTGTGTGTGTGTGTGTGTTTTTTTTTTTTTTTTCCATTTGGTTTTGCCTAAAATTACCCGTTCTCTGAAAACGTAATGATACTCACACGTGACCTCACCACATTTCAACATGAACACCATCATATTGTAAGTGATTTCAAAAACATTGTTTTGTGTTACCCTCTAAAAAGAAGTTACATTGCTTAGAAATCTAGTTAGACCATGGGTGCCCATATGCGTAATTTTAGGAGGAGGGAAGACGCTGAGAAAATTTTCATATTTCAATATTTCAATCCCGGGTGCTAAGACTTTTTTGCGGAACTAGTTTTTGACACCAATCGCTGAAAAAGTGTGCCACCCCTTGATTGTTTAAGATGCTGAAGTATTTATAACCCAAATGGTAGGAGGAAGTTTTGCGATGGCAACATCATGTTAATGTTTCTTATAGGTACAATAAGGTTTCTGTTATATTTCGTATTAAAAATTCTTATAAAAAACTAGGTACTTCTACTTTTTAGAGGAGGGTGTACACTGTTAGAAATTTCAGCATGAAATTACGGTTAAATAACCGGCAGCAGTCTGCCCATCTAATTCACCGTTAAATTTACGGTTTGGAACACTTTTCTATCTTTACGGGACCTAAACCATTTCCAATCAGCTTGGTTAAAAAGCCGTAAATACAAAAGTTTACGGTTTTATAACCATTTTAAAATGATTTCAAAACAAAATTTTTGCCGTTTTTGAACCATTTCGAGGCGTAGAAACCGTAAACGAAGCGTGAAATCAAACCCGGGTGCACGGCATACCAACATTGCGTGCTAGTCATTCGGCCATCTACACTACGTAAAGCGGCCGTTTATTTATCAATAAATCTTCTTTTCCAGCAGGCAAACCGCCTTAAAATTGAGATTTCAGTTTTTGATTGGATCCAAAGTCATTTTTTGGTCTAAATTTACTGTATATTGTCGAAAATCCTTTTATTTGCTGCAAAAATTAAAATACAAACGAGCTTCAGCAGCTCAAATTATGGGTTCGCTCATTCGCAAACAGTTCGGGAATCCGATGTCTCGAATTTTTGATTTACGTGCGTATGTGTTTCTATTTAGTAACCACGGCTTAAGTCACTTTTTTTCCCTTCTTTTTTTATATACACATGCAGATTTGAACTGATAAATCTTTATTCATATTTTAACAACAACGTACGACTGGTAAGGTTTCGCAACCAAGATGGAAGCCCGATTCTTATTGAGTGCTTGAAAATTACGGTTAGTTAAACGTTCTTTAGGATAAACAGAGAATAAACGATTTTTTTCACAATCAGTGGTTTGAGTACCATATTTTTAATGGTTATTCAACTGTTTATTCAACTGTAAAATAGCAAGCAAATAAATGGTTATTTTATTATTAACTTCCGGAAATTTTTAACAGTGTATCTAGAGCTCCTCTTGCCCTCTTTATGGGTGCCCATTAGTTGAGCATTCTCCGTATACATTGTCTTCCACAGAATTAATTCATGGACATCAGTTATATCTCGACAGACTGCAACATTTGTCTTTCTATACTGAAAACAATTTCACGTTAAGAAAGCACAAAAAAGCATTAAAATGCAGATATATGTTTCGGGATTGCTTGGAATCTCTTTTAATGCGACAGGGAGCTTCTAGATGCAAAACATCCAAATGTAGCTTCATTTTACTTACTCTTTGAACCACTGTACAGTTTACTTAGCTCAAAGTTAACTTATTATTTTAATTGTCATACTATTTATGGAGTGTTCAAAAATTAGCATTTCTAAATTTCATTATATGTAGTTGTCTGTTAAATACGCTGCGTGTCATACGACAATCACCAAATACGTAACAAAAATAACATAAAGTATTGTATTTAATAAAAAGTTAAAAATGCATTATTTTGGAGGTTTGAAAACGTGACGTTCAAAAGATGCGGAAGAAAAATCTATTTGTTTCCTAGCGTAAATCAAGTGCTTTATTAATGGATTTTCCCAAACAATATATATATAGATGTATTATTTTTTGTTGGAAATATTTCTAGAAACACCAAACGTAACAAAGTATACGTCACGATTCTTTTTAACGAGCCTGTCTATTAAAATCGCATAAGGAGAAAAGCGTCTTTCTTTTATTTGAAAAAAGGGGAAAAAAAAAAAGCTTTTTATCCGAAGAAAGAGTTAGCACAAACGAAAGCTTAGTTTTTCTGGCATCAGCGTGTCATGATATGTGGTCCGTTGTCTGGTCTGGTGTGTTGCTTGAATAGCTTTGTTCGAGTAGTCGAAGATAATTGTGAAATCAATAATCAAAAGATGAGAGCCATGTACTAGGGCCGAAAATTCCCTAAATTTCTGTTTTTACCATGAATGAGACTTCATTCTATAATATAAGTAGCTCATTCCAACAATTTTAGTAACAGGCCAAAATTCATTACCCGAGTGCAATTTGACAGTCTGCGAGAAATGTTGTACAAACCATTGCTTAATTGTTTGGGTTATCATTATAGTTTTAGGGAACGTGTAACCCTTTTTGATGAAAGTGAGTTTTCATTGTTTAATTTTCGTTTTCCTTAAGATGGTGAAAATATATAATGACATACTAAATGTGATATAATAGTATAGAAGTAACGTCAATGCAACAAAAATCGAAAATTGGCTAAATAAAAGTAATAATATTTAAAATAATAATATTAAATAATGAGTTTAGTATTAAAATTTTTAAAAAATAATTGGTGGTAAATAACTTCATAAACGACGTTCTGACTAGTGTTTGCAATACCGGACCAAAAATATAATACCAATATTCGGTATTTTTAAAATGATACCGGATTACCGGTATGAGATACCGGGGTTAGAATTTTTCAAAATAGAAAAAAAAAAACACTTTTTTTTATCACATATTTTGCAGTTTCTTACAAAAACGTATAAACTAAAATAGTATAAATAAACTTGTTATAAATAAATCTAAAATAAAGGGTCAAATGTTATAACAACATGTTTCTAATAAGAGCAGAATAATAATATACGGAAAAGTAAAAACTGTGGGGAAAATATATATTTTTTTCTTCAGAGATACTCTGTTAATTCATGTTTTTGAAGACAAATTTTGACTTCAAAGGATCGGTTTTAAAATAGAAGTAGATATCTAATAAGTCTAATTAAAATCTCTTTAACTGAAAGAATACTTTTTTTTTAACTAATACCGAAAACACTGGTATTTTACCTTAGCAAATACCGACTTTACAAAATTGGAAAAACACACGAAATAGCGGTATTCAGTATACCAGTATTGAAAACACTACTTATGAAGCAAAATTTTGTAAAGTATATACATTCACGTGTTTCAGGTGTAGCAAGAAACATCTTTATCAACGCAACATGAGGATATAAATAAATGAAATATGCTTTACTCGGACTCAAAATGTTCTGAAGATCATAAATTTAGGCATGATTATTTCTTATAACCTCCAAACATGCTCATGGCATGCAATACATTTTGAAATTATTTTGCTTTGCAACGTTGTTCTTTTACATTATCTTTTTGATTGAAATTGTACTATTTATTTATAAATTTTACGGTATTTTACATTATAATAAATAAATAAATAGATAAATTAAGTTCATAGGAAAATCAAAAACTTTGGCAATTTTACAATGAACTTACGAATATTGATTGAACTGAAACTTTAAGAAAGTAAATTTAAAGGAAGTCATTTAAATAAAAGGTTTTGCTCTTTAAAATTTACAGAAATTAGTTTTTTAGCAGAATAAATATTAATAATCATTAAGAGGGAAAAGAACTTCACTTTCAAGATATAAAACGACTTACACCAAAAACAAAAAAAACAGCAATATCATTAACAATAATAATACATTAATAATTAATAAGATGATAAAAATATAATGCAACTAAAAATAGTACTAACATAATTAGGCTCCACATACTAAATTAAATAAAGAAAAAGAAAATGTTCATGACGCATTAACATACGAAAGTTTGTAAGTTTTTACTAATTAATTAAAAGTATCACGTTATTCAAAAGCTATATCTGAGGAGAAAGTTCATTAATTTTAAAGTAAAACGATAATTTGATTAACCTTTCCGAAAGTTTTAATGTTAAGACTGGATATGATATGCATGATTGAATTAAGTTAATTAAAAACTTATACTGTGGGTTTATACTGTGAGTTCTAAGAATGATTACCCTTAGGATTTTAGTCTCTGAGTTTGCTTGTTTTATTTGCTTTATTAATAATATGTACATTTCTACTTCATAGCCTGCAATATGACTGTGTACTCTGAAAACAGCATTTATAAGACAACGAATTTTTTAGAGCATAGTAAATCCTTTTCAGAGTATAGTAAAAAAAATGTAATGCATATTTAAAAATGTATTCGCATTTGCTCGTTTTCACTTGAAAACAAAGTAAGTTGAAAGAAAGTAAATGCTTAATAATCATGCCAGTTTTTAAAAAGCATGAAATGGAACCACTAATGATTGAAGCATACGAAAAAAGAAAGTGAATACAGAAAAAAAGTAATATGTATTCTTTAAAAAAAAATGCGCCCGTCACTGTCAACTAATGAGACAAACAGAAACCAACATACAGAAACTCTCTACATTATTAAAAAACAATAATAAAAAAATAGCAATCTACTGAAGTGAGTGAAAAACGCCTTAAGGCAAAATTTTGCAATGATTTTTAGGGAAAAGAATCATTGCCAACATTCATTAATTAGCTTTTTTTATTCATTTTAACGGATTTACATTTAAATATACTTTTTTCCAAATTTTCTCCATCATTTGCTTTTTTTTCTCGTTTCCTCTTAACTTCTAAATTCCCATTTTCTCTTAATTAAGAGAAATGTACTTCACTTACAATAATAGCTTTAGGATATCTCCTGTTTAAATTATTTATTTTGCATTTATTAATTATAATACAAAATTAGAGCTTGCTAGACTTTCAAAAAGAAAGGAGAAAAAAGACGCTGACCACTTGCAGCAAATGGTTCAAAGTGCTCATGAGAAATTTTCGGAACTCTCTAATAGTACTAGCTCCTTTCTACTTCTTTCATCCATTACGTGAATTTATGCACTATGAGATTGTATGTCCTCAAAATTTGGTTTAACGTTTAGGAAAGCAATTCAAAAAAAAATCTTGCATAATGAAGCAATTTATTTGAAAGTTTTTAACAACAATTAGGAATTATTGATTTTATGCACAAGCTGTAAAGCGCATATTGCATCTACTTATTTTTCAAAAACGTTAGAATGCATCCGATTAATGTAAATAAAGGAAATACCATTTGATATTCAGCCTTAAAAAGCTTTTAAAAGCGTTTTCTCCATAGGAAAAATGTATAAAGTATGTACACATTAACAAATATTCCACGACAAAACTTGCCATCAAAGCTCTAGTTAACAGCTTGGGCCAGAATGATTGGTCTCGATATTTTGGTTCAAAAATTTTAATGGAATAAATAATATTTTATTAGTTAAGAGGATTTACTCGTTGACTCATTTTTTCCATACATCATCTTCTAAATATATAGTGTAATAAGTATGCATTAAAGAAATTTAATTTTACTCATTTTTTGTTTTCTGGACTAATAACGTTTTTGTTTTCGGGTGACTTGTACGTATTTTAGAATAAAATAATGAATCACTGCACTGTAAAAAATCTAGTTCAACCTTTCACAAAAAAAAAAAAAGAACTTTAGTTGAAACCATTATGTGGTACGAAGTTGAACCATTATAAAGGTGTAGTTTCGCCTAGTTTCACCATGAATGTGAAACTAGGAATCATTGCAACTAAATTTCATCATTTTTTTTATGAAAGGTTGAACTGGAATTTTTTTACAATGTAATGAGAACTGGTTTTAACAAAAAATGGTTGTGTAAAGCTGGTTACTTGAAGGTGGAAGACAGATTTTTGGATTAAAAGTAATGAGAAACTAAAACACATGCACTAATGATGCGGATGTTTAGACATCTACTTTTCAACCGACATGTTGGTTCCAAAAAGTATATCTACCAGAATTTGGTTTTTCCAGAGCAGAAACATTTTTTCCTAGTTGGTAGAAATGAATATTTACCAGGACGGTAAATACCGGTTTTTACCCTGGTGTTTATTGGTACCTACCAGCTATGTACCAGAAAATACCAGTCCAATCCTGTGTAGTACCCTCGAATTTCTGTAAAATGAAATCACCAGATTTTTCACCTAAATGTGGCAACAACCAAATCATTAACAGTAATCTCAGTACAAAAAAAACAAGAGTTTTAGATTTTTATTTTGTTCTCCAACGAACAAGAATTTTTTGTATATTTTTTATACTGTACTATTGCCTGCCTTTGCAACAACAATACGACTGTTCACAAATGATTTCTACAATCTTTCCAAAATTCGAACTACGACTTCAAAAACAAATTAAAAATACAAACATTTATTTAGTTAAATAAATATTAGTATGATTCCGCATATATGAAATTAACACATTATCTCGAAACAATTACGTAATTGTGACAAGGATTAAATATTTCTTCACGACGAATTCCATTAAGTTTGATTAATTATTTACTGCTACAATCGTATGGAAGTTTTTAACTTTTCTCAACCCAACATGCATAAACTATATCGAAGTTACATTTAGAGTCTAATTTTCTAACAAATGAGAAATTTAGGACATTTTTAACAATTAATCATGAAACAATTTTAACTTTAATTAATTTTTATCGTGCAATTATTTTTAATTTAGTTTTCCCAAATTTTGAAATGGCAATCTGCAAAAAGAAATAGTGAAAGTTGCAAAATTTTGTAAAGTATCGTTTATTTCCAACAATGAGATGGAAAATTTTATTAAAATAGTTCATACCACATAGCGTATTGTCATAACTACATTATGTAAAAAGGAACAGTAAATTCTCTGAATTTATTAAAATTTTTTAAATACTTAATAATATAGAATACATATTTAACATTATGTATATTATGTGAAAATATTTTTGCCTTTTCCATAACGATTATTACATTATTTTTGAAAAATATTACTAGAGTTATGCCTGTTAATTTTTTTCACTTCACACTTTAACGTAGCTTAAGTTTAGCTCTTAAATACTTATTCATTCAAACAAACCTTTTAAATAACTTTAAAAATGATGTCGTTTCGGTAACTTTCATCGAAAAGTATTGAGAGTTGTTGTTTTATACATATAACAAATCAGTTCTAGGATCACTGCATCGGGGATAAAATATTTCGACAATCCACAACCCCGCAGATGATGGCAACTATCTCAACCATGCATTGAAATACATTATGCATGTGACATGTAAGCTAATTGCTTCTCAAAACATAAAAATATTTTTTTTTCATTCAAGAATCATTGTTGCTTTTGGACAGTCAAATATTCTTTCATGTGGTTATAGTCATACAGTTAATCGTGTTTGTTCGTATGTGATTTATACAGTTTTATCTGTGTAACCTCAAAGAATACACTGTGCAACAAATTTGAACTTTTTTTTTGTCCTTTAGATGAAACTATGTGATTCTATATAAACGGTGCTTGAATCAGATATCAAAACCAAAATGGTCCATCACGTACCATTTTTGCTGGAGACCCACTTCTCCTATTCATACAATTCAGTTATAGAAGAATGTAACTGGGGCTTACTTATTGAAAACACAAACACTAAACTGATTTTTTTGTCCGTTTCATCTTGTGGGCATCTGTTGGTGTGTCCTGATAACAGATTAGAAATATTCAATTCGTATACTTCCATTACATTGACCGCTGAAACGCTTTTCAATGACAGAGATGTCCTGATGAAACCTTTCCCATGCTCATCATTAATTGCCTCAAGGTTTTGAGAAAAGAAGGCTTTATGAGAGTCCAAAAAGGGCAGTCTTAATGAAATATAGCAACCTATAATACAAAAGCATTTTATCATGTCACCAACAAGATTTTTGTAGTGTTCAGCTTTCTCATTTCCAAGGAAACGTAAACACACTAGTTTAAAGGTCAGCCAGGCAGATTTTTCGGCTTCTGACTGTTTGTTTTCAGACTCTTCATCATGAAAGGACTTTCTTAAAATGTGGGCTAATTAAAATAATTTCTTTTACTTTTGCCTCACTTAAATTTTTGAATTTGTTCCTGAGATGCAAGAAAGCCACAATAAGTTGTTCTTTGTCCAGGCTTTTACATTTTTTTCAATAAACCAAGTTCAATGTGCGATTGTGGAAAAAAGCCAAATTGTAGATTTACCAGTGGCTCATTTAATTGTTTTTGCCACTCATAATTTTGAAATTTCTTTTTTGTTTGCAGAATATGCTACAGGAATGAATATACAAAAAATACTTAGATGGAGGAGCTCTGATAAACAAGCACCACTCTGCTGAATTGGGCTCATATCCTAATGCTTTAAATAGTACATTCATATCACAGCAGCATACTATTTTTTCTTTCTCCGCAAAATAGTCTACAAAATGCCTTTGTCGTCTTGTAAAAGACTCGGAACTTCGAGTAGTAGATAAAGCTTGCGTTGCCAAAAATGTTGCTAAAGTAGCCAAAGTTCATGAAAAAGGTCTCTAGAGTGGTAAAGATCTTACTGTCAATAAGAAAGATATAACTTATAATATATTAAGCCGATAAATTACGAAAATATGCATATTTATCCAGAAAATACGTAAAAAGCTAAAATGTGGAATTTTGGGAAAATGGTACGTGATAGGCAAAAAATAATTGCAGATTCGTAATTTTCAGCCAAAAATACATAAGAAACCGACATTTTCATTCAAAGGACATTTTTTCGTGTTGCAGTGATATTGAGCCTCAAAAATAACCTAAAACAACGACGTAATATGTGTAGTGTAGAGCCAGAGGTAGCTGTACTTCTCACTATGACAATCACGAGAAATGAACCCCGTACGCTTTAATTGGGGAATTGAAATCGGCTGCAGCCAATCTTGCCTTTTTCTCTAGCCAGAAATAATACAAAACCTGGCTTTGTCCGTGGAACACGGAATATTTGTTGTTGTTGTTCTTTCTAATGCCACTTGGGTATCCAAGCTCCCCTTAGCTGGGCAACTAGTAATTAAGGCAGTAAGGAGCGCCTTCCGTATATAGATGAGCACCACAACGGTGGAAATACGACTTGGCTCATTACGCATTTGATGACAGATGGCGCCACCATATACACGCCACCTTCCTTTTTTATCTAAGAGGAAATGGAAATTCATCCCCCTCCGGTACCTTCTAAACTGCCTCGCGACTTCAGGGTCCACGGATTTTACGTGCGCGTAATCCCAAGTGTATAATAGGGGGGGGGGGCTTCAGCGGGTCGGGTATCGAGCATACAATATTCCGGTTGGAATTCCAACACCCTAACCACTAGGCTACCACGTCCCACAGTATATTTGAAGTTATTAAATATAGTGGAACAGTAATTAAATAATTTTTAATAAACATTTTTAGTAAACAAACTGCACTCAATTTTTTATGACTGTGTGGTTGTTTTTTTTAAATTAATAACTAAAAAATGTTAATTACTAGTAAGGTTTTAAAAATTACTTGACGATGTGTGTTTTAAAAATTGTGATTTTTAGATCACATGAAAACGATAATCACGTAGAATTAACTTGAAAAATTCCTTAAATGCTTAAAAACTGCTGTTGTGTTTAAATTTTTCACAGGTGCTGTTCGAAAATTGTAAGAGTTAGAAACACTGTTCCTTTGGAACTCTTTGCAGTCTGTATTTATCCCATTTGCATTGAATTTTTTTTTAATATTACTAATCTATTATGTTGTCTTATACGTCATGATTCAGTGTTCTTTATTCATGTTCCATGTACGTTATTCTTAGTTGCAAAAGTCTTTTTAAAGATTGCATAAAAAATATGAGGAAAAACAAATGCATTGACTTAAATTCTTTCTTTGATTGTGAAGATTTTATTTGGAAATATGAAATTGCTATTAATAAACTAATCGAGCGTTTGTCGTTTTAATACCATTAGTTTTACTTCGCAACGAAATTACTTGACGTGCGGATCGTAAATGTCGTGCATAATAAGACAGCGCAAGCTAGAATTCTTACATTAACAATTAGTAAATCTTTGTATCTTTACCTTGCAAGTTAACTTTGATAAAAGCTGTGTTAAAAGCATACGTAGCATTTTAAATTTCATCATTAAGTGTAACAAAAATTTATAACTTTTTTTTTTTTTTTGCCAAACAACAAATTTTGTGTGAATAACATTGACTCATCATGACATATAACATACATTAATCTACATAACGTTAAATATATTTTTTGCCTAATATTAATAAAAAATCTGCCCTTTTTAAACAAGAATAGAGTGTTTTTATATGAAAACAAAGTTTTAACAGCTAAAATTTAATTAATTTTTATTTAATTGATTTATTTCTCAACAGCTGTAAAAAGAAAAAAAAAACCTACAAAACATTTGACTTTTAAATTAATTTCCTCCAGAATATCCCTAGTAAGAAAAGGTTGCCCCCCAAGTTTTTTTTTTTTTTTTTCATGTGAAGGAGAAAAATAAAATTTTCTTCCGCATATCAGGTTGACTCATTGTTATCAATAATCAGCAACGTATTTAAAAAAAAAAAAAAGCAGAACTTGTGAGGCGTTATAAAAATTAATTTAGGTAGTAATATTGTTTTGAATACTTTTAGCAACATTTTATCTTATGCAATCCACGAGATTTAATTAGATGACAAACAAGAACTACATTAAAAATATATTGCCCAAACATTGCGAAAAACATGAAAGTAATGAAATTGTTTGACTAGAATTTTTAACTTGCTAATATATTTTATTATTGTTTAACAAACTTTGGTTTTTCAAAAAATAAGAAAATACTAAAGTGTCCATAATAAGTAATTTTAAGGACACTTTGAACTTGTCTTAATATAAAAATCTTCACAAAAGAACCCGAAAGTTTTCCGAAAGTTTCATTCAAAAAATTGCAATATATAGTTCCCGGTGACACTACAAAGTTTTCGAAAATAAATTGCGTTTTTTCCATAGGATATGTATAACGCAAAACAATGTTCTTCACGTTTGATGTGTCCTATTCTTTATGTGTCGACGAAAAAAAATGAAAAAATGATGGGGGAAAAAAAGAGAGTTTGGTACTTGTGGAAGCAATTAACCTCTGATAATGTTTCCCTAATGGTAAGGAAATTAATGACGTTCAGATTTTTTTTTTTCTGATTCTGTCATCGTTCGATTTGTTTGGTCAAGTAACTTTATGTTAAAAGCTGATTAACTGACACCAAGTGAAACCACGTTATGATTAAATGTAGTCTTGTTTTCCAAAATATATATCATTCTCAATGATACTTTACATTTTTAAATTAACAAAAACTTTTTGAGAACAGGATGGAGAAAAGACTTTTTGCAAAGTAGAAAATAATTCTTTTAGCTCGGCCTGTTGTTAGCTGTTGTTAAAACTGAAACTTCAGAGTTCTTAAGGCCCGTACAAAGGTTATTTCCACCAAACTCCAAAAGGCATGTTTTTTATTAACATATCATCACAAATTAAGTCTAATGTTTATTTAATCCATTTTAAGTGAGAATTGTATGTACTGTCAAGCATTAGATAAATTAATGCGAATAAAGCATTTAATTAGTTTCGGAATCGGAAAACAGCTCCTATTGAATGAAATAAATACGATCAAAATTTGGCTACCTAATGTCGAGGAAAAAAAGGACGCCAATATTTTTAGGAACTGTGTATTAAAATAATAATAATAACGAAATATATTTACTTTTTTAATAAGAAATAAAACGTAAGAACTTTGATGCGTGTGTGAAAAAAAAAATCAAGCTTTTCAATGAACTCGTTAAAATTTTTAAAAAAAGAAGAGAAAAGTAATAAAAGGAAGAAAGAACCAGTAAACCTTTACATCCATACTCCATAAAATATGTACGTCAATGATAAATGAATCAACATACCTTATACAGACAGCGACAACTGTAGCAGCATCAATATAAAGGCTTCCAGATAGTAGTAGATATTATCGTTTGTCTTTAACGATAAACCTTCAACTACAGAATAACATGAGAAATGAGACAACAGGGACAAAGAGATAACTTCCAGGAAATATATTTTCCACGGAAATTTCGTCTATAACCCTCGAAGTTATTCGTATGAAAGACGCAAAAGACTGAACATTTCAAAGCAAGTTTCCGAAAGAAAAAACGGACAATTTAATAAGTAGTTTGTTTAATTATAGAAATCTATGAATCGTGTTTATTATGAAGCATGTACATGCAGTACGACATATTTTGTTCAAACCTGAATTCTTTGTAAATGATGTTATATAAACAGAATGTTTAAATACAAATTGCAGACTTCTGCCTTGATGCATTAAGATATCTGCAGTCAGTGTAAGAATATTTTTTATTGCACACAATAAGAATCCCAAACTAAACCTTTGAAACACTTTCAAGTATGATACATGGTTAAATTAGGGTTATAAGTATTGAGATAAAATAGCTTATTTTTACGATTTAGATTTAAAAATTACCATTTTATTTTTTAAGTAAGCCTCTTTTATTTCATCTGATTTGTTAAAATGACTTTAAGTCAGCATGATTGTAAAAGTAAGGAGATTTATTATTATATAAGACGCAATTTCAGATGTTTTGTCAATAAAATTGTAGCAGTGTAAGGTGTTAACACATTCAAAGGAAAGTTTTCAATTATTTGATAGTTTGGAGCTAATTTATACCGACCACCGCTTTGGGATTTAAATAACTAATCCCCTATACTAGCAAATACATCTAAATGTTTTTTTATATATATATGCCACTATGACAGCTCATTTATAACTGTTTTCGGGGCAGTGAAGGTGTAAAAGCGAGAAATCATTATTTTTTAAATGAAATAGATTTATATATTATGTTGTTTTTCATATGTCGTTGAGAAATAAAAAATGTTTCATTACCAAAGACAGTACATATAATTTGACTGATTTCCAGTAGGCAATGTAAATTCAACAGAGATTTTCATGTTGATTTATATTTGCCCTCACAGTTCAAAAAGAATGAAATATTTTTCCATTAAAGTAAGATCACTAGGTAATTTTCCTTTCTCGTTTATATTGTCGTCAATGAAACAACTGCTAAAAATAAACGCAAAGAAAAAATACAGGTTATCATTGTATTTAGTAGGACACAAGAAATAATTCCAGGCATACAATTTTAATGCATAAAATATTGGTTTGCTAAGCCAAAAATGTTTTTTCACCCAAAAATATTCCAAACTGGAGTCTCTCAAAATTGAAGGAAAATCTTTCGAATTTACGTGTTGTAGATCGAGAAAATGTTGAGAAAGTAGTATGAAACACAAATGAGGAAAATCTGCATTCATGAGTTGTGAAATGCAGGCAATAAGAATGCAATATTGAAAATATCTACATTGAGTCTGATGCATTCGGAATTGAGAAGAAACTGAATGTGAACGTTCTTATCCTTATCGATTATTTGTTAAAGATACCTGCACAGGAATGACACGCTTGCATTTCGAATGAACAATCTTGAAGATTTTTTTCACTGAGAAGAAGTTTTAAGCAAAAAAGAAATTCAGCATTTTTGGATAAACGGTTTGTGTAATTATTTCAGAACAACTAATAATAATCATAAAAAAGATAAATCTTCTTTTTCTCTTTGCATTTTAAGTAATTGACATTTCTGCACCAAAACTTGGCAGAGGCCATAATGAAGCACTTTTTCGAATAAAAAGTAGCATATTTATTTCGAAAGTTAAACTAGAAAGATGAGCTTTACATATCCCACCAAATAAGTAGAGTTACAACTTGAAAGTAGTCCGAAATTACACCAAATTAATAGAGTTACAACTTGAAAGTAGACCAAAATTATAGCAAATTATGCTATAATAAAACGATGAGTTCACGACATTTTCCCTGTTTATTTTTCGGTTTTATAGAGTAGGTACGGTTGTAATTTATTGTACAATTCTAATAGCACTCATCTTCACAAACTTCAATATTTTTTTATATGAACCTTATCACAGTTTGACAAATGCCTTTGTCTCGCCGTATGTATGTTTTGTTTATGTGGAATGATTAAAAGGACAATTCCGTTCCATCAACTCGAATATGTATGGTTTATTTTTACTCCTAGATTGCGTTATAAGCACTCTATACCGTAAAAAAATATTTAAAATACAGGAAGGAAACAGAATGTGCCGGAAAGTTTTACGAAGAACTTGTTTCAAATCGAATAATCAAGTTTCTCAATAACAGTTTCTGAATGAAATTCTTGTTGGTCTGCAACTGCAGAGAAAGACCTGTTAATTTACGTAAAACTGAACATTTGAAATTTGTGACTACCAGTTAAAAAAATGCAAACAAATGCCTAAGCAAGTATTTGAGACCTGTAAATATACCGGTTTAAAAATTACTAACAAACAAGTGTTGGCATACGGTTTGTTAGCATACTGTTTATTTTTATTCTAATGAGCATCCTAGCTCTCAGCAGCCAGCCCTCTCAACTCATGAGGTATCTGATATCCCCGGCCGAGCGGTCTAGGGCACAGGAATGACAACATAGTGGGCTCAACTGAGCTCACTTTCGACTTAGTGTACCAGAAATCGTAATTCAGCGTACTTGGAGATGTCATCACTTTAAGGCACATTTTCTACTCTTTTCAATTTACAGAACTATCTGCTTTTTATTTTCTGTTATTTCCTTTTCTTGAAGACTTTACGCCTTCCGGTTATTAGTTCTCTGTAGTTTTACGTCAGACACCGGATAAATGATTTCCGAGAGATTCACACACACATAATAACATTTTATAACCAAGTTCCTGAAATAAATTTTCTCAAAAGAATGACCTCAATTGTGCTCTTATTCAAAGAAGTTGCAACTTAGTTAACGCATATGCTACTAAAAGACAATTCTTACATAAGTGCTTCAAGAATAGTTAAGTGAAAAAATGTCGAAAGAAGTTACGTAGGAAAAAAACAATGACAGTATTAAAAGAAAACATATTTTCCACTGTCCCAATTAAATTACATCTGGGTTTGAAAAAGAGCAAATGAGCTAAGACATTGGAGCATGATTAACATTCCAGTTTGATACAGAGAACAATGAAAATAAATTACTTCACTGATAAAATTGCGTCTACTTTATAAAATGAAAGGCACACTCGTTAATTGAAAGTTTTCATGTGTCGTACATTTTTAGCTTGCCAAAGTGATTTGACTTTTATTGTTTCTTTGCTATTTAAATTGATTAGAAGCTTGTGCTTCATGCTTCGGTTTTTGAGAGATATTTTGCAAAACTTTTTTTTCTTCTTCTCTTTTCTTATTGTTTCAATTTGTTAAGAAAAACTCTGCCTGTAATGGGCTTAAAGTGATTTTTCACGTAATTAAAAATTGAATTAGCACAAACAGCTTCTTTTTAAAAAAATTTTACTAACCTAAGATTCGCATTTGATAGTTATAGAGAAAATCAAATTAATGTCTCTAACATAAATTCTAATGGAAATATATTTTTGTGTTAAAGTCAAAAAAATTATTTCTAAAAAATACGTAAGGAATGTCTCTTTCATTTATTTCTTTATGTCATTTTGTTTTTTATGTATTTATTTATTTTTTTGGATAATGATTCTTTGTAAGTGTGTATTCTCTACGAAATAGTTCTGTTATTTTATTCGACACGAGCTCTAAGTGCAGTTCTTAAAAATATTTTAACCCCTTTAATGCATAACTCTGAATTGATTATTCTTAATGCTCCTAATACATCTTAATTTAAAATATTTTTAATGTTTCTAAAATAAATTTCATGGCCTGACGTTCTCTTTAGAAAGGATTCTAGGTGAGCAAGTTCTTCGCGTTTCAAAGAACCGTTGTTTTGGAAGTAAATTCAACAGAGAAATCGTTTGAAATTGGTATTTCTGCGTCAAAACACTTTTATATTTTAAGCAATAAAACGCATATCATAATATCTGGAAAGTATATTTTTAAAAAACTAGGAATTGGACTTGCAAAAAAGAAAAAAAATCATTTGTGGTGAAAAAATTAATTTAATTATAACATTTGCAAATTGGTTACTTTAACTTAAAACGAGGACTAGTGTTTGGTATAGGAATATATATTTTTGTTCTAAAAGCAAATGTACGACGACACATTTTTATTATTAACTTTTAAGAACCTAATCAGATTTATTTTTATTGATTAGAAATCAATAAAAATACAGTAAGTTTCAGGGGTTTAGGAACTCATTTCGGTTACGTTTACAACAGTTAAAGTATGAACAAAATGATTTTTTAAAGCTTTTGTTTAAAAAATTTGAAAAATAAATTTTGAGGTTAGTTGCTAAAACTAAATGCATAATTAAGCAAAAATGTAAATTTGCTTTGAATTTTATTTATTTATTTGCTTATTTTTTGTCAAAACCTCAACGTGAAATGTTACGCACGAAATTTAAATGAATAAATGGAAATGTTTTCTAGAAAATAAAAAAAATGTATCGAACTGGAATGAATGAATGTGCAACAGAACGCTGTAAAAGCAGCGATATTTCAATTGAGCATTTCATACCTCGGAGCTCAGCTGGAAAAATGCCAGAACTTTAGTGTTTTAGAAAGCAATTTCTTCTGACATAGTGCCACTTTTTTTTTCCCTTTAAAGGAACTGGACATTTTTTACTACATATTTTCGTATTTTTCAGTTATGAAATGTTATTGTTTTGTCATATAGTAGTCAACTTTCAATTTGCTGAATAATAATTGAAAGCATAGTCAAATGCATATTTAGTAAAATTTTTGAGCACCTTAAAAATATAAGAATTACTGGTAACAGTCACTTGATATTGCGTGTATAAAGAACACCTTATATAAAAGTTTAATTAAGAGATCCTTTAAAGAGCGGAAATGAAGAATGGGATAATTTCTTGTATTTTATGTTTGTATTTAAGGGGAGAAATAGGTGCAGAGGTCTCAAAAAATTAAAAAAAAATTCTTTAACAAATCAATTCTAAAACTATTCAATGATATACCTTGAAAATTTGAAAGCCAAATTCCAAGTCGTTTAAAAGGTATAAGCATTTGAGCTAGGGCCCTTTCGAAGCGGTTGAGCAGGAAGTCCCTCATTCATGAATGACCTGAAGGGTATTAGAGAGAACATTAGCAGATGTCCTTTTGTTTCTTTTAACAATTGAGACCTCGGATAGAAATTTCTATAAGTATTAGTATCTATAAGTATAAAAATAAATTGATTAGTTACTCCCTTAAATTTACCTTCACTACCACTCTTTTTTTCAAACGCGTTTTTCTCGAAGCTACTTTTTTCGAATTTGCGTACACTCTAGCTTCTAGAGTTTTTGATCAATCCTTATCAAATTTAGCATACATTTTCTTTTTATATATATATATATATATAGCGTATATATATATATATATATATATACGCTCTAGTTGAACTAGAATCACAATCATACCTTTATTTTTACTTTTTTTATTATAAAAAAAAGAACAAAAAGAAAAAACGGTTAAAAATCGTACTTAATTTTCCCATTCTAAAAAAAATAGAAATTTTCAATTTTCTGTGATGATTTTAGTTGAACTAGAAGAGACACTTATAAAAAAAGTAAATTTTAAAAAAAATTGATTTCAGATAAAAATTGTGACCTCCAGGATGTACGCGAACTACCGATCCAGGTGGCGACTTACAGTGTGCAGCAGCTGATATCTCTAGGATATTTTTTAAAAAATGTTTGAAAATTTCAGTAAATGTTCTTCAATATATCTATAAAATAACCTCAAAATCTCAATAAAGTGTATTTATTCTTTATACGTTGAAAAAATTCATGAAAATGGCTCTTAATACGCCGTCCTACACCTATTTCCCTTTAATAGCTGCGTCTGTAGACTCGCCGCGGTTAGCTCTTTTGCGTCTTCAATTGTTAGTGCTTTTTTCCTGATTAATGAGTGTCTTCAAAAAGTTACTTCGTATCCACTACTATTTTACTTATTTATTTGTTTATTTCTTTTACTTTAAGTTAAAAGACAGATCATTATATGTATGAGAAAGGAAAATCTACTTCATTTAAATCGCCCAATAAGTTGTTAGACCGTCACAGGTAAGAAAAGAAATACTGTTATGGGTACGGTTGTTAAAGGAAATATTGTTGCAATTTGAAAAGGAAAATAAAGTTTGTTGATTTTTAAATATGTTTTTCATAGATATTTTTTTAAGTAAGGTTAAAGTAAAAATGGATTGAAATTGTGTTTTTTCTTTTTAAATATGAACTCTATAGTAGTTTTGTATAAAATCTTTTGTATGAAAAAGTAACTTTGGAAAAGAAAAAGGATGAGACACACAATCGCTCGAACTTGCTCCTAAAAAATAAAAGATTTATTATTACAATTATTATTATTTTCTTATTTTATTTTACTTCTATTATTTATTTATTTTGGTCTAAAAAATCCAAACATCTGCAAAATAAATGAAACATGATGAGAAGGGAGCCATTTTATAACGGCGATTCTCCTTTGCATTCCCATAAACCCTTCCACTAAAGCAATTACCCTAGTCAATTCAGTTACGTTCAAACTTCAGTAGTGTTTTTTTTTTTTTGTTTTTTTTGTAGAGTTGCTGCATTGTTTTTAACTAATAATCCCCATCTGGTTTATTATGGCAAGAATATTTCGTTTTGGGCGCTTTAGCGAAATTCAGCATATCGTTTATGAGTTATAAAGAGAGGCATATAAAATATTAATTTTCAATCCCAAAAACTATAGTCAATCCAGTTATGTTTAAGCTGCATTAGCAGTTTCCTTTTGTCGGATTGTTATATTGTTTTTAACTTTAATTTCTTTCCCGCTTATTATGACAATTTTTTTTTATTTGGGTGTGCTACCATCTTGCGAAATCCAAAGTATCGTTCATGAGTTTCAGAGAGAGGTATTAAAATAATAATTTTTAACAATGATTTAATTATATAAATCCAAAAACCTGATGAACACAAAAACAATCCCTATTTTTACTGTCCAATGTTTGTTAGTATCAACCTTAGATTTATTCAGTTAAGTTTTCAAAGCTTGACATTCTTGATTTCTTATTGGCCCAAGGATTCTTCTTACGTTTCACAATCACAACTTACTACTTTCTTTTGAAACTTACTTTCATTCAAATAGAAATTCAATGTGATTCAATGCTAGATAACTAAGAATTCACGAAACGCATTATTTTGAAGCATTGATTCACATTTATCTAGCATGAGGCTTTGCTATTTCCCACGCAAATAATTGCAATGTAATCAATTGGCTTGTTCGGTATTTTTTTAGCTGTGGGAAAAATTAACTCTTGGGCTTGTTTTTATGCGTCCTACTTTCGTAACCTGATTACATCATTGGGAGAGAGGCGAGGAAGATTTGTCTTCTATCGTGCGTCTGTGAAGTAGGTCAAGTGTCACCCAAGGTGTTTCCCAAATCTTAAAAAAAAAGGTTACGTGTATCATGAATCAAATATTAGAATTAAGTAATTTCTTAAATTTGAATCCCGTGTAAGTCCAATTCTAAAAAGTCAACTTGCTTCGGAAAGAACTGACATCATACATGAACTAAAGGGTTTTTTACTAAATTATTTTATAGAATAGTTTTTGGCATTCCTAACATTCAAAGATATTTAATATTAGTGCTGCAGAAGGCATTCAAGCCTTTGTATCTAAAAGCACCAAAAGCACTGGAAATTATATTTTTGTTTCAAACTTTTGAAAAAATAGCAGAGATTCCATTTATGTTTTTATTTCTTGTTTCATAAAATAGAAAAGTAAAAAGAAAGTTATGTAGTAAATCAGAACACATGGTCTATTCAGATTAAACTTTGAAAAGGAAAATTAACTGATTGGTTTGACGTTCTGATCACGGTCTGATTAATTGATGACGGTCATTTCTTTCTTTAAAAAAACCACTATTCTCAACATTTTTACAAAAATTTTACATTTTCCTGTAGAATTGGCAATACAACATGAAAACAATTAGAAAACAAAAGAAACAAGAAAACTTGTGCTCACATGGAAAAAGAAAAAGTAAGTCCCTTCCTTTCCCCATGGGAAGTTAATCCCTTTTTGTTCATTCTAGTTCTATGAAGAAAAGGTGAAAAAATCGCCTAAAAGTGTCAAGAGAGGAAATAAAAAGTGGGTTATGAACAGAGAGAATATAAAGTATTGCCCATAACAACGTTTCAAGAACTTCTTAGGGCGCCTCCTACGTTCTCCATTTTTCACAAGTTTCCTCGCCCTTTTAGATTTATTCTATTTTTGGAATCCTGTTTTGAAATACAATGCAGCTCTTCAATCTAAAAGGCTTTAGATATTTTGGAAAACATTTTAAACAAGAATTTTATTTAAAAAGCGAAGATAATGGACATCTTGGGATATTTAATATAAAAATATACATGTTCAGGATAGTTGCATAAAACGGTCAATTTCTAGTTTATTTAATTAATTATTTTTAAATTTATTTTCATTACTTAGGGCTTGCCAAAATCCCGAAAATGTGTTACTTAGACATAGCTAAATGACGTAAATAAAAAATATTTGACATGTTTTATTTCTGCCATATAACTATGTGAACTTAGCACATTGGCCATTTAAGGAAAATAAATAAAAAGCTAAATAACGCCTGTAAATATATTTCAAAATGACTATCCTATGAATGTTTATTAAATACGATGAATTATTAATCAGAGTATTTTACCAACATTTGAAGCAATCTATTTATTTTGGATCTCGGAGGGAAGCGGCGCTGACCTTTTACCCCCGCAACTTCGAAAGCCCCCTTCGGAAAAATTTCCGTTTACAGTACAGCAAACCTTATGCGTTACTCCAAGTTCACGAAGAGCATTCAAAGAAAATACATTGTCGATAAAATGATAAAACATTGCCGAAAAGTAAATACTGGATAATCTACAAAACGTAACATTGCTTATTGGTTCATGTTTCGCCTTATGTATTTATTATTTGAATTAATCAATTTCGAATAGCGCATGGCGTCTTTAACACTAAGTGGATTAAGAACCAGCATAACCTTCTAATTACAACCACTGATAATGCATTTTGTCGTCTTTCTACCATGTCGTTTAAGTTCTTTAAAACGATTGTGCTGATTAAATGCAGTGGGATTTAATAAGCTGCTACTAGTTACTAGTCCTCAAGGCAATAAGTGACTAGCTCTGAAGGGTTTCTTCTCATAAAACTACTGAGTAAAACTATCTCTACACATTTATTATATTTCCAACATCTCGGAATCATTTCATTGGATCTAAAACTTTTGCAATAAAATTAAGAAATTGGGCTTAGTAATTGCATGAAGCGTTGGTAATTGCAATAACAAAGGTTGGGTGGCGATTTTTCAACTTCCAAAAATGTTTACTTCACTACCCGCAATCCAAACCATGTGTTTGAACACACAACTGCTTATTTGTTGGTGCTAATTTTAATACTATACATAAATGCAAATATGAATGAATAAAAAAAATGATTAAAGACAATATTAAATATTTTGCTTTTTCCTTTCTTTTTCGTTTCTTTTCTCCCTTTTTTCTACTCATTTTTAGCCAACTTTCCCGTAAAAGTAAAAAAATAATAATAATAAAGCATGAAAGAAGGCTTAATGTATCGTGAAAATATCGTTAGAAATCAAGAAAAGTCAAAAATAAGTTCAGTAATTAAATAAATATTGAAAAATAAAAAATTTGAAAGTAGGGTTTTGAGATGGGGAAAAAGTGGGTTTGTCGGTCTGTCTGGGGGGGGGGTCGGTCCCCCCCCCCCCTAATAACTTTTGAACAAATTGTCCGATTGGAAAAATTCTTTTGGCATTCGAAAGAGCTCGGCGAGGACATCTCATTTCCATATATTACTTTTTGATTTGAACATTTTTTTGTTCAATTTTGAACAGTTCAAAAGATTTTAACATTAGCGCCTATGGGTGAAAATGAAGCAAATTATGTAAACTCTGGGTACAAAATCCAAGTTCCCATGAACAAGCTCACTGGTAGAAGTTTTTGGCGTAAAATATTGATTTGAACAATTTTTGTTAATTTTTGAACAGTTCAAAAAAAATTAACATACCGCCTACGGGGAAATTTCAATCCTATATAATTCCTGATCTAACGGACCGATTTACTTGGAACAAACTTTATCGGAAAGCTCTTATGACGTAGAACATGTACAAATAGAAAGTTCATCTAGAACTAAAGAGCCTATTTTTCTATGAAATTTTTTGATCGGGATTTTCAGGAATATTTTTGAATTAATGAATGATTAAATGAATAAGCAAAAGAATGAATCAATAAATCAGTGAATAAATACATGAATGATTGAATGAATATGTATTAACCGTTGAAAAAGGTATATTTGAAGCAATTGAGAATTAAAGCTAAACGAGAAAGACAGAGAGAGAGATAGCTAGACTATAAACTTGAATTCGGTGTATACGGGAAAGTAGGCTCGTATAGTTCTAGACGGAACTTCTTGTTAAATTTTATTTATCAGTACACGTTTATTAATAATAATTTCAACGTTAAGCACAAATGCACATTTAAATGATTACAAATCGAGCTATAATTAAGACATACTATTGCTACTAGCCATTCAAGTAAACTATGGAAAAAGATTTTGATGTAATGTCTGCTCAAATGAAAATAGCTTTAAAATACAAGCTTCATGTGTTTGCGCTGTTAACAGGGGTAAATAAAAAATATTTTAAAGCTCTTCTTCGACACTGGGTAACCCAATGTATCACTTTTTGAATTATCACATTCAACCTATTATCCCACTCATTACCTCTTCCTTTATATTACCTTTCCCTAAATACTCCCTCCCCCGCCCGCCAAACTGGTTGCGCTTTAAAAAAGGAAAAAAAAGCTAATATGGATAAAAAAGAGAACAACTGCATTTCTTAAGAAAAATGGATCATCGGGCCTTTCTTTAAGAAGGATTTTGCTTTATGCATACAATGTTAACTTTCATGATTAATTATCACTAGCAATGCCACATGGCATTCTGGTGCAATTATTCACTTTTTTTTAGCATCTTTATTACATTATTACATGGAAGACGTTGTTGGTTCAATTAACGGCAAATCTGGGTGAAATGGATTTCTTCCACAAATGCATTACGCACCATACATTTCCTCCCCCGGTTAATTGAATTTGAAATGTAACATCGTCACTATTTCATTGCAAAAGACGTGAAACACTAATTTCTAAAAGGCACAGCAAAATTTATCCATACATATTAAACAATCTATTTTCAGTTTATGATTAAATTTAACTATTAATTTAAATTAAATTAAAATTTGGGATAAGTGACGTCTACACAATAGTTCTGGAATCTACGCCCTTCTGTGGGTACCGCTTTGAATCTCCTATTAATAAATATATATTTGCACTGCCGCGAGGCTTAGTAATTGATATGCAATTATGCTTGCAATTTGTGGTAGCTGCGAGACACTCTGCAAATTCCTTCCGGAATACTGATTCGTCATCCGTGGTGCAAATCTCAGACCATCAAATACCGCAAAACGAATTGCATCGCAACGACGACAGCGAACGTTGCGTTATTAAATGCTGATTCGACTCAACTAATTAAAAACTTAAGATGACTGTAGTCTTCGAGAGGTAAAATGGGACAGAGTTGAGATAAATTTGAATAACTAAGTGGAACGTGGTTTTAAAATAATTACTAGGATGTACTTCTATACTAATATAAAGTAGCTATATGTATCGAAAATTGGCACGAAGAGGTTCGTTTTAAATAAAACGACGTGCAAGATTCCTCAGGAGTTTGTATAGTGAGAATTAAGTTCTCACAAGATTTATTTAAATATAAATAAATATGTGCCAGAGAGTTGCGTTTTATATAGACATTAGGCGGGTATCTTCTCAATAATAAGATTGCTAAAACAACTTTCAACGTTCCGTAATTAGTTCATTCATGCAATTTTTGAAGGAATTCATTGCAAAGATGTTGAGCAACAAACATAAAATTTCAATTAATTTACTATAATCAACTGAAAAGTGTAATCATCTGAAAAATAAGGACACAAACGATTTTTTTTATTATTTTTCTCTGTCCTATCTCTCTTCTTAAATTTAAACGTAGCAATAATAATAAAAATACTAAGAATCCTAAACATTTACTTTCCACATTTTAATACAAAAAGAAAACTAGCTGTTATAATTATATGCATGGAGTATTAAGCACTTGATACTCCAGATGATACCCAAGATGAAAACAAACTGTCAAAACTTTACATTGGATAAACATTTTATAAAAGATTTCCTTTTGATAAAAAATAGAATATGATTTTAAGATTAATGCTGTTCTTTCAAAAAAGGTTTCCGGAGGAAACGTAAAATTTAAGAGCGATTTTTCATCTTAAAAATGAAATGCTTGTTCTTGTGATTAAAAGTTACACAATTCATCATGGATGTATTGGATTGTATTTGACGAATGATAAATAATAAATGACTTTAAAATTAGAAATTTTTGATAGAGACCTTAACTATGCTACAACTTGTATGTAATATTTTTTATTTATGTTTCGCTTTTTCATACAAGCTCCAGTGTGTTTCAGAAATTTATTTTATACATTATGATTTAACTAGCCAAGAGTAGTATGACAATGCTGGTGTGTGTGTTTTTAAAGTTTTTATTATAAAGGGGAAGGGGTCGCTCATAAACGATGTCACCCTTTTTTCAATATATTTGATTCCCCTCCCCCCTTTGTCACAGAGCGTCACACTTCAGCATACACACCCTTTTTCACATGTCACGCTATATTACATAAGCATAACTACTTGCAGTTCAGAAACAAAGCACTACGTTACAGATCACATTAACAATTTTATTTTTGAACTTTTATGACATTTATGAGCATAACAATAATAATTATATGTCTATTTAATTTGTGTAAAATAAAATTAAGGTTTACAATAAAAACAATTAGCATATGATATAATAGTTAAAAAATATTAATACAAAAGAACAATTGAAAACAATGGAATTTTAGAGCTTGATATAGTTTGCTCTAAAAACGTTTTTCTTATTTTATGTATACAAAGTTCTCTTAAGAGATTAAATTTCAAAATAACAAAACAACGCCGCGAAATGAATTTACATAATTGAACTGCCTTCTCATTTCATCTTCACATGAATTTATAAGTAATATATATATATAACTTAATAATTTTATATAAGTAATATATATAATTTTATGTATTGTATATAATTTAATAAATTTTACATGATTTTATAAATGTAAAATTTATTACATTTATAAAATTTATACGCAATTATAAAACAGAAAATTATTTGGAATCATTATTCTTATACTTGTTCTTCCTCCCAAGGTGAATATAAGTGCTCTTTCATAGAGTACACGGGCATTTTGAAATTGTGTTGGGGGGTCAAATATATTGAAAAAAAGTGCGACATCATTTATGAACGACCCCTAAGCAACGATTGAAGGTACGAAATTTTAGACTAGCAATTAGCTCTCGAAAGAATAGTCTCTGCTTGTGCAAGCGCCAACTCAAATACAGGCCCGCCCCTTCATGTACTTCAAAAGCCATTAGACAAACACCAGATTATCTTGGGGGGATCAAATCCAACAATAAAACTTATTTCTAGACTAAACAAGAAGCAAGCTTCTCGAAATCCACACGAGCTCAAAAGTTGACAAATTCTCTTAAAATCTAGGCGACTGGTAAAAGAGTAAGAAGCCAGCTCCCATGTGAGTATTGAGAAGGGTTGATAGCGGAATATACCCCTCCCCCTTCGCACATTTTGATGTCTTAAATGAACCCATTTAGAAAACAGGCATCAGTAAACAGCTTCCAAGTGATACCCCCAACTAGCCAAGTAGATCATCCAAGTGATGACAGCTCATTTTAAAGAATTGCAGAATAACCCTAGTGTTTTTTTGGCGCCAACACAAATATCTAGTCGGGGCTCAGTATTTACAGTATTTATCGAGCCCTGCTTTAACTGTTACACAACCTTGTCAGTGTGGTAGTTGTAATGCACAAGGGAAAAAAGCAAGGGAGACTACTACGCCATAAATAATTTTTTTTATCTTAGAATTTACGCAAAAGAAAAGTTTGAAATTGAATTCGACCGCTTGTGTTATATCAAAACGACTTGCTTAAAAAATGAATGAAATAATACTATTCATTTTAACTTGGAATTGAGTCAATTCATGTAAAAATGTTCGTGCAAAAACAGAATTAGGTGGTATCGGTCTAGATACTTTTGCTCATACGTGTGGATTTTATCAAAATAGTAATGTAAGATAGCCAAAGATGAGATGATGCTTATTTTGGATTCATCTGCTTTATTTTGATATTTTTTCTCTTAAGATTGTTCGAAGTCAGTAAAAATGACCCGCGCTACTTTGTCTTAAAAATCTAAACACCCAAGATTTCCTTTTAACCTTTATCTATAAGATAATTTAAGGCTTTCATCCCTGCAGTGGGGTCGATAAAATGAAGACCAAGCATGCTTGGGAACTAAGCACTGGGGGTTCCGCGTCAGGCCAACCACTTGACTGGAACTTCTGCTTCTGCACCCCAGGGCCTTCGGTCTCGAAAGCTGGGATGGGCACAGTAGGCCATGGCCCCAAAAGGGCAGTATCGATGTTGTCGATATAAAGTCAATAAGAATACAAAGCAAATTTTAAAATAAAAAAAAGCAAAAATATTTAATTTGATTGATGTTAAACACTTTTACTTTAACCAAAATGGGTGATGTCCCACTTCTTGATACCTCCTTCCCCCCTTGTCACAACTTGTCACAATTTTTAGAACCCCCCTCCCCCCTCGAAGCGTGACATCATTTATGAATGACCCCGAACAAATAAGTTAAAAAACTGGGCTGAAGTATGAAGATTCTAGTCACAACTCAATACGATAACCGATAAAGAGTACTTTGTGTTATTTTGGCAGTACACCTTTGAAAATACTAAAGGGTGCTTCACTGTATTTTCCAGGCATGAAGACAGACACTGTACTCAACTTTCAAAATCCATTGATTATTTTAGTTATCTTTACAAACTGTACCAAGTTCAACTTTCAGAACCCGTTTTGGCTACTCACCCCCTCACTATCACTCGTTTAGTCGAGACAAAAAATGATTTTGTTCTCAACTCTCCTAATAAAACTACGGGAAAAAGGTAAATCATAAAACAATGGAAACACGGTTTAATTTAAAATATGTAAGTCCCTCAGAAAAAATGCACTTAAGTCTAGAAAATAAATTGAGAAAAGTAAAATGCATCAAATACTGACATTTTAAGCTTATTAGTTTGGTCATACGATTATAAAATTATTACATCCATGCGCTTTTTTGTTATATTCAAATAACAAAAAAAAAAAAAAAAACATCCAAAAATTTTGGAAAATCAGAAAATATTAAAACACGGACTTCGTAGTATTGGCTTCTATGAGACTCACATGTATTACTTTATATTTCTCTATATGGAAACTTTTAGCTAAATAAAAATATTTTTGAAAAGTTTCTATTGTTTATGTTACACTTCTGGGTGTTAAAAATATTATCGTAAGATAAAGCTATAGCTATCATCTTCTAAACAATAGAGAAGGCGCTGAAAAATATAAAAAGGCTTTGTTGTTAAATTAATTAGTTCTTTTGTTTTGTTAACGAAGTCTCCCAATTTTGGCTCCTAATACGATATTTAATTAAAGGAAAAAGCAAAATCTTCATTACAAGTACAAAGGGATGAATAATGATGAAATTTCCCTTTTCTCATTTTTACGAGGACCTATAGGAAATAATTTCATCATTTCTCACGCATGTGAAAGGAAGTTATGCGAGAAATGCAAGAACGTTTAAGATGGTAAATTAATTGCATTCCTTGTGATGAAATAAGTACGGATAAACTATATGGATAAACTGACCTCAGAATCAGCCTAACGTAGATCGCATTATCACTACTTTAACAAGAAGTTCCGTCTAGAACTATACGAGCCAACTTTCCCGTATACACCCCCAACTTCAAATTTATAATCTAGCTATATCTCTTTCTCATTTAACTTTAGTTCTTTATTAGTTTAAATATACCTTTGTCAACGGTTAATACATATTCATTTACTCACTCATTCTTTCATTTATTTATTCAGTTATTCATTTATAAATTCATTCATTTACTCATTCATATATTTATTCCCTCATTTTTTTATTTTATCATTTGTTCACTCATTTTTTATTATTTATTAACTCATTTATTCATGTAATCATTCATTCATTCGAAAATATCCTTAAAAATTCCGGTCAAAAATGTTCATAGGAGAATAGGCTCCTTCATTTCTGGTTGAACTTCGTATCTGTACATGTTCTACGTCATAACATCTTTCCGATAAAGTTCGTTCCAATTAAATTGGTGTGTTATATCAGGATTTATAAAGGATTGAAATTTCCCGGTAAGAGCTATATTATTTTTTTAACTGTTCAAAAAAAAAAATTGTTCAAATCAAAAAATATTTCACTCTCTGAGAGCTTCTTCCAATAAGCCTGTTCTTAGGAATTAATGGCTTGTTCATAGAAGGGAATGACTCGTGTTTACAGGATGATTTGTATTTCATCTAAATAAAAAAAGCACCTTTTTTTCTCAAATTTATCGAATTTACCATCTTTAGTTTTAATACAGCAAAATTTGCATGTGTGAGTGTGAGTTCACTCACACACGCAAACATAGCTGTACATTAAACGGTGTATATTTTTCGGAACTTCGAAAATAACGTTAATAGTCAAACTCCTACGTATAAACGCTATTGACATCGTAAGTGGAGTTATTTATAGAGTTACGCAGGGGGAACGAAGTAATTATGGGAAGAGTAAAAAGTAATTTGCGGTTCTCTTTATTAACGTTATTTAAATTAAACTTCTGTTTTTTCATTTACAATACCGTGGCAGATGACTGAGATTTGCATTCTTTTTTTTAAATATATATGTTGTTCAGTGGTGCACAGGAGTTTTTCAAAGCCGGGTGGGGGGGATCGAGGATCGAAAATCCCTTTTCGTATCATTTTACGTCAATTTACGTGCTATAGACATAGGATTAAAATCAATCGAAAAAAAAACAAGGGTGATTGGGAATGGGGGTGGGGGGGAGCTGCGCCACTGATCTTGGGCAAGAAATCTCGAGAAATAAAGGCAAAATAGAAGCTTATATGGACTGTAAATTACATATTACTTAGACCATGTGTTCCCAAACATTTTTAGCTCGTGGACCGCTTTAAATTTGTTCGACTTTTTGTAGACCTCCCTCCCCTAGAGGTTATTCTAAACGAAGTCAATTCGTACAATACTTACATTTGTAAGTTTCAAAACAGAGTGAAATTGAGGGGTAATGCTTCTTCATCCAAGCCAATCGGGAGAGCATGAAAAGTCACGTGAATGATGCGAAACCTATGACGAAATTTCCAGAGTTATTTTGATTGATTTTATTATTTCTATAGTGCATAATTTCACTTTTATGCGTCGAAATATCCTGGTGAGATCCTACCTGACTGCACCTTGCCATTGATGTCAAAGGTGTAAGTTTGTACTAGTTACAATCACAAAGAAAAAATGGTTGCCTACTTACACAATCTATTTAATATATATTTAACTATTATGTAGTTTGTTAATTTATATGCTTATTATATAAATAAGTATCATGAAAATACATTGACAAACTTTGCTATTGGTGCATTACGGATGCAATTTAATGATGCTTTGCTTAAATGATAATGTCTTGTACGATCCCAATTTAAATTACATGCAGCCCAATATTTCCTTTTTTGAATCCCTTGTAGGTCAGCAAGACCACTGGGGTTTCATATGGACCCCTTTAGGAGTCACTGATTTAAACAAATCAGTTAATATAGCTAGTTTATGATTTTTCGATCCGGCATCTAAATACCCATGCAGTTATTGAAACGAAATCCATTAGATTGCACAAATCGTTCATAATTCCAACACTCGCTTTACTTCTTTGTGAGTGACAAATAATTCAGCTGAGGATGGAATTTTTTTTTTATTTATGGTACGACACTAAATTTCAAACTTGAGAAGAGCTCATTATTTTAAAGCTCAATTAAAGATTTCGGTTGAATAAACTTTTCAAAATCATAACTTTATCAAAGTTCTTATTGATTTGTGTGGCAAAGTAACAGATGTTTGATAAAAAATCTTGAGAACAGAAAAACGTTCCAAACTTAATCGTTTGTTGTTAAACTATTATTAACTCTACGGTGAACTGCATTGTAAAGAATTCCTAAACTATATCAGTGTTGGTTAAACTCGATAATTTGACTTTTGATGACAGGCTTGCAAAAAGAACAAATACTCATTGTGAGAACATACTGCGAAAAGTTCTATTTAATGAAGGTGACGAAAAGGTCGAAGTAGGTATTTCTTACGATTTTCAGCAGCTTGAAATGAAAACCTGGACATTTTATTTTAATTCTATTTTAATTTTAAAATCCTCCGAAATTGCCTTTATATCCACGAAGAAAATAGTTTGAAATATGATCAGTAGACCTTAACCTTATGATCTGCAGTTTTGAATGTCTAAGATTACATTTTTCTTTTCTTTAATTTTCTTTCTTCTTTTTAGTTTAAAACAAACTAAAAAGAAGAACCAAAATAAAATGTTTATTAGTATTGTTAAAATGTGTTTTTTTCTTAAAAAACTCCGAACTAAAATCAAATATTATTTCATTGTAGAATGCCTAGATAAAAGTGCTTAAGACAATATTTTATTTATATATACTAATTTTTTCGAACACTACCTTCAGTTGTTTCAATGCAAAAGGCAGCTTTAAAAGAAAATATGAATCTCATATATGGTGCCTATCTTTTGGTGCATTTCGAGTTTTACGAACCGTCGGTTTAATAAACGTTCGAGGTCCCAAAGTTCGTAAAACCGAGCCTCAGCCGTGTGTATATATATTACTAAATTAAGTTAACTTTCATGCAAAAGCATACAGCTACGTTTTTATACTACACATGTAATACTTTGCAGAATGACATCCCAATTATTTTGATTGATCATAACCTAATTACCCTAGTTAATGAGATATGCTGTTTGAACCGCTGAGAATATTGCGCAAAACTTGTATCGATAATAGGCGGGATCGGAGGGTTGGTTTCCTTATCGCAACTTTTTATTAAGTAAGAGGGTCATTATTCGGAAACTAGAAAATTTTCTCTCGGCACGGCATTGAGTGTTTAATCGAAAATCGATGCATAAAGCGACAAATTCCCCGAAAATTTTTACGCATTTAAAATTAGTTTTTAATTCTATGATTGCGTCAATAATTCTTAAGTGTTGTTGGTGATTTTGGTTATGTATTTTTTATGCTTATAAAATATCATCGTTTATATTTTATGTTTTGTTTGAACTCAAGGTTGCGTTTGAAAATTTTGTGAATGTTCCGTTTATTAAATTTTTTGTCTGGGACATTATTTTTCAAAAATAGATATGAACAGTGTGGAATCTGCAAAAAATCGGTTTTCTGGTTTTTATATCAAAATTTTCAGATTTTTGCACTCTTTATATTAGGAATCCTGCCGTAAATACATGTTCAAAATTTAAGACTAGAGGCCAACCGTATTTTATTGGTGTAATACTCTAATAACTACTTTTTATAATTATTTCTAATTTTTTTGACAACATTAACGTCCATCATGTGAGCGAAAACTGGAACAATAAATATTTTCTGAACAAAATAGATTAGAATAATCATTGAAACAAATAAGGTAATTAAGAAAAACAAATTGTAAAAATTCCAAACTCCTCTCTTGAAAAATGTCCATTTTGCAGATATGACACTGCTCATTTCTATAAGCGATATATCTATATCATGAAAAAATAAAACCTGATAGGAGTAAACGAGCAAAGAAATACGCACCTTAAACTGAGGTACTTGAAAATACGTTCTATTAATAATAATAATAATAATAAAGAGATAAAAAGTTGAAAACTTGTGTTTTGCTAAAATATTTATTTTTTTTTTCTCCATATGTATTAGTCTGAAAACTTTAAAGATAAAACAGTTACACTGTACATAAAGTTTCTAATATAATTCGTTAACATTGAAATGCGTTAAAAATTTTAAAACTGCCAAAAGCGTCAAGACAGTTTAATTTTTATTAACTAGCTAGTAAAATATTTTATTTCTTCTAGATTTAGTCTAGCGGAAATTAAAGAATTTATCAAAAGAGGTTCTGCTGAAAGTTCTTGTATTGATCAACACAATGTAAAATACTGAGGTTTTCTCTTGAGAATCTGAGCTAACCCGATTAGATTTACAGCTATGAATATTAATGGTACCTACTTAGAAGAATTGTTGTGTGATTACTTCACTAAAGCACAAGAGACATTTTTTGTTTGCTTATTCTTCGCTTTGATGCTCTTAAAGATTATCTAGCGAAATTATATTTGAATTTTTGTATGCGTGATGAGCATAAATATCAATAAGGTTTTCTCCACTGAGAATAAATACTCTTGCTACCAAACGAAGGGGTTTTGACTTTAAAATAACTTTTCTTTGTTTGTTTAAAGTATTTATATTTTTCTGAGTTACTGAATGCCCCATTTTATGTCTTTTTTAATGTACTTATTTCGTTATTTTCTCCTCTAATACTCAGAAGTTTTTACATTTACAACGTATTACTAGTTTTGTTTTATCAAATAAAAACCCGCATTTTAATTTGTTGCATTGCATAGCATTAATACAAATCCTTTTCTCCCCCTTCTCTTAGAACTATATATTTAAATTTTAAACAACCAACAGTAAAATTTTGAGTACTTCACCACTGATTTTTATCATTGATAAAGCCGTTCCTTGTGTCGCCGAAACACGTTTTTAGAAATACTTCTTGCATTGTTATGATTTATAATGAAGGATTCTTTACGGCTCAGATTTCAAGACAACGCCATGTGCCTGTATCTCAGTGACAAAGGTCACTCTTACATCAGGCTCTTTTTATTGCGCGTGTTCAAGATATCTTCATCATACGCATTAAGAAGCATCTGTAGGCAAGGTTTCACTAAGATCAAGGATAGCGCTTTCTGAAAATCCTATTCTTTACTGTGAGTACAAACACACAGTTTACTTCTTAATAAAATAATAGTTAAAAGCAGTATACTAGCTCTTCTTCATCTCTATTCATATTATATATATTTAGATTTTAATAGTGAAAATGAAAGAGAAGTGTGGGGCTCATAAACTTCTTTTGGGGTAGTGAGCACCGCAGCGTACTCGCAGCCGAGCTTCGATGTGTAAGTAACAAAGTATTTCATGAAACATTGTAATCGTGAATAAGATGTCGGTTCTATTCGATTAGTTCTACATAACTACATGTGTGTTTTAATTACGGATATGATATATTTAAGTTTGACTTAATTCATAAATTCAAATGAGTGAATGTTTGATACTTTTGCTAATGTATAATTCGCAGTAGCAACAGCAACTCTCTTCACAGTTATTTTTTCAATTATTAGATATTTTGATATAGTGAGCCCTACGTTAGAGAAAAGTCTTTCATCAACTTTTTTGATTTCTTAATAGGGTTTAGTGGGGAGTTTTTTTCTCTCTCTCTCTTTTTTTTTTTTTTTTTCATTTTTTCGCCTCTTAATGTCAACAATGCCGCCGTGAAATCCAATGAAAACTTATTATTACTATGTTGCACCTAATTTAAAAATTCCAAATTTTTAATTTATTGATTTCTGTAAAAAGTAATTTCTAAACAGAGCTAACAACGCAGCAGATTGCAGAGAATGGCTCGAAACGGCATTTTTTCCGCAAATTCTTTACAAAGTACTTAATTTTGCAACATTATTTGTTGTTTTATATATTCTTTTTCTGAACAACGAAAAATCTATGTCTGAAAATAATGGAATTAAAAACAGTATTAACTGTAAAAGGTACGAAAAAAATTAAATTCATTTACGATGCGCGCTTTAAAGACTACTGAAAGGGAGACATATTTTTAAAATGTTGTAGATATCATTTCTGTAGCTCAGAATCAGACTTACGTAAGTCCAAAAATGGCGGTTTTCAGATATTGTTTAATTGTACGAAAATTAACCATCAAGGGATAAATCACACGTATTTTTTTAATGTAAACAAATATGTTTTGCAGCATAATTCATACAACAGCTTTGTTACTAGGCAACAAAATCATTCTTTTCAGCTTCAAAGCAACCAGTTTCCCGTCTAAATTACCTAAGATTTCCTGAAGATTTAAGAACTCCCTTTTTAGCCTACTTTCCCGTAAAAGTAAAAAATAATAATAATAAAGCATGAAAGAAGGCTTAATGTATCATGAAAATATCGTTAGAAATCAAGAAAAGTCAAAAATAAGTTAAGTAATTAAATAAAGATTGAAAAATAAAAAATTTGAAAGTAGGGTTTTGAGATGGGGAAAAACTGTGTCTGTCGGTCTGTCTGTATGTCTGTCGGTCTGTCCCCCCCCCCCCTAATAACTTTTGAACGAATTGTCCGATTCGAAAAATTCTTTTTGCATTCGAAAGATCTCGGTGAGGACATCTGATTTCCATATTTTATTTTTTTTGAACAATTTTTTGTTCAATTTTGAACAGTTTAAAAATTTTTAACATTAGCGCCTATGGGTGAAAATGAAGCAAATTATGTAAACTCTGGGTACAAGACCTATGTTCCCATGAACAAGCTCACGGGAAGAAGTTCTTGGCGTGAAATATTGATTTGAACAATTTTTGTTCATTTTTGAACAGTTCAAAAAAACTTAACATGCCGCCTACGGGGAAATTTCAATCCTATATAATTCCTGATCAAACGGACCGATTTGCTTGGAACAAACTTTATCGGAAAGCTCTTATGACGTAGAACATGTACAAATAGAAAGTTCATCCAGAACTAACGAGCCTATTTTCCTATGAAATTTTTTGATCGGGATTTTCAAGAATATTTTTGAATTAATGTATGATTAAATGAATAAGCAAAAGAATGAATGAATAAATGAGTGAATAAGTACATGAATGACTTAATAAATGAATGATTGAATGAATATGTATTAACCGTTGAAAACGATATATTTGAAGCAATTAACTAAATCTAAACGAGAAAGACAGAGAGAGAGATAGCTAGATTATAAATTTGAATTCGCTGTATACGGGAAAGTAGGCTCGTATAGTTCTAGACGGAACTTCTTGTTTTTAATTCTATCAGCAGTATTGCGGGAAAATTCCTAAAATTTTTCTCCCTTACGGAAAAGAGTTTGTAGCCTTTGCGGGTGACAAAACTACTAGTGGCGTTGACTCAGTTGATATCTGAAACGAAATACACTGAAAAAAAAAAAAGAATGAAATGAATTTGTTATGGTCATTATCATATACGGGTAACGTTAAATTTTGAACTTATCTCCTTTCGATCTATTAAGCCTCATACCTTACAGCAACAGCAACAGTACAAATGAAATTAGTAGTTACAATCAATAAGTAAACATTTTTTTCTAACACAGATCTATAAAAATCATGACTGAAGAGTACACATTCAAATCAAGGGAGAAAGAAAGAATGTTTTGTTTACCGATATTAGTAGTAGTCCGCAAAGCAGTTTTTGTTATTGGTCATGCAGGGTGCAATATCTCATATTTGACGCGCCGCCCAATTTTTTCGATGGGGATTCTTAGTTGTGCCCCTATGGGCACATCTCCTAGATGTAGTCTGCGTGGGCATGTGTACAGCTTGTTTGAGCCGCTACGCGCGTGGTACGTAGCCCTTGAAACTGCTGGATGAAAGCACTTTCTTGGCTCGACCTCAGCTAGATTGTGATGCTCCTATGGGAATGCAATGACAGAAAATCAAGACCATTGGTAAGTTGCGCAACTAATTTAAAAGAAAAAATTTTTTCGACTGAACCCACTGGTAGGCAAAGGGCATATGAAAGGAATAAAACTTTAATATTGTGTTTGCTGACACGTAAAAAAAACGTTAACCGAAATCTTGTTTTTCTTAGAAATGATTGTGAAATAAATGGTACTAAATCTTCCATATGGACAAATGAAACGAAGCACTTACTTTAAATTTTACTGTGTTCTCTATATTTAGATAATTGTATAATGTGACTTTTGTCATTATACATACATTTATATAATGCTGTGATATACGTTTGAGATCTGAACATTTTTCAGGTTAGGGAAATTTTAGTGAAAGCAAAAAACTTCAACTTAGCTTACTTCTGAAATTAAATAAATGAAGCAAGGGGATCTCTAGTGACGCCTAATAAGCTTTTAATATTTTTAAATAAACTGCCATTAAAATTTAAAACTTACCTTCTTGAGAAATGGTTGATAGTCATTCCCCTCATATAGTAGATTTAATACTATCTAACCCAGCGTTTCCCAATCTTTCTTTTTTTTCGCGTACGACCATTTTTCTTGCATTTGCGTACCACTGCTAATGTAACTTTATTATATAGAATAGAACACTAATAGATCATGGAAAAATACTACGACGACTAGGTTATTTCAATCACACCATTTTTTACAGTTAATGCAGATAAAAGCGTTTATTAAAATAAAGCTGTATGTATAAAATAAAATATGAAATATAAAATATATTTTTAATGCGTACTTACAAAACAGCATTAGAAATCTGTCTTTACGTATTGCCATTCTGTTTTTAAATATTTCTCCACTGCATTGCTTATTCACCATATTGTAATCTAAGGGTGAGGCATTTCTTTTCAGTTTTCTCAATTTTAATATGTTAAATAAATTACAATGTAGGCAATAATTTATAATTAAATATGAACGTTTAGTCGTTATGTAAACTGCTTGAAAAGTTTTCATTTTTAACTAACGAAATCTGGTACATTGAACTTCATTGTTGTAAAAGTAAATGCAGGTTTCGATGAGAATTATTTAACGTGTTAGTTACATTATTATGAAATGTATCAGTTACATTGTTTGTTTTGTTAAAAAACCTACAAGTTACGTTAAGCGTTAATACTTTGTTTTGTGAAATACCATGTAAGATGCATTGTTTTAATATTTTTTTTCTTAATGAAGAGGTGTAGATTTTAGTCAGATTTAATACTTTATATTAAGTGAGCATGCGTAAGTTAAAATTTGCTAAAAAATGATTAAAGATTAACGAGTTTTGTTGTTGATTCTGAAATTGTTACTTGTTATTGAAAAAAGATTTTAACTTGTTTCTACTTTGTTTAAACTAAATGTTGTATTTATAATTTTAAAAATATTTGTTAAATTGATGGTGTCGTTCATCAGTAAAAAGTTACCTTCGTATTAGTTAAATTTACACAGAAGCTGTGTAATCAATATATTCTCAGTATATGTTGCATTTAATCATTGCAAAGCATAGTATATTTATTCATTTGATTTATTTTAATATATGTTTCAATTTTCTGGTCCCCAATGTGCTACTTGTTTTAGAAATGGATGTGTACTAAATATTTTATTCATTGTACAAGTAACTCGAGATTGGCTCCGTTCTCAGAGAATTTTTCCTTCATGTATACTATATAAACATATGGTTGCAATTGTTAGGTAGATTGTAATCTACTAGTAAAGTTAATCCCAACTTGAATTATACTGAAATGTGTGCATTACAAAACGGCACTGTAATACTAGAATTGTTACATTTTGAGCACTATTTTCAAAAAGGAATATTGTGACTAAAGATAATCTATTTCGCATCATTCTACTTGTACCTTCAAATAACTGGTTCACTCCGACAATTAAATGAAATATGGTTTTAAACACACCCCAAGTGTGTTTTGCTTATTTTTCTGTAACAAACATTTTTTTGTTATATGTAAAGACGCTAAATTTACATTCTTAAACTTTATTTTCTTGTTCTTTTTTAATAATTTCGAGTTGAAAAAAAATTTCCTTGTGCGAAATATCAATTTTCCATTTTCTCGCTAGTTTATTTTTATGAGTTTTAAATTAATAATATAAAAATATGCACTAGTTTTTATTTTGCAATTATTATTAAAAAATATTTAGTCACAATTATCATAAAATTAACATAAAATTAACTTTTGGTCTACACACCCATTAAAATGATTTTCTTTTCAGAAAAAAATGTCGCAACTGTGTCAGCAACTTTCTTTACCCAAGTAGATACTTGGCAAGGAAAACAATAGAAAAATCTCTTAGCTATGCTTAAATAACTCAAGAGTACCTCAAAAAAAGTACCTTTTATTATTGTATTTTCTTTACATTCAACAAAATGCGTTCAGAAATATCTTCGGCTACTGGAAGTATCGATGTTCTCATATTTAAAGGACAAATCACTTGATCATGTAAATATATCAGACACGTTTCTTAGAAAGTTAGTTTTAGGCTCAGAAACTTAAAAATGCCAATTTCACCTTTTCTATAATCCATGCTGTTCTTTGATTTATAGTACGGGTTTATTTGTATGTTATAGCAGTATCTTGACAAAATTTTCTTTCAAACTCTGGACTTGTTAAGAACTATTTCGGACACTAGACTCTTTTTTGAAAAAAGAAAAAGCTAAATGTTTCTAGTATGTAACAAAGAATCGACTTTGTATTGTCTGAATGAATAGAACTGCTTTTGCTTCCGGAAAAATCTTTACATTAATGCTTATTCTCCAAAATATAGCATTTAATATTTTCCTATTTTTGAACTATTTTTTCGCATTTAAAATATGCAAGTTCTTGTCATTACTGTAATATTTAGACTGTTTTCCAAAAGATAATTACAAAAGTTACACATCTAACCTATCATTATTACTCCGAGACATTACTTATAGCTATACCTAGCACATAAAAGAACATTTAATCTTAATTATTCTGCATTTTAAAATTTGGCACGTGCGTTAGCGGTGAGAATCAAAAGCATATTTTCGAAGAAGATAAAGGATAAAGAATCCAGTTGTGCCCCAAGAATATTCAATCGATCTTCAAGACGGCGCCTGGTAGTCGTCCGTGTCCACCAAATGAAGACAGGCAGAGCAACTTTGCTCCGCAACTCCCATAAAACAAGATTTCAGCGTTCTTGACAAAGTCAAAAAGTCGTCTCCTAAAAGCAAAATCAATAATCTTGCTCAGCCAGACAGATAACATTTCTTTCTTTGCCGAGTAGTTTGAGAAAAAGATAGAATAACATTGTAGGCAAAAATTATCCACCATTTTGCAAAAAATAAAAATCGGAACGAAATAAGGGTCGGAAGAATAAATGGAAGAAGTTAGAAATATTTGCATGCCTTGTGTAATTATCTTTGATAACTTCCGCATTGCATTATGCACATTCTTATAAGTATATATCTATATAAATAACACTTTAGTGTTCGCGTATGTTTGAAATAAGTAAACTCGTAAACTATAGAATGTACAGAAACAGAAAAATGCATATTCTATTCTGAATTTCACCAGATGTAACTTTAGCTATCTTATCAATCTTTTAATCTTAAAAAAATAATAATGTTTAATTAATTATTCCAAATTTACTCATGTTCTGGGCTAATTACAACTCAACTTCTCTCTAATGTTTGTAAACAGTGACATAAAACTAGCTTTTCTGTTCCAGTATTATTCATATCTAGCGATCTTTTCTTAAGCCTTTCGAATTTAAAAGATTTTTTACGATTTAAAAATGGTTAGTTTCCGATTCTTTATTGTTGAATTTGTTCCCCGGAGATGTTCTGCGGGCGATAAGCTAGTTTCTTATAACCAAGGTTCTGGAGAAGCAACTTTTTTGAAGCAGATCAATTACTCTTTTTCAGTTAATTTATTAACGGTCATACATGCGATGAAAGTTTACCTTATACCTTTATTTATAAATAAATAACTTATAAGTTTTACCATCAGTATTAGGGGAAAAATTTGGCGCTGAAAAGAATCTTCATTCATTTACTTTAAAGTTTATGAACGTAGTTTAAGAGAGAAAAAGTAGAAGCAGTGGGACAGAACAAATTTCTTTGCTCCATCTGAGCTACAGTTTCCAGAGAAATCTCGTCGCTTCATTACTTTACTCTCCTGCTTTAAGTTCCACTACAGATCCTTGAGGAATTTAGTTCAAGAGAAAAAAAAAAGCAGTGTAGCAGAACAAATTTCTTTGCTCCGTCTGAGCTCCAGCTTCTAGAAAAATCTCGTTGATTCATTGCTCCACGTTCCTGCTGTAAGCTCCACCTCAGATCCTTGATATAAGCATCTGTATATAGTATTTTCGTTTTTTTTTTACATAAATTGCTATGCATTGTCCTAACATTTAGGGATTGATTAAATGCAGAGCTTATACACAACATTGCTTTGAGCATGGAGATTTTTCGCCCGCAAACGTGTATACATAAAATGTTGATGAGAGGAAAATCAATAGGAATTAATTCCCTTCACTTAAATTACACACTATCCAATGTTAAGCTTAGGGTTCAATGTTCACAATAGAGTGAACCAATAAAAACCTGTCGTCATCCAAGCATACTAATACACAACATTAAAAAAAAATTAGAAATATAAACTACTAAAATGTATGAAAATAACGCAAATATGCACTATTGCAATAAATAGTGTTAGCCAAATGCTAACGAGTCGATAACTCAGTTCATGAAATACAATATGTGTCACGAAAAATCTTTTATTTTAGCAAAACCAATTGCTGCGGCACTTAGGCGAACAAAAAAATCATACGACCTTCCAATCCGACAATAATTCGAATACTCTCACTCTCTCAACACATACCAACTTGAAAAGTCTTATACCATTCAGCCACCTGGATGCGCTTACATTATGCAACTTTACCAAACAAATAGTTTTATTGAATGGCTTTATAGGGAAAAAGTTATGGCAAGTTTTTATTACTCTGTTTAGCAAGTAACATTTTCAGCATCATAAAGTATTAGAAATTCATCAGTAGGTAGTTACTAAAGGATTTGATAGAAAATCAAAGTTGATTCGTTTAATGTGTTTTTATAAGTGTGAAATTTTATGATGAATGAAATTGACCTACAAAACAACTAATTTTGCAAAAAAAAAAAAATCAAAAACTATTTCTTAAGATTTAATGCATTTAAATATCAGCAAAGATTGATACGGTTCAAACTCTTAGTAAGTCTTGCTAACAATGAAGCATTGCCCTTCGGAAATCGAAGTACGTTCATTCTAAATTGAATTAACAGCTACAAGTAATTTATTGCGCAGACAGACTTGGAAATTTAATATGATTTTAGGATTATATCTAACCATCCAAGCATAAAACAATAAGTTTATAATATCTCCGATATTAACGGTTTTGGGATCTATTTTGCTGGTGAACTTTGAACTTCAATATTAAAGCCTGGACTTTCCACACTGGTAATTAACAGCACCTTCCGCTCTATTGTTCAATAGATGTAAATGCTATTTTAAAACATCAAACGCATTTTTCTCAATGTTTTTTCAATTTTGCATATCGTTTGAACAGTAATAGTTCCAGTTTGTTTTCATTTTATTCTCTTATTTTTTTTTGCTACAAGATCTTCACAAATGGCTGTTTTGATCTTTATTTCTAAGAGATTAGTAAGTAAAAAAATATTTTATATACAGTTTTAAAGTTGTGTTTGAGTAAAAGAAAATTGGGGGTACAAGTGCATTTCAGATAAACTAAGGTGCCACAAAGACTATGCAATTCTGTAATTAGGTTTAAACATTAAAGCAGAGTATGGCGCATCATTTAACAAAAGTGTATGTAGGTTAATTAGATTTTTGCTCAAAATTACGCTAATTAAATGTTAATAAATTTAACATTTAACTTTAGTAATTTTGAGCGCTATGTTTTATTTTTAAATTGGCGTAGCAAATGCCTTATTTTTAAATTGAAAAAAAAAGAACTTCAAACCTATACGTATACCTTAAAACATTTCACAGAAAATTCAGATTTTGTGCCGGGCAACTAACATCCTCTAATAAAAACGGTATCAATTTTCAGTGATCTGGGTAGGAACGCAAATTTAGTTTAATGAACAAGATCATAACTTGCTTACAATACGTCTTATTTAATTTCAAAAGTGTCGAAGTTACTGCTTAATAATGCTAACAGACTGTTGATTAATCAATTTCAACCGAAAAAAATGTGCAAGATCATGTGTATTAAACCCATGTAAAGCAATTGATGTACAATCAAAACAGGGCTAAGGCAAGACGAATCTGTATTTTCAGCAAAATAAAAATATGCATGTATGTATTTTCTAACTTATATCTGAGTAACCCATATCTTTCCTCTGCAATTTTAGTTAGTTAAACGCACACCCTTTCATTTTTAAATTTAGGTATGATGTGCCTTCTTGTACTTTTACGAACACAACATTGCTTGTCTATCGAACTTTAGTAACCTTTAAGCGAACGGATTTCTCATTCTGGAAATTCGGAATTATGCATTTATTTAATGGCGGAAAAGAAACATAGTGACCTCCGTTACAAAAGAAAAGAATTTTTTTTTCATATTTGAAAAGTAAAATATCCCTCCCCCTTTCACTGGTGACGACAGCGTACGTTTAATATCACGCATAGAATAAATTCTTGCTTTTTATACATAATTTTTGCAATTTTAAAAAATTCATTGAACTTAAAAAACCATTATTGCTTAATTTACAGTGTATAAGAACTCATACAAATTGTGATATAAGATTGTTATTTCATGAAATTAAATAAAAGTATTATCGGCGGTCTGTCCCCAAAGTATCCGACTTGTATTCATATCTACGCAACAACTATCAGGTGACGTTTGTAGGGTACGAACATCAACAGTAACTATTAACCTTATCCTCAGGAGCCTTAGTTACCGATGCGACCATCGAGGAGAAATGGAAACAAATTCGTAATTTTCAACCGAAAAATACATAAGAGACACACAACTAAAGGACATTTGTCGTGTCGCAGTGTACTTAACTAATGGTTTATTTTATTTTAAACATTTTAAATTTTGAACTTATAACTAATGAATGGAATGCAATAAAGTGCATGCATCAAAGCAAATAAAAATTCTAAGCTAAAAACACTCATTAGATTAAACGATTATTTGAGAAAAAATATTCGTAAAAACTGTTTAAAAAAAAAAAAATAAGAGCTTATCCCTCAGATAAAATGAGTAACACAATGACAACTATGCGAAAGTAACTTCTTTCGCTTAGTTGTCATTGTGACAACTATGCGAAGGGAACTTTTGGCATTTACACTAGTTCAACAACGTGAGTCTATTTTTTCGAAGTGCTACAAGGATATCTTCCAGCTTCAAAAAAAAATAAAGCTAAGTAAAATCATTCTAAAACTTAAGGAAAAAAGCACTTTTGTAGCTAAGTGTAAGAACAAGACCTTTTTTTCAGCACTATTCCCTTGAAACACGATTGCACTTTAGTACGCTTCAAAAACGGCTTTCTGTCGATCTTTTTATTCCTCTCGACATCTCCATAGATTTTTTTTTCAAATATCCTTGACGAAAGAGCAAGAAAAAAAGCACACAAATAAAAAAATAAAATAAAAATTCTGAATGCAGAATTGATTTTTATTAACTTTAAGCAAAAGAAGAGATTAGATGAAAACCTAGGAAGTTGAGAACCATTTGAAGATTTGAAACGTAACATAAATTTCAACATTTTTTTGCACAACGTAGGCAAAGTATACTTAACATTAATTTCTAGTAATTATTTTTAAAATTGCAAAACATGTAACTCCGGTGTAAACCATTGTCTAGCTAAAACTCTCTGCATAAGTCGACCAGCAGCAAAATGTAGCTACTAAAAAGAATAATAAGGAATCAAAAAACAATTTCAAAAGATCAAAAAGGACTCCCAATGTAATTATTGCCATATCGGTTTGACAGTAGTTTTAGAGCAAAGAAAGAGAGGAGAAAACAAAGGAAATAACTTTGGTAACAGCATCGAATGAGTGTCTAAACTGGCATTGTTCTTCCTTAAAGCATGTTTCTTTTTCTAGAAATATTATATCTATTAAAGTTGCTTTGATGGTAAAATAATAATATACCTCTAACGTTTTCTTTCTGAGCAGGAAAACGGCACCAAGTCTTTAATTTCATCAATAAGTGACTTAGTTGTGTTTTATAATCTCAGTAAGCAAAGGGGGCTCACCAATCTAGCATAAAGAGATATAAAACAGAAAAAAATGTGCCATACATATATAGTATTATGTATAAATAAAACAAAATAGTTTCCAGTTCTGGGAATTCCAAAGCTTTTGCAGAAAAAATACTGAGTATTTTTAATGGAAAAGAGCAAAAATAAGTAAACCATGCGCGATACAAAACTATAAATATTCATTAAAGATATTTTTTCTTTCCTATACACATTTTGCCAACACGTATCTATCAATTTTTCATGTAAAAAGCTAGGTTTTGATTCATTTTAATTTTAATATTTTTCGAAAGTTATTTCCTTCTTGATAAACTCATAACAAATTTCTGTCATGATGTACTAAATAGCTTGATCAAGATTTCTTTTTGTTAAATATATATATGTAACATCCCCGTTACAAAGCATTTCATTTTATCGAATGTCCGTCTATGAAGCCATCGTATAAAACAGTCGTGACCATATTCCAGTTAATCATTGGTTTATTTGAGTTTCATCATATTAAATACACATTCAAAACAATACAAAGACAAACACCAACATCAACGTTTTTACAAGAATATTTACATCGTGAATCCCCACTCTTCTATATACAAAATTTATATCGTGAATTCCCACGCGAAAAGCTTGCGAGAGCCTTTTATACTGTCTCGAGCTACATGTCACGTGACGATGCTCAGATTTTTCCATTTGTTCTTCTGCAAAACTATTTTTAGTTCAAATTACATAATCTTTCCCGCGTTAGTTTCCCGGGCTAGGGGACATATAAAAAATATCAATGTTTCAAAAACGAAACAGAATTCAAAAAGGGGTCTAAAAAAGTTATTTAGTTTTCAATGTTATATAAATATATATATATAGAGAGGGAACGACAGACACACATTTTCCCCCATCTCAAAACCCTACTTTCAACTTTTTTATCTCTTAGTCTTTATTTAATTACTTCACTCATTTTTGAGTTTTCTTTTTTTTTAACGATATTTTTACGATACATTAAGACTTTTTTTCTTTTATTTTTACGGGAAAGTAGGCTAAAAATAATACAGAACATTGATCTAAATATTGAAGTAATAATATTAAAGATATTTCACTTCTTAGATGATTATTTGGCAATCATAAATCTTTATTGTCCATATTAAATGTTGGAAACTGGCTATATAAAGTTTTCCTAATGTACTCTTACATTTTATTCCCTTATTAAATCACAGATTTCTCTGAGTACTGCAAGAGATTAACAGCATGAAAGGGCCGGAGCATCCTCATGTGGTGGGAGTCGGGGCTGTGCAGACGACGATCCCCTCTTCTCCATCCCAGTGGTCGTTAATTTGGTATCATGTTTCGCGCCAAGTAGGCGTCATGACCTCGCCTATCAGCTTTATATCTCAGATATAAATGACTCGCGACATGAACCGTCAATTTAAGCTTCCAGAAAGTGAGACGGTCTTAATGAATAAGACATCGCCATATGCTACAGGAATTTCAATTTTTTATTATTATTTCTACACATTTTAGTACTCAGAACTCATGAGAAATACTTTATTTCTCGAAAGGGTTTTATTACTTGGAAATGCAGCAATAAAAGCATCGACTTGTCTTTTACAAAGCGTAACGTACAAAATTTAAGCTTCTGCTGAAGACCTACCTGTGACTACTTAAAATGTTCGTCTTATACATACATACATATATATATATATATATATATATATATACATACATAGAAACAAATATGTATAAGTGCACCTATATATATATGTACATGCTTAAATTTACAAAAATGTTACGATTTCACCTTTAAGGGCTGTATATATCTCATATATTATTTCTCTAACCTGTTTTTCTGTCGGTCCGCGAGATCTTCAGTATTCCTTTATCAAATTCCATGCTTTACCTCACATTTTAAAGCTTATCGTGCCGGCTAATGACAAAAAATAGACCCACGGTCTAAAAGTGAACCGCTTCTCTTAAATTTGAGATTTAAAATAATTTAAGAAGAGTTTCTTTAATGGATGAGTCATTTTTTCGATAGATATCAAATCGAATTCGATAATTAAAGTCCCTTTTTCATTACGCGTAAATCAAATGTCCAATGCAATAAACTTTTTCTTAAAAAACAATAATTTTCCAATTTTTTAGTTCCCAAATATTGTTTAGAACAAAATGTTACATAATATGATTTCAAAAACCATTTGTTTAGACAGATATAAAAATATAAATTAGAATTTTTCATAAAATGTATTAAAATACAGGACGTGGTATGCTCTTATTACATAAAATTTGCAATTGAAACCATCGAATTATAAACCCAGTTTATGTAACATTTGTTCTAGACCTTATTAGTGACTAAAACATTGAAAAATTAAAAAGTTAAAAAAAAATAGCGCACGGGACATTTTTTATTACGTTCAATTTTAAAAGTTTTTAAATTAATATTTTAATAAATTTCAATCATTAGTTTATGAAACTTCATACACAGTGTATTTTGCATATGTATTAGCTGACACAAAAAAAAAATACTTTTATTATCAATAATAAAAAACTTAACTTTTCAACTCCGCTGTTCCCTTAATGATGAATAAGACATAAAGAATGAAAGTAATTGATAAAGCTAATCGTGGACAGAAGAACATCTGTCACAACATATTTCATAAAATATATTAAAATTACTCTAACAACATTTTTACTAATATTTATGACAATGTTTTATTACATACATGTTTTGGCACTTTCCAAAGCTAGAGCTACAAAACGTAAAGAAAAAGTAACGTTCATTTTGAGATAAAAGAGGGGTAAAAAAAAAAAAAAGGTATTTCTTCTTCAAAGAAAGACAATTTCTCATCGTTGATTTTCTTCCATTCAGGAAGGTGAACAAATCGCCCCAAAGTGTCAAGAGGAAATCCGAAGCAGGTTACATGGGAGGTGAGATAAAATAATGTTCCACAAGGACCTTTCAAGACATTCTTGGGCACCCTATACTTTTTCCATTTTTCTCACTTTTGCGCGCCTTTTATGTTTTATTCCATTTTCAGAATTTTTAAGAATGTGTAGGTGTTAAGCGAAATTCCTGATGGTAGTGAAATCACTACGAAAACAAAAACCGTGTCAGTGCGGTTTGGAATGAAATGTAAGCATTGTTGTAATTAAGGATAATTATTTTGGGTTTTATACATACACAATTCTAAAGTCTTCATAACGTTTATTTTTATCTTTTTAGCCTACTTAAAAGTAAAGTAAAGTAAGTACTACGCTTAAAATTTAAAAAAAAGAAAAGAAAAAAGTATGAAAGAAGGTTTAATGTATTGTGAAAATATCGTTTGAAATAGTATTTTAAAACAGTCAAAAATAAGTAAATAATTAAATAAAGATTGAAAATTTTGAGAGTAGGTTTTGAGATGGGGAAAATGTGTCTGTCTGTCAGTCTGCCCTCCCCCCCCCCTAATTAATTTAAAGAGTATTGTCGGATTCGAAAGATCTCGGCGATGACATCTCCTTCCATATTTTATTTTTTCATTTGAACAAGTTTTCGTCAATTTTGATCAGTTCAAAACATTTTAACATTAGCGCCTACGGGGAAATTTGAATCATGTATAAATCTTGATCTAACAGGCGGATTTTATTGGAGCAAACTTCATCGGAAAGCTCTTAGAAGGTAAAACATGTGCCAATACAAAGTTCATCCAGAACTAACCGAGCCTATTCTGCTATGAAACGTTTTGGTCGGCATTTTTAAGCATATTTCTGAACTAATGGATGGATGAATGTATGGGTGGATAGATAAATGGATGGATGAATGGATGAATGACTGACTAAAAGAATGTATGAATGATTGAATGAGTGAATGAATGAAGGAATGAAGGAGTGAATGAATGAGTGGATGCATGACTAAAAGAATGTATGAATGAATGAGTGATATAATGAGTGAATGAATAAGCACTAAACGTCGAAAAGTGTATGTTTGAAGTAATAAACAGCTAATGTTAAATGAGAAAGAGATATACGGTAAAATATCCTCGTATAGTTCTAGACGGAGTTTCTTGTTCCTTATTAATATAATAGTTAATGAAATGCCAATTGTTATGTGTAAAATTACATTCTGTTACTTTTAATTATAGAAACTCGATAAGCCAAACCGTTGGTAAACGTTGAACAGTCGTAAAGAGCATGAAAAAAATCACAGTGGAAGATACGTTTAAAAGAGCTCAAAAACTATGAAGTATATCGATAATGAACTTGATTTTAGGGATTTGTAAGTCAATCTTCGTACTTTGTTGAATATAAAAAACTATAAAAAAGTAAAAAAACAACGCATATCCCGCACAAATTTTGCAAAAGATGCGTACTTGGATTTCGAGGTTGCAAGGAACTCTTTTACATGCAAAAGTGAGTTTTAGGTTAAAAACATCCAACTAAAGCTTACTTTTTGGAGATGCTCTTCAAACAACTATGAACTCATTTAATGTTAAAGCGGTTGAGGAATAGGAGATAATTTTTAATAGCCGCAATGCCCTTTGCTTTAAAAAAGATATTGCAAGACTGTCAAAAATGAATAGAAGCTCCCGTCTGTTGCATTGAAGGAGAAGATGGCTTGCATTGATTGCTTGCGGCTTCGAAACACATGGCTGTAAATCTTTTGCAACATTTGTGCCTAATATTCGTTGTTTCTTTTATTTTTGTTTCATAGCACTAAAGTTTGTAATTTATTTCATGAAAAAGTAGTTTAAAATTTCAGCTTTTCAGCAAAATTTTCAGTGTTGTATGTTAAACTGTAACTTAATGTGTTAGTATATCTAATGCTTAAGATTACAGAAATCATTTAAGAAACGTTTGGTTTGAGGTCTCTCGCGTAGGGATTTTTATTTGTAAGTTACAGCAACAGGAGCATAAACTAAAGACATCATCCAGTTCCTTGGCAAAATGATGGATCGTTCAGTATATCGACAGTTCTGTAGCACTTGTGTTTTACTAGCATTGCGGGGAGAGTAATTGGTCGAAACAACCTAAAGAGGAAAACATGTATTCGTTCAGTAACAAATATAGATCCATCAAGGGTGTAGGAAAGAAGAATATATTTCACTGCCGAAAAACATACTTTGTAAAGAACTGTGAAGCATTGATTTTGCTTAAAGCATCCATTATTACGGGAACGTTTTCTATTGATACCAAGATTTTTTAAGCACATACTGACGCAAGTCCATCATGCACGATGTTTTTTTGCGCATTGGTTTTTAAGTGACAGTGTGATATTATTGTTTTCATTACTTTAATCATAAGTTGTTTCTTTTATTTATTTATTTATTGTGAACATTAATGTTAACCGGCAGTTTGTTGACGGGTACTTTTTTTTTAAATTTTGCACTATGCTCGCCTTATTGCAGCCAAAGTTAATATCACTTTCTCTTGCGCTCTACTTTTTTATATAAATCAAGGGTTTTTAAATTATTACAGCTTACATCTAAGATGAAAATTTAACATCGAGGACAAAATTTAATTTTGCAGCCTATTTCATTAATTTCTATTTTAATTTTCGTACAAATATGAGAAAATCTAGCTAATGACGAAACATGAAGAAATGTACAGAATAATACTCCGTCATGAAAATGTTTTAAAATTCTAACTTCAACCAACGTTTTTTGAAATCATTTATAAAATTTGGCGATACTTAACATTGTGTAGAAAACGATTTCTGCTTTGTGGACATTTATTGCCGGTTAAGATGAAGGAATTGGTCGTCGTGCTGTAGCTGGCCCGATACTCAAATTTCTGCTGTCACAAAAGCTTCCTAATGCTTTTTATCAGCTCGATTACACGAGAACAAGATATGCGCTAATAGCCCCGTGGCGTACATACTACTAACTCAAAATCGCTGCGGTATGGAACTTGATTGATATCAGGTAGAGCTCGTTGAAGGACGGAAAAGATGAATTGTGCGTCCAAATGAGGGTCGCTTATGCTTTGGTGTAAGGAATGAGTTCTGAGCGTGTCTTTGTATTAATAATTAATGGTACGTTCTGACTAAATTTCTTTGAATTTATTAACAATCTCGTGTAAGTTGAAAACTACTTCCTTTCTGCCTTTACTGCGAACTTTTTTGCCTTTACGCTATCATCGGTAGCTACGGATCAGCTTTTGATGGTGAGATTGCGGCCATTCACCAGGCCCTGCTACAGCTACAGCCACGGCTAGACTCTTTTTCAAAAGTTGTGTTGCTGACTGACTCAAGGGCAGCAATACAGGCAATCAATGCACCCAGTCACTATCGAAATTTAACTATCGATAATTGCCTAAATCTGCTCAACTGCCTTGCCAGTAAAAATAAAAGAGTAGTTCTTCAATGGATTCCGGCCCACTGTGGAATCCAGGGAAGCGAGGCGGCTGATTTCTTGGCAAAAAAAGGGGCCTCTGATTTACAGACCTCAAATCCCAGACTTCCTTTCAAAAATATTAAGTGTCTAGTAAAGAACATCTTTAAGGACTCTTTCCTCGAGGAACTTAGACATCGCAATTTCAATAAACCGTGGCTAAACCAAATTCTAGATGTCCCTCAATGACCTAGACAGAAATCTGTTGCCATGTTTGGTCTTTTATCTGGCCATGACTGCCTAAACAAACATCTATATCGCATCAAGGTGGTCACTGAGCCTTTTTGCACCTTGTGTGACCTTCTCGAAGAGATGAACATGTCTCACCTGTTTTGTTGCCCCGCCCTTCCTCGGACATCAATCTGGGAGCGCTACTGGACTGCTCGTTATCATTTATAGATTTATTGTTATCTTTTGATTTCTAATTGTCTTTAAATGTGCCATTTGAAATTTAAAAAAAAAAAAAAAAATCCTTTCTGCCTCAAGTACTAAACTCAAGCGGGATTTTTGATCAATCGATTATTTGATAACTCCGTAAAAAAAGTAGAGAATTATTTAAACAAAAACCAAGAAAGAAAAAAAAGAATTTTTTCTTTAAAAAACAAGAATGAAAACTTGAAAACAAATCAAGAAGGAATCTTCTGAAAATACCTTCAAAAAAGTTGCAGAATACGCCTCAATTTTCTAACGACTACTCGAACTTCTGCTCCAATAAACATTTTTAAAAACAATGAATCACATTTTAATAATTCAGATAATTTTGCGAATTTGATAAACACAAGATTTGATTGAAATTTTGGTAGTGAATTTTTCCTCCAATAGGTGCTTATTACAACTGAAATTTCTTAATAAAAGAATAAAAATTATGATATTTATAAATGCTAGTTCAAATAATTTTCGTTCATAAAAATGCTGAAAATAAAGTTTTTTGTTTTAGTCAATCGAAATTCATGCAACAAATACAAAATTTTATATTAATAGTCTTCTTCCTACTACCACTTCAATTAAGAGTTTAATTTGAGTCACTTATCTTTCTTGTATGATACAAGAACAAAATGTTATTAGTCAGAATTAGTCGTAAAGATTTTATGTACTTTTATTTAATTTTAAGATTAAGATTGATTTATTTAGTAAAATGACTGAATTCTAAAGTTATGTTTTGTATAAATGGGATCTTAGGCGTGTACAATTTTGCAAGAAGAAGAATGGAAGATGCAAAAGATTTGCATTTCTTATACAAACTTTTAAACATTTTTCTCCAAAATCTCCATAGAAAAGTTTTCAATACATGTTGAAATTCTGAAAGGAATTGAAAATAGAAACCAAACATAAAACAACTTTTGCCTGCAGTAATCATTTCCATAAACCAATACATTCAAAAGCCTTTTCGTGATCTGAGATCTTAAAATTTTAAGCAATAAAAAAGAAAATCGAAAAAGCCAGTCTCTTGGAAAAGCGTCATTTTTGATGCGGAGGGGTTTATTTGAATAAAAGCCATTTTTATGGCATTCAACTCAATAAGTCAAGGATATCGGAATTTTAAAAAAGGCAAATGTGATTTCAGGAACAGAAATCATTTTCGGTCTGTACAGTTGTTAGTCTTTTTCTCGTAGTTTAGAATTACTAGAAGTGATTCTGTTTTTCAAAGAATTCAGACGATTTACATGATATTTGACAGAATATTATTCGTAAAAACGTATCGGTATGTCAAAAAGGATTCTAAATATTATAGGCGCCTAGTCAAAATATTGAAAATGTGATTGAAAGTTTTGCGCAAGCCACGTAAAACATAATACTCAAAATTTAACATTTTTAAATAAAAGGGCTTCGTTTTAAGTTTAATGGATTTAAATTAATAATACAGTAAAACCCCGTTAAAACGCGTATGTCGAGGGACATGTTTGGCAGTCGCGTTATAACATAACCGTGGTACAGTGAAACTATACCGCGGAACCATATTCCTTCTATTGTATAATTGTTTCTTTTCTTGTTTGCTGCCATTTTATTTTCTGTAATTGATGTGCAAGAAGCACACTTCTCAACTGAGCGGTTAGTCTATCGAGTGATAGGTTATTCAGATTAAATTTTTCTGCTCTTTATGGCTTCTAAGTTAAAACCATATCAACCACAACAAAAACAATTGTGTTCTGAGACAATGTGGGTTTAAAAATATTGTTAAGTTATCATCATGTGATTATGAAGGGAGAGAGGATTCTAAGAAAAAATTAGATTTGTTTGGAAGGGGAGGAACACACTTTTCAAAGAAACAATGTTTTAAGTTTTTAAGCCTTTATGCACTCACTCGGACTAGGAAATATGTTTACTTTTCAAAAATGTCAAAGAATCTGTAATACAAAGGGTGATTTGTAATGACAAAGAGTGGTTTAAATTTCGGGGGACAAGATAATAACCGCGTTGTATCGGATTCCGCGGTATACTGAAGTGCGGTATTACGGGGTTTTACTGTATAATCATTTCACTGAAAATTTCATTACACGCATGAGTTATCTCGTGAACGTAACGAAATTTTTTGCAATAAAATATGACTGACAAAATGTTCATCATAATTTTTTTTTAAAGTAACTTTTGTTTGGTTTTCTTAAAGCAGATGTATACATGTTTCGAAAACCACTAGCTAATCAATTCCAGGACTTAAAATCGTAAAACCAAATTCTACACTAACGTGATTACTGTCTGAATTACTAACTTGATAATGTTAATCAATTAATAAAAATTAATACGTAGTACAACTTGTTGACTGAATGAATAAATTGTTTACTTCAATTTTTTTATCATCATTTATGATTAAATGATGATTGAATTGTTATGAAAACTAAATGAATTGACCCCCATCAAGTCAGTTTTGTGGTTTTGATAAACTAGAAGTGAAGTGTAGGTTATACATAATTTACTTAAATGCAGATTCATAGAATTTAATGTGCAAATCCTTAATACACTCATCTTATTCGTACATAGAAAAATCTGTCTTATTAGAAGTTAAGGGACATGATTCAGTTGTTTAAATTCATTAAAATTAGAAATGTTGATGGGCTACAGCTATGTGCTGAGAGTAGAACCAGAGGTCATTGTTTTAAGCTTTTCAAACTTCATTCTAATCTTGAAATTAGGAAAAATTACTAATTCAATAGGGTTGTAGGCATTTGGAACAGTTCAACGGAAGCGAATGTTAATTGCAGTGGGGTAAAAACTTTTAAGAAAGCTCTTGATGTTCATTGGAGACTGCTAAATTGATTAGCACCAGCCTAGCTGGGCCCTAAACCTGTTGCTGGTAGTCACTTTTGTATTTGTATTTAACATTGGCAATTATTATTTTTTACAATGCCACACTCACGATGTTTTCTAGAAAGGGAAGAAAGAGTTGTCAAATGTACTTTTGAAGCTTAGGATTGCACAATAATTTGATTAAATAATTATACAATTATTTCATTATTTTAGTTTGTTTCGAATATAACTATCTAAGTTGACTATTAAATGAAACTAGTCACAAACTTTCCAATGCCTTTGTAAAAATGTCCCATATGTCTATGCCCCTCGACACCCAATCTTTATTGCGCTCTTCGCAAAAATGTGTCGTTTAGATTGAATGTCTCGCGTTGCTAAGCTATACGGCTTGAGTAAGACAAGTTATGATTAAAATTTGTGAGCAAAAATGTGCTTAAATGTTTTTAGAATTTTTTTTATTTAAACTGCAAAGACACACTTGGGAGTTAAACAGAACTGCCAGTATGGAGCCCAGATCAAAGATTGTGTCGTGAAACTTGAAGCAAAAATAATTACAAAGTAATGCATTTTAAGCGAACACTTATTAGGGACTAACTTATTTGTTCTGAACATGAGAAAAACATCATCCAAAAAAAAAAAAAAAAAGTTCAGTTGTCAGAGCAGGGTTATATCCGACAATGGACAGCTAGAAATACGGTATACCGAATAATACAATTTCGTAAAACCGGTATCTGCTAAGGTAAAATACCGATGTTTTGACATCGGTTTTAAATTAAAGATATTTTAATTTAACTTGATATGGTACTCTTATTTTGAAATCAAACATTTCAAGACGGAGTTTTTCTTCGAAAACATGAATTAACAGAGTATTAATCAATAAAAGCATCTGAAGAAAAAAAAAAGATATTCATATCACTATACGATGTCTTGAATCTCATTTATGTGCACCATGATTTTATTTCTTTCACTCCCTTGTGCACATACTTTCGATAATTAGTCTTTTACACTTTCCGTTTTGTAAAAATTTATTTCAAAAAGCAGTCACAAAGGTATTTTTTCTATGAACAGTTTACTCATATCGTTAATTGCAGCATGGTTTTACATAGTTGTGTTTTTAATCTTTGTTCCAACTACACTACTCCGCCACCATGCCGGATGCATTCACTGTTAAAAATTTCCTTAAGAAAATAGTAAAATAACCATTTATTTGATTGTTATTTTACCACATTTAATTACAACAGTTGAATAACCATTAAAAAGATGGTACTCAAACCGCTGATTGCGAAAAAAATCGTTTATTCTGTTTATCCTAAACGTTTAACTAACCGAAATTTTTAAGCGCTCAATAAGAATCGGGTGTCCATCTTGGTTGCGCAACCTTACCGGTCGTAAGTTGTTTTGAAATATGAATAAAGATTTATCAGTTCAAATCTGCATGTGTATATAAAAAAAGAAGAAAAAAGAGTGGCTTAAGCAGTGGTTACTAATTAGAAACCTATGCACAACATATTGTAAATCAAAAATTGGAGACATCGATTCCCGAACTGTTTGCGAATCAGCGAACCCATGATTTTAGATGCTGAAGCTTGTTTGTGTTTTAATTTTTTCAGCAAATAAAATGATTTTCGTCAATATACAGTAAATTTAGACTAAAAATGACTTTGGATCCAATCAAAAACTGAAATCTCAATTTTAAGGCAGTTTGCCTATTGAAAAAGAAGATTATTGATAAATAAACGGCTGCGTCAAGTGGTGTGGATGGCCGAATGACTAGAGCGTAAGGTTGGTATGCCATACACCCGGGTTCGATTCCCGCAAACTTCGTTTACGGTTTCTACGCCTCGAAGATTCTAAGCCTCGAAATGGTTCAAAAACGGTAAAAATTTTGTTTTGAACCCATTTTTAAATGGTTATAAAACCGTAAACTTTTGTATTTACGGCTTTTTAACCAAGCTGATTGGAAATGGTTAGGTCCGGTAAAGATAGAAAAATGTTCCAAACCGTAAATTTAGCGGTGAATTAGATGGACAGACTGCTGCCGGTCATTTAACCGTAATTTCATGATGAAATTTCTAACAGTGTTGTAAAATATGTATTATAGAGTAAAAATTTATAAATGAAATAGAATTTTAAGTAAACTGATTTTTTTTTAATGAAAAATTTAGGTAAGCATCATAAAAAATCTAAAATGCATTTAATACACAGGAAAGTTTGCTCAACCTGAGGACAGTAAGGGCGGGGGGGGGATATTTCAATACTGAAACAGGGTTTTTTTTTAAAGAAAGCATTTTTAGGTTTCTCACTCTAGATATACATGCAACATGTCGATCATGTGTTTAGCTGTTTACAAATACTGATCTTCTAATTATGATTGCGTGCTCATCTATTTGCTTGTTTACATTGATTCAAAAAATGTACCATTTCATTCATTTTTACAAGAAGAATGATCACGTTAGTAAAAGAACTGTTTTTATTTTCATCGTGTAAACAAATGCACGAATCTCTGTAGTTCTTAAATTAAATTTTAATTTCGAATTGGGAAAATGGTATCTTGCAGAACGTGCAGATTTAAACGGCCATTTATTTCAATTCAGCAGGAAATTACAAAATCCATTTATTGATAAACGAAGTTTTGTTAAAAGTTAAAACCTTCAAACGGTAACTCGATTATAATAGTTTTCCAATCGCAGAACAAAAACGTTGAAGGAAAGTAAAATGGAATCGCAAAAGATGTAGGTAGTTTGGAAACAAATGTTAATTATTTCTCATGTCCACATTCTATAATCGAAATAACATTTTTAATAAAATCGTCCCCAGACATGATTTCTCTTATAAAGTGGAATAAATTAAAGTTCAAACAAAGCATAGTAAAAAAAAAGCAAAACCTCTGCGAATCAAGCTAAATATTTTTTGCTCCAAAAAAATATATATATTTTTTAACAACAACAATTTTTTTTTTTTTTTTTATTACAATTACTAGTTTTATGCACATAAGGGGAAATTTAGTTATTATAATAATTGCCATATTTCAAACACATTTTTCAATTGTGAGTATTTTAATTCATTTCACATCTGCATTTCACTGCAAAATATATATAAATATATATATGAAATAAGAATGAGATAATATAAATAATTAGGAGAAATATTGCAATTCCTTGATATCTAAGCAAAATATTTCGAAATATCAAACAAACTACAGCTGTAAAAAAAATACTAAATTTCATTTTTTTAAGTATTATTATACCGTTGTTTTTAAAATTACGTAAAATATTTTCCGAAAAACAAATCTTAAGTAAAAACAATTTTTCTGAAAAAAGTTCTTAAGAACGAATGGAGAAAAAAATATGTTACAGTTGTATGATTTTTAGTTTCCGTGACCGACGAAAACCAGTTCTACTATTGCTTTATTATTTTTATTTCCGATACCCGTATCATTTTCTTAACAATTTATTCATTGTTGAGAAAACCATAACTGAAATAACAAGAAGTTCCGTCTAGAACTATACGAGCCTACTTTCCCGTATATACCCAACTTCAAATTTATAATATAACCTATCATTTTCTCTCTCTTTCACATTTAGCTTTAATTCTTAATTACTTCAAATACATCTTTTTCAACGAATAATACATATTCATTCACTCAGTCATTCATTTACTCTTTCATGTATTTACTCATTAGTTTATTTATTTTTTCAGTCATTCACTCATTTAATTATTTTATCATTTATTCACTCATTTGTTCATTCATTCGTTCTTTCACTCATTCATTTATTTATTCATTCATTCTTTCACTCTTTCATCGATTCAATCATTCATCCTTTCACTCATCCATTCATTAAATTATTCATTGAGAAATTTCCTTAAAAACCCCGATCAAAAAATTTCATAGGAAAATAGGCTTGTTCAGTTCTTGTTAAACTTCGAATCTGTACGTGTGTTACAGCGTAATATCTTTCCGATAAAGTTTTTTGCAAGCAAATCTGTCGGTTCGATCAGGATTTATATGGGATTGAAATTTCCCGTAGACGCTAATGTTAATTTGGTACCTTTCCATTATCACGGTGCAAATCTCGCCAAGCAAACTTTTTGGGACAGAACACGCATAAGGTTACAACGATATTCCGTTTGGCGTTGGTTGCATCATTATTGACGACTTTATCGACTGCGCCGGGACAACGGAAACATGCCGAAATTTTTTTTTTTTTTTAACTGTTCAAAAATGAACAAATATTGTTCAAATCAATATTTCACGCCAAGAGCTTCTTCCAATAATCTTGCGATAGGAACTTGGCTCTTGTGCCCAGAGTTTACATAATTTGCTTCACTTTTGTCCATAGGCGTTAATGTTAAATTTTTTTTGAACTGTTCAAAATGGAACGAAATGTTGTTCAAATCAAAAAGAAAAATATTGAAATGAGATGTCCTTGCCGAGATCTTTTGAATGCAAAAACAATTTTTCGAATCGGACAATTAGTTCAAAAGTTATTGGGGGGGGGGGGGACAGACCGACCGACACACTTTTTCCCCATCTCAAAACCTTACTTTCAATTTTTTTATTTTTCAATCGTTATTTAATTATTACACTTATTTTTGACTTCTCTTCATTTCTAACGATATTTTCACGATACATTAAGCCTTCTTTCATGCTTTATTATTTTTTTTCTTTTAAGGGAAAGTAGGTTAAAAAAGGAAACACAAACAACTTTATTTATTCATTTATTTTATGTATATACCAGCGGCACCCGCACGGCTATGCCCGTGGTAAAAAATGAAAAGACCAGTCGGTTTGCCATTGGGTATATAGTGATAACTTTTTTAGGTGTAAATCATGTTATTTTATTAAAATGTATAGCATTCCAGATAATTAAAAAATAGCTGCCCACGGTAATCAGCCAGAGATCCTACGCATTTAGGCATTTTTTTTTACAAAACATACAAAATAAAAAAGGAAAAAGGAAAGGAAGAAACGAAACAAAACAAAAAAGAAAATATTTGGAAGAAAACGCATTTTGTTTGTTTAGTTCAAGTGCCCACATAAAAAGGACGATTATAATAAATTAGAATAGTTTTAATTAATAAATTTTTAGTATAATTAATTTTTATCTATTATTTATTGACATTAAAGCTGGGTCCAGACGCTACGTTTTGTACGACCTTTTGTCTGCGCAGTCTTAAGACTGAATGAAAACGTTGCAGTTTTTTAGGCGTCTACATGGTGCAGAAATATTTGTATATTTCATCACTTTTGTGCGATATCGTCATGAAGGAAATACTACTCTGGTCAATTTTGGCATGGTGTCATGTTAAAAAAAAGACTGCAACGTCTCAGAAGTACCATTCGTTCAAAGTGGTCAGATGATTACATAAAATAAATAGTTTTTTTGTTGTCTGTTCTGGTTGGTTCGACAACTGCAGTCTCTTTATTTTCATCCATAGTATTAATAGACTGCCTTGGTGTCTCCTTACCATTTAGGAAATGTAACAAATCAAAATACCAGAGAGATGGCTTGTAGATTTCGTCTCCTGCCACAGATCGAATCGATTTATTAACTTTTGCCAATTCTTTACGGTAAACACTTCTCAAAGAATTAATTATTTACAACTGTTTCTCTGTTTGCGGTTGCATAAATTTCTTTGAATTTTTCCATTAAACTGTCATAAGCCTCCCCCTTTTTATCCCTGTCACTATACTCCTTGGATTTGACACGCCAAATGCATGGGAAACTTTCGCATAATGCAATAAATTCTGTGCGAAACTCCCGAGAACATTGCCGAAAGTCGGTCATTGTCGCCTGACGAATTGAAACTGAGAAGCCAAATGAATCGGAGAAAGGTGCTACCGTCTACGTGTGCCGATTTGTCTGCACAGTTCAAAGACATCTATGCTTTCTAGCTCAGTTATCGCTGCAACTGTACAATCTGCGCACCGGACTCAAAACTGTGCACTTTTCCACTCTACACACAACGTTTTATCTGCAACGTGTTGAACTGCGCAGACAAAAGGTTGTGCAAAACGTAGCGTCTAGACCCGGCTTAAAACAGAAAGATGAAATTTCGTAGCTTGCAGAAACAAACAGCAGCAAGCAAAGCTTTGAAAGCGGAATAAACCTTTCATCCGAGCTCAAATAGGAAAATAACATATGTGCTAATTCACTGGCGAAAAAAAATTAAATAAATGAAAGTATAAATAGTAATAATAAGCTGGAAAATAACAAAAATCGCTGTAAAGGATAACATTGCTTTTAAAAACCCCTGTGCAGTACGGAAAATGGTCCCATAAAATGCATGTCAAAATAAGGAAATCAATCGCCTGTGAGACGTAGGAAATAAATTTTAATTCGTTTTGAAAAAATATTAACCAAAATCCAAAAAAAGAAATAAATAAATTAAATATCGGCTGCTCCTCAAAATGCTAAAAACCGCAAGCAATAAATTTTAATTCGTTAAAAGAAAAAAGGAACAATAGTCAGTCGGGGGGCATGGTAACAATTAAAATCAAAGTTAATTACCGTGAAAAAATAATTTCGAACTGCAGAGAAAAACGCTTATAACTTCTTTTCTAGTTAACTTAGAGGCTTCGAACTTTCGCACGTCTTTCCGGGGTAGTTTTTCAGGCGCTATTCAACGGTATCAAGCTCGAAACGATGTGATAATTCCTTCCCATAGAAAATGACTATTTTATGAAACTTTCGGCTATAAATTGGAATAAAAGAAGAACAAATTCGAATTTCAGAAAAAACTCTCCGAGGTGCACACCCCCATGTTCCAAACTAATTTCGTGTCAAATTTCATGAAAATCCGCTGGACGGTCTGGGCCCTACGCCGGACACAGATAGACAGACACACAGACACACACACATACTTGCTGCTTTATTATTAGCAGAGATTTATGCATTAATGTTCAGTACTCCTTAATTAAAGTGTTTTGCTGACGTAGGCATTTGCAATATTTCATTGCCTCATATAAGATTAAATGCTTGAACATTATAGCTTCCCGATTGTGATGTGCAGTTCTATCTGATAACATCACCTAATGTTTTATATACATTGAATATCATCGATATACGAAAGGTCTTAACACGAATTTTATGGTTTCAATCTTGCTTCAGGATGCTATAAAGTGGCTTCTCCCAAAATCATGTACGCAATCAGTTTATGCGAGTTGATTCCATTTATGTGCATTTCCCATCAATTCCTTACTAATTGCAAATAAATATAGGTACATTTTCCTATGGGAAATAAAATGTTTATTTTTTGCTAAAGAAACAAAATTTAAAAAAAAACCTTTAAAGCACAAAGTAGCAATAATACTTACTACTGTATTTTATGGTTTTAAGGCTCTTTTGAACAAGCTTATTGGAAAATGCTATCGACGGCAACTATTTCTTGATTTGAACAATTTTGTTCGTTTTTAATTGTTGAATAAAATTTAGCATTAGCGCCTACGGGAAAGTTTAAATCCTATATAAATCCTTATTTAACAAGCAGATTTTCTTGTAACAAACATTACCGGAAGGAGTATATGACATCGAACTTGTACAGATGCGAAGTTCTTGCAGAATTAAGCGAGCATATTTTTCCACAAAATTTTTTACCTCTATTTTTAAGGATATTTCTGAATGAAAGAATGAATAAATGAATGCGTGAAAGGATGAATAATTGAGTGAGTGGAGGAATGGGTGAAATAAAATGTATGAACTGTTGAAGGTGTATTTGATGCAATTTAGAGCTAAAGCTAAAAGAAAAAGAGAGAGAGGACAGCCATATTATCAATTTGATGTTGGGGTATACGGGAACGTAGGCCGGTATAAAAAGTTTTGGACGAATCTCCTTGTTAAGGATAAAAATCTGTTTTAGATCAAAACTATGTTTAATATGATCGCAAGTGTAGTTCGAAGGATATTTCGTAATGGTCCTTTACGCATTAATAACTTTTAAAATTTATGTCTTCGAAGATAATTTTTTTTTGGAAATAGGATAACATTTTGTAAAAGCACAAACAATTTACAAAAATGTCTGTGCATAAAATTTACCCTCTTCAGAAATGAAACTGTTTATTATTCTAGTAAGATTTGTGGTGTTACTTCTTTACTTACGTTGTTTTCCCACTCAGTCGCTAGATTTTTTTTTTTTTTGAACCTTCTTAGACTTTTCCGCCATTGACATTGAAATATGTTACGAATTGTACAAAATATCAACTACATTATACTTAAATTTTTCTACTACCTTACCACTAAAAGGCTCCAGAAAATGCTGTAGAACAGAGAATGAAGAAGTTCAACATGCGAACGTGTGTTACAGTCAAGCCCGCCTAATGTACCCAATTTGCCACGAAAAAAATTTCTCTCTTTCTCTCTCTCTCACACACACACACACACACATCCCTAATTACAGTTCATTAAATAACCTGACCTTGCACTGTTAAAAGAAACTGCTTAAAAATAAGAACCAGAATACGCTCATTTTTTAAATTACAATTGTGTCAAAAACGAGTGCATGTGGCATCAAATACATGTGTAATAATGCGTACTTGTGTTTTTCAAAGTTGAGAATTCTTTACTCAGAGCTATTCTAAATTGAAAATTGCTCAAAAATGAATGCATTTTTTTTTCCCTTTAAGTACTCATTTTAAACAATGTTTCATCTAGTAAATAAAATAAGAAATAACTATTTTTCGGGAAATAATGAATAAGTTACTCTTAACGTTTTGATATACTACCTTTCTACTCTCTAGCTCAGAAATATTACGGGCCCGAGAAATAGAAAACACAACCTCACCCCGTGATTTTGACGAGAAATGAAAGAAAAAGTCTTATTGTCAGTATTGCATAAAGGAAATTTTTGTATCATCTGATGATAAAAGAACTATTTTAACTGCCAAATGAACATTGAGCAAAAGTCATCTTGTGTTTTTCTTTTTTTTTTTTTTTTTTTTTGTATAACTGAAAATAGGTGCAAAGGTTCAGAAATTTCTTAATTATACTTAAGCTTGAAATGAAAGGAATGATAATGATATAAAAGAAAAAATAACTTGAAAATATATTGCACAAAATTTAAAAATGTTTTCGCAGCGAAATTTCTGTGCTGCGTTATCTTAAATCTTTGCGCAGATTCCGCTGTAATTTTGATACAGAGCTATTCGAAGAGTTTTGAATTATGATGGGTTACCGCATTAAAATCTTCACTTCAAAATAAATAAATAATTGAATCAGTGTTCGTTTTTTTTCTAAATTACGAGCGCAAATACTATTTTCATATAGATCATAAATAATGTTTTCTTATTGAGATATATATTTTCACTAAAAATTCGTGTAGAACTTTCGTCGTGAATTAACCTGAGAAAAAAATGGCAGAAAATATTTCTTTTTAACTGCTATAGTTAACGTATTTAAATTCAGGCAAAAGAAAAATTGAAATATCACAAATTGTAATACTAACGTTTCAAGAAAAAGCCTCTGTCAAGAGTACAAATCGGACATTTTTGTTATTGTATTGGAAAATGGTCCTTGGCAATGTGCCACAACTGCTATCCAATTTCGTAGAATCTAACTAGTTTTTCTGTCCTGTTGGTGGTGGGGGCGGGGGGACGACTCCAAAGTCCTCCTCGCAAAACTGACGAGTGGCGGAAAGCAATTAAAATTATATTTTGAAATATCCTTAAAGCTACAATAATAGCCTTTGGATTAAAGTAGAGGTTTTATAGAAGACGGGAAAAGTCCTTCTTGAAGCTTTCTGTGCCTAAGAGCTTCAATCTGATTGAAATTTAGCTACTCTGATTCTAGAGTATATTATTTCTAAACATTTTAACCTAACGGTTAATGTGAATCATTAAAAAATACCTGATTTTTTCCATTTTATTGAAATTTAAAATGTTTTTTCAAATACATCTTGCACTTTAAAAAAAAAATACACTGCACTCAAAAGAAAAGTTTGATTAAAATAAAATCAATCTTAAAGAACTGACTCATGAAATAATAAACAGTTACAATTTTCGGACTTTCTTCTGAATGATTTTACAGATATAGTTACTATTTTACTCCACAGTTATAATATTTACTTTATTCATTTTCCCTCGCTTAACTTTAAAAAAAATATCATAAGAAATCGCTGTCGGCGTAACAAAATTTCTTCAGATTTACCATGCGAGACTTGAAAAATATTGCTTCCTGCTTCTAGGAACAAAAATTAAAATGAGAAACATAGCTTTTATCATTCGCAACAAATGTACGTAGAAATTTTGACTAAAGGTTACTGATAATGTAATTTTCCCCCGTAAACGTAATTGGTTGATGCAGCTAAGCTAATTACCATTACACCATGTTTTACTTACCTTAAATAGAAGCTCATGATTGTAAAAAAAAAAATCTCTCATGATTTTGCACCGGCTTCAAAAATTATGCTTAAAAGTGGTATCAATGTTATTTAAAGAATGAATTTATTTTTTACTTCTTAGCGCAATTTACAGTTGCTCTCCTTAGAAGTTGGTTTCATTTTCTTCTCTAAAAAATTATTTTATTATGATGAAAATAACCTCCTCTAGGGAATGGACCATTGTTATCATCAGAGTTATATTATATGCAGAGCTCTAAAAGAAAACTACAAGCACAACGAAAAAACTTCAAAATTGATACCAATTTATAACTTGAAAGAAAATTATAAGTGATAAGAAAACATATAAAAAAACTACCGATAATCACGATACAGGTTATTTTCATCAAAGGAGGTTTCATTCATTCTTCTCCCTTGGAGAAGGTTACTTTCATCAAAATCATTTTTTTTTTTAAATTACTACATACTCATTGAAAACATGTTTTGCAGAAGCGTTATATATATTTTTTAAATTCTGTTTTATGATTTAAAAAATAAGTAAATACGAATTAATGTTTTTTATGTATTATTCAATGTTAAAACTATAGTTCACTATAAAACATGATTTGAATAGCATTTTAAATCGTTACGAAAAAAGCCTTCCTAAGGTTTCCAGGAATCTTCATAACTCAATTTTCATACATTTTTCCTCGCTTTCGATTAAATTTTAAAACTGAAAAACAAATTAAAACTTGAATTACGAGTTAAGTTTCTTACAATATATATTTTTTTTTTTTTTTTTTTTTTTTGCACTTGAAAAATCCCTTAACAACAGAAAAAATGGGATGTGATATGATAAATCTATGTATTTAAATAACCATAAAATATAGAAATATTTTTATTAAAATCGTAATGAAAACATTCGAAAAGAAAAGAATATTTTTCTTCAAAAGATAAAGCAACACTGATTTTCTTTAGTAGATAAATACAATACATAAAAGGGACGCATGACTTTGCGTCTTTTACCTTCGTAAGTACAAGAAATTTCAAAGCTTTCAATTACCGAATGTTTCTTTAACTTTCATAAAGTAAACGCTTCTTTATCAGAGTGTTCCATTAGCGCAATTTACTTTAGCAGTTCACTGTGTCAAAAGAGAGCATTAATCAGACTTTACTATCTCCGACCATTGCTTCTGCTCAAACGAAGTGTTAATTGAGTAGAGACATCAAAGAAACTTTTTTTCCTCTTCTTTTCTTCTTTTGTGCGCTCTCTATTTCAAACTCTGGAAAATTCTGATTCTTTCTTGTGATGTCTTTGCTTGTGTTTAAGTTCATTAGCTCATTAATTTCAAAAATCACGATATTTCTTTTAAAAGTTTTGGAACTAAGTTTAAACTTTCAAAACTTTGGTTACTTGTTTATATTTTCCAATGTAATAGGACAAGAACCAAGAACCTCTTTCTAGTTTTAACTTTTTAAAATAAAAAATAAGCTAAGTAAATTATTTGTTTTTAATTCATCATTCCTGTTACCGTTATTCTATAAACAGTCAACCATAACCGTATATTAACCCTATAGAGGATTCTGAAGTGGTAAACCTGTTCGAACTTAACATTTAAGTGGCAACCTTATTAATGAGGTTTTTCAATAAATTGTACTAATTATAACTTTCTGATTTGATTGTTTAACTATAAACTAGCAAGTAATACCTTAGCATTATAGCTAGCTATCAAACATCAGCATATTAAGTTATTGCCATCTGCGAGGTAAATCTTGTACGATTAAAATACAATATCGTCTTCAATCAGTAATTTATTTCTGGCGCATACTGTGGAAAACTGAAAATCAGGTGAAGATAGTTAACATTTTTCCAGCTCACGAATAAAAAACTGTATAGCAAGGATAACGACGAAAAGTTTAAGTTTACACTAAGTTGTAAATCAAGTTTGTTACAGTTATTGCTGGATAAGTTCAATTCAAAGTCGGATAATTCAAGATTAAGGAAGAGGAAGAACGCGGAGAATAATTTTAATAATCCTGTCGGACACATGACTCACATCATGGAAAAAATCACAAACTTTTCTTTTTTCAGTGGGATAGATAACTATTAGTACACAACATAAAATCTCACAATATATACTTTAGAATCACTATCCATATCTTAATCAAGTATAATCTTACAAAATTATACAATAGCTTTTACCCATGAAAATGGTATCGTAAATTTTGTTTAATACTTAGACATATCTTTAATCTCTAAATTACATAAAGTGCCATTATTAGCAAAAAGTCATTGATACAAGAAAAAATAACTGAATCTTTCTTTGAGCATTGACATAAAATTATAAAATTTCAATTGATTTCAATTAATGCCAGTGTTACAAAATGAAGTCACATTCACGGACATTGAAAATAGCGCACCAAGAAGGAATCATCGGATTCAAATGAAATTTATTTCAGTGAATGATAAAGATGAAAGATACAATTGATCAAAAAAACTAAACAATTAGACAATTACAAAGCCGTCCAGCCAGCTATGTTCAATAGCTCGTCGGACCGCCTCGGGCTGCGATACATGCCGCAATACGGTCCGGAATTGAATAGAAAAGACGTCTGATGTTGTCCAAAGGCAGTCGTGCTCACAAATCTTGAACAACTCTGTCCAAATCATGCAAGGAGTGGCACGACGGCAACTGGCGTTTAACTGGTCCCGTACATGCTCAACAGGGGAGATGTCCGGAGAGCGAGCAGGTCATGGAAAGGTCCGAACACACCGTAAGAAGTCCCGTCAATCCGAGCCGTGTGCGGACGAGTGTTATCCTGCTGGTAAATTGCACCTGGAATACCGGTTAAGTATGGAAGCACACGAGGCCGTAGGATTTCATCCACATACCGCTGAGCTGTTCATGTACCACGTACCACCACCAGAGTGGAGCGGCTATCGTAGGCTATGGCCCCTCAGACCATGACACATGTAGTGCGAGAACTGTGTCGCTCAATAGTGAGGGTGGGATTGCGTCGTTCCCCAGGGCGTCTTCACACACGTACACGGTGATCCTCTGTCCCCAAACGAAGTGACATTCATCACTAGACATCACACGTCTCCGATATGTGGCGTTCCACGTCGCTCTCGCTTGGCACCACTGTAGTCGGAGCCGCCGATGTGACGGTGTTAATGGCAGTACACGTAATGGGCGCTGGGATTGCAGATTCGCTTCCCTGAGGCATCTAGAAATTGTTCGTGGACGAACAGGAACCCCTACATCTACTTGTACAGTGGAACAGGTCACTGCGGGATCCGTTAGTGCGTGGCGCACGATCCTTTGATCGTCTTGCGCCGTAGTTGCCCTATTCGCTACAGACCCGGTACGCCGTGCGCGGGTGCCTTCACGTGTCCACTGCTCCCAACACGTTCTGATAGCACACTCAGAATGATCGACCTGGCCTCCTGGCGAGAACCACGGCGCATCGACCACGCTGCAGTCTTCAGACCAATGATGAGACCCCTCTCAAACTCACTTAATTGTGAAAAATGTTTTCTTCGATGTCTACCTGGCATTCTATACAATTTGGAACACCTTATAGCGTCGATTCGTGGCCGTCATGTTTATGAATCTTCCACAATACACCGGTTTATATAGGCCGCGTTTCTTGTTTGCAACGCCAGTGCAGCGTGTGTGGACGCGCGCATGCGTACTAAACTTACATCATTTGCATTACGGACGTCACTCTACTAATTTGCATAGTTTCGAGGTTGCAGCTCACTTCCTTCTTGGTGCGCTATTTTCAATGTCCGTGAGTGTATATTGAGAATTTGGCGCAGGTAAGAGGTTTCCTTTCATTAATTTTTTAATACATATTTTTTTTATCTCCAAATTGCAAAAAATGCTTAATAAAAGTTCTTATTTACATTTCTAATGTAAAGAATTAAAATGTTCTTTAAGTAATTATGTTTAAAATCAATATTATAATAGCTTTTAATTTTATTAAAATATGCGAATTTTTTACACTGTATGGTACAGTAAACTTGCTTTTTATTTTGTGGGTAGGTACTCTTTAAAGGTTTTTATTCTGAATGTTTTAAAACAGTGTTGTTTTAATTTTACAGCTGAATTTCCTGTTTTACCAAAAAAAGGCAGCCATTCTTTCTGTTAATGTCTAATTTAATAATATGCAAAAAATTGTGTCAGAGATTTCGAGAAAAACATTTCCATTCACTAGAAAATATGGAAAAGAAACAGAAAGAAGTCCTTAACTTCATACACTGATGTTCCGCGGAAAAACGTCGTGATCAGAATCTTCAGCATCTCAAAACTACAAGCGTGACAAAGAAAAACAGATTTTGCTTTCTTAGAAAAAATGCAGTTTGCTCTTGTATGTACACGTGATCGGAAACCCTAAACTTGCTTTTTATTTTGTGTGACGCAGAGAAGGTTTCATATTTTAGTGTTAGATATTTTATCTTTCTTTATTTTTTGTGGATATAATTCACTGTAAAAGCAATTTAAAAATTAATTTTGTTATAAAAATGCTATGTAGTTTAAAATTTGAGTAATATAAAGAGTGAAAAGATTTGAGTAAATAGCTTTGTTCAACAAACTATTTTAAATATAAAAAACAATTAAGATTTAGGAGAGCCTTAAAGGATATAACTAAAATGTTTATAGCTCGTGTGCTGATTATATTACAGACTTCAGAGAAATTTCATCGCGTGAAGAAAAATCAGAGCTTTCGATTGATATATCATGATAATAAATATATCCACGACGTTTTTCGCTCCCATATTTTAGAATTTATGTGAAAAATTCGCTTAAAATTATAATAAAAAAGAACAAATTCTAATTCTAAAAAATGCATCCCACCAAGTTGTATTGCCTTCGCCTTGTGATACGAGGGCAAAATTTCAAGTAATTTGAACCTCTTTAAGTGGATGAAAATTGAATTTCAAGATTTGATTTCAAACAAGTGAAACTGATAAATGCGTAATAAAATATTAATTCACGTTAAGGAAGAACAAATAAGCGTTAAAATGCAGACATATGTTTCGGGATTGCTTGGAATCCCTTTTTCAATGTGAAAGGGAGCTTCTAGATGCAAAACATCCAAATGAAGAATCCAATTCTCTGCGCCATTTGGATGTTTTGCATCTAGAAGCTCCCTGTCGCATTGAAAATGGGATTCCAAGCAATCCCGAAACATATGTCAGTATTTTAATGCTTATTTGTGCTTTCTTAACGTGAATTATTTTTTTATTGCAGTTTACTTAGCGCAAAGTTAATTTATCATTCTAATAAAAGCGTATTAATAATAGGTTTTGTAACAAAGAGAAACATCTCTATTAAACAATATAACAATTTATAACATCAAAAATGCTGTGAACCAATATCTTGATCATAAAAAAAGTCACAGTTTAAAAGTAATGATCTTCGTTGAAAATAATAAGCTTCAAGCATGTAAGTATACACTATACTGTGCAAATTAATTGGGACAAGCTAGCTTTTTCTCTGAATTGTAACGAAATCGATACGTGAACGGTTACGATACGAGGGCGTACACGGGTAAACAACAGTATTTTCCTCTTTTAAAACGTGTGATTATTAGGAATTGGCAATAAGAGTATAATTTTATCGCTTTGAAAAGCAGAGAAATATGTATTTTCTCGTAAGTTGCAAGTTATTATTTATGACAGGTAAATGATCGCTTTCGCTGCGCTTCAAATCTGAATTATTTTTCGTATATTTTATGTATGTCGCCAATAAATTAGGGAAAACAGTTGTTCTTTAAAATATCACGCTTTATAACTTATATTTCTATTCAAATAGAACTTGTCGATTATCTTGTGAAGTTTTGCTGGTAAGATAGGTAACGTAACAAAAAAAAAAAAAAAAAAAAAAAAAAAAAACGGCTTATAGACAGATAAAAATATAATGAATAAGTTTTGATAAAAGAGGATATAGTATTAAACATTTAATATAATAAAATATTAAATGCTTAATAGTGTGTAAAGTGGCACAGAATGACACACAGTAGGGTGTATAGAAAAAACTTTTTGTGTAAATTCAAAATTTAAAAAAAAAAAAAAAAATTCATAAAAAGTTACCCCTTAGACCGACGTATACCACAAATAATTATCCAGATTAAAACATATTTTTGCTACATTTTTTTAAAATTAAGATTTTTTTTTAATTCTGAAGTATGTAAGCAATGAAGCAGTGATTTAATGTTAAAAAAATGTTGTTATCATGCATTATTAAAGTGTCCCGCATAGTACTCGAACATATGGAATTTTAAAATTAAAGTTGAATTTCTCATTATAAATGTATTTCTTTATTGTTATTATTTTGCAAACATTGGTAAATTATTTTGCAACATATTTTAAATTTTGATCGCTATTATTCTGTCTGTCTGAAAGAAACCATTTTGATTATGAATTGAATGAAATTATAAAGCACGTTTTCAAAACAGAAAATGGGAGCAATAAAACTAAAAACTATAGCATTACTGAAAAGTAAGAAAAAATAATAAAACATAATAAATTCAAGAGCATTCATAACTTCAATCCATAAAGTTTTAATTAGAGAACAGTTACAAAAAAATCACTTATCCTTATCTCTACCAGCGGAAATGCATATAGAGCACGTGAAATGGAATGGGTATGATGTAAAAAGGAGAAATTTAGATCTAACAAATACCAATGCAACGATAAGCAACGTTTTGAAACGTGTCTTTTAAGTTTCTTTGCAAACGTTTTACTTTTGTTAAATTCCCAACGTTTTGTAACGTTTGTTTTGAGTTTGTTTGTCAACGTTTCAAGTTTGATAAATTCGTAACGTTTTTAGTGTTTCAAAACTGCTTTTTTGAAACAAATCTTTTAACTCGACGGTTTGACACGTTGCATGGAAAAAATAAACGTTCTGTCAACTGATAGAAACGCGATGAGACGCAAAGACAACGTTTTTTTGACTAATTTGAGCACAGGAAAAATGTGCTTGCATGTAGAAATGCGGTGAAAATTTTCCCTTGAACTAACATGTTTTAGCTAAAGTTGGGAGGAAAAGGCACTGCTTGAAATGATAAAGGTTTATTGCTTATGGGAGGAAGGGGAAAATGTGCAAGTGGTTACCGAATGTAATTTTCGGTGAAATTTGCAACATAAATGGGACATTTCATGCACGAAAATTCCAAAGTTGCTTAATTTGGAAATTGATCGCCAATTGCAGTAAGAAAAACGTGCTTCCGTAAAAGATTGCAAACTTAAGTGTCAACTGTATTATATACAAATCTCAAAAAAAGGATGTAAGGTCTAGCCTGTGTAGGCAGATTAGTTAGGGAGCAAATAATTGAACATATATGTAAGAACATTGTTGAAGGAGCGTCGGAAGAATAGCATTTGTTAAAGGAGCACAGCTAGCCCGGGTTGCGAAGCGACCCTAATAGAACTGCTTGCAGTTCCTGGGGGTGGTGAGCCCCGTATTCTTATATTAATTTCTCTAACTTAACTCCCAAAATCACCCCTAATTTAGATAAAAGATTTGGTAACACCTTCCTTAAGCTTTTCTTCAGCCTATTTTGTTTAAATTACTTTTACAGTTAACTTGAGTGGGAACACAATGGTTATGCTTTTCTTTTGTTTCTGATTTATGTAAATTACTTTTACAGCTAAATATCTTGAATGGCAACTTCTTTAGGAATAGTTCAATTATGTTTATACATTTAGTTCTGTATTTGTTTGAAGTAACATGTGAGTTGTTCCTTTTGAAGTGTCGTTTGCTAGAGCCGGATGTGAGGTAAAAAAGCAACTCCACTAAACCCGTAACGAGTACATCATTACTTAAATCTGTGCGGAAAGAGTACGAAGAACGTACGCAGCTTCTGAAGTTGGGAAACAAGCTTATTTGACTGGAGCCCTAAGAAATCAATTCATGAAAGCCATCCGCTTATTCGAACAAAAGGAAGATAGCAGTGCTACAAGGGGGGAAATCTTGTGCTACGTCATCAGGGTTGAGGAGAAGAAAAACCTTAATTCTATCACTTTTAAGTAAATATACATATATGTGAGAACGGCAGTCCCGTTCTATCTTCTACAGCAGTGGCCGCCAAGACCCATGTAAGACGAGGCACAGGGCTTCGTTGCAATTCTTTATTGGTACATTTTAACACACAACGATCATAACATTAATATTGTTGGAACGAAGGACATGAAGTCATCAGCACGTTTCAAGAAGCAAGAACCACCATTTTCGTTCGGGCAGTCGTATTTATATGGGGGAAAATCTCTTAGACTGCAGACAATGTTCCCTACACCACGTGATGGCACGTGGTTTAAATAGGAGGGCCATATGGAAAATAAAATACATTATTGGCTTTAATCCCGTAGACAGAGGCTAGCCAAAGTCTACGGGGAAAAAAATAGTCTGGAGGGAATTACTGAGGGAAACCAAATTGAGCTTAGGCATGACCATATATGGTAACGCGTTAGAGAAATTTATGAGTGGGACAACCCTGAGTTGTCAAGTTCAATATGGAAAAAGCCAGACAGAGAAGAGAAAGGACTTCTCCATATCACAGCCTGACAAAGGATACAAAGGATTTTTCCATATTACATCCCCCCTCCCCAAAAGTTCTATTACGTTAAATATTGAAGAAGTGAAATATCTGCAGCCTTTTTCCCCACATAAATTTATGTATTAAATTTTATATAAACATATCACATTTTGAATGAAATACTATACAGTTACAAAAATTACTGAACATTTTCATCACAGATTATTATACTCTTACTAAACGATATTTACAAAATTGTATATACAGTTCAGTTTAATTACAGTTGGATTATTCTGTTGCAGTTCAAGAGTGAATGACTTATATCACATTATTCATGTGATAGTTTGAAATTTGTTGGTGGGTAATATTTCCTCAATCTTGACACATGTACTATGTCTGATTTTTCTTTGTTGTGTGCATTTGGTTTATTGATTTCATAAGTTACGTCCGTAACTTTTCGAAGAATTTTATATGGTCCACTGAACGGTTGCGAAAGTTTTCGTGAATTCGGATATTTGAATTCTTCATATATCACAAAGTCATCTGCATTAAAAGTTTTGTCGACAAATCTGGCATCGTAATATATTTTATTTTTTTCATGATACTCTTTAGTTCTTTCCACTGCCAGTTTTCTAGCTTCCTCAACAGGAGGATAAATGTCTTCATTTACTGGACTTTGAAAAGGCACTGTACCGTACATTAAATACGCAGGTGGGAACTTCGTAACTGAGTGTGGAGTTAGGTTGTATTCTTGAGTCACCTGCTCTAATAATTTAGGCCATGGCATGTTTCCAGAAGCTGCGTTCACCTTGCACTTTAGGCGAGTGACTATTGTTTGGTTCAGACGTTCCACCTTACCATTTGTCTCTGGTCTATGAGCTGTGGTTAAAAGCTGTTTAATTTTGTGGTGCTTTAGAAATTTCTTGAAATGAGATGAAGTAAATGATGGATTTATATCACTTAATACACTTTTAGGTATTTGAACACTAAAAATTTGTTTAAGAAAGTTGACGTAAGTTTCGGTAGTGATTGATTTTGATGCAAAAGACCACATGTATCTAGTATGATGATCTATAAACAATGTTAAATATTTTTTCGTGGAATTGTAGTAGTTGAAACCACCCACACTATCTACTGCAACGAGATCAAATGGTTTATCAACTGGAGGCATAGACTGTAAAAGGCCAAATCTTTTTTGTCGAGGCTTTTTGTTTACCTGACAAATATGACAATGTTTGTTAAATCCAGTTATATCTAATGTTATATTTTGCCAATAATATACAGGCGTAAGTAAATTAATTGTTTTTTGAATTCCTGGGTGTCCAAACTTTTCATGGACAGTCTCAAGTAATTTACGGCGTAAAGAAAAAGGAACAACAATTTTAGTAAAACCCTTTTTACGCAGGCATAACACGTTATTAATTTCGACAAAATTACCAGTTAAATTGTCATTTTTTTGAGCCTCTTGAATTTCATCCAATTGCAGTAGATGCGAAACGTGGTTTCCCATATTTTTTTCAACACATTCATTATTTACAGGTATATCTCTTGAGAGCATGTCAGCCTCGAAGTTTGTGGTGCCTTTCGTATATTTAATATCATAGTCATACATACTTAATTGTAAGGACCAGCGGAACAAACGACCTTTTAAGTTTTTTACATTTTTGAGCCTAACTAACGCCGCGTGATCGCTATGTATGACGAATTTACGGCCAAAGAGGTAGTGGTGGTACTTATTTAAAGCATCCACAACAGCTAGACATTCCAACTCAGTAATACTATAATTCTTCTCGTAATCTTTTAATGAGCAGGAATGGAAAGCTATGGGATGTAAGGCACCCGAACTGTCTGGTTGTTTTAATATTGCTCCCACACCAGTTTGACTTGCATCAACACAAATATGACATTCTTTTTTAGGATCAAATATTTTTAAAATTGGTTTACAAATTAAAGAGTTTTTCAAAACTTGAAATGCTTCTTGGCATTTGTCAGTCCATTGCCAAGTTGTATCTTTTTTCAGCAAGTGGTTTAATGGATTTCTAATAGTTGCATATTGATCTATAAATTTATGGTACACATTTATTGACCCCAGAAATCTTTGGAGAGATTTAACATTTTTAGGCGGTTGTAATTTTTTAATAGCCTCAATATTACTATTATCGGGCGCTACAATACCATTACAAATTTCATACCCTAAAAATTCAATTTTAGTCTGTAAGAAAGAACATTTTGATGCTTTTAACTTTAAATCTTCCTGTCTGCATATCTCAAAAATTTGTTGAATATGATCTAAATGTTCTGAAAGGGTTTCAGAAAAAATTATTATGTCATCAAAGTAATTGGCTGCAAATTTTATTTTATGTTTTGTAAGTATTCGACGCAAAGTTCTTTGAAAAATACTTCCTGAATTTTTCCACCCGAAGGGTAATTTGTTCCACTCATATAAGCCACTATTAGTGACAAAAGCGAGCTTTTCAGTATCGTCGGGATGAATTGGTATATGCCAATATCCGGAAGCCATGTCTAATTTGGTAAAATATTTGCTTTTCCCTAATTTATCTACAAGTGTTTCTATCAGGGGTAATGGTTCTGCGTCGGACTTAGTAATTTGATTTAATTTTCTGTAGTCTATACATAATCGACTTTTTTTATTTTCGTCTCTTTTAAAAACTAGTGTAACAGGTGCAGAATACGGCGATGAGCTTTCTTTTATTATATTAGCCTTTAATAACTCTTGAATTTGATTTTCAATTTCTTCTTGTTGCTTTGGGGAAGTTTTATATGCCCTTAACGACACCGGTAAGTCGGATGTTAACCTTACCCGTTGAGGTTCAATTCTAATTGTTCCAACATCATATTTATTTTTGGAAAATATATCTTCGTAATTTCGCAATATTTCTTTTAACTTTGAATTTTCCTCAAGTTCCGAATGTCCACCGACAGGATCGCGACATTGTAGGCCTCCAATGCCGCAACCAGTCCCAGAAACATCGGACGAAATACGAAAATGTTTATTTTTTTCGCAACTAATTTTTTCATTTCCATCTTTCTCTAGACAAGTTTTCTTTTCCGTGCTACTCTTTTTCTTTTCATTTTCGTTATAATGTAATTCCGTCACCCTTTCCTTAGTTTTACTTTCTTTCGGATCTTTCACTCTTTTAATTTCCTTATCAATTTTCTTGCGTATTTTTCCCGTACTATTATTTTCGTTTTTATTTTCTTTTACTTTATTTCCACAGTTCGTAACGAGGATTTCAGGTAAAACATGCAAAGACAAGTCATTCGGTTCGGAATCAGAAAAGGTGATCAGTCTTCTCTGATCCTGCATAACGACATGTCCTACACAATCTATGACCAAACGAAATCCCACGCAACTCTTTAAACCTAATATGGCATAAGGTAAATCGGTGTCAAGAACATAAAATTCCACCGGTTTAACTATATTGCCGACCTTAAGGTAAAGAATACACGTTTGGTTAAGCTGTAGCATTCCCTTCGTTTGTTTTATTTTTACAGCGCTTTTTTCTTTAATCGAAACATTTAATGTTTTTGCAATTGCACTCGGGATGATATTTAATGTTGAACCGGTATCAACATTTAAATAAATAGTCTTTGAATTCGAATTTGTATTTTGAGTGTACGCGTCATTAGATAATTGATAATCATTTTTAAATTTCGCCTCATTTTTAATAATATACCCGGGTATTATTAATTGTCATACTTCGTTAACTCTCTGATTTTCTTCTCTTAACTGATTATCTTTTTGCTGAGGTGGTAGTTTAAATCCAGCATTCGATGTATTTGGCTTATTCACACATGTTTGTCCCCAATGATATGCGTTGGAGATTCCTTGTTGTGCGCAAAATTTACAAGGATTAGGGGGTAACTCCCGTGAAAAATGTGCAGTCTGTCTTTTTACTGCATTTTGTCTTTCATTATGACCTACAAATCTAGGTATGTTCTGTTGGTAAGAAGTAGGTTGGTACACATTGTTTCTATCTTGACGAGGATAGTTATATCGTTGACGAAAATTACTTTGGTCTTGATTTTTTGGCATCCAATTTTGATAAAAGGGAGGCTTCACCCTAAAAATATTTTGTTGTTCCCCTTTATAAGCGGAGTTGGGTATTTCATGTGGAACTTCATTTATTAATTTTGAAACTACCTGAAGCCATTCGGTGGGAGTCTCTGGCTCTTTTATTACCAAAAATGCCCTAACTTGGGCAGGTAGCCCAACTGAAAGACCCTCAAGGATATGTTGATTACTAAGTTTTATTTTTCTTCCCATTTCTACTTTTTCCGTAAAATAGGAGTACAACTCTTTCGGGTTTCCAAAAAATTTTAAATTTTGAAAATCAAGAAAACTACTTGCTGGAGTAAAGTAATGTTCTTCAAAAATTTGAATGATTTCATGAAAGGAATTACAGCAAAGGCATTGATTGATGTAGAGCTTTAACGCTGAACCGCGAATAAATTTCTGAAAATTTTTTAATTTCCAACTATCATTTAAGTTGTTCTGAGCCGTTTGCTGGTTAAAGTGAGCTAACCATGCTGAAAAATTTATCCCTAACTCTGGTTCAAATAATAAAATTTCAGGTGAGCTACTCGAATTTGTGTCTTTTATTTCAATTTTTGAAGTAGAACAGCCATCGGCCAAACTCATCTCTTTTATTTTATCACTAATCGTTTGACATTCTGAATCCATTTTTATTAAGCTTAAATCGGCAGTTGCCTCTGCTTGAGTTTCCGCATCCTTACGGTTTAAGTTATCACCATCCATGTTTGAATTTTCTTTGTGGGAAGACTCTAAGTCAGAATTTTTTTCATTTTCAATGGTCTTGCTCATTTTACCACTACTTAATAACATAATTCTAATAACACACTGATTTTTGACATTTTTCCTTTTTTACATTCCCACTTTAACAACAAAAATATTCCGCGTAAACAAATGCATAACATCTAAAATATATACAGAACTATTCATAATACTGCAAAAAGTATACCATAATTTCAATTACACAGCACATTAATAAATTTACTATTTCAAACATCTTAATGTCCAAAAAAAAAAAAACCCGTGCTGACAAGATCCCTTTAAAAATTTAAACCGATAACTAATATATCATCAAATAAAGAACTTATTCTTCCAAAGCACATGATCAATTTATATCATAATAAATTCTAAAGCAATATCATGTAAAAAAAACCCAACGGGAGAAAAAGATATTCATATAATTATAAGATATTTATGAAGAAAATTCGAAATAATACCATTTTGGAATAACACATTAAAAATTACTCTATCCAAATTCCCTTTAGCACATGAAAATAATTTTAATTCTAAAGCACCACAACATAACGACCCTTTCGTTTAATCACTCCGCAGAACGCAAACACTCTTCGCTTCTAAAAGCCACAACGGGGGCGAGCTTCTCCCCACTCGGGGAAAGGAGCGCACATCGGTTCATTGAACCGTCTAGAAAGATGATCCACGCTGCTACGACGTCGCGGCACATTTCAGATTTAGTATTGCTTTTCTTCGATTGTTTTTTTTTCTGCAGGAGCCCGGATAGGAACATAAATCCTGCCGGCTTGTAAGAACGGCAGTCCCGTTCTATCTTCTACAGCAGTGGCCGCTAAGACCCATCTAAGACGAGGCACAGGGCTTCGTTGCAATTCTTTATTGGTACATTTTAACACACAACGATCATAACATTAATATTGTTGGAACGAAGGACATGAAGTCATCAGCACGTTTCAAGAAGCAAGAACCACCATTTTCGTTCGGGCAGTCGTATTTATATGGGGGAAAATCTCTTAGACTGCAGACAATGTTCCCTACACCACGTGATGGCACGTGGTTTAAATAGGAGGGCCATATGGAAAATAAAATATATTATTGGCTTTAATCCCGTAGACGGAGACTGGCCTAAGTCTACGGGGAAAAAATAGTCTGGAGGGAATTACTGAGGGAAACCAAATTGAGCTTAGGCATGACCATATATGGTAACGCGTTAGAGAAATTTATGAGTGGGACAACCCTGAGTTGTCAAGTTTAATATGGAAAAAGCCAGACAAAGGAGACAAAGGACTTCTCCATATCACAGCCTGACAAAGGATACAAAGGATTTTTCCATATTACATATATATATATGGTATATATGTATATTTACATATTAATTACATTCGTAATATATATATATATATACGAATACGCTTTAAAATATTTCAAAGATCCTTATTTTCGAAATTATTATGCTCTCTCTGATGAGCTTTTAACGTGTGATGTTTACTTAATAAATAAAGTGGGTTGTAGTCGTTTCTAAATTATTTTGTATTTGTTTTGGCATCGTAACAAATGGTGAAAACAACAAAATTTCTCTTCAACGCTTCAGGCAGTTTGAAAGAATCCGAGAATTATCAAGCGTACAGCTCTTAAAGTTTTAAAGCAGCTCTGCGACTATAATATTAAGTAGACAAATAAAAACGAAAATATATCTTTTAAATTAAATCCGTTGAGATTTATGCGTTTATTCAAATAACCTCCTCATGCATAAATTATACATTAGTTGGAATATTAAAAGAAAATTCAAACTTATAACGCGGACAAATCAAGAATAATATCACCTCGTTCTTTTGGCTCGATAGACTTATTAAATGCCTTACATTAATATATTATGTTACATGCACCATTTGATGCTTCTCCGTTTCGAGGAGCAGTGAAAAATCGCCAAAAATGACGCCATTTATGTTTAATTAATGTGTGAAATTAGAGTTTGATTTTGCCCCAAAGAATGAAAAAATAACAACTTGCCAGCGGCCCACTTAAACAGAAAAATACCATTTCGGTTTGACGAAAAAAAATAACCATCGCCAGAGCCCCTCGAAACAGAAAAGTACTCACCACTTTACGAATGGGTTTATGACACAAAATGCATTCAAGAAATTAAAAGAATAAAAAGGAAACATTTGTGCAATAACGGTCGTGCGTTGTAACGTCCTATTGCGTAATGACGACCTTTGAAAGAGGCTGTGACTAAATAATGTAATTCCACATTCAATCTAACGACCGAGACGGAAAACAATTCTTTATATAACGACATGTATAACGGATCTAAAACAGACAAATAGCTATTTCCCCCTCCACAAATGCGAAATGTTGAGTCTAACTAGCACAGAGAAAAGAAAAAAAAAAGTCAACTTTCATTTTTAAAAAAAAGAAGAAAGAAATCGACAACACCTCGTTTAGAAATGGAATATTCTCTCCCCACACTGTTCACTTGATGAGCTCTTTTTCTTATGCATAAAATGCATGTTAGATTTTTATACGACACATATTATAAGTAAATTTTTATCTATAATTTACTTTTTTTTTTTTACAGTCTACTAGAAATTGTATTTCGTTTATAAATTATGATTGTATAATTTTTATTTTACAATTTATTTAGTAGAATAGCAAATTCAAATTGTCGCATACAATGATTACTTTCATCAACAGCATCTATCTTATTAGTTACTAGCTGACATGCCCGGCATTGCACAGGCTAGCATTGCATCATTCTTAGGCCAAGTGACACGTATCCCAAATTCTCTTGGAAATATACAACGAAAAATTTAGTTACAAAATCCCTGTAGAAGATGGGCAACAGTACTTAAAAACTGACCATTTTACAGTAAAACTCCTTAAAAATCCCTATTACATTAAAACAGCAGCCTTTAAGACTAAAAATTCCCTTAAGACTCCGCAAAGAGCATAGTGCGCATAATTACTATTTTACATATTTTATTTGTTCTTTTTTTAAAGTTTTTCATTGATTTTCTTTATTCTACTTCCTTTTGCCTTGTACAAAAAGTAAAAATATCAACCTGTATAGCAAGAATATTACTTTTACTGTTTCTAGGAGGCCCATTATGTTATTTAATTTAAAAGAACAGTTTAATCAACTTATAAATATCGCTTGTGCAATCACGAGTCCTACTTTCTTGAAATTGAGTTGGAAGAATGTATTTTGCTTTATTTATTCAGAAGAATTCGTGAAATTCAGCATTCTTTGAAATTTAAGAACTAGTGAAAAGAAAGAACAATGAAACTAGAATGTTATTCCAAGGAATTTCTAATCATTCGACTCAAGTTCCTTGATAAATTCTGGATAGGATAGCTTGATAAAAACTTAAAAGCGATAATGAAATTACAATAAAATAATCTTACTTGAAAAATGCTGCAGTAATTCTAATTTAGAAGGATATAAAAGTAAATTGATTTTAATATATCGCTATTTTACAAACATTTTACCTTTTTAGAGTTAAAAACATGATTTTTGTTAATAAAAATACACATTATATGTCACGTAAAACAAAGAAAAAAATCTGGAATAAAAAGGATTGCTGTTGCTTTAGGAGGAATATGAGTTATAATCTTTTCTTTTTAGCCGAAGTTCCCGTAAATGTAAAACAATTAATTAATAAAGTATGGAATAAGGCTTAATGTATCGTAAAAATATCGTCAGAAATAAAGGAAAGTCAAAAATAAATGAAGTAAGTAAATAAAGATTGAAAATAAGAAAAATTTGAAAGTAGGGTTTTGAGATGGAGAAAATGTGTCTGTCGGTCTGTTTGTCTGTCCCCTCCCCCCAGTAACTTTTGTGGGAACTGTCCGACTCGAAAGATTTTTTTCCATTCGAAAGGTGTCGACGAGGACATGTCATTTCCAAATTTTACTTTTCGATTTGAACAATTTTGAACAGTTCAAAAATCTTAACGTTAGCGGCTATGGGTAAAAATGAAGCAAATTATGTAAACTCTGGACATAAGATCCAAGTTCGTATGAACAAGCGTATTGGAAGGAGCTCTCGGCGTGAAATATTTTGATTTGAACAATTTTTGCTCATTTTTGAGCAGTTAAAAAAGCAAAAAAAAAAATTAACATTACCGCCTAAGAGAAAATTTCAACCCTATAAAAACCCTGATCTAACAGACAGGTTTGGTTGGAATATTTATCCGAAAGATGTTATGCCATGGAATATGTACAGGTAGGAAGTTCAATCAGAACTGAGCAAGTCAATTTTCCTATGAAATTTTTGATCGGGATTTTTGAGGTTATTTCTGAATGAGTGAATAAATGAATGAGCGAGAGAATGAATGAATAAATGAGTATATAAATACGTGAATGAGTAAATGAACGAATGAATATGTGAATTAATGAATGAATAAGTAAATGAATATGTATTAACCATAGAAGATAAAGGTGTACTTGAAGTAATTAAGAGCTAAAGCTAAAGGAGAAAATGAGAGACAGAAAGAGATGCCTATATTATTAATTTGAAGTTAGGTGTATGCAGGAAAGTAGGCTCGTATAGATATAGACTGAACTTCTTGTTTAGGTAAAATATCGGATTTATCCTAAGGCATGTATTATGCAAAAGACTGTTTTAAAAATCAGACTGTATTCGCATTAGGATTGGTAAGTAGAGAGTAACCTGATTTATTGCCTGATCCTATTGCCATTACTTGAAATATTTTCTGCAAAATATATTTACATTGTAGTAAATCTTTGCCTCGGACGTGACAGTGAAATGGATTTTACGCTCATGAAGAAGGTTGGGTGTCAAGGCGCACATTGCGCCTTCGAAATTTTTAGTGGGTCTGTTTTTAGGGGTTTCTAGCCATTTGGGGGGGGTGTCTTCTCTGTGCTACTAAACCTAAAATTCTACCTAATCTCCAATGTCAGTTGTTAACTCAATTATTACAGTAAGAATAACTACGCATTAATGTGCGTACTGAAATCATTCAGTTCTCAGTAAGTTTCAGTTAACTTAATATAAGCTCTGGCAATACTGAATGTTTTTTTAACACCTAAAGAGCATCATAACACCTAAAGAGCTCACATCAAATATTGAATCGAACCGCAAATACCCCCAGATAAAGCTTCGAATATTTAAAATTAAGATTATGGTCAGTAGCCCTAATGAAAAGATTTTTATTGAATTTTAAACTAAATTTGAATATTTTTCTAAGTATGCTCCTTTTTTTACATTTATTTTCTTGCTTTTTTTCTTTTTTTTAAATCTCTTTCTATAACAGAACTGAAAATTCCCCTCTAATATGTTATGTACCATATTCTTACATATGAGCTACAGGAGTATAACATTCGTTTTATATTTTTCACAGAATTTATTTAAAATACTCATAGGGATAAATGCCCGACAGTTAAGACTTTTGAAGCAGCTAGAAGCTTGAACTAATTTATTAAATTACATTTTAATCAAAATGAAGGGCACTGTTTTGTAGAAATGTCGGTGTTAAAATATAAAGTTTGAATAAATAAGGCTGTCACATGCGTAATGCTTTTATAGTTTGCTTAATGTTAAAGCAAATTTTATGGAAACAAGGAGAAACTAGTGTGATTAAAGTATGGAACCTACTTTAATTGCGTTTACGCAGCGAGTTTATTTCACCTTTTGTTCACATGCTTAGTTTAATTTTTCTGATTAACCTCTCAGTTTTCAGTTGCGTTTAACGCCTGAAAGCTCCATCATGGCAGTTGATTTTCTGGTCTCATTAACATGGCGGGTTGTGAAATGTTCCCACTGAATAAATGTTTACCTTGAATGTTCCTTTAACTTGTGAACACTCTTCTCAAATAACTGAGAGCGCACCTCCTGTGCAGCAGAATAAATTTTGTGTGCGAATTTTGTCGAAACATACAGTTGACTCGTTTCATTAATTTTATTCTCGGGGAAGCTTTAGCCAAGGTACTAAGATATTTAGATCGCAGTTTGTGGGAATTAAAACAATATGCTAACCGGAAAAGATGTTCGTTTGAAAGTATTTTTCTCTTTAAAGGAAAAGTGAAAAGAAAAGGATCTCGTTTAGGACTTTAACTTATTTTTGAAAATTATATTATATCCGTACGTGACTATTTGGTCGCTGTATCAAAGAGTCTCGGCATAGTATGCATGGATAATAATATTAAAATGAATCTCTTTTCTTAAAATGAGATTAAAATATTGCTTCTGATTAGCACAGTAAACATACAATATGAATGTCTATTTGGCGAGGATACTCTCGGCTAAATTAAATTCCTAGGGCAAATTTCGCATCGTCAGAGCACAGGTGCTTCCCTCTCTGGTGATGGAATTGGACATTAAAATTCTCAGGTGGTCGTAGAACTCCACCTATAGGTGATGCTCCTAAAAGAGACGGTTACCCATCCTTAGGGAATGCACTAGGTCTTGAACTTGGTGAGGAACCAATATGCAACCCTGTTAGAAAGGGGAAAAAACACATATAGCATGAAAAATCCTTCTTAAGTAAATGTTTTGAACTTAAACGCACTAAAAAAGCTGTGATTAATGAGATAAAATTTACCATTCTTTACTTTTTACATTTGATAAAATTAATGATTTTATGTAACAATTTAAAATAGTTGCATTATTAAGTGCATTGTAAAATACAAATGATACGATAAGAGTTTTAAAATTAATTAGAATATCAAGTGTGTGTAACCTGAATTTTAAAAAAAAAGATGAGAGTTAACTAGGTATAGCATACAAGTTTAGAATAAATATTATGCAAAAATGTATGTTCTTTACGTGTACAATGGGGATGGGAAGGGGAAGAGAGAGAGAGGGAAGGGGAGAAGTGAGGAGAGGAATACTCCATTTCTGGAAAAGGTGTTGGCCGTTTTTATTTATTTATTTATTTATTTTTGACTCATTCCCGGCAGCATATGCTTCCAAAGCATATTTTAACTTTCACGAAATGCAGTTTTGCTACATCACATGTGTCCTAAATAACTTGTAAATGCAAAGAAAAATATTTACTTTAGAGTTATTATTAGTTACTTTTGAGAAAGTTATAAAATTGTTCAAAATTCAATTCTTTAAGGTTATTATTGCTTCATTATTTTTTTGTTTGAGAAAAACAAGGAAAAATGATACCAATATCTTGACGAAAACTGCTACTTTATTATTAAAGAGCAGGATTCGCTAATCGATTTGCAAAAACATTCTTCTCACTATCTATGAACTTCGTGATCTAACTAAAATTTAAAACCCAAATCATCATTCTTTAAATTTAACAAAAAGTCACGGATAGGTAACAGCTAAAAATAAAAGTATATTTTGCGAAATAGCGCATCTTAATTGCATAAAAACAGTCGAATTGAAAATAAGTTTCATAATTATGGGCCTGCAAAAGATTTTTTTTTAATGGTGCGAAGCCAAACCATCAGCAGAATTGGTATTGAAAGTTAACTTTTTTTTTTTTTTGGCGAAGACAAATGCAACATTCCGAATTTACAGTATGAGGAAGTCCCTGAGTTAGACCGCTACTAGGAAGTGTGGTCAAGCGACAAGTGATAAATCACAAATGTAGCAAGCACTGATCTTGAACGCAAGTAATTTGTCAAGGAAAAACGAACAGACCCGAACAACTCCCTAAGTTCAAGCACGCAACCGTGCACTTTGATCAAATTAACGCTTACAAAATAAAAACTGAAGTGAAACAAGAGCCTGGGCTAACATGTATGTTAAAGCACAAAAATATTAAATTTGCTTGGAGTTTGAGAAAATTTCATTTAAAATAGCGTGCAAAATTAATCTGTGTGACCGGAGATAAATTTTATTACGTTTTCTGTCGGAGTTTAGATTGCTATGCACATTTAATCATGTCTATATAGCACGCTTGATTTGTTTTCAAATCAAAAGTTTTAATTATGTTTCTTGTTGTTTCATTTCTCCCGGAAAACTTCAACCAGTAAATTTTACTTTTAAAGAAGAGATTGGTTATTGCAATCGGTATTGTAACCTCCCCTTTTGGTGTATGTCAGTGTGTTTGGTCGGAAAATACCGTTCTTTTAATTTTACAAGCTTGAGGACTTTTTTATTTGAATGTAATCCAAAGTATTTTACGGTTATGAGATAAATATTGTTTGGTTTTATTTGCTTGATGAAGAAAACACTCAATATAGAATCTATAACCAAAGCATCATAAAATTTTGGTTCTGTCAAAAAAAAAGAAAAGAAAAGAATAGCAATTATATCCAAATAACAATAATAAAGAATTCTAAAAGAAATAATTCATTTGTTGTTGTCGAGTCCTCGCGTGTGGCGAGAAAGAATGGGTAAGCTGCTCCTGAGTCTAACGGGGCCCTTATAGGCAGGAGACCGTTTTCCGCCCTTTGAAAGGGCTCTTAATTTTTTGTCCAACTCCCAGATGAGAGACCGTCACCTGGTATTGGCACCCTCAGAGGTATCGTTTCACTTGTAGGACATTGGAGCCACGACCTATTTAACGTGCACCAGCTCCCTTTAGCGTACACGGACACGACAGCAACCAGCCGCGAGAGTTTGTCCCCCTCCCAAACACTGACCTCAGTCAATGTTGCTTCACTTTCGGTAATCAACGGGAGCCGAGCTTCTACCGACTGGTCCACTGCGGGACAATGCATTTGTTAAAATTTATTATTATCTATACATGTATAAAAAAGCTCGTCTGTGTGTATGTTTGTTTGTATGTTCGCTATATAGAGCCACGTCAATTAACGGATTGGAATGAAATTTGGTACATAATTTAATCGTTTTCTGATAGTGGTAATTCAGAAATTCAAAATTGAAAATTGGATTTAGTGTTTTACAATTCCAACGTGAAGGTTTGTTTAGGCAATAAAAAATAGCGAAAATCAACGCATTATGTAAAATTGATGAAGAACTGCTCCAAATGGAATTTGCTCTAAAACTCCAGAACAAATAAAATGGAATTGTTGCCCAGATCTTAATTTCTTCTTCTCTCTGTTATTAATAATTTCAAAAACCATTTGGTGAACTTTGCTTAACGGCTTGGTGTAGTAGCTTGTTATAATTTCAATTTTTAAACTTTAAAATATTTTGCAAAAAATTAATTTGGAGGGAATAGGTGATATTTTAATGAAAATAAAGTATTCTCAGTCGCAATAACGGCACAGCCGTAAAATCTTGGGAAGACATTTTACAACCTCCCTTTGTTTACAGCTTTTGAGAATCGTATATTATTAGCAGTAAAAATCGTTCTCAACGTAGAAAATTCGAAATTTTATCTGCAATTTCGTCGGCTTACATGTCTTTGGAACTTTCTTGACGTTATAAAAGTTTCTAACAATAGGAAAGACTCATTCAAAGCGAGCACGGTTATTTTTTAAAAAAGCCATAAGAGCGGGATATTTAACAAAATTCGCCACATTTTTATGCTTTTTTTAAATAAAAGAACATTTTCTTTTGCGTTTCCCATTCCACCCTTAAATTAAAGACAAGAAATAAGTTATTAAAGTAACTTTGTATTTTAAGTTAAGTATTAGTTCAATATCGTTACATTTAACATTGTACACGTGAGAAAAACACACACTGTACATAACGTAACAATATTGAGAGTGATTAAAAAAATAAAAAATCACATTTGAAAAAAGTGTTATTATTAGCATTATTTAATGAGCAAAAACAAATATATGGAACTATCTTATAGTGGAGATGTATTTACCGATGTATAACTTGAAGCTGAAAAGCGCTTTTTTTTCTCCAATACTATACTAGATTGCAACGTTTCTTGACAATGATGTCACAACGCACTGTAGAAAAAGTGAGTAAACAGCTCGGCTGTTGGGTTACAAGGACGAAACTTGAATGAATGACGCAAACACTTGCTAACAACTTGGCGATGTAATCCGATTAAACATTCTATTTGGCACATGTATACGTGTTTGAAAACTTATTCGGCAGTTTATCAGAAAAAGATAACCAGATGTAACAATTTTCAAAACTCAACATAATCATAATTTATTTTATTGAATTAAATATATTTCTTGTTAATGTGACCATTAAAAGTATATTTTCTTCTAAAAATCCTTTTCTCCCTTCAATAATCCATAAAAACGGTTAGAGATTAACTTTTGAACACTTTCGTTTTTCGAGTAAATAATGTTTTTTCTTCTGGTACTCCCTGCGCCTAACATTTTTCTTTTGTAAGTTTGTTTTTAATGAAAAATTACGATATTAGCGAAAATAATACTAATAATAGCTATATTAACGAATAGAATATAAAAACGTGGTTCGTTAAAGTCTCGAAACATGTTTATGCAGTTTTATATTGTGATTTTGTACTTTGACGTGGTCTATTTTACGTTTTGCTCAAAAAGTAAACTTACTTTTTATTTTCTTAATATTATTTACCTATTACTAGATGTATCTAAATATGAGGGTGAAAGAATAAAAAAAGAGTAAGAAAATATTGCAATTTTGTACTTTAACGTGGTCTATTTTACATTTTGCTTCAAAAGTAAACTTGCTTTTTATTTTCCTAATATTGTTTATTTATTATTAGATTTAAATAAATAAGAGGGTGAAAAAAAAAGATAGGAACGTCAATTTATAGGTTGGAAAAAATGTAATAATTAAAAAGCGGTTGGGGAAGGGGGAAGTAAAAGAAATATTTAGAAAGAAGCTCGAATCAGAGCTAAAATATGCTTGGGAAGGTTGCAATACCATCAATACATAGCTAATTTTTCGGATCATTTCTGAGAAATGCCCTGTTATGAAGCATAACTGGCCAATAAAATGAATGTTCGCTCTCATTAAGCCACTAACTCTTTCGCGAGCGTCGATAAATGCATCAGCTCCTCCACGCGCCGCCCGATGTAGTTGAACGCGAGCGTTCCCGTCTTTAATGACATACCTTCGGCTACCGCGTAACATGAGAAATGAGGTCCTGGAAGCAGGGAGATAACTTCCGAAAAGCAGACGATGACTCCGTCTTCCATCCAAAGGTCGTCGGCTTCCCCTTAAATTTCGTAGCGGAAATGGTGCATTTAATAAAAGCTTCGGAGCATATTTTGCGCAAGATATATGCTTAGTGGCGCTTGCTGCAAACGCGATGCATGAATAATCTTCGAAGTTATGCCGTATTGAGAGTAAGATTTGCGAACACTCAAGCCATTGTAATACTGATAAAAATTTCATTTGGATGTTTTGCATCTAGAAGCTCCCTGTCGCATTGAAAAAGGGATTCCAAGCAATCCCGAAACATATGTCTGCATTTTATTGCTCATTTGTGCTTTAAATTAATGTGTAATTATATTATTATTATCATTGTAATACTATTTAAAAGTTCTGAAAAACAAAAAAATCCTCTTTTTATTCCTCGTTTTTTTTTTTTTTTTTTTTTTTTTATCTTAATAATTTAATTGAATACATTTTTTGTCTTTTGACATTATAACTTTTAAATACTACAATGAAATACCTGAAAAATAATATGAATTATGTTATTGTAATAGCAGACGAAAAACTATGTACTACAGTATTAAAAGTAAGAAATTACAACATGTAAAAAGTACAAATGTAGTGTGGGACCGTCCATAAATGATGCCACGCTTTTTTCCCAAACATTTGACCCTCTTTGTCACAAAATGTCGCACTTCAACATACCCCCTCCCTCTTTGTCACATGCCACGCAATGTTTGCTTAAGCATGCTATAACACTTCATGTCACCTCTCTCCTTCCCTGCCCTTGTCAAAATTTGACACAATTTCATGAGCCCCCTCCCCCTTCGAAGCGTGACATCATTTATAAATGATAACAGTTTTAATATATGTACACTATGTAAAAGTACAAAATATTTTATCTTTTATGTATTTGTACCTTTTACACGATCTATATTTTACTTTTGATGAACTATGTTAACTCTTATCATACTCTCTAAAATATTAAAATATTGCAGTATAATATGCAAAACATAAGGGTTGCAAAATTAAAACACTTTAAACAAACTGTTTAAAGTGTAAGTATAACTATTTTGAATTGCGTCTTCTGCAGTGGAATGCTGGTGGGTTACTCCAACCCAAAAGACTTGAAGTCCTCTTGCCATTGAACATAAAAAAAGTTTAACTATTTTATGCTTCGTGTAAAATAAAATATTTGAACTGATTTTGCTTTTTATTAATGTATTCTTCATTTTTGTCTTTTTTCTCTGAAACAGATAAAGTTGTTTTTCAATAGATTTAGTTATGCTAGAAAAGGTGAGTTGTAAAACTTTTTTAAAAAATTAAAATGTAACAATCTGCGAAAATCATTTTTCTTTAGATTGTTTTAGTATATAGCTTAGTCTTTGTGTCGTTTAAAAGTTTAAAGTTTTTAAAATAAACTGAATAGTTAACCAATCGATTTCCTTTAATGCGCAAACTATTTAATGATAGGTGCAAAGAAAAAATATTTGCGAACTGATTTTGTGCATTTTATTAAGACGTTCATAAATTTCGTTTTTTCTTTTGTGAAGCAAAAAAAAAAAAAAAATACATTTTAAAAACAGACTCATTTATTCTACAAAAGGTGGGTAGAAAAAAATTAAAAAGCAAAAGTTAATAATATGTAAGAAAAACCTTTCTTTACATTGTTTTAGTATATTTTCCCCCTTTTTAATCAAATGCATATTTTGTCAATAATTCTTATAAATTTATTCAAAATTTTCCTGAATGGTAAATCCAAAATTTCTAGTTTTGGCTAAACGTTTAACAAATGATCTTGAGTAAAAATTTATTTAATAAATGGGAGAGAGTGTGTGAAGAGAATTAAACATTGAACAGACATTTCTAAATTTTGAATTCATAATAAGGACGCACATCTTAAAAGTCTAGTTTTAAACGCCTTAGTAATATGAATTTTATGCACTTTAAACTACGATTTATGTCTTAGATATATTCCTGAAGGAATTTAATCTTTTTTTTTTTCTTTCTAATGTAGGTATGGTCACTAACCTGCGAAAACCTAGTGCATTCTCCGGAAACCGGCATCCATATTTCAAGTAGCACCACTATTGGCGGGTGCCATTACCACTTCATAACTTTGTCTCTCAGTTATCCCCTAGATGGACCTAAGCTCTACGTGATGCGAAACTGCACCAGGAATTTTCAGCGGCGAATATCCAAACCAAACAGATACTCAAGGGATCTTTAACACGCCGCATAATCATACGACATGGGCGTTGACGATTTTCTGCATCTTGGAAATCCACCGACTTGGGCCAGGTTTAATGCTGCGAACTTGCGCGTACGAGGACAGTGTCTTACCACTGCGCCACCCTGCAGGCGAGACATTTAATCTAGGTCAATCTTAAAATTAAATAATTGAAGCATACCTCAATAATAGTAGTCCAAAAGGAGCAAAGTCTTTGCAAAAATGGTATATCCGTGCAAGACGATGGTTTGAAAATAGAGTATATATTCTGTACAAAAAGTTTGAACTTAATACAAAATCAGAAATAAAAAATGAATTAAGGAAAAAAATGACAAAAAAAAAGAGCCATAGAAAATCTCATTTACGTACGTTTTAAATTTTATAATAAAATATGAATGTTGGAATTTCGGAAATGACATGACAGAGAGAATGAAAATGGTTTGCAAAGACGAAGGAATTTCTGTAAAAACACTAAATTAAGATTGTCATATGTTAGTTATTTTTTCATGGAGTAAATATTTAAAGAAAGAAAATGCTCCTTGCTTCTAATAAAGTGAAAGGCATGTGTACCTCAGAAACATTTCGGAGAAAAGAAAGGACAACTTTTGTCATTTCGTAAGGATAACTAAAAACATTTCCTCCCACAATAAAAATGCAATCTGAAGGGCCAAATGATGCAATAAAGGATCACTCCTTTGTATTAAATGACATAGGGTGTTTAAAGAGCTCTAAATTCTAAATAAAGCTTCGATGAGTCATTCATTATACAGTTTTTTACTAATATCTACTTGTTAAATCTCTGCAAAAATTTGGAACTGTTTGTCTTTGCTTTCCAAGCAGGGTCTCTTTTTAAATAAAATACGTACTCTTCAGTTCTGTTCGTATGACATTTATTTGTTTTGTTCTATTTTACGAAAAACGTTATCTAGCTTTGTTTGTGAAAATGTAATAAAATCGAAAACAGTTGAAAATGAATTTTGAATAATTCGGGGAAAATAAATAAATAATATCCCACAAAAGCCGAAAAGAAAACATTTCATTTGTGGTTTTAATTATGTTTATATTTTATCTGTTCATTTAATATTTTCTATGCCCACTATGACGCTCAAAAAATGGCTAAAATATTTTCTCTTCTGGCAGAAAAGATTGTACATTTTGCCATTTTGCACTACAAAACGATTTAGTTATTTGCAAAAAAAAAAAGGAGGAAAAGTTAAAACAAATATTTTCTAGCATTTCAGTGGAAGCCTTATGGCCCCGAACTAAAAGTTCACCATTATAAGTATAATCATAATTTTTAATTAACAAATAAAATAAATGAGATATATTTTTTCATAAAATTAAACTTGATATCTTTTTTTCGCACATTGTAAGTCAAATAAGCAGGGCATCAGTTATACAAAGCAGAAGCAATAATATGCGAAAATAGTTTGAAATGCAAAAATTATCTGCAGGAATACTAAAGAGAGCAATTTTAAAATTTTCTAGTCCTATTTAAAAACGCATTAAATGAATTTCTTTTAAGTTTAGAATTCAAAATCCAATAAGAATACCAATAGCAATAATAATAATAATAATGCAATATTATTTTTTTAAAACAACTCAATGAATTATTTTTAATTCTTACCAATTAAAGTTTCGAAATATGTTCTTAGTGAAAAGAAAATTCATTTCATTTAGACTTTTTTGGAACTTAACTCCTTTTCTTTAAAAATTAAGTCTTTCTGTGAAATGAAATATTGCTGTAAGAACCATGAATGTCTCGTTTTCTCAATACTATTTAATAGGCAGTAAAAATAAGATAATATTTTTGTGACTGAGAAAAAAACATCTTTATTCATCTATTTTTTATTTGAGTAATTTTAAATTTAAAAGAAAAATGAGTAAAAATAATTTTTTGTTAACTTATTTTTTTACATTAATTTAAAGCTAAAGCTAATCATTATTAGGTGTCATTGCAATTTTGTCTTTTTTTTTTTTTGTAAATATTGCAATGCAAGCCTTCATAATTTGATAGATGTATCGGGAATTCAGCCAGAGCTGACGGCGCGAGAACTTTGTGCTCCACCGCTCCACCGCCTCCGCCGTTGGGTGGCTGATTTTTTTTATTCTTTTTCATTTCCAATGGCAAGGCGAGTTACATTGAGAGAACAAGAACATGCGTAACAAGTAACAAATAGAACATGTACAAGTACAATGTAGAAAAAATGACCGAAGTCATTGTAGCCTCAGGCGTTCTCTAGCTCTCAAGTACAGGGCGGTATCGGAATCTGCAGAGCCGCAAAGAGGTGTGTCTGAAATAAACCTGTGAATTTTTCCTATAATGTAACGTGCTTATGTGGGTGGAATTTCTGCACACAAAATATTGCGAAAGAAGAACAGACTTACTGTAAACCTGTCATGCACACCATTGATGAAAATAATTTTATCCATCGCATGTTTTTACAATAAAGTAAATTTTTGAAAACAATAAATTTTCAAGCATTCTTTGGAAGCATGCTGAAATTGGATTTTAAGAAAATGTTCAAAGCTCCAGAATTAGATTCAATTCCTTGAATTTTACGCAATTGCTGTAAGTTTTCATCTGTTATTTTTAAAAGTTGAAACATTTTTAAAACTGAGAAATCTGTATTGAACTTAGTTCACTCAGATTCGCAACATTTTCTTTACCACTAAAATCTAGTCTAACATAGCGCATTACGTCATGAGAATTATTTTCTCCTTGCCGGACGGAGTAAGGGAATGAAATCAAAGTATTGTTTAAAAAGCTATGGAGGAAGGGGAAAATTAACGAGAAACCTGTACATTCATAATTAGAAAATCTGTTTGCTACAATCGATAACTAAATCAGCTTAAGTATTTATCAATTTAATTTTCATTTTCCAGTTTTCATCCCTGCGCTTTATTTTTCCAGTAAAAGTTTTATAAAGTTAAACTGCCAACAAATAATATGGAAGGAAAGTCTTTATACTTGATAAGAAGAGAATAAATTCTTTCTTGTAAGAAACTTTTTTTTTTATTTCGGATTCGTAGTCAAAAGAAAAAATTGTAAAAAAAAAGCTACCAAGATAATCAAGAAAGTTGTCGAATAAGAGCCAAAAATTTCCTGCTGCACGAAACAATGGGATTTCTCAATCAACATTATTTTCCTTTTTCTCATTTCATCGATTGTAACTTCGGAGCAATGAATCTGAAAAATAATGCAGAACGGGAGTTTATGATTATCTAAATGACAGAAAACTCGGCCTTGTTTCTCCCCTTTTATCCTTAAAATCTTTTGCAAAGCTAACGCTGCTAAGGCAAATAAGGATATTTAAGCTTTTAAAGGATGCCAAAAAATGTTTTAGAAAAGACACCTGCGCCATTGGCAAGAAATTAAATTCTTGTTGAAACTGACACAAATTTTTGTTTGGGAAAAAGTGTAAGAGCTGTGCATAAGTAAAGGAAATTCATGATAACGCCACATTTTGCATTTCAGAGCTTGTATTAAATTTTATCAAAACTCTTCTCTAATTTAATCTAGTCACTTCAGTAAAAAATTCATTTCGCCCATAGCAGCTATTATGGTTAACAATCAAATATTCATTTACGCAATTTTTAGCAGTCCTCTGATGAGTGCGAGGTGATTGTGCTCGGTAGGAAAAATTCTGGAAATATGAAGGAGATGCTAATCTTTTAAGATTGATAATTCATTTTAGAATTGTCATCTATATATGTCTTTCACTTAACATAGACCAGTTACTATTAAATTTTGCGGTGCGATACGATACTGACATCATGTAAAAAACAAACTATGGTAAAACTATAATTCAAAATTTGTTTAATGACTAGCATAGAAAAATAACATAATATTTGTACTTATTATCGTAACTTACAGGGACTTTAACAACTGTGTTTCTATTTCTTAAAAGTACTTCTATTCATAATTCAATTTCTAATTTCGATTCTTTGGAGTGGCAACACCTTAGTTTGCTTACATCGAGCGACCATTTAATGTTTATATCTAGAGATTTCATAAGAATTTCAACTTTTAAAGCGTTTATTACGACTTTTTAATGGTTAAAGTCCGAATCTTTGGAGCGGTGGCACCTTAATTTATTTATATCGAGCGATCATCATGTTTAGTTTTATTGTTGAACTAATAGCGCGACAGATATTTTGAGAGGAATCAGATAGTAACGTATATTTATGCAATTTTCCTACTTTAATGTAGAGAATTTATTTACAAAATCCACAAATGCAATTCTTCAAAAAAGTGTCGTCTATTGAACTTTTCATTGCAGCTGGAAAAACTTCCACAATTAATCCTGGCCTTATATTTTTTGTACCAAAGAAAGCACCCTCTGATGTCTTGTGAGTCACATTTGAGCCTATGTAAATAATAGTTTCGACAACAGAGGCGTACATATACCTGAGCATGTAAAATAAATGTACTACTCAATTCTATTGAAATTATTGGATAGCATTTCCCCAGGTCTGAAAATATTTGCATGCTAGATGCATTTTGAGGTTATATTCTACTTAATTCATTTTTCTTTCAAACACACTAAATACTAAAACATTTGATTTTCAACTAAAGATCATTTTCTAACTCTCAATGGGATCGTAAACTTATAAGATTTGACAAAAAAAAAAGAACACATAATGAAAAGTCTACTGTTTGCATCAGAAATAAGTACATTTTAAAGGAATGGGGTTTTAAATATAATTTAGAAATATGCTCAAATTTAAAACCCACCGTCCACAACCTCGCCTTTCTTTCATACGAGCACAATATAGGACTTGGTTAAAACCTTAAAGAGGTTTTAGAAGTCTATCAGTAAAATTACAGAAATATTTTACTTCGAACGTGGGTTATTTATTTTTTTTAAGCTGGAAATGGAGAAATAAAAGTTGTTGCATTTTCAAGAACAACGTTTTCGCTTTGGAAAAGTGATCGATGTTGATTCTGAGAGAACAACAATTTCTATGTTTTATAGAAGTAAGACATAGAAATTGTCTTTCTCTCAGAGCCAATTGCTGTTTCACCGAAGAACATTTTTGTTTAAAAGAGTTGATATTTGCTTCAGGATAAAGAATGCTTGCTTGCACAAAATGTTTTATACACGTTTCTTATAGTTGTGTAACATAACCTGGGAGGAAGAGGAGGAAAATTTCTTTTTATAAATTCCACCGCGCTTTCATATGTTGAAAATTCATTCAAAAAACTATCTTCTACGTTGACTGCTATAAACAGAACAACACTTCTGTAACCCAGCAGGTTACAGACGTTTTGGATTACTAATTCTCCTTTTGTGGTAATAGTGTTGAATTACAGTTTTGGGCAAGTTACATAGCGTGGAGGTTTCATGTGGTTATTTGCAACTTTGAATCATTTGTAGTAGATGTATCGTTGAAGCACAACACTTCTCCACGAGGTTTTGATGTTGGCTTTAAATTAAAACATGAAATCAAAGTGGTTCAGGCACTTTTAGATTTTTTTTTTCTTTTAAAGATAATAATAATCATGACTTTTAAACGAATTAAGAGCTGTCACCCTTTTGTTTGTGGGTAATTATAATTATGTATGTATTATAATTTTTAAATTTTCTTCGGAATCCAAAGGTTGTAGGTTCGGACCTCGTAGGGCCAGCAAGAGAGTCATTTTAATTCCTATTATTTTTTTTTACTTTGCTTTCCGTACTAAAAGCTTCTAGAACATACTACGTTGTCCAAGCAAAGAAGGCTGGGACACTTTTCAAAATATATAAGCTAAACGTTCGAGAGAGAGAGTAGGAGTTGGCTTGTATATTTTGCTACAATAAACGCATTTTGTTACTCGGAGTTTGTGTCTATAATTGAATTTCATTTTGGCACTGTTATTTTTGTAATAATATTATACATTAAATAATTAAACATTATGTAGCTTTATTTATGGCGTATCTATGTTAATAAGGTTAGCTTAATTTATATAGTTTTATTTACTAGTGAAATTACTTGGTGTTGCCTGATACAATAATTGTATTGAGGAAAAACTTCAGCGTCATATATGTTTCTTTATCAAAAGATCTGCGAAAGAATTATCCATGCTCCTTTTGAGCTGCAAAATGAGAAATGCAATTCAAAGCTACCCAGGAGGAACCCAGTATGCCAGCAACCGTCGGATACCAAAAGGTATTTTAAACATTACCAAAAATGTTTCAAACCGAATTTATTAAGTAATTCATGATTTAGTCTTTATTGCATCACCAAATATATACATTAAAATTATAATTCACAAAAATATTATTTTTCATTTCGTGATTCTCCTAAGTTTTGTTTCAATTACTCGGTTAAAAGTTCGTTGTTCTGGCATTGATAAGATATTGTACAGGTTTATTTTTTTTATCTTTCGAATTGACACTTCTTCATCGCTCAAAATCATTAAAAAATGAATAAAGTTCGTGAAAAATATGAGTTTCGGAACTTGACATATGCTCCCATTTTTTTAACTATTATTAATTTTGTTTAAACTTTGCACACTTTTCAGAGTGAAGGATTAAAAATAACGCGCATTTTTCACGTGTCTGCTATTTTTACTGCAATGTTTTACTTAAAACAATTTTTTCCGCACAAAACGTAATCTTTTCTGTTTAAGTGAAACATTGTTTTACTCAATTCACATCAATAATGATCATTTAATGCCTCTGGCTGTGAAGGGGATTGTAATGAGTTAGAGTTCATCTTAACAAACTGTCTAGTAAATTGGTTACTGAAAAAAAACTGCAAGGAAGTTTACATTGTCCCTAGCGCTGAGAACGGTAACAAGATAACTATTTTAGCCTCCTTAACAATAATAGGAATTCCGGTACATTTTTTGAGTTTTTAAGAGAATCAAATCCGTTCTTATTATCATTTATTATGGTTACGATAAACTGAAAGAAATAAATTAAGAACAATACTTATTTTCAAAAACTAAGAGTGGTAATGTTGACAACTTACTTAGTTAGTAGTTATTATTACTGCAATCTACTTATTATCGAATGCCATCTCTAATACCCATGTGCAATCTCACCTGCCCTGTAAGGAGAGCCTACGCAAAATAGCCTTCTTGGTCTTATTCCAGATGTCGTTTAAAATATAGCATAACTAAATTGTAACTTAATGCATACAAAACGAATGTAATCTACATTATTCACTAAACTTTTGGCAAAACATTTGCGTTTTCATTCTTTTACATTATTTTTTGTAATTGTAAGCCAATTCTCCCTGCTTTTCCCTATATATAATGATTATTTGTCTTAGAGAAAGCACTAAAATAGTCTATTTCCCTAAAGAAATGACAATGTGCACAGTTAAATATATTTTTAACTGTTTACAGTTAATCTATTACTTAAGACAAAAAGTCTGTAGGATCACATTAGAAAAGGTTTTTTACATACTTAATGTAAATACTTTTTCCCTTCGTGTGAATTACAGATAGTTTAAAAAACATAGTTCTTTAAAAACAATAAATTAATTAAATAAACTGAATTGCTTTGTAATATTACAGTTGAAACGGCTCATAAAATCCCTATTTAATACGCTCCAAAAAAAAGAGTTTCCTTTTTTTCTTGGAAAACTTTTCATACAACAGTTTTCATCTTGTGAGAAGTAAAATTAAAACAATACAAAGCAAGAAAGGAATTTCTTACATTAAGATTAATGCTACAAAAAAAAAGCAAAAGAAAATTTTTTAGCTCATTTTTTTATTAGGGAAAGTTAGAAAATCAAAAACTCGGTGACAAAACAAAATGCAATAATCTCAATTTTTCAGGAACGCACTTTTTTCCCTCGCATAATCATTCTTGTTTTTTCTATTAAGCGCAATTTTTTGTGGATTAAACATGCTTATTGTTCCATAAAATATTTCTTAAAAAGGGAAAAAACAATAAAAAGAAGACTTGAAGTCAAATAACTTACGTGTAAAAATATCTAAAACCATAGGAATATTTTTTATCGCAAGTAAATCATGTTCTCATCCTCTTGTGAATGTTTCAGACAAAGGCGGTGTTTAATTAACTAGAAAAATCACACAGTTCTGGAATCTTTGGGTTATCTGTTTCTGTTGCTCTACGAGTATATATATGTGTAAATATAATATACATATAAGTGAATTTTCTCTTATTTTTATTAAACTGCCTGATTTTTACGCAGAGTTAAACAATGCATTTTTTTTAATTATATCAAATGCCTTATTTTACCAAGCTAGTCGGATAAAATAGGATAAGTTACGATAGGGATAGTTTAGCCACTTTCTAAATTTCCTTTTTTTAAATTATGCTTTCTTACAAGAAAATGAAATATTTAATTAAAAATTTTGTGTTTTTTTTTTTGTTTTTTTTTCGCCAATATTAAATGAAAAAATTGTCATTTGAACCATTTTTCTTTGTTTAATAAATTTGTACTTTTTGTTTTGCAATGTGACTCAAATATCCCCATGAGAGGAATAATTGAGCCATGGTGAAGGGATACTTGAGACATCACTAAAAATACGCACAAAAATTATATTTTTCTTTTCGTTGTTTTATTTACATGCAGATACAGAAAGTTCATCAAAACCAGTTGTGAAAATAAAGCTTGTAACACGGTCTTTTTTTTTTTTGGTGGTCGCAGGATAATTTCAACTTGGGTTTCATCGATAATAGTAACATCTTCTAATGATGGCCATTTAAATTTGGATTTTGCAATTCTATGAGCAAATTTCATGTTCAATCCATCTTCCGATTAAATACCTACACAACAAATATTTTCAGTTCTCTTTTCTGTGTATTTATCAGTAGCCAACCAGCACTAGCAAGTTTCCTGTTGACATCATCATCATCACTATCAGTATTTTGACCTATATAAATTTTTAGAAACTAAGCTTTTAACCGAGTAGTTGTTAGAATATGAACCAGACGTATCATGCTACTCTTTCAAGCAGGTTTCTGATTTCACAGAAAAAGGCTGCGTTTTAACCTTTGGTTCTGGCCAAGTAAATTTGAACTGTAATCTTTGTTGCTTTTCTTGTTTTTAAGCTTTGAAAAAAAAAAAAAAAACTCTTTTTTAATTATTTGTTTTTCTAGAGTTCAGGTCAAACTAGTTTATTTTGCTCCTTTCCTTCCCTTTTTCATAATGCAAGACTATGTTTCAAGATGAGGTCATACCATTTCTGGAGAGATAATGGTTTGACTAGTTCAGGGTCCTGAAATTGGACAACTTACACAAATTAATGTTGGTGAGCAGATAAATATCAATTTAGTATTTATGAAAAATTCATTTCACACACACAAATGGGTCTCCAGGCATGATTTAAAATAAAAATATTAACACGAAAAAACGTTTAAATGGTGAAGAGTTTTGTTTGAAAGCCTGCTGGTACTCTTTGCATCTTAAAACACTCTTTAAACATAGCAAACCCTTTTTGAGAGCTCTTCAAATAATACCTATAACAAATTGAATACGTCTAATTTTTATTTGGGATGGTTGAGCCATGTATCTCCAATCTCAGTGGCACAAGTATGCTCACTACAACCAATTTTGTTTATCAGGCTTTCTCTAAATAAAGCATGCAGCTTTTTGAGCTATTTCAGATTAAAAATATAACTGAAATTACAATTATTAAATGTATCTATATTGTCTCAGCTTAAAACAAAACAAAAAGAACATAAAAGGCTGAATATTTACTTCTAATAGGAAAAAAGCTACTCGTGACTACAATTTTAATATGGTACTAAGGATGTATGTACCATTGTGACTCTTTTACACATGTTTAGAAATTATGTTAGCGCGTTGCCATCGTTAAAAAAGAAAAATGAACCTATTTTCAAGAAAATGGGGGTGGATTAAGTATCCGATATAATCAAGTATCCCCACTTTTCACTAGTTTTTTATTTCAAGCAGACTTTTGTCTTTAAAAATCATCAAAAATCTCAATAAATGAGAGAAAAAAAGTGTTTATGTCTGCAAAATTACTACTTTATTCGATTTTACTTTAATAAAGTAAACATAAGTTGTAGCTGTGTTAAAAACCTACTGGCACTAATTTGATTTTTTTTTTTTTTTTTTTTTTTTTTTTTTTTTTTTGCCTGCACTATAAAAAAATAGACAGGTATTTTGGCCGTAAGTAGCCCTCCAAGATGGGAAATAGAAGTGTTCATTGGTTCATTTATGGCAATTTAATCTTAGAGTTGATTTTTTTAATTTCGTCCCTCTTTTCTATTTAATTTCCCTGAGTTTGTTTTCGGAATTCAGCTGAAAATTGCAAAGCAATTTTTTTCTAAGCTGAATACAAAAGAAAAGAAAAAAGAAAACAGTTTGTATGATTATTTTTCCGAATAATTTCTAGCTTTACGTCTTACGGTTTTTAAATATTATACTTTCTTACTCGAAATTATATAACATAATAAGAGTAACTGCTGTGCGATGGAATCTTTGTAGTGATTAAGAATTCATGAAATTATTTTTTCTACCTTATAAATAATGATCGTTTTGTTATATTAAGATAGTCTTACAGTAAAAGAGAGAACTATTTAGCATATTGCCGTGAGCATTTCATCACAAGTAGCAAGGTAGGATAATAGCTTTAAACAAAAAACTCTGCAGTTGAATGCGTTTTACTTTTAAAAGAAAGGAGATCCTAAAATGTCATTTCATTTCAATGCGTTACATCAAGCATTTTATGAGTACATTTTTAATACCTTAAGAGAATATTTCTTCTTGATTGAAACTAGTTTTAGCAAGTTGTTTCTAGAAATAGTAATGCTTTTTACAAAATTTCCAAATAGTTAGTACTTTTACTCTGCTCTTGACAGCTGCTTTTCCTTCGTTATCAGAAATTGTCAGTCATGGTCTGAGGTACTACTTAAAAAAGAATGTTTGCGCCGAAAATTTCTTTCGGGAACTTACTTGATGAGAAGCTTTTATCTTCTTCCCTCGAAATCTTTAGTATTTACCAATAAGAATACCCTATTTGTATTTTTTAAACCGTTTACTTATCTATTTACTTATCCTGACGCCGACGTATTTATTTAGTTGCATAATAATAAAAAATCTTTCAAAAAGTATAGTCACAACAGACATTTAACGGGAGATTTCGTACATAACGGAAAAATGTGGGTGAAACAAATACGTTAAAGTACTTGTAGTGAAGTCCTGTGTATTAAAACATTCTTTTCTTTTCCTTATTAAGAGTTTAAGCATGATAAAATAATGAAAAAATTACATTTTTTGTCCAAACATTATTTTTTATAAAGTGTTGTTTCGTCACAAACCTAAAAACAAGCAGTTTTCAAAAGATTTGAAAATAGCTTTTTCAGTATTTTGTTATTTATGAATTGGTTAACAGTGAGAAGCAAGAAAAAGATTTATGGTTTGGTGAACATAGCTTTGCTCTAATGACTTCAATTTTGATTAAAAATGTGGTTCTATTCACATGGAACTACCATAATTATCTTTGTTTAACTAGCACATAAATTACGACAGCTATCATTCACTTATTATGTTAGAAGTTTGAAAAAAATGATCAATTTATGCAACTGTTTATTGGAAATCGTTCTTCTCTGCTCTTTCTCTTCATGAACAGTGCTCACACAACAGTGATCAGTGCAAAGACAGAAATATCTAGTGTTTTTATTTATCTAGCTGTATGCATATTTTATCTTCTTTTTTGACTAATTTTGTTCTGCATTTCTTATCTTTTAGGACTGTGTCATTTAAGCATTTTAAGGTTAGTGTCGTTCATGCTGAATAATTTACTTTAAAAAGTATTTTTAAATGGAATTGCGTTTGAAAAAAATCATTTCATCATCAAGAAATATCATTCTTTGAAAAAAATGTGTGCACCACATTACTTTCTTGTACTACACCAATTAGGTAATATACCTTTTCAAGAACTAACAAGAAGTTCCGTCTAGAACTATACGAGCCTACTTTCCCGTATACACCAAATTCAAATTTATAATCTAGCTATCTCTTTCTCTCTCTTTCTTCAGCCATGCATTTATTCATTCATTCGTTACCTCATTCAAGTGTTTATTCATTCATTTACGCATTCATGTATTTATTCACTCATTTATTTATATTTTCATTTATTCAATAATTTATTCATTCATTCTTTTCCTCATTCATTTATTCACTGATTTATTTTTTCACTCTTTAATTTATTCATTCATTCATTATTTCACTCATTGAGTCACTGAGAAATATCCTTGAAAATCCCGATCAAAAAATTTCATAGCAAAATAGGCTCGTAAGTTCTGGATAAACTTTCTATTTCTACATGTTCTACGTTATAAGAGCTTTCCGATAAAGTTTGTTCCAAGCAAATCGGTCCGTTAGATCAGGATTTATATAGGGTTGAAATTTCCCCGTAAGCTCTGTGTTAATTTTTTGAACTGTTCAAAAATGAACAAAAACTGTTCAAATCAATATTTCACGCCGAGAACTCCTTTCAATAAGCTTGCAATAGGAACTTGGCTCTTGTGCCCGGAGTTTACAGAATTTGCTTCAATTTTGTCCATAGGCGCTAATGTTAAAATTTTTTGAACTGTTCAAAATTGAACAAAAAATTGTTCAAATCAAAAAGTAAAATATAGAAATGAGATGTGCTCGCCGAAATCTTTCGAATGCAAAAAGAATTTTTCCAATCGGACAATTCGTTCAGAAGTTATTAGGGGGGGGACAGACCGACAGACCGACAGACAGACCGACAGACAGACAGACCGACAGACCGACAGACACACTTTTTCCCCATCTCAATACCCTACTTTCAAATTTTTTATTTTTCAATCTTTATTTAATTACTTCACTTATTTTTGACTTTTCTTGATTTTTAACGATATTTTCACGATACATTAAGCCTTCTTTCATGCTTTATTATTATTTTTTTTTTACTTTTACGGGAAAGTAGGCTAAAAAATGGGAACGTGTATCATATATGCAAGCTAAAATTTATATCGCTTACTTTCATTATTTTTTAAATAAAATTTTAGTCCACTTTTATTTCCCTACATCCATGCAGTATAGTACATTTAGATAATAGCGCTTTCAGAATTAAAGGGATTTAATGCTTTCATTGGAGTGCGAAATCAAAAACGTAAGCAACAGTATAACTGAACGCAATCAGCAAAAGAAAGGGAGGGAAATGCATCATACATTAGGGTGAGCAGAAGCGCATTTTAAACAGTTAAACCCACTAGTTTGTTGAGAACCAATCGGAAAGAAAGACAGTTTTACAAGATGCTTTATTTTCGCAAAGGCTTTAATATGGAAATTCTACAAAGTCGGCAAATTTTGCATAAATTGCAAAAATGACACCGAATTTAGATTCTCTATTTTGGCGGCCAATTTGGCGATATATCTGCAAGTTGACGCCAAATGTTCCCCATTATACGTAACTACGGAGTCATTTCCAGTAGTGCTTTTTAGCCTACTTTCCCGTAAAAATAAAAAAAATAATAATAAAGCATGAAAGAAGGCTTAATGTATCATGAAAATATCGTTAGAAATCAAGAAAAGTCAAAAATAAGTTAAGTAATTAAATAAAGATTGAAAAATAAAAAATTTGAAAGTAGGGTTTTGAGATGGGGGAAAAGTGTGTCTGTCGGTCTGTCTGTCTGTCGGTCTGTCTGTCTGTCGGTCTGTCCCCCCCCCCTAATAACTTTTGAACGAATTGTCCTATTGGAAAAATTCTTTTTGCATTCGAAAGATCTCGGCGAGGATATGTCATTTCCATATTTTGCTTTTTGATTTGAACAATTTTTTGTTCAATTTTGAACAGTTCAAAAAATTTTAACATTAGCGCCTATGGGTGAAAATGAAGCAAATTATGTAAACTCTGGGTGCAAGATCTAAGTTCCCATGAACAAGCTCACTGGAAGAAGTTCTTGGCGTGAAATATTGATTTGAACAATTTTTGTTCATTTTTGAACAGTTCAAAAGAAATTAACATACCGCCTACGGGGAATTTTCAATCCTATATAATTCCTGATCAAACGGACCGATTTGCTTGGAACAAACTTTATCGGAAAGCTCTTATGACGTAGAATATGTACAAATAGAAAGTTCATCCAGAACTAACAAACCTATTTTCCTATGAAATTTTTTGATCGGGATTTTCAAGAATATTTTTGAATTAATGTATGATTAAATGAATAAGCAAAAGAATGAATGAATAAATGAGTGAATAAATACATGAATGACTTAATAAATGAATGATTGAATGAATATGTATTAACCGTTGAAAACGGTATATTTGAAGCAATTAAGAACTAAAGCTAAACGAGAAAGACAGAGAGAGAGATAGCTAGATTATAAATTTGAATTCGCTGTATACGGGAAAGTAGGCTTGTATAGTTCTAGACGGAACTTCTTGTTTGGAAAATGCGTTGTTATGAAAAATGATGGGAGATTTCCATTAAATTGACACAAAAACGCATAAAAGACCCCTTTTGGAACATCCAATCGCAACTAAAACCTAAAGTGCACAACTAGATGTTATGCTAGTTCTATATATGAAATTTCAACCTTCGGCGACTCAAAGTTTATGCGTTATGCAAGATATATACATACATATACGTTATATGAGCTATGAGGAAAAGAAATCTTTAGTAAGAAAATAATAGTTTAAATGTTTGCTCAAATTGCTTATATATCAATTGTAACTTTGATTGCCTTCAAGAAAACTTTCTTACTACTGTTGAACATGTTGTAACATGCGTTGATTATGTGATTCACGCAAAGAGAATGCACATTGAACAAATTTTGATTAAAAAAAGAAAAAAAGAACTTTTTTTTAATTTGCTTTTCCTCGCTTATAATTTTTTTAGATGATAAATAGCGTTATAATTAAAGTTACCTAACTAAGGTAACTTCAATTACAATTACCATGTTATAAGGAATTTTAATCATAAAGTTCAAATAAGGCTTTTCAATTAGAACCCATTTAAAAAGTGTTAGATCTTAAATGTAACAATTTGACAAAATGTTGTGTGATGAAAAAAGTTTTCAATACAAGATAATTTTCGTTTTATTTTCAAGTGAAATAATTCAAAAAGAAGAATCTTATATATGAGTTGCAACAAATGTTTAACATTTCCAAACAAATTACTTTTCTAAAACTGCGACTAGATGGTGGCGTTTTATTTCACAGATTTACTTCACTTTTTCGGTTTACAAAGAAAAAAAAGGAGCAGCATCTAGAATGCATAAAGTTGGAGTAGTCGTAAGTTAGAGTGTTTTTATAAGAAAGAAACTGATTTTGGTCAGTTTTTCTGTTTCTTAGGATATGATAATTTTATATTGCAGATCACATCAGTTAAATACGTTTTAAGTTTTTCATTTTTTATGTTTATGAGCCTTTTAAACACATTTATTATGTGAAAACAGTTAAAAAGTGTTCAATAGGCAGCACATCTAACGTCTCCTATAATAAAGGATATAAAAAATGAAAAAAAATTGAAAATGGAAATGAAACTTGTTTGAATACTCACGGAAAGTATTGAGTACCAAAACACAAAACAGCTGTATTATCACAAATAATCACTTAACTTATTTTGATCATTTGTCTTAAAATCGCTTAACTGTTTGAGAGATAAATACAACTTGAAGAAATTCTTTTTTTATTGTCAGTAAAATTTCTGCATTGTCAGAAGTTAGCAGAATTTTTTCTGAAATTATTTGCACCAATTGAAGAAATATTGTAATGTTTTCGTGTAAAAGGAAAGCATTCAGTTTGTAGCCGATACATTTACTGTCTGGAACGCCATTGGTGATTTTACTCATTCAAAAATCCAGTTTTCAAAGGATTACGTACAATAATATATTTAATTTAATAGTATAGATTTGCTTTCCAGTTGCGAACGAAAGCTTCGCAATTTTTTTATTTCCAAAATTACTTCCAGTAACTATGCGAAATATTTTTGAACATTATTAGGATGTGGTCAATAACAAAATTATAATTACGTAAAGATAAATTTTTAATTCCCTAGAATAAAAACGAAAAATGTTAAAACATTGATGGTTGTTATAATAAACTAAACTTAAGTTTTTATGTCATTTTTTTATAAAAGGAAGCTTAATACCAAAAACTATTTTTCAAAAAAAAAAAAAAAAAAATCCTTGAAAATGTTTTGTTTTTAATAACGCTAAATTATTTTTTTAAAGGAGGGGGAAATAATGTTTTCTTTTTAAATGCTCAATTTTCTTTCGCAATTATAATTATTTTTCTCTTCTAGTTCGAAAGCTTCAAATCCTACAGTAAATCCAATGAGGAGAGATTAATTAAATTTCTTTTAAGCGCACTTTTTAATGAAACTGTGCCGCAAGGATTCTGAAGCAATTACGGTTTTGTGTCAAAGTTTAATCTAAAGTACTTTCAATAATTTTCAAATTTCTGCAGTTGCATTTTTTGGCCCATATTCATTTGTATTATTACTTAAAAGCAACATCGAAAACTCTCTTAAATGTATTTATGAAATACTATTTTTCATAAAACAATGTCCGCTCTTTAAGTGTACACTTTCAATAGTGCACTGATTTTCTCTTTTTTTAATTTATCTTACAGAAGATTATTTTTTTGATTAAGTATGGATGTGCAAGATTTTTTAAATCAGATTTCAATATTGCACATCAAGTTGCACGTAATGTTGCGCATCAAGTTAAAAAAGAAAACTCTAAGGCCGTTCACAGCATGTAAGAAAATTCTTCGAAAAAATAAATGCATTCATTATAATTTTATGCTGGAAGTATCAGCAGTTTAAATTTTACAGAAATAACCATGCATTTCAAAAAAAAAAAAAAAGTTTACAACTTGCAAATTTACATTATTATTTACGAAATTAGCTAATGAAAGAAAAATCAATTTCGTGATTCACTACATGTCAGCTCTGCTATTGAAAGACTACAATTACCTTTTAAAAAAATTTCAGGCTGTGCATTTGTGAATAAAATATCTGGTTTTTGCAGATTGTTATGAAATATCAATACAACTTTTCTGATTAAGCAAGATAACCATCTTGCTTTCAACCAATTGTTATTTTTTTTAATTATAAATTAATAATAATTAATTTAATAAGTCAAACTTTACACTTGATTTATTTTAATGAGTACACTTTAATTTTTCTTATAATAATTATTCATATAGCTTCTTTTTAAGTTGAATAGGTACAAAAAAAACATTCGTTTTTTACTTTTCCGGTTTATTTTTCCGCAAAAATTATACTGTAAAAAATTACAAAGAAAAATGTTTTGAAAATCGTTCGTTTTCAATTTTGTTTTCATAAGAAAAGTTAATAATAGAGATAAACCAGCTGCATAATTATTTTGTCTTTAAAAAAAATACCCTCTGATGTTTGCAGTTCCAGGGACTGGTGAGCGATAGCGAGCAGTGGCTGTGCCCCTTAGTGCAATATATAAACTCCAGAATGGTATAAGTCAGCATTGATATTTGCCGCAACCGAAACAAAATCCGTCAACTTATTATCTGTAAGATCGCTTCACTATGGCAGTAGTACTTCTGTAAAGAAAACCGTTCTACAGTGTTTGATGAATTAGTACCACGTAATTTTAAACGTTATAACAAAAGACAACTGACTTTTAAATTTTAACTAAAGATGCATGTTATTTATGTGCATAAAGTATGTTGCTGGGATAAGGTTTTCTATATTCAATTTATATACGAGTTTTCGGAAAAACAAACAAACAAATAATATATATAAAAGTGAAAACCACTCCAAATTAATCACTAAATCTCAGAAAGTACAAATGCTACAAACTTGAAGACTGCTAGGTAGATTCCTCATGGGGAGTAGGTATCCGCTAAAAAAAGAATTTTTTTTAATTTTAAATAGTTCTTTTTTTAAAAGAATAATTCACACTAATTGTGGTAGAGGGGGGGGGGGAAGCTTGCACACCTTAACATTATATAACATTCAAAATAGTTTATTTCTGCACAAGAGGATGTTTTTCCAAGCTTCCAAGTTAGTTAGAGCGTGAATCATACGCGTTTTTAAAAATATTTCTGTACGGTAATTAGCTTTAATTTCATTCTCACAAACGAAATCAATACATAAAAGCGCATAGAGTTGTTTTCTACGATCAGCGCCATGGCGGGATTGCTCTGCGCTTCTTGAACGTCACCACAAGATAAACTCTTTAAACTCCGAGCACGGGTACCACTAGTATTATTTAGCTTTCCTATTTGAAAATTTGATGTAAGGAGAAATTCGTTAAGGGAGACTTCATAATAGAGATATTCTACTTAACATTTCCATATAATGGAAGAATATATAAGTTCAAACTTTAAAAAAATCGTCGACAGATGTCATAGTGGTAAAGCGCAGTCCTCGTACGCCCAAGATCGCAGGTTCAAACCTGGCCCAAGTCGGTGGATTTTCAAGATGCAGAAAATCGTCTGCGCTCATGTCGTATGATTCTGCGGCATGTTAAAGATCCCTTGAGCATCCGTTTGGCATGGATACTCTCGGCTAAATAAAACTCCTGGTGCTGTTTGCATCAACGAGAGCTCAGGTGCCGCCACCTAGGGGGAAACTGAGGGTCAAAAAATTGCGGAAATGGTACCATACTCATTGTGGTGCCACTGAAAGAGGTGGTACCAATCTCTGAGGACGTACTAGGTCGGCAATGGTTGAGGACCAATACTGCAGCGCCACTAGAAAGAAAAAAAAAACTTTAAGAAATCAATAAAACTCAGTAAAGACGCAAGACAAGCAAGAGAGCTTGCAGAGACTTAGCAGTTGCTTTCTGCGTATAAAACGTAAGGCAGCTGGCTAATTAGCAAAGAAAGTTGTCAAGATTTCAACTTCTCTTGCGTTCCGTAAGAGACACTCTGTATGCTAACCAACCTAGTATTAGGCCCATATATTCAACCTGCATGTGTGGCATAACAATAAGAAGTTGGTGAGAATGTAAAAGTTTAGAGGGGAAAAAGAAGCTCAGAGTAGATCACTCATCTAAATCAAGATTGGTGTATTTTTATGTATTTTCAATATAAACTCAGAAATCATATCGCCGTTCCGGAAGAACAATGACGTAACTGAAAAAATGTCAAGTGCAAATAAGTCCATAGACAATATCAGAAACACATACCTTACACAAGGAAACATGGACTCAACTGTAGAACGACAGTTTGTGTCTTCTAGAACAACGAACAATTTTTAGAGAAACAATGACGTAACTGCACTTAGGGTTGAAATTAGGGTGATTAAATCCTAATCCCTAGTAAATGAAAGTAAATTATATATCCGACATAGTTACTCTCAACATACCATTATTTTCTGTCACTTACACCCTTTTCAATTACACATTTTATACAACTGCAAATCGTTTTTTTACTCTCCTGTAAAATTGAAGTTTTTGCATTTACGTCACTGTTCTTCCAGACGGCGATATGGCAAAAAATCTCTCTGAAAGAATCCAAAATAAACTATTCTTATAACATGGATACATTTTAACTCTATGATCAATGGTAAAAAGTAGTTACTCAGAAAATTTAACAACTGTTTATTTTTATCCCTTCAGAGACATAAAAGTACAACAAAATAAAAACTACTTGCAAATCATTTTAGCACTTGGAAAGTAAATGCAACGACCTTAACAGTTTCATTTAAGAAAACCGAAATGTTTCACCACCAAATAAACGGTTAATATGTATACCATAGTAATATATGATTTTTGGTTTTGATATTTTGTTGAAGTGGACAGTAAATGGGAAATAATCAGCAAGACCTCGTCGTACAGAACTTTTACGATCTGAAATAATTCTTATTCCTGTCCTTCATTTGGGGTCGTAAACCGCCAAAGAAAACGTGCTCATTTTCTCTTCTTCCGCACTTCTCACTAATTTCATTTGCGCTTGGAGAGTTCTTTTGGTTTTATCGTTTGTAGCAATCGAATGGTCTACGATGCCACGCAATTCAGACTCTGGCGTCGTAAAACTCTTCGCCATATAAAGCTCACTTTTATTACTATAACTTATGTAGATATAGAGCAAATATTTGTATTATAGTTATCTACGGCTTGTACTATTTAAATTAGTATCCAATCACAATGGAATTATCTTTTTTTTTTTTGTCGCTTTTATTAGAAATGTATTTTTTCGAGCGTTATTATCGAATGGATGCTTTATAGAAATATTGCTTTCTTTATCATTGGGTAAAATATAATTTAAGATATTGAGCACTATTTTTAGTTGTATGTAACAAAATCATCAAAATATACAGTGCTCAGAAAAGCTTCCCGCAGAAATTGTTATAGTTGGTTGTGTGTGACTACGGAGGTTTCAAACACTTTTTTTTCCCAAATCTTTTTTCCATAAGTAAATAAATATTTAATTTTAAAATACAGTAAAAATCCTCTATAGCGGACACCAACGGGACAAAAGTATTTGTCTATAATAGAGAGGTGTCTGAAAAAGAGGCGGAGAATGAATTTCTTCCGGGGAGTTAAAAACTGTCCGCCTAAGAAAGGAATCCGCATTTGAGCGACCTTGCTGTATAATATCAAGTGCATGGGCCGGTATGTTGGCGCTGTGGTAAGGCGCGGCACTCGTACGCCCTAGCACATAGGATCGAGCCTGGCAATCAGTTTTCAAGATGCATAAAATCGTCTGCGCCCGTTTCGTATGATTGTGCGGCATGTAAAAGATCCCTTGAGTAGACATTTGGCTTGAATGCTCTCGTCTAAATTAAATTCTTAGTGCAATTCCGCATCAACAGAGTCCGGGTACTCTCCCTTTCAGGTGAAGAAACTGGACGTCAAAATTTACATGCGGCGAGGGTACCACACTCATTGTGGTGCCGCTGAAAGAGATGGTACCAATGTCTTGAGAACGCACTAGGTCTGATGGGCAGAAGCCAGCAGCAGTCTATTAGAAATAATATATATATAAGGTCTACCGGAAAGTTCTTTCCTTTTCTATTGCAACAAGTTTCGACACGTTCTATATTTCATGTTCTAGCATGTTCGGTTCTATATTTTTATCGCTAAATATATACATACTGGCGTAACAAATCGGCTATAATAAATTGAATTCACATTAGCCGGCAGTGTTCAATAGGAAGGACATCATACTGCATCATGATAATGCGAGGCCACATGTTGCTTTGAGGACTTGTCAAAAAATTGCTGAACTAGGCTGGGAAATTCCAGCGCATCCACCATACCACTTGTTTTTGTCTTTACAAAATTTTTTGGCGAGAAAAAAATTAAAAAATGAAGAAGATATCAAACAAGCACTGGTTGAATTTTTCGAATCAAAAGATGAAACATTTTTCAAAAATTGGCCTCACACTGGAAAGAAGTCATTGATAATAATGGCAATTATATTATTAAATAAAGTTATTCGGCAGTAAGACAAATTTGTATTTTCTTTTATTCCAAAAACGGACAGAACTTTCCGGTAGACCTTATATATATATGTGTGAGAGAGAGAGAGAGATTTTATTTGTTTGTGTGTGTGTGGCAATAAAACTCCTTACAACGACGGTCACTCCTCAAATGCGGACAGTTTTTAATTCCCTGGCAGCAAACCATTGAGCTTAAAAAGGCACCTCTTTAGCTATCTTCAGTTCCCTTTGCCACACTTTCTTCAAGAAATAAATACCAATAGTTTTATTCTAACATGCGAAATTAAATTTCAATCTGCATTTAAACATTTGTTAAACAACAGCGAAGCAAGTAGCGCACAAAAGTTGGCACATTTGAACGAGCTAACACTATAGCGGTAATATTCTAATTTTGGTCCGAACCCTGCTCTACCCACGCATTCTATGAAAAGTTATAACAAAACAGCAAACAATAATTTTCAATAGTGAACGAAATACACACTATTGAACTTTTTGAGTCAAAATAGCACAAAAATTTAAATTTGTCTTTACTTTTTCAAGAAAAAAAAACTCTATGTGAAGCTGGAGAAAATGTCAATAAATTAGATACTTAGAAAACACATCGCCCTTTTCTTGTGTAGTGACGTTTCTTTCCCTTTGTTATTCTGAGTAACGGCATCACAAAATAAACGATTCTGAAAATTTCTTCGCAAACGTATTATTTGTTAGAAAGCATTTATAAAGATTGGCTCATATTGCTTTGGTAGTCATTTGACAGAGGGGTGCAGTTTTTCACCGATAAAACAGTTTCAATGGCTCGTGTCTCATTTCAGCTGAATGCGTTTGACAAATTTAACTTGCCGCGTCGGAAAGTGCTTTCCTTGTTATCGATTTCACACCGATCCCATTTCCTTGCAATGAAGTTGATCTAACAAAAGGATTATGGACCGGATGGCATGACAAATGGTCGCAGCGTTTGTGAGCAAGAAAAAAAGGAATTCGCTCTTGCCAGACATTTTTGTTTGGCGAAAAAAGTTTCTCCTCAAATAAAGCGAAGAAACTTTCTTCTCATGGAAGCTTAATAGACCGGCTTGTTAAAAAGAGTCGTGACAGATGTTCTGTTACGGCTGGCGTTTTGGAAAATGCTTTCAACAGAAGAACTCTCGTGAAATCCATTAAGGGAGAAGCTTGTGTTTTCCGCAAATTAGAGAGAATTTTTATTCAACGATTTTGCTTATCATATTTTAAAATAGTTCACAAAAACGAAAGAAAAAAGCTTTAGTTTTGAATGCTTAGTAAATTCTCATACACTCTTTTAAAAAAATCTGTAAAAGTACAGAAGGAAAATTGAGTGTTTCTGTAAATTAACGAGGAACTTGTTTCAGATTAAAAAAATCCAGTTTCATCATAATAGTTTCTCAATAAAATCTTTGTTTTTTTGCACCCTGTACAGGCCAAGTGAGATATGTGACTACCAGTTTAAAAAATTTCGTAAAATGCATTACATATTCTTTGTGTGCAATTTAATCTTCGAGTGAGCATCCTATCCCTCGGCGGCCGGGGATACATGCATGTAAAATCCGTGTACACCTCTGCTTCCCCTCCTCGCCGCCGGATGAAGGGCACCCCAAAGCCCTAGGGCTAACAGAGAAGGAGTTTGGAGGAGAAAAGTCTTCCCAACCCCCGAGGCAAATTTGACCCATCGGCTTCATCCCAACAATGGCACATCACACATCACACCACTGTGGGCTTGGATAAACTCTCCTTCAATTTTTTGTACCAGAAAAAAAAATTCTTTCTAATGGGGCTGCAGTATTGGTCATCAACCATTGCAGACCTAGTGCGTCCCCAGATATTGGTACCAACCCTTTCAGTGGCACCGCAATGAGTGTGGTACCATTGCCGCAATTTTTTTTTTACGCTTAGTTTCCCCTAGATGGGGCACCTGAGCTCTCGTTGATGCAATCTGCACTAGGAATTTAATTTAGCCGAGAGCATCCATGCCAAACGGATACTCAAGGGATCTTTAACATGTTGCATAATCATACGACATGGACGCAGACGATTTTCTGCATCTTGAAAATCCACCGACTTGGGCCAGGTTTGAACCTGCGATCTTGGGCATACGAGACCTGCGTCTTACCACTACGCCACCCTGTCGACGTACCAGAAATAGTAACCAATAGCTAACAGAAATCGTAATTCAGTTTATTCCCAGATGGCGCCGCTACTGCGGCACATTATCAGTAGCTATTACTTCACAGAATGTTCTATTTTTATACTCTGTTATTTATCTTTCTAAAGCCTTTGTCGCGTCAAGATTTTAGTTCTCTGTAACTCTCCGGATAAATGATTTCCAGGAGAATCTTTTTTTTTTCGGACAAAAATATTTTACAGTGCACCATACATTTCGTTGCAAAGAGCAGACAATATTTAATTATTTTACACGTCATATTTTCAGCCTATGTTGTATGACTAACCTTTTGCTTTTTTTTTTTTTTTTTCAAGATACAATTTTTAACACAAGAGTACTAAATACAAAACTGTCCACGAAAAATAATTTTGCGTCAGTTACGAATAATTATCAAATACTAATATCATACATTTTGTTTTAAAAAGCAACTAATGCTCAACTATCTTGCGTATGACATTTCAATTTTTCAGGGGAGGGGGTAGCAAAAAGTGTAACATTACATATTTTGGTTTCTATAAAAACATTTAAAATTGGCAAATTAAATTTATTTTTAACGTTTTCTTTTAATTTTCATCATTTGATTTTAAAGTTTCATTAATTTCCATTTGTAACGAAAACACTGAAGCTTATTAAGGTTTAAATTTACTTCTAATTGAAAGTTGTGAAGGAAATCGAACCCATTTTCTCTTTCAACATGAAATAGCGCAAGTAAATTTTTCAGAATTCGAACCAATTAATATATTTTACTATTATTTTTAATGACTGTAATATACTAATTATATTTTTTGTTGTAAAACTTAATCGCATTTTATACAAATTAAGTCCACTCGTCATCATATTGTTACTATGCTCATACATGTCAATTAAAAGTTCAAAAATAAAAGCAGAAATGTGATGTATAACGTTTCTGAATTGCAACACTGCAAGTACACATGCTTATCTAATATGAATGCGTGAAATGTGACAAAGTAGGGTCAAGGGGATGTTGAAGTGTCACAATTTGTAACAAAAGGGAGAGTGGTTAAATATCTTGAAAAAAAGTGTGACATCATTCATGAACTCTCCCTGAGCAGTTTTACTACTTACTAATGAATATATATATATATATATATATCATAAGGACAAGAAGTAATAAATTAAATTTATTGTTATAAGTAAACAAATTTTATTTGAGATTTCTTACACTAAAATTAGGTACCATGAAAAACATGCAAACGAGCTATTTGCAAACATTATTTTACATAATGTACTTGAAACAAATTTGTGTGCATCTAAAACCAACTTACAATTACTTTCCTTTAACTAAGAAAGTTACAGGAAAATTTTCACGTACGAATCTAATGATTTATGCATGGTTCTATTTAAGGAAACTCTTGAAATTTCGAAATTTTAATTAAGGTTTGGATACTTTCAATCATGAATGTTTAATTAGTTGTCACGTTCTAAAAAGCTTTGATTTACATTGAAATGATTTAGAATGAATTTTAAGCAACTAAACGGTCTAAGTTTTAAGTTCAACTAGTGCATATTAAAATCTGAGAAACATTATCAAAATATTCCGTATATGCATTAATTAAAAATACGGTTTTGCATACCTTATACGTTTTACTGTTGGAGAAGTACATTCACGTGCCAACCTTCTTAAAAATTAAGAAAATTAATTATTCTTGATCACATTTAAGCCGTCAGTCTTAAATAAAATAAATGTTAAAACTATGTTTCCACGAAAATTTTCAGGAAGAACCAAAATGCAAAACTAAAGAATCTCTCTCCCCCTCTCTCTCTCTCTCTCTCTCTCTCTCTCTCTCTCTCTTTTGTCTTTAACCCTTTTCTAAACCATCGTTAGCACTCAAAATTGTTTGTCCACCGTAATTTTCAATTTATTCGAAAATTCGAGGGTATTTTATAAGATCAGAAACTATTATTAATGTTCAGAAGAAAAAAAACGTCGAAAAGGTAGGATTTGAAGTCTCAACCTATTCGCTTAAAATCAAGAGTATCACTCGACGCAAGACAAAGTTTTTTTTAAAAGCTGAAACAATCGTCCGACATCTGATGTTATTTTCTGAAATTCTAACCTATTCTACGTCTAAAACTACTTTCTGATATTCAAAATTACCGCCCGAAGTTAGAAAAAGTTCTTTGAAATTCAAAAGCGAAGTTTCAACTAAAGAAACTCTTCTCTGAAAATCAAACCACTCGTCAGTCGACAGATATTTTCACCCAAAACTAAGAAAGTTTTAGCGAATTTATTCCGTACATTTCCAAACTATCCTTCGAAGTAAGAAAATGATCTAGGAAAGTTCAAAAGCATTGTTCTGCAATAAAAAATGAATTCACGTTAAGAAAGCAGAAATAAGCATTAAAATACATTTTAATGCTTATTTGCGCTTTCTTAACGTGAATTAATTTTTTATTGCAGTTTACTTAGCACAAAGATAATTTATTATTCCATTGTTCTACATCTAAAACCCGCTGTTTGAACTTCAAGGTTATATTGTACAACGGGAAACATTTCTCTGAAATTCAAAAGTATCGTGAGGTGATCAAAACCACTCTTTAATGAAAGTGAAACGCATCAACAAGACAGCCGAAAGTGTTCATATTTAAAATTCAACATCTTAGGGTACTGTAACTAAACTCAAAATCATCGTCTAACGTCTAATATAATTATTTAAGATGTCCTTCGAATTCTTACATCTTTCTTACTTATAATTGCTACCAATTTCTTTCGTTTTTTTTTTTTTTTTTTTTTTTTTTTTTTTTGCAATAAGGTTGTAAAAATTATATTTTTCGGCATGTTCCCTTGAGTATCCGTTTGGCGTGGGTACTATCGGATAAATTAAAATTCCTAGTGCAGTTTGCATCAATTAGAGCTCAGGTGCCGCCGTCTAGGGTTAAACTGGGAGTCAAAAATTCGCGGCGATGGTACCGCACTCATTGTGATGCCACTGAAACAGTTGGTACCAATCTCAGGGGAACGCACTAGGTTTGCAATTGGCGGAGGCCAATTCAGCAGCCCCATAAGAAGACGGTTTTAAAAATTTATCATTGCGTTAGAAATTCTGTCACCCCTAGCACTGCTCAAAACCTAAATTATATACTGAGAAAAACAATATTAAAATTATTTAAATTTAACTTGAAATGCCAAAAACAGCAAACCAAATTGGAAGGTTGCTGCCATGAATGCATTCAAATTTTCAATTCGTATGTTTTGTTCATCAAGAGCTTTTGCATTTCAAAATATAAGGAACTGTTCACAGTAATTTAAATACTTACAAATAAAATGTGCCTCAGCAGTTTCAATAAGAGAATTTATATTTTTTCAAGCATAAATTTACTCAATACGATTTGCATCAGTATAGGACGCATAAAAACATCATTATAGCTTTGTGCAGTTTCATCAAAATTCATTCCAATTCTCTTTATTCTTTTTCACCGACCTGCTTTTTAAAAGCTATTGTAATGACGCTGCTTCACTTCTAACAAAACATCGTTTACCAATAAATGAATCCCTGGTTGCATATTATTTTATGGAAATTTATCGCTTTTGAAACAGTTTTTTTCTTTTTTTTTTTCGAACAATACAATGTGATTTTTTAATTTCACACTGTGACCAATTCGCTAGGATTTCGACTTTTCTTTCATAAGCTTTTTCTCACAGATTTTCATGGTCTTTTTCTTAAATAATTGAAAGGATGCCAAAATATGTGTTTTGCATTTTTAAACGTTTTTTAAACTACATTTTTCCAGGATCAAAATTTTAATGGTTGTGTTTCTGGGGTTTTAATGTATACATTGTTTTTAAGCCCTCAAAACCTGCTATATCGAGGAAGCCCATTTTCCACTTTTTCATTGACTTAGGATTAGTTTAACATTTCAGATTGGTCCCAAAAGCCCACTATGCCTATATACTGATTACTATGAATAAAAAATTCAAAATCCGCAATTTTATCACGAAGAAAAACCGTCACTGAAATTCGCTACTTTCAGTAAAATATATATGTAAAATAATGTGCTTACAAAGTATAACTGTTTAAACTAATTCAATACATTAAACACTGAAATTATTTTTGAAGCTAAGTTTCATATTTAAAATTCAAAGTGACAACGTTGTAACTTCATCCAGAACAATTTGCACAAATGCATGTAGCGAGGCACAACGGCGAATTGTATTTGATTGTACACAAACGAATAAAATTCACCTGCACTGAATGTAACAAATGTGAGATATACATTACATTGAGATACACGAAGCGACAAAAGCAGGACTCTGATTAAACGTGTGAAAAGTTCGGATCATTTTGGAGTTTTAATGTAACTTTTTTCTTTTTAAATAATCGTGGATAGCAACACCCGCTATGACAAACAATAACACCTGTTGTCACAAAATAGGAAAGTGTTTTCCCTATCATTTGCACCAACTGACTCTAAATTTTCATGTTTGTCACTCACACAACTTTACTTCTAGGCGCCTCATTTTTCATTTTTAGCCTACTTTCCCGTAAAAGTAAAAAAATTATTTAATAAAGTATGGAAGAATGCTTAATGTATCGAAAAAATATCGTTAAAAATAAAGAAAAGTCGAAAATCAGCGAAGTAATTAAATAAAGATTGAAAATCAGAAAAATTTGAAAATAAGGTTATGGGATGGAGAAAATGTGCGTCTGTAGGTCTGTAGGTCTGTCGGTCCGTCTATCTGTCCCCCTCTAATAACTTTTGAACAAACTGTCCCATGCAAAAGACTTCTTTCCTTTTTTTTTTTTTTTTTTTTTTTTTTTGCATTCGAAGAATCTTGGCGAGGACATCTCGTTTTCATATTTTACTTCTTGATTTGAACAATATTTTGCTCAGTTTTGAACAGTTCAAAAATGCTTAAGATAGCGCCTATGAGGAAAAATGAAGCAAATTATGCAAAATCTGGGCACAAGATCCAAGTTCCTATGAGCAAACTTATTTAACGAAGTTTTCAGCGTGAAATAATGGTTTGAGCAATTGTTGTTCATTGAACAGTTCAAAAGAAAAGTTAACATAGCGTCTACAGGGAAATTTCAATCCCAGATAAATCGTGATACCACAGACAGATTTGCTTGGAACAAGCGTAACCGGAAAGGTGTTACGATATAGAACATACACAGATAGGAAGTTCAACAAGAACTAAAGGAGCGTATGTTCCTAGGCGATGTTTTGGTCGGGATTTTCAAGGGTATTTCTCAATGAACGAATGTACAAAAGAATGAATGAGTAAATTAGTGAATAAATAAATGGATAAATACAATAATAAATGCAAAAATGGTAAATGAGTGTGTAAATACATGAATGAGCAAATAAAGGATTCAATGAATGCGTGAATGTACATGTATTAACCGTTGAAAAAGGGTATATTTGAAGCAATTAAGAACTAAAGCTAAATGAGGAAGAGAGAGAGAGAGAGAGATAGGTAGATTATAAGTTTGAAGTTGGGGGCATACGAGAAAGTAGGCTCACATAGTTCTAGGGGGAAATTCTTGTTAATTATTGCTGTAATTTTATTTATTCTTTAATGTGAATGAATTATGCAAATGTGCAAATTTATCATGAACTTGTTGAAAGACTACATAAGTTAAATTTTCAAAATAGTTATTCTACATACAATTATTTTTTGAATCTTAATCTTTTATCTTTAAATTCTTTAATCATTACAATGGAGAATATAATTTGTATAAAATTAGAATAAAAACTAATACTAGCTAACTATACGTAACTACTCAGTTGCCGCGTAACGTAAAATGTCGGAGAATTATTACACAATTATTTTTGCTGAAAAAGTAAAATATACGACTGATGTACAAAGTAGTAAAAGCTCATTAGCTTTGAAATGAAACTATCATTTATAAGTACAGTTTCCTAAAAAAGAACGATGTCCAATTTTCATAAGCCCTTTTAAAAAACTTAGCACATTCAATTATACAGGAAAATGAGGAATTTTCCTTTGTGACCTACATAGATAGGAAGAAACGAAAGATCATTTAATAAGAATCAGATTTCTGCCTTTAAATGATCTCAATCAGTTTCATTTTAACATTTTTTTCCTGCGAATGATACTCAAATAAGATTTAAATGACGTCATTAAGAGATTCTCTGGTGTATCAAGAAGTATTATTTCTCCAAATTATATTTCAATATAATTTTGTCGTTAGGGATTTTATTCTATAATGCATTTTTAGAATTTCATTCGCCGAAATAAGCGATTTTTTTTTCCTTATTTAATTTGAAATGTTTAATACCTGAAACAGACTTTTTCCCCGAATAGTCTGTTTTTATTTATTTATACATTTATTTACTTGTTTGTTGTCTCTTTTATTTTATGTTTACAATCTGAAAAAAAATTTACATTGAATCTGACATACCTTAAAGATTTAAAGGGAAATACTTTCAATAAACATAAGACAAGTATTATTGACGTCTGAAACATCATTTCGTTCATGAAATACAACGTTTACATTAGTTCAGAAAAAAAATTTAGAAAAGAAATCATAATTATTAGAAATCATAAATTAGCGAAAATAAGACATGCACTTGTTTCAGATTTAGAAGGAACCCAGGTTTCAACGCAGAAAAACTTTTGAACTTAAAACGCTTAGCAGCAGTTATACAGCCTGACTCTTGTGGGATTAGCTTCTATATCGTTTTTCACGATTTGTCACGTAGCAGAATGATATTTGCTTCTCCAATCAGATATCAAGTTCGTCATGTGACCGGATTGGAATCGACAGCCACGATAATCCGAGGCGCACGAGAATCACACAAATTAATAGATCTTTATCACTGCTGCTAGAGACACGTAGATAATATTGTTACTAGCTCACCGTACTTTAAACCAATGACTAACTCCATGAACATACAGAGCAATTTATTTACAGGTTATTTCACCTATGTACAGATTTAAGCACACAAAAGTATCTCACGGAGTTCACACATCCCCGTAAAAGCAACGGCAATCTCGTATTTGATTCCCAAATACGAATAGAATCAAGCACGAAGCTTACAGCACAACGGCTCAGACTGACAGGCACTCGCCAAAGTCTACAATTGAACTGAACTTTTTAACTTCTTGTCAGAGCTCCTTATATCGCATCGCGGATCACGTGACAGGAATATTCGAGAAATTTCTAGCAAAAACTAGGATTATTCAACGTGATCGGAAAGTCGCCAAGCTTGGCGAGAGACAACATCGGTACTCCTAATTTCTTAACGATATAAACAATCAATTAAAAACTAATTATCATTTTTAGCCTACTTTCCAGTAAAAGTAAAAAAAAAATAATAAAGCATGAAAGAAGGCTTAATGTATCGTAAAAATATCGTTAAAAATAAAGAAAAGTAAAAAAAAAGTGAAGTAATTAAATAAAAGTTGAAAAATAAAAAATTGGAAAGTAGGGTTTTGAGATGGAGAAAATGTGTGTCTGTCGGTCTGTCTGTCTGTCCCCCCCCCTAATAACTTTTGAACGAATTGTCCGATTCGAAAAATTCTTTTTGCATTCGAAAGATCCCGGCGAGGACATCTCATTTTCATATTTTACTTGATTTGAGCAATTTTTCGTTCAATATTGAACAGTTCAAAAATATTTAACATTAGCGTATATGGGCGATAATGAAGAAAATGATGTAAACACTGGGTACAGGATCCAAGTTTCAATGAACAAGCTTGCTGGAGGAAGCTCTTGGCGTGAAATAATAATTTGAACAGTTTTTGTTCATTTTTGAACAGTTCAAAAAATTAACATAGCGCTTACGGGGAAATTTCAATCCTATATAAATCCTGATCTAACGGACGGGTTTGCTTGAAACAAACTTTATCGGAAAGCTCTTATAACGTAGAACATGTACAAATAGAAAGTTCATGAAGAACTAACGAGCCTATTTTCCTATGAATTTTTTTATCGGGATTTTTAAAGATGTTTGTTAATGAGTGAAATAATGAATGAATGAATAAATGAGTGAATAAATTTAAAAATAAATAAATGAGTAAATAAATAGATGAATGAGTAAACGAATGAATGAATAAATGACTGTGATGAATAAATGAAAGAATGAATGAGTGAGTGAATGAATATGTATTATCCGTTGAAAAAGGTATACTTGAAATACTTTAGAACTATAGCTAAATGAGAAAGAGAAAGAGAGAGAAAGAGATGGCTAGATTATAAATTTGAATTTGGTGTATACGGGAAAGTAGGCTCGTATAGTTCTAGATGGAACTTCTTGTTTACTTAAATTTTTCCGTAGTATAAATACTTATTTATTATTATCTAGCGACTACCAAGTCATTTCTTAAATTGTGAGAGTAACATTTGTATATACAGTACTCATGTTTTTTACATTTTTAAAAATTCAAATCGCAACTCTTTTGCCGCACGTGGAAATGTCTTTGAAAGGAAAGTTTCCGTAATTCACACAAAGTATTTTCTCAACTAGGACATTATTTGTAGCATTTCGAGATAAGTCGTTACCACGGAACGTCATCCCCTCGAAAAGGTCATTTGGGCGAATGAGGGAAAACGTCCTTGGCGAAAGAATGTTTCTGGTTGTCACAGTTCTTGGAATCGTATATTTTTCACGCCTTTCATCCTATTTTCTGCAGCTTGTCACGTTGTCCTTTAGAGCTGAACATCGAAGAGACAAAGTGTCGGTTGTTGGTGACCATATTAATTTGATCGGTACTCACAAAAGTTTTCTCTAGAACATAACAGGGAAATGACAAAGTGGACAGAAATGATAGTGCAAAGACCTTGAATTGACAAGCAATTTTATTAATTTTCCCAACCAAAAGATCTACTTTAGACCTCTTAACCCTGCAACTTAACAATTATTTTGCAAAAAAACCTCCTTTATTTATTTATTTAGTTATATATTGTTATTTTTAAATGCTGAATAATGTTATTTTGATTGTATATTATCGCACACAGTAACTTCACTAATTCAATAATTTAAATAGTAATTAAATAAGGAGGAAAGTCGTATTAAAACTCTGAATATACTCGTTGCTTTCGGCTTACATTTCGTAGTTTAAATTTATAAACAGGAGTATTCGTAATTCGTTTTCTTTTTTTTTTAGTTTACGCAAAGTCTAAAATCCCGAGCTCACTTGAACTTTTAATGTGAGGGGTCAAATAGCTGAAGGAATTTAGATATAAGTATTTATATTATAATTTTTGACATAATAATTTTGGGCACTTCACATGTTGTTTTTGCAGTATGCCTATATAACATTTTTTTTAATTTTTTTAATAAAAAAGGCTGTTTAAAAATGTTGAATTTGTTTGAAAGTTTCATGACAATTGTTTCTTTAACTGCATATTCATTTACTCTTATCTACCTGACTTGATCGTGAGTAATTAAACTGATAGAAGATAAATGCTTATCAAATATATAGAACATTCTCCGACCATGAGTAGCAAAATACGTATCGGGGGAGTCATTAAATCTTACAAAATTAAATGCCTAACATTTATTCAAACCGTTTATCCGGCAGAAAAACTTCAAAACAGTAATTCTTCTGTTTCATTTTTATCTATTCATAAAATAGGCTTTGGAATAGCAAAAGTCACCGTGGTTAAAAAAATTGCGTACAACATATTTATTTTTGTTATTTTTCTTTAATCTTCCGAGTCGTTTCTTGCTTCTAGAACATATTTCTTAAAGAATTAAGAAACATTTTTTCTTTATCAACCGAATTTATATAGCTCCACAGCTCAAAAGATTATCAGAATACAAATATTAATAGACATAGCAGAGCTATTGCCCCGTACCTTCATTTTAAAGCATTGATACCTCTTGAAAACAGAAATAGAAATAGAAACAAATATATATATATATATATATATATATATCGATAGAGAGAGAACTTTAAATGTAACTCATAAAAACTACAAAGCATATTACAGACATGAAGGTTTTCTTCTCTTTTTTTCTTCTTTTGCCATATGTTGGTTTCGGTAAACATTAAAAATTGTAGGAAGTGCTCTACCAAGATTATTTTTAAATTCCAAAGTAATATGCTGGTCAGTTTTAATTGCATTGTGGCAGTTTGCGTGTAAACGTATCATCTGTCACTTCTCGTCATTTATGAAAATTCGCCATTTTTAGGTTATCGATAGTACAGTCGAACCCGCTTAATGGAATGTCGGTTAAAGCAATTTCCCTCTTAATGCAATAAAATTTAATATACCAAACCATAGTATATTGTTTCTGTGATCCATCCTGTTTATTAAAATAACACTTTGTGGCAAATTGGCAATTCCATTAAGTGATCGACTGTATATCAATCATCAAACTCTACGAAATAGCCATCCAAATCAAACCAATCAACCAATGAAGTCTACTTTAGAACTTTTCGATGATATTCCTTTTATTAGATCAGACAATTATTTTGAGTCAATTTCAGGCAGCAGCAACAAAATGGGAATTGAGCGTCTTACATTTTCTGAGATGGCATCAAATTGCTGTTCTCAGATATCATCCAATCATTAACATGCCCGCTGATTCAACTTCCGATTCCGAAAAGGAAAATAATCCTAACGAGAAAACAAATATTACTCTGACAGAAAAGCAAACTTTGACAATTGCATTCTAACTAAGAATATTCTGCTTGGGCAAACATTGACTTTGAGAAACAACAGAGTTTTTCTTAGAAACTAATAGCTGCAAGAGTGTGCTATGAAAGAGCTCCCGCTTTTTTTATTTCTTTTTTTTTTTTGTTCCAAAACATTCACGAAAGAAAATGGATTTCTAGCTCTAAAGTCAAGGAACTAAAGCAGCCATCCAAGTTAATTGAAATAAATTCCATTTCACCGAGTAGGACTTTATGATTCAAGCTCCTATGACTTTTTCGTAAAACATATTTTATTGTTGAATTTTCTCCGAGCGTATTGTTGCATTAAATACGCTCCAGTATTCAACTACTCTTTGCTCTTCAGCTTTTTAAGCGTAAACTTTTTAAAACGAATACTTGTCTTCCTTGAATGTTTGAAAGAAGTTATACTACGGTCTAACATATTACTGAATCTTTACGATCTTGATGAAAGGCCTATGTTTCATACCAACTTTTGTTGCTTGATATAGGTTCCTTCTGGAGGGAATGTTAAACAACCCCCCCCCCCCCCCCAAGAGATTTTCACCCATTCCGTCAAACAAAAACAGAATAATCTTTTCTTTATTACTTGTACCTATTCAGTCGATCAGTACTTGTCACTCATTCAATCAATCAGATTTAAGTCCAGATTTTACATGCCGACAACGATAAGCATTAAATAACAAGAAGTAAAGTTGGAACAACAAGAAAATCACAATAATTTTAAATTAGTTATTGGCAATAAAAGATTACTTATTTACCTATTTATTAATTTTTGGTTGGTTGAATTTGATTTCTTTTGTGAGAGCCACTTTTCACTTACTGGACTTCACTTACTTTTCTCCTGCATCTTTTCGATACAAAATACTGAAATCAAATGGCGTTTTTTTCACTAATAGTTTGCGTTCTGCATCTTTCTTTTTACTTACTGGGTTAAAAGTACTCGGCAGTTTATTAAAATGTATTGTAAATATTTGGCCCTTTTTAGTGATGCTCCTTTTCTTTCTTTCGCTGCTGTGTGTGTTTTAAGAACCCATCCATCTCACAAAATTTTATGTAAAAAGTTTGCACTCATGAAAAAAAACTTTGTTCACTTGTAATTAGACCTAAAAAAGCTTGTAATGTGTGTTTATCGGTGTATTAACTTAAAAACTCTATTAAGTTATATTTCTAACTATCCAGATTTCATTTTTTGAACTGTACTACTGAAGAATTATGTGTATACACTGAAAATCATACACAAATTTTAACTTCCTGTGCCTAGTTCTTACCAAATATTTCAACATAAAACCTATTTGCCGTGTTTATAGCTGAATTAAACCCATTACTTGATTCTAAAAAACATAAACTTGCACTCCAATAAAAATAAAAATAATATTTAAAAAATCTCAACTATATCGTTTAAAATTTTTCTAAAAATGTGAAATTAATAATTATTTTCATCATTGTTGCAAAAAACCTAAATGCTTACGACGATTACTCGTACTTTTTGAACGTTTATTCTTTCGGTCAAAATTGAACCATCGAAATTCGGGAATTTCTTCTGCTTTTAAATATGCTTCATGCGCTTTTCAAAAATGCATAGTAAACTTAATTTTTCTTGCGTATTTATAAGTGGTTTGACAACATCAGAGCCTTATGTAGCTTATTAATCTCGTTTACGCAAATATTAGGTTTCTACTGAAGAAAAAATTACACCATAGATATTAAATAAGTAAAAAAAATTGTCCCGGAGAAAACAAATTCTTCTATTGGAAAGCAAATATTGTAGTTTCATGAGGGCAAATAGTGAATCATCACGAATATCAAACGAAAATATTGACTTGGTACAGTTTTTAGGGAAGTCAATTAATAGCTATATATTTTCTTTTTCTGCAAATAAATTCACACAACCTAAATAAAGAAGCGTAGAAAACTGTAACATGCCCAGTTTCATAACTTCAAACTAACTTTCAGAAATGTGTTCGTTTTTAACTGGCATCCTGTTTTAAAACTCTCTTTTTTTTTAATGAAGAAATATTGTTACTGATAAAATATTTATTATTTGTCATTTTTTAATTATTTATTTCTTTCTTAACCATAGTATTATTTATTTATTTATTAAGTATTTTAGAACTTCCCCGATGTTCTTCTAAAAACATTTTTTAAAGCTCCAATAAAATACTTTAACCTAATATTATGATAATGTGCTTTAAAAACATAGCTGAAAACAAACTGGATATCCAGTATTTAACTGTTCATTTTTAAAAATTAGATTAAATTTGCTGTGAACACTTCGTCCCCTAAATTTGTTAAATTTATCCTTTTGATTTCATTTTGCCTAAAATACTTACTATGAAACAAACATTTTCATACTAAATGGGGATAAATTTTCCTCTGATTGAACAACAGTCTTGGTTAGAAATCAGTCTCTATTGGTACGTTCACACTGATTGCAATGACTGTTACCAAAAAAAAGATGTTGGTTCACTTCTGAGCATGCGTATTTTATAGCTTGCTCTTGTGTGCATGTTCACTGTGGTAATTGTAGTCCATTGTTGCCTGCATAATATCTTTTCTGTTGCCTTCATAAGTCGAAAAAGGACTTTAAATCACAATTACTGTTCGACTTTTATTCCTTGAACTTTTCTGCTAATCAAGTTTTATTAGCAGGGAAAATAATTGAATTAATGGGGAAAATAATTGAAAATAATAATCTGCTCTATTTATGTATTTATTATTTTTTACGTAATATTTTTACTACAAGATACATGCAGCGTTTAATTTTAGATGTCTCTTTTTAAGTTTAATCATACGAGAAAGAAAACAGCTTTATACAAAAAATACAGATGACAAAGAGCAATTATATAGTTTATTGATAAAAGTTAAACATCCTTGAATGAAATTTTATTGAAAGAGCGAAGGAACGAAGCAGACATCGGCATTGATGGACGCATAAACCATTAACATTTTCAGCAAAGTAGATGGACAGAATGTGGATGAGTATGGATATTTTTGAGTGTGCGATGTATTATTCATCGCGTTAGCGCTTATGATGACGCCTGAGAGGCAGGAACACATTATTGTAGAAGTTTGAGTCTTTCGGTTTTGTTGCTGAAAAGTCATTTCTTTAATGGATGTTGAACTCAGCTTTTTGGAGACATCGCTTTTCAAAAACCATCATTTGCATTCACATGAATTTCGAGAGAAAAAGAGGAAGAAGTTCATCAGGATGAGAGCGCACGGATTACCTGCAGTGTTTACAAGGGATGAAAACAAAACCTGCGTGACTGACTGCTCTGCATTCTAAAGATTCTCTTCTAAGAAACAAGTCAAACTTTTAGGAATCTAATTTGAAGCACGGCTTCGGACGATCCTGTTTTTAAGACACGCTGCTAAGATTAGATTGCTGGAGTTTTAGGAAGCAATGAAAAACTTCTTTGCAATTTAAATCTTTCGCCGAAGATATTTTTAGGACTTAAACGTTTTATGCATTTAGCTTAAAGAATATCTAATATGTAGTTTTAATTATTTCTTTAAATATAGATTCCATTTCATTTGAAGTTGTAATTTCACTTCTCAGTGCAAATTGCAGCCTCAGTGATTGCACATTACCTAGGGATTAAAAATGAAATTTAAACAAACATTCATTAAATAGCTTGATATAACATCCTTTTATTAAATAAAGTATTTAAAATTATAGTCAAGTGTTAAAAAATTAAATATTACCTAGTAATATGACAGCCTCAAAAAAATAAACCATCAGCTAGTTGTTTAAAATGATTTTGCATAATTTCTAATGCGACTGTTTGCTTTGATTCTCACTTAAAAGTTCTTCCATACGGAGCGGCCATGTTGGGTTACAAAGCTTTTTCCACATTTTTTTTTTTTTTTTTTTTTGGCTTTTCAGAAGGGATAAAAATGTTGAGAAACAAAGGTGGCAGTAGAACATTTTTTTTTTTTGAACGACAATTTATTATTTTTTAATAACCTTCTCGCAATTTGGAAAAATCTTTCGGTTATAGTTATACAAGGTTGATGTTTCAAATTGTTCCGTGTATTACCACCGTGAACATGCACACAAGAGCAAGCTATAAAATACGCATGCTCAGAAGTGAACCAACATATTTTTTTGGTAACAGTCATTGCAATCAGTGTGAACGTACCAATAGAGACTGATTTCTAACCAAGACTAATGTTTTTTTTTTTTTTTTTTTTTTTTTTTTTTTTTTTTTTAATTTCAAATGTCACATTAAAAGACAATTAGAAATCAAAAGATAACAATAAATCTATAAATGATAACGATCAGTCCAGTAGCGCTCCCAGATTGATGTCCGAGGAAGATCGGGGCAACGAAACAGGTGAGACATGTCCATCTCTTCGAGAAGGTCACACAAGGTGCAAAAAGGCTCAGTGACCACCTTGATGCGATATAGATGTTTGTTTAGGCAGTCATGGCCAGATAAAAGACGAAACATGGCAACAGATTTCATTCTAGGCTATTGAGGGACATCTAGAATTTGGTTTAGCCACGGTTTATTGGAATTGCGATGTCTAAGTTCCTGGAAGAAAGAGTCCTTAAAGATGTTCTTTACTAGACATTTAATATTTTTAAAAGGAAGTCTGGGATTTGAGGTCTGTAAAACAGAGGCCCCTTTTCTTGCCAAGAAATCAGCCGCCTCGTTTCCCTGGATTCCACAGTGGGCCGGAATCCATTGAAGAACTACTCTTTTATTTTTACTGGCAAGGCAGTGGAGCAGATTTAGGCAATTATCGATAGTTAAATTTCGATAGTGACTGGGTGCATTGCTCGCCTGTATTGCTGCCCTTGAGTCAGTCAGCAACACAACTTTTGAAAAAGAGTCTAGCCTTGGCTGTAGCTGTAGCTGGGCCTGGTGAATGGCCGCAATCTCACCATCAAAAGCTGATCCGTAGCTACCGATGGGAGCGTAAAGGCAAAAAAGTTCACAGTAAACGCCAGCACCGGCGTTGACACAACCGCTCACTTTGGAACCGTCAGTATAAACTCTCAACCAGTCCCTCTCAGGGTAAAAGGAATCCATTGTTTCGAGGGCAAGTGCTCTCAAAACTACTTCACTGGTATCCGCTTTTGAGACGTCCTTGATAAGCTCAAGGCTGGTAGAAAATCCCTTAATGTCAATGGGGTTAATGGGAGGAGGGAATTGCTCGACTTCGAAATTCAAGTCTAATTTAAATACCGTTTCAGCAACTCCCTGCAGGAATCCATTTTGTGTTTTCAAATTTCTCTCAGAAACGGGGAGAGTATGGCTCCACAGGGACAGACACCCAGGAGTTCTGAGTATTCTCTCCCAAAGGAGAATGGCTCTTTCCTGAACGATCATCTTGAAAGGTCTGTTGTCTGTGCTGAGCAGCATACAGTCAATGTGTGTCGTCTTCACAGCCCCCGTAATCAAACGTGTAATCAAACGTAAAGCCTGATTTTGAAAAGTCTCAAAGAGGTTAAGAACTTGCTTTGATCCAGTAATCAATGGCTTACAACAGTAGACAAGAATGGGTAATATATACGTTTCATAAGTATAATTCAACGTAGTTCTTGAGCAGCCCCATTTGGATCCAGCCAATATTTTTAAAAGATTTAGTCTTTTTAGAGCGCTGTTCCAAGACTGATGTTCAATCAGAGGAAAATTTATCCAAAGTTAGTATGAAAATGTTTGTTTTACAGTAAACATTTTTTCGGTTGTTTTCGGGTTCGCAGGCTTCAAGAAGTTTAATTTATTAGTGTTGCGTTTAAGTAAACACAGATGAGCGTATACATATGACCATCAGAAGTTTATTGCCAGTAAAAGCCTTTAATTGAAAAGCGAGCACGTTGATGAGTTAAGTCTAAAATTTCGATGTATGGCCAGCTTTTCGACTCAAATACCAATCTGGGCACCGGGCGAACTGCAGTACTTATATATCATTATAGTTCTCTCTCCTAATGTTAAAACTGAAAACAAATTAATTCCTGCAATCGGCAACTTATTTCACGACATTGATTTTTACTGGTACAGGAATTGTCTGAACTGCCCCTATTACTGTTATTTTCCATTCAGCACTCATTGACGAGTATCTTTGTTGCACATCTTCGTCTAATTTCCCAAGAGATCCCAGAGTACTTCCTTCTCAAAATTTAAAATGTTCTATACAAGAAATACAAAGAAGAAGTAATTTTATAACTCCTAATTTTTACCTGAGATCCATAATATCTGAAGTTCATTTTTTGAGTTTTTGCGAGTTGACACTAAATGGACATAGAGAGTACAGATGAAGGAGCCTCTTGCTGCTTAATTATTTCGAACTTTTAAAGCTCTCATCGGACATTTTTAGGCTTCGGTTCACATGGAAAATTCTAGTCTTATAGTACTAAAAATGTTTTTTTTCAACTCAGGAACAGAGATATTTCCTGTCTTAAAAAAAATTTATGGCTATAATTACTTCCGATTCATTTAAAAATAATCGCGAAATAGGCAATTTAATTCTATGGTAATCGCAGTGTATTTAGATTGATTTTCCGGCAATGTTTTAAACAAATAATTGAAAATAGAAAAGTTGAAGGATTTAATAAATAGCGTGAAAACGAAAAATCGAAATGTAGATAAAAGAATCGAGGCGGGATGCAAAAGTTGGGTTTTACACCTCCTGATTTCATCTATTTTATTTTATTTCTTAAGTTTAATTTATTTGTACCGGTGCATCAAGCACTTAAATATGCGCAAAAAATAGACTTTTATGCAAATTACAAATTAAAAATCATAAATAAACAAGAAGTTCCGTCTAGAACTATACGAGCCTACTTTCCCGTATACACCAGCTTCAAATTTATAATCTAGCTATCTCTCTCTCTTTCTCGTTTAGCTTTAGTTCTTAATTGCTTCAAATATGCCTTTTTCAACGGTTAATACAGATTCGTTCAATCATTCATTTATTCAGTCAGTCATGTATTTATTCACTCATTTATTCATTCATTATTTTGTTTATTCATTTAATCTTTCATTAATTCAAAAATATTCTTGAAAATCCCGATCAAAAAATTTCATAAGAAAATAGGCTCGTTAGTTCTGGATGAACTTTTTATCTGTACATGTTCTACGTCATAAGAGCTTTCTGATAAAGTTTGTTCCAAGCAAATCGGCTCGTTAGATCAGGATTTATATAGGATTGAAATTTCCCCGTAGGCACTATGTTAATTTTTTTTTTGAACTGTTCAAAAATGAACAAAAATTGTTCAAATCAATATTTCACGCCAAGAACTTCTTCCAGTGAGCTTGTTCATTTTAACTTGGATCTTGTACCCAGAGTTTACATAATTTGATTCAATTTCGTCCATAGGCGCTAATGTTAAAATTTTTTGAACTGTTCAAAATTGAACAAAAAATTGTTCAAATCGAAAAGTAAAATATGAAAATGAGATGTCCTCGCCGAGATCTTTCGAATGCAAAAATAATTTTTCGAATCGGACAATTCGTTTAAAAGTTATTAGGAGGGGACAGACTGACAGACCGACAGACCGACAGACAGACCGACAGACCGACAGACACACTTTTTCCCCATCTCAAAACCCTACTTTCAAATTTTTTATTTTTCAATCTTTATTTAATTACTTAATTTATTTTTGACTTTTCTTGATTTCTAACGATATTTTCACGATACATTAAGCCTTCTTTCATGCTTTATTATTATTATTTTTACTTTTACGGGAAAGTAGGCTAAAAATGGATTAAAAAATCAATTTTACAAGAAAAGTGATAGATCTTAATTATATTTAAATTTATAAACATTTTAAATTAATTTACAATTCTAAAATATTTCTATAAATATGGTTGAACTCTGCTATAACGTCATCGAAAGTACAGCATATTTTGACCAAGTGACGCTTTAGGCTAGTGTTTGCCAAACTTTTAAAGGCACTGAGCAACTGTACCATTTTTAAATTCTCCTATGAACTACTCATCCCCCGTCGGAAAAAAAAGAACCCCCGGAAGGACGAAAGTAGTAAGAAACTCAATTATCAGTTATTAATCAACCTTCTGTTGCTGTATGATACGCGGCCGCAGAAAGCTTTTCACTCCTAAGGTAGCCGTATTGTAAAGAAAACATATGTACACAGTTTGGCTAATTTGTTGCAAAAGTTCCGAACAATTACTTCGAAGGAAAGTAGTTAAATGGACAGGTCTGTATTATAACGGAGATGTCGATTTGTTGTAATTGCAAAAATGTGATGATACAATTGTAGTGAAAAATTAAGCATTAAGGGATAAGGAGTCTTTTAAAAACTTTCTGTACTAAAATAAGGAATTTCAACGACATTTATTAGAACAGTCTTGGAAAGGTGAAATTAAATAATTTTTTCGTTTGGACTTTAAAAAAATCTATGTTTCTGAAATGAAGACATAAAATGCAGGTTTCCAATTAGTAATAAGTGCGCATGTAGAAAAATAAAAGTTAAAAAATTAACTATGCTATAAAACATATTTTTACTGATTTTATATTCATTGATAATTTTATTCATTATCCTTCTGAAGCAAGTGAGTTTTTCACTGCTAAGATTACTAATAAAAATAATTATTATTGTGATTGTTTTATTATTTTGAATACCTAAATAATAGTGGGGGGGGGATTGTAACGGCTATTTGTACTGATGTGTCAATTTCATGTCTTCTTCTGTACCAACAGCCTTTTGCTTTTTTCCATTCTTCATAATGCCCTTTCTCCCAAATTAGTGCGGAATTCCGCACGGGGCGACTCGTTTGTTTTTAATTTAACAACCCTTTTTAGCCTACTTTTCCGTAAAAGTAAAAATGATAAGAATAAAGCATGAAAGAAGGCTTAATGTATCGTGAAAATATCGTTAAAAATAAAGAAAAGTCAAGAAAAAGTAAAGTTATTAAATAAAGATTGAAAAATAAAAAAATTGAAAGTAGAGTTTTGAGATGGGGAAAATGTGTGTCTGTCGATCTGTCTGTCCCCCCCCCCCCCCTAATAACTTTTGAACGAACTGTCCGATTCGAAAAATTATTTTTGCATTCGAAGGACCTCGACGAGGACATCTGATTTCCATATTTTACTTTTTGATTCGAACAATTTTTCGTTCAATTTTGAACAGTTCAAAAAAATTTAACATTAGCGTATGTGGGCGAAACTGAAGCAAATCATGTAAACTCTGGGTGCAAGATCCATGTTCCTATGAACAAGCTTACTGGAGGAAGCTCTTGGCGTGAAATACTAATTTGAACAGTTTTTGCTCATCTTTGAACAGTTCAAAAAATTAACATAGTGCTTACGGGGAAATTTCAATACTTCAATATATAAATCCTGATCTAAAGGACCGATTTGCTTGGAACAAACTTTATCGGAAAGCTCTTATAACGTAGAACATGAGCAAATAGAAAGTTCATCCAGAACTAACGAGCCTATTTTCCTATGAAATGTTTCTATCGGGATTTTTAAGGATATGTCTCAATTAATAAATGAATGAGTGAAAGAATGAATCAATGAATAAATGAATGAGGAAAAGAATGAATAAATGAGTGAATAAATGAAAAAATAAATAAATGAGTGAATAAATACATGAATAAACACATGAATGAGTAAACAAATGAATGAAGAAATGAATGGCTGAATGAATGAATGACTGAGTGAATGAACATGTATTATCCGTTGAAAAGGCATAATTGAAAAAAATAAGAACTAAAGCTAAAGGAAAAAGAGAGAGAAAGAGATAGCTAGATTATAAATTTGAATTTGGTGTATACGTGTAAGTAGGCCTCGTATAGTTCTAGACGGTTCTTGTTTAGTTCATAAGTTCTAGAGGCATAAAAAATAAAACATAAGTAATTTTTAAAAATCTTTCTTTTCAAAAATATTCATACGCAATGTTTCCTTATTAAAAAAAACTCGTAACGGTTTCACTACATATTTCTTTTTTAGATCCAAATATTTCTCCATATTTTTAAAATTCGTGACGAAGAAAAATGAAAGTATGAAATTTTGACGCAACATGGAAAGAAACTAATGAAATTTCTTTCTTTTCTTTTAAAAATGCACTTATGTATAATTGAAATGCATTTTTGTTCAAATTTTCAATTAGCTTTAACCGGCAAAACATTTCTAATCCCCATTTAATTCTTTCCTTAAAAGAAAGTTTAATTTATCTCTTGAAGAAAAGTAATTATTAAGTTCTGAATATCGTTCTAAAATGAATCGATTCAGTACATAGCAAGAAAAAAAGGACTTTAAATCACAATTACTGTTGGACTTTTATTCCTTGAACTTTTCTGCTAATCAAGTTTTATTCATTAAACTTTTGAAGAGCATTTCTGGAAAACTCAGAATTTACTTTAACACCTAAGAATCCACTTTGAATCTTTTATCGTTCTACTTCAATTCATTCTCAAAATCCATTCACCCTTCTTTTCTTATTGAATAGAAGGCAATTGTTTGCTCCGGGCTAAATAAAAGTTCATTATTGTTAAATAATACGTATTTAACATATATTGTTGTATCATACGAAATACAATTAATATGTTACAATTCATGTGTTATTTTCTAGCTCATCTTTGAGCTATATTACTAAATAGAGTGTTGTTTACCGTGAGATTAGCATTGTGGCAGGCAGTCCGGCGGAAGAATACACGCCCACTTGACCCACTAATTTAATATTCAATTGCTCATAACATCTTACCGTTCCGTTAATGTAATGCTGAATTTTAAACCAAATTATATCTTATTGAAATTAATTATGGTAAACTCATAAATTTTACTGTCGTTCAAGTCGTTAGTTACCGGTCAACTTGTTATAATTTCGCAAATAAAGCGTTTTACATGCTTTAATTAAGGATGGTTATTCGTGTTATTCTGTTACATCCACTTTAAGGTTTCTATTGGAGCTCTACGTGATTTTGTTACGAAATTTGTTTCAAATGTTTGGGTGTTTTCGTAATGTTCTATATTATGCAAGTAGCAATGCTTTGTAATCAAAATAAATTGTAAATCTAGATATTACTTTCCTAAAAGCTTTATTCACAGAGAGCTCAATTCTAGCAGACGACGCGAAGCGTCGATAGATTGCTCAGTAATGCTCCAGTCAGCTTTAGTGCTCTGAGTAGGCCATAGAGCAGTGGTTCCCAGCCTTTTTTTCCGTCCCTACCCCATTTTCAACAAATAAGCATATTTGTGCATAAAACACACGCATACTTTCAAACAAGTATTTGATACAAACACGATGCGCTAGATTCAAATCTGTTTCTGAATCCAGCATCACTGTAAATGTTTATTTTATAATATCCAAGGACTGTAAAATAAAGAAATTTACGGTGGAGTTAGATTGAAATATTGCATTTTTACTTTAATACTCCTATGTCTACTCTGACTGAAAATATAAATGGAGCTCAGTTTGGTATACACATACACCCTAATGAAAAGTAGTGCTGATCATTCTTTGCCGGTAATCCCTCGAGAGGGATGACTCAATTGAACGTGGATTTCGATACGCTTAATTGCTCTCAAGAAATAATGGAGGGGCTCAAAAAACATGGGTTGCCTCCAGATTATGAAAAGTCGGATATGGGGAAAATTGTCACGTGGCTAGACAATTTCTTAGTAATTTATGACCTTACCTTTAGCACAAAACAATTCAAAGTGATATTTAGTATAAGAAGAGGTCATTTTTTCTACGTGATGAAGTTTTTTTATTTAAATTTCGAAATTATATGGCGACCAACAGGTTGGAAACACCAGCCATAGAGGAACAATATTAATGGAGAAAGATTTTCAACCTCTTACATGCTCACAAAACGCAGCAGGAGACTTGTAAATCAATTCTAATTCGCATGAGATTACGATTTAAACTGTTTTTCTTGCAGAGCACCAACTCACGCTCAATTTTCATGGAAAGTGAATTCCTTGCATTCTTTGCCGATTTAAAGACATGAATTGGGAGATATTTTTTTTTTAAACCTGAATATCAAAATGCGTAAATGTAATTATATGCCCAAATATAATTAGCCAATTCTAGTAAATTGGTGACAATTTTCTCAGCTTTTAAATTTCGCTGTGATCGTTCTAATTTCTTTTTTGAACGTAAAGGATTGATTGCAACAACAATTATTGAAAACGAGTTAAATTTTGTAAAAAAAAGCTTTGAATTTTTAAATCTTAAAAGTCTTGTTTAAAATAACTATTACTAGAAACTTGCAAAATTTCCATCAAATATATCAAAAAGTAGGGCTTATTAAAAATCTGCGTACAACCTTATAGATATTTATTCTTATAAAAACTATTATTTTCTATTGATTTCAATTTAGGGGAAAATTTTAAAATGGAAAAAAATGATCAGGAGTCATCAACAACTTGCGAGACGCATTCAAGGATTGGTTTCAGGTATCACATTGAGTCTCTGTAAGGCTGTTATTACAAAACATCTTATAGAACATAAAAGCATGAAAAGAAATTATAAAACCTCACAATCTCTTAAAAATGCAGATTTATTGTAGAAAAAATTAAATGAAAGTATTTAACAAATAATGTGAATGTGTTCAAATAACTAATGCAATGGATATGATTTGCTCGTTCATTATCATTATGGTGAGTCTCTTTTTACTTTACCTAATTTGGTGGACATCATTTATTGCTGACTTCCAAAGATAATAACTTTAAATAAATGGATTCCCGAATACTCGAACAAACTCTGACTAGCTTATTTATATTTACTATATTTGTAGTTAAATGCAGCATTAATTTTCATTACTCTTTTATTTTAATTTTTACAAAGGAAGCTGTGCAGCTAATTTATTTAATCTCAAACGACAATTTGCTTAAAAACATTACATTTTATTCATTCGGAAGCCGTAATTTCCTTTCCCTGTTTAGTAAATAATTGCGAAAGATTTAAATAATGATCCTTAAAAAAACAACCAAGAAAGCACACACATTTTCCATTCACTGAATTTTAATCACGACTTTTCTTTTCGTTTTCCATTTCAAAACTTTAATAATTGAGAAAGAATCATAAATATGAGATATTTGTCCCCATTAACTGCATTTAGTTTGCCTTTCCATGCATGTTTACGGCCCTTATTTAATGCATTTATAGCTTATGGGTTTCTAGAAATGCGTGATATCAAAATGTCTCTTAAAATTTTTCCTAATATCTTCTTTCCATTTAAGGCAGGAAAGCAAATCACCCGAAAGCTCTTCCATATTTTATCCTGAAAGCTAAGAGCGCACTTCCTTACTTAAATATATTTCATTCCATTTATTGCCTTTTTTAAAGTTTTTTTCCTCCTTCTGCCTGATGGCGTCTCACTTTCTAGTTAAAGGCAGTAGGAAAAGAAATGCGTAAACCTTAATTTAACACTTTATTCAGAATTATTTTTCAGTCAATGAAAGCTCAATAGCAAATAAAAAAAAGTGCGTTTCAAAATTTAGGCTGCTAAAATTGAGTTTGAGAATGGTTTAATCTGCCATTTTTATAAATTTTGAAAGCTTTATTATCAAACTATTTTAGCCACACAGATTTATTCAATTTTCTAAAATCAGTAAAAAAGCTTTCAAGTTTTTCATACTTAAATCTTATAAGCTGCTAGTAAAAAAAATGTTTCTTTAACTGCTGTGTGAAAGACGTAGTTTTATATTATAGACTCGTAGGAAAGGTAGGACTGTACGGTTTTCCTTTGTAATAGGAATTAATTTATTTTTATTAATGCATCAATAAAGATAAAATGCGGAATTTTATGCACAAAAATACACATTCGCTGTTCATGTGAAAATCAAAGTTTTTGATTAATTTAGTTACATTAATTAAGTAATTATAGAATAAATATCAAATTATATTTACTGCTCATTTCTGAACGAGTTTATATGTATAACCACTAGTAAGCGTTAGGAAGGCTGGGCTGACGCCCAGCTAATCTACCTTCGGTCGGTCACGAGCTGTCGTCGAACTTCACTTGCCCGTGCCCGGGGGAGGGCAGCCCTAAGGCCACGTGCTAACAGGGTAAAGGAGTGAAGTAGAAAAGTACTTCGTAAGAATAAATAGTTCAACCTTCATTTATGATGCCGTAGTTTTCATCCATACTCATTTTAAATTGAACGCTCAGTCTTCGTAATAGAGGAAGCGATATCGTGCAAATTGTTGGTATGATGTTGCAATTATCGTTGTCACTGCAGCTGAAAGTAGCAACTTTTTCCTCGCTCTAAAACAAGTTTAGAGCTCTAAAACCAATTTTATTGTCGCGCTTCAAATGTGAAAATATTTAAAAAATTGTTGTTTTTTTTCCCGCTAGTGTTTCGGCTTCTTTTAGCATAAGTTAATTATATGCAAAAATGGAGATGACGGCAATAAGCAAATGGAAATTCAAGAAATTATTTTTAAAATTAACTTCTTTTTTTTTACAATTTCTGCTAAGTGAATTCGATAAAATGTGCAAAACATATGTATTTGTTTGTGGCCCCGAAAACCGCATACAATTTTTGGGCAAGAATGTAAATAAAAACTTTGTTATTCATTAATCAATATACAGTTTAATTTCCAAATACAAATTTTCATGTATCATATTAAACTAAAACTAAGTAGTCAAAGTCTTTTTCCTGTTTTTTTTTTTTTTTTTTTTTTTTTTTGTATATTGAGAGATGGAGAAAAGCGGTTTCCAGTGGGATTTTTGTGACCATATTGGGAGTTAATTTTCTGAAAGCTGTCAGCACAGAGAAAACGAATATGAATGCTGCCTGTCTTACAAATGGTGCGGTGGTGGGAAAGGAGCACCCTGTTTCCCCCTCCCCTTGCACCATTTGTGTTTATTTTTCGATTGCCGACTACTTATTTCACTAAAACCAGAAACACCTTCATCATTTATAAGTCCAAATGTTTTTTTCAAAGCTTTAAATAATGCATTCAATATCATAGTGGACATCAGGAAGACGTGTAGGACTCTTTATAGCAACATGAATACAATCTAAGAAATCTAAAATCCCTGCTCAGGAGCTACAGGAACAAAAAGGAAATGTATTTAAAAAAGAGATACACTGTTAGAAATTTCATCATGAAATTACGGTTAAATAACCGGCAGCAGTCTGTCCATCTAATTCATAGTTAAATTTACGGTTTGGAACTTTTTTCTATCTTTACGGGACCTAAACCATTTCCAATCAGCTTGGTTAAAAAGCCGTAAATACAAAAGTTTACGGTTTTATAACCATTTAAAAATGGTTTCGAAACTAAATTTTTACGGTTTTTGAACCATTTCGAGGCGTAGAATCCGTAAACGAAGCGTGCGGTAATCGAACCCGGGTGTATGGTATACCAACCTTGATCTCTAATCATTCAGCCATCTACACCACTCAAAGCGGCCGTTTATTTATCAATAAATCTTCTTTTCCAATAGGCAAACTGCATTAAAATTGAGATTTCAGTTTTTGATTGGATCTAAAGTGCTTTTTGGTCTAATCTCACTGTATGTTGACGAAAATCATTTTATTTGCTGCAAAAATTAAAATACAAACAAGCTTCAGCAGCTCAAAATATGGGTTCGCTCATTCGCAAACAGTTCGTGAATCCGATGTCTCCAATTTTTGATTTATGTGTGTATGTGTTTCAATTTAGTAACCACTGCTTAAGACACTTTTTTTTCTTCTTTTTTATATATACATGCATATTTGAACTAATAAATCTTTATTCATATTTTAACAACAGCGCACGACCGGTAAGGTTTCACAACCCAGATGGACGCCGTATCTTATTGACTCCGAGACCTAGTGGTGCTGGTAAATTACGGACAATCAGCGGTTTGAACACCATCTTTTTAATGGTTATTCAACTGTTGTAACTAAATATGGTAAAATAACAATAAAATAAATGGTCATATTACTATTTACCTACGGACATTTTTAACAGTGCAGTTCTCACTAATTTTATGCCAAAGGGATGTTTTGAATGACAGAAACATTTTAATAGAAACGTCATTGGCCAAGTTGCTTGACACAAGATTGTTGAAACTTGCATAAAAAGTAATGAAGCCAATCTATTGAATAAAATTGTTTAACAGTAAGGTTTATTTATATCAACGATGTGCAACCTTTTTTATGGGGCCGCTAACACACCACAAAGATTTCTCCCGCTCAGAAACATAAAACTTAATGAAAATTAATGTGAGTTTCTCTTATAATGTCACTAAATAAACTGTCCTTCTCAGAGCTCAATCAAACTGCAAGTGCATAAGAAAGTGGGAAAAGAGTGATTTTTTAAGATGTACCTGCACTAAGATTACTTTATGTCAAGCCATGTCATATTTTTGACTGCCTTTCCAGAACCACTCGCAAAATCTTGACAGGCCTCAGGTAAAGCATAACTGATTTTTATTCTTCGCACCACATTCGTAATTGTATACACTGCATGGAGAAGCATTTTAAGCTTTGAATATTAGTTGTATATTCTTATGAACTATGAAGATATTGCTGTTTCTGTAAAACGAGTTGTCGGTCATTTTAGCACCCGCTTTTCCAATCCATGTGCAAATTTTGGGAGTAGCACTGTTGATTTTCCCTTTCTTTGTTTAAATACCTAACAGAAAGGGATCCCTTTCTTACTTAAATTGATGCAAAAAAAAAAATTGCTTAAACTAAAAGTTGGTACAAATTATTGATGTTATATATTTACGATTTAAAGCCTTTTGTGAGAGCAAAATAAAAGTGCGTGTCATTAAATAATGCATAGCTACCTGGATATGGGTACGATTAAGCATGAAAACTTCTCAATGAAATTTAAAAACGGAAATTATGATTAATTACTTTCAAGAAGACGATAAGAAGACAATTAGAAATTAACAGTTATAGCTTGTCACATGGTTTTATTTACTATTAAAAAGTTCCAGATGGGCGAGTCAAATTTTTTGAATGTAGTTTACCATAATTAAAACTTGCCAAGTTAGTAATCAGATATTTAAAAGAAAAAAAATGTTTTAAAATAAATTAGAGAACATTGTGCACTTTTACAGCTATGATTAAAGGATATGATACGGAACTTGGCACCTGTTAGATATCAATTCTTTTATCGCTAAAACCGACTACTCCGAAGGGCGTTTGTTCTATCGAACTTAGCCCTTTTTTCATTTATGTTTTTGTTGGGATATATTTATGATTAAAAGAGTTTTGTGAGGGCCAAATAAGAGTGCGTGTCACGAAATAATGCATAGATACCTGTATATAGGTACGATGAAGCATGAAAACTTCTCGTTGAAATTTAAAAACTGAAATCTTACCATAAATTTGCGTTTATAATCATGGTTCTTTTCCGAAATCTTGCCTTTCCTTGCGAATTTTAATTAATTTCGTAGAGTCTTGAATGAGATATTCCTTTCAGATGACACCTCCTTTCAGTGAGTGTTATTTAATTATCGTCTGAAAAATAGCCAGAGGTTTCATCCAATAACTAAAAGGAAAGTTTCAAACTAATTTAATTAAGAGACTAAAATTTTCTTCTCTTTTGAATGAAATTTAACAATCGTCAGGAAATTAATTAGAGATGATTTTAGAATTTCGCCTTTGTATGTTATAATAGGTGGCCTCTTAGTAGAGTGATTTATTTTGTGTACAAAGGTCAAGGTGTCTTCTTTTCAGTCAGATGTTTTCTTTGTTTTCATCTATTTTACTTAAACTACAAGCTGTCATATTTACGAAGTTAAATTTTAGTTTTATACTTACTTATTCTTAGAAATTCAATAGAAAGAAAGAACTACTATAATTAACTTTCAAAATTTTTCATCGGCATAATAGTTTTTAACATTCAACACAAGGAACATTCTGATTATCAAGTTGTCAATACAAAATAATAATGAAAAGATAATAGTAAAAAAATATCAAATCAAATGTAATATTAAGTGAAATTATTGACAGCAAACTGTTTTTTTTTTTAATCCTAAACAGTTATAAATAAAATTTCTCTTGAATAAATAGCAAAATTCACAAGAGTTTGTTAATGTTTTTTCTGTAGTAAATTGTCATGTACTTTTGTGCAGGAACAAAACTGAGATCGTTAAGACACAAACTTGGAAACATATGCCGTAAAAAAATACGTGTATTTTTGAAAGTTTATGCTTCAATAACGTCGATTTTATCATTTACTTGTCTCACTTCTAATCAAGGGCATGAACAATCTGTTTCTTAAAAATGAAATCTCATCATAGATTGGAAAATTATCATTGTACGAATTCGTTGGATTAATAATCTTTAAAAAGTTTTATCAAATTTTTAATAGCTCATAAACGTAGGGAAATAAATTTTGTAATAGCCAAAACTTCTTACATTAAATTTTATAATTAATCTTGTAAACCTACATTGGAGCGAATGCTATGTTTTTTTTTTCTTTTATACACTCACCGTGTGTAGTACAACATCCCTTCATAATTATTAGTTTCACAATAATGCATAACTCTATGAAGATTTCGTCATGAAATTAATGATTTTGTGGAACATTACTAAACTTTTATAGCGCTGCCTAAACAGAAAATAGTTATTTGCCCGTCTACATTAAACCGAAATTAGAAAAATCTCATTTTCTATTTATAAGTAATAAAGATTTCCTCTGCTTCTCACGTTCTATGCATTTTTATACACAACTGGGTTTTAATGATGCTTTAAAATTTTGTATGAGTTTCGATAATTTCTTTTATAATACATATATGTATATATCCTAAAAGAAAATAACTAAACTGATGTAAAATATTATCCATAAACTGTTAAATCAGATTTCTTGTGAAATAAAATGGCTTATTCGCAAGAACATCATGCTCTCGGGATAGCAAAAAGTCAAAATGATTAGATTTGAAAAGCTGAGTTTTTATATTTTTGAGTAACCCTTTTCTGAAAAATGATTCGGTACGATCTCCTTTTTGATACTACTTTTTAAAAAAAGAAATAGAAAAGCAGGAGTTTCCTCTCTGGGTGTTAGAACGCCACTCCTCATGTCTGTAAGTTATTACTCTACCACTGTTCCAGGAGAACAACGAACGGAGAGGGAAAAGTTGGAATATATAGCTTCCAAGCGTACCAGCTGCGGGTGCTAAAGTACTTATGGAAGAATGGATAAATAACTCTCCTCTGGACAAATTTCTTCACATGCGATTCCAGAGGAGCGTTATGTATCCATTCTTCCACTTTGTTTTCTTTTTTTGCTGCGTCCGATCCGAATCTGATGAATTAATCAACTTGTATTCCTGCTCCAAAGAGACAACTCAAACTCTTGAATCGTTCTGATGTCTCGCGGGGAAAATAAATCCTTAATTTTGATACAAATGATAGTGTTCTACAGAAGAAATCGATAAAAAAAGAGAGCCCTATATTAATTATAAAGGACAAGTTGCTCAGCTGATTTTTAATTTATTGCAGTAAGAATAAAATAGTGCTTTCCCTTTCTGTTACTATAATTTATATTTATGCATAGGAAATTAAAACTGAGAACGGCACTTGCTTATTTTTAAGTCAAAACTACTATAAAAAATGAGCAGGTACAGTTTCTCCGTTTTAAGCACATCATCTTTAACAAGGTCGATATATATACAGTATAAATGATATTCTTATCTACTTACATAAAAGAATTCTTTTGTGTGTATGTTTGTATGTTCATATGTTTGTTTGTCTGTTCGCTATACAGAGCCGCACTAATTGACGGATTGGAGAAAAATTTGGTACAAAATTCAAGCATACCTTGAGAAAGGTAACGTGTACGAAGTCCCATTCAAAAGTTCAAGTTATTGTTTTTTAATTTCAATTCAGGATTTTGCTTCGCCAATAAAAAATTTTGAAAACCATTTCATTTCACATCACTCTGCAGATGATGTAAAAATCGGTAAAATTTGTTCGAAAACTCGAGAATAAATACAAAATGAGTTATTGCCAAGAATCTTTATTTTTTCTTAGGAGGATAAAGCAAAACTTTAAGCTTAAGCTTATGTTAAATGAAGATTTTGGTGAAAATGAACTCCAATAACTCACTCTTGTAAAAACAAGCCAGTGAGTTTCATTTAAACTTAAATGCTTTAAACATTGAGTTACTTTGAATCCAAAGCCTCGTGGTATCTGATGTGACAAACTCGAGAAGTGGTATACGGGATTTGTTTAGTTCTGAACTTCCTTTTCACCCAAAACTGTGCTAAAATCAAGGATGATGTAACATGGCAATTATTTACTAAACACGTCAGTACAGGGGGTATTCAACAAGCCTATCGTGATCGACAGTCGATAGCGCAACGCCTGATTAATTTGAGCAAATTTAAGCGATCATTTTTTCTGCAAAATGACTGCTTTACATAACTGCACAAAATTTCGTATTTGTATTATTTAGTACATATAAATGGTGGGTGGCGTAGTTGAGGTTGTGCCATCTGGTCTCATCCAAATACATTAGTTGCGCTTGAGCCAAATCGTACTTGCATCTTTGTGGGGCTCATTAAAAATGGAAGGCGCTTCTTGTCTGCCTTAATTCCTGGTCCTACCAGCGAAGGTAGCTTGAATATCCAAGTGGCATTAGCAACAACAACATAGGCAGCTTGAGTGAAAGGATCAAGCTAAGACTTCCTTCCTAGATAGATCAGTTTATTAACATACTTATGGTTTACTCGTGATAACTTGAAATTTCATTCGGTGCTATATATTTTATTCGGTATATAAATATTTCGCGTTAAAGAGCGTTAGTTATCCGGCGAATCCAAAAGGGTGAAAAAAATATGTATTATTGAATTGAGGCTACAATGTAATTTTTCATTCATAAGTTTTCATCTTGACTTGTAAGGGAATAATTTTATAGTTTTGCTGATTAATAAAAAGGTTAATTTCAATTAATGTAGATGATTTATATGATTGAATAGCAACGCCGTCACAAAGTTTTTCTGGGAGAAACAACTAAATAATTGATCTGTCACGGAGAAGTCGAGAAACTTTTACCATTAAATTTGAAATGATATTTGAAGGATTCAAGTTCCTTATTAATTCCGTTCCAAAACCCCTGTTCATCAAATTAGCGTTCGTTGCAGAATTCTGATTGGTTGATTTGATTTATGGACCCATGCTCCCACTCCGATCCCAATATTAATCAATAAATTTATGATTATGATGAAATGACTAATCAAAATTTCTAATCAAGATGCTTCTGTAATTCATAAAGCATTGCATTGATTTAGTTCGTTTATTTTACAAAATTTTCCGGAGACAAAATTCTGTGTGTAACAAAACTGAAACTTGCATTTGAATGAAAAATTGAAACATCAAGTTGTTTAGATTATTATTTTTTTGAAAATGTTCCGAATTTCTTAAGGTAAAAATTTTGTAAAGAATTCATCACTTAAGATTAAAATATTGAAGTTAAAAAAAGTCAATTCACGTGCTATACATGAATAATTTGGCTTAAAGAAAGCCTTAAAGAACGTAAGTAAAAAGGTGATAGCTCGTGTTCTAATTAACTTACAAGCTTCGAAAAACTTCATTGTGTGAAGAAAAATAAAATCTTTGAATTGATATGTTATGTTAATATGTGCAAAAGGTTTTTTGACAGCATATTTAGGTGTTTATGTGAGAATTTCACTTCCAATTGGAATTAAGAAAAGAACGAAATAGAGCTCTAAAAATGCAGTCCGCAGCGCTGTACTGTCATCGGCTCTTGATATGTGTGCAAAATTCGAGACCTCTGGAACTAGTGGAAAATTTAATTACAAAATTTGATTACATACAAGTGAATCTAATAAAAGTGTCTTAAAAGTGATCAAAATTTGTTGTGCTGAAAGATGCATAAAATGAATAAAGTACATAAATGAAATACAAACTGTCAAGAAACTAAAGCAAAGAACCTTTTTTTAAGGTTAGAGTTGAGCCTCTCCATAAGTGCAAAAAGTGCTCAGCGCAAAATAAAGTTATGAATGTACTGTCAGTTTTTCTAAGCCGAAACCTTCCTTCGTTTTACGCATGCGTCAGGACTGCTAAACTTCATCGAAATAGGGGTACTAGAGGAAATTAAAAACGTGGATATGATTACTTCTTGCGAAGAATAACAAACTAGCTGCGTTCTTTTTCTTTTCATTTTGTGTTAAATATTCAAATGAGAAATGGTAGAATTCAATGTCGAGAAAAATAAAGAAATACTTGGCTAAAATAAAACTTCCAGACTGTGATCTCAGCGTATCAATCCCCCCCCCCCCCCCCACGACGACAAATGGGTCCGTTCCCGAACAAGCAGTACGTGATATAAACCTGAAAACCCCCTGCAGATTATGAAGAATTTCATCTCGGCTTAGCAAAGCATAATTATTTTTTAAATCATTTTTAACACAAAATATCCATAAACAATGTTTCATTTGTATTAAAATCTATACGTTATAAACTAAGTAGGAAAAAATATCATTTTCCTTATTCAAAAGGTAAATACAAATGCACGAGATTTTTCTGAAAAAAGAAACATTATTAACTTTAGAAAGTTCCATTAAAAAGGAAGAAGGCAATTAACATTATTAGAAAACCCACATAAAAACTTTTTTGCTTCAAGTGATAAGGGAAACATTTAATGGAAGTTTAAGCGACGTTCAAGCTTCAGGTATACTTAAATAAAAGCTTCATTAATATTCATTGCTACCTTGAAATAGAAAAACGTTGATAAAATATGGACAGGGAAACTTTTTTTTTTTCTGTTAAAGTATAATGGCTAATGTATCTGTTGCTGAAATCAAATTAACATTTTTTTTCTAAGAGTAGAAAGTTTTTACGCGGAAATAGGAAAATGTTTTAGACATTTTTAGGTTTATTATTTGTTGAAAAACTTTTACTAACTGGTGACCAAAAAATATTAAATTAATGTTTATCAAAGAAAAATTCCGCGAAACGCATAATTCTTTTCTTTCATCATTCATTCTTAATGAATGGTCTCGCTGGTTGAAATTAATTTTATATATTCAGCTTTAAATTACTTCAGTTCAATTATCTCAAAATGTAAAAATCTAACTACTAAAGGAATGAAACATTTTTGCTTGAAATTTACCATTGGAAATATAATAAAATATGCAGGTTTCATAGAGTCTTATTGGATGATAATTCAAGAGAAATTATAAATTTCGTAGAAACTAAATTGGTTTATACGTTTGCATTGATTTATTTCCCACGCTGCATTAAATTTATTCACTTAGTTATATTGATGATGTGGTCCATTTCAAGGTAAATGTTCCACACGCGACAACTATGTATCGTTTTAAAAAAAAATAATTTTAAAAAGATTATGAACAAACAATTTTTGCTGAGGAATATTTTTGTGAAACATGGTTCTCACCTGTGAGACATGAACTGATGACATATGTTTTATGTTTCAACTTTCAGTAATGAAACTTTGTTTTTACATCTAATCTATCATTCATATATGCTGTTTATTTCCTATTTAATTTGATTTTGTATTTCAACGTTTTCTTGAATATCCAAAAGCAGCTGCTAAATTTAGGTAAGATAAAAGTCTTAGGAAAAATAACAAATATTTTACACGTTTACCGAAAGCTGGTATTGCTCTGCTTTATCGTAAGCAGATTTCTTTTTTTCTTTTTTTTTTCATTTTCAGTTTTTTGCAGAAAGGTATTTTTTGTAGAATATAGGTATTTAATCACTCTTTAAGTATTATTTTTTCAATAACAGATTTTTAAACTTTCTCGTTGAAAAAGCTTTCTTAAAGCCTTCTATTGACATCATGAGCCAATAAAGCACGATTGCTAATATGTTAACATACAGCAGAATAAAGCACGACTTATTTATAAAATAATTAACTATTTTAACTGATTTTTCAAACTGAGTTTCAAGCCTGAAAGAAACGGATGAAGTTTTCATTTATCATAAAACCTAATTTGCCACGTTTTAACAATCTGGTGGAATCATACCCCTTGCAACAGTGATACAGTGATTCAGTGCGTATCATTGGTAATTAGCCAATTGGTAATTGGACTTCGTGTTGACTCATTGGCATTTTTTTATTCCACCATTACATATGACTCTCACTCTGAGGACCGAGATTTGTTAATTGCGCTATAACGCCATTTGGAACAAATTAATATTTGCTGTTAGTTTCATAGCCTTAGAAAGTCTATTAAGACAGACACATATTGTCGTTGTTGCTATGGGAGCTAATTCCCTGTAAAATTTGCAGCATTTTAAACGATAATCTTATTTAAAGAATTTAAATTTTCATTTATTCAGAACCTTGAAACTACAGATTTATCTTTGAGTATCTAAGGTCCATACATTTGTACCTCAAATTATACTAGTCACCGGAAATATCATCTTCATATAAATGTTTTTCATACACTAAAAAATTCTAATTCAACCTTTCACCAAAACCAACAGTGAAATTTGGCTGCAACCAATATTTGGTACTAAGTTGAACCATTATAATGGCGTAGTTTCACCAAGAATGTGAAACTAGGAACCATTATAATGGTTCAAAGTACCAAATGTTGGTTGCAGCAAATTTCACCATTTTTTAATTTTTTTGGTGAAAAGTTGAGCTAGAATTTTTTACAGTGTATAAATAATTTTGTCCTGCAATCTATGAAGTCACCGCATGTTTGTAAAAACCATGAAAGTGAGTTTAGGTTATTTTTGAAGTTTTCGTTTGAGGAACTCGGAGACAAATCTCTAGACATTCCCATCCTTCAGAACATTCCGCTAATTTTGCGCAAAATTTTGCGCGCTTTTCCAAAATACGTAGTGGATCACTATGCTGAATTACTAGCGAATCGCAAATTTCTCGCCAATGAAACCAGATTTGTGAAACATATTTCAATCCTTTAACAGGTCTTAAAACATCGCACACTCCGCTGCGTCTTGTCGAAATAGTAATTCAACCGGAAGCGAAACCTGCAATCCTGCCGATCCAAATGATCCCTGCGATTCACGCATGTTGATCTCGTTTATTAAGCAAATGATGTGAGCTTTTACACGCAATCCAAAGGCAGCAGCAATATTTCGCTCGCCTCAAACTAATGGCATCCTTTAAGAAGTTAAGAATGGCATTCCTTAAAAAGTCCCTTAAGAAGTTGGTTCCCTTTCATGCGTTTTTTAGCCTACTTTCCCGTAAAAGTAAAAAAAATAATAATAAAGCATGAAAGAAGGCTTAATGGTATCGTGAAAATATCGTTAAAAATCAAGAAAAGTCAAAAATAAGTTAAGTAATTAAATAAAGATTGAAAAATAAAAAATTTGAAAGTAGGGTATTGAGATGGGGAAAAAGTGTGTCTGTCGGTCTGTCGGTCTGTCTGTCTGTCGGTCTGTCCCCCCCCCCCCCCCTAATAACTTTTGAACGAATTGTCCTATTGGAAAAATTCTTTTTGCATTCGAAAGATCTCGGCGAGGATATGTCATTTCCATATTTTGCTTTTTGATTTGAACAATTTTTTGTTCAATTTTGAACAGTTCAAAAAAGTTTAACATTATCGCCTATGGGTGAAAATGAAGCAAATTATGTAAACTTTGGGTACAAGATCCAAGCTCCCATGAACAAGCTCACTGGAAGAAGTTCTTGGCGTGAAATATTGATTTGAACAATTTTTGTTCATTTTTGAACAGTTCAAAAAAAAATTAACTTACGCCTACGGGGAAATTTCAATCCTATATTATTCCTGATCTAACGGACCGATTTGCTTGTAACACTTTATCGGAAAGCTTTTATGACGTAGAATATGTACAAATAGAAAGTACATCCAGAACTAAGGAGCCTATTTTCCTACAAAAATTTTTTGATCGGGATTTTCAAGAATATATTTGAATCAATGAATGATTAAATGAATAAGCAAAACAATGAATGAATAAATGAGTGACTAAATACATGAATGACTTAATAAATGAATGATTGAATGAATAGCTATTAACCGTTGAAAAAGGTATATTTGAAGCAATTAAGAACTAAAACTAAACGAGAAAGACAGAAAGAGATAGCTATATTATAAATTTGAATTCGGTGTATACGGGAAAGTAGGCTCGTATAGTTCTAGACGGAACTTCTTGTTATTTATAAAAGGGGTCACATTCATAAATGATGTCACGCTTCGAGGGGGTGAGGGTTCAAGAAATCGAGACAGTTTGAGACAAGGGGAAGAGAGGGGATAACAAGAAGTTCACATTACACATTTTGATTTCTATAAAAACATTAAAATCAGCAAAATAAATTGATTTTTAAAGTTCTTTTGAGTTTCATAATTTGATTTTAAAGTTTCATTTGATCATTTTGTATCATAAACACCGATGCTGATTAAATTTTACATTTACTTCTTGTTAAAAGTTTAAAAGGAAATTTTCTTGGGCATTTATACTTTTAAGATAAGATTGCGTGGGCCATTTTTTTCAGAATTCTAACAATTAATATATTTTACTGTTCTACACTAATTATGTTTTGTGTTGTAAACCTGAACCTTATTTTATAGACATCAAGGACAAATGTAATTATTATTATTATTATTATTATGCTCACAAGTGTCATTAAAAGTTCAAAAATAAAATTAGAAATATGATCTATGATGCAGTGCTTTGTTTCTTAACTGCAAATATATATGCTTATGTAATATAGCGTGACATGTGACAAAGGGGGGGGGGAGGGAGTATGAAGTGCGTCATTTTGTGACAAAGGGGGCAGTGGGTCAAATGTATTGGGGAAAAGTGTGACATCATTTATGAACGATCAAATACTTGTTTTAATGCGTTTTGTGACGTCACTCGAATTTGACATTTATGTAACTAAAATATATGAAGTAAACGATGTAAAAATTAAAATATCGCAGTAGGGTGCCAAAATATTTAGTGCACATATGCATCCGGCAGACGCTGTTACCCACCATGTCCGTAATGTGGCATCAATAATAAATTATAAAATGTCTTTACAAGTAAAAAGTGAGGAACTTCGGGCATTGTGGAATATTCCTTTCTTTTTCTGTTCTATTTCATTTTCTTTTATTTTATTTTTATGCAATATACAGGGTGGTTATTACTTAAGTTATACTCGGGGGCTTCAGACCAGCTTATATCTCGTTTTAGTGAACGTATGTCATTGAAACTTGGAACCACATACGTTATCTGAACCATGAGAAAAATAAATCTGCAAAAAGAAAATAATAGTTTAAATTCTTCCGCCAAGTAAAGATGTCTTCAACACCAAGTTGCCGCCCAGTTGGTAGACAAACTCTACGTGCTACTGTTCAACACGCTATAATCCACTTTGAATGGACGCCAATGGAATGCATATAAAGCAAAAGCTGTGACAAAATCTAGTCCTTCGTTTGTTTGTTTTCTTTTTTTTCTTGTTTGTTTGTTCTTCACGCGCCCCTTTTTCACCTGCTCGTACGAAAGTTAACTTTCTAGCTAACTTCTAGATTAAAATCCTTTTTTTAAAATTCAATAAACAAGTAGCGAAAAATTACTGATTGCTCTCCGTTGTCGGAGAACATTCCGTGTTGTTTTATTTTACGTTTTACATTTTTTGAGACTCCTGTGCCTTTAAAGTGCATGTTACTCCGACTAAAATTGAAACTCAAAAGGATTCCACTCCAATTAATCGAGTTTTATCCAATAGTATGAAAGATTGTAGTAAAGTGGGGAAGAAAGAATAGAATAAAGATTAAAAGCCATTAAGTTTTTTTGTACCTTTTTCCCCCACTAAATTTTAAAAAGTAAAAAAAAAACCTAAGAAGAGCTTCAGTTTTTTTGTCACCCGGTCATAAAAATATATTAGAAACACAAGCTAAAAACTGAAAAAAAAAAAAAAAAAAAAAGAAAGAAAGAAAAGAAAAGAAATAAATAACTTACCCACTTCTGTTTCGTATTTTTTTTTTCCTTCACGCGTTAAAAAAAAAACTTTTTTCGAAATGAAAGTTAAATTATTATAAATAATGGACTAAAAATTGAAGTGGTTAAAAATAAACATACTTCAATAGTTATTTGAATTATGTATCAATACCTTGGCCAATGTGAAATAATAATCTTTAATAAGCAGTAAGTCAATAACGCTGATTTTTTAAAACGACTTTTTTTGTAAATATATTTTTCAATATTAATCTGAATTAGCTTTTCTAATTGTGGCTTTAGTTTTTTGTTAGATAATGGAAATGAAAACATACTGAACGTAACAGTAACACTATTTTCATTACCCCCCCCCCCCCCCCAATAGAAAAGCAGGTAGTTTTTATTGTATTTCTTTTTTCATTTATTGATTATTATTTTTCCATTTAGTTATTTTATTTATTTTTTTATTACTACTACTATCATACTGAGTGGTTGAACCTGCAGATAACATGAACTAATTTTATGACCACATCGTGGCTAAAATTGCCCTCAAAAAAAAAAAAATCCGAGAAGTTAATTCTCAAATGTTCAATGTTAAACAGTTATTGACTTATGACTGAAAGGTTGTGCAAGCCTGAAGGATTTGATAAGTACAAATAGCAATTTGCGCTTGTTTCTCATTTGCTAATTTTCAAATTGGGATACGTAATCCCAGAAAAGTCTTCTATGATCCTCCCATCTAATTTTTAATTCCTTACAGGATTTCTGATTCCTACCTTTTAAGTTTTCCATTTTCGTTGAAATTAAATCCTAAAATATCTTTGCAGTGAAGTGTGAAATGAAATTCTTAGAAGCGGAAAATGAGTGGATACGAGAAAACTCGCATATCCGATATCGAATCGACGGCATTAATTGAAATTGTTTATGCTTGGAATGAGGATTGAAATATCATGCTCGATATCGAAGCTCTTACGAAAATAAGAACAGATTAAAAATTTATCTGTGCTACATTCTGTAATGATAATCTATTCCAAGAAATAGTAACACTAATAGTATGAAAACTCTTTACAATAAATCCATTAATTTTTTCATTAATGTTTCAAAAAACAATTATCTGATAAAAACTAATTTCAGTGACACTGAAATATAGAACCTTAGTAATCAGGTTGGTAACAGATCTCAGCTAAACAATCTTATTAAGTAATCTAACACCAGGTTTGTCAATGCAAGTACAGTAACTTCATTATAAATAAAATAACCAATATTTTTTTGAAATAAATTAAGAGGGTAAAAAATATTACATTTATTATGAATAAAATAACAAAAAAATATTTATTCTGAATCAATCCACTAGGGGGAGGGTTGGAATATATGAAATAAGGTGAATAAGAAGGAAAACAATATCCATTCTAGAATGAGATTAAACGTGCATTAAAATGAAGTGAAACAACCAATGAACTATTGATCTAAAATCGAAGGAAATGCAAGAAAATTCAGTGAAATATTCTAATGACAAAAATAATTTTCCGGAAAGCGATGTTATCTTTTCTTTACACATTCAAGCCTCTACACATTCAAGTTCTTTACACATTCAAGTAGATAAGGTTTTTTTTTATAAACATATTCCATTTCAAACTACAAAAAACGAAAAAATATGTTCCATAGACTCAAATTAAAATGGAAGTGCATCAAAAATGGAGATATGGACTTTTAAAAACATTGTGATTTTTTTCTCTTTACCTGCTAGATGTTCTCCATATATATAAAGAAGGATATTACATTATTGATAAGGGTTCAAAGAAGGGTTACCAGGTTGGTACGTGGTCTCTCAAAATTAGATTATGAGGTCAAGCTTAAAAGGCCAATGCGTATAATCTCGAGCGAATCAGAGTTAGAGGTGACTTGATTCCGTTATTTAAATTCATTAAAACAGGAAATTTTGATGGGCTGCAGTTATACACAGAAGGTAGAACCCGAGGTCATTGTTTTAAGCTTTTCAAATCTCAGGCTTATCTTGAAATTAGGAAAAATTACTACTTCAATGGGGTCGTAGGCAGTTGGAATAGTAACATACACACATTGCCAGTAGCATTCGCTCCAGGTAACTGAAGCGAACGTTACTGGCAATGCTCTAAAAGTCTTTAATGCCGCGTTTACACGGTGCCAGTTGAAGAGACAATTGTCTGGAGACAGCTTATTGGCATGAAGTAATTGGCTACGTGTGAACAATTCAGGCCAATTGGCGAGCCAACTGCCTAAACAGTTGTCCTGAAGTTCAGCTGTCTCGAGAAGTAGACAGAGGACAATGAACTGGGCCCAGAGTGACGCCCGACCACTCTGAATCACATTTGCCGAGCCAGTTAGCGTCGTGTGAACGTTGCAGTCAGTTGATTTGCTTTGTGTTTTGCCAATTCACTCGTGTCAGTCAAGTCTGCTATGAGCACTCAGCCATTTTTTGAACAGGTTCTCTTCCAACTGGCCTGACCATGACATTCCCCCAACTGTTCAGAGACAATTGGCGCCGACAATTGTTTCTTCAACTGGCATCGTGTAAATGTGGCTTATATATAAGAGGCTCTTTGATGTTCTTGAGGGATGGTAAATTGACTAGGGCCAGTCTAACTGGACTTATGCCGCGTTTTCACGATGCCAGTTGAAGAGACAATTGTCTGGAGACAACTTATTGCCATAAAGTTATCGGCTGCGTGTGAACAATTCAGGCCAATTGGCGAGCCAACTGCCTCGACAGTTGTCCTGAAATTCAGTTGGCTCGAGGAGTAGACAGAGGACAATGAACTGGGCCCAATGACGACCCCCACCACTCTGAATCACAGTTGTCGAGCAAGTTAATGCCGTGTGAACGTTGCAGCCAATTGATTTGCTTTCTGTTGTTTCAATTCACTCATATCAGTCAAGTCTTCTGTGTTTGTTTCATCCTCAACTGCCATGCCAATACTTCCACAGTGCGAACAGGTTCTCTTCCAACTGGCCTGGTCATGACATTCCCCCAACCGTCCAGAGACAATTGGCCCCGACAATTGTCTCTTCAACTGGCATCGTGTAAACGCGTCTTTAGAGCTGTTGCAGGTTGTCATTTTTGAATTTTTTATTTAAATAGGATTAAAATGCATTCGATTCAGAAGATAAATTGAGGTTTTTCTTCTTCGTTGTATTATTATAATAAAATTTAAATAACTAAATCAAAAGTACATCCACGAAGCTGCGCAAAATTTTATGATGAACTATTTCTTTAAATTATTTATACACGAAATGTGAGCTTAAGATATCATATTTTCTAAAAGGCCTCCTAAAAATTTTACACCATAAAACGATCGTGATTTTAAGCAAAAATAAAAGAGCCTTTCTTGGGCTTAAACTTTAACATAAAGTATCCTTCCTTCAAGATTAACAAACTGATACATAAATCTCTACAAATTAAAGAAAATATAGACGATGAATTATGTCAAGTAGACAGAATTGCTTATGTTAAAATATGGAAACTTACATGCAATTTATCGTATCAGTAATCGTTTCATTATTTAAATTACGACAAGGGCAAGGATGCACTGAAAAATGAATAAATCCTCATTAATAATTTCTCCAGTAGAGAAAATTTGAACGATACATAACGTCGTATAACAATAAACGTTTCGTGTCAGATAAGAGTTACCATTTTAAAAATTATATGCTCTTATACTTTATTTAAAATGCATTATAAATGCGGGAGAGGGTGAAAGAAAATAAAGCTTTTCTGTAAATTTTTACTTTCTTCTAAAGCTAAAACATATATGCAAGAAAGTATTGCATTCGGTAAAAATTTTGGAAACGTAGTAGGTTTTTTTTTCCAAATCTTATCATCAAAGTTTTAATTTTATCATTACTGACTTTTAACGTAAATTGCATCAATTTTTCCCTTAGACACAGAGGTTATAAACATTATTGAAATGTTAAAAAAGTCCCAGTGAACTAAAATAAAAAAAGATATATTGTATTTACATTTTTTTCCTTCACAGATTTTTCTGACAAATTTTATCTGAACCAAACTAATTGATCAAGAATTGTAAAATTCATTTTTTCCCTTGAGGAGTTAATATTAAGTTACCGAGTTGAACAGATTGAACTCGAATTTTAAAAAAACCATAGGAATGAAATGTACTGCCTAATATCTTTCGAAAGAGAGAAATAGTTCGTATTTCTAATACCTGAAATTTCCAAATGATAACGCTCTTTAAAATGATTGTAGGAGGGGGTAGATATCTTGGCAGACATTTCTTTTACCTCAATAGTTCATTAATTTCTTTTCTTTTGCTTCTTCTCGTTTTTGAAAAAAATATTGTATTTATTTTTAAAGTTAATTAATAAATTGATATTTTTCGTTAATGTATTTTAGTTACTTTGCATTTTCTTTCGTTTATTCTTTTCAATTTTTGCTTCTGTACATTTTTTTTATTATTATTCAACTAGGCTGAAAAAAAATAAAAATCTGCTTACTTTTTGTAACCGAGATTAAAGTTACTTTACAACTTTACAGTTCTTAGCGCATTTGCACTTCTTAAATCGGTGTAGTTCATCACAAACATTACTGACGAAATTGATGCTTTATCTTTTACTACAAGAACATCTCATTCGCTTATTTTAATGAAAACCCAACAAGAAGTCAGCAACACTAATAATTATTTGTTTCTGCAAAAATAAATAACATTAAACTTTAGAACTGCTGCACATTGCCGCACTTTACTACATATTTGGTAACTTTTTATCATTCTTCTTCCCATGCCAGGTATCGAGCCCGCATGAAAGGCTGCGGATATAATCACTAAACTGCACAGAAATCTTTCGACTCTATATTAAACGGAACTAACTATTACCATTCTATTATCAGCCGACCTCGAGATTTACTAATACCTTCAAAGCCCAAAATCCTTTCAGAGACATTGAATTCCATGCGTTAATTTAAATTTTATGATTAAGATTTATTCCCCATTGAATGCTTCTTTGAGGCACTACATGTGAAATTTTTCGGGACTACATTAAATGTGCTCGTTAAGTGTAATTTCTGTTACGTTAAATGATTGCTTTTGGCAACAAATGCAGCTTTAGTGGCTGAACAAAAAGTATAATGCATATGATGATTGTACTGAATTTGGTGGTGTTATTTGGTATTTCAGGAAACTTTAGGGGTTGAACAAACAAAAGGGGGCGGCGGGAGGGAACAGAGCATTATAGTTGTTATATTACAAATGAATTTACAAACTGTAAGCATACATTTAGTGAAAGTGTTATTTTCTAAAAGAACACTTTGAACAGTTATGGTGCATTTATATCAGTGACGGCAGAGACATTTTGCTTCTCTCGTAATAGACTGCTGCTATGGATATCAAACTAAGAGTGAGGAATCATTAGTTCTAAATGCGCAATTAACACATCACGATCTTCTGGGAGAAAGTCTCTTCTTCTGACTCAATAAAAATGCTAATAGGTCAATACAAGAATGTGGTTAGTTAAATTATGTAGAGCCAATGACGAGCGATGAAATATTCCGTTGCTCTCGCCGCAGGTATGAATGCACCTTTACTGTTCATGACTACTGTTTCCATCAGTTAAGTTAAACTCTAAAGATGTGATTGGGAAAGAAAGCTTTTCTAGATAAGAAATGAAATTATGCTTGTTTTAATAAATTTTCCTCAAAACATTTAAATAAAACTGAAACTAAGTCCACGAAAAAAGTTCTCGGAAAGGAGAACTTTGTACATATATCCTATACAGAAAAATTAATTTAATGCACATTTGCACTACATCATTATTTGTCTATTCTTCTGAATTCAGTATTTGCCTAAAAGTGTTTTATTTTTACAAACGTGTTTTAGTTCTTTATTCTGCCGTTTCCTCGTTGGTTAATGAGCACCATGGGAATGGTAAAACAACCCATTTTTTCGAAAACACCTAGCGCATTAATGTTTAAATTACCCCAAAATCATGCATGTTGCATCGAATTCAACATTTTATTATGTTGTGTTTGCTGTGATGAATTCCATTAAAGTGCAACCGGATTTTAGGTTGAAAATAATTAATGGAAAGTTAAATTGAATGCTGAGCCAATAAAGCTTAATTCCAGATTATTAGTATGAATACAAAGAATCTAGCATAGTAGAAGTTGAAATTCACCACAATTGAGGGAAAAATAATGATTTTTCTTAAACGAAGACGGAGAAATATCGATGTTTATCAACAAGTCTCATTCAAAAAATTAGCCAAATTTATTTAATGATATTTAATTGTTCATGAAATATCTTTGTTATTTATATTTTCTTTCAAGATACAAGTCGTTACATTTAAAAACGGCGTGAGTGAATTATTTTTTCATTTTGAACTGCTCCAGGTTTTTGCCTTACATTAATTAAATTAGCATCGTTATTTTAAAATAGTAATACTCAGCAATTTTTTTTTAATCCATAAAGTGCTGTGCGTGACGTTTTTCGGCTCTCTCTCTCTATCTTTCGTTCTCTCTCTCTCTCTCTCTCTCTCTCTCTCTCTCTCTCTCATCTTTCGTATTTTCGTTCTCTCTCTCTCTCTCTCTCTCTCTCTCTCTATCTTTCGTTCTCTCTCTCTCTCTCTCTCTCTCTCTCTCTCTCTCTCTCTCTTTCGTTCTCTCTCTCTCTCTCTCTCTCTCTCTCTCTCGTCTACAAAGAGGCTAACCGTTGCTGCTTAAAATTAGCTTCAAGTTTTGTCTTTTATTTATTTTTCTTTAAATTAGATCGTATCAACTTATTTGAGATAAAACGGATAGTGTGAAAATATAATGCGCACTTGAAGGTGATAATTTAAATCTATAAATTGCTTCTTTTTTCTGTAAAAGTTTTTCCTTTTTTTTAATAGCTATTGATGAATTTTAGTGTTATTAATAAAAACATTTAGAATATAGATATCTTTTTTCCTCCTATTTTCGACGTAGAATCAAAGAATTCTTTTTAGAAATCTTTATTCGTCATATTTTCACACTACTTATCTTATATCTAGTCCTTAGTTCCGACATAAGAAATGTATGTTACTTTAAAAATTTATAAAAGTAGCTGAAAATAAAGTAAAAGAAATTACATAAGATTAATGAACTGAAAAGGTAAAAATGCTTTGTACAGTATATCACGCACGATCTGACAATACCTCCTATCTACAAATTACTCGATTTTCAGATTTTCCTTTTCATTAATTTTATTTAGTTCGCTTGTTTTACGCTAGAATTCTCGTGGACTTAAAAGCTTTATGTCACGCGAAAAAAGCATGATGAAATCCCCTATTATAATTGTTCTCTATGAGGGATTCAAAGTTTTTATGTCTCCTGTAAATTTTATTAAAATCAGACAGGAGGCATTGCCAGATCACTCGAGATATTGTTTGAGGGTTCTATCGTTGGCTTTGGCATACAATATTCACACACAGTTTTCAGTAATACAGTAAAAATAACTTTTTAAAAGTTACTTAGTTTTTAATTGCATTTTATAAACACTTCATGAAACGCAGCTCTTTGACTTAAACTTAAACCAGTAGTAACCTTTAAAAAAATAAAACATTCTTTAAAAGAATTACTGCCGAAATATTGACATTATTAAAATTAATTGAGACTCCAGAGATACTGATATCATTAAATGGAAATATATATGCGTCAGATCTTTGAACACGGCTTTCTCTTACTGATTTCAGTCTGCGAATAGGTTTCGTGTTTTAGTTGAACATAAACTTGCTATAATATCATCAAATATTTTAATGAAAAGCAATTGTATCAGGAAGGTGTGTGAGATTCCCTCTTAAACGTGTTTTCGTAAACTTTGGAAAATGTTTCAGATCTATGTAAACTGATTTGCTAGAAAAGGTTAATGATTAATCTTCGTGTAATTGGGGGCCTAAAGGCAATGCGTAGGCATTCTACAGAATGCCGGCGTTTCATACTTTGCCGGTAACATATATAAGAGATTACCATAGAAGTAATATGTGGGAGTTTGCACATGCGGAGAAGTGATTTGATGTCATAAATACAAATTGCAAAAAAAAAATTGCATACGCGTGTTGTAAAACATTCCTTTTATCACTGCGAAGGGGTTTTGAGCTTCCCGAAGCTAAACAAATTTCAATATGGAGTTACATTGTGTGTGTGCGCGTGTGTGTGTTCAAAATTGCTATTTATTAAAATATTACATTTGAGATGAAGTTACATTGTTCTTGCTACGTTACTAACCCCCCTCCCCCCCCCCCCCCCCGCCATTCTCAAAAAAAAAAAAAAGCATTAAAAGTATTTAACCAAGTTAGCACCCAAGCAAAAAAAAAGACAGTTAAAGTTTTTTTTCCATTGAAAATAGCAATTTGATGTTGATTTAATTAAATCATTCGAGCTAAGTCTCTTGCATGTACGCACATATTACTGTAGAAAAAAATGTTTAAAAAGCGAGTTTTTTTGCTTTTTGTTTTAGTTTACCTAATGGAAAAGAAAAACTCTTGGCAGACAACGATGCAGTTATTCCTTGAGCATATCCATTTTTTATTACGGGGAGTAAATACCTTAATGGGCATCCTGCCAAATCCGACAACTTGCCGATCATAAAGAATTTTTAAAAAAATCATTCTTAACGTTCCATAAAACTATTTCCACAGCAGTGTGTTTAATTATTATAAAGCTTTTACTTTTTACGTCTTTCTTTTTTTTCTTTTTCATTTACTTTGAGTAATCGATTTGTTTTCCATTAAATTAGCTATTTTCTTTTTTCCTTTCGCTAAGCTCACTTTTTAATTCATAATTAAAAAATATTTTTCATGCTTCAAAGAAAGTTTCTAAAAACATTCTTGAACTATTTCTTTAAGAAAAAGCTGTAACCATTAAAAATGTATATATTTATGATCAGTTTTATTGTCTTGAGAGAACGATAGCTGGGGAAAAACAGACCATCCCATGTAATTTTCAGATCGTTTACTGTCAAGAAAAATAAAATGCTTCACTAGATCACAAATAATAAACCCCCACTCCAAACTTGCATTAAAAGACCTTTTATTGTACAGAATATTAAATAAAAACTTCAGCACTTTTAAAGCCATTTTCAGCAATCCGTTGTTGTGTTTTCTAATACCACTAGGGATCATTCATAAATGATGTCACGTTTCGAGGGGGAGAGGGGTTGGTGAAATTGTGACAAAGCGTGATAAGGGGAGGGGAGGGGGTAGCAGGAAGTGTGACATCATGCATTATGCAACAAAGCGTGACATGTGACAAAGGGGGGAGGAGGTCCACTAAAGTCTGACATATTATGACAAAGGGAGAGAGGGGGTCAAATATATGGGAAAAAAGCGTGACATCATTTATAAGCGGCCCCCTTGGGTATCCAAGCTCCCCTTCGAATTAAGGCAGTAAGGAAGCGCCCTTCCGTTTATAGACGAGCACTACAACAGTGGAAGTACTAATTTTCTTATGTATCTGTGTGGCACCACCGTTATGTATCTATATGGCACCGCCACAAATGGGCCACCTCCCTTTGTTGACCTAAGAGTGAAAGGAAGGAAAATACTCCATTCCGAGTATTCTCGGAATTGCCTCGGGACTTCAGAGTCTCCGGATTTCACATGCACATATTCCCCAGTGTACATGGTGGGTTTTCAACGGGTCGGGTATCTAACCCCCGATCCGGTTAGAAGTCCAACATCCTGACCAGTACGCTACCACGGCCTAAGCAATCCGTATTTGCATTTACTTGTTTAGTTTATTTGTACGCACGTTTTCAGCCGCTGCTTGTCATTGCTTGTCATCAATGCTTGTCATTTGTGCTTGCTACACAAGTGTATGCCTAGAAAATCATTTTTTTAACAAAACTGTCAGTTGTTTTACCTATATTCTCTGGTAGAGTGTTTTGGATAATTGAGCATAAATTGGTTAAAGTTGCGTAGACTGCGGCGTAAATACACAATAAAAACAAGTGACAAAAATTCATGTTAATCAGCCTCTAACAATGCAAGAGCACTAAGTGAAAATTGAGCATGTTATCAGCAGGGCTGTGGTGTTGGGCTCATTTTGGAGTAGAGGAGTCGGAGGGGGCCTCAGTGGCTGAGCGGTCTAATCCACTGGTTCCGGTACCTGCCTGCGCGCAGTGAAGAGGCGTCGGTTCGATTCCGACTTTCCCCTGGGTGTACAGTGTTCCCTAGCCACTTCGCGCTTCATGTTTCGCGTCTTCAGTACTTCTCGGGGTTTTCCAAAATATTCATTAAAAATTAAAAATGAAAAAATACAACCATGTCGGCAGTCACATTGCGGAAAGGAGCGTGGTTTCATGTTGATGCGCGAGAGAGAAGGATCTCTGCATGTCAAACAAAGAGATGAGTTGACTCAGAGCACATGCCACAGGCTATCAAAAGCTCCCACCAACACAAGACTCTTCGCCTCTCTCAGAAAGTAATGATAATTAATGTTTATTACTGAACGATAACGTTTTGTAATTAACTTTATTAATTAGCACCGACACGTTTAAGAAAATACGTATACTGTTGCAATTTTTGTCTTAAATGTCTGAAGTACAGTCAGACCTCGATATAAGGTCACCCTAAGGGACATCGCAAAAGTGACCTTATAAGCGGGGTGACCTTTTAACCGATTATTAGAAGTTCATAACTAAGCACGTAAATACACATTATGATTTTTTTAAAATGGTAATGCAAACGAAAACATCAGTTATTTGGTAAATATTTAAGTCAATGAATTTTAACAGTAAAGAATTAAAGAAAGTTATATATATATATTTTTTAATTTAATTAAAATAAAACTGTTTATAAATTTCCTCAAAGTGTACATACATACATAACATCTTACCTTATTTAAAATAATCATTCATGCAGGTCTGTCTCGTTTTTGGTTTCATTTTTCGAACAATGTTTTCTAGATTTTGTAACTTCTCAAAATGTTCGTCAACTCCCTCATGGTTTGTAAAAAAATGGCGTATGACATTTAACTCTCTAAGTCCGAGGCCGGCCGAAAACGGCTTTGTTAGTTAAGACCGAGCTGGGCCGGTATGGGCCGGCAGACGGGAAGATAGGGAGAAAGGTAGAGAAGAGAACTCCTGTTGCGAGGAAGGGGGACCCCTGTGTATCAGAGGTCTTTCGTCTTGCCGATAATCATTAGAAAGTGACTGATGTGCAAACATGGATTGATGGCTTTTAACTACTTGAGGATTAGCTCTTTCCGCAAGAAGCAGGAAATGAAATACATCTCTCTCTCATTCCAACTTTGAAATACGAACAACTTTCATTTTTTTATCCTGTAAAAAAAATGAATGAAAATGATTCTGTAACAGATGTCCAGTTTTGGTTTTTTAAATTTATGTGTGATATATCCGTTTAATTGTTAATTCTGACCATCTCAAAGAACTTTTATGAATTTCTAAGGGAGAAGACATCTAGTGCAGTGCTATAATAAATGACTATTTTTTTAAAACCTGCATCCGAACATATTAATTTGTTTTCTAAAGTATCGCTGTTATTTTTCGGCCATCATATCGGTGAACTAAATGTCTCTTTGGACGAATTCGCTATTTGAATATATCTGTTCATAGTAATAACAAACCTCATCGAACTTTGTGAAAGTAAAATTTTATTTCACAGCAATTTTGTTATTTTTTGGGTTTGCCGTCGAAGTTCATTTATTATGTGAAGTGAAAATGCACAAAGTATTTTAAAATTCTATGTGGTTGTAATCGTGAAATACATCTAAAGTAACCAATTTTCAACAAAATGTTTCAACTTAAAAAGTATTTTTATTGATATGTAGTACTTTTTGCGTCCCACCTACCTTATACCGCAAGTTTTGTTTCTCCAATCTAAAGATTCATTGACAAAAGTTTATGAAAGTATATTAGTATCATTATTGTATTATTGTTATTTAATTAATATTTTAATAATTTTTATTTAATTATTATTGTTTGAAGAAGCACCTTCACATTGCTTTTTTACATAAAATCTGTTAAACTGTTAACTTTTCGTTTTTCTATTCGGCCACATGACAAACTGGAATTTTTACTTTTTTCTTCTTACAAAAGTTACATATTAATTTGATTTGCCAAAATTTTCGATTTCTGAAAAAGGTGGATTTGCACATTTTAAGATAGGCTGAGCACTTTTGGACAAATGTGGAAAATATAAGTACATGTAAAAATTTTTGATAGCCACTAGCGTAGATAGGGGGGAAGCTCACCTCCAAATGGTGACGTATCTATGAGAGGGCTTTAAGGGAGGGGTGTAAAACAATTAGCATTAATATTTCCCCGACTACCCCCCCCCCCCCCCACACTAAATGAGGTTCTAGCTACGCCACTACCCATCACTTATTAAAGCTACCAATTAAGAACTATATATTGCTCAAAAGGGTTAACTCTTAAAAATTATTTATAATTTTTTTCTAAAAAAGCATTTATATGAAAGATATAGAAGTAAATTATGTGATGGCCACAGCAAAACTATGCTACCACATTATGAGGAGTAGGAAAGATTTCAGTCATTTATTAAATCCTCTCAGTAAGTTAAGAAAATGAAAATATGCTCCTAATTAGTTACTGATGCTGGCTTTTAAATGCTGTTACTATGGAAATGGGTACCTTCAAAAAGTTGTGGCTTAGATTTATGAACATTTCTGATTTGTTTTTTCTTTTTAGCCTACTTTCCCGTAAATGTTAAAAAAATAATAATAAAGCAGGAAAGAAGGCTTAATGGTATCGTGAAAATATCGTTAAAAATCAAGAAAAGTCAAAAATAAATTAAGTAATTAAATAAAGATTGAAAAATAAAAAATTTGGAAGTAGGGTTTTGAGATGGGGAAAAAGTGTGTCTGTCGGTCTGTCTGTCTGTCGGTCTGTCCCCCCCTAATAACTTTTGAACGAATTGTCCGATTCGAAAAATTCTTTTTGCATTCGAAAGATCTCGGCGAGGACATCTCATTTCCATATTTTACTTTTTGATTTAAGCAGTTTTTTGTTCAGTTTTGAACAGTTCAAAAAATTTTAGCATTAGCACCTATATGTGAAAATGAAGCAAATTATGTAAACTCTGGGTACAAGATCGAAGGTCGCATGAACAAGCTCCCTGGAAGAAGTTCTTAGCGTGAAATATTGATTTGAACAATTTTTGCTCATTTTTGAACAGTTCAAAAAAATTAACATACCGCCTACGAGGAAATTCAATTCTATATAATTCCTGATCTAACGGACCGATTTGCTTGGAACAAACTTTATCGGAAAGCTCTTATGACGTAGAACATGTACAAATAAATAGAAAGTTCATCCAGAACTAACGAGCCTATTTTCCTATGAAATTTTTTGATCGGAATTTTGAAAAATATTTTTGAATTAATGAATGATTAAATGAATACGCAAAAGAATGAATGAATAAATGAGTGAATAAATACATGAATGACTTAATAAATAAATGATTGAATGAATATGTATTAACCGTTGAAAAAGGTATATTTGAAGCAATTAAGAACTAAAGCTAAACGAGAAAGACAGAGAGAGAGAGATAGCTAGATTATAAATTTGAATTCGGTGTATACGGGAAAGTAGGCTCGTATAGTTCTAGACGGAACTTCTTGTTTTTATTTGATATTCCAGATGCAGTCAATGCAAGAAATTTGAAATATCTACGATTTTTATGTAATTAGTTTTTCTGAAAACTATTTAGATAAAATTAATTTGGGGGTAGAGCTAATGTCTCAAAAATTGATTTATAAACGAATATATTTTCACCCATATTTTTTAATAAATATTTCCAGCTTATTCAAATATTAAGCTTAGTTTTTCCTCTGAAATTTTTCTGTTTCATAATTACAATATGTGATTTCTCTCAATCTATTAAAGGATTATATTTCTAGGCTATACACAAATTCATGGAAAATGTTTTTTTAAAAAATAAAGGAAACCAAAATATTACACTATTTATGTGTCTCTTTCACTTGCTGAAGAAGACATCAATACTAATATTTTGAGGGACATTGCATGTAAAGAGCTCTTTGAATAGGTCTCACGACACATGGTGCCATGAGACCACCTCAAAGACATCTTTCTTCTCACCGAAACTCTTTCAACGAGTGACAGTGATTTGCATTTGGCAGTTGCCCTAATGGCAGTGTAATTACTTGGATTGATAGCTATTATCAACTTGAAAACGTGCTATTTCCGGAAGAAAATGAGCATAATGTGTTATTCATTTTAGTTTTTTCATTCATGCAATTTGTATGAGAGGTTTGAAATATTTGTCTGGGGTTCAGCCAAGGTGGTATCCAGAAATTTTTGTCCAGGGGTGGGTGGGGGGGAGGGCTGTCTTCAACACATTACGTTTTGAAAGGTTTGGGAAATGAATTTATGCTGCATTAAGAAAAATTTTCAGGGGGGGGGGCACGTAAGTAAGCTCCCTTATGAATACAAACTTGGGTTCAACGTTTTCTTCATAAATATTAGCTTTTGATATGTCTAAACATCACAGGCAGCTGACGCAACAAGAAAGTAATGAAATTTTATTGCATCAGGAACGGAAAATGGTGAGCTTTCCAGGGAAGAATATGGTTGACCAAAAGAGCTGCATGCAAATACTTCTTATTTTGTTTAACCAGATTCCAGGAGCTCCCACCGGGAGGGGGGGGTAATGTTTTAAGCTGCGCCTTTGAAATTTTTAAGGTGGGAATTTTCAAGGTGTTTAGAGGCGGCTTAGCCGTTTAGGGGGCATTATTTTGGGGGTTTAGTTTTAGGTGGTTTGCCGTCGCTCCGAGGGGGGGGGGGATAGGCTCACTCCGACGGGAGCGGTGTAGGTTTCATCCATGAAGAGTTTTCTGTAATAATTAACAACAATTTATCTATATATATATAATTCTATATGATTACCTATTCATATAATATTCCCAATTCAGACTAAATAGGAAACTGATCGGATAGAAAAAAATATGGCAATAGCCAAAAATTTATCATAAATTTCCTTTATTAAATACTGTTTGATTACTTTTAAGCATGCACGTAGTTTGGCACATTATGATTAATTATTATTATTATTTTTAAATTTTTTTTTTTTTTTTTTTGCCTCGCATCCTCCAGAAAAAAAAAATAGTTTGGGAACTAATTTAAACAAAACGAGGCAGCCCACTTTAAGTAAACAGATAAGAGAACACAGTTTCGAAGCGTTACAATGAAAGTAGGATGACAGATCACCCCGCCTACTGCAATTAGGAAACAGATGGACTCCATGGGGAGCTGCTGGGTGCTCAAGAATGGACGAGTCCACTTGAGGAATCGCCTCGTAAAAAAGCTTAGGATTTATCTGTAGTAAAAATTTCCACCCTTCCCGTACATAAAGAGTTAATGCATTAAAGGCTTCCGCTTGGGTTACAGCTACAGTCTCAGAATCACTGTCATTGTCCTCACTGTCCACAACTCGTGAAACTTGTGAAACAATTTCAGAAATTGTAGCTTCAGAAGTGGTGGCAATTTCCTCATCAATCAAACCATATTCTTCTTCCCCTTAAATGGCATGGCCGCGATTTCTCAGATCTTCCATCAGAACAGATAGAGGAATATCGTCTTCTTCGGTTTCGTCATCCACGATACTCAGAGAATCCACAAAACCAGCATGACGAAAACAATTTGCTATGCATGTGGTGGACACCATGTTCCAACTTTTGTACACATAAAAAAAGGCATCCAAGACAGTAACGTGAAACTTCTTTTTTTGGTCGATGACAGCTAAGGTCCTTCAAGAGGAGCTTACGATAGTTCACTTTTAGGTTTTGAATAACTCCTTAATCCATTGGTTGGAGAACGCTCTGGTCACATTAGGAGGCAAGAAAACAAGCTCAATTGAGGCTAACTGTGGGATGTTGGTATGAGCTGTGCAATTGTCTGCTATGAAAACAACTTTTTGTTTCTTCTTCACAAACTGCCTGTCTAAACGTCGTATTGTTTTCTCTCAAATGCTGACGGTCATCCACGCTTTTTTGTTAGCATCGTAATCCCCGGGTAAAGATTTAACGTTTTTAAAGCAACGTGGCTTTTGGAATTTACCAATAACAAGAGGTCTCAATTTTTCAGAGCCATCCATATTGGCCCCTAAAAATACTGTAAGTTTTTCTTTACTTTTCTTGCCACCTACACATTTTTCATTTTTGAATGCGAGAGTTTTGTCAGGCAAGACTCGAAAAAAAAGACCACATTCGTCGACGTTGAATCCATCGCATGGCTTATACCGTTTCAAAATGTCATCTTCTAACACAGATTTCTTCCAGTCATTTAAAACAGTTTCGTCAACATCTCCAGCTTCACCACACACTGTCTTGAAAGTTAAATCATGTCTTACTTTAAATCTCTGAATCCATCCATTGCTCGCCATAAAATCAGGTTCTCCCAATTCCGTGGCTATTTGCAGAACTTTTTCTTTCAGTACTGAACATGATATTGGCACATTTTGGGCTCTAGCCATTTTTATCCATTGGAGAACGGCTTCTTCACTTTTCTCATAAGGGGAAAAACGCATCCTTTTTCTTTTCCCATTTCCATTGCGATGAGAAGACAGAATATTGTTTAAGGTGGTGCGTGGTATACCACGTTCTTCGGCAAAACGTGCTTTCGATAAATTTGAATTTTCAAAATCTTCAGCAATTTTTTCTTTCTCTGATAGAGTCAACGTCTTTCTCTTTGCCGACATGATGACAGGATAAGAGTGAGAAAGGTTCGAATGAAATTCTTTCCTCTGATCTGGTCAGCAAATGGTCACGTGACAAGATGGGAAAACTTGTCCTTTGTTCTCGTCCGAATGGCGAAAGCTCCCCCCTCCCTAGAAGTGTGGACAGGGACGAGGAATTACTGGCAGCGAAGGCGGGAGAAAATTCTTTGTGAACTGGGGAGTGGAAACTCTCCAGGTGTGTTTGTTGGCTGCAACCTTTTCCTAGAACTCGAGAGCGGTAATTACCTTGTAAGGAAGTTAAATAGGCTTTTTGTTAGAAAAGAGCTTCCCTCGCCTGCATGACGATAATAAAAGATCATATGCACAGAAGAAATTCGTACATTTGAATTAGCGTGGCCTTGAAATTATCTGAAGGTGGTCAGATAAAAATTACCTTATAAGCGATAACGATTTTTAAAACTTGACCATATATCCGATAATCTGTAACAAAGAATTCCTATTCAGTGAGCCGGGACTTTGGAAAAGTGACCTTATATGTGGGGAGGTCTGACTGTATAAATACTGTTTACATATTTAAAACATTCGTGTACCCGCATACACGAAAATTCTTAGGGGCAAATCCTACTTCGCGGTTTTTCAGTTTTCTCGGAAGGTTCTGGTCCCCATTAACCGCGAAAAACAAGGGATCACTGTATTTCCTCCTTTGTATAGTGAATCTGTTGTACTGTCTTGTTCTATCTGTCATATTAGACGAAAGTTTGAGGCACATCATTGAGAGTAGCAAATAAACTCGAATATTTCTGTGACCTGAAATGGTCGTTAACAAAAGGAGTCGAAGTCGCTTAAAAACGTCTCGACTTCGACTCCTGGTTCTATTTTTAATATTTTCCGACTGATAACAAGATGGCATTAAAATCTTACTATTAAAGTTTAACCTGAAATATTAAACACTATCGTCTTCCAATCCTTAAAACGTATTTTTGTAATCATGCATTGTGCATACATTTTAGAATGTTTTCATAGTTTGAGATACAACAAATATATATAGTGAGTTAGTTCTGAAGCTAGCAATTATTCCACATATTGTTGATGACATGCCTGGAAGGAAAATGACATTTTGAAATTTAACTTCACTTTAAGAGTACGATTTGTCAACATCATTGATAAATTATTTTAAAATCTTAATAATAATGCTATTTAAAATTATTATTATTATCTTAATTTTAAAATATAGTATTAGAGTAACAGTACTTTAATATTTCGTGAGAATCAGCCATTTACAGTAACGCACCCAGGATTTTGCTAAGAGAGGAGGGACGAAGGTCAGGATTAGGGTTATACCAAGTACTGATTTGGCCGGATATCTGATATACGGGAGAAATTCCGAAATGAGTAGTTGCTCAGAGCATTTCATGTTTTTCACCAAATCGAAGTCTTCTTCGGTTTGGCTGTGCAGACTTCGATACAGGATAGACGATGATAAACGATAGACTTCGATAAAAGACTTCGTAACGATATCGTTCTCCGTGCACAAGATCGTTACCCTCAAAATGTAAACATTGTAATGAGAAACCAGCAACCCAGCGGATTTCCTGCTCTTTTAAACTGTGAATATTTTCTACTCTCTCTATAAATTATCATTTTAAAGCTAGACATTTTTAAAAGAATCCTTAGTAGTTAAATTTAGAGTGTTGGAATTTTTTTTTCCTTCTACTTTCTGTAACCGAAAAATTTACTTTATAAATTAATAGGATTATAAACAATCTAGCTGATTCCTCGCAAACATCTGCGGGCTATAAAAATCGTAAAAAGAACAGTTTAAAATTCGGAAGGCTAAAGGAAAGATCGCTCGGTATAAACAAAGGTGTTGCCAATTCAAAGAATTGGAAATTAACCATTTTAAAATCGTAAAAAACCGCTTTAAAATTCTAAAGGCTTAACAAAAGATAACTAGAAATTTGTTAAAGTCCTTAAGTTACGATATTAAATACAAATATTATGTTACTTTCACGTGCTAATCAGTAAACAAATTTTTAAATATTGTTCTAGTTTGTTTTTCGCATGATGACAGTATCGTATCGAACCGCAAAATTTAATTGTAACTGGTCCACGTTAAGTGAAATATATATATGGATAATTACTAATTCATTCGACAGAGTTAAAATGTAGTGTTTAAGCCAAGCTTCCCAACCCTTTAAAATAAATAAAATGAAAGAAAAAACTGTAATTTTTATAGAATACAGACATATGTTTGTAGATGAAAGTTAAAACTTTAAAAAGAATTTTTTAGGTTAGCTTATAGTAAGGAAAATAAATCCATTTACTCCTATGATAATTTATTAAGATATTTGTTTGAAATCATATATTATATTGAGGACCTAACTTTTTTTGTCTTTAATATTTTCCGAAGCAATCTTTTTCTTTCTATTCGGTTCGTTTTTTTTTTTTTTTTTTTTCTTTCTATCTTTTTGACATAAAGCAAATGAAATAAATATAAAATTTTGACATTTGAAAATTTAAGTAGGAAATACTTCTATAACTTATAGTTCTCATATAATTTCTATATTTTTTTATATCCATAGCTTTATTCGAACTGCCGTTATTATTTACTACCCACCTACTAAATACTATGTTGCTATGTTATGTATCTATAATAATTTTCCTCCAAAATTCAAGAACGCATTTTGAATTAACATTTTGCAAAAATTATAATGATGAAAATTTATAAATTGTTTCTGTCCTCCTGTCAAATGTTTTGGGGACATATGTGGCTCTATGAACCATTTTTATCTGCAGCTCAACAATCAATTTAAAACTCAGCATCCATCTCCCCCCTCCCTTGTGCTTTACTGCAGTAAAAATAGAACACTGTGGGGTGCTCATAAAATATGTTTTTTTTTTTTTTTTTTTTTAATATTTTTGAGCAACCCCTCTCCCGCTCTCTCTATTTTCCCCATAAAGTAATCACACTTCACCCTACCCCCTACCCTTGTCACATGTTACGCTATATTACTCAAAAAGTGTACTTGTAGTGCAGAAAGCACTACGTGTCATGCGTTTTAATGATATTTGTGAACAATAATTATGATTAATATCTGAACCAATTTTGTATGAAGCAAGATTAAGGTTTACAAAAGAAAAACGCAATTTATATACAATAAATCTTAATATGAAATAAAATAGCAACTGAACTTTTTTTTCTTTGTAATTTGAAACATTTTGCCTTAAATCTTATTTTTAATTTATGAACACATAATACTCTTTAAGAAGATTTAATTAAACAAGAAGTTCCGTCTAGAACTATACGAACCTACTTTCCCGTATACACCAAATTCAAATTTATAATCTAGCTATCTCTTTCTCTCTCTTTCTTATTTATCTTTAGTTCTAATTATTGAAAATATACCTTTTTCGACGGATAATACATATTCATTCACTCACTCATTCATTCTTTCAATTATTCAGCCATGCATTTATTCATTCATTCGTTACCTCAATCAAGTGTTTATTCATTCATTTACGCATTCATGTATTTATTCACTCATTTATTTATATTTTCATTTATTCAATAATTTATTCATTCATTCTTTTCCTCATTCATTTATTCATTGATTTATTCTTTCACTCTTTCATTTATTCATTCATTCATTATTTCACTCATTGAGTCACTGAGAAATATCCTTGAAAATCCCGATCAAAAAATTTCATAGCAAAATAGGCTCGTAAGTTCTGGATAAACTTTCTATTTCTACATGCTCTACGTTATAAGAGCTTTCCGATAAAGTTTGTTCCAAGCAAATCGGTCCGTTAGATCAGGATTTATATAGGGTTGAAATTTCCCCGTAAGCTCTGTGTTAATTTTTTGAACTGTTCAAAAATGAACAAAAACTGTTCAAATCAATATTTCACGCCGATAACTCCTTTCAATAAGCTTTCAATAGGAACTTGGCTCTTGTGCCCAGAGTTTACAGAATTTGCTTCAATTTTGTCCATAGGCGCTAATGTTAAAATTTTTTGAACTGTTCAAAATTGAACAAAAAATTGTTCAAATCAAAAAGTAAAATATAGAAATGAGATGTCCTCGCCGAGATCTTTCGAATGCAAAAAGAGTTTTTCCAATCGGACAATTCGTTCAAAAGTTATTAGGGGGGGACAGACCGACAGACTGACAGACCGACAGACAGACAGACCGACAGACAGACAGACAGACCGACAGACACACTTTTTCCCCATCTCAATACCCTACTTTCAAATTTTTTATTTTTCAATCTTTATTTAATTACTTCACTTATTTTTGACTTTTCTTGATTTTTAACGATATTTTCACGATATATTAAGCCTTCTTTCATGCTTTATTATTATTTTTTTTTACTTTTACGGGAAAGTAGGCTAAAAACGAAAATCCGACATAATATTAATTTTACATAATGAAATTGCCAAGGGGAATTTTTTAAGTAACATGAAAAGCGAATAGTACAAAAATATTTAATCTTCTGTTTCTTTTTTTTTTTTTTTTTTTAATTTTAACCATGTGCACACTTCTTGCTGCCCTCTCTTATTTCTTGCCACAAACTGACATAATTTCTCGACCCCCTGTCCCCCCCTCCCCCATCAATGGATGATATCCTTTGTGAACGCTCCATACAATGTTTTGAAGGGGAAAACCCCACTAAAATAAAATTTTAATGCATCAAGTCATTAAGAAGCAGTGATTATATTACATACTCGCTGCCTTTTAATGATAAAAATCAGAAGATGTACGCCATATACCTTCCAATACAGCCCTTTGCTTTGCTTAACTAATTTTAAGAACCAGTTATCTGTACAAATACCTTTACATGCCTGCCAAAGTTTCGTTAGCATGTCTTTAAAAACTTTAGTCGGAGCTTTTCAATTGCAATCGCATACTAATCCGGATTCTAAAGCTATTTTTATCCATTTTAAGAAACATGTTTATTTGAACAATTATTTACGGGAGGTGCTTCAAAGCATATATGGTACTTTATTTTCATTTTATTCAGCACACGAATTAATAGTTACTTCAAGTACATTTTTAATCAAAGAAAGCGAAAACATTTATTTATTATTATTATTATTATTTTCATTTAGGTGATGTATCCTTGATGTTTTCAAGTAGTCAATACAATTAAATTTAATATCTTTATAAGCAATGCACCTCATAATAGTTTTAAAAATTAGATATGTTTTACAAATACCGATTAATGACATGATACCGAATGCGAGTCGACTATGCATAATAATTAAAAAAATTGGACATGATTTACAAATACCGATTAATGATATGATACTGAATGCAAGTCGTTTATTTCATGAGGTTTAGATTCAACGTCTTGGCTATTATGACTTGGCTTGCGAAGCTTCGCAATACGAAAAGTCACTCAGTCCCTGTACCCTTCACTTATGGAGTAGCAAAAATACAGATAGTTTCGCTTCGTTCTTTCCATTTAAAACGGTCCACACCTTGCCTCTCTAGGCTCAATTTAATTTTCATTATAGCTGAGTATTTTTTTGTTAGTACCGTATTGACACAATTGCCTTCAAGTCTAATCCGTATGAACAGAGGCTTCATATCAGTAAGAAAAGAAAAATTTTAGAGATGAATGTTGTATTAATAAGGGTCATAAACTATTTTTTGTGCCTCCCTGGCTTGTCATGTAGTTAAGATAGTCCTGGCCCCCGCCTTCATGTCTAGTTGACTAAATGTTCCTACGGAAACTTATATGGAGAAAGAGGATTTCAACTCTTCTGCATGTCAGCACTGTCAAGCCCTCTTTCTTGAAATGAGAAAGTTTTGTTCTCATTAGGAACATAGCCAGCAACAAGAAAAGAAGAAAAAGAGATAGGGAAAAATATTCCTCTGTCTGACAGACATAATGTGTACCCTTAAAGTTAGATGATCGCTTGAATATGAACGAACTATCCGCTATTAAACGGTAAAATTAATATTTGATAAATTATAGAGTAATATATTTTGCTTGCTATGTATAATATACTTTTTTTTTTTTTTTTTTTTTTTTTGAAGGATAGGGGGTAAAACATTTTTTCTTTTCTTAATACACACTTGAGAACAAATTATATTACGAAACGGCTTTGATGACTAAGCAAAAATGTATAATAGTACCAGATATTTTACATAATTTCAATCCTTGAGGTAACTTTAATCATCTGATTAATATGCACAAAAAAACAATGAAATTGTGCATTGAGTTCGAAAAGTCCTTTCTGTGCTGCTTTATATGACAGTTCTGGACTTCATATCCATGCAAGTCAGACCTCTCCCCAAAAATATAAAGACAATGATAAAATTAAAATACAAATTTAAATCTAAAATGTAAAAATTTCAATGCTTAAAAGACCAGACATAGATTTTACGGTAGGTCACTTGTGAGTGAGACATAGTTTCCTAACCCTCCAATTTAAGACATCCACTGGAGTATGATGTGTTTACCATTTCCACTGAAAATATGTCTTGTTTTATAGTATTTACTATTGAGAACTCAGAATGACTTTGTAATGCTTTTGCTCCCCTACGACTGATTTAGAAAATCAACCATAATAACAGCTTTTCAAAAATATTCTATTGATTTCGTCTTGTCGGTCGTAGAATATAGAGAACACATTAAAGTTTAAAAGTCTATCTACTGTTCGTTCTATCCTGTTGTAGGCGTTAGCTCTTAAAATTTATCACGGGAATTTTTAACAGCCTTACTGAATAAATTTTCTCTTTCAGCCAAAGCAATCAGTTTTTTTTTTCGACTATCAAAATTTTGTGTGTGTGTGGGTGGTAGGGGGGGGGGGGCACTCAGTCGCCAAGCTGTCTTAGAACCAGTTTCCGCTGCCTGCTTGCGCGTAGTGAAAGAAGCATGGGTTCGATTCCCACTTTCCCCTGGGTGTATTTCCTTCTTTGTATTGTAATATTCTATTGTTCTGTCTTGTTTTATCTGTCATATTGGACGAATGTTTGAGGCATATCCTTGAAAATAGCAAAAAAACTCGAAAGTAAATGGGACCTGAAATGGTCGTTTACAAACAAACAACAAACAAAATCTTGTGGGAAAAAATCAAACCCATCAGCGTAAAAAGCACCTCTGATTTTTTTCCCCCAAAAATTGAGATATTTGCCAACAATCAAACAACTAAAAGGTAATCAACAAACAGGAGCCTGCGTTGAGAACTTTAAACAAAAAATCAATCATAATTTTTCTATTATTCATTGTAACTAAAAATGTAGCCGTACTAAAAAATGTAAATGTAAACGTCATATTATATTTGAGGAAAAAAAAAATTGAGTATTATCAAACATTACGTGACTACTGGAAATATTTTCATTGTTTGACTCAAACAGGTCACCTGCAAGTTGCGTCTTGTTATAGCAACCGGCTAAAAAACCATTTTGTTTTTAACCATAACTGCTAAAAAGTAAACAAAAACAATCACAGCAAGCGTGCGTGTTTCTTTTTTAAAAAATGTATAATTACTGTTAATTGTCACCCCTTTTGCCTATGATTTTAATAACTTCAGAGTTAAAATGCATAAGTGTTTTCTAAATTTGTCATAAAATTATTGTACTTTTAATCGAAGAGTAATTTCTATTTTTCTTCCAGTTATATTTTAGTTTTGATTTTTATCAAATTTTTGAATCAAGTTTACATTTTAACTAACCATGCTTTTCTTTTCACGATTTCAAAGCCGTATATTTTTCGTTTACAGTTTAACTAACCTTCTTCGGGGAAGAATAACAGATAAAAAAATTTGCATTCGTATTGCAACTCAATGTAAGAGAACGTCTTCAAGTTTCACTGATAGGTCAAATGATTCTACTCCTTTTAAATCTTCTGAAAAATTTGGTACATTAAAAAGGTCATTGGAACTATCAACGAAAATAGCAAAAGCTAGTCCTAAAATAATAAAAATTAGCAGAAAGACACTTAAAAAATACCAACCGGATCCAAGTAATGAATTCGGTAATTTGTCAAATACAAAACCTATTTGGTATCCGGATGTACATGAGGATCCTAAAGAAGATAATGATCAAGATGACGACAGTGTATTAGTAAGAAATTTGAGCAAGAAATTGCGATGTCCTAGAGCTATATTGTCAGAAATGAAAAAATTAGTGGAGGAAAAAAAGGTAAAATGTATTTCTTCAGCGTTTTGTTAAATTTTCAACATGCTTACCGAATAATTTGAAAAATTAGTGATTAATTTATCAAGAGAATTAGGTGAGAAATTTTTTCTGAGATGATTTAGAAGTGGTGAATAAGAAATTAGAGCTGCATCATATGAGAGATACCCCAGTTAATTCTGAGGGTACTTGTCTCTTATAATGGTGACCAAAAAGTGAAAAGAAATTTTTTTGCCAAATTATAAAATATATTCAAGTGTAATACAATCATATTGGCAATTTTTGATTGCCATTATAATAGACAAGTAGCATCTTGAGTATATGAAGTTGAAGACACACTCTCACTTATTTTGCATTAGAGCCTTCATATACTTGTTTTTGTGAAAGTGATTTTGTGGTTTCAACCTGTACTTAACTCTAATTTGGTTGATGTTGATACCATTGATTGGCATTGTTATTGAATAATAGAAACATAATTGGTACTTATCAGTTAAAGGGCCTAGCATGTTAAGCTGTCCAGGACAGATTTGCATTGCCAGATTAAGTGTAAAAAAAGCAGTTTCATAATTGAACAATTTTATTGAATTTAAACAGGTGGTGCCTTTTTTTTTTTTTTTAATTAAAAAATTTAAGTTGGTGGCAAAATTGAAAATGATCATTAAGGTCGATCCTTTAGCCGATGTAGCTCAAATAAGGTTTGGGGACATGTAAATGTAACAAATACAAAATCTATTAATGTCCATAAGGTAAACTCCTAGGAGAGCCCACCGCTTTTCAAAATCGCCAATCTGGCGTTCATTTCGCAGAGCGATAGAAGCTGGTTTTCTATCGAATCTGGGTTACCAAGATTGCGTACTTATCGCCATCCACGCCAATGAGGTGGGCTCTGATTCATGTAAATACTAGGAACAGATTTGTTATTTAGGGAGGTCAGGAGGGAGCAATAGCCTTCACCCCCTAGCTTTGAGAATATAATGTATTTTTTTTTATGTGCATGTATTTTGTTGCTTTTTAATTCAATATATAAGAATTAAACTATTGCCTCCCCCCTGGAAAAATTTAAAATAACAAGCCTGTTTGATAATTTAATGTATAAAAGTTATCCTTTCTCATATTCAGAAATTTACATTCTCCTGTATTTTTTCTAAATTATTTAATTTTTTATCTCAGTTCTATTTGGTATCCCAATTCCTTTTATGTTAAAATTGCATTTTTCTTTTTTGAACACAACTTTGCTTCAGGTTATTTAATGAGCCACACAATTTTTTAAAATCATTTTTCTGTATAAATTGTAAGTTAAATTTTTTAAGTAAAGTAAATGTTTATTATTATTATATTATGTTTTAAAAATAATGTCCCTGTTAAAATATAAGCTTTCTTTAGCATTGCAAAATGTGCTCTAGCTCAGTGTTTAGAAACAAACAAGAATTTTAATCTAGGCAGCATTAGGAAGCCCTAAAAATTTTCTACGCATAAAAAAGAAAAATATTCTATTTTTTTTAAATCCATTGAAAAAGAAATAAGTATCTTAAAATGAAAAAATTAAAAAAATGTTTATTCTGATCTCACCTCTTCAGTAGCAATCTTAATCAGAAGTAAAAAATGTTGCTGTCGAAAATTTTAGCCGTCAAATTTGGCTCCTAGTTTTAAAAATCTGGGTGTAAAATTAAATGTTTTTCTTCAGACATTACTGACTGACGGGATTTCATATATAATCAGCACTTGGATAAATCATTGGGTGAAGGTAGATTAGTTTTGTGTCAAGCAAAATGCTAATTATCTATAATTGGACAAAGTTAATAGCTTGAGATTGCCTAAGTTCAAAATAGTCTGCATTTTAGACTTTGTGTATCCTATATGGGTCATTCTACAGAAAACCAGCAATTTGACTACATAAATTTTTGAATTAAAAAAATCAAGATAAATTCTTCAAAAAAATCTGAAGGTTGGCTTATGATATGTATATATCTATAACATCTGTCGCACAGATCAACTCCGTTTTGATTTTGTGAAAAAACTAAAGAAGAATTTAGCAGTCCACAGAAGTGATGACTATGTCCACAGAAGTGATATCGCTGAAAACCTACAATTTCTGTTGGGGAAAAAAGAAAAAGACAGCGAGTTTATGCAAAAAAATTTTGGTATTTAATAATCAGACAAAATTCATTGACATATACCAGTAATCCAGTTGTTCTATGACAAAAAAAGAAAGTGTAAATACAATTAAAAATATAGACAAAACAAATTTTGTAAGAGATTAAGTTACACTACTAACTACGGAAATTTATTCTAAGTTTGGGAATGGTGTTAAATTATCCTCAAATATATAACAATCTCTTCTGATCCTGGTTGGAAACTTTAAAATAATAATTACGTTTTTCCTACCAACTATTTCTTCATCAACCAGTTGAGGAAAAGAAAAAACTTTATTTCCAGATCTGCTTAAAAAGTTCACTATTTGCACTCAGTCTGATGCTGTTCCTGTTCTGTAACAACTCCTATATAATGCTTCTTAAAATTTTTCTTCCCTTCAAAGCAGACAATCACATATTTATTTTCCAATGCTTCAAGTTCATCTAAATTGGAGCTGTTATGATCATCATCAAAATGCACAGAAATTTGAGAAATGAACACACTTTTCTTCAGGTTTGCACGTTATACAGCTCAGACATCTAGCATCTAGAAAGTGCTTGTTTTTCTTTGACCAAGATCTGACCTTTGATCTGATGTATTTTCATTGTACCTCTAAATGTTACGATATTAATTTTTTCTAAAATCTCATCAATTGTCTTCATTTGTACATCAACATCTTTCGTGATATCAATCACTTTGATACCAGGGCATCTTGTTTTTAGCCGAGAAGCAAACTCATCTTGTCCAGTAATATCATAACCATGTGCAATAATATTATCCGCAGTTCTTTTTAGTGTTCCTCCCACACCATCAGGCGCCCCCTTGCCATGACTAGTTTCTGAGAAATGCCAAACACATGTACTTGCTCTTGTTTCTTTTGCAATTACTGCTCTCAAGAGATAAAACAATTTTTTATTTCGATATTGAGTGCTTGGCCCATCACTTAGTATCTGTAGTGTTTCAAGTTCAAGTTCTTGAAAAATTGGTTTCAGATGAATACATATAGCTGTGCCGAGTCATGGCGTAAATTTTCTGAGACAGAAGGGATGTCCACAGAAGTGATGAAAATTTCTGATTTATTGAATAATTATATTAGGGTTAATTCTCGGAGTTTGTGCCATTTATAACATTTAGAACATCATATTTTGTTTAATATGGCATGTTGAATAAAAAATATAATTTTAAATTGTTACTTTAAAAAAGGTCACAGAAGTGATGACATAAGCAGAACAGATTACGAATGAACATAAATACCAAATTCTTATACAAAAGATTAAAAACTTATTCAAAGCAACTTGCTTGCATTTCCACCACGGCTGCTTCCTCTTTTATTTGCCACTACGAAAGGATAAGTACTGCCATCTAAAGAGTTGTTTTTTTTAATGTTTTAAAATGTCCACAGAAGTGACGCAAAACCTTGTGACAAGCTTTCTTTTTGAAAAATATTCAATGTGACAATAAATAGGGCAAACAGTTCGTATGTAATGTTAAATTCATACATTTTCTAATGAAAATGCACACACTTAATCTACATATGTGGTATAATACATCTGCTACAACTATTGAAATAGTAAAACTCTGCCTTGTGACAGTCCACAGAAGTGACATATCACCTTCTGTGGATAGATTTTTTTTACTATTTATTTTTTCTAATTTCTAAAATTTTTCAATTATAACTCATAAAACATTGTATTTTTACATATTAAATAAAAAAATAAGCAATGTTAATAATATTTTTCATTTTATTGTTTTGTGACTTAAAATGCAGGTTTTCTGTAGAATCACTCATATGTTATGTATGTATTGTATATATATACTAGTAAGCCAGGCGGTCATACGAAATGACCACTGTTCTAGATATTATAAATTGTAATAAAAATGATTTGTGCAAAGGTGTCTGCTAATTCAAACTGAATTCCCAGGTCAGGCGGCAAGGACACTACTTTGCTTACTGCCCCACACTACTATATATTTAGTTACTGTGGTCTGATCGGTAAATCGGTCTGGGATTCTATAGAGAACAGACAAACAGATATATAATAAGCCGCTTATATACAAGATTAGGGTTCGTTAAAGTGGGCTGTGAATGAGTCCACTTTAACGAGGAGGCACCATGTACTTCCGTGTTTTAAACAATCCCCCAAAAATAAGGAAAGTAATTTTGATTTTTAAAGTGACAAAAACTAAAATTTTTTGCATCCAAGTTATATTGAGTGAAAGTTTGAATTACAATTTCATATTCAATCATTTATATTATTAATTTTATACAATTCCAGAGCATTGTTTACACAATGTTGAGATTGATACGACATTTTGGTGTGGCCTTAATTCTTAGATCTAGCCAGAAGAGTGAATGGATTTTACAATGTTGTTGTTCATTCAAAATTTTTGGTAATTCCTTTCCACATCATATAAATAATACTCCTTTGCGTAAGGACCTTTTGTGTGATTTAGCCTTTGATTATTATGTGTATGCTGCATCTAATATATTTTCTATTAAATTACCTACAGGTTAAGGAAGCTCTTGGATTGTTTCTTATGATGAAGAGAAATCATGTTGTTCCAATTCATCCACATTATACATATATGATTGGTGTTTGTGGACGTATCGGCTATACAGAAATGGCATTTAAGCTCTTGAGACAAGTATGTTTTTTTTCATGTATAAGGAGTTAGTTTTCATTTTTTTTTCTTATGTAAGTAAAATTGTATTTACTTAAATTATTTCATAAATGAAGTAAGTTAAATTATAGTATCATTTTCACAATTTTTGAACTATGTATTAGTCAGGGTTCACACTGGGGAAAAATACAAGGTGCGATTTTCCTCCTTGCCCAAAATTTTAAGTGGGATTTTTAACGTTTAAGCCACAAAAAAAAAAAAATTTTGAGTGGGATTTCAAAAAATATTGCGGGAATCGCGCGGCCTAGCGCGAACCCTGTTAGTTATTGCAAAACACACACAGAAGCAGATGTCGTGCACTTCCTTGCTGACAAAAAACATCACCAAGAGATATGATATCTCTGTACTTTGAAACTTATGGATTTGACAGGAATCTTCTTAAGGTTACCAGGTGTACAGAAAATTTCAAGAAAGTTTAAAGAAAAAATTGCAAATCAAGTACCAAAATTCAGATATTGTTACATGGAGGAGGTATTTCCTCCACCCCTCGAGTTGACCCTTGTTATTCTGCCAGCCAAATGACACAACATTTCAAATGTTTCATCTCTTTTTCAAAGACCAAAATTTATGGCACTAATTTTAATGTTAAACAGTTTTAAATTTCAAGGTAGTGTTTTAAGTTAAACTGCAGTTTTTAATTTTTATTTGCACTGTTTTTGATTTCCATTTCAAATGCACCGTGGGTTTATAAATTAGTAGCTGTATTCAGTTTATTTACAAAAATTAGATAGGTATTGAGTGTGAAAAAAATTGATATTTTAATCAATATTTAAATCATGATATTTTAATTTTATGCTTCTAAATAATTTCTTTTTGTGTCTTTATGGGCAAGGGCTTTTGCTGTAACATGTTTTGTATTCTAAATATATTTAATATGAAAAGGCATTTATTTTAAGAATTAAAATATGAGAAGTTCCAAGGACTTTTATGCTTTTTAATATCTTGAAGTTTTCTTCATCATTTATGAAATGTTCTTACAAAATTTCAGAATAATGTAAATTAATTTTATTCACTTAATAAGACCATACTGACACCATTAAATAATAAGATTAAAACACCAATTTTTCTATTTGCATACTAATAACGTTATAATGGGGAACATTTAGTTTTTAGTAAAGCATTTATTTTCGAAATTAAGCCATCTTTATTCAAGCGATGCTGACATGTTCTCTTTTATGATTTTTTTTTCTTTTGAATGAGATAACTTTTTAAATCACACTTTCAATATTATTTTTAAATATCTCCCTCTTATGGGCTGAGAAGGACATTATGCATTCTTTGGCATAATCTCTACTCTTACCACCCCACCCCCCCCCCCCCTCCCTTTTTTTTGGTGGCATTTGAAGAAGACTTTTATTTTGTTATAATTTAAACTTTCAATGTACATCATTTACTTTTGAAGCATCATGTGAATTTTTTTGTCCAGTTTGCAACTTCCAATTGGAAGTTTTCAAAATTTTGTTTTTATTGTATAGATGACTGATAGACAAATGCAGCCTACTCCAGCAACTCTAACTGGACTGTTTAATTCGTGCGCTGAATGTCCCTTTCCAGAATATGGATTAGAGAAAGCAAAACTACTGAAGGAGAAAATTGAAATGAAAAGTTGGCATTTAACACAAATTACATACCATTCCATGATAAAAGCCTTTGGAAAATGCGGAGATATACAAATGGCATTTCAGGTAATTTCTGTTTTGCAAAATAAGAATATGAAACTTCATACTCATTGTTTAGTTAATAATTTGAGCCTTAAATTTAAACATCTTTGAAGTATTTTTATTCTAAGATTTTTTTTTTTTTTTTTTTTGTAGGGATTTGCTTTGATTTTAACTGCTATCATGTTGATTATACATTATTCGTACTTTTTCAAAATTAGCATTAGCATAATTGTTTGGTTTAGAGCCTGATTTTTATAAACGACAATTTGAAATTGGGTTTTGTTAAACTTGCATATTTTAATAGAATAATGCAGACAATTTCAGAGAAAAAAGGCTATACTAATTCTTAATCTATAAAAAACTATCTTGGTCAGAATATTTGACGTTAAGAAATAAATATTATCTTTGCTGTTCAACTGAAATTATTGGTGTAAAGAAAAGTAATTCTTAAGACAAAAGTGCAGAATTGGCATTTCATGGGAATCAAATGGAAAGCAAAAGGAATTAATTAGTGTTCAAAACTTCTTAAAGAAAGTTCCACTCTAAATTTCATCCCCTTCAGTGGCATTTATAGGGGAGGGGGCAGCGGACTATGCCCCCTGAAATATTTTTCTATTGTATGCCTATATATATATATATTAGTGCTGACCCTAAGCCATTTTGGCAGGGCGCTGCGTCCAGCGGCCTCTTTCTCCCCTTTTCTATGCGCCCTGAGGTCTATTCAGACCATGACACATCGGCCGAACGGTTTAGTGCCAATTCAGTCGTTCCCAACTGAGTCGGTAGGGGGATATTGTCCCATTTCAGTCGGTAAGGGTTTTAATGAGTTTTGGGTATTCCCATTTGAGTCGGTACGATTTCAGGTTACCAGAATTGACTATATAGGGCTCATACTTGCCATGGAAACTCTTCTTTAGAAAAACAAATTTAAATACAATGGAGTCATGATAAATGTTCCTGTCGTGATGAAGTTAATGGTTGCTAAATTGATTCAAAAATGATAAAACACGATGAAAAATCTAAAAGATTTTTTTATTCATGCCTAGGAATATTCAGAAAGTTGCTAAGTACAGTTAAACTGTCTTAATACGAACACGGTTTATACGAAATCGCAGCTAAAACGAACAATTTGTTTGTGAAGTTTGGTTTACTATTCAATTACACTAAATGTCTCACGCATACTACAAAGGCTAAAATACAAATTTTGGCTAAGATGAACAAAATTTCTGACCTATTCACGAAAAAAAATTTCTATTGCATATAATTATTTTTTTTTAGAAATTGTTGGTGGTTTTGAGTTATTATATAGAACACCAAGTACAAATGGCACTATTGTACAAATTGCATATTATGTCCGCAGATTTAAGAAAAATAAAAGTATCAATTAAAGATATACATTAAGTATTCGTAATTTTCAGCCGAAAGTACATAAGAAACACATTTTCATCCAAAAGACATTTTTCGTGTAGCACAGTGTTATTTAACTTTGTAACACACACATGAATATATTGATAAAAAATATCTCTTTAATAATGCGAGTCAAACATTGAATCGTAGCATTTCAACCAAAAAAAAACATTTACACTCAAAATTTTATTTGCATTTTTAGTCAATATGCTTTAGATTATAAACTATTAAGGAAACACAAACTGCAAATAAATGCAAAAAAGCTATTACTGTGCCTAACACGTGGCATCGAAGAAATATTAAAAAATAGGCTAAAAGTATAAAGTTTCAAGTTTCAAAGTTTCTGAAATTTAATAATGTCAGAAGCGAAACATTTAAAAGATGGGGGGAGGGGGGTTATAACTGAAATCACACATACTAATCACGTGAGTCTCTTTTTATTTTCATGAATGATTGCGGTTTTTTCAGGCAAAGTTAAAATGGCTTCAGTAGTTTACGGTTATGACAGTTCTTTGACTTTGACTCATAACTGCATAGTGCTGACACCTACTTTTATTAGTTCATCGCTTTTATTATACGGAAATATTCCCCCCAAAAAACAACTCTAAAAATGTAGCTTGTGTCACCATCTGAACGATTCTATTTTCATCTCATTCATGAAAATCGGATGAGTAATTCAGGATGACGAGAAAAAATCAAAATCAGAATTTACTGTCTGCTTGACAATCAACCTTTATTTGTCCCCACTAGTTTTCGCAGAACACTAGAGCATTGTTGTCTTCTCCCCTTCAGCTTCTTGGAACAACTGGGGGTAGTAAGGCGACGCATTACGTGCCTTTTTTTCACTTTACAGTTGTTTATAGCCCTAAACAAATATGAATATCTGCTAGTTAAATTATGCTATTTATAGTCAGGATGGACTGCTTGCGGCCACTACCTGCGATGATTTGCGTGGCAATTTGGAAAACTCCCTATTTAAAAAATAAAAAAAAAACGACCCAAAAAAAAAAAATTAAAAAAAAAACATTTTTTACTTAAAAACAGAATTAGGGACTTCAAATCTGGAACGCTCGGAGCGGTGATCTCTCCGGATTTTGGGTCCTGATTTAACAAATTTTGTAAATAGCATCAGAACTCATAATTTGCCATTAGCATTTCATTCATTAATAGCATTTTTTAATACTGTATATACTTGCATATAAGTCGAGAAATTTGGCACAAAAAACGAAGTAAAGGTCGACTTACGTTCGTGGCATAACATCGAAAAATCCAGTCTTTTCCCGTTTTTTTAACCTCATTAATTAAACAATACAAGAAAAGAATTTGCTCAAATTCTGACATGATTTTATACGCTCTAGCCATTTATTAAAGTCTTTTAATTACAAAAGATCAGATTATCGAAAAAATAAAAGAAAGACCACACTTCAATTTTACAAATTTTCTATATTGCGTAAAATTTAGAGCTGTCTAAAAAACAATAATAAATATAATAAAAGTACAAAAAATAGAAAAAAGCAAAATGTTATGATATTAACTTAGAATTAAAGCAATAATTAATAAGAGCTCTGAATTGTGAAAACGAACCCTTTTTCAGAAATCGCGATCTCAAATATGAAAACTTTTTCGGACAGGATTATGAAAACTGTACATTTTTATCTTAAACATGTTCATTACAATTCATTTTTTTTCATATTTTTAAAATGTTTATTTCCAAAAAAGAAACCTAAAAAATGCTTCCCGATTTTTCATTGAAATCAAGAGCCATTTTTCTTTTTTTTTTAAATTTTGGGATTATGAATTTGGGGTTCCATGATGTGTAATTGTTCTGGGTTTAGCATTTATCCCCACTCCTTAAAAAAATTAATAAATGAATGAAACAGTAAACGGGGTCAGCGTCATTTCGCAAAATTTATACTTAAGACAAAATAGTTAAATACTATTTTCAAAGCCAACTAAGCATTTCTTTTCTTTTTAATTTAAACATTCTAATTTCTACATACTAATCAGTTTATATGTGCTAAAAATAGTATTTGTGTCTCATGTAATGCTTTTCTTCTATTGCACGCCGGAAACGGTCACAAGCTAATTAGCGAACTGCGTATATTCCATCTGGCAGCAATCTTTTAGCTTCTGATTTAGGTTTACAATATTTCTTATTATTTTCTAAACAGTGAACAGCAAAACACTTATTGGGCGTTGTTGGGTTATTATTGAAAGTTATTTCTTTCCAAGACTTTGGACACTACCTCCCAAAATTTATGGCTTTATTTGAAAAAAAATTAACAAATTAAATAAGGTGTTAAATACAAGCATAATTTGCACACTATTTTCCTCTCATAAAGTTTGCCCATAGAAGAATAAAAGAAGTAAAGATTGTACTAGCATGTGGCTCCCATTTGCCTGTGAAAAATTATCCCATGTAATTGTAGTGTTTTCTTGCATATAATTAATTGTGCAGCATTTTTTTATCACCTGATATAATTTCTTTTTTAATGGTAAAAAGGACAAAATATATGGAGTGAAAATAAAAAACTATTTTCTCCAAAGTTCCCACCCAACCCCTCCTCTAAAAAGAAAAAAAAAATGTTTGAATTAGAAACAAAATGATTAAGGAAAAATTTGAAGCTCTATGATTGACGTTTAAAATGGCACCAAGTTTGAAATCCTAGGTTACCGTCAACCTGAAATACTTGCCAATAATAAATCAAAGCCAGCCTTAAGACTTGTACGGCTACATTGGGAGTACTTTTGTGGGGGGGTCTTTTCCAGATATGTTGCAACTTTGGTAATCCCCTCCCAAACTTGGTCATGGAGAAATGTCACCACGACCTGAATTTTTTTTGCTGAGTAGTTCATAATTTTGCAGCAGAATACATATGAAAATGTGCGTAAGTGATACATATATACGTATATATTTTTCAAAATGAAAACCTATATTTTGAGGTACACATGCAAACTTTGCAACCTAGCTGACCTTGCAAGCTTTTTTTTTTTAAACGCTTAAATTTTTTTACCTGTAAAAATTTAAGCAAAGGCGCTTTAATACAGGGATGGGGGGGGGGGGGAGAGTAAACAAATTTAAAGCACAACTCAAGGATGCCCTTTTTGAAGAAAACATGGTTCTCTTTTCGGAGTTCTCCCTGGCGGCACTTTCATCCTGGAGTGAGCACTATATATATATGTACAGTTGGAACTTGGTAATAAGGTTTGTGGAGGACCTGGCTGTATCTATGATAATACTAATAAATAGAAGAGGTTCTAAACGAGCTCAGATATTGCAAATCAAATTACATACATTAAAACAATTGAAATTTCTTACCTCTATAAATGCTTAAACATGTGTTTTGATAGAGAGTAGGAAACACTCTTTTTTTAAGTCTAGTAGTAGTCTAGTAGTATATTCTCTAAAAATCTGTTTTTGTGTCAGATTTTTTTTTAACAAATTGTTCTAGTTGGTTAGTGATTTGGTTTTGTAAAATTGCAGTACTACTATTTTTAATGCTTCCAAAGCTTTTCAAGAAACAGGTAAGCAGTGGTATAGTCGAGGGGGGGACAGGGTCCCCTACCTTTTTACTTTAATACAAGCATCCCCTCACTTTTGATTTCAATTACTCATCTCCGTATGCATAAGCGTCCCCCAACTTTTTTTCTCAGGTCTACACCACTGTAAGTAAGTTGTGTGCATTGAGAGAAGGTTTTATTTCATGATTCATCTCTAATGCAACCATTGTAGTTACAAGTGCTAATGGTGGGATGAGGAGAAAAAGTGTTAAGCACATAAAATTCTTTCATCTTAAGTTCTTAGAATTTTGCTTAAAAAAACTATGAAATGAAAAATGAAATCATTGAAAAAAAATGACAGTTAAGCTGAGGTCACCATTTAAGCTCTGACATTTAAAGAAAGGTGACCTGTGATTTATTGACATTATAATTGATGTAATGTTAATAGCAGTATCGTTATAAAAAAGCTCTACTATATGTATGTGTATATAAATGTAGGAATCTCACAATCCTATTGATGTATCCAGTTATCCATCCCATAATCCTATTCGATGACGTCACAAAAAAGATTGAGTAATGGACGAGTTGTAATTCAATGTGTGCAGAAGACGTTCGCCTGATTCTTTGTGTTAAACTTGTAATGTCCTCTGTGCTTGTCTTTAATAGATGTTTAATTAATCTCGAAGGTAATAGAAATATAATTTCAAGTTATATTTCTATTACTGTTTACTTGCACAAAGTTAAATTATTATAATCTAGAAGGTGTTCTTCAGAGTCCTATATAAATGGTTCTCATAAGGAATGAAACTTAGTTTCCCTAAGTGAAAGAAAAAAATTGGGAAAAAATAATCTACACTTCTTATACACATTTTGTTACAGAGTATTTAAATATTTTTATAGGAAAATAACACACGCCAAAAACTAATGCCAATGCTCTGCCGAAGCTCAATGTCATGTATTTATCAAGCATTTGTTAGTCCTAGTTCACTGTTATGCATTTAATTGGATAATTTTTCGTATGGCTAACAATATATTACAGAATGATGTAATTTTTTTGTGTTTATTTTTCTTTCAGATTGTTGATGAAATGGCAAAAGCTGATATTAAAATAGATACAGTAACTTACAGTTTTCTACTAATGAGTTGTATTGCAAATAAAGAAGCTGGTTTTACACATGCTGTTGAGGTATTAAATGATCCAACATTTTCCATTGAAAATTACCATTCAATATTTTCTTATATTTTGCTATGAGTTCCGTAATAGATGATTGTGCCATGTGGATACTTCTACTGAATGCTTTAATCTTTTCATTATATTGTTCCAGTGTTTTATGTAGCTTAATAAGTTTGAGCATATATTGTTTTCTTTAAAAATAAGTAAATCAGAGTATGTATTGAACATATATATGCCATTATTCTAAATACAGTAAAAAAATAATTATAATTCATTATTTTAAAAAAAAAAAAAATTTAAAACCTTCTGCTACTTTATCGTTGTGTTATGATATGCCGCACTACTGATGAATTTTTTTTTTTCTGGGGAGGGAGGGTTAGTTCTTAACAATCATGTATATGTAGCTATATTACCCAGAAGTGCACTGATAGGGGGAAAATGGGACGGGTCCCCCGGTGAAATTTTTGTTCTGGGGGAGGGAGGGTTGGTTCTTAACAATCATGTATATGTAGGTGTGCACTGATGGGGGGAACAATGGGATGGGTGCCCCAATAAGGCAACGAATATCCAATATGCAGACATTTACTAAAAATCCGGAACCAGATTTGGCCACTGCACAAAAAATCCAAATTTGATAGTTTAAATTCAAGTAATTAGAATCTTTTGAAAAGATGTAAATTCCAAGAACATTATGCACTTTTGGACGCTTTGGACTGCCTAAAAATATGTATAGAATTTACCATAGGCGTAACTAGGGTTGGGGAAAGGGGGGGGTCACCCCAAAAATGTACAGACTAAACACCAATAAGCAGTGCACAAGAGTTCAAAATTTACACTAGTCATCAATACTTGTCATTACAGATATACTCCGTGTTTATTTCAGGCATCTCTCGGGGGGGGGGGCTACCCCCTTGGAGCAAGTCAGCTCCCCCCCCCCCCCCCATCGGCGAACAAAATCAGATCACAATTTTTAAAAAAAGAAAGAAAAGAGAAATTACGCTTTTAAGACATCTTAAGGCCTAATATTGAATTATGAGTTGTGCTAGTATTGCTGCTGAAAAGAATGTATTTTCATATTTACAATCTGTTCTTAGTCCGAAACGCGTGTTTTTTTGAGTTGTGCCACTATTGCAACCCATGAGAACCAATCAATTCAGATCTTTTTTGTTCAATGTACATTTATGATTAGGCTAAGTAAAAGTGTAATTTTGTCACGGTATTTTTCACCTTCGCAATGTTATTATAAACGCTCTATGGGACCATTCATAAACAGTGTCACACTTTCTTTCAATATATTTGAGTCCCCTCCCCCCCTTTGTCGCAAAATCACACTCTCCAACACACCCCTATCCCCTTTGCCACGTGTCACGCTATATTACATGAACACTTGGAGTGTGTGCAACGTACTTGCAGTGTTGCAGTTCAGAAATAAAGTACTTACGTTAAAGAATCACATTTTTAGTTTTATTTTTTAACTTTTAACGACATTTGTGGGCATAACAATAAATGATAATAATTACACGTGTACTTAAATAGCATAAAATTAGATTAAGGTTAAAACAGAAAAAAGATAATTAGTGCATAATAGTGAAAAATAATTAATTGACTTCTGAAAAATGAAACCCAACTGCCAAGGTCCCTAATAACCCCAACAGCAAATAAAGACCTAATGTGAATAATTTTATACATTAAGGTAAGTACATAAATGAATTTTAAAAAAAAAAAAGAAAAACTAATTATGAAAAGTTTAAGAAATTCAATTTTTGGCAAAATGGCCGCCGGTATTTTTCTTCTCCTCATGGCAATAATCGGTTGATTCTAAACCAATCATTACTTTCATATTAAAATTTTTGAAGGAATAATATGGCAGAGAATTAGGATTTGACTTTTTAAATTGATGTAATTAAGCATTTACTTATTTGCACAAAAAGTTACTCAACAAGAAAATATTGCTCTTGCATTCAGAAGTGTGATTGAAAATAAAATTCACCTCCTTTTTAATAAAAACAAGAATTTAATTTAAAACATTCGAGATCAGACAATGTCTCCAAATAGTTTTTTTTTTAAAAAATCTGTAATTAAAAAAAAGTTTTGTTATGTAATTTGTAATAACATACCATACACACCCCAAAAGTTTTTAATAGATTATCTAAATTTTTAATTGATTATCTACAGATTCCTTATACCAACCTTCCATATTTTCGAGTAGAACTTTTTATATTTCAGGGTAAAATCATCATGACTACGACAGCGTTTTTAAAAAAATATTTTTTCTTTTGTTGTTGTTGTTGTATCCTCGCGCGAAGCGAGGAAGAATGGGTGCGCTGCTCCTGAGTCTAACAGGCCCTTATAGGCAGGAGTCCGACTTCCACCCCTTTATATGTGGTCTCATAATCTTTTGAACCAGCTCCCAGATAAGAGACCGTCACCTGGGGTTAGCACCCCCAGAGGCAGACATTTGTGGGCATAACAATAAATGATAATGATTACATGTGTACTTAAATAGCATAAAATTAGATTAAGGTTAAAACAGAAAAAAGATAATTAGTGCATAATAGTGAAAAATAATTAATTGACTTCTGAAAAATGACCCGCACTTATTTATTTTAAAAATAAATACCTAAGAAGAGTTTCTTTTAAAATTTTAACTAGAAGTGACTTCAAACCTTAATAAGCATCCGTATTTTCAATATAAAATGAAATCAATGAAACTTTAAAATCAAATTTTGAAAATAAAAAATCATCAAAAATAAGTTTAATCTGCTGGTTTTTTACACGTTTTTATAGAAATCAAAATGTGTAATGTCACACTTCTTGTTATCCCCCTTGTCACAATTTCTTGACCCCCCCCCCTCCGCCTCACTCGAAGTAGTGTGACATCATCCCCTATGAAGTTAAAAAACGAAAAAAGGAGGATTAATAAGCAGTTTCTCAGCATGGGAGGAAGAAATAAAAAGTTGAAACTAAAATTGCAAAAAAAAAAAAAAGAGGAGGGGGCAGCTAAAACATTATTTCGAAAAAATTACTTAAAAATAACCATACCTTTCCTGCTTCAGGTTTCTTCCCAAAATAGGACAAAATACTTTCACCTTTTCTTTTACTCATAATCAAAATTTGTGCGCAGGCGAGCAAAGGAGACTTTTGCAAGACCACAAGAACCCACTAAATTCCCAACTGCCAAGGTCAATCAAGGTCTCTGTTTTATTGTGCAAAATGATTGGGAAAAAAAGAGAATATGATTCGAGGAGAGGCATCCGCAAAGGGGCAAGAGCCCTCCCCCTGCCCCCCTTGTCGGAAGCGTTTCTATGTTGATTCGATTTTACGAATTGCTAGTTTAAAAAAGAAAATAAAAGAGCTAAGATTTGTTCCAGCAATAACAGCACAAACATCCATATCCCGCAATTGTAGAAGCAGGGGTCCATTAGGCATTAGCTTACTTCCACAATATGCGTAGTTAGAGTGTCGCCATTTCCACGAATGTAACCTTCGGGCAAGGATGGACAAAGTACCAAACTGTTGTACGTATATTTATGGCAGATGTGGTTCCATGAGGCTCGCATTTTGCGAAAAAGGATCACTATATTTCCTGTTTTTGTGTGGTCGGGTGATTAGAACCATATGCAGTCCTAAGGCAAGGAATCAATCCGTTATCTGTTGATGACACGCAGGACCTATCGCCTGGAGAATTGAGAGAAAAAAGGGTCTTTTTTTTTTGAGTTCTGGTTTGTAGGCCCTAGATGTTTGAAGCGCCGTCTTGTAGTTTCCCCATTTGTAAAACAGAGGACACCCCCTCCCGCTCCCAAACAGGTTGGTTCAAAGAACAAAATCTCATCATTATTTTTTTTTGTTTAAATTTTTTTTTTAGACAGTTTAAAAGTTTTGAAAGTATTTCGGGGGAGGAGGGCTCGGGTCCGTTGCCCCCCCCCCCTTGCTTACGGCTTTGCCTACAACACCAGTTTATCAGAAAACAAACCTCCATCAAAGAGGAGAATATTTTCCAGGAAACTGGTGCGATTGTGTTCCCAAATTGCTGCCTTTGGGTAAAAAAGACATCAAGAAGGTAAGAAAACCATCTGGAGTGATTGAAAGGATCTCTGCTGTCTGTCTGCGTGTAGGGACGGTGATTGATGCCACCTTTCGCTGTAAAATTACTAAAGGTGATAAAGGGGTTGATTATAACCAGATGAAAAGTCCTCTGTAATATGAGCTACGTACTTTGGTCATGATCACCCTTCAGAAAGAGGAAATAAAATCATATGCATATGTGTTTATTTTTCTTAGGGAAAAAATAGATATGTGCTTTGCAAGGCGTAGCCAGAATTTTTTTTGTGTGCCTGATATATGTGCCTAAATAACTAAATACAAAATAGGGGGGGGGGGGGTTTGAATCCCCAAAACCCTCCCCTGGTTACGCCTATGGCAGAAGTCACTTAAAATTATGTTTATAATCCTTTAATATTACTGTTATTAAACTGAAAAGGTAAGTTACGGAAGGAAAATGCTACGCATTTTGATACTAAATGAGTGATGCATGAATCTGAATTTTTCAACTGCAGAAACTGAAGCACATGGCTCTCACAGCACATTGGTAAAAAAGAAAAGAAATACATTGCACATCTGTAACTATTTTGCGATTTTCTTTCAAGTTATAGACGATACAAAAGGCTATCCGGTTGTGTCTTAACCCCCCCCCCCCCCTTCCAGTTTTAAATCCCTCGGTTTTCTCGGAATTTTAGAACCAAAAAAAATAGCAACCCCTCCACCAATTCCGAGAAACTCCAGTTCAACTTTGGCTACAAGTGCAGACTCGCCCCTAAATGACGATTGACAGATGCATCCCCCCTTATCACATGCATCCCCCCTTATCCCGTGACTCTCCGTTTCAGTTTCAGTTTCTCACGAATGTGAACTAGTGGTGGACCGTGCTCCAGGCCCCGAGAGTCTTGCCCGTTCTTCTCCTTCAACGTCCATCTCCACGATTTTGTCCGAGGAAAGAGATGAGAGGAATTCTACAGCTTGTCTCCTATGTTGTTCACACGAAGTAAAAAAAAAAAAAAATTCCAAGCTCACAACCCGATTAACTTGACATAATTTCCACCAAGTCGAGGAACAAAAATGAATAAATAACTAAACACCCAATGTGGGGGGGGGGGTTTAAACCCCCAACCCCCCCCCCCCTGGTTACGACACTGGAATTTACAGGTTTCAAACATCAGAGCCGGATACATGGTGCAGATCAGAAAAGGGACACTGGATATCTAGCAAAATCAATCTCCGGTGTATCCGAGTAATTACCTTGGTCCCGCCCCCAAAGCAAAATCCTGGGATATGCTGTTGATATTACCATAGTAAAACTGGCAACAAAGCACAATGGAAAGGGTTCTTGAGGCAGCCCGGTGATTCTAACCCTTTTCTCCTTTTGTCCTTGTGTATCATGCCCCCCTCCTCTGTGCAGAGCAGATGTCATTAGCAGATGGCAAAAACTTATTTTTTTTAATTTAATTTCCTTATTGCACATATATTTTCTGGAATGTTACAATGGCTTCTGAAAGGCTAGGTTATATGTAGAAATTGTTAAATAAAGTGTGTGTAAAATGTTTTGAGGGTTCAAAATCTTGCTTGAGAAATATTTTTTTGTAAAAAAACTACACTAATGCATTGATGTTACTACACCAAAAACTTGAGCACTTTACTGTATATATTTATCAGTAAACTGAAATTTTGATGTTTAATTAATATTTTTCCATTTGAAAATGATTTGTGCTTTTATACTTTTTAGGTGTGGAGACAGATGAAAAAAAGAAAAATATCTCCCAATCTTTTCACATGCAATTTGCTTCTGCGTGCTGCTAGGGATTGCAGTGTCGGACCTGAGGAAATATCCTCTCTACTGCTTCAACACTGGAGCAGTTACACCAAAAGACCTTATGGGTTAGAGGCAAAAAAAGAGTCATTGCACAAAGATATTTTAAGTTTGCCTTATGTTGTTACAAATGAAAATACATTCAGTGATTCAAATGTTTCTGATGACGAACCTGAAGCAAAATCAACCGAAAGGAAGGAAAGCAAAGAAATTTTTCACAACAATGATGATGAGCAAATCAATGATTTGGTGCAGTATGATCTTCAAAATGCTGTTAAGAAAATTTCAAAACAAGAGACAAGTTTACTTGATACTAGGCCAACAGATGGACCAGAAATACTAGAACTTTTGAATATTAATAAACCCAGTGAAAGGTAAGATACATTGTTTTCCTTTTGAATTTTTTATTGTATCTGTATTATTAAAAATGACTCTTTTTTTTTTTTTTTTTGCATTTTTCAAACATAAAGGTGCAAATTCGTAGTTATACAGGGTTTTAACTCAAGAGCGCATTTTCAGGAAAGTTTTATGTCTTGGAAAATATCAGGAAATAATCAGAGGATATTTAAAGTTCCCCAAATGTAAGAGAAAATTATCGTGTTCAATCACCGAACCAGCGAGTGGCTGGAATTTCCTTTCATTGTGTGTGGTTGGCACAATTGCCGTTTGCCATTGGTTGAGAGCTCCCTTCATCGCCTGAGCAACAAAAAAAAACAGTTACTTTTTTTGGCTATGAGTTAAAAAAAACATTGCAGTTGCATAAAAAGTGTCAGCTTTGAGGCTTCCGAGAATCCGCCATTTTTGGTTCTGAAAATTGCCATTCTTGGTCGTATTCTGAAATTTGACATAGTACCTGTTCAGAGCCTGCTGGATTTTGGGTTCAGTACTTTTCTTGATACTGCAGCGGCACAACAATAAGGGGCACAGAAGGTTCCCCCCCCCCCCTCAATCATAGATTTGGAATTTTTCAAAAATATTTCTTTTACTCAAGAAAAGAGAAATATGGGTCATTCCACGTCAACTAGACCAGTGGTCCCCACTCGACCATCACCGATTTTGTTAAAATTTTGCACAAAGTTTCTGGTAGGTATAAAACTAAGCTAGCCAAATTTTTAGACCTTGAAAGTAAAAACTCAAGTTGCAAGGGGCACCTAAGTTTAGGAACCAAGATGGCTGCCATTGACGAACGAACTAAGTAGCCATGTTTGGATGTACCTGGAGAGCCACATAATGAAAATACAACTCTGATTTTTTTTTACCCAGACAACTTTTTGTGCTTAATCTAATAGCAAAGTTTGAAAGACCACCAAGAAAGTTCTTTTCTAGTCTGTTCAGTCAAAGTTGGCAGAAAATTCAATTTGACAAAATTTTTTCAAAACTTTATACTGCTCTAACTCGTCAGTAACTAAACTTAAAACACATGTAACTTGGTATATATCTAAATCAACTACTTTTCGACATATTCTGAAAATTTCAAAAATTTCATAAAGTTAGATTTTGATTTATATTTACCTAAACATGCAGCGGTTTTCAAAAATGGCCAATTTTGATTACTTTTGAACCATCATATCTGAGGGGGAACCAAATGAATTTTCTTCGTTTAACTTTCATGAGATAGAGGAAAGCTTTCTCTACCAAACTTGAAATTTTTAAGAGGGTGTTTTTTCGTAAGCCGGAGAAAAAAGGGTTCAAATTTGAGTTAAAAACCATGGTGATATGTGCTCATTTTTAGCCTCAATTTAGCTTTTTTGGAGTTTTATTTAACATTTAAAAAGAAAGAAACTTGAGTTGGGTCCTGCAGGGCTCACGCATACTCGCATTTGACGCATAAATCAATATTATTTGAAAAAATTGACTCATTTTTGGAAGATGAGAGTCAAATTTTGACTGGGTAAAATTTCGACCTAAAGACATTCTAATACTGAAAAATTGATTTGTATTTCTGCTCAATATGCTTTACATTGTGAATTATTAATAAAAGAACTAGAAATATTGTAAAATGAAAGCAGATGCAAAAAGATTGCCGCACGATTGCAGCAAAACGCTCTAACTGTTCGTAACTGGCGGCATCAAAGAAACGTAAAAAATAAGCAAAAAGTAAAAAATTGTTCAGCAAATAAAGACCTAATGTGAATAATTTTATACATTAAGGTAAGTACATAAATGAATTTAAAAAAAAAAAGAAAAACTAATTATGAAAAGTTTAAGAAATTCAATTTTTGGCAAAATGGCCGCCGGTATTTTTCTTCTCCTCATGGCAATAATCGGTTGATTCTAAACCAATCATTACTTTCATATTAAAATTTTTGAAGGTATAATATGGCAGAGAATTAGGATTTGACTTTTTAAATTGATGTAATTAAGCATTTACTTATTTGCACGAAAAGTTACTCAACAAGAAAATACTGCTCTTAGATTCAGAAGTGTGATTGAAAATAAAATTCACCTCCTTTTTAATAAAAACAAGAATTTAATTTAAAACATTCGAGATCAGACAATGTCTCCAAATAGTTTTTTTTTTAAAAATCTGTAATTAAAAAAAAGTTTTGTTATGTAATTTGTAATAACATACCATACACACCCCAAAAGTTTTTAATAGATTATCTAAATTTTTAATTGATTATCTACAGATTCCTTATACCAACCTTCCATATTTTCGAGTAGAACTTTTTATATTTCAGGGTAAAATCATCATGACTACGACAGCGTTTTTAAAAAAATATTTTTTCTTTTGTTGTTGTTGTATCCTCGCGCGAAGCGAGGAAGAATGGGTGCGCTGCTCCTGAGTCTAACGGGCCCTTATAGACAGGAGTCCGACTTCCACCCCTTTATATGTGGTCTCATAATTTTTTGAACCAGCTCCCAGATAAGAGACCGTCACCTGGGGTTAGCACCCCCAGAGGTTATCGTTTCACTTGGAGGACATTGCAGCCATGGCCTATTTAACGTGCACCAGCTCCCTTTAGCGAACATGGCCTCACAGGAACCAGCCGCGAGAGGTTGTCACCCTCCCAAACACTGACCTAAGTCGATGTTGCTTCACTTTCGGTGTTTTACGGGAACCGAGCTTCTGCCGACTGGTCCACTGCGGGACTTTTCTTTCGTTAAACTATCTAAATTGACTCGTATTTTCCAAGAATTAATTGTGAGTCAGCCGGGTAGTCGCATATTTTCAAGCCTAGAGTAAGCTGATTGGCGGTTGAACCACTACTAGTTTATGTTTACACAGATAACCCCTTTGCCAAGGGGTCGGGTCCAATAGTCACGCTAGTCAGCCACAGGCGTAGTTCTCTTTTCTGTAGGACCCAGGCAGGAAGACCTCAAGCCTCATGCAAAGAAATAAACAGCAGCCATTTTGCCAAAAATTGAATTTCTTTAACTCTTTATAATAGGTTTTTCTTTTTTTTTTTTAAATTCATTTATTTACTTATCTTAATGTTTAAAATTATTCACATTGGGTCTTTATTTGCTGAACATTTTTTACTTTTAGCTTATTTTTTACGTTTCTTTGATGCCGTCTGTTACGAACAGCAAGAGCGTTTTGCTGCAATTGTGAGGCAATCTTTTTGCATCTACTTTTATTTTACAATATTTCTAGTTCTTTTATTAATAATTCACAATATAAAGCATATTGAGCAAAAATACAAATCGATTTTTCAGTATTAGAATGTCTTTAGGTCGAAATTTTACCCAGTCTCTCATCTTCCAAAAATGAGTGAATTTTTTTCAAATAATATTGATTCATGCGTCAAATGCGAGTATGCGAGAGCCCTGCAGGACCCAACTCAAGTTTCTTTCGTTTTAAATGTTAAATAAAACTCCAAAAAAGCTAAATTGAGGCTAAAAATGCGCACATATCACCATGGTTTTAAACTCAAATTTGAACCCTTTTTTCTCCGGCTTACGAAAAAACACCCTCTTAAAAATTTCAAGTTTGGTAGAGAAAGCTTTCCTCTATCTAATGAAAGTTAAACGAAGAAAATTCATTTGGTTCCCCCTCAGATATGATGGTTCAAAAGTGATCAAAATTGGCCATTTTTGAAAACCGCTGCATGTTTAGGTAAATATAAATCAAAACCTAACTTTATGAAATTTTTGAAATTTTCAGAATATGTCGAAAAGTAGTTGATTTAGATATATACTAAGTTACATGTGTTTAAGTTTAGTTACTGACGAGTTAGAGCAGTATAAAGTTTTGAAAATTTTTTGTCAAATTGAATTTTCAGCCAACTTTGACTGAACAGAATAGAAAGGAACTTTCTTGGTGGTCTTTCAAACTTTGCTATTAGATTAAGCACAAAAAGTTGTCTGGGTAAAAAAAAATTCAGAGTTGTATTTTCATTATGTGACTCTCCAAGTACATCCAAACATGGCTATTTAGTTCGTTCGTCAATGGCAGCCATCTTGGTTCCTAAACTTAGGCGCCCCTTGCAACTTGAGTTTTTACTTTCAAGGTCTAAAAATTTGGCTAGCTTAGTTTTATACCCGCCAGAAACTTTGTGCAAAATTTTATCAAGATTGGAGATGGTCGAGTGGGGACGATTTTCAAAATTGTTCCAGTTGACATGGAATGACCCATATGCATCTTGAGAAAATAAAGTTATATTTCAATCAAGAAAGCATTAAATAATGAGGGAGGATCTTAGAAAAAAAGAAAAAAAACTTAAGATTTAAAATTTTTAGCAGTTGCAGATTATATTACTCCAGAAAATTACAGTATTTTCCATTTCCTTTCATCCCCCCCCCCCCAAAGGAATTGCACAAAGATTAGATGTGAAAAAAATACAGTGCCCCCCATAAATAAGTTTTGTAGTTGTGCCTCTGTGACACTCATTACATATAAAAATGATACTGTGTAACTCACAATCAGTGGTATAGCAAAAAAATTCTCAAGGGGGCGTCCAAACTAGTGAACATTGTTGCTTGAGAATTGCAAATCAAAATTATTTTAATTTTACTTGGATCCTCATATCCAAGTACATAAAATTGCTTAGAAGAAGAAGAAAAAAATTTCGGGCACCAAAAAAAAAAAAAAAAAAAAACCTTTAATTGTTAGATTTTTTTTTTATTGAGCTTTATGAGAGGGGTCTAGACCACCCCCTTTCCTATGCTACTGGTAACAATTAAAATTATATAATCAGGAAAATTTTGACAGCTCAATCAGGGAATAATCTGGGATTTTTTTACCACCATGTAATATGTTAATTAATGTTTTTAATTAGTTCTTTCACTGACCATAGTATTTGTTGTCTAGAAAAAGCCTCTTGTTTTTTTTTTTTTTTTTTTCATATTTTATAATGCAAAATATATTTCTAGTAGTAATTATAATGTGTAATTTTGAGTCTACTTTTCTGTTAAAACCACTTGGCACTCTCTTGTTTTGTATTTCTTCGATCCTTATGTTTTGCTTTGCGCTTGGCATTAGTTGCCTATATACCCAAACATATGTAGGTGTTTTTCATTTAATATTATTATTTTTAACTAAAAGATGCTTGCAAGAAAATATTTGGTAATGACTCCTTGGCTTTCTAAAAAAGGAGAGAAAAAAAATGGAAGACCATTTTGAGCAGGGGATCTAATTGTAATAAACAAAAAATAACTTAAAGCTTCCCTTGTAAATTTAATGTATGATTGAACAAAAGTTAAATTGCTGCTTTAATGTTCAAACTTTAAAAATTAATTTTTTACTGCGTTCCTATGGAGAAATAGGTGAATATTAGTGTGAATTACATTTAGTGTGATTTGCAGGGTAACCAAGAATGTGATACAAAAAAAGTGAAAAAAGTGACCATTTAAGAAAAAAAAGTGACCAAAAAAGTCATCTATTAAAAAAAAAAAGGGACCAAATGAGAATAAGCTTTGCATTACCACTAAAACACGTGTAGAAAAAAGGTTTATAGGTTTTTAAGCATAGAAAAATATACATTTATTTTCTTTACATGCAAAAGTTCCATCTAGAATTATACGAGCCTACATTCGTAGTCCAACTTCAGATTTATACTCTTGCTATCTCTCTCTCTCTAAATTCTCATTTAGCTTTAGTTCTTGAATGCTTCAAATGTACTGTCTTCAATGGTTAATACATATTCATTCACTCATTAAATAGTTTACTCGTTCATGAACTTGTACACTTATTTATTTCTTCACTCATTCATTCTTTCACTCACTCAGTTATTCATTGATTCATTCTTTCACTTATTCATTCATTCCTTGAGAAATATCCTTAAAAATCCCGGTCAACAAATTTCATAAAAAAATAGGCTCGGTTAGTTCAGGTTGAACTTCGTATCTGTACATGTTCTTTGGCCTAACATCTTTCCAATAAAGTTTGTTCCAAGCGAATCCGTCAGCTAGATCAGGATTTATATAGGATTGAAATTTCCCCGTAGGCGCTAATGTTAATTTTTTTGAACTGTTCAAAAATTAACAAAAATTGTTCAAATCTAAAAAAATATTTCGCACTGAGAGCTTCTTCTATAAGCTTGTCCATACGAACTTGGATCTTATGCCTAATGTTACGTAATGTGCTTTATTTTTGCCCATAGGCGCTAATGTTAAAGATTTTTTTAACTGTTCAAAATTTAACGAAAAATTGTTCAAATGAAAAAGTAAAATATGGAAATGAGATGTCCTGGCCAAGATCTTTTGAATTGGCCAATTTCCTCAAAAGTTATTGGGGGGGGGGGGCTGACAGACGCACATTTTGCCCATCTCAAAACCCTACTTTCAAATTTTTCATTTCTTACTTAATTACTTCTTTGACTTTTCTTTATTTTTAATGATATTTTTACGATACATTAGGCCTTCTTTCACTTTATTTATTTTTTGGGAAAGTAGGCTAAAAACAACAGAAAGTTCAATCCTTAACTAATCTTCCATAAATAAACATCACCATCATCTCAAATAAAACATCAGTTTTAAAAACCAATGGCTTTTAATCAGACACAGAAAGAAAGCAGCCATACATATATATGCCAGGGGTGACCAATTATGCTAGCAATTTACAGAATCAACTTTATTTTTTAATGTGTGAAAAAATAAAAATTATTTTAAATGTTTTATCACAAAAATAAAATTAATTATAGGTAATAAAAACCTTTAGAATATCAGAGGAGCATGTGCAAAATATTTGAAACAATTAGATAAATTAAAGGTATGTATATACAAGGAATATTATGATCCTTTCTTAAAACATTTAATTCAGAATATTCTTTGATGCCAAAATTAAAACACCAAAACTAAGTACTGTCAGGGTTCGTACGGTCCTTAAAGGTCCTTAGAAAGTCCTTAATGAACATTTTCATTTTTAAGGCCTTAAAAAGTCCTTAAATAGTCCTTAATTTTTACTCCAGGTGCTTTTTTTTGTTTTGTTAAAATAAGAAGGTACCCATGGCTCTATTTGTTTTGCAATCTTTTGTATTCTTCACAAGAATCAAACTTTTTACATTTCAACTACTTAATCGAACCTTAAATTTGGTTTGCTCGGGTCCGGTACTATCGCGGCTTTCGGACAGACCCAAAACGGCGGATTGACAGGACCAAAATGCGGAATTTACATAAACATCAACGCATTTTTACTTCAAATTGCAGTGCTTTCTCAACTGGTTGATAAATAAGTAACTCTTTTTTTATTTATTTATTGAAAGGGTATAACTAAAATTGATGCGTTATATATTTTTACAAAAAGGAAATGTTCATGCATTTTGATAAAATGCTTCAAACTACAGCACCCAATTCAGTTAAAATAAACTTGTACCCACCCACATAGCAGCTCCCAATTTGCTATCTCCTGCAATTGTATGAAAAAGAAAATCGAGCTACATCTTTAAAAAAAAATTAGTAGAGAAGTCGAATCAAAGCACCAAGCATTTGTACAAAATGCAATGGTGCCCAGTAACTGGGCACTATTTAAGACCACAGAAAAGCAAATCACACAAGTTCCCTCATTTTGCTTTAAAAAAAAGAAAAGAAAAGAAATAAAATTTGAAAAACGGACTTTTAGGACTCAAGGGGGAAAAAAATTTAGGGGTTGGGTTTCCTTATTTCTATCTTGGTTTCCTGAGTTTAGCTCATGTAAGAAATATATCTACACGATTGCTTCTATTTGAATTAAAACTTACTGGTATTTATTGATTTAACAGTTTCTTAAATTAATATTTTTTCTGATTTTGCAAAACAAAAAAATCGGGAATTTTTTGAAAAAGGGCCGAGTTTTGGAATTTCAAATTTGAGATTCGATACTATTTATTAAGTTTAGTTACAAAGTAAATAGATAATTTTTTTTTCATGAAAATTGTTACTAAATCTTCTACATTCTAAACAAATATGAATAAAGCAAGTAGGAGCAGCTCTTAACAAGTAATCAGTAAATAAATATTGCTTTTGAAACTTTTTTTTTTATTTTAAGGGAGGGAAATACTTCAAAGAAGCATATCGTTGACATCTAGCTCGATAACAGAGATACATTTAACTAATATGTAGGCCAAAAGAACTTTCAGGTTATTTTGCGTTTGATTAATCACATGTATGATTATCGCTTATTTTATACTGTTAAATGTAAAAGAATGATTTATTTTTATTATCGCTTTTCTTACGTCCTACACTATAATAAGCGCCGAATCGCTTTTCAGCTGATCTTTTGCTAAATAGTTTGTTTTCCCATTGGTTTATTTATTTATTTTTTAGATCAAATATATTCTTGTATCGAACAAAATTAATTTATTCATTTTTTAAAGCAATGTTTTAATATTTAGTAAATGTTTAGCGACCCATTTGGCTTCGCGATCGTTTGCCGTGGACTTTTGTTGTGTGGGAGGTAATGATATTTGCTGCTTTAATCAAGATTTGTATCTCGTGAAATTTATTAATTTGCAGTAAATTGAAGAAATTGACTGCTTCTTAAACCTATACACCGTAGTTGGCAGATGCTCCGTTTTCCCCTAGTTTTTCGAATTTTATTTGTGAACTTAAAAAATTCGATTTTTTGCAAAAAGATCCGATTTTTCAAGCTGATGTACAATTATTTTAATCTAAAGGGATTGTACTACAAAACAAGAAACTTTTTTAAGGAACTTTTATAAAAGACATGTATTAATTTACATGAATTTTCATAACTTATAACGCAAAAATGTAAAAACCTATTTTTCGGAAACTTGCTAACATCTAGCACGGGTTTTTTGCATCCTGTAAATATATCAGCTATGTAAAAAGTTGACAGTTGTTTCAGTATTTGTAGCTTATAGTCTGCTTGTTTTATTTTTATTTTAAAAAATTGTTCAATGTTTTGAAAATTTATTTTAGTTAAATTTTGGTAGTTACTATTTGAGGGCAATGTTCAAAGTTTTAAGCGAATAAGGTCTATTTTTTATTTGTATGTTGTTTCCAAAATGAAATATTTTTCTCAAGTTGAAAAAGTTTTTCTCTGAATAATTTTTTAAAATTATTCAGAGAAAAAAATAAGTAAGCCTAAATTGAGATGCTGGCAACATAAGTTAAGTAGAATGAAAAAAAATCTAAATTAAACACAAATTCTCAAGACAGAGTGCAGCGTTTTCTTTAACAATTTTTTTTATTTAAATTGTTTTTCATTTAACTTGTATTTTATAGCACTAACCATTTTTGATAATTTTTCATATCATGATAATTTGCTTATATATGATTAATACTTGTGTTGTGTGTGCTTCTTATTACTAGCTCCAATAATTATTTAACTCCCTGACTGTATTGGACATTAGAAAAGCAACAAGTCAAAGAGAGCTCCATATAAAAGTGTTTGTGCTGTGTTCCTAATAAAAATACGATGTTAAATCAATTTCCTCTTTCAATAATGTTTCCTTTTAAAATAAACATTACAGTTTGTATGTTTCGAAAAATTTGTGAGGTCCTTTAAATTTTTTGTAGGTTCTTAAAAAGTCCTTAGAAAGTCCTTATTTTTGGTTTTGCCAAAAGTGTACGAACCCTGACTGTGAAACCTGTGTAAGTTGACCACTTGCGGTGCAGCACTTTAGTGGTCAACTCAAGGCCGTAGCCAGGAATTTTTTTCAGGGGGGGGGGGGGGGAAACTGACTTTGAGACACTAGTGTTGAGGAAAGTTTCAGGGAGGAATATATGCCACATTGCAAACATTTTTGGGATTTCGGGGGGGGGCGGGCCCGTCGCCCCCCCCCCCCCCTCTGGATACGGCCTTGGGTCAACTTACAGAGGGTGAGGTAGAGGGTGAAGGGCTGATTCCGTTCCTGAAAATAGTGATCAACTTAAACAGGTGGTCAACTTACAAAGATAGCCAACTTTACAGATTTTACTGTACTTCAAATGCATGCTAGTGCAAGGCCTCAAAAGAGAAAAAAACAGTTTAATATTTCAAAATTTGCTTTTATTGGGATTACTACAGAAATAAAGTTAATTTTTAATATTATTTAAATTTATGTCAAATTACATATTTTAGAGCAAGTAAAAAATAAAAATCTTTTGATTGACGACTAAAGAAGCAAATAAAATTAATTATAAGCATGAAAAACAGGAAAAGGGTCAATGCCCAGTTAAATCAAGCAAGGAAATCGCTAAATTAATTGCCTTCTGTTCAAGAAATGATTTTGATTATAATTCTTCGTCCAAAGCTAATTTAGAAAGTACAGATACCAAAAGTAAAATATTTGAAAAGTATACTTTAAGTGCTTACTTATCCTGTAGCAAAAAGTTTTTAACTTGCAAATAATTCAAAGGCTAAAAATGAAAATGATATGATAGAATAGACCTTGAAAAGCAAAAAAAAAAATCAGAAAAGAAAATCAATACAGTAGGAATGCTTAAAAATATTAAATGTTAATATAAAAATCAGAAAAGAATGCTTCAAAAAATTAGAGAACCATCGCCACTGGTATATAAATGGCAGCATTCTGTAAAAGTTCCAATTTATACAGTCTTGGATTTCTTTTGAAAAAATGTTGAGACTACAGAAGATTTTCTCTTCTGTAATTTTTTAAAAATTTCATGTGCTCCTTTGCTGTATGCTCATCTCCATCAGCTCTTAAAGATTTAGCACCCTCTATCAATCCCCGAGCAAGCTGTATTTCTGTAAAAGCTAGATTTCTAATGCCCTCTTTTAACTTTTCGTTCGCTTCGTCAAGTAGCTTTGTGGAAACTATTTTATTTGCATTTTACCTGGTGTTTACAGGAAAAGTTTGGTGGTTATATATCACTTTATGAGATACCTAAAAAAAAATGATTTTAGGTGACAATTTGCTACAAAAAGTGACTTTAAGTGACCAATGAAAAAAAAGTGATTTTAGGTGACAATTTGTTACAAAAAGTGACTTTAAGTGACCAATGAAAAAAAAAAGTGATTTTAGGTGAAAAAAGTGACTTGGTGGGAACCCTGGATTTGTTGGCTCCAAATGGGTTTATCTAAAATGTAATATTCTCAAAAACTGCTTGAATTGTGTCACATTTTTATTAAAAAAATATTTAATATGTATATATAAATAATGTATTTGATAAATTGTTAACATAAGAGTGTTAATTAGTAGTATTAATAGTGTTAATTGCATATATAAGCTTTGATATTGCTGAACATTCTGAGTTAGAGTTGTACTCTGTAAGATTAATAGTATTGAAAACATTGACGAGTGTTGCTCTGTTATGTAGTGTTTTTAAGTAATTTATTTAGCTTTGTTTTCATTCTTTTTGTATCTTTTAATTATTTTTTCATAAAAGAATTTTTTTTTATTTACTCTACACCTACAGTGTTTAAACATTTTATAAATATTTTATAAAAAATTTTATGGCTCTTACAGCGATTTTTTATGGCTCCTCGAAATGGAAAATTAAGAGTTGTAGTTTATTTAAATATTTTTCTCCCCTTAGATTGTCTCTTGTTGGTGGTATGGAAGGTTTTTTAAAATTTATGTCAGAAATCAAAGTAAAACCCAACATAAAAACTTTTATGCTGCTTCTTGAATGCCTACCTCCTGATACTGAACAAGAAGAAAAATTGTTGAATCTACTAGATTCCCATAAAGTAAAACCAGACATTGATTTTTTTAACCTTCTGATCAAACGACGGAACTTTCGAAAGGATAATGGAAGTGCTCGAGTAAGGATTTTTTCTCCCCAATTTCTGTATGAAAAGTTAATTTATATATATATATACATGTATATATATATATATATATGTATATGTTCATTTACTTATTTGAATATGAAGTTAAAATAGAGTATTATCATGTATTTTGGAAAGGCATTGTAAAATATATCATTTACTTATTCTGTTGCCCCATTGCCTTAATTTATTAAAGGTTTTAAATTATTGGTGCGAATTATACCTATCTACAAAATGGCTTTAATAAGTATTGGCTTTTGTGCTAACATTACTTTTCATTAAATTTGTCATTAATAAACCACGAATTCTCACAGAAAGTCGATGCACAGATGGCAATAAGATTTGCAATTCTTATTCCGTTTAACCACTGAGGTATTTAATATTTATGTAATTTTAAATTATATAACTCTTGAAAGGCTGCACTTGTTCAACTACGAATAAACTTGTATTATTCTTTTTATTGTTGTAGTTTCTGATCAAATGAATCATTGTGAATGAAATGTAAACTTATTCTAAAAATTTTAATCAGTGTTTTAAAGTTTCAACAAATAATAATTGAGTAAACTATTATATTCATAATTGAGAAAGTATATTTTATGAAGAATACTGATACATGTGAAACAATTACTGTACAGCATATCTTTATTAAATGGAAATAAAGGGGTGTGAGGTCAACAGCTTATAATCCAACTTTGCCACTGGCCGTTAGATGTCTTTTGACAAAGCAGTAAAGTATTGGCTTTGATCATTGGCATAATCAATAAAGATATGATACATTATTGGACCTTTTTTTTACACTTTGTGATTTATTTATGTTAATTTTTCATTTTACTTGCATTCTAGCACTAAGCATTTTTTATATTATTACATTATATTTACTTACTAGCTGACATGCCCGGCTTTGCACGGGAAAATATTGCATCATTCGCAGGCTAAGTGACGCATGTCCAAAGTTCTGTTGTAAATATGTAAGGAAAAATTTTCTTTAAAAAATCTAAGTAGGAGATGGGCAACAGGCCTTAAAAACCTTATTTAAACAGTAAAAATCATTAAAAAACACAATTGCATTAAAACAAGCAGCCTAGAAAAATACCTTTTAGACCAAAAATAACAGTCCATAAAAATCCACATTAAAATGCCAAAAACAGTTCATAAAAATTGCCATTAGAGTAATTGTAACGGTAACTAAAATGCTCATATGCAGCAAGGTAGTTGTGCCAAAATGATGTCAAAAGTCCATAAAAATCGTAATTAGAATATCTACCACAATTCATCTAAAAATTCCCATCAGAATAAGAGCTGTATTCTGTTTAAAGATGTCCATCAGATGAAGAACAACTGTACCTGAATATTTCTGCTACAATAAAGAAAAAAATCCTTAATGCCCCCATTTCAATAAAGACAACTATTCCTAAACATCCCTAATAGAATAAGGACATTAGTCTTAAAAAATCTCCATTAGAATAAAGACGTCAGTGACGAAAAAAACCCATTAGGGTACTGACCTTCAAGAGCTACTGTTCCTAAAATTACCAATAAAATTAATCACTCAAGTAAAATATGGAAAGAAAAATCAACCTCAAGATAAAGTAATTGAAAATCGTCTGCAGTTTATAATCCACAAAATAGGCATAAAAATGAACCATACACTCTACCATAAGAAATAATATGTTTCATGAAATTGTTGAACTAGTAGCATAATACTAAATAGCCAAAAAACAAAGAAGAATCAACCTCAAGAAGTAATTAAAAATCGTCTGCAGTATGCTAAAAAGTGAAATTAATTTTTAGAATTTGTTTCGCTCATAAAATGGCATGAATAACGATAAAACAGCATTTTTTTCAATCTTATGTTAACAAAAATCATCTACTTGGTGACAAAAGTAATATTTATTTTCGCGAAAATGCGCAAATTGAGCAGATAAATTCAGAGGTAAGCCTCGTTTTAAAGTTTGAAAACTACTTTAAATGAATATTGTGCGTGTTCTATTTGTTCTACGAACTTAAGAAAGAAATCATCTTGTGCAGTTTTTTACTGGCATTCACATGCTGCAAAAATCGAAAACATGGGATGTTTCTTCAATGCGATAAACCCAAAAATCAACAGTTTTGCTTAAATTTGGAATAAAAAAAGAACAAATTCAAATTTTAGGAAAAACGCTTCTAAGTGCATGAGAACCTGACCCAAGGTACCTGTAACCAAAATTTCGTACTTCTGGACCGTTCCATCTCGCCAGGAGATGATCGACAGACAGGCAGACACACACACAAACTTTCGGTTTTATTTATATAGTTTAGTTATTTTATTACTTTTTTGGCATGAGGAAATAAAATGTTTGGATATAAAAGGCTTCTTGTGTAATTATTGAATTTCAAAAATGCATTTTAATCAAATTAATGCAAAAAAGGAAAAGAATAAAAGGTTTCCTCTCTTTTTTATATTCAGAAAGAAATTTTTTCCAAGTTAAAAGAAAATTATTAACTACAGAAGCCTCACTTAGAAATCACTTCTCTTATGTATTTCTCATTTGTATGATCAAATTCTTACCAAGACTACACAAAATTAATATAATTTAACTTTTATTTATTCAACTCTCTCGTTTATATCTCCAAGTGGGGGAAATTTTCACTGTACTTTTTTCTTATTCATTTCAAAGCTTCTGGTTTTCAAATAAAATCTTGCACAAAATGATGATGTATCTACTTAAATGCATGCATATTTTAATAAAATCAAAAAGGTGTTCTTAAATAATGTGAATAAGAAAATGTTAGCTATGAGTGTAAATTTTATTTTAACTTTAATTTCTGTAACATCATTTTGAACTAGCTAATTAATTCATTGAAATGAAACTGCCATAATTTCTACTTTTTACTGCTTTTTATTTATATTTACACTTAATCTTATCTAAAGTAAAGTTGAACTTCAAGTCCACGTCTCTCACTTGTTTATTTTCTTTAGCTAGTATCTTGCTGCCAAAATATGAATGTGATTGCTATATTATTTGAGGCATTCTACCATAATTTTCATTTGTACATCCTTTGCAATATTTTTTAAAAAAAACTATTTTTGGACACAAAAAGAGTTATCAAGGATGCATCCAGAGGGGGGCCAACAAGCCCCCCCCCCCCCCACGAAATCCGAAATTTTTTTGCAATTTAGCATATATTTCTCCCTGAAACTTTCCTCTACACTAGTGTTTCAAAGTCAGCCCCCCCCCCCCCCCAAAAAAAAAAAAAAAAAAACTTCTGGCTACGGCCTTGTGCACTACAATACCTTACTTTAATTTTTGTGCAATAATTTACTTCTGCCCAAGTTTGGGGTCCAAAATATATCTAAAATTCCTTACTATATCTTGTGCCTACTACTTTTTAATTTTTGTGAAGCTGTAATTATCATTTTATTAAACGAATACTAATGCCACTAATATTTGTATCATATTAATATTAATTATTCACAAGCTAAAAGTTTTGAATTGAGATAAGTTGTGTAATTTTTAGGCTAAATTTATCCTTTTAAACTTTGTCACTGAAATTTTGGCACCTTACTGTCCTTTCCACATATACTCTCTAAGAGTGTTGCGAGATAGCATCAAACTGTTTAATTTAGCTTGCTCCATACTTGGAATTAAGCTATAAACATGATGGCTGCTGCTTAGTGGATACAATTTCTTTTGTAGTGGAAAAAAAGCATATGATAGTCATCTCAAGCCTTTATTAGTCATTCTTACCATCCCTAAGAATTACGGCTAAATTTTCAGAAATAAGAAAAAATTTATATTATACTTTCAATGTATAAAAACGGTTGAAAAACAAAATGTTCTGTGTGGCTGTGAGTAAGCCTAATTTATGGAATTGTGGTAAAAGATAGCAATTTTCCTTACTGGTCCCTGCTATATGTTACTCATCACAGGGATGGTTATGAAATTATAAGCTCAAAATGAATCCTCAACCAAAAAATCTAAATAATTTTATGCATTAATTTCTTTTTTGGGGCAGGTAGGATGCCAAGCAGGTTTGGCAAATTAAAATTTATTGATAACACGAGTATTTAGCTATAAAGTAGCAAAATGGGCTCCTAACATGATCGAATTTGTTCACTCTTTAAAAATTAATGACAGTGTTCATTAAACCTTAAAATTAATTTAAGTATCAAAATCTTAAAAAATTATTTTTAAGGTTTTGATACTTAAAACTATGCTTCATAAAAATATAAAAGTGTGTAAGTGTAAACTATTGAAATATATTAAGTATTAAGTACTATAAATGTTAAATATCAGATACCAAGATTAGGATAATTTTGTATCTTAATTTAAATAAAATCCTTGCTGATCAATTTTTGTTTATTTTTACACCTGAAGAAGTTTGTTTATAAGCACAAAGTGATTTAGAAAATTTTATTTATATAACTTTTTTCATGTCAAAAGTTAAAATTATGGTAGAAATCCTCATTCACATGAGAATTAGGCTTTTACTCTTTGCACTCAAATGCCAAGCATTGCAGCCTACTCTAAATAAATGTATAATGCTATGAAATATTTTAGGGGTTGCAGTGACATCAGTGGTGTAGTCCTGGAAAAAAAGGTGGGGTAACGCTTATGTTAAAATTCAAAACAAATAGGGGACACTTGTGTTAAAATAAAAAAGCAGGAGGACTTTGTCCCCCTCTATCCCCCCTTGACTATACCATTGGGTGACATATAAGTGTAAATCATAGGGTTAATATCATAGAAGTAACATCAAGAAATAAATTAGAAGTTTAATTTTATATATTTCCTTGAAATTGTTATTATTGCCAAATCAGGTACCAGAATTTAAAAAACTAACACCTGTTTCAGGTTTACAAATAATTCCCTCTTTCAATGCACTGCAACTAGCTCCTTGTAACTCCAAGACGTGTGTCTGCAATCATATGCAAATTTTGTGCTTTACTAACAATGTTTTTAACATTTACATTTTCAGCACAAAAGACTGTAGATTGAAAAATAGAAACATGTCTTAATCTGTCATTATTTCAAATAATTAGAAAGCTATTTTTAATGTATGTTTATAATATCTGCCGAAGGCTAGTGTAAAATACACTAATAATTAAGTTCTTTATTTCTTATAGAAAGTGCTGCTTTTGGTGAACAAATATGGACTAGAGCTTGATATAGTGACATTTGGTACTCTCGCAACAGGATGTAGAACTCATTTTCAAGCAGTTAATTTTCTAAATGAGATGAAGGTATGTCTTAATCTATTAATTTGTTAATAACTGTATTGTCGGATTGTCTCATATATTCTTGATTATTTCATAATAAGCATTTGAATCATTACTTCTATGTATAATTACCTGATTCGATATGTCTTCAGAAATGCTACTTGGATGGTAGTGCTTTTAAATTTCCGAATACTTTAGTTATGTACATTGCATTCTACTGAACTATTTCTTGAAGCTTTTCATTCAACAAATCTAAATGTTACACACACATATACACTAGAAAAGATTATCTGGCATTGTTCGCTACAATAAAATATGGAAAAATACATCAGATATGTTATACAGCATGAAAACTGATCACAGAGAATCAACAATTAAGTTTAAATTCAAAATTTTTACAACATTGAATTATCCCAATCCATTTTCTTCTAAATCTTCATTTAACAGTAGCTTAACCTGAAGGCTCAACTCAATCTTCCTTAGAAGAAATAAGATTCTGGGCAGTAACTCATTTTGTTTATTTTGAAGTTTTTCAATTAATTCTACACTGAAGCAGTTTTTTATAAGCTTCAATACGGTGTAAAATTTTAGAAAATAAGATGATTTTTGTTATATTATGTTGTTGAGATGAATCTTGTAATTAAAATTTTAAAATAGCACAGATTTGAATTTTTGAATGGGAATTTGTGTGTTATCTAGGGCAAAAAGTTAGTATATCTATATAATCCTAGAAAATTGTAAGAGGGATCCTTGTGTGTTAAAATTTTGAGAATTCGGGGTCCACTGTCCCCCGACATCACTCCTCCATTACACCACTAATGTATATCATGTGTATTATATATGTTCTTTTATTGCAGATTTTGAAAACCATATTTAAATTTAAGAGTTAGTTTTTTGTAAATTCACTTGCCTGATCATAGCCAAAGTTATGGTTACTTACAAGAAATTCAATCTTTTTTTAGAAATTAGAATTCTACCCTAACCATGAAATTATTGGTGCTTTAATTGGAAATGCTTGTCACAGTGTGGACTTTAATTATTTAAAGCTCATCTTAAAATTCATGGAAGAAAAAGAAATGAAACCAAATGATCGCATGATATCAAAAATAGAAGACACTTTAAATACATCCAGAAAAAATATCATAAGATACGTGAGTATATAAACTTTTTTATACTACAAAATGTCTTTTGCTGTTAAGGTTGCAAATCCAATTAATTTTAAGCTTTCTGTTACTACTATGCAAACATACTATTGCACTATATGAAAAAAGTTTCCCAAAACAATTAAATGAGAAGCATTTGTTGTGGGCATCTGCCAAACACAAGTGTGCACATTCATCACTCCACAGAATATTTTGTCTATATATCCACAGGATTTTTGCTCTGATAAAGGGTCTGAAATGTTATAAAATCAATAACTTTTTATTATTTTATTTACAGTTATGTTTTTATAATAGAGAAAAATTTTGGTTTTTAGATTTCAATGGAAATTATTTTTTTGTTTTTTAATTTTTTTTTCTAAAAAAACAATGAAGTCACCTGGTTTTCACATCAGATTATGTTTTCTTTCGGAATAACTTTGATAGGGAGTTTTTCTTCACCTTGCAAGAACCTGTTTACTTGATTCTTGTTTCTGTATCAAACACATTAATCCAAATTTCATCATCAATAACAATGCATTTTAAGCCTTTCCATAGCGGCTCAGACAGCCCACTCTGTTTCATACTGCTGTAGCCCACTGTTCATCTTTTTTTTAATGCAGAAAAAATACCACTTCATTGCAATAAGTAGTTTTTAAATTTAATGTTTCTGTCTTTTATAATGGGTGGAGAGTAATATATTAGCATTCAAGGGAGTTGATTCCCAAAGAAGAGAAAGGTTCAAACTTGTTTTTTGTATATATACCTCTTAAAACAATCAAGACATTTTTTACAGCTTTGGAATTAATAACCAGTCATCTTAAAATGCTTTTTTTTTTCATTGCTTAAAATGTTTGCTTAGACAAAAACTTGATTCTGGAAGTGAAAATAATTTGATATAAATATATAATATTTATATCAAATAATAATATATTGAAATTTGATTGATTAATATGTGAAAATAATTTGAAGTAAATGAGGAATTTCCTCATTTACTTTGTTATTTTTGTGAAATTGACAAAGCGAGAAATATGATCTCAAAAAAAGTTCTTTGATATGATCTATTAAAAAACAATGAATCTAAAAATTCAGTTTTGGGGAACAATGTCTAGCATATGTATTTTAAAATGTTTATTCCCAATAATTTTGATTTAATTTTGCTTCATTAAGAACGCATTTAATTTTATAATTCATATTTAATTTCTGATTGAATGTTTGTTCATATGAAAAATTTTGCTTCCTATAAATATGAGTTTAAATATCGTGTAAATTAACACCTTATTATTAAACATGAAACGCTTAAAAAATATATATTTTCTATATATTGTCTAATCCAGCAAACATGTGGAGGTCATTAATAAGATTTTATTTGGCAATTTCTGGTATTAATATATAACTGAAATGCCAAGTAAATAAAATACAGCAAAATATAGCTAAAAATAAGAGAAGGGTAAATTTTTCAATTTTTATTGGGTTATCTATAGCAATAAGCAAAGAAAAATAATGATGGAAACTCAGTTTGTTAAGGGGGTGTTCTAGTCTAGAGGGCCAACTTTTAGGTGCTTTTTAAAACGCTGTAAATAAAAAACGGTAAAGATTTTTATCATCAGGTTTTTTATCAGTTGTTTATTTATGTTTAAAGAGCACAAAAAAATGTACAGCTCCGCAAACTGGAGACTCAAAAAGAAAAAGCTGCCCCCTGGTTGACACGATTCTGCCCTCCTTGATGATCTGAAAACAAAAATCGTGGGTATTTCTTAAAGAGTGGGGATGTAGTTTTCGTTTGATCAAAGCAATTTACAAAAAAAAATATTTTTTTTTCGCAAAATGGAGGCCATGTAAAAAATATAAAAAAAATTTCTCAGTTTTTCAATTTTGGAAATTTTTAAAAAATAATAGAAAACTTTTTTTCAAAAAAGCTCTGATCAAACGATAGCGACATATATTAAAAAGCTCTGTACCAAATTTGAAGTAAATCGATCCTCTGAAACTTGAGATATCGTGTCAACCGTTCCAAAAAACATAGTTTCAAGAAAAATGTGTTTAAAGTTTTGAGTCAAGTTTCGGGCAGTCTAAGTAATTTTATATGATGTTATATACTTACATTTAGTAGTCATTGACAATTTTGTTAAAGATACAAACCCACATTATTGGTTATTCTCTATTATCACATCTGTATTCCTCTCATGAAAAAAATAAAGGCAGCTGCACTTGGCATTTGCAGTCCAGGTGTTATAAAGAGAAAATGTTGAAGGAAGTGAAGGAGACCCGATCCAATACAATAGTTGTTGAGCTTTTTGCAAAGATAAGAACTAAGTATTAAAAAACCGCTGATATTTCTATTTTTTAGCGCCAAACAGTTTAATTACTTTACTAGATTCTATTAGTTTTAATTATTATGAAAACTTCCCCCAAACAGTCTTTTATGGTGCTTGAATAATACATTTATGTTTTTATAAATGTAAAAATAAATAAATGATTTAAATGACAATTTTGACAGTATTCTACACGTTTTAAAGGTTTATATTGAAAATAAAATCAAAAAAATGATATTAAAAATAGATTTTGTATTACACAGGGAGCATTCAGGTAGCTAGAAGTTGCCTACGGCTGGCTATTCATTCGCTACGGTCGAACCGGTTTAGTCACTAATACGGCTGTAACTTTGAAAAAATAATTTTTTTAAAAATCCTTTTACACTCATATTTTTGAAGGTCTAAACTTTGAAAATATGAAAAAAAAAAAAAAGAACGATTTTTTTGAAAATTCTAAACTGGAATACCTCCTTAACGCTAGCAATTGTTCTCAAAGAATTTTCTACAGAAATGGGTGCTCATAATTGCTTTAAATTGTAAATTAAAAATTTATTTTGAAATTTTATAATGGTATTACAAAAATATAGGTAAAATGATGTGTTGTGCAGAAATTATGTAGCCTATAATGTCAGAAGTTTTAAAAAATAAGAGCTATCTCTTAATTTTTTTGCCTAGCTAATAGATTTGTGCAATCAAATCTTGATCAATATCAATGTATTAGTTAGAATTTTTAACATCTTGTGATTGTTGGGAAATTTTCTTTTTAATCGACTTCACAAAGGAAGGAGGCTGTACATTCCTATTGTATGTATGTCAGTTTTTTTGTCCACTCATAACTTCTTACCAGATGAACCGATTTTCATGATTTTTTTTTTAATCGATCGAGGGTGGTTTCCCATAGGTCCCATACCTTGGTTTACTTATATTTGATAATTACAAAAAAGTTATGGGCTGAAATGTGGTCATTTTTTTGCTTTTGCATACATAGCTTTTGACTAAATGAACCGATTTTGAAGATTTTTTCTTTAATCTGTAGAAGGTCGTCTAACTCAAATATTGCACATCAATTTGACTACATTTGTTTTTTTAGAAAAAACGTTATGGGTGAAAAATAAGTCTTTTTTTATTTTAATTGGAAAGGCTGGGCTTGATTTTTCTTTGTTGGGAAACTTGTTAATAAACATGAAACTCATTGTTAAAAAAAGAGTTTGTTGCCATTAAGATGTAATATTAACAGCAATTATAACAAGAAATAGACTGAATAAGGCATCTCTGAAGAAGAAATTAAATCCAATCAGTTTGTTTGCTCTAGTGACATTTTAAAATCTATTTCCAAACAAAATTTATCATACAAACGGTTAGTTTTTAGTGTCATTCCCCAAAGAAGGTTTCCCCTTTGATATGTATTTTATAAAAATAGAGTATTTATATAAAAATGTATTTACACTAAAAAGAATAAAATAAAATAATTTTTGTAAAAAAAAAAAAAAGAACCGACTTCAAACTAAATTGCACTAAAAAGTAAAAACTAAAATTGTCCTTTAAACAACTTCAATACGACTTTTAAACATAATTTTTGAAGTCGGTGCAAAATTATGAGTCTAATTCTCATTATGCCATGCGTTATTTTACATCGAAACTGTTGAAAACTCTATGCCATTTATATTTGTAATTGATTCATAGTTACAAAAGGAATCATGCATCAAAATCCATCATAATTTTGCACTGACTTCAACAATTATGTTTAAAAGTCGTATCTAAATTGTTTAAAGAACAATTTTATTTTCTACTTTGTAGCGCAATTTACAGTTTGAAATCGGTTCTATTTTCTTACAAAATATATTTTATTACCTCCACAATTTATAGACATATACATATATGTAACATCACATATTACATACACATATTCCAAAATATAAGACGACACAAACATCACACTCTTCTATCTATAATACTTACATCGTGAATTCTCACAAAAAGCTTGTGAGATCGCCTTTTATAATCTCTCGAGCTGCATGTCATGTGATGAAGCAATGATCTTTCTATTCGTTCTTCTGAAAAACTATTTTTAGTTTTATTTATTTATTTATTTATTCAAAAAAAAGAGAAAAAGACATGCACACCACAGACAAATCCATTTACAGTGATGCATAAATAACAATACAACAATAGAAAAAATAAGGGATTAAGATTTTAAAAACTCACGACATTTAGACTTAAAAATGGTGAGAGACATATCAAAAATGTCCAAACCCGCAGAAAACTCATTAAAAATTCTATAAAATTTATACAGGAAAAAATTACCAATATAATTATGTTTTACAAAAGGCATAACAAACAAATTGTAATTTCTAAGACACCTAGTTGGTACATTAATGCTGATAGAGGCCAGGATATCATTGCAGTCAATCACATTATTAATAACTTTATAAAAAAAGAGTAAACAACAAAGATCACGACGAGATTTCAAACTTGGAATATCAAAACAATCACGAAGAAAGGAAGAAGAAATATTCCGTACATACTCTCGATTGGACTTGAAATATAAATACCGGATAAATCTGGATTGAACCTGCTCAAGAACTTTAATTTTATTAGCATAGCATGGATCCCAAATAAGACTGCAATACTCTAAATTAGAGCGAACCAAACTAAAGTACAAGACCCTGAGTGCTCTTATATTAGTAAAATCTTTAGTACAGCGCTTAAGAAAACCCAATTTTTTATAAGTTTTGGAAACAATATCATTAATATGGATTGAAAACTCAAGTTTGACATCAAAAGTAATGCCCAAATCCTTTACAGTGTCAGAACGAAGTAAGGGACGATTATTAATCCTATAAGGATAATTCAGAATGCCAGATATACGAGAATAACTAAGAACACAACATTTCTTGACGTTAACGGATAATTTATTGTTCAAACACCACTGGTAAAAATTATGAAGGTCATTTTGAAGAAAAGCAACATCAGTAAAAGTACGAATTTGCTTAAAAAGTTTCAAATCATCAGCAAATAAAAGATGATCGGAAAAAGATAAAATAGAACACAAATCATTAATAAACAGAATAAAAAACAAAGGACCGAGATTCGACCCCTGAGGTACTCCAGAAGAATTAGTAAAGTCATTGGAAATAGCACTATTGAAATGCACATACAGCTTTCTATTATTTAAATAGGAAAAAATCCAATCAGTCAAATTAATATGAAAACCCAAGCAATAAGTTTCCTAATCAAAATACCAAAATCAATAGAATCAAACGCCTTCGAAAAATCCATATAAATTACATCAAGTTGAGAACCATCCTCAAAGGAAGAGACAATGTTATTAGTTAGAGAAAATAAGTTAGTAAGTGTCGACCTCCTAGGAACAAAACCATGCTGAGACAAAGAAATTAAGTTTTTAACCTGACAAAATATCTTATCGTACACAATAGTTTCCAGCAATTTCGAAAAAGACTCAAAATAGCAATAGGACGATAATTTTTACAATCAGATGAGTTACCACTCTTAAACACTGGAAGAAGTTTAGTATATTTCCAAGTATCAGGAAAAGTGTTGGTCTTTAATGACAAATTAAAAATAATAAGAAGAGGATAAATCAATACATCAGCACAACCCTTTATAATAAACGAAGGGACACCATCAACACGAACAGTTAAAGAAGACCTCAACTTCCTAATAGCCAACACAACATCCTCATGAGTAATATTATCAATCTTAATAATATCATGCATATTACAGTCATTTCCAAAACAATCTCTGTCATAACTAGAACTCATCTGATAAACAGAGCCGAAATAATTGGCAAAGGCATCTGCAATATCGTTATCATTATTATACCAGATATCATCATATTGAATGCTATTGGGCAATGAATTCTTTTTGTTGAAATAGGACCAAAACTTTTTAGGCTCAGAAATCAAATTATTTTCAGTTTGTATAAAAGAAGCATAATCCCTACCGATACTAAGTTTTAATTTAGATCTCATTGACTTAAATTCATCATACAGTTTAAGATCACCACAATTTAAGGCCCGCTTACGTACTTTACTCTTGGATTTGATCAAATTAATTGTATCAGTAGTGTACCAAAAAGGATATTTGTTATTGACAATTTTAAAAGGAATAGTAAGATTAAAAACATCATATAAATAACTATAAAAATTATGTACGGCATAGTTCACATCACTACAAGTATTCAAGAAATTCCAATCGATAGCAGAAAACATATGCCACATAGACAAAAAATCAGCTTTTTTAAAATCATATCTACTCCTCTTGACAAACTTACCACCAACACAACAAGTAATAAAATTAATACTAATAGATAAGGCAGGATGATGACTATCTTCTAGGACTAAAGGCATATCACAATGTTTAACCGAGATATTAGAATACCCAATATTAGAAAGCACCAAATCCAAATATTTGTTATTACAATTAGGAACTGAATTAAATTGACCAAGGTTATATAATTGCACAAAATTAAGTAACTCATATACTTTCAGATCAAATAAATTAGTGTTCAATAACTCACCTATAATAGGTAAATTAAAGTCACCACAGATAAAAATATTATCGTAAGGAGAAAATTTAACAAAAACATCAAAAAACTGCACATAATCATCTTTAGCAGAACTAGGTGGAAAATAAATTACACAAAAAAGAACCTTTTTACTATACTTTAAATTAATAGAAATCCAGATACACTCAAAATTTAGATCAGGAACCTCGATCAATACAGGTAAAAAATATTTTTTAAGAGCAATAGCCACACCCCCACCACGTCTAAAAGAGCTAGTCAAAGAATCCCGATCTTTACGGAAAACAATATACCTATTATCAAATATTTCGGTTGAAACAATGTCACTGCATAGCCAAGTTTCAGTTAAAAAAATAATATCATAATCCTCAGAAGAAGTAGAAATAAAAAAATCTTTAACCTTGGACCGCAGACCACGAACATTTTGATAAAAAATAAAAAGTCACTTATCAGGACCCGTAATCGGCACAGTAGGACCAGCACCAACACCAGAATTTTCAGCATCATCCTGGAAGATCTGGTCACTCCTCAATCTTCCAAAAAACTCGGAAACCAAACATCCCTCCGGCCATACAGAAGCATCCAATAAACGGTCAAATTCCCTCTCATACACCTCAATATGGAAGCATGTGTATGTTCGAAATTTCGTTCTTAGCTTATGACAGTGCAGAAAATCGAGCTTTAAAGGGTTTAAAAAATCAATGACCTCGGTTACCGAAGTCTGAGGACTTAGTCTAGACAAAAAAACTGCCCTTTTTTTAGGTACTTTTGAAACACTTCTTAGTCCCGAATCTTTCATGGATCCATTGAGAATACGTCTGGGTTTATTTATTTTTTTCCCTCTACTATCATTGGCCCTAGGAATATTTACCTGTAGATCATCCCCGACAGGATCCGAAACAGGCCTAGTCACAGACGCGTAACTTTCCACACTTCCATCAGAGTTACCAGCTTGTACAAGAACGGGAGAAAAAGATGATTCAGATACCTTAACTGGATTAACATTAATTGGCAAAATCTTGCCAGGTACAGAAACAAGTTTAGCCAAATCTTCAACCTTATTGGTAATATCTGCTTTGAACAAATCAAAGTTACTTCTAAATTCCATAAACAAAGTCTCCAGACTGTTACCTCCAGAACAGTGTTGATCATTCGCTATTATAAATGGCACCACATTACTAGTTGACTGAGAATTCCTTACATAGTCCACAGCAGCTTCTTTGCAGACGTCACGAAAAATAGTAGATCTAATGCATTCAATTCTTTTAATAATTGATGATTTTAACTCACCCAAGGCACACCTGGCCTCATCACGGACCGTTGGGTTCATGTTACACTTAGAACTGATAGCGGTATCCAATTTACCGTAGAACACATCAAGAGCACGAAAAAACTCAACATCACCATCATCCGCCATCTTTGACGAGCGTTCATATTACAATTACTCATATTACAATCATGTTTTAGTTCATATTACAATCTTTCCCGCGTTCGTTTCCCGGGCTGGGGGACATATAAAAAATATTTATTTTTAAAAACGAAAACAGATTTTAAAAAAGGGTTTTTAAAAAGTTATTTAGTTTTTAATGTTATGTTATATACACACACATATATGTATATATATATATATATATATATATATATATGTATGTGTGTGTGTGTGTGTGTGTACTGTACATTTAATGAAATTTGAATAATTGTTTTCATTCATTTTTAATAGGAACGTGGTGAAGATACTCATGCTGTGTATCAAAACAAAGAATTTGCTAAAAATTATAAAGCTTTTTGCATTTTTTATGAAGAATGGCTGAAAAACATGGATATCGAAATTCCACTACATCCTTGGTTACAATACAGTACTGAAATAATTGATAAAGCTAAGGAAGAAGAACTAGTACATAATTGAGGACTGATAATATTTTTCTGTTTTCATTGTGATTTTTTGGTATGTAACAAAACCTCTCTGTGTAAAGACTACAAGGTTGCTACTGGTCATTTAAGTGAAATGTTGTGGAGGAATCCAAAATTTATTCAACTAAATCTAAATAACTTGCCAATAATTTTTCAGATTTTAAGTTCATTGAATATAGTAATAGCATCACACATGCAAGGTTGCTTATAATTCATTTTTCTCATCGATGGTTACCTTTCTTTGCTACTATAGAATAACATCTTTTGGAATTTCAGTATCATCAATGATTTTTTAATTTTTCCAATGTCCTGAAGGTCTTTTACATCGCTACAATAGACATGACATTTGTGCATCTTATTCAAGGGCATTATTCTTCATTTTTGAACTATATTTTGTAAATGAATGTATATAGTACTTGTACTTTAAATAAAGTTGATAAAATTCTGTAGATTTTTATGAGTTGAACTTTGGATGCATAAAAAATATTTTTAACATTGCAAATGAATGTGAAGCTTGTTGCTTTTGATACATTATAAACAAGCCTTGACAAAAAAGGGTGGGAGGACTGGAAGTTTTTTGTTATTTGGGGGGGGGGGGGCAAAGGGCATATTTCCAATGTGTGTTGTAGGTAAAAAACAACAAAACACATAAAAACGTGTATAAATTCAATGTATTTCTCAAATCAGGGTCAATTTCCTGATTACCCAAATGATGGGCCTCTTTATACCCTTACATAATAACTAATTAACTTCCAGATGTACCGTAACTGTTGATTCTTCAAAGAAATTAAGATTTTTTTTCTTGTTTAATTAGCCTCTCTATTAAAAAAAGTACGGAGGATGCATTATGTTTCAATTTTTTTAATTCCTTTGTTTACATGTGCAAGAGATATGCAGTGATGCCGCTAAACTTAGGAACTTTCAAATTGCCGGGCTCCTTTTTTCAACTTTCTTTGTCTTCAAAATTTCCGAGTCCCTGTCCATAAAATAGCATATTATGGTTTTAAAGATATCAGGGATGGTAGCTGTAGTTATTTGTATTTACTGAACTTTCAAAAAAAAAAAAGTCTTGAGCCTTGATTCTTTTTAATAAGTACTAAGGTACTGTATTATCAGGCATATAATACAAAATGTGATTTATTAGGTTGTACTTCATGAAAAATACTTGGATCAGACAGAAATGGATAAAAGTACTTATTTTAACAAAGGTTGCAATGGGAAATATATAAAATATAGGATAAACAGAAAAATGATTAAAAAAATCGTGTACTATATAAATAAAATGTGAATTATTAAAAGCAATAATGCAATAACATCTAGCTAATCATCAGAATGGTAAAGAAACGTTAATAAAATTTACATGCGTTTAATTCACCTCTTTTGCACACTTCGGTTTATTTCCTACTTCAATATCTTGCATAATTTTTCGTTTTAATACTGCTTGCAGTCTTTTGCTTCCTTCATCTCCTATGCAAAAAGTGCAAAAAATGCCGAAATTCGGATTCGCGCATTTTTGCGTAATTGGTCGAGTGGGAAAAAAAATCAAATAATACTGCAAGAAATTAAAGCGCAGAAGCTTATTTTTATTAATTCAGAGTAAAAACAACAATTAACAAAATCACAACAGCAAAAACGAACTCTTTACGAAAATCGCGATAGCAGTGTGAAACTATATGAAGGTTCGACTGGAAAAACGAACTAAGTCACATACTACTTTTTGAACTTTGCTTTATGTTTCATTATATATTATGTATTATAAATATATTTAATATAAATTTGAATTTCGGTGTTACGGAAAAGTATACTCGTATAGTTAAAATTAACATTTATGTTATAAAATAATTGAAGAAAAGATAAAGCAATTTTGTTGGTAGAGAGAGCGCAACCCTACAGCTCCCGATCCAAAGTAAAAGTCACGTGACTTAATGCAAACGAGTTTTACCAGTGTCTCCCGTTCCTGTGTTATTTCTACGGAGGCCTAGCTTTAGCATCACGAATCGTGGATAATAAATTCATTTAAAAATGGTTATATCTTGCTGTGCTTATGTATGCACTGAGAGACATGTCACCGAGAATCCTACAACATTTCACAATAAAAAACTTGCATTTTTATTCATTGTTTTCCTTAAAAAACTTAAACAATTGTTCATCGGACATGTGCTGCTCACACATTTTACCTAGAAATTTTTTATTCGTATAAATCAAATTTTAAAATGTAAAATACATTATAGTAATGTACAAATACTATCTGACTAATTTATCTCTTTCTTGAAGCTATTTTTATTCTGTTTTAAGCATATTTCTTATTAAGTTTTCGAATTGTACTTGGCGAATTTATTTCTCGCCAAATGTGCAGAATACAAGCTTTTGAAATCGAATGCGTAGGCATATTTTTGTTATTATGTAAAATATGAAGATAAGAAAAGTATTTTTTATTTTTATTTTCTTTCTTTCTTTTTTTTTTTTTTCATTCCTTGACTTAAATAGTCGATGTATGTTTCATTTGTAGAAATAATGTAAATATGTTTTATTCAGTAAGAAGATAAATTACATGACTAATGAAATTTCTTTCGTCTTGCTAACAAGTTCTACTCCTCCCCCTTTACTGAGTTCAAGATTAAATGCTTAAAAACAATTTATTTTATGCCATTAGTAACACTTGTAAGCATAATTTATTATTATTTTTTAATCGTTTTTTTTTTCAACTTTCGGCAAACTATAGAGAATTTGCACCTATGTATATATGCGTCTGAAAATTTTTATTTGTACGCTTTAGTTCTTTTTTGCCGCACTGTACCGAAAAAGTGTAATTTTTTCCAAGCTGTATTTAGGTAGCAAAAAAAAAAAAAAAAAACTTTTTTTCTGTCACTCTAAGTGTTATGAATTTATTATACAATAAAATTTGCTCATAGTAATGTGTACAAACACATATTTTTTCATGAAATAACCTCTAAAAAAATTGTACTATTTATGCATAAAATTATCTATCTGAAGATAACACAGAATTTTTATGTGCTGAAAGGTTCTGTGCAACTTCTATAAATTTCATTTAACAGCGAACTTAAGAGTTAATCTTCAAGACTTCACAAAACTAAATATACGTGATTCCAAGAGAATATAAATCCAAACAGAAAGCGCGCGACGGGCAATTAAGGTACTTTTCGCCAAAGTAGCGATTGCGCTCCGTAGCTGAAATCCCGTTTGGCGAGATTCGCAAAACAGCTGATTTACTCTGGCGCGGCTTTGAATTGGGGATTGAATGGGCTTGTAGAGAGCCTAAGGCACAAAAAATGATTTCCAGAAATGGTCATTTAAGACATTTAATGGTCACTTTTGCAGGTTCCACTGTATTTCTATATTATTGCAGAATGAATTTTATGTCCTGCAAGCTGAATTGATCCACTATTTTTTTTTTTTTTTACTACTGAAAGTTATTACATTTGCCTAGCATATCGAGCACCCCCCCCCCCCCACGGAAATTTTTCGCAATGTAGCATATATTGCACCCTGAAGCTTTCCTCAACCTAGGTGTTTCAAAGTCCCCCCCCCCCCCCCTTCCGAAAAAAATTCTGCCTGTGGCCTTGTTTAGCAGTGAAGTTCATAAATCGTATTAAATTTATTATCTTTTTCTTAAAAATTAAAGATAGTGCTATTGCTACCACTGTATCTCATCCTTACAATTTGAAATAGTGAAATTAAACATTAAGAGTAGCAATATAAATATACCATTGAGTCGGTTGAAAAAATGCGAATCCGAGTCCCTTACAAATATATACAGTAAAACCTCTACAGTCTACAGTGGACAAAAATGCTTCTTTTGACTAAGGTGGTCTGCAAAAAGATTTTTTTTTTTTTTTTTTTACTTTTTAAAAATTATCTTGCAATACAACCATATTTATTTGATTTTAAATATAGAGAACTTCCTAGTTAACTCTTTTTCTAAAAAATATATAAAATTAATTATTTTACAAGCTTCTCATTAAAATTCAGGCATTGATCAAACATGACGGTAGTACACAATTTTTCGGTTCCTATATCAATCAATGGGTAAGTATTTTAAATTCTCGACTTCTAAGCATGATGGCCTGGCTGCTCTCCCAATGCAGCCCCAAGTTTATCGATTTTCCGCAAGTTTTTTTCTCTCAGGGCATCCATTTGACAACCACTCTATCAGAAAAATGATTTGTTTTAGTCTGGAATCGAATAAGGAAATAATGAGAAAAGCAAGAAAAAGTGCCATTAAGCGCCTCCAATTTCGTAAGTCCAAAATCAAGACTCTTAATTCTACAGACGTATGCAGTATCACTTACCTGTTTTAATTCTCATGGCATTCAAGTAATTTTTAACATGTAACTTAAACTACAATCACGAGTTAGTTTTCATATTTATGAAAAAAAATTGGTGATTATTTTTTCTATCAACGGCCTTTAAAATTTCCGATTTCTGGGAGTTAGCGCACATAGCTAGAAGGGAATCATGTGAGTATGACATCTTAAAGCTAGTGTAGCAAATTAATTGTTTAATTCAAATGTGTTGAATTTTAGCAATTATTGCTTGATAAGTAATCTACTGCCATTGTTTATCATTGCTTCTCTTGGTAGCTTATATTAAAAATTGCAAGGTGAATCTATGCATGGCCCTGATATTTTCAAAGTTCTTTATGAGTAATTGATAGATCTGATAATTAATATCAAAGAAATTAAATGTGTTACTTGCCAATTTTGGTAAATTTAATTTAATGTATTTTCAGCTACCAAAACACTAAACAGAGGGTTAGCAGAGGTTATTGTTATGGCTGCTGATGCAGTGCCTTTGGAAATTCTTCTGTATCTTCCTTTGCTGTGTGAAGATAAGGTATGTTTCTTAAATTTTTTGTATTTGTAGTTCCCTTAAATGTATTGCTAAGGGTTGGTCCAGCATTTGTAACATGGCTTGTTTTTGTGAATTTTGAAAACTCAAAATTATAGTGATAAAAAAATTTATTTGTCGCTTATTTAATAAATATTTCTGTAAAAAGTACACTTTGATAGCTCCGAATTTTGTGAAGGGTCCAAAAACTGGCGGGACCCCTGATTAGAACTCAAAACTTCGATCAGCAAAACGTGATTGTTAAGTTAGAAGATATTTTTCGCATATGCTACCCTAAAATCTGCTTATTTTGCATTTTAATTTTCTTCTTTTTTTTTTTATGAAGCGTGCCGATTTTGAACACGTGTAGTCGAAAATTGCGTTCCTTGTCGGATATTCAAGGGTCGATCCAGCATTTTTTAACAGGGTCCGTTTTTTGTAAATTTTTAGCAGATTTTTGTGAAAAATCAAATAATTTTGTGAAGATGGAAAATTTGAACAAAAAGTATTATGCATACTATTTGTCTCTTTTTTAACAAATAATGGTGTAAAAAGTATGATTTAGGAGATTGGAATTTTGTGAATGATCCGAAAATGGCCCCGAATTTCCTCTGGCGCGACCCCTAATATTTCAATACTTTTCATCGAGTAAATAACGTAGTTCAATGTTACTAAGACTTAAGCTACATTAAATGAGCTTTTTTACCTGAATAAATAATTTTATCATTATTATTGTTTCATTTATTTATTTACTTCAAATTTGATTTTAGTATTGATTTACTTTTTAGAAAATACTAAATTTTGGATACATAAGAAATTTTTAGAAATTTGTTAAGTTACATGGATCCAACTTTTAAAAAATAAACAATTATTGAAAGTTATTAGCTAAATAATCAATCTATCATCTTTTCCCACTTTAACAAAAAAGGACAAAAACTTCACCTTGAAGCTAGTCAATGTTGGTTTTAACACTCCCTCTTTTGTCCAAGGGGGAAAAGGAATGCACACCTGCTGGTGGTCAGTCGCCCTTTTCAGAGACATTTGTAAGATAAGTAGGAGGCAACAATCTTATCGGCAAGATCGAGCGTATCAATATTTTATGCCATACTTGCTTACTTATAATATGGGGATATGGATAGCAGGAAGCAAAATTATTTAGTATTAAAACAAAAATTTGGCATAATAAATTCATACCTGCCAACTCTACTGGTTGTTCCAGGAGACTCCTGGATTTTCCCCTATTCTACTGTTCTCCTGGTTTGCATTTAAAATGTAATTCCCTATAAAAATAGGGAATTTTATAGGAAAAAATCACTTACACAACGTTATTATCCTATTTATTTATTTTGAAAAATGGATTTACACAAGAAACTTAGTTTTAGACATTTTTTTTTTTAATGCTGGGAAACATATTACATAAGGAACTTGTGGGTGGTTGTAATTTAAGTGATTGTTAAAACTCCTCATTTCTCCCCAAAAAAACCAATGAAAAATACATGCGAAATTGCAGCGTATTGCAATCTACTGGATGACTTTCCTTGAAATGTTGGCAGCTATGTATTGTTATGGCAGAATACTAAAAATTGGGCCACGCCATGCAGGAGTGCAAACATTTCTCAGCCGCTTTGCAAAATTTTGAAAAATTGTGATGATCTTTTTCGAAGAGGTCAACTAAATGAAAACACAGTTGCAAACAAAATAGAGCTCATAGAGATGATCTTCATGTTGACCCATTTCTTACAAATGCTGAAATGAGAGATGCATTGAAATAGTTGAACTGCAGAGAACACCACTCAGATATTTAAAATACAGAGATATATAAAAATTAGATTTGAAGCAATTGATAAACGAGCTTCTTATGAAACATTATTCAATGTCAATCAACAATTGATAATTTATTTTATTTTGGGTAAAAATGATTTCCTTTTTGTCTCATGAATTTTATATTATGTTATTAATACTTTAATATTTTCTGTTCCTTTTCAGAATGTCCCTTACGTTTTTGTGAAATCAAAACATGGTAAGCTGGTTTTAGTCATTATATTCAATAAGTTTTTCTTTGTTATTATTAGCCCACTTTTCAGAATACTTCTTTTGATTGTAGATAAACACTTTCCAAGTAGAAAGCATAACTTATTGTGTCCAATGTGTATATATAAATGCTGGAAATTAATGAAAACATCAAACTGCCTGGGGAGCATTCATAAATGATGTCACGCTTCGAGGGGGGAGGGGGTGAAATATCTGGGGGAAAACGCGTGACATCATTTATGAACAGCCCCCTGGCTGCTATCTGTATGGGGTGGGGGTTTTTTAAGTAAATACAGTTTTGCAATCTTGAAAACTGTTTACAGACGAAAATCTCATATGTGATGTGTTGAACATGCTTGTTCGGGAACAAAAAAATATTGTGAGGTCATTGGGGATTCTGATCCGAATTTCTCAGACATTTCCGAAAACTTTCAACTCCAAAATATAAAATTAAAGCAAATAGTCCTTTTTTTTTAATCTTGAGATTTCTTTGACGATTAGTATCTGCTTTTCTTTCTACCTTCATACGAGCAAAAAATCTTGTACTGTAACAATTTCTCTATACAATGTTTCTTGAGAAAAGGTGACTTCTGGTATTGATATTCGACTAGAATGCAATATGTTGTTAAATGTCTTCTAAGATCATCTTTGTGGTAGTTTTTTTTTTGAAAATTCAAATATTTACATAATGAATGAAACAAATTAAAAATTCTCTACTTCTATTTTTTAACCTCATTTTTCAGAATTCTGATCACTATAAATAAATCTATCCTGCTGTTATTCAGATATCATTTACTCCAATTTAAAGTTCCATAACAGGATGAAATGCTTCTTGAAAATTTTTATGACTTGAAAATTTACTTGTAAATATACTAAGATTGTAGTGTGTTTTGGGAGAAATTTTAAACGGGTGGACATTAATCAACCTTTTCACTGAACACTCATGAGATAGATCGTCTTACCTTCTAGAAATTTTGAGTTTGTGGTTTGAACTGTAGAAAATAAATTTTATGGGTTATATTTATTGGTGCTTTTAACTGGCCAGAAGCAAGAAAAAAAAGACTATTGATTAGTCATTCTTCCTGTAATCGGCTAAAATGCAGCAGAGGAGGTCGTTAGAAAATACCACATGACCAACGGCGGATCTAAGGGGGGGCGATGGGGCGATCGCCCCCCCCCCCCCCTTGGGCTGATTCAAGTGGATACTACAACGACACTCTAAAAGTGAGTTTTTACTCTTTGTGCCCCGGGACCAGCCATTTTTTTATGTTCTTGGAATCCCAGCCTACTAGCCCTTCAAGTTCTATGCTTTCCCCCTGTTCCTTTGTCCTTTAGTATTGCTGGGTTGCTAATCCTCGGAGTAATGGGAAAGAGATTCCTTGCTCTTTTCTTCTACCCATCAAACTGGTGACAGCTAGCCAACCCTTAGCACGTGGTGTAAATTCCTGCAGCATTCACGCTAAAACCTGGAGCCTGAAACATTTCATTGAACATTTATAATTACAGATGTTTATATAAATTGCACATACTCGTTGATGGTTTTTTTAGTACATATTTAGTATTACATTTTGAAAATTTTAGAAAATATATTACTAATAATTGCTATTATTTTGTAATTTAGACATATCAATTCAAATTTAGAAAATGTATTTACAAGCCTACATTTTTCTTGAGAAAGCTTGAAGGAAATCCTAACTCGGTTAAAACTTGGCTAAGAAGCAGAATGAGTGATGGTAGACTCACTGAATTAGCGTTATTGCATATCCATAAAGATTGGACGTTGAAAAAATTATAGACAGATTTGCGAAAGCAAAAAAACGTCAGCTTGTGTTCCTTTTATAAGGGCTTTGGATAAACGTATATGCATTGAAAAAATGTGCTAGTAAAATTTTAAATATCACTACACTAGCATTTTTTTTTTTGTTGTTCCTGCTGTTTGAAAAAAGGGGGGGGGGGCGGAGGGACTGTTGAAAAGGAATGAAGAATCTCCTCCATCCATCCTTACATTGAACCCCGAGATTTCCAAAATCGCCCCCCCCCCCCTCCCCTTGAAGATTTTCTAGATCCGCCCTTGCACATGACCATATGAAAGATAATATTAAAGATTATAGAAGTTGTTTAACTTGAAAAATCTGGACAAAAACCAAGAGACGGGAAGATAAAAAAATTTGAAAGGGGAACAAATTATCTGTTGGCTATGACTCATATTTTATCATTCTTATTTGTTTGTAATCACATAATACAACTTGCATATCCATGCATCTCGGAATCAAAGATTTTGCGAATTCAAAACTCGGAAGTATTCTTTATTCAGCTGTTTTCCTCTGGAAAGGAGAGGGACATTGTTCTGAAGAGGAACTCGTTGCTTACCTCTGAAATCTTTTGCAGAAGGTTCATTCTAAAGATAAAAATTGATAGTCCACTTAATTTAACTCTGCAAGGTTTTCTAATAAATCTTTTATGATAATTCATCTGTCTATCAATATTTTGACAAAAGGATTTCTACTGTTGATAATTTCCCCTTATTTCTCTTTTTTCTGTTTTAGCTCTTGGAAGAGCATGTGGTGTGTCCAGACCTGTTATTGCCTGTTCCATTACTGCTAATGAAGGCTCACAACTAAAGCCACAGATACAGGCATTACAACAAGAAATTGAAAAGTTGCTTGTATAGTCATTGTATTTTTATGATCATCCTGCATCATGTATATTTTTTTGCATTAAATGGTTCTCATTATGAATTAATTACTATGTGGGCCTATTGATTTAAAAACATATGCTGTAGCTCAACTTATTGGTTAATTATATTTTTTTAACTGCTACAATTTCCAATATGCCAATATTAAATAAACCATGCAGACAAACAAATGAACAGTATAATAATAGCTAAGACCTCACAATTCTTGCCACTTGTCCGGGAACTAGCAAAAGGCTGTAATATCTGCTCAAGAAACTTGACAGCATTTATTTCTTTTTGGGTTAAAGGGTATGGGTGATTCTGATCCGAAAATTAAGTATCTGTTCTAAAATTAAATAAATAAAATAGAGTTTTCCAATTTATTAATCTTGAGATCTAGTAATGTGTCTGGAAGAAACTTAATTGCCTTCTGTTATTCACCTAATAACTTTTCAGTTAAGCAGCTGAAGGATTTTTTTTTTTTTTTTTTTGAGCTTATATATACATAAGTACATATGAAGGGGGGTTTATCTTATCACTTAATTTTCATTTGCTGCATACTTTTTCAAAAAATTTTGTATGAAATTGATTTTTTTTTTATTGAGAATTGCCCATAGTGAAGAAGAAAAGAGTTATTGATGCTGAGTTGTTGGGTTACCAATTCAATGCCAGTAACACTTTCTGCATTGTATACTTGCATATGACACGCCTACATCAATTTTGTGTGAGGTATTGTTATTAGAAATTGTGTGAGTAGACAATAAAAACATGGCATATGAAAGTAAAAAGAAAAATATAAAAATTTTGCAATGCTTTTGTGAATTTTTAAGGATTATTTAGTTTTTAATCTCCTTTCTATCAATTCACATGTACATTCGCTTGAGCTTTAATTACATTTCCTTTAAATTTACAAAATGGGCCATTCCAAGTGAAATCATCCAGCGGAGACAAGGTTTGACACCCGAGGTCGGCCGATTTTGATGAAACTTGGTGAGATTGTTCTACCTATAGATATAAGAACAACTAAAGTTTTATCTCAATATATTGATTAGTTTTTGAAATAGAACACTTAAAGTTTTGCCAGAAATTTGCAATTCGACCCTGATCGCAAAATAAGCAATTACGCATACTTCTACATTTCTTATCGTAAAACAGTTATTTTTGAAGATAGACGATTAATTTTTTTTGCATTATGTTCAGTATTCTTTTGTGAATAGAAATATAGAATTAGATTTGGGATTTAAAGGTATTAAGACAACTTAAAAAATCTTTGAAGAACAAAATTGAGTTGTATTTAATACAATGACTGGCGCTCAGAAACTACTCAATTGCATTAAGAACGTATCCTTCGATTTTAAAATTAATTATACCACTAGAAACTAGATTTAAAATGTTTCAAAGTGGTACATTGAAATTGATGGGGTTTGTACTTGTTATTGAGTTAGAGCTGATAAAAGTTATGCCTTTGAAAAGTACCAAAATCTATTGTTTCTAATAACTTTAATTAAAAAAAAAATAATATTGGCTGCTCTTATAATGTTGTTATATAGTGTATTTAATTTACATCCATATATATATATACATTGTTGTTTTGGCTTTCCACCAACACCGAGTGAAATCATAAAATATTCTGAGATATATATTTACAGCAAAAAATACGTTGTTCTTTTAGAAAATGCTTATGCTCTAGAAAGTTCTTCAAACAAGCATGAAACTAGGAAAATAAAACTGTATGTTCGGTTGTAACTGATCGAAGTTACAAAATCAGTCAGACCTTCTATAGTTCAAAATAATATACAATAATGCATGAGAAAGTTTTTTTTTTTAAATTACTCTTTTTCGTAAAATGTCATGTTTGTCAGATAAACTAAGATAAGAAAGTTTATATATATAATATATATATATATATATATATATATATAGATTTTATTAGAGTAATATTTAAGATGCCTATTATTGAAGTGATCACTACTCTCAAGATCGTAGAGTGAAAATGTTATAAATTTCAATCAATCTATTTAAATGGCTATGTCTCTTATTCAACAGGCTAAAACTAGGTTTCATCTCAAGTTTGAACAGTTTTAACACTTCCCCTTGAACATATTCCAGCTTTCATTAATATTTTTCTCATGGATATTGATCCAATTTTGAAAAAAAACGACTGATATGTGATGTTACTTCTGGATTTTCAACAGTACATAAGATACGTTGTGGGAGAACAGGCATTCATCTTCCCTTTCAGGCCAGTAAAATTTTTCTCAAAGTCCATGCGGGTGCATGAAAGCAATTGTGTCACGCCTTCATCTTTGTTCATTTTAACAACACTAGACCACTCCACCAGTTTCCTTCATAAACGCATGCAACATAATTTATGTAAATTCCTATCAAAATCTGGCAACATACTTGACTTTGATATTCCTTTAGTAATATTCAGTCTAATGCATGTTTCAAAGTCTAGAACTTGCAGTTTCACGCTTGTTTGAAGAACTTTCTATGGCATAAGCATTTTGTAAAAAAACTATGTATTTTTAACCAACTTCACAAAGGACAGAGGTTATACTTTGATATAAACATAATCAAATTTGATATAAATATGTATTAATTAAATAATAATTATCAAATTGATAGAAACATATATTAATAATATAATATAATAGTCATACTGTATATGCCGATTGTTTTTGGTTTCTCCGCTCATGACTTCTTAGCGGATGAACCGATTTTCATGATTTTTTAAAACTCGATCGAGGGTAGTTTACCATAGGTCCTCTACCTTTGTTGAAAAATAAATTAATTCTTAACAACATCGATACCACTTTAAAACTTAATTTTTGAAATCGGTGCAAAATTATGACAGTCCAATTCTCTTCACACCATGCGTTATTTTACATTGAAACTGCTGCAAAATCTAGGCCATTAATAATTGTAATTGATTCATGGTTACAAAAGTTATCATGAATCAAAATCCATTACAATTTTACACCGACTTCATAAGTTCTGTTTAAATGCCGTATCGGTGTTGGTTAAGGAATTTATATTTATTTTTCACTTTTTCGTGCATTTTATGATTTGAGGTCGGTTTTATTTTTTTTTCCAAAAATTGCTGTAAATATATTTCTGAATATTTTATGATTTCACTCGGTTTTGGTGGAAAGCTCTTTATATATGAATGTAAATTAAATACACTATATAACAACATTATAAGAGCAGCCAATATTATTTTTTTGAAAATTGAAGTTAATAGGAACAATAGATTTTGTTACTTTTCAAAGGCATAACTTTGATCAGCTCTAACTCAATGAAAAGTCCAAACCCCATCAATTTCAATGTACCACTTTGAAGCATTTTTAATCTAGTTTTTAATGGTATAATTAATTTTAAAATCGAAGGATACGTTCTTAACGCAATTGAGCAGTTTCTGATTGCCAGTCATTGTATTAAATGCAACTCAATTTTGTTCTTCAAAGATTTTTTAAGTTGCCTTAATACCTTTAAGTCCCAAATCTAATGCTATATTTCTATTCACAAAAGAATACTGAACACAATACAAAAAAAATTAACCTTCTATCTTTAAAAATAACTGTTTTACGATAGGAAATGTAGAAGTATGCGCAATTGCTTGATTTGCGATCAGCGTCGAATTGCAAATTTCTGGCAAAACTTTAAAGTGTTCTATTTCAAAAACTAATCAGTATATTGAGATAAAACTTTACAGTTGTTCTTATATCTATGGGTAGAACAACCTCACCAAGTTTCATCAAAATCAGCCGACCTCGGGTGTCGACCCCTGGATGATTTGGCTTGGAACGTCCCAAAAGTCAGTTGTTAATTTTTTGGAGAAAATATATTTTTTAGACAAGTGGTGCAATAATTTTTCATTTGTTTTTTAAAACAAAATTTTTATGGAGTCGGAATTTTGTATGTTTTAACTTGATTTTAATGTCTGTTAAAATTTATAGGGTCAGTTGATTTTAATGTCTGTTAAAATTTATAGGGTCAGTTGGGGCAATTGTAAACAAGCTTCATAACTACACTTGTGGTGGTTTTGAAAACAACTGCTTGTGAGGGATAAACTGGCAGCATAGAGAGAATTGAAAGAGTTTTGGAACAACTGTGGAGGCCGCACTAATTGGGAGAAGGGACATTGTGGAGAATATAAAAAAGTAAACGGGAGTTGGTACAAAAGAAGCCATGTACACATTGGCATGAAGACATTTGAACACAGTACAAATAGCTATTACATCTTTTCCACTATTATTTAGATATTCAAAATAATCACAATAATAATGGTAATTGTTTTTATTAGTAGTATACATAGCATTAAAAGTAATGAAACTCTCGTTACTGTATTTGAAAAATACAATAACAATACAGTTTCATTACTTGAAATATAGTTGCTATTTGTTAGTTATGCTTTACACATTCATAATATGGATAAATGTGAAGAGCCTGACGATTGAATAAGTTTAACACACAGACGCAGCTAAAACTCCTATTTTCTACACAAAAGTTTTGTTTGTTTACTTGATAACAGATGGCGCCAGCATACACAACACCGATATGGCATCCATTGAAGGACCACTTCTTAGGTGATTTTAAATCTCAAATTTAAGAGAAGCAGCACATTTTTAGACCGTGGCTGTATTTTCCATCATTAGCCGGCACGATAAGCTTTAAAAATGAAGGGTAAATCATTGACTTTTATAAAGGAATAAGGAAAATATCGCTGAGCGACAGCAAAACAATCTAGAGAAAGATCTGTCATGTGAAGGTTTAAGTTTTAAAATGTTTCAAGAACAATTTCTCATACCATAATCAAATCCGCCTCTTGCCCATAAGAATTTCCAACCAACTTGTAACATGTATTATCTACTTTTTTCTCTCTAATAGATTGAAATATTAAATTATTATTGCTTGACAGAACATTGTATTTTGTTAACTGACAGCTTATCCCACTAAAAAGAGGTTTTTTTTTTTTTAAATCTTGATTAATTAGTAAGTTTCTTAGAAAACTGAAAGCTTATACCTGTCTATAAATGTATGCAACAATTTGCTGAATTAAAGAATAAAAATCAGTAAACATTACCTCTTTATTCAATTTTGAACATTATTCAGTTGATTATATTTTTATTAGATTGATATTTATGCTCAGATTTCTTTTGCAGTATGTATAAAGTGCTAAATGGTAAAAAAAAAAAAAAAAAAAAAGAAAAGAAAAGAAATCCATTCCACTTAATCTAAATTTTCGTGTTGCGACGAATCCGAATCACTATTTGGAATAAGTAAATCACTTTTCTCATTCATCAGGAAACTGTCTGGGCTGACTTCCCACTCTTTGTCATATTTTGGATTCTGAAAAACAAGTTTTTAAAAATAATCAACAATTTAGCAACACAATAACCTATCGTTAATTTACACATTGACTATACATAAAAATAAACTGAACAGAGAATAATGTATCTGAGCAGCGTTATTGGACTGTCAGTATGAAAGTTTCCGACTGCAATCACGTGGCCATTTGGAGATTAGAACGGACTACTTATCAGCCAAAGTGCTTTCGCAACAATGACGTTGCTTATAAATTTAGTTAGACAAAGGTAATTTAATTTTTGGGACTTGGATTAAGATGTTTTAGGACAAACTGCTGCTTATTTTTAAAATCAAATACATGGAGAATGGAGGAGTATAAAAGTTTACTCGTCAAGCACAAAATTTTAATGATTTTGAACTCGTATGTACATACCATATTTTCGCTTAGTACAGGAATAGAACGCTGTTGAACTGATGCTAAAAGAAACTCCGTAATACAGCTGTAAAACACAGACAATCAAAGCTGCGTCAAACCAAACTTATCTACAAATTGTTGTAAGAAATTACCATGTATAAAAAAAGGGAAATTTCAAAATTAAAATTCGGGTAACTATGTATACTACTAAGCAGGCTTGGAGTCGATTACAAAGAAACGTAATCGATTACGATTACGATTACAAAGGGAGAAATTGAGAGATTATGATTACGATTACGATTGTAATCCTTTGCCAAAAAGTAATTACGATTACGGAAGCGATTACAGTCGTTGAAAAATGTAATCGATTACGATTATGACATCCGATTACGATTTTGATTACGATTAGATTAGCATAAAATTATCCGATATTATGCATACCACTCATTTTTACAATAGTGTCATAAATCAAAAAGTTATCTCTTATTAAATCAAAAATTTAATTAAAAATCATAACTGAAATGATGATGAATGCAATTATAATGAAATAATTTCAACATCACAGTTCTGGAATTATGACGTCGTTGCAGAAATGAAAATTTGTAATATATATATATATATATTTATATAATCAGGAAAGGCACATTCAGTATTTTTCGAATATTTAAAACTCATTTGAGGGATAACTACATTGATCGTATTTTGTATATAAGCAAAGACGATGCACTAAATGTATATATAATGCATAAGTGATTTACCTGGTTCATTGTTATTTTGTGTGCATACAATCAAAATTTAGCTGGCCGCAATTTCTGAAAATGTAGTATATTTCTCCCTTGTATTTATTTTCTAGTTTAAATTGTGCAAATATTTCACATAACACCAATTAGTTTACTGAAAATAATAATTTTGTATGATTCTTTATGAAATCACTTATAAGATGGGTATGAATTGCACGGGATAACAAAATATTCAGATAGTGTAAGAGATAAATAATCTTTTGAAAATAAATGCTGCATTTTAGAACAATTTCAAAAAATTTGAACATGAACATTCAAATAACTCTTAGCAAAATTAGAAATAGTTAAAAAGTAATATGAAGAATAATTATAATACGAATGACTATAATATTTTAAATAGATTTTTGTGGTGTTTTTTTTAACATGCACGAGCATATAATTTTTTCCCATGTACTAACTGTTTTAATAAAAAAATAAAGTGCAAGTAATTTTACAACACAAATTTAACGTACAAGATTAAACTGAGATACAGAATTCTGTTGAGGTAATTCTAAGAAGAAAAAAATAATTAACTTTTAAAAATAATTCCTAAATATTAATTCATGCATGTAAAAAAACAATTGGGAGAATGTCTGAACATAAATCACTTTTTCTTTTACATACCTATTAATTAAAAAGAATATTAGCAATAAAATATAAATAAATTTAAGATTTAAATGTATGTACTTTTTTAAATATTCGAAGAACATATTTAAAAAAATAATAATAATCACACGTACCAGGGTTAAGATTTCATGCATCTTAAGAATAGAGCATCATGTAACGCCAGCTCCTAAATTGCTGAAGTGTAAATGTGCTATTCTTTAGAAAAATTCTTCACTTCGGCCGTTAAAGAAAGGCGAAAACGCAAAAGGCATTTCGTATCTCTGTATGTGTGTAGGTGATAGTACTCTTTCCACTAGATTTTCAGGGGGCAGTCTGCTTCGATTATTGAACGGGACCCACGCGGAGAGAAGAAAGGGGACACTCTCTTTTACTCGCGGTGATCCCGTCCAGACTCTCGCCTATTGCCCAACCGTTTGAATATGTTTTGAAGGGGTAATTAAGGAAGCAAAATGACCGATGCATTTCAGGGCCTTGGTCCTTCTATAAACACCTTCCCCTCTCTTTTATCTACCCCGAAATCTTTGACCTGCGGACAGATTACCGCTCTTTTATCGAAACTGGACGACGCGAGGAGACCGGAGAACCCCCCCCCCCCCCCCCCCGTGAGAGCCCCAAGGCGATGCGAGTGACATATCCACTCTTTCTTCTCGGGCTCTCCAGCCATTCCCCGTGGAGAGTGGAGCCGCAATTAAGAATTCTGAGAGACCGCAACAAGTAGGACAACAAGCGTCTCTAGCAGACTATTATATGGTCCTGCCAAGAAGGCTCTGCGACCGCCCCACAGAACCTTTTATATTATGATCGCCCGTAGGTTACAGACCGCTTAGGATAGGACTTCAGTACACAGCTTCAATCCTTTTTCTTGTAACCTTATCTCTTCTATCCAATGGTAGAGCTAAAATTTCAGCTTTCAGCAGGTCAAGATTACACGATTGCAGGACCAGCAGATTACGGATTTTTTCCTTAAGATTACGATTAAAATTACGGGAGAAAAAGGATTACGGGATTACACAATTTCGATTATGATTATGAGAATATGCCATCGTCAGATTACGATTACGATTTTGTCAAAATGTAATCGATTACAGCCGATTACGATTACGTAATCGCGATTACTCCAAGCCTGCTACTAAGCATACTAATTTATTCAGGAACATATTGCTTTTGTCGGTGGGATTTCTGAATATAGGACTGAATCAAATCCCATTAGTTTCAAATCAATTAAAATTAATTCAGATTTCAAATGCTCGTCTTACCTGGCAATGCTGCAGGGCGACAGGATTAGCACATTTGTCCGAGAAATTCTCTAGCCTCTCAGTGTTCAACGGATTTTCGATTGATGAGCATGTTTTCTCTGCAATGGCGTTCAGTTTTTCAACAATTTCAACAATATCTGTTTCCATCAGCGCTTTAGAGCTTCCAGCGAAAATCGACACAAGCGAAGATTTATCGCGTTTCAAGATCGTAAACTTGTCACCTTGCGTCTTGTTCTTCCAGTTTTCCTTGTCTTTTAAAATGGGTACCATGGACTCAAAGCCGTCTGATATCTTCTTCACCAAATCGTGTAATTTCTCCAGATTTCTTGAGTATTCAAAAAGTTTGTACATCTTAACGTTCGGTTTCTCGAAGATAGCGTGGAGATTGTCCAGTTTGCCAGAACAGTCGCGTAGAATCCTCGCCGCTTGAATGAGCAACAAATTTGATGGAACATCGCATTTGTTTGAATCTTTTGAAAGACAATAACAGGAATTTTCAGCAAGAAAGAACTCTGCTTCATCTAATAACTCTTTCAGGTTTGCTGCATTTCCAAACATATTTTCTACTTTCTCGATAGTGGCACTCATGATACTTACAGCCTCCTGGGAATGCTGAGATGCGTTTTCGAATTTCCACCCTGTCTCATTCCAGAGAGATTCAAATTTCGTGGACACTGTGTCAAACTTGCCGTAGTAGAAAACTAAAATGTTGAAAATGGCATCCAATTGAAGCTGTAGTTTGTTTAGAAACAACGAACAGTTTAACATATCCCTTTCCAGATTCTGTACGGTTGGAACTAATTTGGAGTTCGTTCCCCCACCGTCCTTTTCGTCTGTTGCTGCTTCTGAAAAGAGCATTAGTTCTTTTTTGATATCTTTCCGATTTTGCTCAAAGAATTGTAAAATTCTCTGCATCGATTGTTTCTTTTCTGACGTGGCGACGGAAACTGCTTTCTTCACAGTTTCACTGACCGAGCTAAAAATATAATTGGCATCTTCAAAAGTCAGCATCTGCATAAAAATAAACAAATAATTCACAAAATTGTTATAATTTAATTCCTCTAAATGAATGTGATTTAACTTTTCTGATAATAATCACATTTAAATTTAATACCACAATTTTCAGAATTCACAAATATAACATGTACTTCTTTCAATTAGAAATAAAAGAAAGCATCTTGGAGCAACGCTGAAACATTCAAGAACAATGATTACAATTTTTCAAGACTTCATACAAGACATTATACATATATACAACGCTCGAAATCCTTGGTGATCCGCTGGTCCGAGACCCCAAAACCCGATTTGAAACCATATGGAATGAAACCCAATGATCCGGAACCAGTAGTTCATTGCAATTAACTGAGCTGTCGAGTACATTTTAGTTTGTTAACTCTTTCAAAAAAATTAATTTCTTCAATGAAAAAATACAAAAGCTGTCATATGCCTCAATACTACATGCATCTAGTTTAGAAACTAAGGTTGTATGAATTAAATAAACTAGTAAAAGCCAATCATTCAAGTTAAATGCAACATAAATTTTTCCATGGTGCATCTTAATTTTGAACTCAATATATATACATAAGTATATTTTATATTATCAATGAATACTTTTCTTCACATAAACCATGCGCATCTGTTGAAACTGAAAGGTATTTCCAAAATTTAGAAAATCAATAATCACTGAAAAAATTAGTAGGGCTTAATTTGCATCGAAGCTCACGGGTTAGGGGGATTTTTACAGATTAGACGAAATTTGAGGCCGTTTACCCTTGAATATAAGCTATGTAAAATTTAAAGTTCCTGCACTTCTTTTAAAATTAGAAATCAAGCCCTAGAAACTAGTAATTAACTAGTTTCTTTAAATTCTAAATGACTTTAAATGTAAATGAATTCTTTTGTCAGCTCACGGGTCCGAAAGAAGGTAACTTATTTGTTTTAGATTTTCTAATGCTATATACATTAGAAGTCGTCATCATCATAAAAACCTATTTAACGGAACTCCTGAAAGGCAAGCGATATTTTAAAATATTGTTGTTACCTCCTGTTTAAAAGATTCTTTATCAGTTTTCTGAAATGAACTAATCGTTCCAACTCCTGCCATTTCCATCTGATCATTACACTGTTTGACGTCGTTGCTCATCCTCTGAACCTCTTGAAAGACTTCAACGAAGCTCATTTCAGTTGCAGAGCGTTGCTTTTCCATGATCCCTTTGATGTAATCTATGGTGGCCGAGTTTCTTGAGCGAAATTCTTTCTGAAGAGTCTCTTCTAGTGTATTCGTGTGCACCTGATAAAATTCTCTAAAACTTGTGTTGTCGGAGGAAATCTAGTGGAGGTTAGGAAAATATTTACTTATTGTTCTGACATTGCATATACACAATAGTTGACATTCTGAAATGTTCGAATTTAACTGTAATGACAGTATTTAAAGTTACAAGTGTAATGATGTAAGAGATTTCTCTTTCGGCAGAATCTATCCCAAAGGGTAACCATAACCATGTCCAGGGAGCGGAGGACATTATGGCTATCATGAAACCCCATAAAAACGAACGCAAATACGAAACCGGCACAAGTTATGTGTTTTGTATATTCATTAATTCTTCAGATATACTTAATTCTTCAAAACGTTTCCCTGGGACCCCCATCTTTTAGGTGTAATCCAAACCCCTAGATTCTCCCCCTCCCCGGTTCGGTGGTATTCTAAGTTCCAAAGCTCTGTTCAAATTTATGAGGGTAACCCATTTGACATGGAATCTGTTGGAAGTGATAATGAAGCCTCAGGACCCTCTTATACCTATCAATTACTTGCCCTACAATTGCCATGGCAGGTCATCGTGATGGTATGCCACAATGGCAAGAGTTCCAACAAGTATCTTCTTGGAGCCTTGACAGACATTTTATAGTTGATATTTAAATGACATTCTAAACAAATATGCTTTAAATGACAGAAAGTTCGCTGCACTTAGGGGCTAATATATTCCAGATAAGAAGGATGAATTCCTCCAAACTTTGAAGCTAAAAGAGCCGATCGGCGGGAGAATGCAGCAATTTCATTTCTTCAAAATTTTTCGATTTCCGTCAAAAAATTTCCAACTCTGCTACAAAAGCCTCCGTCTCACTGTTTAAAAAATCAAGAGTCTTTTCTTAAACAGATCTGAATATACAATATACGAAAAGGGAATCTATTCCTAGTTTATAAATAAATTTAAAGCACATGTTTGTTTAAGAATACACACACGTTTTAATCCACAGGGTATTTACTTTAAGTTTTATGCATATTGTTTTTAGATTCGACAAAGAATTAACCCCGCTCCCCCCCCCCTCAAAAAAAAAAAAAAAGATATCGATGGCAGATGTATCATCTGTCAAAGATTACTGTCGATAATTTTTAGTTATGTATGCATAATTGACCTCTGTATCACTTAGAGATTTAGAGCTAGAGCAAAAGGTACATTATTTTGTAAAATCAAAGTATCGTTATGCCTGGCATCAACAGAGAACTAGTTTTTTTTTATAGCAAAGTATTGCAGAACTTCATTTCTTTTTTTCTAGGCTTTTTTTAGCTCATTCAAGTCTTTCTCAGTCCCCATTAAGGCCAATTCCATGGATTACATTTCTTAAGCAACTCTTACATGTATTGGAAGTTAACCTTACCGAGATCTCTTTAACTCTTTATTTCTTTGTCAATCGGATATTATTTATTTATTTATTTATTTATTTATTTTGCCAAATAAAGCTTTAATTTTATCCTCTGGTTGTAACCCTTTTTTAAAAATACAAGAATTAATCAATGGTGTGGTCTCTTTTCTTTATGTCAATGGAGGCGTTTTTTTTTTTTATTTATATATTTACAATTTTTTAACCGAATGCGCAGAATTGTTATCTTGCGAATAAAATTAGCTTACTCACTTTGTTGGAAATGTGCCACAATTTCCTTAGAGAATTTTGGAAATCTTGTTTAAGTGACTTGATTCGAACATCTTGACATCTATTACGCATAATTTGCTATATAAGAAGAGATTAAAAAAAATTGAAGAAAACAAAGAAAGAAAAGAAAAGAAAAAGTTCACATTAGAAGTCATATAAGAAGTGCTAAAGTCAGTAAAATTTAACTTTATATGAGATTATTGAAATTTATTAATTTATAAAATTACACAATTGGTTGCATTAATTCAGTAATGGTGAATTCACACTAAGAACAGGAATGACGGTCGAGAGTAACGAAAAATTTTCATCGCGTGTCATTTGTTCTTCTTTATGATGTAATAACCATGACATCGTATTGCCTGAGTAGCCTTTTTTATTGCATCAGTAAAAGTGGTTTTCACACAGATAACCGTGATGTGTTGGTTGCGCTATGGAGCAGATACATCATCGGTGTTAGTTTGATAACCATAGCAGCAGGCTATCACGATAGACAAAAATGCCTTGGTATGACTAAATCATTCGGTATCGTGAAATTAGCACATATTATATTTCTCAAGTGAAATATTCAGAAGAAAAAAGTCTGGAAAAGGCTTATTAGTTTTTCCATTGTATTCAAAAATGAATCTACGATTTGTATATTTGAAATTGCAACAATTTTTATTTCAAAAAAATGTAAAAAAGCACAAATATGCTAACTTTTACAAAAAGGGGCAAATTTTTACAATTTTTAGCTCGTAATCCATTTTTTAGGAGTTTTTAAAATCAATTTTAGATTTTGTCGTTTTTTGGGACATTCTTGCTGTTTTTAACAAAGTTGAACCATCTTTTACTAAATTGGTTTTCGCCAATTTTTAGCGACTAAAAGGACTGATTACAATGATTGACTTATATAGACTTCGGTGATCATAAAATAATTTTAATCGGGGATAAGGGATCATTCATAAATGATGTCACGCATCGAGGGGAGAGGGGGGCTCGTGAAAGTGTGACAAGGGGAGGGTAGGGAGTAACAAGAAGTATGACATTATGCATTAAGCAACATAGCGTGACCCGTGACAAAGGGGTGAGAGGGGTTCGCTGAAGTGTGATATATTGTGATAAAGGGGGGAGGGGGGATCAAATATATGGGAAAAAGGCTTGACGTCATTTATGAACGGCCCCTAAAGCAAAACTGACTTCAAATTAAAAATTGCATTCAAAAGTAAAAAATACTTCATTCTGTAAACAACATCGATACGATTTTTAAACATAGATTTAGAAGTCGGCGCAGAATTATGACAGTCTAATTACAATTACACCATGCATTACTTAATATTGGAACTGCTTCAAACCCTGTGCCATTTATGTTTGTAATTGATCCATGATTACAAAAGATTTCATGTATCATAATTTTGCACCGACTTCGAAATCTATGTTCAAAAGTCGTATCGGTGTTCTATAACGAATATTGTTTTTTTTTTTTTTTTTTTTTTTTTTTTTTTTTTTTTTTTTTTTTTTTTTTGACCTTTAAGGGATGAGTGAACGTTGACCTCTTTAAAAAATCTCTCATGTTTGCAAGCTTGTATCTTTTGATTGCATGCAGTGATTCCATAATGGGTTACACCATGAAAAGAACACACTTTTCTCTTCCAAAATATCTGTTTCAATTTATTTTTTAATTACAACTGTACCCTTTTGAGTACAGGTAAACATAACCTCAAAAAATAGCACCTTTCATAGTGCGCAACCCTTTGCTCAAAAAGTATCCACCAGTTTTTTGTGCTTACATTCTATGATATGGTCAACAAAAATACGAACCAGAATTTGTTAAAAAAAAAAAAAACATATAAATTTTTAAGTTTTACCCAACTTTTTTTTTACCAAAAAGTTGACTTTATCTTAAAATAAAACAAAAACGGGGAGGAATACACAAAAATCCATTCTTATTATTAAAGATAACTGATCTACAAACATTTTTTTAAAGATGGAGAAAATCCATCCACAAATACTCAAACAAATAGCTGCGCAATGTGTAAAAACAGCGTTTTGAGAAAACTGATGTCAAAGTTTTGACACAGTCTTGAGTATAAATTGAAGCAGATATTTCGAAAGAGAAAAATGTGTTCTTTTCAATGGCGTAACCCATTATGGAATCACTGCATGCAGTCAAAAGATACAAGCTTGCAAACATGAGAGATTTTTTTAAAGAGGTCAACGTTTACTCCCCCCATAAGTGCAATTTTTAATTTGAAGTTAGTTCTATCCCCCCCCCCCCTCAAAAAATATGTAGTTTTACTTTTTAGTGTAAACTCATTTTGCTTATAACTACTCTATTTATAGGGAAAAAAAACATATGAAAGGGCATACCAATAGGGCCGGCGCTGGCACGAAAGGGCGCCCTGGGGTGAAAAACTTTTTTCCCGCCCCTACTATATATTATGAAAGAAAGAGAGAGTAATAGTAATAACAATCATTTTTAATAGAGATTAAAAATGATCGATACAAATTTTAATTATAGATATTTTAACTTTCAAAAAGCTGAAGGAAAACAATCGCTGATGAACTGAATAAGAAAAAATAAAAAAGAGAAAAGGCAATAGATTGCGTTTTGGGCTCGTCATAAAATAGCGAAACACTTTCTGGAACTGCAAACACTTATGAAGCGCCCCCTCTGAATACATTGAATCCGCCTCTCGCTGTGGAGAAGAAAAGGATAATGTGAAAACATGAAGTAACCCAATAAAAAATATATCCTTTCAACAAAGGATAGAAAGTAACGGAAACGTTTCAAGATGTTCCTGATGTATTTCCGTGTTTGATTTTATCAAAATTAAACAATACAATACAATACAAAAAGTACACCAACAACAGGCGCTAGGCCCAACAAGGTTGGTGAATAGATGAGCAATTCCTGCTTGACTTCTTCATGCTCCTCTTCCTCTTCTTCTTGTCCCTACTTTTATCTTGAACGCCCATTTGCATGAAAGAAAAAGAAAAAGCAGTATCAATTTACATAAAAAACTATTTGAACAAAAGCTAAGAGAGAAACATTATCAGATTTCAACTGGCTGCTCTCTTCACAATCCCCCAGTGACGATCCAAACCTTCCTTAAACGATTTAACATCCTTAGAATTAACAATGTGCGATGGCAAAGTGTTCCAATCGTCGACAACTCTACTGAAAAAGCAATGTTTCCTACACTCCCTCTTAAATTGTGATTTAAATAATTTCAATCCATTTCCCCGAGTCCTATTACTATGAGAAAATTGTAAACCTTCTGTTTCATTTAACTTTATAAATTTGAACAACTGAATCAAATCTCCCCGTTTCCTTCTTTCTTGTAACGTATACATGTTAAATTTCTTTAATCTGTTTTCATAAGCCATACCTGAGGTTCCTTTAATAATTTTTGTAGCCCTGCGTTGAACTTTTTCTAACATGTCAATATCTTTTTTTAAATATGGCGACCAAAATTGTACTGCATACTCTAGATGTGGCCTAACCTCTGTACAATGGCAAAATAACGTCTTTTGATTTACACGAAACATGTTTTTTAATATACCCCAACATTCTATTTGCCTTATTACTTGCTTCTCTACATTGATACCCCATTTTAAGATCACTAGAAACCACTACACCTAAATCGTTTACAGTATTCCCTGATTTAATTTGTTGTCCTTGCAAGTTATATGCTGCGCATTTATTTTTATGACCCATGTGTAGAACTTGACATTTTTTAATATTAAATGACATACCCCACTTAGCAGCCCATTCCGATATTCGTGATAAATCTGTTTGAAATCGTTCTATTTGTTCCTCTGTGTTGACAATTCCCATTATTTTTAAGTCATCAGCAAATATACTAACTTTGCCCAGTATACCCTCAGTTATGTCATCAATAAATATTATGAATAGGAGTGGTCCAAGAACAGAACCTTGTGGAACACCACTTTCTACTTCTATCCATCGAGAACTATTACCCTTGATTTGCACTCGTTGCTTTCTCCCGATTAACCAACTTTTAATCCATTCAAATGTATGACCCTGAATACCGAATCTTTTCAATTTTAGTAGCAGAGCTTTATGTGGAACTTTATCAAATGCTTTCTGAAAGTCAATATAAGCTACATCTATGCTATTATTGCGGTCTAACTCCTTTGTTATTACATCATAAAAATTTAAAAGATTAGTCGTGCAAGATTTTCCCTTCCTAAATCCGTACTGATTTTGTGCTAGCAAACCTTTTGTTTCAATAAATTCAGTTATATGACTCTTTAGCATGGTCTCAAAGATTTTACAAATAACTGATGTCAAACTAACTGGACGATAATTCCCTGGCTCACTCTTGGATCCTTTCTTAAACAGAGGAGTAATATTTGCTAATTTCCAATCTATCGGCACTGTTCCTGACTGATAAGAGCATTCAAATATAGACCATAACACACCCCCCATCTCCTCTGCACACTCCGTTAAAAATTTTGGATAGATAGAATCAGGCCCAGGAGCTTTGAAAGGTTTTAGATTCCTTAGATGGTAAATAACCTCTTCCCTATTAAATTTAAGATCATTTATTCCCTCACTGTTAGCATTTTCCACAACAGCGCTATCACAGTTAAAATTCCTACTGAATACAGTTGCAAAAAATTCATTTAACATAGTTGCCATTTCTAAATCATCATCTACTATCTTGCCCTGACTGTCGATTAGTGGGCCTAAGTGTGTGTCCGCTTTCTTGTTACCATTTGCATATGCGAAAAAACTTTTCGGATTAATATTGATGTCATTTGCAAGCTTATGCTCCAATTCGCATTTATGTTTTCTGCTAATGAATTTGTATCTTTTCCTTGATTTATTATATTCAATCTTATGTTCTCTTTTTCCCGTTTGCTTGAATATACCGAATGTCCTCTGTTTCTGTTTTAAAGCTGTTTTAGTTTCCTTATTAAACCACATAGGATATAATTTACGCAACTTCCTTTTTTGCACAAATGGGATATGGTTTTTAACTATTGTATTTATTTTATTTTTAAAATCAGCCCACTGTTCTTCAACGTTTCCATGCATTAGCCCTTCCTTAAACACATCAATAAGTTCAGATCTGATCAAACTAAAATTAGCCTTTTTAAAATTTGGAACTAACCTATTATTTTGATCTCTATTTGTCTTTAGAATAATTTCAAATCTTATGATGTTGTGGTCACTATCTCCCAAGTGCTCTCTAATATCTAGATTATGAATCCTGTCCTCATTACTACAAAATAATAAATCTAAAATTGCCTCTTCTCTTGTACCTTGTTGTACCATTTGCTGTAAAAAGCTATTTTGTATTACATTAATAAATTTTTCTCCCCTATCGCTTACTGAAAAATTTTCTTCCCAGTCTATGCCCGGAAGATTAAAATCTCCGATCAAGATAATTTCCCCTGACCTACATGCTTCTTCTATATGCTTAAATAGAATTTTATCCTGTAAAATACTAATATTAGGTGGTCTATAAACATTTCCAATTACTAATTTTCTTCCATTATGATGTAAGATTTCTACCCATACTGTTTCTGCAGCTTCAGATTTATGACTAAAATTTAATTCCCTACAGCTCAAATGATCTCGAACGTATAATATCATCCCTCCCCCTTTTCTTAATATTCTATCCTGCCTAAATACAGAAAAACCATTTAATTCTAAAATTGCAGAGTCGTCTTTGTTTGCCCAACTTTCAGTTATCCCGATTATATCCAAATTTTCCATTGCTACTAAAGCTTTCAATTCATCCATTTTGTTCCTAACACTACGTGCATTGCAGTACAAAACTTTTAATTTATCATTTAAACACTTTATCGAAATCTGCCTAGCAATTTTGCCTATCTGCTGAGTAGGCAAGTCACCCCCATTCCTAATTAGTTTTTTGACTCCAAACCACACAAAATTATTTTACTCACCTCTCGGTTTCCATTTCGACTGAGGTGAATTCCATCGGCGCTGATCCAATCTCGTTTGCAGGCCTTCCATATGTCGACGAACTCCACACCGTGCTCAGTACACAGGTCTTTTAATATGTGGTTTAACACTTTTGCCCTTTGGTATAGGGCAAACGTGTGATATTTAATGAAATTAGATGAAGTTTTTATGCATCATTTGCAAAACTAAATAGTTAAAACAGTTTTTTTTTCTTTGAGATAAAAACTATCGTTTGTTACTTAAAACGATGCAGTCAATATTTATGGCCAATGCCCCCCTAAGAACGACGCGCCCTCAAGTGGATACCTCACCGCCTCAGCCTAGCGCCGGCCCTGCATACCAACTTTTAATGACTGGCACTGAAAACTAATCAGTGATACGGTAAATTCCATTTTCAAGTTGCATTTAAAAAGTTACTAAAGCAAACAGACTGAAATAATTTAAGTTTGTTTTCAGAGGAGCCTTCACTCAAACTTCTATTATGTTAATGATTGGGTTATTTAAATTTCAGTACTGCAATAGAAGTAAGCATTTGTTTTTCATTTGTATGTATTTAAAAATAGTAATTATACATTTACCGTTCGATTTTTTTTATGAATTCTCCTGTTTTTTTTTTTTTTTTTCGAAAAGTCTTCTGAGTTCTTACTGTAGTAACTTGGTAGGTGTACAAATAGCAGTAAGAATTGCAGATATGTGTTTTGGAGTTACAAAGAACCCCTTTTTAAATCAAGCAAAAGTGACGAGCTTATGGATAGCAAGACATCTGACAAAAGCTTTTGATACTTAAATAAGTAACTAAAACTAATAATAATAATAATAACATGAAGAAGTTCGGGGGGGGGGGGGACCGTAAAGAAGAATAAATTAAAGAAACACAAGCACAAAACATTTAATTATATGATGTGCATTCTTAAATGTATTAGCAATTCTTCTAACACCTATTATTATTACTATGGAGAACCAATTATCCGGAATGCTCGGGCCCATTATTTTCCGGATATCTGAATTTCCTGTTTTTTTGTATTCTTATAACGTCGTTTGTCACTATCAAATTCAAAACACAATAATGCATTTCGAAATAAGGAGAAACCTAAAGAAATACTTTCAAATTTACATTTTTCATATTTATGATTTTTATTAAAGTACGTATTTTTCAGATAGTGTTTTGAAAAAATACGCACTTTACCAAAAAAAAAAAAAAAAAGGCAGTAAAATTTGATTTCTACCCGAAAATGGCGAAAAATGCATACTTTTTAAAACTGCAAGAAAATTGAGCAAAAATTTTGCCGGTTTTCTGGTTTCCCCTTTTTTCTGGGTACCGGATAGAAGGTTCTGCATTATAACTACATTCATTATCACTGAAGATGAGTTTTGACTGCGAATAGAAAAGCTTAAATTTGAAAAACTAACCTGCTTGATTTGTTTTCGTGTGAGAAATCCGATGAAAACTGCAACAGAATTTTAAAAAAATTAAAAATAACTTTTATTTCTTAGTTAGTCTTATCACTTCACACTGAAAGTACACTGGTCAAGGAATGAAATAAATAAATAAAATATTTAATCTGTTTTGGTAGATCAAATGTTCCCAATAAAGAATTATTTGCAAAGAAAGAAAGGTTAATATTGTTTTTTTCATAAATGATGTCATTTCATTTAACGAATACAATTTATGATCGTTTTAATAAATCTATTTCATAGATGAGATACAGGAAATGTGCAAAGAACTTCCTCATGATCTTCCTTTTCAGATTAATGTAGTGCTGCAAAACGTGTGGGTGTAGGAGTGGCACAGGCTTTTTACCCCCAGGGTCTACTGGCATTTAAAAAATCTTTTTCTTTAGAAGGATGTTTTGAAAACTGCAAGGACTTTTCAAAGTTTAAAATTGAAACTCCTTTTCTATAATAATGATTGGTACCAAGTTCTCAATGAAAATTTTTAACAAAATAAATAAATAAATTTCTTAAAAGTCGCTTCTCTGCCAGTGTAAAGTCAATACGGAGAAGATAATCTATTACTTATCCTTGAAACACTGCAATAACACTTAATAATGTTACTTATCTGTTTAAGAGACCGAATAGTTAAGTGCTTTGACAGTAAATATCATTGTCGCCAACATAAATTTTCTCTTTTTTAATTCAACAAAATAAGCGCCACCTATTAAAATTCAATAAAATTGCTTTCTTTACATCTGATTTGGCGATGTAAACTCTCTTGGAGAGCTTAGTTCTAAATCATCAGTTAAATAGCCCACTAAGCTCTCCAAAATTTCTGTATCTTAATGAATCCGTATTTATCGCCAACATAAGGTATTTTAACCGATAATTTTATGTGGGCGACAATTTAAAAACCGCCGCCAAATGTAGGCCCTTTAACCGATGTGTAATATTAAAATGTATAACCGGTTTAATACTGGGTTAGTAAAAATTAAGGTGGACTTCCCGTTAAAGAGGTGAGGTTTTTTCATTGTTTGGCGATTTGTTGACTGGTTGGATCTTAGGTGAGCCCACCCCATTGGCGTGGTTGGCGATAACCCAGATTCGATAGAAACCCAGCTTCTATCGTTTTGCGAAATGGACACCAAATTGGCGATTTTGAAAAGCGGTGGGCTCTCCTAGGAGTTTACCAATAAATGCAGTTTAATAACCACATTGGCTTTTTCCAGTAAAACGGTATGTTGAAAAATTAAAATATATAATTTTTGAAATCAAAATAAACTAAAATAGTGCACCGAATACCCCAAATCAATCAAACAAGGTATACGCCTTCATTCATGTAAGTACAAAGTGTTGCCCGAACATGAAGCGAAGTATATAGATGGGTGCTATATAGATGTAACCTTATCTAAGGATTTTTGAAATTTTCCACCCAAACTTGGCTACATGAACTAAAAACCTTCATTTAGCAGAAATGACATCGCTCATAAAAACATAAATTTAACTTAATCCTGTTGACGACTGAAAGAACTTTTCATGGAGTGATCGGTAATATTCAACCAGACTTGACTATAAACTTGCCGATTGCACTGACAACTATAATCATGGGGTAGGGGAAAAGCATAATAACATATGCTTACCTATGATGATCACTGCTTCAAGTATCATGGTAAATATATCTTCTAAAATCCGAAATATCTTGAAAGTATGTTCTCTTATTACTTGCTATGTATTTTCAATTTGAATGGATGAAGTTGGGATTCTTACTACTTCAAACCATATTGCACGAGTTGCAAGATAAAAACAAATAAAAGACCTCTAATGAAAAGGAATTTGACAGAGGCTTAGCTCAACGATGATCGAGTTAAGATTAAGCTTTGGTTTAGCTCTGACCAATACTAGACCCGCAACTGTTACGTTTAAATATAGACGGATATTTAAATCTCAATAAATCAACCCTTTCACATGCGATCCAATTACTTCTGTTATGTTGGTCACCATGTAGTCTCATTATGGATTAGCGCTACCGATAGTAGAATAAAGAAATATAGCTTTAACTCATTAATGGCCAACTTTTGGTTTACTTAAACCCGTTGGGAAATATTGTTCCAAACAGTGATAAATAAAAGGGAGAAATAGCAAAAAATTGAATTCAACATTTAAAAAATATATATTTAAAAAGACTAAACGTCCCAAAAATAGGACGGTAGGCATGAGACGGTACAGGTCTTTTGAATACTACATTTGAATATGGATCAAATTCTGACATTTTTGTTATTGCGATATACCAAAGCACGATAAAATATCAGGAATACCTTCCAAATACATTTTTTAGTGTGGTAATGTCCAGGGGCGGATCGAGGAGTAATGTTTGGAGGCGGCACCAGGAAGTAAAAAGTGGTTCTCCCTCGTAAATATTTTTGTAATAAAATTACCATCAATCAGAGTTTTATGTTCTTTAGTATCCTTTAAAATCAAGTGAGGATTTTGAATGATGGTCTCTCGGTTAAAAATTAGGTGATTCAACAGAGGCGAGGTGCAACGTACGCAGACCTCTTAATATGATGCTAGAAGCATCTGGAATGGAATGGAATACAAAATCAATTGAGCTGTATTATGCGTAAGAGTTATTTAATAGGATAATTAAATGTATTTTATTTCTTTAGGAAGGGGCACATGTCCCCTGTGCTCCTCCAAAAATACGCAACTGGTAATGATAAAAGTACTCATACATACGTCAACTTTCGAATTTTTGACACATGTTCTATAGAGCAGTATTTCCCAAACTATGGGTCGCAACCCACTGGTGTGTCGCAAGCAAATATTGAGTGGGCCCTCGCCACTGTACACATGAATTAAAAAAATAGGAAGTCTGCGAATAAAAGTAATTAAAGTTGAAGTTGATGCTAAAACCTTAATGAAGAGAAATAAGAAACAATTACATCCTTCCCATTGAAATAACTTTATAAAAAAAACTTTGCAGGTGTAGGTATTTAAATAATAAAAAAAATATTTGGGTCGTGTTTCTTATTTCAAGTCTTTCATTCATATTGATAACGCTATTTTTTTTTAGTTTCAATTAGAACAAATAAAACAGCATTAAGTAGTTCCACAACTCGCCACTAGGGAAACTAAGCACTACCAATATTTTTGTCCTCTTTTCTTAAGACAGCTAAGAGGTGGATCCCAAAATTGGAAATTTTTGTTAGATGGGTCGGAACCCATCAGTCAACCACTGTTCTAGAGTTTGGGTAGCTCATTTGAGTTAGGCCGATTGTGATATTGTGATTCATCCAATCATGTCCAACATCTATTGGAACTCTGCTGTATATCTCCTTTGATTAACTTTGCAATCCTAAGTTTTATCCGTTTTGAATACTTAGAATAATATAACCACGCAAGCTTGAATATTCCAAGAAATCTAAAGCTCAGTAGTGTTGCTTTTACAAAAACGACGTGCCACGCATTTCCCAACACAAATTGTGCATTGAAGTCCGAGTGCGAATTTTTTCGTGAATACAGTGCTTCATTTAATTCGTACAAGTAAACACATTCTTAAGTTGATTACATTATTAATTCGTTCTTTATCAGCTGAGTGTCAATTTTAGAGAGAACAACCTCTCCCTTCTGCATCAATAAATCAATTCTGTCAATGTCGTTTCCTTACCCGCACAGTGTCAATGCAAGAAAAACAACTTGCCCTCACTGCACTACCGTTATAAAGATACTTACCTCCTTCCCTCAGGTACGTGCCGGAACAATTTCGGTTCATTTGGTGGGGGAGGGGTGAGGCATAAATAGCTGAAAAAGATTATGAAATATAACATGGGGATACGTTCAATGGAAAAACGTTTAGCATTCGATTGAAAGAAATTTTATAGATGAATTTTTTCAAAACGGGATGAACCGAAGTCAGTCAACACTTAAAATTTTAATAATTGGGAGAATGTACGAAAATAGATCCCAATTTTAAAATCCTGGAATCGACATGAAATTCAATGAAACTAATATATATATAGTAAAACCCGTTTAAGAAGTTTTTAATTTCAACACCAGTTTCCCTAATGTTAAAATAACACTTTTAAAAAGTTTTGGTTTAATTTTTTCCCCGCTTAATAAGTTTTTCATATCGGTCAATTTTTTCTTTCAAATGACATTTTAGACTTCTAGAGTTTCTTTTTCTTTCTTTTTTTTTTTCATGTTTCTTTCAATCTATGGAGATATTTTTCTTTCTAATGGAAAAACGATCAGAAGAAGGTTTAGCAGGTAGGATTAGTCAGTTGATGACTGTTAAGGGGAGAAAGGAATGTTTGTAGAGTCTGCTATGCCTATGGGGGTGTCCATTTTCTGTCTAATTTAAATATTGTCAAATAATAAAATAATATCATCCATAAATATGATAAAGTATATTCATTTTCAATCATAGAGCCTATGGGCCATTCATTGTGACGGGTGTGACTCCCAGACATGAGTTTTAAAGCTTAATTTATATTTTTGGCAATGAATTATTTATAAATAGCAAAATTTTTTTTAAAACTGTGTTTACCTTTGCATTTGCTCTAATGTCTGTGCAAAAATAAAACTGCGGGAGTTTTTAATTTTTTAAAAAAAAATTTTAAAGCTTGTGACGGGTGTGACTTTTTCGGGACATGACTTTTCACTTGCTTTCATATTTGCTAAAATTCCTGTGAATTTTTAAGTGTTTCATCATTGTAGCATTTTTTTCCTATTGAAGGAGATTCAGATGAAACTTAATACATATTTTCTATATTAAGTTTTAAATATTTTAACATTTGGGAATTTTTTTTGCAATATGATGGGTACCAATTTCACATTTTTAAGAAGCAATTTTTTAAAAAGCAGTAATTAATACACATAGTAAACTTGACATTAGCCAATATACACTTACATTTTATTAGAAATAAGAGATATATACATATATACATCTGATTTAGAATTTACAGTGACCTCTACTCGTCACAAGGGATGGTGGAGCAACTTTCTCAATGATGACGGATATTTTTTCAGTGGAAATATCGTCATTTTCTGTCTAAATCCAATAGGGTTCACTAGCCTGCATATATTTTAAATTCACTTATTCAAAAACTATGATATCTTCACCAACAGAATCTGCTTCCCCACTCAAAGCTGCTAAAAAACATGTGGTATAGTTATGAGATAAAGTTAGTTAAAAATTTGAAAATAGATTTTATAGGTACTAGAGTACAGTTAAGAATATGCAGAAAAATCTAATTTTTTTTTCTTTAAAAATGTATTATGAGCCAGAAAAAAAAGGCTACAAAATAGCTGCAAAACATCAAAGTTATTCAATTATATCAAATTATATTATTTATAATATTAATTATTATTTTAACATACTGCCCTAATTCTTTAGAAACAAGTGCTTTAACTTACTGTTCCATTAATGAAATATTTTAAAACTATCTTAAATGGCGTCACACCCGTCACAATCACTTTGTCACGCCCGTCACACCAAAATTTTCACAGAAAATAAAAATTTAATGACATTTGAATATTTTATACTTATTCACACTTGCAATAATTAGACTTTCAGAAACTTTCGGGTTTTTCCATGGATTAATGCATTTGCTAAGGTATGTAAAGCATATTTTCTGTGACGGGTGTGACAGAAAGACTTTATAAATAAATTTTCATTTAAAACAAGATTTAATGCATATTTATGGAAGATTAAATGCTCTAAAAGGGAGACAAAGGTCATAAATTGTAATATATCCACATACAATGAAATTGGTGTTGTATTAAATATTATTTCAGAGTGAATGAAAATACCCAATTTTTCCTAATCGAACGTGTGCTACAATGCACAAACTTTAAGCGCTCCAAAATAATAAAAGGATTATTTTTGTGAAATATTTCTTTACATTTTCATAAACCTCATATCATTACCTTTAATTTGACATATTATTTGAAGCAGTAGAACAATTTTAAAATTTCAGCCCTCATGTCCACTTTCTCATGGAATTGTCCCTATCCATTTGAGAAGTTTTTTTGTCCTGGTCCCCTGGAAAACTTCTTAAGCGGGTTTTACTATATATATATATATATATATATATGTGAGTTTAACTTTTTAAAGCTAAATACAGAAAAAACTTTTGAGGGGATAGATCAATTTTTTAATTTATCTATTGTGCGCAAGCGCATGTTGTATTCATAACGATGTTGAATATAGAAAACTGAAACAATTATTGCATTACTACCTGTCCCCTGTCGCTTGAAAAAAAAGTTCCTTCGAATCACTTTGTTCCATAAAGATTGGATGTTTCATAGCACACGTATGATTTCATCATTTATATCCAGCGTCAATCCATGTGAAATCATCCAGGCCATGTTGCTCGATGATTTTGATTTTTTTAAAATTTGCCAGTCAATTTATTATTACCTTGAGACGCCGAAACAAGTATTTAAAGGTTTTTTAATTCTTGAAAATTTTTATTACAGCCGCTTTCAAGTCACATCTTTAGTGGTTTGTCATGAAAATACTGCTTTACATTAATCTTTATAACTTTTTTATTTCTGAATATTTCAAAATGATTTAAAAACAAGTATATTCCGTAAGAATTGGCAAAAATTTTGCTCTCGGTTTCTTTTTTGATATTTTTTTTTAATACGGAAATGCAGTTCGAAAATACCATTTTCAAAACGAAATGTTACGTTTTTCACGTTAAAATTTTTAATGGAAAAAAGTAAGACTTCCCTGTACATTTTCCCCTGAATAGATAGATACCTTTCAGTAGTTTCATCAGATCAGAAGCAGTATGGAACAATTAGAGGCTTTCCTTTATTTTGTATAATTAGCCAAACTTAGCATCTTGTTTTAAAAATGCTAACTTCGAGACTCAATATCTAAAAAGTGACTGAATGAAGTTTAATGATTTTTTAGGGGAATAATCTTCTTATAGATATAAATAATGTAGAAAAGTTTTTAGAAGTGGTATCGATGTGGTTTTAGAAATACGGCACCTCGAAGTCAGGCAAAAAAATCACACGTCTTCCCGCCTTTTTTTCACATTTAAAGGTAATCATATGGTCAGTTCTTCTAGTAAACATTCAGCAAAAAAATACAAGAGCTGTTTGTATTGAGAATGTTAAAACAGTGAGTGTATTGGCAGTCCCAAAGTCCGTAGATAGTCAACTTTTGTCAAATGTTTGCACAGATTTTGATTTTTTTTAAAACCAGAATAAATAATCTTTAAAATCTGAATTTCCTAAACTTCTGATAAAGAGAAAAATGAAAACTTCCGGTGAAACCTCAGAAAAAAGTAGGTATTGGGGGGAAAAAATAAGAAAAAGTGAAAATCTGCTAAACAAACAAAAAAAAAAAAAATGATTCTAATTTTCACATATAAACTTGATAACAAACTAGAATATACAGTGGAACCCTGCGATTCATTCCAGAAGGCAGTTCAAATGGCGAGGTATTTTTTCACATAAGATAAAAAGTAAATTAATTCGTTCCAGACCCACAGATGGTTGCTTATTTAAACCTATGAAAAACAAATTCCTCTTAAAATAAGGAAAGTCATACAATTTGGTTTTTAGTTTTATATTCTTTGATGTGTTCTTTGACCACATCTCGCCTTAAACAGATGAAATTTTCCACAGTAATTATGAAAGATCGTTTTGATGTACTAGGCCTGTGTTCATTGTCTCGTTTTTTGGACCCTAAACTATGTTTTTTTGACTTTACTGGTTAATCAATGGATTTTAAGATGTGCATTATTATAATAACTTACTTTTTTCCTTAAATACAGTGTGTTTTTTGTATGCTAATATTATTTTTGATGCTGTATTCTCCGATACATGACAGAAGCATGCTTTGGCGACATTTGATGTTAAACGCTCGCCAAACAGGTTACTATACTCAATGCTAAAAAGCTTGAAGTCGATTGAGTTGGCCCACCCCACGGAAGCAAATTCGAAAATTAAAAGTCTCTTCAATATGCACCCGCTTTGCACCCAAGTTTAACGTTTTGCACCCTTAACCGAAAAATGTCATAAGCGATTTAATTCGGGGGGAGGGGGTGGAGCTTAAGTTAGCCCCCTCCCCACTCAATTTTGAACTCCGGAAATTTTTTCAACAACCCTCGCTATGCACCTGTTTTTCACCCTTCATACACAAAGTTTCACGTTTTTCACCACAAACCGAAAGGAGTTATAAGCGATTTTAAAAAGGGGGCGTTACTCGAAGCGCGGCAGCTAACCCCCTCTGCGTTAAATTTTAAAGTAAGAAAAAATTTGGCGTGACCCACGTTACGCACCCGATTTACCCCCCTCATACACAAAGTTTGACGTTTTGCACCCTAAACCGAAAAATGTTATAAGCGATTTAATTCGGGGGGGGGGGGCGGGAGGGACGGAAGCTTAAGTTAGATTTGATTATTATTGTTAAATATTACAGTCTCATTAATAACCTTGTTTTGAAAATATTTTTTTTCCTTTTTTTGCATATACATAATTTAAAATGTTTTTAAATTTTAGATCATTTTTAGCATAAAGGGTTTTTTTTCCCTTTCAAGTAATGATTGTATATTGTTGAAAAATAAATAAATAAGTTCTTTCTATTTCTATTCAATATATAATTAAAACACATGTGAAAAAATTAGGAATTGTTTTTAAAATACCATAAAACAATCATTAACATCGACAAAAAAAAAATTCACCCAACGTTTTTAATTGTAAACCTCTTTTTAATTTTAGAGTTTCACAAGTCTATAGTGTAGTTCAAAATTATATGCATATATACAAATAAAAAATCAACCATTGTGTGTTTAAATCACAAGTGTGTTCACTGTGTATTCTTAATCTTGTTCTTCAAATAATTTCTTTATTCATCCAGTGTCAAACTTATTTTTTCCTTAAAATATTGCTCCTTTATGCTCTTCGTATAATACTTTGGTACATTGCTTTTTTATATTTTTTTATCTTCACACCTTATTCATTAATAGTTAATGCTCTGGCACATGTTTATTTCTTCAAAAAATGCGATGAATTTTTATACATTGCTCTGCATTCAGACTTTTTGTATCAATATAAGTTCTGAAGAATGCAATGTAGGACTTCCACACTTTTTTTTTGTTAGACATTAAGCTCCAATTAATGAATTATATTAAAGTAATAACTTGACTTTGCTTAGTATTTAATGCATAATAATTTATGTTCGTAATATAAGGTATTTTAATAAACTTTTATAACATTATGTCGTGATTTTTGAGTAATTTTTCCCCGATGAGTCACATGTCTGTATTGTTTTCGGTTACTTTCCTAGGCATATGGGCTACTTAAAAATCAGTTAAGCTTGTTTCCATTGATTAATTACTTAACACTGTTCCTACATAAAAATGATTTGTAAAATTTTTATTAGAAATAAAAACTATAGTGATTTCTTAGCCTGCATCATCTTTCTGCAAACACACATAATTCTGCGCTGGTTTAAGGAGTAAAATGTCTAGAGTAACAGTATCCACTCTTTAAATTATGATATAGCTAATAGAAAAGTTAATTTAAAACAAGAAGAAAATCTTATTGTAAATAATTATACTTTCTACTATTCTAACATGAAACATTTTTAAAGTATATGTATTCTTATTACGTGTAAATATATTTTGCATATATTACTTGATTGGGACCCATAACTTAAGCAGGTTAAGTTTGCATACATGTTTGCATTAAATACTACTATCTTAAATATATTTAGATTGAAAAAAAGTATGATTTAAAATTAAAAAATCCTATACTAAACTATATTAAAACCAAATAATACATAAGCAGCATAAGTGAGCATTAACGAGACTTCCTTTTTTATAACTGGTCCTAACTGAACTGTTCCCGCCAAGCGAGCGATACTTGGGCCAAATGCGGATGACGTGGCCAAAGCGAGTTGGACGGTTTTTGCTGCGCTAAAGTATGCGCAGACACCCATCTGAGGCTCTTGACGTCTCTCTCCCAGTATAAAGGCTCTCTACCTGGTCGTTTTTCCAGTGGACCCTTCATTTATTTTTGACTGTAATTACATTTCGTTCCCCTTCTTTTTAAATCATTTATGTTTAAAAATCCGAGAAGGATCTCGATTTTTCTCTGATAGTAGGGAGGTCGACTTACTCGAGGGTTTCTGTTTATTTTCTGAAAGATGGGGGTTCGGTTTAAATGCGAATCGACTTATACGCAAGTATATACGGTAAGATTTTGATACAAATAAGAAGAAATTTTATTTGTTTACTTCTTAATTAAACCTAAAAAATAATTAAAATGAAAAAAATACAATTCCTGTAAAGGATGCAGAAAGATTGCGCAAAAAAAAAGGAACTCATGCGTTTCTTTGCTTGCACTTGGAAATTAGGCCTACGTTATTTTTAAAGAAATACATAGTACTTTAATTGAAAGGGAAACACCAAAATGAGGATGGAAAATTTAGGGTCATCGAGCAAAAAAATTTTCGGAACTTCCTTTTCGTACCAGATTATTGAAAAAAAAAAGGATATTTCCAAACATCAGGTTGATTATATCCTTAACCAATTCCCTCTCGGTCCCGTGAAAATGACGGGCTGGAGTGTTTTAAAATTTCAAAATAAGAACAACTCAAAAATTATATATATATTGTTCATCGATTCTTTTATATAATTTTCAGGGATAAAAAACATAGGTAGTCTTATGTCCGTTTTCTTGAAAATTACCCGACCGTTAAGGGATTAAAGCAATCCTTGGGCATTGAATATACGAATTGTTCAGCAGAAACCGGTTGTTCGGAGCCACCAGTCCCCCCCCCCCCCTACCTAAGCCGCGACAACGGAGAAGTACACGAGCGGAAACTGCCCACAATGCGAGCTGGCTGCCTCTCTTTATATCATGGGTGCAAGTCCTGGAAGTTGCCAGGACTGAAAAAATTTTGCGCTGACTCACGGGAAATTTTTCATGGGGGGGGGGGGAGTATTTATTATATATATACAGGCGTAACGCCAGAGGAAATTTGGGTCCGCTTTAGGACCCCTAGCAAGATTCAAATCAATCAAAACACACAACTTCACAAAATTCCAAATTTTACTTTTTATACCATTATTTATTGTAAAAGTGGCAAATAATAATTAAAAAATTCATCACTATATGTTTAAATTTTTAATTTTCACAAAATTATTGATTTTTCACAAAAATATCTTTAAAATTCACAAAAAATGACTGTTAAAAATGCTGAATCGACCTGATATAAGCAATAAGATTATATACATACCTACACATGGTAAGTTTTACTACTTTTTTTACTGATATAACCTCATTGATATGCCACTATTCTTTTCCTTTCAAGTATACTTTGTGAGTGAGTTAAAATTTGAAATACACAGTGGACCTCAAATCCGGAGCGCTCGGTGCCGCTATCTTTCCGGATTTTGGATCCTAATTCAAAGAAATTTGTAAGTAGCATCAGAGCGATTTAATTTGCATTTTGCTCATTTATAATATTTTTTATTATCGTATATACTCGTCTATAAGTGGCGAAGCTTAGCACAAAAAACGAAGTTGGAATCGGCTTCCATTCGAGGCAAAACATCGAAACCATCTGGACTTTTCCCGATATTATTTTAACTCCTTTAACTAACCGATAACAGAAAAGAATTCCGTCAAATTCTGATATGATTGTATACTAATTCTCTAGCCACTAAATTGCAGTAAAAGATCAGACCTAGCGGGAAAATGCGAGAATCGCCGATTTTCAATTTCGCGAATATTCTGTATCGCGCGAAAATTAGAGCTCATTTTTAAAAAGTAAACAACAGAACCTCTTATCCGGCATGCTCGGGATCATCGCTATCCCGGATAACTGAATTTCCCGGTTTTTTGGATCGCTAAAAAATGCCGATATCTTAGATTTATCGAACACGAATTACAATAACAAATGGTAATAATACTTCAAAATAAGTGGAAAATAGTAAATAAATACTTCTAAATTAAGAAATATTAAAAAAGAAAAGAACTATATTTAAAAGATAAAAATCAATAACATTCACAAGTCAAAACGAGAGAGGGGGGAGGGGAGTTTAAAAATGACATTAAATGATTCAAACACAGTATGAGAAATCAAATGCGGAACGCTCAGGTCCGCGATCTTTCCGAATTTCGGAATTTTCCGGATTTTGAGTCCTCATTCAAAAAATTTTGTAAGTAGCATCATAGCCCATATTATTTGCTCTGGAAGTTTTTATTACCATTTTGCTCATTTATAGCATTTTTTATTATCATATATACCCGCCTATAAGTCGCGGAATTTAGCACAAAAAAATAAAAATAAAAATAAAAAAACAAAGTTGGAGTCAGTTCTCATTCGAGGCAAACATCGAAAAATCTAAACTTTTTCTAATATTATTTTAACTTCTTTAATTAAACAATAAAAGAAAAGAATTCCGTTAAATTCTAATATGATTTTATATGCTTGAAGACTTTAACTTGCAGTAAAAGATCCGACTATTGGGAAAATGCGAAAAACGCCGAATTCCAATTTCGCGAATATTCTGTATCGCGCGAAGATTAGAGCTCATTTAAAGAAATAAATATAATAAAATTACAAGAAATAAAAAAACAGCAAAATTTGATGATATTAACTCTGAAGTAGAGAAAGAATTAATAAAAGTTCTAATCGCAAAAACGAACCCTTTTCTGAAAATCGCGAAATAACGTTTTTGAAAACTGCACATTTTCGGTCTTAAACATGTTCATTACATTTTATTTTCTTTCTTAAAATGCCTATTTCCAAAAAAAAAAGCCGCAAAATATTTAGATTTTTTTTTTCAAAAGACAGAAGCTGGTTATTTTCAGCTGCCGCATTGCTGAATTTTTCGAACAGCCATTTTTATATGCGGTTCGTCCGTAAAAGATTATTTGTTCCATTCCTGCTGTAAGTTCTTTAGTTAATTCAAAGCAGCGTTCGTTAGACATAGCAGGTAAAATGTCATTATTTTCGTTTTCATCGCTATCTTGCTCCTTGTCATCGTTCGGGTGTAGCACAATTTGGATGATTTCCGAATCCGACATCTCGTTTATTAACTTATCAATTTCGTAAAATTTGATCATCAATCATCTTTTTCAGCAATAAATGATTTCAAAAAGGAGGAAAACGAAATGTAAGAAGCATGTTTACATGCAGAAACGCGCAAATTTCATACTCGTGTATAACGATTTCGTTTTTGCGAACTCGATTTTAATAAAGAATTCATTTTCACAGTCGCAATTTATGTTGCTTTAATAGCAATTTTAAATTCTTATTACCTTATTGCAGCTCTTAAATAAATCAGAAAATATATAAAATAAAAATAAAACGAGCTCTAGTTTTCACACGATCAGCTATTACGGAAAATTCGCGAATCAGCGGTATTAGAAATTTAGCGAACTTTCATATAGTCCGACTTTTGTTGCAATTCGACTTCAAATACTTACCAGACAATTGAATAAATATATATGAATCTAAATACATATTTCTTTCGTGTTTAATTGTTGAAATAAAATAGAGAAAACGTCTGGTTTTCTCAATTTTCGTTGGAGAAATTTTTTTTAAAAATTTTCTTCTGCAAGTAAGTTGATCCCCTAAGAAAACGTTTTTAAACTAAATTGTCGACTTATAAACACTGAATATGTTACTTACTCGTATAACGAAAAAATGCGTATTTATAAAGGTATTTTTTAAAAATTCTTATTTTTACGAAATTGGCAAAAACAAGAAAAAAAAACCGCGAACTTTTCAAAAATAGCGGGAAAATTCGCGAAAAAATTCCCGGTTTTCTGATTTCCCGGATTTCTGGTTCCCGGATAAGAGGTTCTGGACTGTATAATAAAACTACGAGAAATAAAAAAAAAGCAAAATTTAATGATATTAACTTAAAATTAAAGCAACAATTAATAAAAACTCCTAACCGCAAAAACGAACCATTTTCAAATATCGCGAAATAACTTTTTTGAAAACTGCACATTTCCGATCTTAAAAATGTTTATTACATTTTGTTTTCCTTCTGTTTAAAATGCCTATTTCCAAAAAAAAACAAGAAGTTCCGTCTAGAACTATACGAGCCTACTTTCCCGTATACACCAAATTCAAATTTATAATCTAGCTATCTCTTTCTCTCTCTTTCTTATTTATCTTTAGTTCTAATTATTGAAAACAATTTCTTTTTCAACGGATAATACGTATTCATTCACTCACTCATTCATTCTTTCATTTATTCAGCCATGCATTTATTCATTCATTCGTTACCTCATTCAAGTGTTTATTCATTCATTTACGCATTCATGTATTTATTCACTCATTTATTTATATTTTCATTTATTCAATAATTTATTCATTCATTCTTTTCCTCATTCATTTATTCATTGATTTATTCTTTCACTCTTTCATTTCTTCATTCATTCATTATTTCACTCATTGAGTCACTGAGAAATATTCTTGAAAATCCCGATCAAAAAATTTCATAGCAAAATAGGCTCGTAAGTTCTAGATAAACTTTCTATTTCTACATGTTCTACGTTATAAGAGCTTTCCGATAAAGTTTGTTCCAAGCAAATCGGTCCGTTAGATCAGGATTTATATAGGGTTGAAATTTCCCCGTAAGCTCTGTGTTAATTTTTTGAACTGTTCAAAAATGAACAAAAACTGTTCAAATCAATATTTCACGCCGAGAACTCCTTTCAATAAGCTTGCAATACGAACTTGGCTCTTGTGCCCAGAGTTTACAGAATTTCCTTCAATTTTGTCCATAGGCGCTAATGTTAAAATTTTTTGAACTGTTCAAAATTGAACAAAAAATTGTTCAAATCATAAAGTAAAATATAGAAATGAGATGTCCTCGCCGAGATCTTTCGAATGCAAAAAGAATTTTTCCAATCGGACAATTCGTTCAAACGTTTTTAGGGGGGGGGACAGACCGACAGACACACTTTTTCCCCATCTCAATACCCTACTTTCAAATTTTTTATTTTACAATCTTTATTTAATTACTTCACTTATTTTTGACTTTTCTTGATTTTTAACGATATTTTCACGATACATTAAGCCTTCTTTCATGCTTTATTATTATTATTTTTTACTTTTACGGAAAAGTAGGCTAAAAACGGTGCAAAATCTTTCCCGATTTTTCTTCGAAAAACAAAAGCTGTTTTTCTTTCAGCTGCCGATTTTTTTGAAAAAGTTCCGGATTTCGGGATTCCGTATTTGGGGTCCGGTACCATACATGTATCATTTTCATGTACTAAAAATACAATTACTATAATTAATAAATGAACACATGAATATGAATCAATCAAGAGAATTTAAAATAAAAAATAATGAGAAGTACTTTTGAAACGAAAGTAAAGGAAAAACTGAGGCTTGATTATAAAAAAAGGACTTCAAATTTAATAAAAAAAGAGGGGGGGGGGGACTTTTAGGCAAAAGATCAGTTGTGACAAGCTTATTATGGTTGATTAAGAAATTAAAGGAAATACCTTTGCCTGATGCGTATTTTGCCACCAAAATTTAATGGCCGATCCAGGAAAACCGGGAAAATTTTCGCTCGCCTAATTTCCCGGCAGTTTTCGGAGAAAACATTAAGCTTCCTTCATTAAAAAAAGGGGTATCTGTTCGAAATAATAATAATAAAAAAAACATTTTTCCGCAGTATAATAGCGAAAATATCTGAAAAATACCGATATAAACTCCCTTAATCGGAAAATTTTGGAAGGCTTAAAAAAGTAAAACTGAGAAAAAGAACATATTGAATGTACTCTTTATGACTAGTTGAAGGCTTTAATGTGGTAAAAAATTATTAATTTTTCCATTCATAAAACAGGAATTCTGACAAAAAGGTTTTTTTTTCACTTTTTCAAAAACGGAAGAAAAATAAAAAGTCCGATAGCTTTTTGATCGAGCTAAATACAGTTCTGCTTTTCTTTTCATTCGCTTTTCTCTTTAAATGAAGTAAAAATAATAAGTGCAAATTAAAACAAAAATAACATCAAGCGTCACCATGAAGAGAAACTTCCGTTACGCAATCTAAATACGTGTAAATCATACTTCTAATGATTCATCAACCAATTGGTCTTTAATCTTATACTTATTGAGTCATCCCTAATTTGTTCAAAGAAACTTAGTATGGTACAACTCATGCATTTCAAATAGGATATTTACCATATCAGCTAGTCAAATTGAGAAACGACGGCGATAATCCCACAAAGTCGTCATATGTAAAGTAAAACGAAGCGCGCCATTTTGAAAACCCGTTGTTTTAAAAATAGTCCGATAATTCAAGCAAAGATTTTGAAAAGAATGAAAATAAAAGCTAATGATGGAATTTAATAGCGGAAATTTGCAATTTTTGTACTTGTAAATGCTCCATTGAGATTGCGATCGCGATTTATGTAAAAGGGTTCGTTTTTGCGTTTGTGACTTTTAATTGATGAGAGCGAGTGGATAATTCGTTTGCGGATGGAAAAAAAAAATCCCTTCCTTCCTCGCGATCTTTTCGTATTTTTTTTCCGTCCTCGAGTATTTTCAAAAGACGGAAATCCGTCCCGTGGACGGAAGTCTTGCACCCATGCTTTATATATAAAAAAGCATTCATATAAAAAAAGCTTCATAAAAGAAAAATGCGGGTCAAAGATGCGCAAAAAATATTTTTGTGTACCGATTTTTTATATTTCCCCCCCACGATGAAAATCACGCGTCCCGAGGGATGCGTAATAATTTTTTTTTTCGTAATTCCCCACCTCCGATTTTTGCGTATTTGACGTGCTATAGCGCGTATGCGGCATCGCTAGACATGTCTAATAAAATTTCAATAGACAAAAAGTCTTAACATCTGCTTTTCATTTATCGAACTTATAATTTCTCATTTTGTGAAAAGCTACAATACAAAATATTTTAATGAAATTTAGGGGTCGCCCCAGAGAAAATTCGGGTTCGTTTTTGGACCTTTCACAAAATTCCAAGCTTCCAAATAATAGTACTTTTCACACCATTATTCATTATAAAAGTGGTAAATAATAAAACTAAATTTTCACCAATATATGTTCAAATTTTCATTCAAAAAAGTATTTGATTTTTCACAAAAATCTCTTAATTCACCAAAAACGGACCTGTTAAAAGATGCTGGATCGATCCCTTCAAGTTTGTTATTCTACGCGAAAATAGACCAGTAAAAAGGCAAGTTGAACACAAATGTCATATGAACTAGATTTTGAAGCAATGTTTATAGATTCAAAAATATGAAGTATCTCTTGCTCCATTCTATTTTACTTTTGAGCATACTTAAAATAATTTCTGAGGCTGATTAACATGGTGTTATATTTTTTATTTACAACCTCTAACGAAAAGCACTTTTTTCTTGGCGATCATACATCAAATATATGGTAAAATATAATTCAATATGATTAGTAAAAATATCCCCCTCTCCCATAAGAACCCAAATTCAGGCCCGGACTGGCCAGGTCGGCTGGTCGGCGATCGCCGAGGGCCCCCGTACTAGGAGGCCCCTAAACGGGGAGGGGACCAAAATAATTTTCTATCCGAACTGCTTTTTACAGATCTTTAATTTCTTCATAACTATTTGCCTCTGCTTCATTACGCTTTTTCCCAGGACGCTTCACTATCGCAATCTGACAACGTTTTGAGACTTTTAGACATAACATTGGTCGATGGCCCTATTGGACTTGCTTTGTATGAGCTTGTAAAATCAAAACTAGCTAGATAGATCACTTCAACATAAAATATTATTCCTTGCTCAATTGTCGGAACTGCTAAAGGGAACGGATTTGATAACAGCCTATAAGTCAACTTCAAGAAGAGAAACAAAGACCAGTGAGCGGACCTGGCGGCCGCCAACCAAGGGGGCCCCGAATTGAAAAGGGGCCCCTTCATTATTTCAAATTTCCTTCCCCATACTGTAGACCACATTTATACAGGTAGGGCCTCGCAATAAATGATGTTTCATGCAAATTTTACAGAATAGGAATTGGATGAAAAAATGAGCAATTCAAAAACTGGGCACTCACATTAATGTTTTTAAGGATATTTTAGGGGGCCCCATATTTATTTTATCGCCAGGAGTCCCCAAACTTCTCATTGCGCTCTTGACGAAGATTTTACTTCTACTCATTAACTCATTGCATGACTTCTATTTTAAAGGCCAATTTGGTTTTATAAAGTAGTAAAAAATTCTTATTTTAGTTTTTGCCTTTTGTAATATCCTGTATTAATAATTGTTAAAAATTACATTTTTCCTTAAAATTGCTTAAAAATAAAAGGAGAATTTTATTTTTTATAGTACTTTGTAAAACACGGTATTTACGTATGAATAGATAGACAATATCATGGACAGGACAGGTTATACTACAAGTTGACTAAGGTATAAGGAGAAAGTAATTTTCCAAGGATGCCAGGCAGTCCCGGATCTGGTGGGAGGCGGGGGGGCATGTTCAACTGTGATGCACGGGAAAAAAAGAAAAAGAAAGACAATACAATAAAAGAAGAAAAAAATATTTATTTTTGAAAATTTAACTTTTGCAAGAGATAATTAAAATCCTAGTTCAGCGCTCCGATTTGATCATTAATCGGCTACTTTGCTAAGCCGATTAATGTGGAATTATTTACCTGAATAAACTGTTGGAAGCTCCAAAATTGAGTTATACTGAATATGTTGCGTCGTTGATGAGTTGGCCGGCAAGGGCTCATGGGAAGGCAATTTTAGGGGCGGCAAATTTCGCAATGCCAAAATTCAAAAATTTATATTTTAAAAAGGCAAGGTTTTCCCCCCTTGTAATAGTGAAATATAAATCATGCTATACTCAAACAATGTAATAATTTTCCTTTTACAAATTTTCAAAGCATCCGTTCGGGAAAAGGCGGGAGGGGAGTGCTTGCAAAGTGTCGTTTGAGAAGGCAGACATGTGTCTCTTCGATATGAGCTTTAGCAAGAAGGTGGAGAGGACGGCGGATTATTTAAAAAATGCTCATTTTATTCTGCATTTTTATGAGTAAAAGCGTTTAAACTTTAAAAAATTGAATTTTCTTCTTTTTTTCCCTACTATTTTTGTAGTCCTAAATGCGTTTCCTAAGGCCTCAAAAGCACCAGTTTGCATATAGTTTTCAAAATTTTCCCGGGGGAGAACCCCCCTGGACCCCCTTCAACTGTCTGAATTTCATATCTCCAGTTAAAGGGAGACCCTTCATATGGCGCCATCCCCCTAATGTTCATGTAAAAGAACCTGGTAGTTTATCAGTGCCCATGCCCCCACAAGGTGAAAAGTCCCTAAAAAAATGGCCCAACGCACAAAAATTTACGAAATATGACCAATAATTAGCTGGAGTTGGAGGGGTGACATTTTTAAGTTCTGCCCCATCACGCAAAACTCCGGTACTGGGGGCTTGAACTTGAATAAGTTTAGGACCCTTTGGGTTAATAAGAAGAGTCGGCGTTTTTCTGAGTGTGTCTTATAAAAGAATGGCAGTATGGGAGAAACATATCAAGAGATAATATACTGCTCCGTGACAAACTATACAGATTACAAGAGAAACATGAGCGACGACGATGGAGCAAACTTTTCAAACAACAAGAAAACTCTTTCAACAATTGTTGATGAGTTTTTGAGCAGTGAAGGGGGAGGGGGGGGGGGGGCGGGGCGGAGATGAAAATGCCGCAAAATAAGTTAATGTCATAACTGTTTTTAAAGACATATCTGTTAGAAGTTTTGACTGACAAGTTAGAAATTGAAGTCTGTTAGAAATTTTGACTGCAAAATTGGAAGCAAAGAATTTGATCAGTCGACGGTTTAAATTTAAAAACTATTGCTGTTTTGCTTGATTCGTGTCTAGTCACTAACCAGTTAAGTGCTTGCAAAGTAATTACTCGTTCATTTGGAACTTGGTAGAAAAACTGCTCCAACCAGAAAAAATCAAAGGAGTGATAAACAAGCTTGTGATTTAAATGAAATAAATGTTCATTTTATTATTTTCGTAGTAGAAGCTAATAATATTTTTTAAATTTTAATTTGGAGCAAATCTATGTTTGATTTTTAAGATAATGTATATATTTTCAAAAAAGTAATTCTTAACAAACATAACTTTGACTTTTCATTTAGCTAGAAAATCATTCAGAAGGGTAGATTTTTAGTTTTCTACTATAATGAAAATTATATTCAAATGATTTCATACAGTACTGAAGCATACGGCAACATTGTTCATTTAATAAATAGAGGTTTATTATTTAGTAAGTGCTCTTGGCTTACTTAATGAATTTTTCCTTTCTCATTGTATTTTATTATAGTTTAATACTAGAATTTCTCCAGTTTCTTCGTAATTGAGGCATAATAAAAATAGCATGAAATTTCGTTGTACTAAATAGTTAGTCAAGCATAACTTTAAAACAGTTTTGATTTTTTCTCAGTTAATATAAAAATGTCGCTTTAGTTTAACTACTGTATAAGACCCTAAAAAGGGTAAAAAACGGGTTCCTGACACAGTTTTCAAAAAATTTCCGGGGAAGAACCCCCTCTAGGGGGCCCCTTTTCAGTACCTGCCCGAGGGCCCCAGAGGGAGCCAGTCCGGGTCTGCCCAAATTGTCAAGCTTTTATTTTCCATTTTACTATGTCATAAAGAATCTCAATATCCATTTTCCGGGGTTGGTAGTACAATTGGTATATACAATGAGATTTTTTTTTTGTTGTTTAGTAATTTATTTGTAACAGTTCTTTTCCAGCCCTAATTTCCTTAATCGACTTTAAGTTATTGTAATGATTTCAATTTGCAGAGCATTGTTTTCTAAGTTTGACTGTAATTGTTTTGTATTTTGTTTTTGAGGAATGGAAGGAGGGTTGTTTTAAAGGGCCACAGCAACAATTCAGCCCCCCAAGACCAAACTTGCTCATTTTTGGAGGGTGCTTCCGCACTCAAGGCGACAAAAATATAAAACTTGTCTTTTCTGCACAATCGCACAGCATATTTTTCACAGCAGAAACATGCTCTGCACTTGTGTAGATCAGGAAAAGAGAGGAATATTACTTTTGTCACCTTTGGTGTGAAAACAACCTAGATGACCAAATCAGAAGGCTATGGCTACAATTGTTCATACGTGTCTGTTTTCTTATATACCACATTATACAGAGACTCCAACTACTATGGTTTATCTGTAGTTTCTACATGATTTCATCCTTTACCACGGACTATGCAAATGATAAGCCATTCTACAGAAAATTCAGATTTTGATAATTTTTCAATAACGTAATTTATTAAAAGAAACGCTTTAAAACTAATTTCTTCATTTTTAGTAATCAATCTAGAAGTGGAAGGGAGAGGAACACCTAGAAATTACAGTGAAATTGCTTTAGGGACAACACGCGGTCACTTTTTACCAAATAAGAACTTTGCGATGAAGCATGCGAGCCGCCATTTTGAATTCACTGCATGGTTGTTTTGGTTCTGAACCAAACATGTTCGAATAATAGGATGATTTTTGTGTATTGATCATTTAGTTTATTTTGATAATTTTCAAAGTGGATTGACAAAGTCTTAACAGTACTTTTTTATTTTTGAGGATGCTGTACTTACAATCATTTTGTGAATGATCAAAAGGAATTACGTTAAACAAACTGGAATTGGATGGATGATTAATGTTCTAAAAAAAAATGAAGATTTCAAAAATATGACCTTTTGTTTATTCTACTCGAAGGGCTTCAGCATCGTCGGCAGTCGCAATGAAATGCATAAAAAATACGACACATCTCTTAGCAAAACCAGAAATTTACCTGAATAATGTTAAATGCTTTTATTTCTTTAGAAAACTTCTACTATTTATTCTTAAACCTCTCTTCATATGTTTTAAAAATATATATGCTTTTTAAAACTTATTAGTCCAAATTCCTTTTTAGTAAGTGAGTTGAATCTAGATCATTACCTGCATGTAAGAAATAAAATGAAGAGATGCAAGAAAAAAAAAGAAGAAATGTTCATTTTTGAGAAATTAAAGCAAATATTTCAATTTACAATGAATTTATTAGCTATGTGTTTTAAAATTAAATTTCACAGTATTTAAGAATTGTTGCTTAGTGTTGTTAAATCCAAAGAAATATACTATAATTTTAATAAAACTACTGAAATTTTAATTTAAGCTGAAAATTTCAATGGTCACTAAAGAAATTGGTAATGGGAGGTTGGAGTCTCTGCATTATATAACTAACACACAAAAAAGAAGCAATGTTCTTTTGAAAGTTAAAAACCTTTTATCAAATAATTTAATACAAAAGTATAAAAGCATAATAAAATGTACAAAAGAATTCAGTGTTATAGGTCATCTTCAGATTCTGATTCACCAGGTTCTATAACAAACGATCTAGCCAGATTTCTAACAAGTGCTAAGCGAATAAGGTTTTCTTTAGCATCATCTACATTTTCCTAAAAATATTTTCAAAAATGATTGATTAATAGTACATGTTTTATTACAGACATATATGAATAATTTCACTTGCTAAATTAACTAGTTTACAAAGTACAAAGAATAGCATATGAAGGAACTGTAGAAACTTGCACTTAGAGAGTACCTCAAAAATAATTAAAAAAAAAAGGTTTTCAATAAATATTTTCAGTTTATGAAAGTTAAATACAATAAACTGATTTTATGAGTTAATCACTGAGTGTATACATTATTTACCCTTTTGAATGAGAAATAAAAAATACATTTTTTGTCCCCCCCCCCCCCCATGATAAAGACTTTAATTAATCTACACCATGCTTGGAGCAATCGCGATTATGTAATTGTAACCTGCTGTAATCGATTACATTTTGGCAAAATCGAAATCTTAATCTGACAATGGCATATTCTTATAATAATTAATCGTAATCTAAAGGAAAAAATCTGTAATCTGGTCTTGTAATTGTGTAATCTTGACCTGCTGAAAGCTGAAATTTTTAGTTTGCCTTCCTACCCTTGACTAGAAAAGATAAGATTACTACTAACATAGAAAAAGGATTCAAGCTGTTTACTGCTTGTTAACGGCCGTTTGTAAATGAGGGTCAAAAAATGGACCCCTATCTTAAGTGGTTTGTAACCTATGGGCTATCATAAAAGGGTTCTGTGTATAGTCTCTCAGAATTCTTAGAATGAGCATCCATTTTCCCTTTCATCTGTCAAGAGTTGGAAAATAATCGAAGCAGAAGGCCCCTTAAAATCATTAACGGAAAGAGTACTATCACCTACACGCATAAAGAGACACAAAACACATGTTTTCCAATTTTTAAGGTTCTGGAAAACAGTTGTACACCTTTTGGCGTTTTTCTCCTTTCCTTAAGCAAAAATAAAGAATTTCTCAAACGAATTTTCAATCGATTATTTTTTTCTTACACTATCAATATTGTTGTTATCTCAAACAATTCATACACTTTCCTTTATAAGTGATTTCATAAAGAATCATACAAAATTATTATTTTCAGTAAATTGTTATGTGAAGTATTTGCACAATTTAAATTAGAGAATAAATACAATGTAGAAGTATACTACATTTCCAGAAATTGCAGCCAGTTAAAATTTTGATTGTATGCAAAATAACAATGAACCAGTTAAATCACTTATGCATTATATATAAACTTAGTGCATTGTTTTTGCTTATATACAAAATACGATCAATGTAGTTATCCCACCCATGAATTTTAAATATTCAAAAAATCTAAATGTGCCTTTCCTGAGATATACAAGGTGTTCATTAATTATTGTCGGGGTTTCTGAACCTCATAACTTTCGAATAAAAAATTTTATGCAAAAACTGATTATATATTCGTAAATTACAACTCGAAGAATTTTACGTGGCAACAATGCGGTCTTGGTGCATTTGCAGTCTGGGTAATTATGAAGTCATAAATAAAAATGGCGACCATGCAAGAAAAAGCAGCGTGTGTATTGTGGTTTTTCGAAACTAAATCAGTCATAACAACTCAATGTCACTCCAGGACCACGTACAAGAAAGATCCTCCTTCAGATAATTCTATCAGATGCTGGTTAACACAATTTCAGGAAACTGGTAACATTCTATATCGAAAGGGAGCGGGAAGGCCAAGCACTTCTCAGGAAAATGTTGATCGCATCCAAGAAACGTTTACTCGCAGTCCACGAAAATCAACGAGACAAGCAGTGTATGTATGTACGAGACAACAATGTACAAGACCCCTGTGCCAGCCCTTGATGAACCGAAGTGCAGAATTGTTACTGCGATCCAAAATGTTACCCTACAAATGCTGCAGAACACTTGGAGGGAAATCGAATTTCATCTCGATGTGTTACGAGCCATGAAGGCCAGCCATGTGCAGATTCATTCATCTTTTTAATATCATTAATAAAATTCCTTGAGTTGTAATTTACAAATACGAAATTGATTTTTGCGTAATATTTTTGATTCGAAAGTTATGAGGTACGGAAACCCCGACAATAATTAATGAACACCCTGTGTGTGTGTGTATATATATATATATGTTACAAAACCGCAAATTTCTCATTTTTGCAATGACGTTATAATTCAAGAACTGTGATGTTGAAGTTATTTCATTATAATCACAATCATCATCATTTCAGTTATTCCTTATTTTTGCAAAAATTTCATCGAAAACCCTAAATTTTTGGGTGACAATGGAGGCAATTCATTGCGTCACGTGACGCGATGAATTGCAGCTAAAGTTAGGATTTCAACCAAATGCAAGGTAAGTTTTTGTTATTGTTTATTTATCGTAATTTATTTTGACATTTTTTTGTTTCATAGATTTCAATGCTTATGAAGCTCAAGTTCTTAACATTCGTAACATTCAGTTGAAATAGATGACCCATATGCAACACAGTACGACATCTTTTACAACTCAATAAAATATTCAAACAAAAACGTAATGTTAAACAAGCAAATTCCAAGTAAAGCGATACTACAGCTTCCTTTGTTTACAACGCTTACATCTTTGTCACGTGACCTATGACGCTGTATGAATTGCCTCCATTTAGTTTGTACCACTGTTGCAAAAATGAGAACTATATGCATAAAATCGGCTAATTTTTCGATAATTTAATCGTCATCAAAATTATAATCGATTACATTTTATAACGACTGTAATCATTGCCATAATTGGAGTTACTTTTTGGCAAAGGATTACAATCGTAATTGTAATCTATTACGTTTCTTCGTAACCGACTCCAAGCCTGTTATACACTTCTAATTAGGTTACTGTTATAATGAAATTCTGAATAGCTTGTCATAACTTTTATTTTCTAACATTTCCAAACTGAATCATACACTGTTTCGTTTTTACTCAATTAATAATAAAACATGCACAAAAGAATTAAGTCTGAAAATCTATGATTAGTTTTTCAGCCTTTAAGAAAGGTGATTTTGGGGATACTTTATTAGACGTAAAAATTATGAAGTGATGTAGGGCAAATTGCCCGTATAAAAAAAAACTTTCCAAATTAACTTAGCAGTTACTGTACTTATTTCTTTTGCACTGTCATACCTGCCAACCCTCGGAGACCAAAATTAGGAACACTTCGGGGAAAAAATAGGAACACATCATGTGTAAAAAAAACTTCTACTAATGATTGAGCATTTTGCTATGCATGGCTTTTCTCATGGTCTGCTTATAAAATATTTTTCTCAGTTTAGAATGTAACCTTTTGTTAGCTAGATTTAGTCCCTTAATATTTTTGATTAATATTTTTTATTTCATAAATATATCATATGAGTACTTGACATGAAAGAAGAAATTCTTACTAAAGTGGATATAAGTGTATTTTAAAATACCTATGAGAATATATAAAAAGTGGAAAAGCAAAAACTATTTTGAGTAAATATTTTTAGAACTATAACATTAATGAGGCTCTACAATATTTAACAAGCACAATAACTGACATGGTTGCCAACATTTTAAGAAAGACTAAATAAAATGTCTGAAACTTCTGAATTGTGGTAACACACAAATTTCCCAGTTGTAACCCAATCTCTCTAGTATAAGATCCCCTGATTTGCAGACTAACACCATCCAAAATGCTTTTAACAACTTTTTAGATCAATTTCATTTTCCAAATTCATCATTAACCAAATATAAAGCCTGCTAAAAATTAAGGTTAATTCTTACAAAGTGTTGGTTTGAATGAACTCAGATGCACCTCGATTGCAATTTCCGAATAGGGTGCGTCAAGTCCTCTATTACAAAACTAAAAAATAAAAGAAGGAACAAAAATAATGGTGAACACAAAATTATTGACGTCTAAGTGGTCGAAATATGTAGTAAAAAAAAGTAGATTGTTTTTACAGAAGCGGATGCAGTTGGATTTCGGAAATACGTAAAAAAAATCGATAATTAGAAGTATTTTCTCCATTTAGTGCAGTTTTTCTTAAAACATCGCCGTTTCGGCGTATAAAACAGCAGAATTTGCGTTTTAGTGCGAAAGGCATAGCTGTTTCATCACAGCAAAAGAGGGGAAAAAAAGGGTATAATAATTTTATTTCTTCCCCAAAAAAAAAATCGGAGTTTGGTGGGAGAAATCGTATTTTTGGAACACGGTAAAAAAATCGGGACGAATCCGGATAATTCGGAACACTTGGCAGCTCTGCACTGTGTACAAACAATATACAGTATTTATTGACCTGCAAGATGGATATTCATTGTTAGTTTAGAATTCAGATAACTTACCTGGAAAAAATTTAAAAGGACCAAAGCACCTATTTCAATAAAAACACTTAATGCAACAAAAACATAATGGTTACATTAAAATGTTTGCTAATATGTCAGCATTTATACATTGTAAAGCACCGGCAAATCATCAGATTATCACTGCTGTGGAAAACTGTTCAATTTTCAGAATCAACCGACTCAAAGCCATATTAGCATCAGTATTTCCAACAAATGCAATCATTTCTTTTGCTTGAAGGGCAAAAGAAATGAATTGGATGGTATTTGTTGAGGTGAATCGTCTTGCACCTTAGACGGTGTAGTTATGCTCTGTGTCTATAAGACTGTTTTGGTATATTTTCAAAGAAAAAAAAAAGCATCGTATGGAGTGAGTAAAAAAAAAATCTTATTCTAGAGAGAAAATAAATTTCGAATTATGCCTTAGTATCTAAATAAGAAATATAACTAATACTTACATTTTTTCCATTGCATATAGACATGGCCTCCAAACATTTCATTAGATGGTAAGTGTCTTTGCTTGAAAATATTAATTCAGAAGCTTCTAGTAGAGGCATTGCATCAAGTAACATAATTACCTGAAAGCTGAATTTGATAGAAAAATTATCTCGGTTCTTTTAAGCATTTCTAAAGGTATAGAGGGCAAATTACAATAAATAAAAACAAACCAGACACTCAAAAGCAAGAATTCAATACAAATTATGAAACGCAAGAATTAACTTCAAACATCAAATATTACTTAATAAATTATTGGTGTTCGGGTAAAAGTCATCAAGTTCATATCTCTAGTTTTGAAATATTGCCACTGAAACTTTCAAATCCCTGCCAACAATATTAAAAATCATTTTAAAAACCTTAAACTCCTACAATAGAGATTTAAGGATTCAAAAAATCATTATTGTAATTTTATTGTAATTTTTATTGAAATAACTAGTTGTAAATTCTAATTCATCGCAGCAGTCCAGTTTTCTTTCGGACTAGGTGACTTTTGCCAGAAATCCAACGATACCGATCCCATTGGATTAGTGTTGTAAAATGCCCAGGCATTTATAAATTGGGGCAAATGCCCAGGTAAAATGCACAAAATCAATAAATGCTCAGATATTTGTGTGTATTGATTATTGTTCAAACAGTCCAACATATTCTGATTAATAATTTGAAATGCTTCATACCTGTTAAATATAAGGTATTTTTTTGCAATTTAATGCAATTTAAATGTTGGAAGTAAACAATATTACCACCTGCAGATATATCTATTTTAAATGTTTTGTTTAAACTGGTTTTAGTTTCAGTATCATTTGAGATGGTTTTTGATATTTCGTTTTAAACAGCCATACAGCTAATCCCTAACATACATTAGGTTGCATACCACTGCAACTTAATAATAATAAAATTATAAGTACACACAAATGAATTGAAATTGGTTTTTTTTTTTTCTTTCATTTGCTTCATCTTATTGTTACTGTTGCTCTCTGCAGAAGTGACTTTGACATGTAGATCTACAGATGCTCAATTCATCAAACACTAGAATTTCATTTTCATTTGCAACAGGGTTTTCATAAATTTTAGCCATTGTGAAAATTACATTGAAAACATCAAAAGTACTTCCTCTTTTTTTTGACAAGTTTCTACAGCAATTCCCAATTTGTGATCTTCTGTTCCTAGTGAAATTTTTCACCCCTGTAAATCAAAATCAAGTACGAGTTTCATAAAAATTTCACATTTTTTAAAGTCTATACCAGTAGTACCTCTCTGCTAATTTTCAAGAAAATATGAGATGGTGAGATTTTGGCCCCATGTTGAATCATGGACATAGAATACCTTCCATGTTTTACAATCAATACTAATAAAGATGTTGCAATTTATAAGCAATTTATACTTTTATCAAGAAAATGTATATTGTAAAATAATTAATGTCATTTATAAGCTGCAAAAATCATTAAAAATGTCAAAATATACAATATATTTTTAACAATGCCCAGATTTTGGGCACTTAAGATGCTTTGTGCAAAGCCCAGATAAATGCCTTTTTATAAATATCGAGCACAGTGGCCATTTGCCCGGCCCACATCACAACATTGGATAGAAAGTTTTTGTGACCTATTCATAATATTTGTGACTTTTTTGTTACTTTCGCTACCAATTTCCAAATTTTTGACTTTTTCGGGAGTAAAGACTCATATCTATGTAATGAATAAAAGAAAAACACCTATCAGACAGTGTATAGAGTGTTAGATAGTAGAATTCAGAAAGCAAAGGAAATCCAGCCTCATAATTTATTATTTTCCCAGGAACATGTTTAAAGTAGCAGGGGTGATTGCAACACAAAGTAAAAAACCCTGAAAATGTTTATGCAAAAAGTCGGTGTCCCTTTTTATGCACCATAAATTATACGACAGCTTTTATACACATATAGTTGCAACAGCATGATTAAAATAACGTTTGAAATTAAAATTTATGTTTTACTTACCTACTGCTAACTGAAAAGAAAAATTTAATTTGTTTATTTTTTGGAAATAAATTGTAATTTATAGCAGAGCTGCCAGCCTCAAGACTTGAAAAATAGGAGCACAGGGGGGTAAAATAGGAGCATGAAAAATTGCAGTTTTTTTCATATTTTTGAGCTACCATCACATTATAGAACTACTAAAATATTTTTTTTTTTCATTCACTGTCAAATTATAAGAACTCAATTTAATTAAAACATTTTACATTGAATAACATAGCAAAGCAGATATAGTGGGGGGAAAATCACGATTTCTTTAATGGAAAAGAGGAAAGAAAAAAAGGGAAATACAGGCATTACTTAGATTCTGTAAAAATGTGATTTGAAAAATATACCTTATCTTCTCAGACATGCGACTCACTGAGGATTTTTAAAACCAGATTATTTATGAGACTGTAATATTTAACAATGATAATCAAAAACTGACATGATCACTAAAAGTTAAAGGCAAAAAAATATATATTTTTTAATTCTTTAAAATTTCAGCGGAAATTTCGATAAAATGACGTCTGTGAAAGTCTTTTACTACAGAAGCTGAAACGTAAGAAAGATTTCAAATAATGATAAGCTCAAAGTTATTGATGTCCAAGAGGAAGAATCCGATAGTAAACGAGAGCTAGGAAGTTTTAGCGAAGCCGATTCAATCGGATTTCGAAATGAGTAAACAATCGGAATTGACCCTTAAAAACGAACAAAATGAGTAAATTTTATTCGTAATTTGCAAAACTTGGCAGGTATGTACACAGCTACTTTTAAAAATTTTCCTGGGGGGAAAAAAGGGAAGTCTTCCAAAATTACGAATTTTCACAGAAGCGAATTTTTTAATTTCCAAAATTACTGAAAATACGGAATTGTGTCCGTTCTTAAGAGAAGCGACATGGGACGAACGAGCAGCATTTTGCTCTGCTCAGATGAAGAAAACTTTGTTTTTCTTTATTAAAACAAAAAGTACATTGCGGAGCTTGAGAAATCTGAGTTTTCTGTAACTTATCGGGTTTTCGGAGTGCGTAAAAAAATCGGGTAAACTTCGAGAAAAACTGAGCACTTGGCAGATCGGTTTATAGTAAAACATAATGAATAGGAATTTCCCCGACTATATATTTTTTGCCAAATTTTTGCAGTTAAATACCTTTTCTATTTAGAGTTATTATTTTTTTTATTTATTTGTCAAATATCTGTAACTTTTAAAATAAAGTTGAGCAAATAACTCGAAGTCCAGAGCCGATATCAGGAAAAGGACGTAAAAATGCGTTATTATGCAAAAAAATGAAGTTCGGAAAATAAGTTCAACTTTTTGCGATGTTTATCGGAAAAATAACTAAATAAAAAAAAAACCTTGAAATTTTTTTTTATCGTTCTTTTAAAACTAAAAATAAAGTCTGGGGAAAAAATTAAATCTTTTGGCGATGTTTACATCGGAGATGGGGAATGTAAACATCGCCAACCCCGGGGTTTGGCGCCGAAAAAAACAAAAACAAAATGGCGCCAAAGCCCAGTTATCCATAACAACGAAAGCACGTGAGACGAGGTATCGTGAGGTATCGTTCGTGTTCGGAACAAAGATAGTTGGCTCCGTTACAACCCTTGCTGCGTAAAGGTTTGCTACAAAGGGAATGTTTATCGCTTTTCGGCGGATTTTTTGTTCCCATCCGCTAAATTTTCAATTTTGAAGGCTAAAAAGTCTGATTTTTAAAACACAGAAGCAGTGTATGAAAAACCCGGATTTCCGGGGTACCCCCGTAATACAATCACCCCTGAAGTAGTTGTTGTTGTCTTGTCCAGTCGTGCAAAGGATTAAATTTGTCCAAAAATGTTTAAAGTAGCTCTGCACTACTCATGGAAGAAGGAGGTTGCCAGAGCTTCCTGGGAGGTTAAGACTTCTACCTGTTGGTCAGCAGAATGTACCAGTTTGAAGCAGTCACTTTACTGTTAAAACTTTCCATTTCTGACATATACAATTTGAAAGGCAGGCATTTTGAGATATATAACTCAGCTTTTTTAAAAAAAGTACTACAGATTTTTAAACTTCACATGAAACCACAAATCTTACATGGTAGGGATCATTCATAAATGTCACGCTTCGAGGGGGGGGGGGGTTTGGGAAGTTGTGACAAAGTGTGACGAGGGGAGGGGAGGGGGGTAACAAGAAGTGTGACATCACGCATCATGCAACATAGCGTGATGCGTGACAAAGGGGGGAGAGGGATCCGCTCAAGTGTGACATATTGGGACAAAGGGAGGGAGGGGGGTCATATATATGGGGAAAAAAGCATGACGTCATTTATGAAAGGCCCCGTATATATATTTTAAAATCTATACTTATTTGAGACTCTTTTGAACTTTGCTTTTTATGAGGTAATGTTTTTCTTTTGCTGTTTGCATTACAAAATACTTTTTGAAACTGGAACAACTCCTATAACCAATCCAACATACCGTACGTACAATCACTACTTCTTTTCACTACAAAATCAGCCTTAATTATTATGCTCTATAAAGACAAGGGCGGATCTAGAAAATCTTCAAGGGGCGGATGATTTTGGAAATCTCGGGGTTCAATGTAAGGATGGATGGAGGAGATTCTTCATTCCTTTTCAACGGTCCCTCCGCCCCCCCCCCCCTTTTTTTTCAAACAGCAGGAAAAACAAAAAAAAAAATGCTAGTGTAGTGGTATTTAAAATTTTACTAGCACATTTTTTCAATGCATATACGTTTATTCAAAGCCCTTATAAAAGGAACACAAGCTGACGTTTTTTTGCTTTCGCAAATCTGTCTATAATTTTTTCAACGTCCAATCTTTATGGATATGCAATAACGCTAATTCAGTGAGTCTACCATCACTCATTCTGCTTCTTAGCCAAGTTTTAACCGAGTTAGGATTTCCTTCAAGCTTTCTCAAGAAAAATGTAGGCTTGTAAATACATTTTCTAAATTTGAATTGATATGTCTAAATTACAAAATAATAGCAATTATTAGTAATATATTTTCTAAAATTTTCAAAATGTAATACTAAATATGTACTAAAAAAACCATCAACGAGTATGTGCAATTTATATAAACATCTGTAATTATGAATGTTCAATGAAATGTTTCAGGCTCCAGGTTTTAGCGTAAATGTTGCAGGAATTTACACCAGGTGCTAAGGGTTGGCTAGCTATCACCAGTTTGATGGGTAGAAGAAAAGAGCAAGGAATCTCTTTCCCATTACTCTGAGGATTAGCAACTCAGCAATACTAAAGGACAAAGGGACAGGGGGAAAGCATAGAACTTGAAGGGCTATTAGGCTGGGATTCCAAGAACATAAAAAAAAGGCTGGTCCCGGGGCACAAAGAGTAAAAACTCACTTAGGAGTGTCGTTGTAGTATCCACTTGAATCAGCCCAGGGGGGGGGGGGGCGATCGCCCCATCCCCCCCTTAGATCCGCCGTTGTATAAAGACAACTACAATAAGAAAAGTTTTTAAAAAATCATGTAGAAATAATATATTATGTTACTTACTTGGGAGGTGCTATTTCAGATGATATTAAAGATATTAATAACGAGGCAGCTGCTTTATAGTTTCTATCATTAAAAAGCTTGTGAAATTCACAATATTTGCCTAGAAGAAAAATTTAATTTTAAATCACTCATATATATATATATATTTTTTTCTTTATTGTTCCCCATAGACATTATTAACATGCAGGAAAAATGAGTAGATAACATTTCACAAGTAGAAATTAATTTAAAAGTAACGATTTTTTTTTTTGAAGGAAGGGGGGGGGGGGTGAAAATATTTCTCAATAAAAGTTACAAACAAGTCCTAGCGAGTATTGTTGAAAATAGTCAAAATTATCAAGGTAATATTTAAACTTTTTACAATAGTGCTGGTATAATTATTGCACAAAGAATTATGTTTTACTGTTAATATGCTAATAGAATAAGAGTAATATTGTAAAATTAATAAAAATTGTAATTAGTTCTAAACTTAAGAAATATGTTATGCACACAGACAGATAGACCTAGGGAGTTTTGTTTTAAACCAGGGTTGTCAGATTTGCTGCCCAGGTAGCTACCCATTTTCCCCACTGGGCTGGGTTTTTTACCTTAAAAACCCGTGGGTTTTTTGGGGAAAATGGGCCCCGTGGGTTTTTTGGGGAAAATGGGTTTTTTTTTAAAATTTAAGGAACAGATAATCCCTTGCAAAATATTTCTTTTTGATCAAAATTCTACATATATCAATACTATTCAATATTTCATTTATTTTTAATTTCAAAAACGCAAAATTAGATATACAAAGAAAAAATCGTAAATTATGTCATAATAAAAAAGAAATAACAATTACAAGATTGTTGATTAAAATAACTTGCACAATTAGAAAGCAAAAATGTATCTTTATTATTAACATAAAAGTTTGGAAACGCTTTAGTTACATTAAAAAGGATTTATATTTAACGAATAAACTTTTCAAGACATCATATATTTTATATGAAAATGTATAAATTTATTTTCTGTACTTTTCAGGCAAAAGCAGTTTTGGTTGAGAATTTTCTTCTTTTTTATGATAAGAATAGTTTTTGTTTTTGATCAGACCAAAATCTATTTAGCGAAAAAAGTTTTGGTGTAGATTTGAAGAAAGTAAAGCTTTAATTACATTTTAAAAAAATGAAAAAAGCACTTCAAGACATCATATATTTTATATGAAAATATATAAATTTACATTCTTTCTGTACTTCTTCAAAAGTAAAAATTATTGGAAGCTCAATTTTCAGTTTGTAAAATGTTAATACCCTCTATTTTTCTTAAATATTTCTTTATTAGAATTATGCTTAGATTTGTTGAATCGATTATAATTGATAATTAGAAGATGAAAAATGTGTGGTATGTATTAAATAGAAGAGAAATATTTATGTATGTACATAAATATATGCACATATGTTTTATTTTTTTAAAAACTATAATTTTTCCCTAACTAATAACTCCTCCTAAATAATTTTAAACTATTAACTAATTTATCTAGAATGCTCTAATGATGAATGGATCAATCAGAAAAACGTTTAGAGTAAATATTATTTAATTTTTTGCTGCGTCACCCGTATTGATCCCTGAATTTAAAGAATGTGCATACATATACATGAAATAAGATCAAATGACATGAAATGCAACATTCAAGTAAGGTAGTTGAAAAAAAACTACTTTTGTTTTAATAAAAAGTAAATAAAATTTGATCGGGTTTTTTACAACCCTGTTTTAAACTGGTTGTAATTACAACATATTTCATTTTCACAACACTTTCTAACATTGTAAAATCAATGTTTTTTTGAAAAAAAAAAAAAAATCACTTTATTTGAGTCAACGAGCCCTGCGGTAAATATAATCCAATGTAATACATACCCAATTCTTGGAATTACATCACATACTCAGAGCAAAAAAAGATGTATTTAATTGTAAAAAAGATTGGGTAAGAAAAGTTTGTTTAAAAAAGTATTCCAAAAACTTATGCTGCTTATAACTTACCAACAAAAGTTAATTTATCACTAACTAACATACATGAGCCCATATTTTTCAAAATTTCAAAACCTTCTACTTTTCGGTGTTCAGCATAATCATTTAACCACCTATATTAAAAAGAAACATTACATAATACTGTGTGAGAAAGCAATAAAAAAACTTAATACAGAACATTTTATTTCACCAACCAATATGATTGATTTACACAGCTTTTTTCCCCCTTTTTTAATCACTTTTATTATTTTGTTATGAATTTTAGGACATGCAATTCTTTCTAAAATAAATAAATAAGCAATAAATAATAAAATGAAGCAGGACAAAGAGTGCTAACATGGGCTAAAATTAGGGAGGGGTGGTGGGATTTTTGCCCAAATTTAGCAGATTCCCTCCTTGAAAATTGACAGGACCTCGCTCCCGCCAGCAGAAATTCAAAAAATTGCAGTGAAAAGTTTAAAATCTGTATTTTTTCACTTGTGCACATGGTTAACAATATTATTATAAGAATTTTTTTCTTTTTATTTCTTACAAAAATTGCAATTCTCTCCGTATATAAAGCTTGGATTGAAAATTTGAATTTAATGCCTTTTGTAAACCTAGTAGCTCAGGCCATCCAAACTTCTTTTTCCACATTTTATTGAAATACTTTTAAATTTAAAAATTATTATAAAACCCAAAAAATAAATCAGCACAAGTTGCTGCAAGTATCTGTAAAATAATTTTTGTTTGATTTCCTGCAAATTAATTCTGGTAATAATATTTGTAATTCATTGCAAATTATTCACAGCTAACCAGAAAATGAAAAATAAATTACATACCTATCTGCCAATTCATCAGCAAAGAGCACATCCTATAAGAAAATATGTATTCTATCATGACATGAATTTGGAAAAAGAAAGGGGAATGCCAAAAGTCATTATTAGTCAAACTTACTTTTGAATGCATTACCCACGTCAAAGCAGTTCCAAGTTGCCCATTTGCCATAGCTTTAGATGTCATTACATTGGCAATAGTTTTGACTGGAAAGGAAAATAAATAAATAAAATTAATTCTATTAGTTTAAAAGGACAATGTCCTGAAAAGTCTACAAAACAAACTTAAGTCAGTCCACATATCAGACTCAAGATAATAAAGATTACTTTCTGAAAAATTTACGTGAGTAGAAAAATGGAAAATTAAAAGCAGTTAAAATTGACACCATATATGTAGCAACACAGAAATAAACTAAGGCAGGCAAAAAGATGGCATGTTTATGTTGTAATTTATACTACACTATTTAATTTTCATAAAATTTGACAAGTTTGAGTAAATGAAATTACAATAAGAAGGATGTTTGACAATACTGTACTTGTTTCAGGGCTCAAATCAGTAATACAAAATAATCAAAAAGTAAAAAACATTCTCCACTCCCAAATATTACTTCATAATGACAAAACTGTTAAGGTTAAAAACTTTAGCAACTTTTCCATCTAGCTTTAACAGTTAAAGTGAATTATTGTATGGGTATAAGAATGGTATACAGTAGCATAACCAAAATTTTCTTATGAGAGGGAACTGGGGGGAATTGTGCGATCCTAAGTCTTGACAAGCATATCTATTACCATACTAGAATGAGCAACATAGTTTTAAACTAAATGCTATCAATGAGGTTAACCCTCCAAACCTTGTTGATTTAAAAGGAATACTTTAGTAATTCTAAAATTTTTGATAATTTGTTTCTACAAGTGTAATATAGTACTGAAAAATTTAAGTTGAAATAATACCAAAAAATATTCACCCACACTTTGAATGACTGAATGAATTGTTTAGGGGGTGGCTCTGAGAAGCTGCAACCGCAGGTCTATTATACAGTACCGAACCTCAAATTCGGCATGCTCGGGACCGGCAAAAAGCCGGATTTCGGAATTTGCCGAATTTCAGAACCCGACCAAAAATGGCGGATTAACGAAAACATCAACGCTAATATGCGCACTTTTACTTCAGATCGCAGTTTTCTTAACTGGTACATAAATAAGTAACTTTTTTTGGAAAAAGAAAATAGAGCTACATCTAAAAAAAAATATTAGCAGAGAAGTCAAACTAAAATGCCAGGCCTTTTGTACAAATTGCAAGGGTTACTGGGGGCCATTTATGACCACAAAGAAAAGAAATAGAGCAATTTTCTTTATCTTTATTTCTTTTTCCAGGGAATAAAACTTGAAAAACAAACTTAAAAGAGTTGAAGAAAAAAAATAATTTTTTTATAGAGCAAGAAATCAATTTTCACTTTTCAACATAGTAGGGTTTTCTGGTTTTATCTTGGTTTCCTGAGTTTAATTCATATAAAGCATAAATATATCTACAAGATTGCTTCTATTTGAATCCAAATTTACTGGCATTTATTAATTTAACAGCTTCTTACATTAATATTTTTCTAAATTTACCAAAAAAAAAAAAAAAAAAACGGAAATTTTCGGGAAAAGTGCCGAATTGTAGGATTTTTCGAACTTTGGGATTTTGAATTTGGAGTTCGGTACTGTACTAACAACCCCAATTAGTGAGTCTGAAACAGACCAGTGGCTGAGACAAATTTCAGCAATAAATTAGCAGAGAAACTGGGTAGTTCCCAGTGCTCGATATAATGATATATACTTAAAACTGTACAGAGAAGAAGTCGCATTCACATAGAATGTGTGTGAGCTTTCTTCTGCAGCTTGACATCCTCTGCATAGTGGGTCAGTTAGAATGCCCATGATTAAACCACCCATTCTTTAGAAATTAATATGAAGTTAAAATTATATCAAAGCATAATAAAAAATAAATTTTTGATTCCTGTTAATGATTCAAAATAATTGCGCATTTCACTTCATAGATGCCTTTTTAAATTCCACGCCAAAACTCCTCAGTTCAAATTAGATGACTTCATTCAACAAGAATGGTGCCACAAATGCTGTGAGGGAGTCTAAGTGAGCACGATTGAAGTGGAAATGAATTCATAAAATAATTGTGGTGGCTAAATCAGTCTTGTAACATGACCATTGTTAGTAATTCTAGGAATTTACTGGTAAAGACAGAACCATCATTTACTTTAAGGGATGGAAATAATCTGTCAAAAATGACTGGTGGTCGCCAAGACCTATGACAACACAGCACTTAAGGATTAATAAATTATGCATGGCCTCAACCAAACAGTAAAATAAAACATTTGCAAAATTCTATTTTAGATTATTCTTGACTAAAATGATTCTGAAAACAACACCTTTTTTATTTTTAAGGCCCTCTTAAAAACCAAACACACAAACACACACATATATATATATATATATATATATATAAATCCTTGCAACCCACTTTCTGAAATAATTTGTTTGTACAACACTAAATTTTAAATATTTGATTATAATTGAAGTATTTTATTTAACAAAATATTTCTTATGCATTTGGTCAAGTTACAACCCCTCCCAAAGTGAGTGTGACCCTTTGTTTAAGAAATGACAATTAGACATTTCTTAAACCACTAAATGTATGTTAAGTACTTCAGATACTATTTAAAATTTGAATTCAATAAACATACCTAAGGTATCCATATTTCTCTTCTTGGCTAAATATATAATTTTCCTTGCTTTTGCTTCAGTATTTAATGGTATTCTTTCTAAATACAACTCCAAAATCTCTCTAAAATAGAAAAGATAAATAAAAAAAAGAGTTGGTCTTCCTCAGATTTGAATTTACTAAAAATTTAAGAAACCTAACAAATTTTCCAAAACAGATGAGAAAAAATAAATAAATACATAGTGTAATTTTAATAGATGTCCTTTCAACTGCTGGAATCGCGGAAATTCTTAATGTAACAACAAACTAATGGTTTTAAACCAAGAACATACTCAATTGAACTAATTGAGCTATTGTAACTGCGGAAAGGGGGGGGGGGCGGAACCAACGATCTTCTACTCGAGAAGATTGGACACTCCGGTAGAAACCTATGTTAAATGCTTCGGAGCAGAGGGGTCTGAGAAGTATAAGTAAAAAAGCAACATTTAGGATGAGATTGGCGAGAGAATCTTGGCGAAAATCATACTGAGGATGTCATTGCGGCAGTAAGTCGCCAAAGTGGATGCACTGATCCTTTGAGGCACGCACGGCGAGATCGGCCGAAACCCCGGGGGTCGGATCGTGTATCAGAGAGGTAATAAAACGAAAGGGGCCAGAAAGCGCTGAAATAGCCTGAGGTACGTTGTTCATGGTCGACCCTTCTGCTATTATTAGGCGAGTGTCAGTCACTTCTTAACGAGCTTCACATAGTTAAAATATATAAGGGAAAATAAAAGCAAACGAGAAGTGTTCTCAACTGTCAGGATGAAACCTATTTGCTCTTGTTAAGGAAGATTCGATAAGTTGCTTTCCTTTTTGGAAAAAATTCAATTACAGAAGAAATTTTGTTGCTGCTGCATGTAAATTATAGTACAAAGCGCTGCCGTTAGAAAGTCACGAAACAGGGAGGGTAATTTTATCGGATTAAAAAAATTGAAAATACTTTAGATGACGGCAGTCGATTAGCGAAAGGAGTGGGGGATCTTTAGCTTCCTTCAAAATCGGAAGTTTAGACAAACTTTTTTTCTTCAAAAAGTACTTTTAGTTTACATCGGGGGCCACGCCCCAATTCTGTCTGATGGACGTCCAATGCTGGAGCAATTTGAAACACGGATTTCCGGAAAATGATTTAAATATTTTAAAGTATTGTTTCAACATACAAATATAGTAAAAAATAAATAGAGAAAATTCTAATAACAAATTTCTTCTGTGTTTATTCCTTTACGGCTCTTAAAATTGTTGGGCTTTGCTTATTAATATGTTTAAATTCTGTTTTGGTCAAATGATTGAAACCTCCTCTAACGATTACATTTTTTTTTTTTCAAAATTTTCTCTTATGGATGTTGTTTTAAGTTGCAGTTCCGAATTTTAAAATTAATTTTTTTAACTTAAATACAATCATCATATAAAGAAAAAAAGGCTTCATTAAGAGTAAATGCACAGGTTTATCTCCAGCGCTCTTCATTCATTAAAAATTAAGATTTGCGTGGGCAAAACAGAAGAAAAAAGTACGCCGAATTTCAAATTGAACAATTATAAAACTACAATTCGCATCTATAAGTGTTTTTTATATCAGCTTTTCCACCAGAAAGTTCTCTGTAACTCACTATTTCCAAGTTTTCATTGAAAGGTTTTCCCCCGTAAGAGTTCGAACGTGCACGCAAAAATTGTCTCAGACATTAGCGGCATTAGCGAAGGGAATCGTTATTTTATCAAGTAATAGAGGAGTATCTTCAAAAATAAAACATTAAGCCAAGCCGAAAAATTAGCCTAGTGAAGCAAACATTTATTATAATCATGCCGGCTAACGGGATGTTGCCTGAATAACTATTTAAAAAACGCTTTGAATTCCAGTCTGTTCAATTCACATTCCTGTTCCCTTAGTATTTGTTTTTGGAGAAAAGCTGTCAAAGCTTGAAAACATTTTCAGCTGTATTCCCATTTATCAGATCATTATTTATATCATATTGTATACTGCTGCTGTTATATTACGTAGTGTTTTTATTTTTACTGAATATTTTGATTGAACAATTTTGTTTATTTTAATAAAAAATAATGCTACTAAGTAACATTAAGTCTTAAGTTTATTAGGAATAGATTTAGTATCTCTCAAAATTCCTATTCATTTGTCTTAATGGTTTTCAAGACCTACACCTACTGTTTTTTATAGTTCAAATTTTATTAGTTGTTACCAGCGGAGAACCTGGAAATTTCTGAAAGCCCTTTCCTGTGTACAACATTCGCTTAACTTGACTTATTTGCCCCCCCCCCCCTCGTTCCTAGCAGCATGAAAGCGCCCGACAGAACCCTTGAAATGGTGGCGACAGAACCCTTTAAATCAGGGATATCAGGGAAATCTGGAAATTTTTTCTTTGCTTTTGATTTATTCCAGAGTTCCAACGAACTTATCTGTAATCATTAAAATGATTCAACGTTCCCTTATTAAAAGTTAATTCTGAAATTATTTTACTCAAAAAAGTTAATTTTAATTGCCGTTTTTCATAAATTTTTGCCCACATATAAAAAAAAAAAAGTGATCTTTTTGCATCCGCAATGGGAACTGGACTTTGTAAGCTTTCGATGTTTCTTATGTTTTGTTAAAAGGTAAACAATTTTTTTCACCAAAACTTTAATTTGAAATTTTTAATCAAAATTTCGTGAATCGTGATCGTAAGGACGAACTTTCAAACGTCAAAAGGTAATACTTCTAGTTTTATTTTTATTTAAATTTCTTTATGTATGCGTAATTCTTAACATTGTTTAAAATACTTGAAACAAAGGTGGAAACTGTTAAATAATCTTTTTAAATTTGAAAGATTCAGAAAATAATAATCATTAACTATGCACTTATGATGATAATGTTTTTTCTCTTACACACATTCAGTCATCATATAAATTGCTTCTACGCAGGAGGGACATGTTAAATATTTGCAGTTAATCGCAAATAAATAAATAAATAACTAAATAAATAATCAAATGAAAAACTAATTTAAAAATCACTTATTTAATTTCTTATTCAGTACGTATGTGAAATGTTTGAATAAATTCCCCTGCTGTAGATTGAGAGATTTACCTATTTCATGAATTGAATTTTTTGACGCGCTAGCATTAATCCTAAAATGTTTAATTTTATTATCAAAAGTCTTTTCTGGAGCTTGGTATTTCCGAATGTAATTAAATGCTTTTTTAATCTTTAAAAAATGCATAATTTTCTTAATAAAATTTTCAGAAAAGTTTGAAAGTTATGAATGTTTACAATTTTCTTTCAAGCAATTGCTCTACACCCGTCAAATATTCATTAATTATTTTGTTGCATAGTGTAAAATTCAATTAAATAAAAGTAAAATTAGGAGAAATGCTTTGTTTTTTTAACATTAAGTTGTTAACAAGTAACAAATAATTAAAAATTGCATCTTGTCATTCCCTAGAACTATTATAAAACAAGGTTGATACTTCACTGCAAAATTTTTTTGGGCAACAAAATCTTTTGGCTGTAAAAATGCTCGTTTCTTCTTCATCAAAATGACAAAACTAAATTTTGGAAATTTTTACCTGCTTTAAATTTTGTTATATCTAATAATTTAATGTAGCATTCATTGGTGTTTTGCATAGGTCTGCTTTTTATCCTTTGTGTATATATATATAGCATATAATATACAAAGATTCCGAGGCCACTCTGGCGTTCACGCTTCCAGAATAATGTAGTATTCTTGAAATTTGACAGAACGCCCCTTAACCTTCTGCTGAGAGAGAGGCTCCGAACAAGGAACACTCCGCCCCCTTCCAACGCCACTGGTGGTTACCGATAAATTAATTATCAGTAATTCATCCTTCATTTTATAATCATCTCGTTCTGGATGGGATAATTCAACAGCAAATATTTTTTAATGACACACATCCCATTCCATTTGCATATTTGCGTGTACATTTACTGATTTTTTAATGTTTTCATGATTCCTTGAGTCTTTTTTTTTTTTGTATGTTGTATATATAGGTTATAAAATATCCAAATGATAAAAAACATATCTTTATTTGTACAATATGCATTTCAATATGGGATATATTTGGACCAGTAAAGTATAATAATATTAAAACAACTGAGCTCATCTGAAAAGTATTTATAAATATACACGATATTAACTAACAAATGTGCAACCAAATAATCACTATAAACATGAAAAAGGAGGTATTTTTTGGCTGATCGAGCATATTTATAATATTGTTGTAATATAGTTTATTGATTAGAAAAGTAATAAACTGATAAAATGATTACTCATTATTGAAGTATTCTTTTTTTACATCAGCTAAATCTATCACACTTACTCAATTTTATAATGCGATTATATACAATCACATTTGTGCTTTAAATATGTCCAGTTCAGAGAAGAAATGTTAGCATTTGATGATTCAAATTAAGAAAAATTGCTAATATGGGTGAAATATTTGAGTATAATAGAATGTATATGGAGTCAGATATTGTGGATAATATCCACCACGAGAAGTTTGTTATGTCCATGGTTATGTCCAGTTGGTTATGTCTCAAAGGAGTAAATTAGCGCAAAATCGTTGTCCCCAGTGCGGACAAAAGAGGATCCATCCTGGGAAAAAGCTCCCCCAGCTGCTTCGGACTGCTTCAGGCGGCCGTTAATTAGGTCCTTTGGACGAATTTATTATCGTGAACTCTTCAAAATCCAGGACCATGTTCAAAATCAGAAAGGTTCGTTATGAATGAACTACAACTCTTCATGTGACTTTGTAGAAGTACATTTTAAATTTGTGTGTAAAAAGAAGAGGGTTTTTAAAGAATTGGTATATTTTGTATTGATACTTAGTGGGTGCTAAATGTAGTGTAGAGTTTCGCAAAGAAAAACAGAAACAGAAATGAAAATGGTCGATCAGTTTAGTTTATTATTTCCCTTCATTTTACTGTAAATCACTAACAAGTGTTTCTTGAGGTCATAAGATATAGGAACATAGATCGTATATTCGGCGACAAATATAATTAATTTGTGTTCAGTACATTTTCTGGTTATGAAGTGTTATTGGGTAAAAGAGGTACATTTTAAAGAATGCTAATTATAATACCAGTGCGAATCTTTGCTCTTTTTTTTCCACACATTTTCATAGATATCAAACATCGTCAGAAAATGACAGAAATAAGAGTTGAGTGGAACCCGATATGTTAAGAAGTCATTCAAGGGATAAAGGGGACGTTTATCCACCCCTGCAGCCATAAAAACCATATAACAACTTAGGGACCCTTCATAAATGGTGTCACGCTTTTCCCCCTATATTTGATCCACTCCCGCCTTCGCCACATACTGTCACACTTCAACATACCCCCTCCCCCCTTTGTCACAATTTCACCAAACTCCCTCCCCCCTTGAAGCGTGACATCCTTTATGAATGATCCCTTATATTCAAGGCCTAAAATTGCAAATTTTACAGCGACAAGCTCTTCTATTGTACTAGAAACTGTACTCTTAATTTTTATTGAAATGAACTGTAATAACTTCTTTTTGTGTTGCGGAAACAACACTTCGTACAAAATCAATAATTCAGTGTCAAAATCATCGTTTACGGTATATGCTTTTTCAAACACGGAAGGAAAAACTGGCATTTTAAAGATTTTCGTTGTAATATTCGATCTAGAATAGATCACTATAGATAAATTTTCCTGTAATATGGAATATAGCACATTTCCGATTTTGATCAATGAGCAGTTATTTATGGTGGGTGCGGTGAAAATATAGACATGTTAATGAAAATCAACGTACTCCTCGGGGATGTTGATGGGAACTTAATCTTAAAAACATTATCAATCCATGAACATTTTCAGTGCTGAATTAAAGGGTGCAAGATCCCCCGGGCGGCATTTCTGGGAGGCGGCAAGTTCAACTGTGATGCAAAAAATAAAAAGAAAAAGGAAAAGAAGAAGAAAAGAAAACAACGATCTTCTACTCGAGAAGATTGGACACTCCGGTAGAAACCTATGTTAAATGCTTCGGAGCAGAGGGGTCTGAGAAGTATAAGTAAAAAAGCAACATTTAGGATGAGATTGGCGAGAGAATCTTGGCGAAAATCATACTGAGGATGTCATTGCGGCAGTAAGTCGCCAAAGTGGATGCACTGATCCTTTGAGGCACGCACGGCGAGATCGGCCGAAACCCCGGGGGTCGGATCGTGTATCAGAGAGGTAAGAAAACGAAAGGGGCCAGAAAGCGCTGAAATAGCCTGAGGTACGTTGTTCATGGTCGACCCTTCTGCTATTATTAGGCGAGTGTCAGTCACTTCTTAACGAGCTTCACATAGTTAAAATATATAAGGGAAAATAAAAGCAAACGAGAAGTGTTCTCAACTGTCAGGATGAAACCTATTTGCTCTTGTTAAGGAAGATTCGATAAGTTGCTTTCCTTTTTGGAAAAAATTCAATTACAGAAGAAATTTTGTTGCTGCTGCATGTAAATTATAGTACAAAGCGCTGCCGTTAGAAAGTCACGAAACAGGGAGGGTAATTTTATCGGATTAAAAAAATTGAAAATACTTTAGATGACGGCAGTCGATTAGCGAAAGGAGTGGGGGATCTTTAGCTTCCTTCAAAATCGGAAGTTTAGACAAACTTTTTTTCTTCAAAAAGTACTTTTAGTTTACATCGGGGGCCGCGCCCCAATTCTGTCTGATGGACGTCCAATGCTGGAGCAATTTGAAACACGGATTCCCGGAAAATGATTTAAATATTTTAAAGTATTGTTTCAACATACAAATATAGTAAAAAATAAATAGAGAAAATTCTAATAACAAATTTCTTCTGTGTTTATTCCTTTACGGCTCTTAAAATTGTTGGGCTTTGCTTATTAATATGTTTAAATTCTGTTTTGGTCAAATGATTGAAACCTCCTCTAACGATTACATTTTTTTTTTTTTCAAAATTTTCTCTTATGGATGTTGTTTTAAGTTGCAGTTCCGAATTTTAAAATTAATTTTTTTAACTTAAATACAATCATCATATAAAGAAAAAAAGGCTTCATTAAGAGTAAATGCACAGGTTTATCTCCAGCGCTCTTCATTCATTAAAAATTAAGATTTGCGTGGGCAAAACAGAAGAAAAAAGTACGCCGAATTTAAAATTGAACAATTATAAAACTACAATTCGCATCTATAAGTGTTTTTTATATCAGCTTTTCCACCAGAAAGTTCTCTGTAACTCACTATTTCCAAGTTTTCATTGAAAGGTTTTCCCCCGTAAGAGTTCGAACGTGCACGCAAAAATTGTCTCAGACATTAGCGGCAGAAGCGAAGGGAATCGTTATTTTATCAAGTAATAGAGGAGTATCTTCAAAAATAAAACATTAAGCCAAGCCGAAAAATTAGCCTAGTGAAGCAAACATTTATTATAATCATGCCGGCTAACGGGATGTTGCCTGAATAACTATTTAAAAAACGCTTTGAATTCCAGTCTGTTCAATTCACATTCCTGTTCCCTTAGTATTTGTTTTTGGAGAAAAGCTGTCAAAGCTTGAAAACATTTTCAGCTGTATTCCCATTTATCAGATCATTATTTATATCATATTGTATACTGCTGCTGTTATATTACGTAGTGTTTTTATTTTTACTGAATATTTTGATTGAACAATTTTGTTTATTTTAATAAAAAATAATGCTACTAAGTAACATTAAGTCTTAAGTTTATTAGGAATAGATTTAGTATCTCTCAAAATTCCTATTCATTTGTCTTAATGGTTTTCAAGACCTACACCTACTGTTTTTTATAGTTCAAATTTTATTAGTTGTTACCAGCGGAGAACCTGGAAATTTCTGAAAGCCCTTTCCTGTGTACAACATTCGCTTAACTTGACTTATTTGCCCCCCCCCCCTCGTTCCTAGCAGCATGAAAGCGCCCGACAGAACCCTTGAAATGGTGGCGACAGAACCCTTTAAATCAGGGATATCAGGGAAATCTGGAAATTTTTTCTTTGCTTTTGATTTATTCCAGAGTTCCAACGAACTTATCTGTAATCATTAAAATGATTCAACGTTCCCTTATTAAAAGTTAATTCTGAAATTATTTTACTCAAAAAAGTTAATTTTAATTGCCGTTTTTCATAAATTTTTGCCCACATATAAAAAAAAAAAAGTGATCTTTTTGCATCCGCAATGGGAACTGGACTTTGTAAGCTTTCGATGTTTCTTATGTTTTGTTAAAAGGTAAACAATTTTTTTCACCAAAACTTTAATTTGAAATTTTTAATCAAGTTTTCGTGAATCGTGATCGTAAGGACGAACTTTCAAACGTCAAAAGGTAATACTTCTAGTTTTATTTTTATTTAAATTTCTTTATGTATGCGTAATTCTTAACATTGTTTAAAATACTTGAAACAAAGGTGGAAACTGTTAAATAATCTTTTTAAATTTGAAAGATTCAGAAAATAATAATCATTAACTATGCACTTATGATGATAATGTTTTTTCTCTTACACACATTCAGTCATCATATAAATTGCTTCTACGCAGGAGGGACATGTTAAATATTTGCAGTTAATCGCAAATAAATAAATAAATAACTAAATAAATAATCAAATGAAAAACTAATTTAAAAATCACTTATTTAATTTCTTATTCAGTACGTATGTGAAATGTTTGAATAAATTCCCCTGCTGTAGATTGAGAGATTTACCTATTTCATGAATTGAATTTTTTGACGCGCTAGCATTAATCCTAAAATGTTTAATTTTATTATCAAAAGTCTTTTCTGGAGCTTGGTATTTCCGAATGTAATTAAATGCTTTTTTAATCTTTAAAAAATGCATAATTTTCTTAATAAAATTTTCAGAAAAGTTTGAAAGTTATGAATGTTTACAATTTTCTTTCAAGCAATTGCTCTACACCCGTCAAATATTCATTAATTATTTTGTTGCATAGTGTAAAATTCAATTAAATAAAAGTAAAATTAGGAGAAATGCTTTGTTTTTTTAACATTAAGTTGTTAACAAGTAACAAATAATTAAAAATTGCATCTTGTCATTCCCTAGAACTATTATAAAACAAGGTTGATACTTCACTGCAAAATTTTTTTGGGCAACAAAATCTTTTGGCTGTAAAAATGCTCGTTTCTTCTTCATCAAAATGACAAAACTAAATTTTGGAAATTTTTACCTGCTTTAAATTTTGTTATATCTAATAATTTAATGTAGCATTCATTGGTGTTTTGCATAGGTCTGCTTTTTATCCTTTGTGTATATATATATAGCATATAATATACAAAGATTCCGAGGCCACTCTGGCGTTCACGCTTCCAGAATAATGTAGTATTCTTGAAATTTGACAGAACGCCCCTTAACCTTCTGCTGAGAGAGAGGCTCCGAACAAGGAACACTCCGCCCCCTTCCAACGCCACTGGTGGTTACCGATAAATTAATTATCAGTAATTCATCCTTCATTTTATAATCATCTCGTTCTGGATGGGATAATTCAACAGCAAATATTTTTTAATGACACACATCCCATTCCATTTGCATATTTGCGTGTACATTTACTGATTTTTTAATGTTTTCATGATTCCTTGAGTCTTTTTTTTTTTTGTATGTTGTATATATAGGTTATAAAATATCCAAATGATAAAAAACATATCTTTATTTGTACAATATGCATTTCAATATGGGATATATTTGGACCAGTAAAGTATAATAATATTAAAACAACTGAGCTCATCTGAAAAGTATTTATAAATATACACGATATTAACTAACAAATGTGCAACCAAATAATCACTATAAACATGAAAAAGGAGGTATTTTTTGGCTGATCGAGCATATTTATAATATTGTTGTAATATAGTTTATTGATTAGAAAAGTAATAAACTGATAAAATGATTACTCATTATTGAAGTATTCTTTTTTTACATCAGCTAAATCTATCACACTTACTCAATTTTATAATGCGATTATATACAATCACATTTGTGCTTTAAATATGTCCAGTTCAGAGAAGAAATGTTAGCATTTGATGATTCAAATTAAGAAAAATTGCTAATATGGGTGAAATATTTGAGTATAATAGAATGTATATGGAGTCAGATATTGTGGATAATATCCACCACGAGAAGTTTGTTATGTCCATGGTTATGTCCAGTTGGTTATGTCTCAAAGGAGTAAATTAGCGCAAAATCGTTGTCCCCAGTGCGGACAAAAGAGGATCCATCCTGGGAAAAAGCTCCCCCAGCTGCTTCGGACTGCTTCAGGCGGCCGTTAATTAGGTCCTTTGGACGAATTTATTATCGTGAACTCTTCAAAATCCAGGACCATGTTCAAAATCAGAAAGGTTCGTTATGAATGAACTACAACTCTTCATGTGACTTTGTAGAAGTACATTTTAAATTTGTGTGTAAAAAGAAGAGGGTTTTTAAAGAATTGGTATATTTTGTATTGATACTTAGTGGGTGCTAAATGTAGTGTAGAGTTTCGCAAATAAAAACAGAAACAGAAATGAAAATGGTCGATCAGTTTAGTTTATTATTTCCCTTCATTTTACTGTAAATCACTAACAAGTGTTTCTTGAGGTCATAAGATATAGGAACATAGATCGTATATTCGGCGACAAATATAATTAATTTGTGTTCAGTACATTTTCTGGTTATGAAGTGTTATTGGGTAAAAGAGGTACATTTTAAAGAATGCTAATTATAATACCAGTGCGAATCTTTGCTCTTTTTTTTCCACACATTTTCATAGATATCAAACATCGTCAGAAAATGACAGAAATAAGAGTTGAGTGGAACCCGATATGTTAAGAAGTCATTCAAGGGATAAAGGGGACGCTTATCCACCCCTGCAGCCATAAAAAACCCTATAACAACTTAGGGACCCTTCATAAATGGTGTCACGCTTTTCCCCCTATATTTGATCCACTCCCGCCTTCGCCACATACTGTCACACTTCAACATACCCCCTCCCCCCTTTGTCACAATTTCACCAAACTCCCTCCCCCCTTGAAGCGTGACATCCTTTATGAATGATCCCTTATATTCAAGGCCTAAAATTGCAAATTTTACAGCGACAAGCTCTTCTATTGTACTAGAAACTGTACTCTTAATTTTTATTGAAATGAACTGTAATAACTTCTTTTTGTGTTGCGGAAACAACACTTCGTACAAAATCAATAATTCAGTGTCAAAATCATCGTTTACGGTATATGCTTTTTCAAACACGGAAGGAAAAACTGGCATTTTAAAGATTTTCGTTGTAATATTCGATCTAGAATAGATCACTATAGATAAATTTTCCTGTAATATGGAATATAGCACATTTCCGATTTTGATCAATGAGCAGTTATTTATGGTGGGTGCGGTGAAAATATAGACATGTTAATGAAAATCAACGTACTCCTCGGGGATGTTGATGGGAACTTAATCTTAAAAACATTATCAATCCATGAACATTTTCAGTGCCGAATTAAAGGGTGCAAGATCCCCCGGGCGGCATTTCTGGGAGGCGGCAAGTTCAACTGTGATGCAAAAAATAAAAAGAAAAAGGAAAAGAAGAAGAAAAGAAAATAAAATAAAAAAAGAAAAAATATTTAATTAAGAAAATTTGAGTTTTGGAAAGAGAATTAAAATCCTAGTTCAGCGCTCCGATTTGACCCTTGACCGGCTATTTTGCTAACGATTAAAGCCGATTAGTAATACAATTATTTATTTGTATAAACTGTCGGAAGCTCTAAAATTTAAGTATGCTCAAAATGTTGCGTTGTTGACCAGTCGGCCTTCTCCTCGGAGGGATGCCAAATTTCGCAATATCAAAATTAAAAAATTTCAATTAAAAAAAGTCAAGGTTTTTCCCCCTTGTAATAGCAAAATATAAATCATACTATGTTTTTCTTTTCCAAATTTTCAAAGCATCCATTTGGGAAGGGAATTGAACAAGTCCCTATCTAGCACTTAAGATAGGGACTTGTGATAGTGAAATATAAATCATGCCACTCTCAAACAATGCAATAGTTTTCTTTTACAAATTTTCAAAGCATCCTTTTTGGGAAGAGGCGGGAGGTCGGAGGGGGGGGGGAGGGGAGCTTGTAAGTGTCGTTGGGGGGGGGGGGGAGGCATACGTGTGGCTCTTCGATATGGACGCTAGTAAGAAGGGATTCCGGGTGTCCCCCGTGTTAAAAAAAAATGCTTACTTTGTTCTGAATTTCTATGAGTATTTTTATGAGTAAAATCGTTTAAATTTTAAAGGTTTCGTCTGTTTTTTTCCCTAATATTTTTGCAGTCTCGAATGCATCTCCTAAGGCTTCAAATTTCACTAGTTTGCATTTAGTTTTTAAAATTTCTCCGGGGGAGAATCCACCCCTTCAACTGTCAGAATTTCATATATGAATTTAGGGGAGGGGCACCCTAATGTTGCGATGAAAGGACCATGTCGTGGGAACATTAAGAAAATTTTCTGGGTTTATCAGTGACAGGGACGTAACTAAAAGTCCTTTTCTAACTGGGGCAAGACCACGATTTGTATTTAGGCAAGCATACATTTAGAAAATTTAGCGCCCCTAAAATAATCTGGCGCCCGGGGCATAGGCCCTGTCTGCCCCCCCCCCTCTAGTTACGTCCCTGATCAGTGGCCACCAAGTAAGCCTCAAAAAAAAAAAAAAAAAAAAAAAAAAAAAAAAAAAAAGCACAGCGCATAAAAGTTTATGAAGTGTGAACAATAATTGAATGGAGGGGGGGGGGGAGGCAGTTCTTCCCCGCCTCGGGAAACTCCAAGATCCCGTACTGAACTTTTTCATACATTTGCTTCTAGTGTAAATTTAAATAAGATATACTTCACATTGTATCTAATAAAATAAACAGTTGAAAAATAGGCAATAATACTGATTAATATTTTTACTTATTAAGCTAAATTTATTTTTGTCTCCAAACTTGAATCTTTATTCATGTTTCTTTTTTAAACTCACAAGGATGGATTCGTACTCAAACGACCCGACATGTATAATAACACAATGCTTTAGCTCTTTACACAGCTAAGAAAGAAAGACCTAACATCTGTTTTCATTTTGCGGTTTGCCTGAGAGCAACACATCCAACAAAAAGACTTATCTCCCCCGCGGAAGATGATACGATAACGACAACACCCCTCTCCCCTCTGAACCTTCTAATTTCTAGGAATTCCGAGCGAAAAGCTATGGCAAACCTTTCGCCAATTTCCAAGAAAGATCAGTTGAAGTTTGGCGGCAAATGCATGCGAGCTGCCCTAAATGTTTGTTTTTTTGTTGTACACCTCAGACCTGCCACGGTTGTTTTCTCGGCAATACCGAAACCGAAGTGTCCCATCTTCTTCTTTCTACCATCTTTGGCGGAACTATTGCTTTAAATGCCTAAATTATATGTGACATATTTCTAGTTCCAAACAGATTTTTGAACTGTGTGCAGAACAGTGTTTTTTAAAACCAAAAAAAAAAGGGCAGAACATATTTTTACTCTTAAAAAAAGGATTAAACCTCTTTTAAAAATGAACAAAACAATCAAATTATATTTAAACATTTCGTCAAGAAAAACAAATTACTATTACTTTTTGAGACTACACTTTGAAACAAAGCATGGGGGGGGGGGGGGACTTTGACTGTAATTATATAATGATTTTGATTAAATAACAGAAATACATTATCCTGCATAGTATAAAAACTAAATTATGCAAATAATAGAAAATGTGATAAAAAAGTATGTTTATGTAGTCTTGTGAATTTGTAGCTAAAAATAATGAATTATCACCATCATAACCATTTTATGGATTTTAGCCAACATTATTCAATTTTAAACCTCCTTCAACTTTAGAGTTAAAAAAAAAAAAACTAAAATAAAAATCATTTCTTACCGGCTGTTTTCTTGACACTGATCAAAATAATCTATACCAACTTGCCATAAGCTGAAATGAAATAGTAGAAGTTTAACACTTAATACAAGTGTTATATATCATAGCAATTCTTCCAAATAATTTCCTCATATACAGAGAAATTAATTGTTGACTTAGATATTATAAGCAAATTAGTTAGTGCTCGCTCCCTTCCTTTTCCCTATCATTACTTTCAGGCAAAGACACAGAACATCTTCCTCCAATTTTGATTGTCATTGCATGGGGGGGGGGGGGGGGGTCCTACAGAAACTTACAAATAGATTTTTCTAACACTCTTTGACTTTTAATCAACCAACTGCTCAAAATTTCATTGACCACCCACGATGTGGCTATACCACTCTTTTTTTAAATAATATTAAAACCAGGGTTGGTTTGTTTGCCAGGACAGCGGTAAAAACAGGATAAAACCGGGCCTAAATGGGAAAAAACCCAGCAAAAACGAATACTTACTGTGCTTAAATAACGCACTGTAAGCGCGATAGTTTAATAAAATCCTAAATAATTAAAATATCTTTTGGGCAGTGTTTAATTACTTTGTTTTTCTAATTAATAAATGCTACAATTAAAACAACTGTTTAATTATTTAATGAAGTCTATGTTACAAATTCAGAAAGTAGTTAAAATTAACTGAAAATTACACAATGAGAAAACTTCTTGTTATGCAGGGCTCCCACCGCCTTAACACAATTTGTAGCAACTTTCGGAGCAGGTAAAATGTCCTTTCTGTATCAGTTTGGAGCAGAAGAATTTAACTTTTGTATCAGCTTGGAGCAGAAGAATTTAACTTTTGTATCAGCTTGGAGCAGAAGAATTTAACTTTTGTATCAGCTTGGAGCAGAAGAATTTAACTTTTGTATCAGTTTGGAGCAGAAGAAATCGACTTTTGTATCAGTCTAGGAGGCGAAAATATCAACTTTGTACCATTTTTGGAGGACTTTTCTTCATTTTTTATATATTAAATGGCTGTTTTTAAGCAATGTTATTTTCATACATCAAGGGTAAGAGCAGTTTCAAGTCTTCAAAATGATAGGAAATGTAAACGTCAGACATCCTTCAAAAATTGGATTAGGTTATTTCAAAAGCTGGATTGTTTTTTTATTTCTTAAGAAATTTTTCAAAACCTATTCAAAAAGTAAGATTAATTAAAATTATAACCCTTATAAAGGTTTTTCAATGCTTTTCTCAAGAAACGGATTATTTTTAAAAATGTTTTGTTGTTTTTTTCTTCTTCTAATAGTTAAGAGCAGCTGGAAGAAAGCTTAAAATTTTCTTTTTAAAAAATCATTGCATTCTCTTTTTTTTTTTTTTTTGTTTAACAGCTAAAACACTATTCTTTCAAGAAAATAAGCAAAAACTAACTACTATGAAAGGTTCAACTATTTTAAACTATTTATCATTAATTAAAATTTGTTTTTTAAATGGTACTTATTTAGGTATAACCATTGTGATTACAGTAACAGTAAAATTTTGAATAAATTAAATATAATTTCATATTTTATCAAAAAAATATATTTGAAGTCGATCCTATTTTCTACCTGCAGTAATATCCATTATTTTTCCGATTAAGAAATATTTCTTTAAATTTCAATCCTACATACTCACTTAGATGCTCTGGAAGTAATTAATAAAACTAAAAGTAAATTGCCGAGTTTCATAATTTTGCAGCAAGAAAATTCAAGAATCAAATTATATTTCTCAGTTCTATAATAGAAAGGCAAAATGTATTTTTTATTATATGTTGATAATTTAATATCTAATGATTTTTTCCCCAACAATTTATCTTTACATCTTTGAAAAATTGTGTAATAATTACAATTAAATTTTAAAGAGTCCTAGGGTTACCGCAATTGGATGCCGAAAGAAACTAAATTGCATTAAAAGAAAAAGGGAATGCATGGTAATTTCATAACTTTCAAATCTAGTTTAAAAATTGAAACTTTAAAAAGAGTACTTTTATGAGGTCATTCATCCACAACAAAATTTCTATTTCTTCTAATAATATTGCTTAACATATTTGCCAAAGATCATCAATTCAAAGATATACGTACATATAGTAATGATTAAACTTTGTGCAAAGTAATTGAAATAAAATTTCACGTTAAATTAAAGCACAAATGAGCATTAAAACGCAGACATATGTTTCGGGATCGCTTGGAATCCCTTTTTCAATGCGACAGGGAGCTTCTAGATGCAAAACATCCAAATGAAGCCATCCAATTTTGCATCTAGAAGCTCCCTGTCGCATTGAAAAAGGGATTCCAAGCGATCCCGAAACATATGTCTGCGTTTTAATGCTCATTTGTGCTTTAATTTAACGTGAAATTTTATTTCTATATACGTACATGCTTTTTTTATAATTTTCTAACTTAGCTGTAATTTTTTTACTTATTTTATTCTTTATATTTATGTTTTTTAATTGCTTGTGGTTATATGATATAAATTACAGAACTTAAAGAGTAATGAGAAAAGAAAAAAAAAACTGCAATTCAATGTTTAATTTTACAGCGTTTGAAAGTCTACCTCCAAACACTTTCGGGAACAAATATCTATTTTCAAACAATGTTTTTATTTAAAATAAAAATACATTTTATTTATTTACTTTGACAGGAATCATTATAAACAGTTAAAAGGAAAATATCCGATTTTTGTAGCGGATGCAAAAAGATTGTAGAACGTATGCGCTCCTTTGCTTACACGTGGAAAGTAAGCTTAATTAATTTTAAAGAATTGTTATAATGGAGCAGCAATCTTTTTAACATCTGTTCTGTTATTGATTTTTCACATTGATTAGTATTTCCTAAACATTAGAAAACACAAAGAGCACTGAGGAAAAACGCTAACTTTTTTTTCCCCCCACGTTTCATGAAATTGTAAACTTTTTTATCTATTTCAAGAAAAACTTACTAAATAAAATGTTCAACAGAAACAGTGATAAGAGGAATGATTTTTCTCTATAATACTACAAAATATTAGAAATCGTCTCACTGTTTCTTCTACAAGCGTGGGATACCATAACTCATTCTGCTCAATTTTCTCATCCATATTTGATGTTCTTAAGAGAGAGTAGAGCTAATATTCATTAATAAACTGCTTCAAAGGTAAAAAATTAGTTGACTAAATAAAAAATGTAACAAATTCTGTCGATTTTAATGTTGAAAAAAATAATATCTAAAATTTTTTCGATTTTTTTCACGAAAATCGCGATTTGGCGCAAATTTGCCGAAAAAAACGCATTTTGTAGCAGAATGTAGCAGAAAAATCGTTTTGGCGCAGTTTGGCGCAATTGGCACAGCCGTGGGAGCCCTGGTTATGTCTTGTAAGGCAACTTGATTTACTTTTTTCCTTTTGCTTTTGGAAAAAAAAAAATTTAGTTACTTTCAGTCATTTCATTTTCTGTGTTTTTACTATTCAAATCCTGAAATTCACCAATGGCATTGCAAATGCTTACATCATAAGAACAATTGTAAAAGCACAATAACCTACCCAACCCGCAAAGAATGCACCTCATTTTGAAACTGTTCAGTAGCAAGTGGAAAGATAAATGGATAAAAACAAAATGAACAGCTCATTTATTTTTATTTATTTATTTACTATGCATTATGTATATAGTTTAAAATTTTATTTTCATAAAACGCATATTTCTAATACTATAATGCAAAAACTATACTCATTTAACTTAGTGATCAAATTAAACATAAATGACATTAATTTGAAACTAAAATTTCTTTTATCTGACATTTTCATTTCATTTTTACCAGGAGGTGGGGGTGAAACAGACATAGTGAATACCATTTTAACAATTCCTGTGAATTCCTTTTTTCAAAACAAAACAATGCTACTTGTGTAACACGATTGAATTTTTGCACTTCACACTTACCTTATAATTGTCATCCTTTAATAAAAAAACTAATGATATATCAATAATGTTTTTCTTTCAGAAACAAAAACATGATTGAAATCTTTTATATTTGTTCTCAGTAATTTACCAATTATTTAAACTTTAGTGTAGATATTATTCCTCATTTTCATATACAGAGAAATTATAATTGCTGTATTTGCTCGTAGATACCCTTCCTATATCTATGTAACAATTTTTGGTTTTCAGTATCATTTTACTTCAAGAAAAAAAAAAAATGATACAACATAAAGAAATCAATACAAGCTTCTTACCTAGTATGTGCCATTAATGATTCAGCATAATTCATTAGAAGATGGTTTTTCAAATGGTATGAGTATCTGTATTAAAAAAAAAAGAGCGCAAAATTAATGAGGTCTAAGTAATAACTTATCTTATTGACACATCTATTTTATTTACAACGGGCTCCTGCAGTCTCAAAATAAATTTTGTCAAGATTTGTCATTAAATCTTTATTTCTTTATATTTTTGAAAAAAGGATTAAATTAACTTACTTGGCTATTAAAAAATTTCCCTATTTATCTCACAAAATCAATTAATGTTTTTCTCCATTATTGTGATGCATTTGCTAATCTTTGGTATGTGCATGCTTTAAGTCATGTTGTGACGAAGCTTCCTCATTAAACCACTACAGTGTCATTAACTAACATTGCAAAATGTACAGAGAGTCAGGTGCTAAATTCAAATGTTCATACAAAGGGGAGACTACCTTCCAAGCTTGGGTGGGGATCTGACATTTTTGGAAAGGAGCAAAATTAGATGATTACTTCAAACTTTTCCTTTGCTCCCCCCTACCTAAAAATAATTTATAGTAATTGGCCGAGGGGGGGGGGGGGCCTTTTTAAGGATTTTCTGATTATTTAAGTCATTATTATACAGGGTTCGTTGATTTAAATAGGCTTGATTTAAATCAAGTGATTTTTTTAAAAAAATCATTGATTTAAATCAAGTGATATTTTTTTCAAAAAAATCATCGATTTTACAATGTTAGAAAGTGATGTAAAAATGAAATGTGTTGCAATTATAACCACTGCTTCAAAGAGAACTTCCTAGGTCCATCTGTTGTGTGCATAACATATTTCATAAATTCAGAACTAATTACTATTTTTTTAATTTTACAATATTATTCTTATTCTTCAAGCATATTAACAACAAAACATAATTCATTCAATCATTCAAATTAGAATTCATAATAATCATGAACCATTTTGTGTTTTTTTATCTTAAAATAGTGTTTTAGATCAGTTTAATAAATGCCACGCAATAAATAACTCAGAATGATTTTTGACAATTGTTAGAATTTAGAATATGTATCCTTAAAGTTTCATCCATGTCCCCTAATAGTTGGTTTTTTTCCTTCTAAAACATTTTTTATCATAGATGTTTTCAATAAAGATATTTGATTAAAACAAAAAGTTTCAGTTTTTAGTAATGGTGTGGGCATATGATTTTACTAAATCGGTAAAAATATTTCAGGCTTTTTCATTTATAAAATAGAAAAATGATTAAAGTACACTCAAAGTAAAAATTAAGCACACACAATTATTACTTTTTTTAGCTTTTAACAGCAAAATAATTCTGATTAAATTTGTTCATTTTCGCGGTACTTCTGAGTGTACTGTTATTCCTAGTAAGCTTAAGTTTCATTTGAGTCACGCATTTGTATTAAAATTTGTTTATCATTATTATTATTATTAAGAAATATTTATTGCTGTGAAAATAGCTTAAAGTGTGTTTTTGCATATTGGTTAACATGCCATATTGTTTCTATGAATGTAACATAATAAATATCCAAAATATTTAAGGTCTTTCTAAAAAATAAAAAAAATCCGATTTAAATAAAAAAAATCACGACCCCTGTTATTATACCAAGTGTAGCACAAAAACAGTAATATAATATGACACAACACAATGCCAAACAGTTTAAATCTGGAAAAAACTTCAAGGCTGCTAGAAATTTATTTTGATTTGATTTTTTCCCCTATTTTTTTATAAAGACTATGTTATTCTATCGTTAAACTGTTTAATAAATAAAAGATTTTTTTTTCAACCAGCAATCTATTGCTAAAAAAGTGTAGAGTGTGGCTGATTGATTAAAATTTTAGAGTATTTATATATAACTAACTAGCGGTACCCGCACAGCGCTGCTCGTGCTGAATTTTTACCGAACCTCGAAAACATAAGCACAATTTCATTAGTGTGTTCCGATTTATTGCTAATGACTAATGAAAAAAGTCAAATTGTAGCGTGTCATATTCGCCACGTTATTTGAAATCTAGTATAATATTTATTACTGGCGATATTTATTTAAATGCTAATGCTTAATCAAGGAAATCATTAAATCGGGGAGACAATACTTTTATCAAGTTCAATCTTGAATTAAAAACCTATTGCTAATTTGAGAAAAACGTTAAACCGAAGGTATGCTTTATTATTGTTTTTCCGTTGATAACTAAACTGACGTCTCTCTATTTTGAAAAATAAGTTTTATATTGAACTTAAGCTAACACTATTCACCCGGAGTTGAGGAAACTGCTAATTATTATTTTTGAATCAAGGTAAGACTTATGAAATCGCATTAAAAAGCTTATAACTGGCGTTTTTATCGACTTAGAAACTTAGAACAAATATCATCGTGTACAGAAAAATTAGTGCTTTCGATCGATATATTACATAAATATGTGCAAGGTTTTTTTAACCCCCATATTGGGGAATTTATGTGGACAATTACGTAAAATTGGAATTAAAAAAGAACTACCTGTAGGATTTTTTTCAGAAACCTTCGCAGGAGTGTACTTAACAACTTCCCAAAGTTTCATGGCAATCCGATGAATGGTGTAGTGATGCATAAAGGACAGACACACATACATTAATTTTTATATATATACTAGGTGTACAACTTTGCTTCCGAGGTTTTCCGACAGGTGGCGAGAACGGTAAGTAGCGGTCGAAATAAACAGAACGCTGACGTCAGGCAGTTAGCTTGGATCTCTGTCAACAGTACGCCATTCAAACATTAGCCAATTTGTGTCTGCATCATAAAGTTATTCTCGATTGAAAATGTCAGTTTACGAGCCAAATTCTCGTCATTGGCGGGAGGTGTCACTGTTTTGTTTCAATATGAAGAAAATGGCGACCGAGTCTCATCGAATGCTCTCAAGTACGTATGGTGAAGACGCTATTAGTGAAAGAACATGTTGTGAGTGGTTTCAAGACTTCAAAAATGATTTTAACGTCAAAGACCGGCATAGTGGTAGAAGAGAGAAAGTTTTTGAAGATGCAGAATTGGAGACATTGCTGAGTGAGGACTCGCATCAAAATCAACAAGAACTGGCACGATCATTGGGAGTGACACAGCCTGCCATTTCAAAACATCTCAAGGCCATGGGCATGATTCAGAAGCAAGACAACGCTAGACCCCATGTTGCAAACGTGGTCAAAACGTACTTGGAAACGTTACAATGGGAAGTCCTACCCCAGCCGATGTATTCTCCAGACCTTGCTGTCTCTGACTTTCACCTGTGTCGATCAATGGCGCACGAACTGGCTGACCAACACTTCCGATCTCATGAAGAAGTCAAAAATTGGATTGATTCGTGGATTGCTTCAAAAGATGAAAAAAAATTTTCGATACAGGATTCGTACACTGCCCGAAAGATGGGAAAAAGGAGTGGCCAGCAATGGAAAATACTTTGAATGATACATGTGTAACCAATTTTTTTCATTAAAGCCTCAAATTTTGGGGGGGGAAATGGCGGAAGCAAAGTTATACACTTAGTAGATATATAGGGGAAACATTTGTGATGGCCACAACATTCTTTTCTTTTCTACTTTACCCCCCTCCCCCACCCTGTTAGCACGTAGCCTTAGGACTGCCCTCCCCTGGGCACGGGTAAGTTAAGTTAATCGATGGCTCGCTTCTACCGGGAGATCGATTAGCTGGGCGCCAGCCTAGTCTTGTGGACCTTCTGCCGTATATTTCCGAATATAAGCTGATCCATGTATAAGCCAAGAGTGGATTATTCCTTCAAAAATGTACCAAAAATTCAAAACTCGTATATAAGTCGAGATAAAAATTTGAAGAAAAAAAATTAGTTTAATATAAATCGCCAAAGGCGGCGAAACTTTCGCCACGCAGGTAACACAGATCAAGTATTTTCCAATCAAGACGTTGTGAAAGTGAGAAGCTTGGCGCCAACGGCGACAAATTGATCTCAACCCTGTCTGAGGCGAGCGTAAGCACATTTTCCCTTATTCATTCATTGCTTTTCACCCCTGCGTTTGCTAAATTTACTTTTTTTATTGTTTTTATTCAGTTATTTTGTACATTTCTATTAGAAGGATGAGCAGGAATAGAAATTCATACACAGCTATTCATGAGCGTATTATTGTAGTAGGGAGCAAATTTCGCCATTTTGTTTCTTCGATGATTTTACAAAATCCAGCTGTAAAATATATATTCTTTTAAATAAAACTCTACTTATTTTAAGTTAATTATTTCCTTAATATAGGAGACATAAATTACATAATTAGAGCTCTATATTAGTCGATATTTCGCGATATATAGACAGACTTTTTTTGTTAGATTGTCGGACCCGTATAGAGGCTGACCTTCCCGATTTAGCTATCAAAAAAGTTCCAATAAATAATTCTTGGCTTATACACGGAAATATATGGTACTTGTTATAGCTTTAAAAAGGTTTTATTATATTTCATGTTAAAATTCATTAAAATTAAGTATTTTTAATCGGTGGAGGGGTTACATACAGCATCCATGTAAGTTACATTCCAAGTTCTTCTTCCGTAATTGTTAGAGATATTTTATTATAGTTTAGCCACTTATTCAGAAATTTACAGGCTTTTCGGAATTTGTCACCATCATCATGCATTTTAATGCTTTTATAGAGAGGTTTGATTAAATAGATGCACTTGCATCATCATTTTCCCTATCCTTGTTATCAATGAAATCATTCTGGTATTGTTTTTTTTTCCAAAATAATGTAGCGCAGAATGAAAAAAATCCAACTTCAAAGAATCACAATGATAACTCATTAGTAAGAAATGCTGCCTGAATAATAAAACTAATAAATAAATATAAAATAAGAATGATGCAACATATAATGCCCAGTACAAAGGTCATTCAAATTCTTTTCTTTTTTGTCATTGATTGTATAATTGCAGATGCAGCAGAATGTTATTTTATTCTTATTAGTATTTTTATAGGATGCAACACCAAACTACTTGTTACTGAAAAATATTCATGTATAGTTTAGAATCTTAGAGACATACAACAACCGCCCTCTCCCTTTGCCACAGCACTATGCTATTACTGAGCATTTGGTTTTTGTTTTACTACGCCCAAATGATGTCACACAATCAGTGTATTAGCTCAAATGAACCTTTCACAAACAAGTGAAGGTCGCTCACCCACGTAATCAGTGTATTAGCTCAGATGAATTTTTCAAACAAGTGAAGGTCTCCCGCCCAGAGTACTTTGATGGAGGGGAGTCTACCGTCCAGACTATTTTGGCGGAGAAGATTCCAGAATTTTTAGCGGGAATACCGCCTTGAATTTTAGCATCTATTATTCAATGAATAAGGCATTATATGCTTTCATCAGATGTTATGTCCACAGTGGCAGACTAATTTTTAAAAAAATGATTCATAATCTTACTTTTGCTTGCTTTTGTCAATATGGTCAGCATGCATAAGAAGATCCATCATATGCAAAGCAAACCACCAACCATCATTGAAAGAACTAAAGGAAAAAAGCAAACTGTATTAAAACAAAGTATAATGTTTATTCAAATAAATACTAGGAAAAATGTAGGGAAAATTGCAATTTTTGCAACTACTTATTTTACAAAACACCTGAGAAAAAGGGGGGGGGGGGGGGAAGCAGCAAGAGCATGATGTGAACAGATACCTTTTCTTCTTCATTTGGCATTTGCTGCTATAGGCACAGAGAGTAGTATTTGTAATATCTTAAACGAACAAAGCACCGACACCAGAGATCTATTGTAATATTGTGCCTAAAATAGACCCATAGCTGAAACAAAATTCAGTAAGCACCTAATGGAAATGTCATAAATTTCCTTATGTTTGATTATATGGTGACAAGGTGTGCAACCTACAGGCATAAAGCACTTCACAATTATAGAAATTGCATGTAACATTCCAGATCTTACAAACTGGATCATTACGGGCACCCATAATAGCAAAATGCTACTTTAACCCGTTTCCGCCCAGCGTCATATTTATAGGACAGTTCATTTTCACCATGATAAATAAAGCTATTCAATGCTTCGCCTATTCTTTTTCTACCCCTGGAGAGTGACGGTTTCACCCTACTTACTTAAACAGGTTTGGACCGGATAGAAGCATTTTTCAGCCAGCTGCAGACACGTAAACTTCACTATTCTCATGATTTTTTCTCGCTGAATTTCATTGTAATCGTACGAAAAGGTTTTAAAGGTAAGTTTAAATATATTTTCAGAATTTATATTTCAGATATTCTATTAACAGATTACTTATAATGTTTTAAATTATCTTTACTTTTATTAGTTTTAATTACAAATTTAAACTACTGCCCTAAAAATAATATGCTGGGCTGATTCGTTAAATTTTCTGATATTTAGTTTATTTCATAGGTGCTCAAGATGTAGCGGAAAAAAGTTTTTAAAACTGACGAAGAAGATGTAGAATATCTATTTTCGGAAGAATTAGAGTCCGAAATGATTGCTTTGCCATTTGAAGTAGATGAATTAACAGATGAAGAAGGTTTTGATGACAGTGAAACTCTTGACCCATCTGTAAGAGACGTTGCAGGTAGTATTGAAATCTCGGTACCTTATGATAACCATAATGATCAGAGAGAAAGATTTATCAAACAAAAGTAAAAAGCGACGTTTCTTGGAATCAGGATTAAATACACGTAAGAAAGGTAAAAAAGAGTTAATAGCAGACCAGAAAAATATTAATTTGGCAGAAAAAAATTATAATTTGTGAAAAAATGCTGCAAAAATAAGTACATACCATGATAAATTAATGACATTAATTACATCTAGCTCCATGGCTGCAAGAATAATTGAATCAACCAAACTGGATTTATTTTGAGCATCTGATGACACACCATTATAATATGCCTGAATAAAATAAACAAAATTAAAACTTTTATTAAAGCTTTTATAATAATTTTGAAATGTGAGAAATCATTCAACATACTCGAGCCATATCTCCCAAAGAATTAATTGATATACAAGGATCAGTATATAACAGCACAGATATCATTAAGTGATACCAGTTTCCACAGAGATTACTGAAAGAAAAAGAAATTAAGTATAAGATATTGTTTATAAAAGAAAAAAAATAACAAAACATAATATTATATTGTTAAATTTTAAATTGACAATATGTTCATGTGCAAACATTTATCATTATTTATTAGTATCAAGTCTGATCATATGACGACTTGCCAAAGAACAATAAATAACATTTCCATCATGTAAAATGTACAAGGCTGATAACAAATATTGAAAAAATCATATTTCAGCACGTTATCTAATCAAAACTTTATTATTATTTTTTTGTAAATTCATTTTTACAAGTGAAATTCAGAAATTCACATATTTGGTAAATTTAACATTAAAATTACTAACCTTTTGAGAGTAAGTGTATCAAGATCCCCACAAAGTATCTGAAAGTAAAAACATAATTAAATCACTCATTAATAAAAGCGGTACAAAAATATTAAGAAGCCTTTTTAAATACTTTCATCTTGAGAAAAAAATAAATCAGATTTTAAATAAAATTTCTTACTTTACATATTGTCTCCAATCCTTGAACTGTAGAAAACTCTCCTCTTTCGAGGCGAATTCTGCACTCTTCTTGCCAATGTTTCCATCTCATGCGAAATTCAGTTAATGATATTCCACTGGAAGCCTGAAAATACATAGCAATAATTTTAGTCAATGATAAAAAGTTAGATTACTCAAGTTAAGGAGAAACAAATAAGTACTGTATAAAAAACTTTTAAAACGAAGGAATACCAAAAAAGAAAAAAATGAATAGGGGGAAATGTAATACCTAAGTGGTAAAAACAAATACATAAAAACAAAACAAAAAAAAAAATCAGGAAACAATGTTCTCTGTGAGCAAGCAAAATTTTCCTCCGTCCAATGTTTGATAACCACTCTACGTGTAAACAAAAATATAAAAAGAAAAAATACAACCTGAAACAAAATTTGACATTCAGAGACTAGTGCTTATCTGCCTATGAAACTTGCCTATCCTTTTTGGAAGAATTCACTTCATCCTAAAATTAAACTTTTCTAGAAATCCATTCGAACATTTACAACCCTGCCTCAAAATATTTTTTGCTAACTACAAGATTAACCCAGGATTTAAGTAGCATTAACCAACTATTTACTGATGAGATTTTCAAGTCCTATCAGTTTGCTCATTTTTTAAATATTTTTATAGACACTTTAAGGTTCAGTTCTTTGAAGTTAATATAATTGTTGAATGGAGCCTTGTCCATTTGGAAGCTTGCAGAAAACAAAGAAATTAGAACATACAAGGTAGCAATTACCAAAACTAAAAAATCAGTAAAAAAAAAGGGGGGGCTAAAAACTGCTCCTGGTCTCTACTTTGGGGCAAAGCCTTAAACTACCCACTTTTTTCATTTAATAAATTTAGAGTAGTGCATCATATTAACTATATGCACTTTGGTTCTCAAAATTATACATATTTAACCATTTAATTGTAATCACTATCCAGACTTGAAAGTACACTTGAGCCTCGTTATCATGACACCCTGCAGACTTTCTATAAAGTGGTGTCATAAGTGGAACGACGTCTTAACCGGAATTGCTTCAAAACACATAAGTTAAAGAACATATAATGTAATAACGCATTTCACGGCTATATTATTCATTTGCCTTTTTAAATTCGGTTCAATTACCGTCATTTTGTACTATTTAATAAGCCAACGTAAAAACATTAAGAAAAGATGACTTACTTTTAATTTAATACTAAAATATTCTCCAATAAAGGTTTGCTTGTTCCTTGATTTACAATTTAAAATTTTTCTGTGTATTTTGCACAAAAAGGCATAATCTTCCTATTTAGCTTCTTCAATGCCCATCTGATTTATTTGAAAGTTTATCCCCAACTATAAAACCCCTTTACTTTTCCAGGGTTCGTACGGTTTTGGCAAAATCAAAAATAAGGACTTTTTAAGGACCTACAAAAAGTTTTAAGGACCTCACAAATTTTTTGCAATATACAAACTGTTATGTTTATTTCAAAAGGAAGCATTATTGAAAGAGGAAATTGATTTAACATTGCATTTTTATTAGGAACACAACACAAACACTTTTATGGAGCTCTCTTTATCTTGTTGCTTTTCTAATGTCCAATACAGTCAGGGAGTTAAATAATTATTGGAACTTGTAATAAGAAGCACACAGCACAAGTATTAATTATATATAAGCATGTGAAAAATTATCAAAAATGGTTTATGCTATAAAATACAAGTTAAATGAAAAACAATTTAAATAAAAAAAATTGTTAAAGAAAACGCTGCCCTTTGTCTTGAGAATTTGTGTTTAATTTAGATTTTTTTTCATTTTACATAACTTATGTTGCCAGCATCTTAATTTAGGCTTACTTAAATTTTTATCTCCGACATAAATAATTTTTAAAAATTATTTAGAAGAGCTTACAAAAATTCTGAAAAAACTTTTTCAACTTGAGAAAAATATTTCATTTTGGAAACAACATACAAATAAAAGAAATGGAGCTTATTCGCTTAAAACTTTGTACATTACTCTCAAATAGTAACTACCAAAATTTAACTAAAATAAAGTTTCAAAAAATTGAACAATATTTTTAAATAAAAAATAAAACAAGCAGACAGGCTTCAAATACTAAAACAACTGTCAACTTTTTAAATAATTGATATATTTACAGGATGCAAAAAGATAGAAGTCTCAAAAGCTGCGTGCAATTTTCGGCGAAGCACGTGCTAGATGTTAGCAAGTTTCCGAAAAATAGGCTTTTTACCTTTTCGCGTTATAAGTTATGAAAATTCATGTAAATTAATACATGTCTTTTTAAAAAGTTTGTTCAAAAATTTTCTTGTTTTGTAATAGAATCCCTTTAGCTAAAAATACTTGTACATCAGCTTGAAAAATCGGATCTTTTTGCAAAAAATCGAATTTTCGAAGTTCACAAAAAAAAAAAAAAAAACAGAAAAACTAGGGGAAAACGAAGCATTTGGCAACTGCGGTATATAGGTTTAAGAAGAGGTCGATTCCTTCAATTTACTGCAAATTAAGAAATTTCACGAGATACAAATTTTGATTAACACAGCAAATATCCATCATCTCCCACATAACAAAATCCCACAGCAAACGATCGCGAAGCCAAATTGCTTGATAAAAATTTACTAAATATTAAAACATTTCTTTAAAACAAATTAGTTTTTTAGATATATATTTTTTATTTGATTTAAAAAAATCAATGGGAGAACAAACTGTTTAGCGAAATATCAGTTAAAAAGCGATCGGGAGAGTTGGCAACTCGCCGCTTATTATAGTGCAAGATGTAAGAAAAATGATAATAAAAATAAATCATTCTTTTACCTTTAACAATATAAAGAAGCGATAATCATACATGCGATTGGTCAAACGCAAAAAAAGCTGAAAGTTTTTTTTTTGGCCCACATATTAGTTAAATGTATCTCTTATTGAGCTAGATGTCAACAATATGCATCTTTGAAGTATTAACCTCCGCCCCTTAAATTAAAAAAAAAAGTTTCAAAAGCAATATTTATTTACTGATTACTTGTTAAGAGCTGCTCCCACTTGCTTTGTTGATAATTGTTTAGAATGTAGATGATTTGGTAACAGTTTTCATGCAAAAAATATTTATTTACTTCGAAACTAAATTTAATAAATAGTATCGAATCCCAAATTTGAAATCCCGAAATTTGGCTCTTTTTCGAAAATTCCCGATTTTTGTTTATTCATAAAGAATTTTCCCCTCGAGTCCTTAAAAGTCCGTTTTTCAAATTTTATTCCTTTTTCTTTTATCTTTTAAAAGCAAAATGAGGGAACTTGTGTGATTTATTTTTCTGTGGTCTTTAATGGTGCCCAGTTACTCGGCACCATAGCATTTTGTACAAATGCTTGTTTTGATTCAACTTCTCTTACTAATATTTTAATTTTTTTTTAGATGTAGCTCGATTTTCTTTTTCATACAATTGCAGGAAATAGCAAATTGGGAGCTGCCATGTGGGTGGGTACAAGTTAATTTTAACTGAATTGGGTGTTGTAGTTTGAAGCATTTTATCAAAATAAATGAGCCTTTTCTTTTTGACAAAATATATAACACATCAAGTTACTTATAACGTTTCAAAAAAATTAAAAAAGCAAGAGTTAATTATTCAGTTGAGAAAGCACTGAAATTTGTAGTAAAAATGCGATGATGTTTATGTAAGTCCGCTATTTTTGGTCCTGTCAATCCGCCGTTTTGGGTCTGTCCGAAAGCCGCGATAGTACCGGACCCGAGCAAACCAAATTTGAGGTTTGATTAAGTAGTTGAAATGAAAGAAGTTTGATTCTTGTGAAGAATTCAAAACATAGCAAAACAAATGAAGCGCATGGGTACCTTCTTAGTTTAACAAAAAAAAAAAAATAATAAGCACTATTTAAGGACTTTTTAAGGCCTTAAAAATGAAAATGAACATTAAGGACTTTCTAAGGACCTTTAAGGACCGTACGAACCCTGTTTTCACCGCTATCTGACTGGATCGTGAAAGCAAATTTCTTCTTTCGAGCAAAGCAATTAATATGATAGCATTCATTTTTAGAAGCTCATTTAGAATGGATTCTTCCTTTCTCCTGGTCCCTTTTATCCTTTTTTGAAGTAATGCTGAGTTGTTTAATATTACGAGCAATGCAAATGAAACTTGTCACTTATTTCTTGTGCCTGTCAATACTGACAATTGTAATATTCTTCCTGTACTTCAAATCCCTAATTCAGAGAAGTTCAAGTAAACCTGCAATGCAACTTTCTTTCCACTCAGGGCTTGTGGTCTTCTTTCTCAATGTCAATAATATTTATAATTTTTGTCATTAGTAAAAATATGTGGCTCTAAATTGAAAAAATTATTATACCGAACTTAGTTTAACATTTTCATGGATTAAGTGGCTAAAGATTGAGAGTTCAAACAATCGCCATATTTTTTAGGAGATAAACAGCTTTGGAGTACAAGAGCCAGAATCAGAAAGAAAAAAAATTCCCCTTCACGCATGCCACATTGGAGAAAGAGCTTTATAAGTCTCAATAAGAAATATCAGTATATGTGCATTTATATATAGCAGTGTAACATCAGTATTCAGACATTCAAAACATTGACACTGGTCTACAATGTCAACATTAGCAAAGAAATTAAAAAAAATAATAAGTTTTATAAAAATAAAAAAATGATTTATTGTAAGGAGCGAAAGAGGTTGTAAAAAAACAAACACTAGAAATGAGGTCCACTCAACATTTTTCACATGTTTTCAAATTACACCACAACATCATTTATCAAGTTGTATTCAGGTCTTTTTCAAAACAGAATTTTTTGAAATGAGTACAATAAGCATTCTTTTAACCTTTTAAACGCCGCACTATGATTGGAACATGCCACAAACTATTTATTGCTAAAAATCACTTTATAAAGCAAATATAAGAACTATGGGTAAGTTTTTTATTCAAAAAAATTTTTGTACATGATTTTTAGCATGTTCCAAAACTGGAACATTGGTGGGTAACACTTAGTTCTTTTACATGTTTTAAAAAAAAAGTTAATTCGCGCTTTTTAAGTTCAAACTAATGGTTTTTTGAGGTTAAAGAAATTGTAGACAAATTACACAAGGTTTTTGTGATTATCACTACTTCCAGGGGCAAATAGCCAATCTGTACCGTAATTCCAGGGATAGTTTTCATGAAGTCCTTTATCTATAGATGTTCTGCATATGCAGCGAAGCTTCAAATAATAAAGTCTAACAAACTGAATTCTGAAAATGATTTGTTGCTGATAACCAGGAGTTATAATTAGAGAAATAAAATTGTTTATTATCTTTTGAAGGCAAAAATAAACAAACAGAAAAAAAAAATTGCATTAGAAAATCAATAAGTATGGGGTAAAATGGGTCACTTGATAAAAAACTCAAAATAATAGAATTTGAAATTGATATTTTTAAACCAATATTTTTTATGTTATATTTTAATGTGTTGGCAACATTTTACCTTCTAAAAAAAGTTAGGTTCTTAAATATGACAGCACAAAAAAATATTATTGTAATTTTTGGATGATAGTGTGCTAAACACATGGTTTACCAACTTCAGAAAATCTCTATATTTTATCAAATAACAACCCAAATTTAAAGGATTTCCGCACAAAGAAACTTTGGAGAACAATTACAGCCGAGCATGTAAGAAAAAAAATAAATATTGAATTTTTTACACCAGTTTTTCTTGGATGGGGTAAAATGGGTCATGGTTAGCCTTAGCTAGTTCTATTCTATTATTGTTTTAAAATTTACTCTGTTGCACTTCACTGCAGAAAATTCCTAAATTTAAACAATGTTGTTGTTTATTTTATTGAAATTACATTAAAAAAAATTTTTTTGAATGTTTTTCCTAAAAAAGATAGTGTTGATGTGGTAGAGAGAAGTGATGTTGTTGAAGTGTTGTGTGAACCAATAAATAACAATCTAGAATAATATTATTTTAACATTTCAATGTAAATTATAATTCAAAATGTTGCTAAATTTGTTACTTACTTTTTTTTTTTTTTTCAATTTCAAAGTAATAAATAACTGTTTTCAGCATTATTTTGCATTATGACCCATTTTACCCCACGATGGAGTAAATCAGGTCACAACTTTATAAGCTCAGTTAAACTATTTCATAATTAAAAAATAAATATTAAAATGACATAAAATTGATCTAAAGGAGTTCAATGTTAAGATGCAATCGAAAAGAAATGGGAAATGTTTCTGGTTTTGTTGCTATGAAACTTTAAATATGGAAATAGCTATGAAAAAAAAAAATTGACCCATTTTACCCCACCCAACTCTATCACTGCCATAGCTTGGAAAACACCATTAAATCAGTGTAAGAAATATTCGCTAACTGCAAAAAATCACAGAAAAGAAAAATAGCTAAAAGTCTTTCTCTATGATTCCCTAAACATTTGTTTCTCTGTGTTGTCTCCACTAGCACCATCGTGATGATTTATTTTATCCTTGAACTATTTATTTTATCCTCTAATTTGAACACCTAAGTCATAAATGAAGTGCAGCTATCAAAAAACATATGGGGTTTTTAGAGAAAAGTAATCCCCTTCAGGTCAAGTGCTTCCTTTCAGGTTACGAGAAGGGTTGGTGCGGATGGGGAAATGGGGCGGGGGGGGGGGGGGGGGGCATTTACTATGAGTTCCAACAGTTAAAAAATTGTCTTTATTTATTTGATGCAATGTAACCAAAAGAACTGTAATGTATTAAAACGTAGACCCTTTCACGCCAATGTTCCATTTTTGGAGCATGCAAATTTCATCGCCAATAAAAGCTGTATTAACATATTTTTTTAAAAAATAAAACATGTTAAATTAACAATACTACTATTTTTAATTGTTCTCACTTAGTTGTGAAGTTTTTAATTAAATTTCAAATTTTATATGAATTCTTTAGTCTTGCCTTCTGAAAAGTACAAAAAAATGAATAAATTACAATTTTTTTATTGTTGATACCACTACCTTCAGTAATATAATAATTATGTCAAAAAATCAATCAATAGTTCAAATACACACAGAAATTTTTGCAGCACAATACTGATAAAATCGTATTTTTCAGATTTTTAGATTTGATGTTCCAATATTGGAACATTGGTGTGTAAAAGGTTAAGCAGATTTTAAGGAGTCAATAACAAAATTATAAATAATTGAATAAAATGAGTTCTAATGAGCTTTTAAAACAAAAAATGAAGAGGTATATACCCAAAAAAATAATACTTACAACATACATGGGCATCTTTTTAAGTAATTCATCAAGGCTGTTAAAATCCTCTCGTTGAAATTTTGGGTGTGTTTGTAATACGGATCGTGCTGCAGATATCTTCCCTTGCAGTAGAAATTGAATTACCTACAAGGGAGAAAAAAACACTAAGAATTTTTTAAATACATCTTTAAAGTGTAAAAAATTGATTTAATTATAACATACAGTGTCCCAATAATCTGGGTGCTTATATGGTTCTTCATATTGAGCAATTTCCTCAAACTTCTTTTCAGGAAAGAAAAAGTGCCACTTGATCCATTCCAGTAACTTGTACAGTACACGAGCACCTAAAAGTAAAGGTCAAGACTCAGAAATTTTTCTAAGTGGCCACCTATGCGTCATGAAACAAAAGTACAAGGGGGGGGGGGGGGGGCGGCGGTGCAATAAATTTCTTTACTTTCAGTGATAATGTTTTTTCAAAACTCTAGTCTACAACACAAAAAAAAAAAAAGAGTATGACTTTTAAGCTGAAAAAAGAAAGAAAACGAAAAACTAGCTCCATTGGCAATGTTAAATTAAGGAAATATGAATATTTGAGATATGGTTTTTCATGTTGAACGTTATAGAGTAAAAAAAAAATAAACAAATGCAAAATTTTAAGTGTTTAATAATAGAAGCAACAGACAACAAAAATCACAATTACAGAAACAAACCTTTTACAAAAAACCAAGATCACAAATACGGACTATTTTTGAAAGCAAGTATTAAAAAAATGCATATTTCCAATTATAAGTTGGTTCAGTAGATTTTATTTTCATTCTTTTCAAAACTTTTTTTAAAAAAAACTTTCACACCATCTTCAAAATAGCGCGACACTTAAGTCCGATTTTATAAGTTTAAGCGAAAATGGCCTGATATGAAATGAAAGTGTTGCGGCTGCGAAAAAAAAAGAATCATCAAGATTAAAATTGTTTCCTACTACATTTAAGAGATTCGTGTGACAGAGAGAAGGAATTTAAAAAAAAAAAAAAAAACTGCAATCGGGGAAAATGTTGCCATTTTTTTTTTCTTGTGAAAGGGGAAATGAAATTCCATACCTGCCAACACCTATTTCAAAAAATGCAGAAGATAATCTAAAAATTTGCTGAAGAAAATACGTAAAATGCAGAAGGTTTTACGCAATGCCAAATTACACCATAGATAATTAAAGTAAAATAAAAATTAAGTTTTATTAGCATTATTGAATATTTAATTATTTCATGTTGATGTTTTAAACAAAACAAATGTTTATAAAATGAGGGATTGGTCCAATTATTATTATAAAAACAAATCTTTAGCCATGATTATTAATAAGACCATTCAAGACCTTTAATTCTCTATTATAAAACAAAATTCTGCAAATTCAAAAAGTAAAAACTTGTAAGCAATTGAATCTCTTATTTCTTGTGCAAAAATCAATCATGTTCAAATATATCACCATGCATTGGAAAACATAGCTAAACTGCGAACCAGATGCCGCACCAAAGATAGTTTGGGTTCTGAGCCAATTGATCGAAGCTGAAGAGGGCGGGCCAAGCATGTGTGATCATTTTGCAGTCTATGGAACGGTTAGGAAACATTTGTGGCATATACGGCAAAAACTTAGTTCAAACTTTGCTTTTCAATGCATGTGCATCTTAATCTGGATGTGTCTAAAGAGTAGCACATCATACTTTATTACTCTTAGCAAAAATGAGGAAGATCATATTAATGCAGAAAAGCAGAAAATGGGGACTAAATGAGGAAAGCTTCTGCAAAATGAGGAAGGGTTGGCAGCTATGAAATTCCGTTATTTGAATGCTGAATTGATGTGTTTTGTTTGTACTTATATGCATGAAAGAGGCAAGGGTTTTAAACTCTACAGATGTATTTGGAAAGAATTTACTTTAGAAATTAAAAAAAAAGGAAAAGTGGCAGTTGCAGCTAATTCTTTGAAGCGTCTCTTTTTTAAACAAGGTCGCCACGTCGCGAGTGGCTACTGCAAATTTTGACCTTTACCTAAAAAAGCAATTATAATGTATTGTAAATATTTCAGAAACGGATGATATATTTGAAAGTTAAGGAATATTTCATTTATGTAAAAAAATCCATCAATGTGCCACTTTTTTGTTTTGGCAAAGCTAATTACAAATTTAATGATATGAAATCTGGAATATAAATTAAAATACTTTATTCACTATAAAATCACATTAAAGCTAAAACCAGAGACATAGGCGTAACTAGAGTTGGTGAAAGGGGGGGGGGGGGGTCACCCTAAAAATGTACAGACTGAACACCAATACGAAGTGTAAAAGAGTTGAAAATTTACTAGTCATAAATACATGTCTCTAAAGATATACAGTATGGGACCCCAATTTCGGAGTCCCGAAATCCGGAAAACCCAAAATCCGGAACTTTTTCGAAAAAAATCGGCAGCTGAAAAAAGCAGCTTTTGTTTTTTTGAAAAAAAATCAGGAAATGTTTTGCACCTTTTTTTGGAAATGGGTGTTTTAAAGAGAAAGAAAATAAAAAGTAATGAACATGTTTAAGAGTTTAAGATCGGAAATGTGCTGTTTTCAAAAAAAATATTTCGCGATTTTCTGAAAAGGGTTCGTTTTTGCGATTAGTTTTTCTTAATTGTTGCTTTAATTACGAGTTAATATCATTAAATTTTGCTCTTTTTTAAGTTTCTTGTAGTTTTCTTATATTCATTTTTTAAAATGAGCTCTAATTTTCGCGCGATGCAGAACGTTCGCAAAATTGAAAATCAGCGTTTCTCGCATTTTCCCGATAACCTGATCTTTTACAAGTTAGTGGCTAGAGGATATAAAATCGAAATATGACAACATTCTTTTCATTTATTGTTTAATCAAGGAGGTTAAAATAACATCGGGGAAAATGTAGATGTTTCGATACTTTGCCTAAAAATGTAAGCCCATTCCAACTTCGTTTTTTGTGCTAAATTTCACGACTTATAGGAAAGTATATACGATAATAAAAATGCTATAAATGAGCAAAATGCTAATAAAATGTTCCACAGCAAATTGTATGGGCTCTGATGCTACCTACAAAATTTTTTGAATGAGGACCCAAAATCCGGAAAATTCCGAAATCCAGAAAGATCGTGGTCCCGAGCGTTCCGGATTTGAGGTCCCATACTGTACTCCGTGTTTATTTCAGGCATCTCCCGGTGTAAGGGGGGGGGGGAACTACCCCTCGGAGCAAGTCAACTCCTCCCCCCCCCCCCCCGCAAAAAATTCAGATCACAAGTTTTAAAAAAAGAAAGAAAAGAGAAATTACGCTTTTAAGACACTTTACTTTCGGAAACACTTTCAGGGAAAGGACATTCAACATTATCACGAGCGACACCAAAACTAACTTAAAAGGTATAAGACTTTATTTTGAAAAAAATTGCGCTGGGGAGAGTAACCTAACTCCTTTCTGTTTCCTCTAAGATCACCAAAGTATCCCGAAATTGCATTGCTAGGAAGATTTCAAAAAGTTTCCAGGGGAGAGACCTCGAAGCCTTGCCTCCAGAGTTATCCTAAGCATTATACATGTAAGACCAGTTACAAAAATTTAAGTTGCAGAAGCCCCAAACACCCACTCCTCTAACTTCACCAAAGATCTAAACATACATCTACTATATATACATCAAAAAGCTGTCATATATGTAAAAATATTCATATCAACATCATTTCTAATCATATATATCTATATATATGTATATATAAAGGGTTGATTTTGAAGCATACACTGCCCTTCCTAATTCTTAACATGCTCCCCCTGCTCCGGAGCCAAGGCAGTATCCAGAATTTTTTTTCGGGGGGGGGGGGGGGGCAGACTTCGACACAGTTATGTAAAGAAAAGTTTTAGGGAGGAATATATAATACATTGCAAAAGATTTTTGGGGGGGCTGCCCGTGGGTCCCAATTCCCCTCTGGATACGGCCTTGATTCTCAAAAACATTAAACATTCCTTACTAGATCTATTAGTTTATTTTTTAATTCAAACGCAATAGAAAATTCAATATTTAGCGCTAAGCAATCTTCTATGTCCAGGCATTCATAATATTAAAACCGGGAAATAGTCGAATTTTAGAGAAAAAAATCCAAATTCCCCTACAAAAATGCTCACCCCCACAATAAATTTCTAAAAAATTTGTTAAATTTGTAGCAAAACATACCTCAGAAGTGGAAGCATCTAAATCAAATTTTCTTTTCTTTTTGGATGACGAACGTGTCCATCGCTGGAGTGCAAACATTATTATGTATCGAAAATAATTAAAAATTTAGCTAAAATAGAAATAATACTTGTTTGTAAATTAAAATGCAGCATTAAACCGTAGCAGTGAGATAGGAAACGTTGAACGGATGATTTCCAGAGTCGTAATGCAATCAGTGATGGAACCCTAATAAGAAAAAAAAAACATTTAACACTAGAATTACCACCGCATTTCTTGCATACCTAGAACTACCGGGGTGGGTCATAGCTGACCCATGGACTTCAGTGATGTCATTTTTTATTTGCATGAGCAATACAGATATAAATAAAGTGTTTCATGATTAATACAATGATTTTGCAATAATTGGTTTATGAAATTTAGCTTCTAGAATGTTACTGAATATGAAATTTAGTCTACGGGTACCATAAAAAATTTAATTTCTAATTTCAGAAAAATACTTAAATGATTTGGCGGTTCGCATGAAATTAAATATAAGAATTATCTCTTAAATAATATATGTGTTAATTTGAGTTACATAATATTCAGATTACTAAAATGTTAAATCACAATAAAAATTAAATATACATGGCATTTTACTTACATTTTACTTTCCGTAAAAACATTTCACGCAAACTGTAAGTCTTAGTTTCTTTCTTTTTTTTTTGCTGTGCATAATCCACACACAAATTTTGAACACTTTTCACACACAGTATTAGTTTTATTATCCTTGCATTGTTTTATCTTGCAGCGTTTTCGTTACGTTGAAACTTCTGGGATGGCCAGTGGGCGGATAACTTCTGCTTCTTTTGCAATATATTTCTCTCTTAGTTCCTCTGCTAATTTTAGAGTGTAGTCTCTTCTGCTCAGATTTGAACTTGTTGTCTCTCTATAAACTACCCATGCATTGATCACCGCTAGATCTAAAATGTTGAAGAAAATATGCACTGGCCAACGCCTTGATGCAGATTACACGGAATATTTCGGCAATTTCAAAATTTCTTCTTTTGAAAGACCTCTCCTGCTGGGTGCCGTCGTTACGCATTTGCAAAACTGAACTGCCACTTGCTTCCGTGCAATTTTCAACAGGGGAAAGATTTGTTTTACTTAGTTTTTAGTGTGTAATATATAACTGAGATAAGAAAACATTCTAGAACATTCCAATACAGAGAGACAATAGCTTCCAATCACACAAACTCACACATCTGCCTGACAGGTGCAAGCTAGATATGTGAAAACGCCCCCTCCCCTTTTTCCCCCATTCTAAAAAGCAGGTGCCATACATCACCATACTTTATTCCTTTATAACTAAAAACTGTAGCGTTGAAATCTTTGTTGAAATAAAGGAAAAAGCCATTATCTTGTTCGGGTCAGTTATGACCCCTCACGATAGTTCTAGGTATATAGACAAATAAATAAAAAAGTATTTATTGGATTTCAACTAAATTCGTTTTAAGGCATTACACTAAATATTTAGGAAAAGTCAAAAAATTTGAAAGCTTAATTTTGAAATGCCGCTGTGAAGCGAGCAAAAAAGCACATCTTGGGTCAGAGATGACCCGCCTCGGTAATTCTAGTGTTAAAATATAAGAGATGAGAGAACATCTGTAAATGAGAATGCAATGCAAATACAGTTCATCAGTTTTCCAATCGGCTCATCTACAAAAAAGATTTTACCAAAATGGGTGTTTGGACAGGAAGTCATAAATAAATACAAACTGCTCTTTAAGTTTCTTAATGAGCATCCCTTCCTGGCTTGAGGGTTTAACCCGTTAGGACAATTGGACTTTAGGACTCCATCACAGTAGAGAATATTTTCCAGGAAACTTATTACTTGTGCGATTGTATTCCCAGATTGCTGCCTTTGGGTAAAAAAGACATCAAGAAGGAAAGAAAATCCTCTGGAGTGATTGAAAGGATCTCTGTCTGTGTGAAGCCACCTTTCGCTGTTAACCCCCCCCCCTCCCCCAAGGTGATAAGGGGGTTGATTATAACCTTATAACCAGATGAAAAGTCTTCTTTGTTATGAGCTGCATACTTTGGCCATGATCGCAACCCTTCAGAGAAAAAGGAAAAAAAAAAAAATCATATGCATATGTGTTTAATTTTCTTAGGGGAAAAAAATTGTGCTTTGCAAGGCCGTAGCCAGAAATTTTTCTGTGTGCCTAAATGTGCCTAAAAAAGTACATACCCAATGGGGAGGGGGGGGGGTTGAACCCCCCCCCCCCTGGTTACGCCTATGACCAGAGAAATACATTTATTTTTTAACATAAATATCAGACCTGCAACACTGAGAAAAATAAGCATGCTGAAGCCATAATAAAAAGAAAATTTGACTTTCTGATTATAAAGAGCCTTATTTTAACTTAAATGAAGTATGGGTACTTGTGCCAAGCAATAGTACTTTAGGAACATAGTAAGGTGAAAGAATTTATCATAAACTGGGAAAAGTTATTTATATTTTATAATAAACATATGCATTCTATCATAAGACATATTGATCATTTCAAAAGTAGGGTCATACGGAGTAATTCCTGGTCACTCTTTTTCCGGGGTAATTAATGGTCACGAATATTTTAGTTTTATAAGCTGCTATAACAAAGCAACTGAAATATGGCAAATACTCCTTAAACATTCTATTTTCTTATGCAAGACCTCAAAAGCACAAAAATTTGGGACAAGTTTGGAAAAAAAATGTTTTACTTACTACTACAAAAACATCTTGAAAAAAAGATCTAAAGAAATAATACTATTCAGGGTTGCCACTCATGTTAGACCATAAAGTTCTCCGACCAGAGATGCCACTCAATCTTAAGGTTTTCAGTAGTAACCTGAATGATTTTCAGTAGTTTTCAGCGCTTATCAGTAGTTTATAATACCAGAGAAACGTGGATGCAAAAACTACTCAGTATTCAACCTAAAAGCAAAATATTTGCCTCAGCTGAACCATGGTGGCGACAGAATCCGAGAAAAAAAAACCCCCTGAAACTCCCTGATTGGGCTCCAAAAATTTCCCTGACGTTATAATTAAATTGTGAGTTACACAGTGTCATTGCCATGTGTAATGACTGTTTCACAGTGGTGAAACCAGAAAAAATATTTAGGGAGGGTGACGCTACTTTTCCAACTGAACTTTGTGCAATTCCCTTTTTTCCAGTGAAGGCTCAGGGGTGATAGTAGTAAGGATTTGCATTTCCTGAACTTTCAAAACAATTTCCTGAACCTCGAATTGTTTTCATAGGTACTGTATTTTCTGGCATATAAGACGAAATGTAATTTATCTAGTTGAAATTTATGAAAACTACTTGATTCTGACAGAAATGGAAAAAAGTACTTATTTTAACAGGGGTCGCAATGGAAAATCTATAAAATATAGGACAACAGGAATATGGCGCAAAGAGGGGAAACTATTTTGATAAATGTGTGGATTATTAAAAGAAATACAATTTCCTCTAAAAAATCATCAAAATGATGAAGAAAACATTACGAAAATTATTTATTGCATTTAATAAGATTGCAAGAAATTAAAACCCAAAAGCTCTTTTATTATTGATTCAGAATAAAAGCAACAATTAACAATCTAACAGCAAACCCGAACCCTTTACGAAAATCGCGATCGCAAAAATGAAACTCCACATCATAGCTACAAATTTTCAATTGGAATTACAATTCATCCCCTTTTCAAAAACATGTATGTCCAAAAATTCGCGGCAAAAACGTTCCTGATTTATCTCTGAAAGGACGACTTACATGCGGGTTTCTGTTTATTTGCCTGAAAGTTGGGGGTTTTCCTTACATGCGAATCGACTTACACGCAAGTATATACGGTAAGATATTGATAAAAATAAAAAGGAATTTTACTTACTTACTTTATAATTAAATTTTAAAAAGGGTTAAAATGGAAAAAATACGATTCATGTACAGGATGCAGAAAGATCGCGTAAAGAAAAGAACGCATACGTTTTCTTGCTTGCACGTGGAAAGGCCCACGATATTTTAAAGAATCGCACAAATCAATTTAGAAATATGCATTGCTTCAATTTAAAGCAAAAAAACCAAAATGAGGGCGGAAAATTTATGGTCAAGAAGCAAAATAAAATTTCCAGAACTTCGGCAAAAAAAATTCCTGAAATTTCCGGTTTTCCAGAACTTTACCACCCCTGGAGGAGAAAATAACATAATTTTCTAAGTAATATAATCTGCAACTGCTGAAAGTTTTAAATCTTAAGTTTGTCTTTAAAGAATGAAGACCATCCCCCCCTCCCATCATTATTTTAGACAGATTACTTTATTTTCTCAAGATGCATATTGTTCCTGCATTGAGTTAAGAAAAGTTTTAAAAATTCCAAATCATCACGCGGGGGGGGGGGGGGGGGAGCATGGCTCTCTGCCCCCCGACAGAACAATGCGCAGAACCAAACCCCAAATTCGGCACGCTGGAGAACGGTGTTAGGCCGAATTTTGGACACGACCAAAAATGGCAGATCCTCGGAAAGAAACGCTGACACGCGTTCTTTTACGTAATATTGCAATGCCTTCTTTTCAAACACAAAGCAGTGACCTTTTTTATTGCTTAATCAGAGAAAGAGCGCTTTCAACCAATGGGAAATCGGCAATCGTGTTGACCACGGGCAACGAAAGGAAATTTCGCCGACGAAACTTCGGACGCTTGCCGGTTTGAATAATTTTCCCTGATATTTGGAAAATTTAAATATCCGCTGATATTTTTCAAAACATAAAACTTCCCTGAGAATTCCCTGATTTCCCGGTTATGTTTCCACCCAATAAGATTATTTTTCAATATAAAATACAAATTTAATTTCTAACTGAATTCGTTAATTAATTTAGGACCAAATAGTTGATAACCAAACGAGCAAACGATGTACGGAACGAAGAATGCAATAAGCATAGCAATAAGCAACTGCTAATGCTAAAAGGCTAAAAGTACGTGTTGTGTCGTGCAAGTAAGCGAAATAATCCGAACTTTGCCCGAACCAGGGTTGCCAGATCTTCCGGACATGTAATCGCCCAAAATCTTTCAAAAAATAGCCACAGACAACAGAAAGTCGCCCAAAATATTTTCACTTCAGTTTGCAAATGTACATTACCCGTGTGACGTCACAAAGGTATACACATTTTTATCGATTTTCGGCTGGATATGCGATTAAAAAGAAAAAAAATACAGGAATGTAGCCGCAGAAAAAGACTTTTTTTTTTTAATCATCTTATAACAGAACATCAAATTGGAATAGGTGTTTTAATGTTTCATCTTTTCACGCATTAACTGTTATAAAGCTTAAATAAAATATGCTATTAATCGTTCAAAATTTCGGGTGTTTTTTTTTTTTTTTGATAAGTAGAAGTGCATGCTTCATATAAACTTTTTTGGTTTGTATCTTTACTAAATTTCCTTTTCCTGCTTAAAGAGGGTAAGGGATCCGGGGTAATTCTGGAAAAGTCTTCGAAGTGAAAGTCTGGAAACGTAAATTGAAACTATATAATTTTCTTAGATGAGGGAGGGAGTTGGCATATTCGGGGAGAGGGGGGAGGAGCTCGCAATTTTTTGGAAATACAAATAATTTTTTGAGCTTGAATGCTTAAAACGCAATATTACGCTTTCTTTCCCGACGTTAAAGGAGATAAAATTTGCAAAGCAAAAATTTTATCTGGGCTTCCTCAATTTTACAAATATTCAAAATAAAATAAATATAAAATCTCCTTTTGTTTGGTGATTTGCAATGTTAAAAATGCACTGGAGGAACGTTTTTTGCACAGAAAAAGAAGAGCTCAAAGAAGAAATACATGCGTTGATGTGCATCTGCGGGGGAAAATCCGAACTTTTTTGTCTGCTGCGAACCTCTCATAACCCTCGGGACGTCACGCGGGTATAAGGTCAATTTGTAAAAGGATTTGATATGTCATAAATGTTCAACGCTAAAGACTTTTATTATAAAATTGCAAAACATCACCTTTGATCAAAGTCAGTGCAAAAGGAAATAAAACTCAAAATTTTTCAAATTTCATCAAAGAAATCTTGAAAGTCACCCAAAAAGTAGCCAGGCGACTTGATAAAATTTTTGGCCGCCTGCGAGCTCAAAAAGTCGCCCAATCGGCGATTTATCGCCCAATCTGGCAACACTGGCCCAAACCTCTCTCTCTTTCTCTCTCTCGCCAAAGAACAGGGTTGCTGTAAATATTGCTCCACGCTGGGAGAAATTCCGGTTAGAACTGGAGAATTCCGGTTAGAACTGGAGAATTCCGAGCTTTCTACCTTCGCCAATCTCCTTTTGTTCGCAGCTCTAAACTACCACGAATCGTCAGTTAGCACTCGTTTTGGCAACTGTTGGTGAATCTTTTTTTTATATGCGCGCCAAGCGCGAAAAGTTGAACTCGGCTAAAATATTTTATTTTCCGTAGAAAAAAAAAGCGCTTTCCGTAATCCGTAGTCAACTTCAAATTTTTGTATTTTTCCGTAGATACTACGGAGAATCCGTAGCGTTCGGCATCTCTGCCCGACTATTCAAGGTTTTCCAGGCAATTTTAAGAAAAATTCCAGGTTAATCGTTGTCAACTAACATTATAAAATATAAACATATATACTATGTTTTAGTTGTGAATAAAAACTTACCTTATTATTTCAAAAATGATTATGAAAAATTACCAATAATGATTACCAAATTTGAAATGGTCAGGTTGAAATAATCTAAAGTTTACTTACATTTGTTATGAGCAAAAGTTAGAATGCAGTAGGAAATGTTGATACACCTTGCAACCCAAATTTTCATATTTTATAGATTTTCGTATTGTCACAAATCAATTAACTTGTAAACATAGTCAATGAAATTTGGAACGTAGCAAAATTTTGCACAGCAAAAAAAAAAACTTCAAGATACAAATAATTTCAAATCACCAAATATTGACTGTCATTTGGAAATTTTCGCTTTAGCATAATTTCTTGCGCTTTCACTTACTGAAAGGTTTTCTAATGTGCATTTACAAGGAAATCTAGTACCAAAATCTAGTAACCTTTAAATCGCACAAAGATATAAAAAGCAAGAAAAAAAAAAGAGGTGAATTATAGGTTATCAGACATGTGACTCACCGAAGAAAAAAGACACTGCAATATCATGACAAGACTGTTGTAAGCTTAATAAAGAACCTTATGTAACAAACATAAATTACTATGCAATACTCATAGAATTATCAATTACATTAATATTTACAAAAAAGATACAGAAGTAGTACTATACATAAAAATGATTCCTACACTCTACTGATTGTATAAAAAGCATAAAATTGCAAGACTTTATTTTTTTAAATCTAACACAGTTCGTGTGCCAACAATGCCATATTCAAGGGCTATGTATTTTCCATTTTCTATCTTTTAACAATTTCTATTTTTTGGTCTAAAGATAACACTACTCTTTTGCTCTTCCCAGACAGGTTTATAAAACACCTTTTACACTTACAGATCATTTTTAATTTAGAAAATGTGAGTTCCTTTAGCTTTGTGTAACACGGGTTCGGACAATATAAAACCACGCGATCATTTCGGGAGGTGCACACTCGACATTTCAGTCAAGTGGTTTCACAAGAACAGTCTTCCTGGAAATTTAGTTAAGCGGAGATAATTTAATTTGACCCCTTGACTGTAAATGCATTACTTTAACTATTTTTCTTCTGTTAGTTTCAATACTTTATATCCAATACCTCTAAAAAGAATCTTAATCCTTTTATTTTCAGTTCTTTCTACTCCCCCCCGTCCATCAAAAGTATGAAAATCTATTGATTTGAAATTTCTTTTCCTCATCACGATTAAAATTGAATTTTCTAGGATCCAGGCAAAAATATCTCTCTGATGCAATTAGTTCAGCCCCTAGGGTAAAAACTGGTAGAAATTAAGTAAATCAAAAATCAATCTAACTTTTTTTTTCTGAATTAATTTATCAAAAACTGAAGCCTGAAATTCACAAGTTCGGCAAAAATTACAACTGTACATGAAATTCCATGTTTCTGTGCCAAATATTTTCCAAGGATGCACACCAGAAACTTCTTAATTAACTTACATGTAAAGATTTAATGTCACTCACTAAATTTCACAACTTAAAAAAGTGAGAGAAAGTTGACTTAAATTAAGGAGGTAGTAGAAACATTAATCATTCAAATATTTTTTAAAAACTAATTAATAATATAAATACTTGCCAGAATGAGACTCCATTATTAAACACTGTAATAAACACCATAGAAGCTCAATGTCTGCAAACATATCACGCTAAAAATGAAAATTTAAATTACTGATTGAAATAAAAAACCTTTTTTTTTCACTTAAATTTAATAAGAACAGACAATCAATTAACCCTGCTGTTCTGCTCGCAATTACAAAGCACACGTATTGTTTGGGTCAATATGACCCGAAGAAATATTACTCACTAGAGAGGTGGTATATTTTGTTTTTTTAATAATGCCCTATATCTAGATAAAATAAACATATTTTTACAGAATTCACTTGATTTAAAGTTAAAAATACATATCCTGAGGTACTATTGTAAGTATAAATATGACAATTACTTTGTAAAACATTAAATGAATGAAAATTTCTACATTGAACCTCTTTTTTATTTACAGTATGGGCAATATAATTATATGTACATTGAAAATGCGGTTTTTCAATTTTGGCACAGTATATTTGTTTATTATTTTGACTTGATTGTCTGAAGTTGCATGGGACTCGCTTATTTCTCAGCAGTAAATTAAAAGTGGTAAATAAATTTTTCTTTTGCATTATATTTTTTCTACTATATTGCGAGATTCCTCAATTCTATAGGGATGTTACATTACCTGAAAGTATAGAGAAAATAATTACTTGCCAAGTTTTAGCAAAAATAACCTTTTTATTTCTTTTCCTATTTGTTTTCCTTCCATACATTGTTTATAAATTTCCAGAGAATAAATGCGCTGCAAGCCCAACAGTCTGGCATCTTATAAAACATAATCCTTCTCTAGCAGTTTCTACTGCTTTTACAAGTATATTATGAACTGAAAAGTTGATCCAAAGTAACACCAATGGCTATAATGGCGTTACAATCTAAAATAAGCTTGAAAAGCTGTAACATCTATAAGTTTTCTTTTTTCTCCATAAACATTTGCTTTTTCAATATTTGTCATTGTAATGGCTTTAATATGAATGGTAGAATTCATGGGTGCAAGTCCTGGAAGATGCCAGGACTGAAAAATATTTGCGCTGACTTACAGGAAATTTTCCATGAGGGGGGGGGGAGTATTTATTATATACATACAGGCGTCACGCCAGAGGAAATTCGGGTTCGCTTTAGGACCCTTCGCAAAATTCAAATCAATCAAAACACACAACTTCAAAAAAATCCAAATTTACTTTTTACACCATTATTTATTATAAAAGTGGCAAAAAATAATAAAAAAATTCATCACTATATATGTTTAAATTTTTAATTTTCACAAAATTATTGATTTTTCACAAAAATCTCTTTAAAATTCACAAAAAAGACCCTGTTAAAAATGCTGAATCGACCTGATATAACGCAATAAGATTATATACATGCCTACACATGGTAAGTTTTACTACTTTTTTTACTGATATGCCACTATTCTTTTCCTTTCAAGTATACTTTGTGAGCGAGTTAAAATTTGAAATACACAGTATGGGACCTCAAATCCGGAGCGCTCGGCCTCGCGATCTTTCCGGATTTTAGATCCTAATTCAAAGAATTTTGTAAGTAGCATCAGTGCGATTTAATTTTCTCTAGAAGATTTTATTTGCATTTTGCTCATCTATAGTATTTTTTATTATCGTATATACTCGTCTATAAGTCGCGAAGTTTAGCACAAAAAACGAAGTTGGAGTCGGCTTACATTCGAGGCAAAACATCGGAACCATCTGGACTTTTCCCGATATTATTTTAACTTCTTTAACTAACCGATAACAGAAAAGAACTCCGTCAAATTCTGATATGATTTTATACTCTTAATTCTCTAGCCACTAAATTGCAGTAAAAGATCAGACTAGCGGGAAAATGCAAGAAGCGCCGATTTTCAATTTCACGAATATTCTGTATCGCACAAAAATTAGAGCTCATTTAAAAAAATAAATATAATAAAACTACAAGAAATGAAAAAAAAAAAGCAAAATTTAATGATAGTAACTTAAAATTAAAGTAACAATTAATAAAAACTCTAATCGCAAAAACTAACCATTTTCAAAAAATCGCGAAATAACTTTTTAGAAAAATGCACATTTCCGATCTTAAAAATATTATTTACATTTTATTTTCCTTCTGTTTAAAATACCTAATTCCAAAAAAACGGTGCAAAATCTTTCCCGATTTTTCTTCGAAAAACAAAAGCTGTTTTTCTTCCAGCTGCTGATTTTTTTGAAGAAGTTCCGGATTTCGGGATTCCGTATTTGGGGTCCGGTACCGTACATGTATCACTTTCATGTACTAAAAATCCAATTATTATAATTAATAAATGAACACATGAATATGAATCAAGAGAATTTAAAATAAAAAATAATAATGAGAAGTACTTTTTAAACGAGAGTAAAGGAAAAACTGAGGCTTTATTATAAAAAAAGGACTTCAAATTAACCAAAAAAAAGGGGGGGGGGGACTTTTAGGCACAAAAGACCAGCTTATTATGGTAGATTAAGAAATTAAAGGAAATATCTTTGCCCCTGATGTGTATTTTCCCACCAAAATTTGATAACCGATCCAGGAAAACTGGGAAAATTTTCGCTCTCCTATTTTCCCGGCACTTTTCGCCGTTTTCGGAGAAAACATTAAGCTTCCTTCATTAAAAAAGGGGGTATTTGTCCAAAATATCTACTGAAAAAAAAATTTTCCGTAGTATAATAGCGAAAATATCTGAAAAATACCGATATAAACCCCCTTAATTCTTGCAGAAATCGGAAAATTTTGGAAGGCTTAAAAAAAGTAAAAGCGAGAAAAGGAACATATTGAATGTACTCTTTATGACTAGTTGAAGGCTTTAATGTGGTAAAAAATTATTAATTTTTCCATTCATAAAACAGGAATTCCGACAAAAAGGTTTTTTCACTTTTTCAAAAACGGAAGAAAAATAAAAAGTTCGATAGCTTTTTTTATCGAGCTAAATACAGTTCTGCTTTTCTTTTCATTCGTTTTTCTCTTTAAAATGAAGTAAAAATAATAAGTGCAAATTACAATAAAAATAACACCAACAGTCACCACGAAGAGAAACTTCCATTAAGCAATCTAAATGCGTGTAAAACATCCTTCTAATGATTCATCAACCTATTGGTCTTTAATATACTTATTGAGTCATCCCTAATTTGTTCAAAGAAACTTTTAGTATGGTACAACTCATGCATTTCAAATAGGATATTTTCCATATCAGCTAGTCAAATTGAGGAACGATGGCAATAAACCCACAAAGTCGTCATATGTAAAGTAAAACGATGCGCGCCATTTTGAAAACACATTGTTTTAAAAATAGTCTGATAATTTAAGCAAAGATTTTGAAAAGAATGAAAATAAAAGCTAATGATGGAATTTAATAGCGGAAATTTGCAATTTTTTTACTTGTAAATGCTCCATTGAGATTGCGATCACGATTTGTGTAAAAGGGTTCGTTTTTGCGTTTGTGACTTTTAATTGATGAGAGCGAGTGGAAAATTCGTTTGCGGATGAAAAAAAAAATTCCCTTCCTTCCTCTCGATCTTTTCGTATTTTTTCCCGTCCTTGAGTATTTCCAAAAGACGGAAATCCGTCTCGTGGACGGAAGTCTTGCACCCATGGTAGAATTGAATATGCTTTCAAATGCCCTATTTTTTATATTTTTTCTATATTCACTTGATGTTGAACGCCTAGTAATATCTGCAGTTATTTTATTACATTCTCTGAATTTAGGCAGGCAATGATAACAGGTGAATGAACGACCAATTTGTTGGTCTCTTGACTGAACATACTCTGGTCTAAGAATTGAATGATCAACCATATTATCAGTATTAAAAAAAATAATTTTCCTCACTGGTAATGGTTTCCAGCCTCAGAAGTGTCTTCTACCTTACTATCAGATTTTCCCACAAGTTCATTTCTCTGCTAAAATTTTTAGTCGTCATTTTTAATTTTTTTTTAGTAGCACTGAATCATGCTCTCAATATGGCACAAAATAGTCAAAGTGGACAAATGCCTCATACTTTCACCTAAATTGAGTCACGTGATCTAGCTACTATGTGTCAAGTCAACTGATCGGAAAAACCACATCGTTTAACATTATCAGACCTTTGATCCCTTGTGAAACTCTTTTGACCACTTAACATTATTTGCTCTTATCACATATGTTGAATTATTACGACACCAAGTCATTTTTTATATAAAACTATTGAAAAAACAGCTTTGGATCATTATGACCCAAACAGTACATCAATATAAATTTTAAAATCACATAGTAAATAATTAAATAAAATCCTTTTTTGAGGAATAAGAGAATACCTTTCAAAAATTTACTAAAATTTAAACACTTATCTCAAAACAGTAGTTTTTTATGAAGTGTTAAAAAATGTTTCAGGTCAAATAGACCCGAACAGACCAGCAGGGTTAACCAATCTGTGTTGCCATCCTGAGTCTCCAATAATGTCTTAAATTTCAGCTTTATATAAGTAAAAATATCAATAATACAGTAAAGAACCTCTTATGCGGCATGCTCGGGACCATCGCTATCCCGGATAACGTAATTTCCCGTTTTTTTGGATTGTTGAAACATGTCGATATCGGAGGTTTATCGAAACCAAATTACAATCACAAATGGTAATAATACCAAAGATGGTAGAAAGAAGAAGATGGGACACTTTGGTTTCGGTATTGCCGAGAAAACAACCGTGGCAGGTCTGAGGTGTACAACAAAAAAACAAATATTTAGGGCAGCTCGCATGCATTTGACGCCAAACTTCAACTGATCCTTCTTGGAAATTGGCGAAAGGTTTGCCATAGCTTTTCGCTGGGAATTCCTAAAAATTGTAAGTTGTTCAGGGGGGTAGGTCGTTATCATTATCGTAGCATCTTCCGCGGTGGAGATAAGTCTTTGTTGCTCTCAAGCAAACCGCAAAATGAAAACAGATGTTTGGTCTTTCTTTCTTAGCTGTGTAAAAGAGCTAAAGCATTTACACTTGTATGTACATGTGGGGTCGTTTGAGTACGAATACACATAATAGGCTTGTTTTCGCTACTCATCCTTTTGAGTTTAAAAAGGAAACATGAATCAAGATTCAAGTTAGGAGACAAAAATAAATTTAGCTTAGCGAATAAAAGTACTATCAGTATTATTGCCTATTCTTCAACTGTTTATTTTATTAGATGCAATATGAAGTATATCTTATTCAAATTTTCACTTCAAGCAAATGTGTGAAAAAAGTCAGTACCGGGTTTGAAGTTTGCCGAGGCGAGACAAAACTATCCCCCCCCCCTCCATCAAATTATTACTCACATTTCATAAACTATGTGCTGGGCTTTTTTTTTTTTTTTTGAGGATTTTCTACTTGGTGGCCACTGATAAACCCAGAAAACTTTCTTAATGTTCCCACGACTTGGCCCATTCATCTCAACATTAGGGCGACCCCCCCCCCCCCAACCTAACTGAGTATGTGAAATTCTGACAGTTGAAGGGATGGATTTTCCCCCATTTAAAAAATTTTGAGGCCTTAGGAGATGCATTTGGGATTGCAAAAATATTAGGGAAAAAGCAAACAAAAACTGCTTAAAATTTAAACGATTTTACTCATAAAAATACTCATAGAAATTCAAAACAAAATGAGCATTTTTTTAAAATACAGGGAGCAGGCCCCCCTCCCCCAAACGACACTTACAAGATCCCCTTCCCCCTCCGACCTCCCGCCTCTTCCCAAAAGGATGCTTTGAAAATTTGTAAAAGAAATTGAGCATGGCATGACTTATATTTCACTATCACAAGCTCCTACCCGCCCTCTTCCCTAAAGGATGCTTTGAAAATTTGGAAAAGAAAAACTATTGTATTGTTTAAGCATAGCATGAATTATATTCCGCTATTACAAGGGGAAAAACCCTCGACTTTTTTAAATTTGACATTTGAAAAATTTGGGCGCCCCCAGAGGAGCCGGCCGACTAATCAACAACGCAACATATTGAGTATACCTAAATTTTAGTTTCCGACAGTTTAAACAAATAATTGTATTAATCGGTTTTAATTGTTATCAAAATAGCCGGTTAATGGTCAAATCAGAGCTCTGAACCAGGATTTTAATTCCCTTTCCAAAACTTAAATTTTCTTATTTTCCCTTTATTATTTTATTTTATTTCTTCTTCTTTTCCTTTGCCTTTTTATTTTTTGCATCACAGTTGAATTTGCCGCCTCCCAGAAGTGCCTCCAGGGGGACATTGCCCCTCCCCCCCTATATCCGACACTGAAAATGTTCATGGATTGATAATGTTTTTAAGATAAAGTTAACATCAACATCCCCAAGCAACACGCTGATTTTCATTAATGTGTCTATATTTTTTAATCTCACTGCCCCCACCGTTAAATAACTGCTCATTGTGCGATCGTCTTGCAACATATGTTTAAAATTTCACTGGATCAAAATCAGAAATGTGTACCTAAGTGATTGACAGTAAAATGAAGGAAAATAACAAACAAAACTGATCGACCATTTTCATTTCCGTTTCTGGTTTTCTTTACGAAACTCTACACTACATTTAGTTACAGCCAAAAGATTTTGCTGCGCAAAAATTCTGCAGTCAAGTATCGACCTAGTTTTATAATAGTACTACAGAAGGACAAGATGCATTTTTTAATTACTTGTCACTTGTTAACAATTTAATGTTCAAAAAACAAAGCATTTTTCTTCTATTTAATTGAATTTTACACTATGCAACAAAATAATTAATAAATATTTGACGAGTGAGAGTAATTGCTTGAAAGAAAAATGTGAACATGCATAACTTTCAAACTTTTTTGAAATAGTTAAATTTTATTAAGAAATGTATGCATTTTTTAAAGATTAGAAAAGCATTTAATTATATTAGGAAATACCAAGCTCCAGAAAAGACTTTTGACAATAAAATTAAACATTTTAGGATTAATGCTAGCGTGGCAAAAAATTCAGTTCATGAAATAGGTAAATCTCCTAATCTACAGCATGAGAATTTATTCAAACATTTCACATACGTACTGAATAAGAAATTAAATAAGTGATTTTTAAATTAGTTTTTCATTTGATTATTTATTTAGTTATTTATTTATTTGCGATTAACTGCAAATATTTAACATGTTCCTCCTGCGCAGAAGCAATTTATATGATGACTGAATGTGTGTAAGAGAAAAAACATTATCGTCATAAGTGCATAGTTAATGACTTTTATTTTCTGAATTTTTCAAATTTAAAAATATTATTTAACAATTTCCATCTTTATTTCAAGTATTTTAAACGATGTAAAGAATTACGCATGCATAAAGAAATTTAAATAAAAATAAAACTAGAGGTATTATCTTTTGACGTTTGAAAGTTCGTCCTTACGATCACGATTCACGAAATTTTGATTAAAAATTTCAAATTAAAGTTTTGGTGAAAAAAATTGCTTACCTTTTAACAAAGCATAAGAAACATCGAAAACTTACTAAGTCCAGTTCCCATTGCGGATGCAAAAAGATCACATTTTTTGATATGTGGGCAAAAATTTATGAAAAACGGCAATTAAAATTAACTTTTTTGAGTAAAATAATTTCAGAATTAACTTTTAATAAGGGAACGCTGAATAATTTTAATGAATACAGATAAGTTCGTTGGAACTCCGGGATAAATCAAAAACAAGGAAAAATTTCCAGATTTCCCTGATTTAAAAGGTTCTGTCGCCACCTTATAAACATAATTTACGACTGCAGGGGCACTTTCACGCTGCTAGGAACGAGGGGGGAGGGGGACAGAAAAGCCAAGTTAAGCAAATGTTGTACACAGGAAAGGGCTTTCAGAAATTTCCAGGTTCTCCACTGGTAACAACTAATAAAATTTGAACTATAAAACACAGTAGGTCTTGAAAACCATTAAGACAAATGAATAGGAACTTTGGTAAATACTAAATCTATTCCTAATAAACTTAAGACTTAATGTTACTTAGTAACATTATTTTTTATTAAAATAAACAAAATTGTTCAATCAAAATATTCAGTAAAAATAAAAACTACGTAATATAACAGCAGCAGTAACAATATGATATAAATAATGATCTGATAAATGGGAATACAGCTGAAAATGTTTTAAAGTTTAACAGCTTTTCTCCAAAAATAAATAGTAAGGGAATAGGAATGTGAATGAACAGACTGGAATTCAAAGCGTTTTCTAAATAGCTATTCAGGCAACATCCCGTTAACCGGCATGATTATAATAAATGTTTGCTTCACTAGGCTAATTTTTCAGTTTGGCTTAATGTTTTATTTTTGAAGATATTCCTCTAATACTTGATAAAATAACGATTCCCTTTGCTTCTGCCGCTAATGTCTGAGACAGTTTTTGCGTGCACGTTCGAGCTCTTACGGGGGAAAACCTTTCAATGAAAACTTGGAAATAATGAGTTATAGAGAACTTTCTGGCGGAAAAGCCAATATAAAAAACTTATTGATGCGAATTGTTGTTTTATAATTGTTCAAGTTGAAATTTGGCGCGCTTTTTTGTTCTGTTTTGCCCACACAGATCTCAATTTTTAATTATTGAAGAGCGCTGGAGATAAACCTGTGCATTCACTCTTAATGAAGCCTTTTTTTTCTTTATATGATGATTGTATTTAAGTTAAAAAAATTAATTTTAAAATTCAGAACTGCAACTTAAAACTACACCCATAAAGTCAAGAGAAAACTTTGAAAAAAAAAAAAAAATGTATTCGTTAGAGGCGGTTTCAATCATTTGACCAAAAACAGAATCTAAAAATATTAATAAGTAAAGCCCAACAATTTTAAGAGCCGTAAAGGAATAAACACAGAAGAAATTTGTTATTAGAATTTTCTCTAGTTATTTTTTACTATATTTGTATGTTGAAACAATACTTTAAAATATTTAAATCATTTTCCGGGAATCTGTTTCAAATTGCTCCAGCATTGGACGACCATCAGACAGCATTGGGGCGCGGCCCCCAGTGCCTCCTTCACTAATCGACTGCCGTCTCCTAAAGTATTTTCAATTTTTTGAATCCGATAAAATTACCCTCCCTGTTTCGTGGCTTTCTAACGGCAGCGCTTTGTACTAAATGTTGCTTTTTTTACTTATACTTCTCAGACCCCTCTGCTCCGTAGCATTTAACATAGGTTTCTACCAGAGTGTCCAATCTTTTCGAGTAGAAGATCGTTGATAATACTTCAAAGTAAGTAGAAAATAGTAAATAAATACTTCTAAATTAAGAAATAAACTATATTTAAAAGATAAAAATAAATAACATTCACAAGTCAAAACGAGAGAGGAGGGAGGGGGGGGGGGTTTGAAAATGACATTAAATGATTCAAATACAGCATGGGACCTCAAATTTGGAACGCTCAGGGCCGCGATCTTTCCAAATTTTGGAATTTTCCGGATTTTGAGTCATCATTCAAAAAATTTTGTAAGTAGCATCAGGGCTCATATAATTTGCTCCTGAAGATTTTATTACCATTTTGCTCATTTATAGCATTTTTTATTATCATATATACTCGCCTATAAGTCACGGAATTTAGCACAAAAAACGAAGTTGGAGACGGTTTACATTTGAGACAACATGGAAAAATCTAAACTTTTCCCGATAATATTTAAACTTCTTTAATTAAACAAAAAAGAAAAGAATTCCGTCAAATTCCAATACGATTTTATATTCTTTAACCACTTACTAAAGACTTTAAATTGCAGTAAAAGATCCAACTATCGGGAAAATGCGAGAAACGCCGAATTCCAATTTTGCGAATATTTTGTATCGTGCGAAAATTAGAACTCATTTCAAGAAATAAATATAATAAAACTACAAGAAATAAAAACAGCAAATTTTGATGATATTAACTCTAAATTAAAGCAACAATTGATAAAAATTCTAATCGTAAAAACAAACCCTTTTCAGAAAATTGCAAAATAACATTTTTGAAAACTGCATGCTCTTAAACATGTTCGCTACATTTTATTTTCTTTCTTCTTAAAATGCCTATTTGCAAAAAAAAAAAAAAAAAAATGGTGCAAAATATTTCCAATTTTTCTTCAAAAAAATGAAAGCGGTTTTTTTTCAGCTGCCAAAAAAATATTTATTTTTTATATTTTTAAGCATTTCATGAAGTTTCAGTTGGTGAAAATGAGGTTTTTGCTGTGAAAAAAATTGCTGGATTTTTCGAACAGCCATATATGCGTTTCGTCTATAAAAGATTTTTGATCCATTCCTGCAATAAGGGTTCTTTAGTTAATTCAAAGTTCTTTAGTTAATTTGTTAGACATAGCAGGCAAAAAATGTTATTATTTTCATCTTCATCTTTATCTTGCTCTTTGTTATCGTTTGGGTGTAGCACCATTTTGATGATTTTCCGGATCGGACATCTCGTTTATTAAACTATCAATTTCGTAAAATTTGATCATCAATCATTTTTCCACCAATAAATTACTTCAAAAAGGGGCAAAACGAAATATAAGAAGCATGTTTACATGCAGAAATGCGCAAATTTCATACTCGTGTACGACTTCGCTTTTTCAAACTCGATTTTAATAAAGAATTCATTTTCACAGTCGCAATTACACGATTTATATTAAATCGTGTTGCCTTAATATAAATTTTAAATTCTTATTACCTTATTGAAGCTCATAAATAAATGAAAAAATATATAAAACAAAAATAAACAAGCGTTAATTTTCTCACGATCAGCTGTTACAGAAAATTCGTGAATCTGCAGTATTAGATATTTTCCGAACTTTCATATAGTCCGACTTCTGTTGCAATTCGTCTTCAAATACTCACCAGAGAATTAAATAAATGTATATGAATCTAAATACATATTTCCTTCATGTTTAATTATTGAAATAAAATAAAGAAAACGGCTGGTTTTCTCAATTTTCGGTGGAGATTTTTGTTTTCTAATTTTCTTCTGCAAGTAAGTTGATGCCCCCTACCCTAAAAAAATCTACGAATTTATACTAAATTGTTTGACTTATAATCAGTGAATATGTTACTTGTAACAGAAAAATGCATGTTTTTAAAGGTATTTTCAAAAAATTTGTATTTTTACAAAATGGGCAAAAAAAAAAAAAAAAAGCAAACTTTTCAAAAATGGCGGGAAATTCACGAAAAAATTCCCGGTTTCCTGGTTCTTGTATAAGAGGTTCTGTACTGTATTATATCAAAATTATCGGTCTGTTATCAGGTCAACTTACAATTTTGTATCAGAACTACTTTTTTGCAGTGTACAATTATTCACAGTGTTTTACAAACTACTATTATTTACCTCAAAAAAAAAAAAACTTTCTTGCACCATGGACAACTAGCATTAAATAGTTACTTTTACAAAAACAAATTATCGTAACATATTTAATGCAATCAAAACTCAAAAAGAAAATGTATTTGAATATATTTACAAGCATAAAAATTTTGTTTTCCGTAATGTAAAAAGAAAATTATGCTATATGAGGTTATAAGATTTCTTTTCAGTAGCGAAAAATTCAGATTCCTTTGAAAACAATAACCTTCTTGAGCTCTTGTAGGCTTGTTTAATAATAGGTATTTTACATTTATTGTATGCTTCTTCTTATTATTATAAGAAATATTATTATTAATATCATTATTTGTTCATCGACTGGAGGGGGGAGGGAATACAACCTTAAGTGCTGGTCCAAAGAAAGGAGGTGGAGGGAAAGCGAAAATAGGAATTTTAGAGACAGAAAATATACACATACATTTCTTGAAAAGCAGCATATAAAGAATTTGTTTATTTGCTTAATATGGAACAATAAAACTTACAAGTTCAAGTACTTCTTCATCACCAACAGTTTCTAAAATAAAACACATTTCATATCATATAAACTGCAAATATTATATAATTTAAATTTACTTCCTGTTTTAATTAGAACTAATAAATCAACATTTCATAAAACAACATGTGTTGCCATTTAATTTTTAAAAATCTCACTTAACATTTTAATTCCAAAATATTTGTAATCTTATTGTTACGGTAAAAAAAGGAGCAAAAATATTTATAATCTTGACCATTAAATATTTTTAAAAGAAAATGTTTTAGATGCTAGATGACTGCATATTAAATTACAAATTTTGTAAATATAATAGAAATGCATATGCAACATTAAAAAAAAAAGCCTTTCTGTGTAAATTTTTTTATCACATTTTCACTTTAACGTAATTACGTTATTTATATACTTGATTGATGAAAATAACCACACACATCTCATGCTCTCAAAATTTATTCGATTTTAAGAATTAAACTTTGTAGCAGGGTTCGTTGATTTAAATCATGATTTAAATCAAGTGATTTTTTCCAAAAAATCAGTGATTTTACTATGTTAGGAAGTGTTGTAAAAATGAAATATGTTACAATTTCAACTACTGTTTCAAACAAAACTTCCTAGGTCCATTTGGCTGTGTGCATAACATATTTCATAAGGTTGGAATTAATAACTATTCTTTTAATTTGACAATATATTTTTTTAATTTTACAATATTCTTCAAGCAGCTTAACAGCAAAGCATCATTCATTCAAATTACAATTCATAATACATAATCATGAACCATTCTGTCTTTTTTAATCTTAAAAATAGTATTTTAGATCCATTTAATCAATGCCACACAATAAATAATTCAGAATGATAGTGTTTAAAACAACAATTGTTAGAATTTAGAATTTATTCTTAAAGTTTCATCCACGTCCCCTATGAGCTTAAGGTTTTTTCCTTTTAAAATATTGTTTTATCACAGAAGTTTTCAATAAAGATATTTGATTAAAACAAAAAGTTGCAGTTTTCAGTAATGGTGTGAGCATATGATTTTTCGAAATGGGTAAAAATATTTCATGCTTTTTTATTTATAAAATTGAAAAATGATTAAAGTACATTCAATGTAAAACTTAATTGGGTACTTTTTTTGCAGTTTTCAACAGCAAAATAATTCAGATTAAATATGTTCATATTCTCTGTACTTATGCATGTACTATTATTCCTGGTAGGGTTACGTTTCATTTGAGTCATGCATTTGTATTAAAATTTGTTTATCATTATTATTATTAAAAAAATTTATTGCTCTGAAAATAGCTTAAAGTGTGTTTTTGCATATTGATTAAGATGTCATATTGTTTCTATGAATGTAACATAATAAATATCCAAATAATTTAGGGTCTTTTTAAAAAAAATCAAAAAAATCCGATTTAAATTAAAAAAATCTGATTTAAATTAAAAAAATCCGATTTTTTTGATTTTTTTAAAAAAATCAAAAAAATCACGAACCCTGCTTTGTAGTTTAAAGTTTAAAAACAATATGTCAAAAGAGAGAAAGAGAAAACTCACTTTTATTGAAGTATGAACTATTTGCATGCGTGTACAAACGAAAGATTCTTTTGGATTTAGCTGTGTTTTATGAATGAAAATAATGAAATATTTTTCAGAACAATATATATACAGTAGAGCCTCGATTATCCGAGCTAATGTGGACCAAGGGTACCTCGGATAATCGAAAACTCGGATAACACAGTCTCTGCCCAAATCGAGAGGGAAACATGGGTTTAAATGAATAAAAATGTCATCAAAAATGTTAAAAAAAGGCATTTAGTGTATATTATGAAATGAAAAAATGAGGTTACATACATACAAATATCTAATTTTATATGTACACATCAGTAGAGTACATGTTCCAGTAAAGTCGTCTTTTCAAGAAGTCTATGTGTATAGTATATATATTGTTTTCTGTTTAATGGAACTTGTACACTTCTTTGCTGCCATTTTACGAAATGGTTGTAGCCGTAAAAGGTCTGCTGAAGTTGTCTTTGATTGTTGTTCTAGGTCTTTATATCACAAAAAAAAAAAAAAAAATTAATTGGATGACCGACATTATTCAGTGACGTTGCCATCGGCCGCCAAGAAATTTTTTTTCTCAAGGGCAAATGTACCTCTGTTGACTCGGAACTAGGTTAGTCGGGGCTCGGATAACCAAGGCTCTACTGTATATATATACGATTATATAAGAGATTGTAAAAGAAATTTTAATGACATACCCACAGCTGCATCCAAATCTTCAATACAAGCCAAAAGAACGGAGCGATACTTTTGACTAACTTTAAGCAATCTAAAATAAAAATGAAACTAAAACTATCTTTTCTCAAGTTTTAATTTACAATAAAGCTGTTAAATTTAATAGACTTACTCAATGTTTTTTCTTCCATCTTGTAACCCATGAATTCTTAAATTTAATGACAAAAATACATCTAAATATTAAAAAAATACATTAATACTTTGATATTTATCTTCACTGCATTCATCTACTTTTTAAAAAAAGCTAAAAGTGATTCCTTTCAGTAATAGAAATTTAAGTCATTCAAAGTGTAAAGATAGTGCAACAGGACAAACACAAGTAGAGTAAATTAAATGATTCATTTATTCAAATCAAAGTTAAGACAAAAATTGATCTGAATTATACAGATTGTTATTTTTTTTTAAATTTATTTATTGCTTTCATTTTTTTTAATGATGAAACTGAATTATTAAAAGCAACAGAATATAAATCATTTTTACTCTCTATTACATTCACTGGTTTACTTCTTATGAAACATTTTACACTTTTTTAAAAGTAAAAATACTTCAGGAAAAAAAATTGCAAATGTATATATTGAGCAGGTGTCAACATTAGAAAACCTAGGAAATGCAAATAACAATAAAATTTTATTCCAGAAATACAAAAGACAAAGCAATATTTTTAACCAAAAACTGATAGCAGTGATTTTCAGTATTGATGAAACTAGCTTTGGTCAGGGTCGCTCTTAAGCCAATTAGACCAATTGCTTCCAATAGGGCCTTGCACTTAGGGCGATTTTGCCTAAATTTTTCGATAGCAAAAAATTTAGATAAAAGTTTACAATCGAGTACCCCTTGATTTTTTTTATGGCAAAAAAGGCACCAGGATACGAATAGCAAGATGTCTGCTGCCGCTATACAAAACCTAGAAATAACATTTTACAGCCAAAATATATAGCAAAATTTTTCACCAAACTAAGTGGTATTGATTCGATTCTACACCAAAACCAGAATTTAAAATGTTTAAAAATAAAATTAAATTAAAAACAGTATGTAAGTTCAGCTTTAAGTTATGTTACATATTTATTTATTTATTTTTTTATACAGTAAAACTTCAAAAAAAAAAAAATCAAAAAAGTGTTTCATTTGTCATTTCTTTTAAAACATTTCAAAATTATGTCATTTATACATTGATACAGTCAGTTTTTGTTTTCATTTACACTTATACTCAAATATCGTTTTCGAAAAACGACAAAAAGTGCCAAATTTCAGTGATCTCTCAACCGCCAAAAATTTTCCCAGGGTCTTCCATGTTGGATAAATCTGTTTTTTTCATGTTGGCACCAATATATACTAGTTAAAAAAAAAAAAAACTCTTCTACCCCACCTTTTGCAAGATAAGCCCTTTTTTCTATACCTGTTGACTGAACTAAAGAGGGAACTGAAATTACATCATAACTGTAAATTTGCTAATCATGACTTCATGATAGACGAGTGATGCTTTAACAAGAAAATATATGTAGAAATGTACGATTGATGGATCAGAATCTTTCGAGTCGGATTAATTTTCTTCATCTTTAAAATTATTGTAATTGTTGATTAATTGCGTTCAATCAAGATTATTGCATTTTATATAACTAAAACTATTTTATAAGCATATGGTATTACTAATCACTTCCTTCTATCACTTGTAATTTTGAGAACTTTTCTATCGAAATAAAAATTAAAAAGAAGGTTGTAATAGGAGTGAAGCTGGGTACACAAAAAAAAAATGTTCACAGCTTTTATTAAACTTATATAACATTAAGTTACAAAATGTATCTGTTATGTACTATGACGCAGTCAAGAGAGCAATTTAAGCTGAACCAGGGCTGGCAAGTTTCTGCCGGGGTGGTTAAAACCAGTGGTTATAACCGGTTTAAACCGGCATGGCAGAAACTAGTTTCTGCCAGTAAGTGGCAAAAACTGGCAGAAACTAAAAAATAATACTAATAAGAACTTTAATATGCGATTCATAATTCACACATGTATTTGATATGTAAACAATTAGGTTAAAAATTAAAACTAAAGATAATGAATGTTATTCAAAGTAGCAAAAAGTTTCAAAGTGATCATATAAATATACTTTGTTTATATAACACTAATTTTTTTTCACTTGAAAAAAAATCATAATGGTAATCTGATGCTGTACAAGTTTAACTATTAATATTATTGTTTACAGTTGAATTTCTATTTAAAGGTAAAAAAAATTACAATAAATTCTATGATATTTTAGCAAATCATTTTTCAGAGTATTTTAAAAAACATAATACAATGCAATGGCAATAACTTTAAGATTATCTATTATATACAAATAGAAATGGTTCTTGAGAAAATATACCAGTAAATAATAGAAGCACAAAAAATATCAGAGAAATCTTTTTAAATGAGATATCTCTTACAATTATTTTTCAAAATTACCACTCGAACTCAAATATACTATTACTTTTTACACAGAGCATTTCGTAGCATACGACTAATTTTGCTAACCTTGCTGAACCCAGACTGTTCCTTAATTTGTTCTGAATGAAAAAAAAGCTTTAAAATATACTTTCAAGACCAGCATTTGTTTGCTGGCAAGGTCATTATTGTGGATACAAAAGTTACTAAATTAAAAAAATCTTAATTTTTACCAGTATTTGTTTTTAAAGATGGCACTATTCATTTTTCTAATACAAATTTATTTTTTAATTAAAACTATCCACAATATATTTTATTTGTTATTTATTCTGAATAAAATGTACTTTGGGAATTTAATACTACTAAAAAATTCTCAGATAGTGTCACAAAATGTGTTTGTGCCAGTTAAAACCGGTTATAACCACTTTCTGCCGGCAAAAACCCAGCCCTGAGCTGAACAGAATGAAAACCTAATTAGCAATGCTCTAAGGCAATCGAAATATTTTGTTCATATTTTCCAAAACTCCCGAAAGCAGAAAGTGCTTAAAAGTGCGACGTACGTCGCAGAACAAAAGCGATCTCTGCAGAACATTTCATCCTTAAAAAGAAGAGGGAAAAAAACGCGAGCACAAACGCAAAAGAATTAAAACAAAAAAAAAAAAAAAAAAAAAAAAACGATATGCTCTGCAGAACAACTGACAAAAGAATGTTTATATTACAGCTCAAAACTTGCGGTCGCCTGTCGCCAAATGCGATCGATTTTCACGTTTTGTCGACCATTGTTTTCATTGAAGTCGCCAATGTGGCTACCATTTGCTAATGCTAAAACCCTATCCCAATAAGGAGGAAGAAATAGGAGTTAATTTTTGCTCCGCACGGAAACTAGTTTTTCCTCCGATTTTTACCGGAAATTGCTTACCGCGTATGAAATTTCAATCCTTTTCCATCCTGGAATTATTTCAATTATCTTGAGAGTTGTAAGATATTTTTTGCAAGCACAACCTTAAATATGCTTATTTGTCGTTTCATTTTTAACAATTAAAAAGAAAAAAAAAGTATGAAGTAACAAACAACCAAACTCGTGCACGTGCTTCGCTGAAAATAGGATTCTACGTTAGAGATTTTAATCCTTTTGCATCGGGTACAAATTTCAATTATTTTCTAAATTAGAAGATATTTTTCACACATGCTACCCTAAATCTACTTATTTTGCATTTTATTTTAATAGTTTCTGCCTTTTTTTTTTTTTTATAACTGTGCCGATATTGAACACGTGTTTGTTGAAAATTGCGTTTATCACTATTGTTCACTATTATTGTTTCATTTATTTATTTACTTCAAAGTTGATTTTAGTGTTGACAGCTATTTACTTTTTAGAAAATACTAAATTTTGGATAAATACGAAATTTTTAGAAAATTGTTGATTTACCTGGATCCAACTTCTTAAAAAGAAACAATAAACAATTATTGAAAAGAAATATTATCACAAATCATAAAATAAATAAGGAATTCTTTTTTTAGTTTAAACATTTTACAAAATAATTATAATAATGATAATAATAATGTGTGTAAAGATAATAATAATGTGTGTAACAGAAAAAAAAGCCAGAGTAATTTTGCCAAGGCAGATAATTGTTCAATCAACTTTTAGTAGGAATTTAGGTATCGACAAGTAAGAAGAAAGGGAGCATTTTTCCTATTCTGAGAAAATTAAGTTAAGAGAAAAGACAGCGTTATTTGTACATTGAGAAAGTTCATCCATATTTTTGGTACTAGATTTTGCGCTGTTCGGATTCTAATTGACAAATATACTATTATTACATGTATTTATTTCAAGTATAATGATTAAGCATTAGCAAAAAAATTAGTCCCGGAGGGGCTAAATGTTTAAAATCTCTAACCCTAAAAACACCTGCGATTGCGTGCCTGAGAAGAACTAGTACATGGTTTACTTAAACGTAATTCAAACACTCATCGCAATTGATACCTGTTTTGTGCTCTTAAAAACAATGCACAGAAATTTTTTTTGCAGATGTGCATTTTTTTTTTTAAAGTTTGGCTACCATTTTTTGAAATTTGGCTACCATTTTGTGGGGTTTTAGTAGTCGGGTGGGGGTGGGGTTTTGTGGGGTTAGTTGGTTACCAATCAAGAATTAGAGTTTTGAGGTATAGTTTATATATTCCAATGTTGCACCACCTGGCCATAAATCCGTTAGAAAGTTGTTAAAAGCAGCCATTGTCAATGTATGGGCCAAATTTTTATAAACATTTTGTAAACAGTACATCTGCATTAATGTCGCAGTATCTGACTTCAAAAGTCATTGACAGAATTGCAAATTCTGAATGTATGCCTTGGTTTTAAATAAATAATTTAATATGTTTTGTCAAAAATGAGTAATAAATATTTTACTAGTTAATTAATATTCTTATATCTATTTTGTGTTGTACTGTGGTCCATCAAATTTGGACGACATGCCTGCAGAACATTTGGAACTGTTTGAGGTCATGTTGCAGAACACTGAATATAATTCTGCTCCTGGGCCAAAACTTATGACGAACATTATTTATACATAATGAATCAATGATAGTGCAGTTGCGTAGCTAGCATGGTGTGTGTGGGTGGGTACTGATGGTGTCTCCTCCCCTCCCCAATGGAAAAGATTAAACTAAAAAAAAAAAACATGTAAGAATGAATTTTTATGCAATATGTTAAAAAAAACTCGCAGCTTAAAAAAACCATAGCCACTTTTTTCATAGGGGTCAAAACATTTACAGAATTGGGGACGGAAATGGTGTGTTTAGCACAGAGCTGCCGGATTTTAGCCAGGCCAAAAAAAGCCGGCTTTTATTTTAAAAAAATTTATAATTTTTTCTCCAAAAATTATTAAATAAAAAATTATATTTCTATCATTTATACAATTACATTATTACTGAAATAGCAAAATACTTGAAATAAGAATGAAAATTATTAGAATGATACATTACAGAAATAGCAAAGAGAAAGTGCTCCTTATAAGAAGGTTTAGATTCAATACAATTTAAACTATTTATCTTTAAAAATTTTTACTAAAAATTCAAAAGTTCACATGACACTACTATATGAATTAAATATTACCAATCCTTTGCCTTAGTCTTTAAGTAATAATCTTTTCTATATTTTAAAGCACCTCGATTTTTTTTCCCTCAGAACCTTAACTAGTTCTCTGATCCAAATAAAATTAAAAGCTATTTGTCAAATAAATTGCATAAAATAAAAGAAGCCCATCTTGAAGTAGACCAGCCGATCAACATTAAATTGTACTAGAATGATATTCATCTTAAAAAATGTTAACGTTATGTATATAAAAAAAATTTCCTAACATAAAAGCGAGGCAACTACTCACCACAGGTGACTTGTTTTAAATTTTTGCCATAAGTAGTGCTGTAGGTAAACACTAATTTAGTTAATTTGAATTATGTAAGTATCTTGTTAAAGGAAAGGAGATACTTCAAATTCCTACTCTTCTCGCCTGGAGCAAAAGACTTTTTCTTTGCAAGGTTGGTATTTTTGCCAGGACAGTGGCAAAAACTGGAAAAAACCAGGGCAAAAATGGGAAAAAACCGGCAGAAATGGCAAATAATTGTTCTTAAATAATATGTAGTAAGGTCTACAATTTAATAAGGGTTATAATGTCCTAAATAATTTATTTAATTTTTGTGTGTTATTTAATTTCTTTATTTTGCTAATTAATAAATATTATAAACAAATATTTAATGAAACAGTCTTAACCTCTTCAGACCCTAGAACTAAGCACAAACAATTTTGACACTATTTTTTAGTTCTCTGATTTAAAAAATGATTACAAAACAAAGTACCTGAATTTTTTTTAAATTTTAATTAATAATTAGTTTAATTAATAATTAGTTTAATTAATAAGTAATGCACAATTTCCCTGTTTTCCCATGTTTAAAACGAAGTAAACTAGGTACTACTGTGATATAATCCCCCCTTGGCGACATTCGAGCTAGCACGCCAATTTGTAATGAGTTTCGGTTGGCGATAGTTTCAGTGGCAACCCAGCGCCATCGATGTTGGCTGACGTAATGTGTGGCAACCCTCAGTGTATGATGCGGAATGGCTTGTGTCGGTGTGATTGTTGAACTTTCAGAAATTTTTTTTTGTGAATAAGTAGCTTTTTAATAGTTTATTTTATGTTTAAAGTTTGTGGAGATTTTTCCTGTTGCTAAAGGAAGAATGTAAAGTGTTAAGGTGCATTAATTTGGTTCAATTGTTTTCTATTGTGGCCAGAGGAATGATTCTATATCACAATAGTTTGTTAACGCGCCATGTTTTTGAATGTGTTAAAATGGACGGAAACGTGATTTGGTGCTTTAGCTATCTGAAGTACGAAATTGTTTTGATTGATAAGTGCATAAGTTTGGTTAATTGTGACTAAAAGCAATGAAAAACTAAGTGGTAATTTTCGGACCATTTCGTCATATTGGATAGCAAGTTTGTAGTGATTTGGGATTAATATTGAAAAGCCAACTGGTTTAAAGTGAGTTCTTTATTATTCTAAATTTATTATTTGCTTATTTTATGTGTTTGTAAGGTTATAAAACAATGAATTTTCAAATGTTCTAAAATATTAGCTGTAGTAATTAGTGGCGTTGCTGGTTTTGATAAAGTGGGTTTCCGTTAGTTTAATGTAAAATGTACTTGAAGTTTTGCTTGGAATAGCGCGATATTTTTCGTTGAGTAATGCATATCATTTTATGTTATGATAATTAATTGCAATAGTCATTATTGTGCCTAAAATGCGTGTTTTTTCAATGAATGGTTTTTATGGTATTTTTAATGGTAGGCTTCCAATAGTTTAATGCAAAATGTACTTGAAGTGATGACCGTTATTAATTTTGTTATCTAGGGTGGTATCTTAAAATTCGGATAGCGTTGATTTGCGGGATATTTTAACTATGTTTTTCATTAAATAATGCATATAATTTTATGCAATGATGAATCATTGCAGTAGTAATTATTGGGCATAAATTGCGTGCTCTTTTAACGAAGGGTTTTTATTCAAGTTTAAGTGATTTGGTAAAGTAAATAATTCTATTTTTCGAGTAATTATTAATCCGTTAATGTATTGAATTGTTGTTGAAAAATGCTGTACGTGCTTTACATAGTAGCGTCAATATTGTGTGTAAGATATAATTTGCAATTTTTGGTATTTTACTGTTTTTTAGTGATTTTTCTTGACATGTTTGCTATGTTTATGATGTGACATTGTTGGCGATAAAATCATCGCCAAGAGTGTTGTATTCTATTTGAAGTTGGCGACATAAAAATCTTGCTGTTGGAGACGGTTTCTTGGCGCCAACAAAAAAATCGCCAAAGGGGGATTATATCACAGTAGTTCCGTAAACTATCTGTTGATTAATTTCAAAAACAATTGGGTGTCTTAGTTTTCAAATTGCACAAGTAGTTAATAAACAGTATTTTTAAATGTACCCAATCGGGTACACTTGGAATGAAGAGGTTAAGTTACAAATAAAGAAATAGTTAAAATTAACTCAAAATTATACGTTAAAAAAAACTTTTCCGTTAAGTCTTATAAGGCAACTAGATTTATTTTCTCCCTTTTGCGTTTAGAAAAAAGAACAAATAGTTACTTTGATCACTTTCAGTAATTTATCTTTCTGTATCTTTAACTATTCAAATACTGAAATTCACCAATGCAATTCATTGTCAAATGAGCTTAGGTCATACATCAGTTATCAATGAAAGTACATTGTCTCCCAAGTATTGCATCCCACTTTGAAATTGGTCAGCAGTAAAAACTAGAGTCCCTGTATCTAGCCGAGATGATGAATCGATTATGAAGATTTTTTCTTTAATCGATAGAGGGTCGTCTAACTCAAATATCGTACATCAATCTGACTACATTAGTGACCATTTAGAATTTACAGCCTGCACACTCCTATTTTGCGCAATTCTTGAGTGAATATCATTAATAATTATGATATAAACAAAATTAATGGTTCATTTAATTTGCTATTTATTTATTTGCTATAAAATTTGTTCATTTTTTTCTTCTAGTTTCATTTTTAATTTTGTTATAAAATTGAGTATTTTTTCATAAAATGCATATTTCTAATATTATAATGCATATATTAAGCTGTTAAACTTAGTGCCCAAATAAAGTATGAATAACATTGATTTTTAACTAAAATTTCTTTTATCCGATGTTTTAGTTTACTTTTTACTTGGAAAGAAATTAAATGGACACAGCGAATCCTATTTTTGCCACTTTGGGTGGCAAAAACCTATTTTTGCCAGGGCGGTTTTTACCAGTTTTTTTACGCCTATGGCAAAAACTTGCCAACCCTGTTTCTTTGTAGTGTAAAATATACGATAGAAAAAAAAAATGAATATATAGTTCTTTATTGCACAATTTAATATTCTGAAATATTTTAAAGTAACTGAATTTTTAACATTAAAATATCCATTTTAAGTGAGAAGTATGTTCTCCTTTTGTGTTGAAAAAAATTGATTCTGTATATAGCTATAATATAAGGCAAGAGTTTAATGAGAGAGTCTCACGAAATAAAGCACACAAACACAAAATGCATTCAGGTTGTGTAAACAAAATAATTCTGAATCTAATTTGAAGTAACCCCGGGAGCAGAAAGTGCTTAAAAGTGTGACGTACGTCTCAGAACAAATGCGGTCTCTGCAGAATATTTCATCCTTAAGAAGAAAAAAAAATGCGAGCACAAACGCAAAATAATAATAATAAAAAAACGATCTGTTCTGCAGAACAATCAAAGCGAAGGGCCCTTTATCGGGGCCACGCGAGATAAGCACGCACCTCACGCAACCCCACCTTTATGCATCTCATCTCTCTTCACGTTTCTCGCAGCAAAAATAACTCTCCTTCCTTCATCTCGTGGCTTACGGGAAAGCCATGCCTACGCCTTCCTTGTGGCTGACGTCACTGGGGATGATTTTTGAAACCCGAAACACACGTTGAATGCCACGTGCTTACAAAAATGTACTAGAACTCAACTTTCTTTATAGTGCCTTAATTGAAACCAGCTTAGGACACGTTTTTTCCATTTTCGCACTAGACTTTACTACATTACATGTGGTTTCTGAAAAATGTCTGCACGAGATAAAGTCGCTTGTTACGATTGTAACGCTACAATAACTTTGAAAAATTTAACAGTACATTAACAGCGGTGCCACGAATGGAAAAAAGTTAAACACAATTTGATTACTGGAAACAGCATATTGAATTCTACTAGTTAATTAATATTCTTAAATCTTTTCTTGTTGTACTGTGGTCCATCAAATTTGGACGACATGCCTGCAGAACATTTGGAACTGTTTGAGGTCATGTTGCAGAACACTGAATATAATTCTGCTCCTGGGAAATTAACTGAATCAAAAGAAATATTTGAGCTTCATTTTACAAATTAACAGTAGCAACATAAATGGACATAGTATAGGTGCAAATAGTAAATTGTATTGTGTCTAATTGAAAAAGGCCAATAAAGACCGACCTTTTTTTAAAAAAACGGTCTTTTAAATAAAAGCCGGCCGGTCTGGTCTTTTTTAAAAAAAGCCGGCTTTTTTGAAGGCCTGGTTTAGCAGTTAAAACAGAAAATAAAACAATATAAAAAAATATTCAGTTTAAGGCAGCATTTCACAACCTTTATTCCCTTGCGAACCCTTTCAAGATTCGAAACAAAACAGCGAACCACCACCTTCTATAGTCGTTAATAACGTGTAACAAGAATATAAAATTTGCTAGTACATTTGTTTTCAATATATGCACAATAGTTCGTAACAAAAAATAAAAATATAATTGCAAAACATCCGAGTTTAAATAAATACTAAAATTACTTTTATTAGGTAGCTAATTGTTCTGCTTGAATTATTAATATTGCAGGAAACATGTATTCGCAAAAAGTATATAGTTAAATTTTTTTCCCGATAGTGCATAAAAGTTATGGGACGGTATGAGAAAAATACATACGATTAATCAATCAATAAATATCACTCGGACAAGCTTTCGGGTTGAAATATACATCATTCTCAAAAGTAAGAAATAAAGTGTCTTAAATGTAAGTTCAAAATTTAAAATTAGTAAACGACTATCTTCCGGTTTCACTCTGAGGTCTGTATATGAAAGATTAGCCGAAATAATGCAAAATTTTTCCATTTTAGTAAATTTTCATATGTTCTACTCTTTCTTCGCAAGGAAAAAGAAAGAAAAACATACATTCAATATTTTAAATAAATCAATGAATAACTTTCTATACCACTTTTCGATTAAAATTTTCGGTATTACGTAGTAGTAGAAATAAGTACATTTCAAATTTGGTACCTATGCTTTCTTTGTCAATCCACAACTTTTACGCATTATCGGAAAGCAATTCATTCAAAAAAATAATTTTTACACGCCATCCCAATTACGTATGTAAACTTATTTCATTTGTCTTTTTACGTCAGCAGTTAAAAATTCCGCCATTGCAATATTATTCTAGCGAACCCTCTATCTACAACACGCGAAACACCGGTTGGGAAAAGCTGGTTTAATTTATTTGTTTCATTCCATGGAGCTTATAAAGGTTTGTTGTTTTCCCCGTCCTGGCCGGGTGTCACCCCTAAACGTATGTCTTTGTTGCCCCCACCAATTAGCTATGCCACTGGATTGTGCATTTCATTAAAACATTCCACATAATATGCTTAAGCAGACAATGATTCAAAATGTACTTACCATGAGACTCATTGACTAATTTACGAACATACTGATTGTATAGTGCTGCTTTAGTACTGACTTCATGTAGAAATTGCGGCCTACATTCATCTAAAATATAAAATAGATTAGGAACCAGCTAAAAGATTAAAATCTCCTGAGAAGAAATAAAACATTAGCTACCTGTAGATTCTGCTACGCCATACACTAAAAAACTATTACGAGGAGAAAATACGGCGTGAACACGACGCGAAAGAGCCTCATCAGGTATTTTCTGTGAAAGATTTAAGACATACTTTAACCATGTGCAAGCAAATAGGCAACAATTTGAAGCATGCGAATTGTAATTTTCTTTGCGTTGTAACAACAAAATAAAGCATTTTAGCACAGTTTTACTTATTATAATACACTATAATTCTAAAATTACTAAGGAATAACTCTTATACATACCAAAATAGAAATACCATCCCTTTCGGAATGTTTTGCCGCCATTTAAATTAAACACGCCTTTTCATTGCCAGAATTTTGACGGGCGATATAGCAAAATCCTCTGAAAAATTTAATAAAATAAAATTCATAACTGCAAAATGAATTTTTTTATCGGACATGAAAAAGACCTAAGTGAACTAAAATAAAATTAATTTAATGGAGTGCATAAAATTTGAAGCTCTCAAGTATAGTATTAAAAGTTTATTGTGTTTATAAAACCCTCAACCATTCCCTCAACTCATCAAGAACCATGTTGTCATGTAAACAAACGGTGGACGTTAGTTCACATTATGAGCGAGCGCTCTCCAAGTGTGACGTCACGCCAATAGGCGTGGAGCTCTGACGTCACTCTGTTTAAGCCGCATGCGCCGTTTTCGTTTTCTGCGTTGAGTGTGTGAGAGTATAGTTTTTGATTCTAACAGATCTAAGGAAATTAACGTTCCAGATAAGAGGAGTTTGCTCTCATTTATTATTGTTATTAAAGCAATATCATTTTTTTTCCAATAAAATGTGTATTTTTTTTTCAATAAAAATGTGTGTTTTTCAATAAAACACACATTTTTGTTTTGAATAAAAATAAGGAATAGTGGGAAATGTACGATTTTTTTTCCAGTTCATTTTTCTCAGAAAATTTAAATCACCTTCAACTAGTTTAAAAAAATTATTGTGTGCAGTATATTTTAAAGGAATTGATGACAGAAATAATTTGAAAATACTTTTGATTTAGAATATGAGATTGTTCATTAAAACTTTGTCAAAATGCAACCAAACATTAAGTTGAAGTATGAATTTGATTTAAAAAAAAAATCATATACTATATTTGTTCATAATTCTTTATTTCTTTTTTATTGCATAAATCCCAAACAAATTAAAGTTTGAAATCCCATTTGACAAATTTGAAAAAAAAAAAATTGAATTACTTGAACGCAAAAAAAAAAAAAAAAAACACTAGGTGCGAAATTCTCATAAATAAGAAACAAATTAAAATTTGCAATCACATTTGAGAAATTTTAAAACAAAACAAAGCACAAGAGCAAAATACCGGGACGTATGGCAAGCCTCTATGTAACTTTAATTTTTGAAACTTTTCTCTTTGAATATCACTTAAATAGAGTGTCCCTTATCCAGAGGTAAATACATTGTGGTCCCTATTTAAAGGGACTGGAACCAGAAAAAGTGTTCCTTAATTAGAGGTGTCCCTTAATGGAGATACTACTGTATAAGGATTTAACACAAACGAAAATATTTTAATTTGGAACAATTCTTTGTCATAAAATTTTGATGTTTTGCGTAGTGTCCGCTTTCTCGGACAATTTTTATTTATGATTAATAAAGCTTGAAATTGTGTGTGATTGATATTGGACATATTAAGCAGCTTCAGCATTTAGCTTAAAGAGAAAAAAAAACTAACACACTTTGTTGAAAATTCAGTCAGACGGGGTTAAACTTTAAAAAAAAAAAAAAAAAAATAGCAGACAATCAGCAATCGGTGATTCCTCCCCTTCCCCTCCTCCCTTTCTTTTTTTTTAAATTTTATTTTTATATCAATAATTTACTAAGTCTTATTGTACTTTTCTAGTAACTATTATTTCACGCTAAATATATTCATTCAATTTCAATTACACGTAAATTAACGTAGTTACACGTAAATTAACGTCCGAAAATCTGCTGCATAGTATTTATTCGCATTTTTAAAGTATTAAATTTTTTTTTTTTAATATTAGCACTTGGTAATTGTTATCAAATGATTTTCGTCCGAAGGTGAGCACATTAACAGGTGTCCATTATAGATTTATATTACACATTATCACTCTCGCAGTAAGGGGATTCCAGACCACAAGAGAACCTACTTCACACCCCAAAGGCTATGTAACAACCGGAGAACCAACCCTCCCTCACTAAATAATGACAAGAAGTTACGAACTGTGGGGAGTTCATCAGGATCATTACCGAAAGTCACAAATTACAAACAAACAGGGTGGTCTCTGCGTTGTAGGGGCTGTGACGTGCGGGACGACGGTTCCCTTTGGAAACCACTTATGCAAAAAATAATCCTTTATGTTTTTACAGGAAAAAAAAAATGAGAGAGAGAAAACTAAAATTAAAATATAATTGTAATGAAGCTGCAATTTTGAACGTAAATTTCAAGCTAGAATTTTTCTGTAGTTTTATTTGATTAAAAGTTATCTACTGTTAAGAATTTGGATAAAGTTTGAAATGCAGGAAACAAAACTGTTTGTTAGTGTACTGTACTATAAGCTGTTTATTTTACCTCTAATAAAATCATCTAAAAGAATTACGTCATGCAATGATTTTAGAGTCTAACAGCGAGCATTAATGAAAATAAGTCTCTATATATGAATAAACTTAGAGAGACGGGGGAGGGGGTGGGGAATAAAAAAGGGGGCGCAACTTTATTTCAATTAAAAATCAAGCAGAACATCTTAGCAACAAACCAAAAAGCTTGGTACAAATGGTGCCCCTTTATTAATTGATTTACTTTAATATTTACGAAATCAACTATCAATGCTGTTTTTTTTTTTTTTTTTTAAAGGTAAAAAATCCAACTTCTTTCCAAATGTTTTCATTAAATTTAGACACTATTTAAAAATACGAAATTCATTTAATCCAGAAAGTACAATCAAAGCTTGAATTTAAAAAAAAAAGTTGTAAAGTAATGCCACTTCTAAAATACCAGTGCATCTTTTCGTGTAAATATTTGTTATGTGTATGTCCTTATACATTAATCTACAATGCATTCAGAGTATATTGTTGTAAAAAAGATTGCACAAAACGTTATAAAATTGAAAAAGTCAACAGCTACACTGATAGCATAATCTTTACCACTTGAAGAACATTTATTATTATTATTATTATTACATTTTTGAGGGAAATATGAAAGAAGCCGCCTCATCTGAAGTATGGAAGGGTAAGTAAACGTAAATCAATAATTTCAAGAACACAGGGCCAGCGAGAACCAAAGGCAGCAAGGCGCTTGCCTCACAGCGCAGCTTCCTTAAGGGGGCGGCAATTACAATCTAATCAATTTATTAGGTAGTATTACGCTTCTGATGAATAAGAAAATAGGTATGTCCTATGGGGATCTTGATATATTTACATGTGTATTCAAATAAAAGCAAAATTATAGAAAAAAAAAAAAAAGATTGAATACCACATAAAACTTAAACTTTGAATGCAATTTTTTTTTCACACAAAAACAGCACAATATCAAGAACAACTCCTGAACTATTTTTTTCATCTTCAAAACATCTCCAGTAAAATTAAAACCTTGATGCAGTTTTCTATAATAACTGCATCAGGGCTAGAATTCAACTAGCACTTCAGATAATAATCTGAGATATCCAATTATCTGTAAGAAGAAATATAAAATATATTAAGAGCAAATAAAATAGAAAGCACTTTAAGATAAAAAGAATTTTTAAAAAATTCACTGCTTAAACAGTAACAATGTCAAAAATATAGCAGTAATTTTGGGAAGGTAACTTATAAAATATAAAATAGGAAATTATATATGAAGGCATTATAATTTTATACTTTGCACTTAGTGCATCAAACTTTTCAATTAAGGTCTCGCACAGGTAAAGTTTATAAACATTTTTATTATAATAATGCCCCGATACATTATTATATTATAAGGAAACACAACATAAACCTCAAATTGTCCTAAAATGGTAACAAACTGACATCTAATATCTAAGGAAAATATGCAATTAGATCACAGTAAAACCTCACAAACTCACTCCTTTCAAAATAAATGAATAGACAATTACATAGTCCATAAAAAAATTTCATCTTTTAACATCATTCTGAAAAACCACACAAAGCTTTAGCTACTTTTCCAAAGATGTTAATGAATCTAAAAGGCTCTTACTGCTTAGGGAGCTCTGAAGGAAAGCTCTTGTTAGATTGCAAAAAGCAATGTTTAATTTTAACAATTTATTAACCCAATGTTCCTTATTTTTATTCAAAACAAAAATGTGTGTTTTATTGAAAAACACACATTTTTATTGAAAAAAAAATACACAAAGTTTAAAAAATAATAATAACTGTAGTTAAAAAAAGTAAAAAAAAATTACACAAAGTATTTATTGGAAAAAAATGATATTGCTTTAATAACAATAATAAATGAGAGAAAACTCCTCTTATCTGGAACATTAATTTCCTTAGATTAGAATCAAAAACTATACTCTCACACACTCAACGCAGAAAATGAAAACAGCGCATGCGGCTTAAACAGAGTGACGTCAGAGCTCCACGCCTATTGGCGTGACGTCACACTTGGAGAGCGCTCGCTCATAATGTGAACTAACGTCCACCTAAACAAACAATGTGGGCAAGGGTAATAGCAATATAAATTATTAAATAATAATTTGATCATTTTTCATTTGTGGGATATATATTATCGCCATGTCTGCTCTTACAAGTAGCGACAGCTTACCGCCTATTGTTATTGCTGCTAAGCCAAACAGAAAAGTTTTTCGATCTACGCGAAAATCAGTTTCTGGTATTCCAGCTGAAATATCGGAAAATCCTCAACTTCTTAATGCATTGAGCGTTCTGCCACAAAATTATAACTTTGAAATTCCAAAGACTATTTGGAGGATAAAAAAAACTAATGCTAAGTGCGTTGCACTTCAGTTTCCTGAAGGTTTATTAATATTTTCCTTAACTATTGCAGACATACTAGAAAAATTTACTGATGTAGAAGTTATCATTATGGGGGATGTTACATACGGTGCTTGTTGTATTGATGATTTCACTGCACGTGCGTTAGACGCAGATTTGTTGATTCATTATGGACATAGTTGTTTAATTCCGGTTAATATCACTAATAACATTAATATGCTATACATTTTTGTTGATATTAAAATTGATTACCTACACGTAACTGAAACAATTGAAAAACACTTTAATAGAAATTCCCCATTAGCATTACTTAGTACTATTCAGTTTGTTGCAACCCTTCAGCATCTTGCTAATGATCTAAAATGTAAGGGTTTTGATGTAGAAATGCCTCAATGTAAACCTCTATCACCTGGTGAAGTATTAGGATGTACATCTCCTAAAATCAAGGCAGCTAAATCAGTTATTTTCATTGGCGATGGACGTTTTCATTTAGAATCTGTAATGATTGCAAATCCAGACTTGAATTTTTTCCGGTAAGTTTGTATTCTTGTGAAAATAAATTGTTTAGTTTTAATTGATGTGTATCAGTAAAATGAAGGGTTTTTACAGGCAGTTTAGCTAAGGTCCATTTGTGTGTAAACTTTGAATTTTTGTAAAACTATTTTTTTGCCCCCCCCCCCCCTATAAAACTGTTGATAAGATATAGGCAGTTTAACATAAAATTTATAATAGATTTTCAAAACCTTTTATTACAGATTTTGTGTAGGAATGTTTTATTGTTGTAGCTCTTAAATCAAATATTTTTCTTGCTCTGGTTTATATAATTTCTGGGTTTAATGTACATCTTTGAGAGCAGTGGTGTAGTCCTGAAAAGAAAGTTGGGGGGACGCTTATACATACAAAAATAATCAATTGAAAACAAAAGTAGGGGGACACTTATGTTAAAATGTAAAAAATTTGGGGGGACGCTTGTATTAAAAGTAAAGGTAGGGGGACGCCGTCCCCTCCTCGACTACACCACTGTTTGAAAGTCATTTGTGGCACTTTGCTGGGAGTAAACAAGATAGCTGCATTTGCAGTTGATGGTCTTAAACCTCAGATGCATTGTTACCAGGGTGTCCACCCCTCCCCTTCCTCAGAGTGATAGAGCATCTCCATAAAAAACTACAAGACCTCATTCAAAAACTGATCCCCACCAAATCAGGCGATCTAGCCCCCCCCCCACCCCCCAACAAAAATCTCAATGGTGCAGTCTGCACCATGACCCATATATATATATATATATATATATATATATATATATATATAGTATTGTTCAAGTGGGTAGGAAAATGTCAAACTATCCATGTGTTAGTAGGTTACAAGGTTCTACTGTATCACAATTTATTTTCTGAAATATGTTAATAAATTTTTAATGTGAAAGTTACTTTATACCTATTAACAAAATAAATTTTACTTGCAAAGTAATTTAGTCAAACAATTTAAGCCAAAAATTCAATTTAAAATTTAAAAATCTGATTTAAGTAAATACAATCTTTTTTTTTGAAAAACATTTTGATTTTTTTCAACCTTGCTTTAACCTATGCCTGTGCAAATGTTGTGTTTTTGGGTACTACTGTGATATAACCCCCCCCCCCCCCCCTTGGCGACATTCCAGCTAGTGCGCCAATTTGTAATGATTTTCGGTTGGCGATATCTTTTCGTTTTAGTGGTAACCAAGCGACATCGATGTTGGCTGACGTAATGTGTGGCAGCCCTAAGTGGATGATGGAATGGGTGCTTTTGGGTGTAATGGTTGGACTTTTATAAAGTTTTCTTTTACTAATAAGTAACTTTTTAGTAGTTTATTTTATGGTTAAAGTTTGTGGAGATCTTTCCTGTTGCTAAAGGAAGAATGTAAAGTGTTAAGGTGCATTAATTTGGTTCAATTGTTTTCTGTTATGGCAAAATAGATTGATTCTATATTACAATAGTTTGTTAAGGCGCCATGTTTTTGAAATGTGTTAAAGTGGACGGAAACGTCGTTTGGTGTTTCAGCTATCTGAAATATGAAATTGTTTTGGTTGATAAGTGCATAAGTTTGGTTAATTGTGACTTAAAGCAATGAAAAATTAAGTGGTAATTTTCGGACCATTTCGTCATATTGGAATGCAACTTTGTAGTGATTTGGGATTAATATTGAAAAGTCAACTGTTTTTTTAAAGTGAGTTCTTTATTTTTCTAAATTTATTATTTACTTATTTTATGTTTTTGTAAGGTTATAAAACAATGAATTTTTAATTGTTCTAAAATATTAGCTGTAGTAATTAGTGGCGTTGCTGGTTTTGATAAAGTGGGTTTCCATTAGTTTAATGTAAAATGTACTTGAAGTTTTGCTTGGAATCGTGCGATATTTTTACTGTATTTTTCGTTGAATAATGCATATCATTTTATGTTATGATAATTAATTGCAATAGTCATTATTGTGCATAAAATGCGTGTTAATTCAACGAATGGTTTTTGTGGTATTTTTAATGGTAGGCTTCCAATAGTTTAGTGCAAAATGTACTTGAAGTGATGATTGTTATTAATTTTGTTGTATAGGGTGGTATTTTAAAATTTGGATAGCTTTATTAAACATTGCTTTTTCTTTGAATTGCGTGATATTTTTATTATGTTTTTCGTTGAATAATGCATATTTTATGCAATGAAATTAATTGCAATAATCATTGTGCCTAAAATGTGTGTTCTTTCAAGAAACGGTTTTTATGCTAGTTTTAATGTAGGCTTCTAATAGACTAATGTAATACATTGTTCCCTCGCCACTTCGCGCTTCATGTTTCGTGGCTTCAGTGCTTCGCGGGTGTTTCCACAATATTCATCAAAAAATAAAAATGAAAAAATACAACCATGTCGGCAGCCAAATTGCGGAAAAAAAGCATTTCATGTTGATGCGCGAGAGAGAAGGATCTCTGCATGGCAAACAAAGAGATGAGTTAACTCAGAGTACATACCACGGGCTCTCAAAAGTTCCCACCAACACAAAACTCTTCGCCTCTCTCAGAAATCAATGTTGATTTATGTTTATTATTGTACTATAACGTTTTGTAATTATTCTTATTAATTAGAACCGACACGTTTAAGTAATTACGTATACTGTTGTAATTTTTGTCTTAAATGTGTGAAGTATAAATACTGTTTCCATATTTAAAACATTCATGTACCCGCATGCACGAAAATTCTTAGGGGCAAATCCTACTTTGCGGTTTTCCAGTTTTCACGGAAGGGTCTGGTCCCCATTAACCACGAAAAACGAGGGATCACTGTATGTGCTTTAATTGATCAATGTTATATATTTTCTAATGGAGCATCTTATTTTAAAATTCCGACATATTTCTTTAATAAACATTGGTTATTGCGCGATATTTTAATTATGTTTTTCATTAAATAATGCATATCATTTTATGCAATGATGAATCATTGCGGTAGTAATTATTGGGCATAAATTGCGTGTTCTTTTAACGAAGGGTTTTTATTCAAGTTTGAGTGCTTTGGTAAAGTAAATAGTTTTATTTTTCGAGTAATTATCAATCCGTTAATGTATTGAATTGCTGCTGAAAAATGCTGTACGTGCTTTACATAGTAGCATCGATATTGTGTGTAAGATATAATTTACAATTTTTGGTATTTTACTGTTTTTAGTGATTTTTCTTGACATGTTTGCTGTGTGTATGATGTGACATTGTTGGCGATAAAATCATCGCCAAGAGTTTTGTATTCTATTTGAAGTTGGCGACATAAAAATCTTGTTGTTGGCGACGGTTTCTTGGCGCCAACGGAAAAGTCGCCAAGGGGAGATTATATCACATTAGTTCCCTTTTTTGCTATTCTGTAATCATTTTTTGCATTAAAAATCTTTAAGAGTATAGTTTATTTTTCAATTCTCATATTTTTCAGGTATAATCCATACGATAAAACAGTTACACAGGAGTACTACGATTATGAAAAAATGACTTCAGTTCGGAAGGAACACATACAACGAGTTGCAACATGTAAAAAATTTGGACTTATACTAGGGACCTTGGGTCGACAGGGTAGCCCAAAAGTTATGGAGAATATCATATCCATTCTTGAAAAGATTAAGAAAAAGTACATTATAATATTACTATCGGAAATATTCCCTGGAAAATTAAATTTATTCTCTGACATAGAAGCTTGGATTCAAGTAGCATGTCCAAGATTGTCAATCGACTGGGGTTATGCTTTTGGTAAACCTCTTCTTTCACCATATGAATTTGCTGTAGCAGTAAAAGAAATAGAATGGCAAGAAAAATATCCCATGGATTTTTATGCTTCTCAAAGTTTAGGAAAATGGACACCTAATCATCAAGCTATAGAAATAGACTCCAAAAAAGTTTCTTGCAATAATTGTCAAAACTGTGTTTGCTCCAATGAAAATAAAAAATGATTTGCTCCAATGAAAATAAAAATTTTTTATACTTATAAACCCAAAATAAAGTAATTTAATCTCAAGTTTTAATTTCTTCAGCATCCAACTATCATGTTAGCTGAATATTAGAAGCTTGTTAACTGAGAAAAAATAGCATAAAAAAAAAAAGAAACTTTAAAAAATTGTTTCCAGGTGTTTAAATATAAAAATAAGGGTAGGAAGTTTCACTTGAGCGGTTATTTGATAATATCTTCAACAGATGGCAGAAGTACTTACATAAAATAGATCCTGTGAAATATTTTAGGAGAAAGTAATTTAGTGTTTTGATGTGTGTGTCCAAAAGTAACTATCTAGACAGGGTTTCTCAACAGGAGCCATATGGCACTCTTGCGGGCCACAGAAAAATCTAGAGGGTCACAAGAGAAAATTTGAAAATAGGGAAGCCGTTACCCCTGTGAAGGGGGCCATTATCCAGCAGGCCAAATTTGATTTTTGAAAATTAATTGATTAGCATGTATTCGAAATTTTTGAATATTTAAAAATGTGTACGGAGTTTAAGTGTGTCAAAAACCAGAGCTGGTCATCCAATGAGGATCCGTCAGACATAGGATATTAGATATCAGAAGACGTGCACTCTCCTTTTCTAAGGGGAGCCACAAAAGAATTTGTCATTTTGAAGGGGCAACAAGTCGAAAAATTTTGAGAAACCCTGATCTAGACCAGAGTTTCTCAACCTGGGCCACAGGAAAAAGTATGTGAAATGGACAGCCATGAATTATGAGAACTATGGCTATTTTTTCAAATTAGCAATATAAAGATAAAATATTGCAGATTATTTTTACCAAGTGTCTTATAAGAGTACAAATAACAAAACATCATGTATTCTAATTAAAAGAAAATTTTTCACACACAGCATAGTACTTGCATTAGTTAAATGCACTCATCCATATTTTTTTCTTTTTTCTCACTCTCGAAAACAAATTTTTTAAACGCATTTTGAAAGAGCTATCCTATGCATCTGTTTAGGAATGTCAGGAAATGCATTATCAAAAAAGAACTCATAAATAAGTATCGATTTACAATTATTATCACAAAATACTTATTACATGATTCGTGTTTTCATGGGTTAAACAGCTTAAAATTAGGGCTTCAAGTGGTAGAGTATATTTTTTAAATATTACCTTATAATAATGTACAGCACGATTTTTTAAGAGTTTTTCATAAAAATTTTATTTTGAAATTTGTTATAATACAGTTTTTTAATTTCTTTACTGAGCATTACTTTAGCATACACTGTAAACGTATTTTAGAAAAAAGTTTGAACAAGATAAAAAGCTAAATATTCCGTAATAATATAAGTACTTACATATTTAAAAACAAAAATTTGAAAATTGGATTATGAAAAGATAAGGAAGGTGTTTGCCTCAAAAGGTTTTTTAAAAATGTTTTTGTGCATACACATACATGAGGGGGGCCAAGAAGGAATTTGATGCTCATTAGTGGGCCACAACTCGAAAAAGGTTGAGAACCCCTAATTGAGACAATGCTATTATTTGTAAATGAAAGAAACATTTAAGTACTCTAAACTTATTTATCCATCCTCAAAGTCATTTTTAAACTGTTTTAAAGCATTTTTGTATTTTTATTCAGCATCTTTGCAGCAAAAGCATTTTTCTTGAATGTAAATTCGCAAAGTCAAAATCGCGTAATGATGGAAGTGCCAATAATTTTTGCCCTTAATTTATTATTCTACCTGATCTCTAATAAATTTTTTAAAAAGTCATTGTAATATTAATTTGCTTTTTTAATGAATGAAGCTCACGTACACCATTAGAAGTCAATAAAAGATAAAAGAAAAATTAAAGTGTGTGTTGGCTTGGATTTTCTTAAAATTATCTGTAGGAGAAAATTTTCCAAAAAAAAAATGTTATCCATAACTTAAAGCTGCATTTCTCAACCATGGTTTCACAAGAAATAAAGACTGTACTAGCTCTCTTCAAAGTAAAAAACAAAACTACAGCCAACTTTAATTTAGGTTAACAATTATTATAATTAATACTATAGGCTATTTATATTAACTGTCAAGACATTTTGACATTTATTCTTGCGCAATAAAGCAGTTTTCTTGAAGTGATTCAATATTTCATTAAAAAATGCGATTTTTGTATTCATTATCATTTTATATAAGTATTGACACTAAAAAAAAATTTTTTAATGAAGAAAAATTAATTACGTACAGTGAAACCTCTCTAAAGCGACCACCTCTCGTTCCCGTGAAAAGCGGTCGTTCAGGGAGGTGATCCTTCAGTGGAGCTTGTTTGAAAATATTCAATATAATAACGTTAAACGTGTGCAGAAGCGTACAAAATAAATAATAATTAATTAAACAAATAAACATAAACAGTGTTTTAGAGATTTTGCAATTACAAAAGCATTTTCTTTCTCTCCTACGTAAAAAACTAAAGTTAAATGTTCTTTCAATCCCCCTCCCCCCCTTTTTGCATCCTCCGACTTTTCTCTAAAAACTTTTATTGGTTAAAGCACAAGAAGATATTCCATATTCATGGAGATTATAAATACCCTTTCCATCATAACCTGCGAAAAAGGTACCCCCCACATACTCATACTACAGACCTGGCATAAGCTTTCATCCATTTCAGCACTTTCTCCACAAAGAGTTTTGAAAACAATATTGTTTCAAGCCAGTCATTGCTCGCTGCAAAATCTATTAATTCCAATGGCTTCAGAAATTTGAGTTCCTTTTTCTTTTATTAGCATTCCATTTATAGGAATTTAACCTCCGAACCAATCCATTGAAACTTCATTCACATAAGAAAAAGTTTCTAATCTCTACTTTTTTTGACCCTGTTCTTCCCACTCTTTGGTAAGCATTTCCTTGTTTTTTTTAAAAAAATTGTAATGGATTTGAGTTTTACTGCATTTAAATTTTTCTGCCGATTTTCTTTCGGGTTTACCATTTTCGTACTCGTATCTTTGTAAGTAAAGAATTGCTTTTGTTAGATGTCATTCAATGGACACCAAAAGCTAACTTTCTCTAGGAATTTCTGGAAAAATGGCCAATTGACATCTGAATTGGAGGGGTACATGCATTGCAGGGTTGTAAAAAACCGGGGTTTTATTAAAACACCCCAGTTTTTTGGGTAAAATGGGGAAAATGATATTTTTTTCCCAGCAAGTTAATGTATGGCATGTATGTAAGGTAAATGACCCAGTAGTGGACACTTAGATCTTTAAGCTCCTAAAATAAGTGGATGTAATATTAAACTTCATTGAAATTATCAGAATCTATAGCGAACGATTCCTAAGTGCTGGTTAATAGGACTGAAGTTGGCATGGAGCATCTATGCAATTACATGGATCATAATATTTAATAGCTGCCTCCACAACGGTCACATTTGCTGCTCTGTACTAAAGCCAATCAATAAGAAGGTTAGGGATTTGGGGGAAATATATGGGAAAAAAGTGTGACATTTATGAATGGTCCCTTAGTCATTTTTAAAATTATTTCTTCAAGTTAACAGCATAAAATAGATGATATTAATTTCTGTCCACTACTAATGCAAATACAGAGAAACTCTGCTATAGCGTCATTCAAGGAACCACAATATTTATGATGCTATAGCCAAGTGACGCTATAAGCGATCACTATTACTATTGATGGTCGAATGAAGGGACTGGAAATTCTTGACGTTATAAGAGAGTTGTCATTATAAACAATGTCGCTATACCAAGTTCAACTGTACGTGTCTTATAAATGTCCACTATAGATAAATTAAGCATTTAATAAAATTGACGTAAAAATCCTAATTTTTCATCAAATGACATTTTATAGGTAATTAATTTTTAGAGAAATAATTGGCGATTAAGCTAAATATGCAAATATTGATGTAAATCCCTTCAAAAAATTTTGCCACGTAAAAGAGTACGAAAATTTTCTTAACTGTGCCCACTACCACGTCATTTACCTTGTACACTTTTATATTAGACTGCATAATTTAGCAAACACTAAAAAAGTTTTAATCAAATTTTATTTACTTTTTATTAAAATAAAAGTAGTTTTTTTATATATTTTTAACTACCTTACTTGAATGTAGCATTTAATTTCAGTTGATCTTATTTCATGTATATATATGCAGACTTTTTAAATTCAGTGATCAGTATGGATGACACAGTGAAAAATTAAATTGTAATATTTACTCTAAACGTTTTTCTGATTGATCCATTCATCATCAGCACATCCTAGGTAAATTATTTAATAGTTTAAAATTATTTGTAAATAAAATTTGGGAAAAATTATTGTTTGAAAAAATAAAATATGTGCATATATTTATGTATTTTATGTATGTATGCCCACAGATACAGATAAATTACATTTTGTTGCTTGTATAGGTTTATTTCATGATTTTTCTTCTATATAGTTACCACATATTTTTCACCTTCTAATTATCAATTATAATCTATTCAACAAATCTAAGCATAATTTTAATAAAGAAATATTTAAGAAAGATAGAGGGTATTAGCATTTTACAAATTGAAAATTTAGCTTCCAAATCATTGTTACTTTTGAAGAATACAGAAAGAATGTAAATTTATATATATTTTCATATAAAATATATGATGTCTTGAAGTGCTTTTTTCATTTTTTTTAAATGTAACTAAAGCTTTACTTTCTTCAAATCCAAACCAAAACTGTTTTTCCACTAAATAAATTTTGGCCTGATCAAAAACAAAAACTATTCTTATCATAAAAAAGAAAATTCTAAACCCAAACTGCTTTTGTCTAAAAAGTACAGAAAATGTAAATTTGTACATTTTCATATAAGATATATGATGTCTTGAAGTGTCTTTTTCATTAAAAATAAATCCTTTTTTAATGTAACTAAAGCTTAACTTTTTCAAACTTTTATGTTAATAATAAAGATAAATTTTTGCTTTCTAATTGTGCAAGTTATTTTCCTCAACTATCTCGTAATTATTATTTCTTTTTTATTATGACATAATTTTGATTTTTTTCCTTTCTATATCTACTTTTGAGTTATGAAAATTAAATATTGAATAGTATTCACATATGCAGGGTCGGGGCGAGGTAATTTTGCGCCCTAGGCAAAGATGATTGGTGCGTCCCTTCCTTACAAACCTATTATTTTTTAGTTAAAAGAAACAGTAATAAACAAATAATTAGTATTTTATATATTATAATTAAACATTCTTCAAAATTAGCACATTTATCCCAAAATTTTGGGTGCTTTCTCCAGCAATTCATTCAATTGTGCTTCTTGCTTCCCATACAGTGTAGAAGGCTCCTGGTGCTGGTTTTGTGTCCCGAGATCCATTGGAAATTAGAGAATTTTGAACAATGACCCCTACACCCTGGGGGTGGGAGGGGGCATAATTCTAAGTAACTATAGAGAAAGAAGGCAGGCCTTTGGGGTTTGAAAGTTTTGTCACGGGAAGGGATCAACTTACACGCACCGAATCACATCTTTACATTTTTAAAATTTTATGATTAACAACTGAGTTGCTTTATAAAGGTGGTTGGATTTTTGCGCCCTAGGCAGCTGCCTAGTTTGCCTTAATGGTAGCTCCGGCCGTGCACATATGTATGATTTGCATCAAAAAGAAATATTTTACAAGGGATTATTTGTTTTTAAATTAAAAAAAAAAAACCCCAGCCCAGCAGGGAAAATGGGTAGCTACCCAGGCAGCAAATCTGACTACCTTGGGTACATGTACCCCCAGGGGTGTCGACAACTACACAAACATTGCAGCACCGTTTTTTTACCAATTGTAGCAATTGAATGATTCAGAAATAAAAGTTCAGGAATGTTTTTTCTTCTGGAAGGAAAATGTGGTTGTTTTGAGAGGGCGACTGTTTAAGTGTGGTCATTTAATGGAGGTCAAGTTAGTATTAAATTAATGCGGGGAAATTCCGTCCCAGCAATTTTTGGTTGTTCAATAGAGGTGGTCGGTTAGAGATTTCACAGTATTTTAGGGTTTGCTGGAACTTGAACGTTTTCAAAAGTCCCATAAGTGTGAAAAAGCTGAGGAAATGCAGACTTTAAAGTACATAAGAACGTGATCATTCAATGCAGAATAATTTTTACTCTCAAACTTAAAATACAACATTAAGCACAAATGTTGCAAAAGATTGCATAGATATGTTTTAAGGTAAGAAGGAAATTATTTTTCAATTAAAAAAAAGTCGGCTTCTAGATGAAAAACATACAGATGAATGTTTTTCAACAAGGAGCCTCCCATTGAAATAGGTGTTCCTTTTAACTTTGAAACACGTGTATGCAATACCGCTAAATTTGTTTACTCCAAGTTGTATTTTACCTTTTGATTATTAGCTCTAAAGTACTTATTTCTCAGTCCGAAATTTCTCTAAATTTTTAGTCTGTAACTAAAGCCACTCGAATTTCAAATAAAATGTTCTTAAAAAAATGTAAAAATCTATACTCCATCAGGAAATTTGCAGAGTGGGCAATTAGTTACTTAACAGATTTACATTTTTGAAAACCAGTTCTGTACTACATCAGAACATGCACAATAAGTTTATGTACTTTAATTGATTTAGTTTAATTTTTCATAATAGTACTATATGTAACTGATTTTGTAACATTAAGTTGCTATGTAAGGAACTGCTATAGCAAGCATTTATTCACAAACACTGCATGCAGTTTCTGTGGAGTATCAAAATTTAATCAACTGCTTCATTAAAATGGCATCACTGCTTTTAGGAAAATTGAACAACATACCTCTACCAGGGGTGGTACTGGCCCTCCTCAAAAAATCCTGAAACTAATTTGCAGAATCTTTAAGGTTGAAACAAAGTTTTAAGCTATATATGTATATATACGGTATTATTACTATTTGTAAAGAAAAGTTATATATTCTGAATCGTCATTTGTCACATAAAAATGCAGGTACATCTTTTGTAAGAATTGAATAAATTTTTATGTATTTACAGATCTATTAATCTTTGAAGAACATTCTGAATGCACTGTTAACTGCATAACTTCCATCTTACAGTTCCAAACAAAATACGGATAAAACCTATGAAAAATTCTGCATCACATTTTGAAAATTAACATTGCGTGTAGCCGTAGCCATCCAATTGCACGATGGGTGGCAAAGTTACGTATTTTAGTGTGATTGGCTATGGCGTTAAATTTCAGGATAACGCTAAAAATAATTGGAAATAATTTTTGAAAATCCGGAATTCCGGACTTAAAAGCCTTAAAATATCTGGAGTCTCGGCCTACGGCCGGAAAAGTACCAGCCCTGCTCTACGAAATCTTCAGCGGTAAACAACTTTCTTTATAGGTTGAATTCAATTTCAGAAATCAAAGATTATACCTTTCTTTCTAGAATTTGAACATATGTTAGTTTTTCTTTGGGGGGGGGGGGGGGGAATCTGTGTAGAAAAAAATATTTACACAGGCTACATGTCTTTTTACAAATTTATAAATGTCCTCTCAAATCTATTTTTATCTTAAAACTACACCCAATTATGATTTGCAAGTTAACAAATTTAACAAGATTTTAAATTTCTTCATAATATTTAAAACATGCTAACCTTTTCCTCTTTTAAGCAAGCATTTGAGGAACCAAAATGAACTGTAAACATATATTCATGATATTATGTAATAGTTTGTGTAAGGAAGTATCTAAGTAATTTTACTTATGCTCTCCAGTAAGTACTATATCCATCTAATTTTATAATACAAAATCTATATCGAGCATAGTTATTATGCAATAGGAAAAAAAGATTCTTCTATGCTCCAGTTAGCATGGTGGCAAATAGAAAATCTTCACTAGCTACAACAGTTGTACCAGTGCCATAGGGAAAACACAGTGGTGTAGTCCCGTGAAAAAAAGGTATGGGACAATTACATATATGAAAATCAAAAGGTGGGGGTAAGCTTATGTTAAAATTCAAAACAAGTGGGGGGCATACTTGTGTTAAAATAAAAAGATGGAGCGACGTCCCCCCTCGACTGCATCACTGGGAAAATGTTAATATAAATTAGTCTTCAGGGGAGGGGGGGGGGGGGGGACTGTGTAAAAAAAATTTAAACTTGTGAAACTTGTAATGAACAATGAAACAAATTGAGAATTACAGCTTCAGAAAACAAACACATTTTTATTGGCTGATGAATAATTTACAAAAGCTTCTAGCAATGAGTCAAAAGAACTAAAATTGTAGAAAGTCATTTTTTATGATCTAAATAAAACTTAGAGCATTATTATAAAATATAAAGTCATATTGAAATGATTTACAATTAAATTGCATTTAAAACTGTCCATTTTTTTTGTGCCTGATCGTATCACAAGAGTTTGTTCTCATAACTTAGAGACTCGGAAACACTGAAATCTTTTAATATTTATACAAATAATTAGACTTCACAAGATGAACAAATACAAGTTAAATGCAGGAGATATAACTTGCCTCAAAAAAGAAAAATATAAAATTAGTGATTAAAACTTTAATACACAAGAGACACAACAATAAATATGTAAAGTTTTAGATGAATTTCATTCATCAAATTTGCAGTTATCTCTTTGTCAAATTAAAGTTTTTTCTCAAAAACTTGTTGGCAAGTAAATTGAACTTAAAATGCATTTGATCAATCATTTTCATAAGCTTCATCAGAATTCATTCAGCACATTCAGAATTCCGAGAAGTCAAAAGTATTTACTTAATACTTATACATTTTCACACATATATAAAAGTTTTAAAAAGAAGAATTGCTTAACAAGCCCAGATTTCAGTAAATTCAAAATTTCTTAGCAAAATTGCAAGGAAAAGCACTTTACTATCATCACAACATGATTAGTTAACATCTAGGACAAACTTTACTAAATGGTTTTATCCACACCTATTCACATATTTATAATCACTGAATTGTTTAGTATGAGATTTATTCACTTTTCTAATACATAATGTTTGTTATACTCAATTGTATTTAAAATATTTGAAAAATACAAATTATATTAAATTTTAAAAGAATTAGAAAATTACATATTTTGTTTAGGTGCTTTTTTTCAAAAAGGAGACTTTACTAACTTAAGATAGTTTAATTATAAAAAAATTCTGCATAGCAGCTTTGAACAACAATTGAAACATTTCATTATTTAATGAAGCACCAAAGTTGATACTTAAAGAAAAAAGGAATTTATAATAATATTTTATGTTTAATGTGGTTAAGGTATGTACATTTTAAATAGAATGTTCTCTGGATAAAAGACATTTGGTTAACAGAATGATATTAATTTTAGAGAAGGAATACAATTAGTTCGCGCACTACCTTAAAATATATATTCACACAATATAATTTCATTTAAAAGATAAAATTACACAAACTTATATGTCAATCTAAAAAAATCTTTCTTTGATACAATTTAACAAAATAAGAAATGTTTTAACAAGTCCACAATTTAATTATCCAATACCATTAATTGAGACTTAAGTTATCAAGGAGTCTTCTTGTCGACAAACTCAATCATTTTTTTGCTTCATAAAACACTCTGATTGCTTCAGTGCCGAATTGTTTCGGATAATTGATGACCTAATTTGTAAAAAGGTTGAAACTTGGTTGTCATGCCAAGATCATTTTAAACATGGAGTGGTATGAATGATTTCATTTCCAAGATATAATTATGTTACTTGTTCAGTTTTTCACAAAAAGAAAGCTATATTTTTGTATTATTTGAATACATTTATATGATAAAAGAACATTTTGTTACAGTGTGCATATATTTTAGCATAGAATCAATCAGCAGCTATTAACATGTTTTTTATGCCAAGTGCTGATAAAACATTAAATAAAACAGAATTTGCTCATAATTTTAAGACTTAAAATTCAGCCATGCTGAACATATTATATTATTTTTCTTCAGATCAAATATTTATTGTTTTTCATAAGGTGTGGACAAAACCTCAGATTTGAGATTACTGCTCAAATATGTATGTACAGGAAGAAAGTTATAACTTTCATTTATGTATGATAAGGGACAACATAGGTGGCCGGAAAATATCCTCTGCGAGAGCCTATTTCACCTTCCCACCAATTCTGATCAGTACGATCCATTACTGTAATTATGTCTCCTCGTCGAAATTCTAATTCTCCAGCTTCCTGAGGTTGAAAATCATACATGGCTTGAACCAGGAACTGAAAATGGACACATTGTAGTTATATATTTAAAAATAAAGCACATAACATAAATGAAATGCAATGCACATATATCTCAAAAGAAATAACTTTGAATGAACCACGTCAAATTTTTTAGTATATGACTTCAAAAGAAAAGAGAAACTAGAAGGTGCAATACTGCACTTAGCTGGCTAGGTTGTAAAATCAGTTCTCTACTCTTAATTTTACAAAATAGGTTTGCAAACAAACTCTAATACCGTAGAACCTTGAAATTCTGGACATCTAAAATCTGGAAACCGATAAAATCCAAACATTTTTCCCTATTTTAGTTTTTTAATTAAAAAAAAAGAGAGATTTGCTTAAAATTTTAACATTTCTTGTGGAATGCGGTTAAACCTTTTTAATTGAGCACTAAATAAATAGGTATTAGGGTAATTAAAAAAACAAGATATCGCTATCGGCCGCCAATGAACTTCAGAAAAACATCAGCCCATCCGCTTTGAAAAACCATCTTTTAGATTTTAATTTCTTTTTACTTCGGAATGAAAATTAACAAAAATCGCGAAATTTGAACGATACTATTACCTTTATCATTTAACATAAATATATTTATTTTACATGCACATGTTTACATAAAGATCTTTTAGTGGAACTAAACTTATCACTATTAATTATTATTTTAATTAATTATCTCCATACAAAATCTTTCATGCATGATTTTTATATACTTAAAACATGTTCCTTGACATTTATTTTTTATTCTTAAATTCCACATTTTTAATTTTGAACTTTGAATACCCAAAAAAGGGAGGACAAAATGATATTTTCTCAAGGGCAGTTTTTTCCGGAGTGGAAAAAACGGATAACCCTGATTGTATGCTGTTAATATAAAAACCTTTGCAAAGCTAATTAGAGATCTAAAAGTTAACAAATTTAAGGACAAAAAATAAAATTAAAGTTTAAAATAATTTAAAATTTAAACTATATAGTATTATTTTTAACTTTCTATTTTACAATTGAATGCAGAGTTTACAAATATTTGTATTGTAAAACTTCATTGGAAAAAGTATCGCTACTAATGTTAGTATTACACAACAAATAATTTTATGTGTTTATCACAAACTCGCATTACATTTATATATTCTACAGAACCTTTTCAATCAGTTGAAGGTCTGTTGTGGAATACTTCAAAACCATCTACTGCAGGGATAAAAATATTAGTGAAAAATAAATTAATTTTAAAAATGGAACCAGAACTCACCTCTTCTGGATGCATATCTTTTAGTTTAATGTCTTGAGAACGACTTACTGAAGCCGATCTGTGGTACTCAACTAATTCATTAAGGGAATTGAATTTGACAACCCAAAGAAAAAATTTCCCTTGTGTGTCTCTTAATACTTTAAAATGCTGAACTGCATCTCCACATCTAAAAAATGAAAAATCATTATAATAATAAATAAATAAATAAAGAAAAATTAATAGACTTACACCACAGAAAATGGACCTGAAATGAAATTAAAACAAATATGAGACAATTCTAAGTGATTTGTTTAGATGAGTTACTTATTGAAGTAACAACAAAATTTCTCTTGGTATTAAATATCGGTAAAGGTACATGCATCATAAAGCAACTTTCCATCATTGTCATAAATTTATTTATTACAAGGTTTCAAACAATACATTCAAGGGCTGTACAAATTCTGTTTTCAGAAGAATAGTATGGTATATAACGGTACAACCAGCATTTTCTCCTGAAGCGGGGTGGTTCAAAAAATCCTTACATTCATGTATATTATCATACCCAGATGGGCCATATGGCTTAAATCTAGTGAAGCAATGAGCATTCAGGAAACTTGACAAATATTTGGCTTCAGCTGAATACCCATCAACAATTTATTTTTGGCCGAATACTATGCAAAGAAATGTACTTATATATATACATTGAACGTTTTTTACTGAATGATTTACATTCATCATATTTAATGAATGCTTAAATTAAGTACGAAAACTTTTAGAACTGAAATGTTACACTAAATTTGGTAGTTGGGCAAAATTCAGTAGTACAAAGAGTCTCATGAGTTGCTGTGTTTTATTTATAATAGCATTTTTAGACATACCAAAAAAAAAATTACAGTAAATGTTACTTTATGTCAGCATTGGAAAAAAAGGAAGGATTTTTTCAAAAAAATCCCAAAACCAGTTTTTTGGGTTTAAACCAGGTTTTTTGGTTTAAACTAATGCAGCACTTTTAAAGATTAAAGAAATTATTGAAATTAATTATTGTGTGTTATTGTTCTATTTGTCACTATTTAAAATAAATTTAATTAATTTCTTGTCAATATAGTAAAAAGAATCAGCTTTATGTAATGCCAAGCTAAAAATTCTGTATAACAATGATAGCTAATTTTTAATATTTAAAAGTGGATGTTGATTAATTAAATTGTGAATAAATAAATGAATAATCATTATTAAAACTTGAGTTTTAACTAGAGATGTAACGAATAGTGATTTGGCCGAATATTAAAGTTTTTAGAAAATTGTTTTAATAGAAAGAATTTGTCAAATTTAAAAGTATTCACAAAGTTAAGCACCCATTTACACAATCTACAATGTATGATTTAATTCTTGTTTGTTAATAACCTAAAACTGTCTAAAATTATTTTTTTTTCTGTATTGTTTTGAATGCAATAAAACTGAGAATTTCACCCACAAGTGGAATAGAAATGACAGGTTTTAATGTAATCATTAGCATTGCTGTACTAATTATTTAATTCAAATTAAAGAAATACTATTGCTTAGTGAACTTTTACCTTGCTCAAAATAGGTTTATGGAAATATTTTAAAAGTTATAGAAGTTAATATTTTTATTTTATGGGGTTTTTACATATCTGTTCTTTTAAGATTTATTAAAATTTAATGTATTTAACTGGAATATACTTTTATTTTCAAAAACCTCAATAACTTATACTATCTTAATACTCATGATATGTTCTAGGCTTTTCACATTTCTCTTACTCGATATTCACAATAAATCAATCTACCCAAACAAAGTCTGACTTCCACTTTGTTAAAAATAACAAAATAAAAGCGTCATATTCTCCATCATAATTAACTATTGCCAACTTTTGGGAGCAAAAGTTAAGTATAAAATACAAAATCTGTTTTTGTTCAGTCAAACTAAAAACCAAGGGTTAAAAATGTAGTTTTTTTTAATAACTACATACTATTATTTTTTTTATAACTACTATTTTTATTTATTAAAACTATATACTAATGTGCTCTTTTGCAATAACTATAACACAATTTTAAATGTTTAAAATCTACTAATTTCTTTATTTTTTACATTTCTACTGTAGCAGAACATTGAGGGGCATTGAGGAGAGAGGGATTCTCGTACCGCAACATCGATTTGAGTTCGATGTTTACATTCGGATTCAGCTCGACTGCTCCGTAGGTGCCGAGAACGCGCTTGATGTGGTTTGTTCGATTCTTTTGAGCAGATTTCTATTGAATTTGGAGCAGGCTTGGAGTAATTGCGATTACGTAATCGTAATCTGACAATAGCATATTCTTATAATCATAATCGAAATTGCGTAATCCCTTTTCTTGCATAATTTTAATCGTAATCTAAAGGAAAAAATATGTAATCCCTTATTAAATCAAAAATATTATTAAAAATCATAAATTTTTGATTTGGGACACTGTTTCAATAAATGACAGTTGTGTGCATAATATCGGCTAATTTTTCGCTAATCTAATCGTATGCAAAATCTTAATCTTTTATCATAATCGCAATCCATTACTTTTTAACGACTGTAATCGCTGCCGTAATCGTAATTACTTTTTGGCAAAGGATTATAATTGTAATCATAATCTCCCAATTTTTCTCTTTGTAATCGTAACCGATTACGCTTCTTCGTAATCGACTCCAAGCCTGATTTGGAGCTTATATGCATTCGTATTTGCATCGACTGAGAATTTGTTAATATACTGCAAGCAATGAACTCACTTTTTTTTAAATCTTCACAACTCTAAATAAATTACATAACTTGGAATAAAAAGTAATTTGTACTTAAACACCTTGAAGTATTAGTGGGGAAAAAATAGTAAAAAAGGTTTTTGTGGAAAAATTGACATTTATGGACATTTTAACGCAGTAATTTATGAATGAAATTTAGAAGCATGCTTTGAAAGATATTTTTTACGTTCTTTACATGCAACGGAAGTGCATGTAAACAATAAAGTTTTATGTATTTTACAAAGGGGAACAAATAAATATCATGCATTTCCAATTTTTAAAAATAGTTGCATTGTTTAGCATAGTTGAAAATAATTACCAGCGCTATGGTGCTATTTTTTCTTTTTTCTTGCAAGACTAAAGTGAGTGCGGCATATATTAATTAAATTATTCTTTTTTATCCTCATGCTTTGTGCATCGATCAATATGGGGGTATTAGAAAAAAAGATTGATTACCGCTCCCCATAGAATACAAGTATGTAAAATAAATACTCATTAATTACTTTTAAAATAGATTCATTAAAAAAAATAGTTATTTAATGACCACTCTACTGCTAAAAAAATTAAAATAATGCAAATGTTATTTACTACAGTAATAACAGTGCAATCTATGGTGTAGTAACATCACTAAGGACTATAGCATATGATGCTATTCATCATTTATATTCATAAATCCTTACACTTGCTTCAAATAAGTGGGGGAATATGGGAGAGTTAAGATAAATTATTTTTCAAAATGAACAAATTGGAAATCCATTTTGAAAACAACAGTACATAAAGAAATAACATTGAATTTTATACTAGAACTTACATTGAAATATTTTTTCCCTTTTATTAGCAGTAAATTTGTAAGTTAAAGTAAGAGTGAAAAATTATTGTCTTTGCACCATGTATGGGACAACGTGAAATATAAAAATATTTTCCAAATGAAATAGTTTTCTATGGGATAATTAACCCTTTTCATTCGCGTTGCCCTATGATTGTCTAAATAACATGTAATGATTCATAATTATGAGAGTTATGAATACTTTTTATAGAACATGAATAACTAATCGAATGCGTGATCGATAAAATGAGTTTATGAGAAAAGGAATTGATGAATGTAAGGAAATAAATGATTAATTAAATGAACGAATGAAACATCTACCTAACAAATAAATTAATTAAAAATTGAATGTATAAATCATGGACAAATTTAGTTATATGATGACTAGTGTAGGGACAAAGTGAAATAAAATGCTACCTCACTTTGACCCATATGCACATGACAAATGGTACTAAACATTTGAAACCAAAATAAGCCAAACATAAAATAAATAAACACTGGACATTAGAAAGTCTTAATTACTAGTTCAGTAAATAATATAACAGTAATTTTATCATTATACGAGTATAATAGAAAAAATATTTTCGACTTAGCACGAAATGTTACAATTTGTACATTAAATTTCGAAAATGGCTTTGTATTAATGTATAGCTTGAAGCTAGAGTTAACCATTTTTTGACTGTGGAATTAACTACCTAATATTACATAACACAGTTAAAAGTTATTAAAGGTGGACCTACAAGCAGGGTAAATATTTTTCCATTTCACTCTGTCCCCTGTTCCACTACAGCACATTAATCTCAGAATTCTATATGAATTGCAAAAAAAAAAAAAGAATCATCTTACAAGGGGATTTGCTTTTCTTAGAATCTTTTACTACGCTAGGGTTTTCGAAGGCCCGTCATTTGCCCCCTCCCTAACTGTGAGCAATGCAATATATTTATACATGTGTTTAAGCAATTTGCTTTTTTTTACCGATAATATGCAACCCTTTTTATATAATTTCCTGGCATTGAAAGATTTTTTTTGACTATTTAGGAGAGGTTAGGGACATGAAATTCCTTAAAACTCTGCTAATATTAATTTACTTTGTATTTACATACACCTCATAGTTTAACATTAAAGAATTGAAGCAGTAAGTGAAACAGTCCAATATTTAACCTTTTTAGTTTTTTCTTACTTCTACATTAAAAATTATAACTCCATTTTCACTAACAACAAATCAGATAACAGGCAATTGCTTTTAACAAGATCCAACTGTAATTAGTGACTTATTTTGCAAAAAATTTTACTTAATCATTTGAAGTATATTTTCTTAAAGAAATCTTGATCCTTTCTAATTTTCTTGAAACAGAATTATATATTTAGAGACAAGGAGAAATAAAAAAGAAAGTAAAGATTACAGATATGCAATACTAATTAAATAGACTTACTTTACAGATAAAGAAAAGTCACCAGGAGAACTTTCGCTAACTCTTATTAAGAAAGCACCTTCGTGTTTGTTCAGCAACAATTTTTCAGCATCAGCTCTAGTTATGCGCCCATAGTACCAACTATAAATCAATAGAAATGTTTTAAAACACTACAAAATATTAGACTACTAATACATAGGTCTATTGTATATTATTTTTATATACATATATTATACACAACCAGTTGGTTCTTTGTTTAATGTTGCTCTACTTAGCGATTTAATAACGATTACTATTGAAGACTTAGAAATTTCCCCCATGGCATTAAGAAACTTAGAAAAACCAAGATGTCATAAGAAAGTGTCTCACCAAGAGTTCTTATAAATATCAGTATACTAGTATAATTTTATGACTTGTTGGACAGGATATTCAGAGGATCGCACATCTACCTACGCACGTGAAATACCCGTGCTGTTTTTAACTGAAAATATAATGGTTATGATTTCATTTTAGTTAAAATAAACTTAATATATTTAATACATAAACAAAGTTTTCTTATATTGCAAACACTTAAATTATATACTGGAAAGAAAACAGCGTTGGCCGATTTTTGACAGTTAAAACTAGTGTTTTGAAATTCCCAGGCATTTATAAGTTCAGGCAAATGCTGAGTAGAATACCCAGCAAATGCCTAAAATCCAAAACTGCTTGGAAATTTATGTATTTCTTTTAGAAATACTGATTATTGTTAAACAGTCACACGAATCTTTACAGGTATTATTAGAAATACTTCAAACCTGATACATATCATGCACGTTTTTGTCATTTGCCTGGCAGCGTAGATACAAAATGATTTCTTAGTGTTTTGGCTTTGAATAAAATGATTTCAGTTGGAAGTTGGCTTTAGGTATTCAAATTTAATAAGGATAATCTTCAACATACATTGCGTGGTATGCCACCACCACTTATTAATGATTAAATAAAAACACACAAATGAATTGAAATTAGTCGGGGTGTTTTCTTTCGGCTCCATCCATTTTCATTAAGATTACTGTTGCCCTACCTTTAGGAAGGGACTCAGACCTTCAGATTTTCTCAATTCATAATACCCTTAAGTTTTACTTTCATCTGCAACTGGGTTTTCTTAGTTAATGTAGCCATTTGGAAAATTACATTGGAAACATAAAAAGTATCTTCTTTTTCCACAACCATTTTAATAATTTCCATATATTAATTTTCAAAATATCAACTTTTATCTTAATAATTTAAGGATGCAAAGTAAGTGATAGTTATGTTACGACAAGACATGATTGAGATGACCTGCAATTCTTAAAGTTACATGCACAACATAATATTTAAAGATAGGCTTGTCAATTTGACAAACTCCAGGGTGTATACAGATTTTCAAAAATGAAATTTCGCAACTTATTTATGACCGCTCGGTAATATATTAAATAGTAATTCTGCCAGATAGTGGCTAACCAGTGTGCCCTGTATGACACATACCTACCGCATATCCGGTTTTGATATTTGAAATTTCTAAATTCTATATATATTTTAAATCAATCACTGCTTCTAAACATGTAATGAGCTTGAAATTCACATATATTTTCAAAACATGATTGTTAATGAAATTTTAAAAATCAGAATTTGACACGCTGGATATTTGTTCAGTGGCCAGAACGGATTCCAGATTGTTAAAAACCTGCCAGATACTGGATATTCAATGCCTTCAGGGGCAACCGCTCCGGTTGGATGAAAAATTTTCGTGACCAATTTCCAAATTTGTGACTTATAGACTGAACTCGCAATAATTATTCAGTTATTTGTTATTATTTTGAAGCTGTAATAACACAAACTATACTGAAAATATTTACCAATTTATTACATGTTTCATGATCAACAGATTTAAAAATGAAGGAATTCAACACCTATTTTAGCCTGGCCCTTTATACTTTTATCAGTGAAAAGTTATATTGTAAAATAACTATTATGTTATTTATAAGCTAAACTGAAAATGTAAAAGAAAAATATTTTTATAAATGCTCATTTATAAATGGGGGAAAGGCCAAGAGGGCATTTGCCCAGCCCACAGCCCACATAGTTGAAACCATGGTTAGAACCATCTTTTCAAAAACCTCCTTGTGAAAAATTTTAAAAACCTACATTAGTATGCGAAAGTTAAATAATTCATAAAATTTATCTTTAATGAAGGATAATGTTCCGAAATATATGTTTAAAAAAATTAAGTAAAATAAATGACCTTTCAAGAGGTTTTAAAATTGAATATATATATATCCCAAATTTCATGGATCATCAGCATCATGTGTACACACACACACACAATCTACTGCCAGCAGTGGAGTAATCCAGTAAAAAAAGGTGGGGCACGCTTACCTAACGAACATCAAAAAGTAGGGAGGGACGCTTAGGTTAAAATTTAAAGCAATTGAGGGGATGCTAGGTTAGAATGAAAAAGTAGGGGGACGCCCTACCCCTGCGTCCTACCTCGACTACACCACTGGCTGCCAGCTGATAGTTACTTCAGCGAAATGTCTAGATAAGATTTAAGGCTAACTTTAAGCCTTTTTAACAGGCTATTTTTATTTACTTAATGTTTGTTATTTTCTTTTTAAGTTGTTTAGATCATTCAATATTATGAAAAATAGTAATAAAATCCATGTTGTCAAACATTTAACATTTTCTAACAATGTTCTGCTACGTGTAAGATTAAAACTCAGATGAATGCTGATAACAAGATAAAGTTGCAAACATTATAGGCTGATAACGCATCAATTTGTACCTATGTTTCTAATGTCTCGGTACTTACGTATTAACGCCACCAGAGCTACAGATTTGGCGGTTTTTAAGTGCCGCCAATCTACGAACAATGGCTGTGTGCGAACAGGATTGCTCTTTATTGGCGCTAATGCGCAAAATCTGCTGCTGTGGCGTTAATACGTAAGTACCAATGCCTCAATCATCAAACAATCAAATCAAAAGAGAGTTCTATAAAATTATGTTGAAATAAATTTGTAAGCAGTAGGATCAATCTAATCAGACGAAATAAATAAAGCTATATCTTTCGTTCTACTCACTCATGTTTCTTCATTTCTATATAGTTGCTAGGAATTAATCCTTCTTTCGCATCTAGTTCTGCTCTATACCAATTCATATCATCTTCCATGTTCAAAACCTGTAAAATGTAGGCAGATAAATTAATTACATTTTATCAAGGTAAAAAAAAAAATAGCTACATACTTGCATGCATCTTATTATTAAAAAAAAGTTACTTTTTAAAATTATATTAGCAGACTTGAAAAGAGCCCCCCCCCCCCCCAAAAAAATATGGTTTGTATTTTTGTGAATTTCTGTGATTGATTTTTGTTTTTTGCTAGAAGGAGGGGTGGAGGTGGATTAAGAGCTTAAAAAGACTGAATTCATTTGCATTCCTGCATAAAGTTTAAGAAAGGATAACACTGTATAGTGAAAAAAAAATGCTGGTTTTTTCTGAGTGTGTCTATCAACAAAAATTCAAAAACATCATTTTTTTTTTTTTAAATTAGAAGGTGGACTTTTATAATCACATTTTCAACATTAATCTATTTTTATAAGGTAGATCAATGTCAGCAAGAGTGATTTGGTTTATTTTTGTACGAGTTTGGCACCAAGTCTCGAGAGGTAAAACTAAAGATAAAAAAGAAAATATTTTATTTGAAATTTACATCATGAATACCTTAAGTAAGTGTTAAAGACAAGGCTGTCAGGGGAGGGGGGGGGGGGCGCCTCCCCCAGAAATTTTTTGCAATGTAGCATATATTCCTCCCTGAAACTTTCCTCAATGTAAGTGTTTCAAAGTCATCCCCCCCCCCCCCCACCCAAAAAAAAAAAAAAAAAAATTCTCGCTATGGCCTTGGTTAAAGATCAAGCTAATAGAAAGGATAGTGATTAATTAGGCTATATAATCAGACCTTTTTGGTTATTTATAATTGGAAGATTTTCACCGATTAATCAATGAAGCAATCATTTTTACACATTAAAATTATTATTAGTAAGCACCAACAGGGAAAATAAATGCTGAAATAATAATGTAACATGGTTTGCATAGTTCAAATATGAAAACTTTTTTGGACACGATTACGAAAACTACATTTTTATCTCAAACATGTTCATTACAATTCATTTTTTCTTATTTTTAAAATGTTTATTACCTCCCCCCCCCCCCAAATGGCAAAACATACTTCCAGAGTTTCCATTGAAAGCAAAAGCTGTTATTTTTTGAATGTTAAATTTTGGGATTACGAATTTGAAGTTCCATGATGTGTAATTGTTCTAAGTTTAGCCTCACCATTGGAAAAAACAATAAAATAAAACAGTAAACAGAATTGCAGTCATTTCGCAAAATCTACACATGAGACAAAACAGTTAAGTACTATTTTCAAAGTCAAATAAGCACTTTTTCCCTTTAAATTTAAACATTTTAATTTCTATATACTAATCAGTTTATATGTGCTAAAAATAGTATTTGTATCTCATGTATATGATTTTCTTCGTTTGCAAGCGGAAAAGGGTCATATGCTAATTTGCGAACTGAGTGAGTATAATCGGGCAGCAATCTTTTAGCACCTGCTTTAGGTTTACAATATTTTTTATTATTTTCTAAACAGTGAACAGCAAAATGCTTATTGGGCCTAAATACAGTTATTCCTTTCCAAGAAATTTGAAAGCTCTATGATTGAGGTTTATAATGGCTCCAAGTTTGAAGCCCTAGAATCAGTCACCTGAAATACTTGTCAATAATAATCAGAGCCAGCCTTAAGACTTGTGTGGGCCACATTAAGAGTACTTTTTTTTTTTTTAGGGGGGGGGGGGGGTCCCTTCCCGATTTCTTGCAACTTTGATACATCCCTCCCAAACCTAGTCATGGAGAAATGTCACCTAGACCTAAACTTTTCTTTGTTGAGTAGTTCATAATTTTGCAGCAGAATACATATGAAAATGTGCATAAATGATTATATTATTAATATATTTTTTCAAAATGAAAACCTACATTTTGAGGTATATATGCAAAGTTTGCAACCTTGCAAGCTTCTTTTTTAAAAAGCTTAAATTTTTTTGCCTATAAAAGTTTAAGCAATGGAGGGGAGGGGAGTAAATTCCTTTATTTTTAAAGCACTGCTCAAGGGTGCCCTTTTTGAAGAAAGCATGGTGCGCTTTTCAGAGTTCCCCCTGGTGGCCTTTTCATCCTGGAGTCAGCATTAGTGCTGGTATATATATTGCAAGTCCTCACCAATCATAAACAATATAAGTGACAGCCTGTGTAACTCAAGAAAGAATTTGATTACTTTGACTGCTGTCAATTGTTAAACAAGAAGGTGATAAGACTCTTAACTGATTTAAGGTAGTCTTTAAATAAGGTTAGTTTAAGCTATCTAATGGGGAAAAAAATACCTTGGCTTTAACAAGACTAATTAATATTATTACACAAAACAAGGTCAAATTAAAAGCTCTTAAAATTGATTTGAAACATAACTACAATATTAAAAGGTTGAATATTTTTCAATAGAGTAAAAAAATTGCCTGACATTTTCATTTCAAATCTAATTTTATTTATTTATTTATTTTTCCAACTTTTATTGGCCACACAAAAATACATTTTAACAGTGAAAACAAATATGAAACATAGTTAAAGCTCTTCAACCAAAAGGAAGATAACTGATACCATTTAGTTTATCTACAGTACCTATAGGCATTTTAATCAGTACAATTAATGCCCAATGTTTTTATATTTATAGATTACTCCTAAGTATTTCAAAAAAGAACATTTCCTAAACTACGTGACAAGATTCCGTGTTTTGAAAATCAAACCTCAATGAAAATAATGCAATCTAAAATTTAAACCTTATAACTATTATTTATATGCAATGATGACTTTCTAAATTTCGTTAGGTTAAAGACAACATCACTAAATGCATCTTCTAGTAAAAGAAACAAACGAAACTGAAAAAGCAATATCTAGCACAATCATAAAATAAAACCAAAAATAATATTTTGTTGAAAGTAAAAGAAAATTAGAAATAAAATCTCAAGGTTGCAACCTGGAAAGGTAGAAAAATTTCAAAACAAATTTAAGAAAAAACAACCTTTTAAGTTTCTTCTTTAATGAATACAGAAAACATAAAAGGTAAAAAACAGTATACCAATACTAAATAAATAACATTAAAAATAGTGTACCATTAAAAATATATCAAATATAGTCGGATTTTTTTTCAGATTTGGGTACTCACTTTTAATACTTGGCCTTTTCTAAAACTAAGTTCATCGTCTGCTGTTGCATTAAAGTCGTGCTTTGCTATTGCTTCCATTATGTTTATTTAAAAGTCAACTACCAACAAAAGTTCGAAGATAAAATAAATTACAGAATATAATTTCACACTTCAACTCTTGCTTATGGTTTTCATCAAACTACCGGAGTGTTTGTGCTGAGTTAGTTAAATATATGTGAAAACGCTCATGTAACAGTCTTTAAATAATGATAATACATTATAAAAATACTTAATGGCAATCTTAATAGTTATTAATTCCTCAACAAGTATCAAGTATGTCAAGTTGGTCCTAAAAGGCTAACCGCAGAGCCAAAAATAGATGTGCAGTTTCAAACACAGGTCGCCGCCCTTACAACAGTTGGGATAAAGCACTACATATAGTTGTCACTCATTGATTAGATAAATTTAACACTGGAAAAGTGACAATTAAATGACACTTATCATAATTTAATAATTTTTTAAGCACCCTCACACGATGCCATTGATGATTGAAGCCCTGCGGATTGATACCACTCCCGTGTTGAAATAATTTCTGTGAACGTATTGTCTAAATCAATATGCTTAAATGTATGTGTGAAGTGCAAAAATATGAGTATAATGTTACACATAAATTTAGTTTAAATTTATAATCCATTCTTATAAGAAGCATAAATGCACAAATTTTAGAACTATTTTTTTTAGCGGATGATTTTTTTGATAAGCTTCATACTGCACTGCGACATTAAAAGGGGGTGGAGAGTCTGCGTGAAATAAATAATAAAATTAACGCGATTACAAACACCTGTGTGTCATGTATTATTATTTTGACTCAGATGAATCAGATCTATTGAACTGTACTGCGCTTGTGAAAGAATTGCAGATTGCTTGCAAAGTTAACAATAGCATTTTCAGTAAATTAAAGCATCTTTGCTTCAGTTTGTTTGGTTCAGTAATTCAGACATAAACAAACTATATTATTTCTAAAAGAAGCGTTTTTAATTTAAATGTAACGATGCTGTCGACTGATCATTATGTAAAAAAAAAGCGTTGTTTGCTTTGTGGGAATGAAAATATCGTTTTAATGGGAAACTTGATTTGTGGCGAGAGCTCCGTTATTATATGCAACAATTAATTAGGTAATTTCCTTCACGACTTCTCGGATATTAGATTGATATTTTATATTTTAGGTTATTTCTGTTTCGCATTGCTTAAAAATGTAAAAAAAGCAAACTTGTTGATCTAGCAGAGGGATAGGGAAATAAATGAATTTTGCTAAAATGAAATGATGTGAAATGACTGTATATTGCATCATCGTTTTCAGAGCTTTTTGCTTTGGGCTACTGTCAGCTCTGTACTGTCATAGGAACTGTTTACTTTTATTTTATTGGCTTTCTTGGTTAAGCGTTGTTTCTGTGGAGATAAAACGTAATTCACTGTGGAAGTAAATATATATGTATATATTAAATGCAATGCCCTATAAAGGACGTGATTGTAATTCTCTTCATTAATCCGTAACGAGGGAGTGAAAAAGGGATATAACGGGGACGTGCAGTCTCAGAGATTGCGCTTTGTGATGATTAAAGAAAGGGAAAAAAAGAAACTATTGAATGGAAACTTGAACCTTTAATTTCCTCACATGTTTTCGAACTTTTAGTTTGAAAAGAAAAAAAAATACTTGCATACATTTTATACTGAAATAAAAAAACGTCCGACAGAAATTTGGTCAAGACAGGTCAGTATACCGGGTAAAGCAATAAAGATTCTGTGAATAAAGAACTAAATCCTCATGGATTTCCTTTCTTTTTTTGTGTCAAACTTTCCCGGGAGGTAAGCAAAATCATTAAGAAATTGTCCTCTCCTCAGCAAAATTCTTCGTCAGCGCCTGTGTCAAAAGGGTAGATTTCCTGATAAAAATCTTAAATCACAATTTTTTTTAATTAGTGTAATAAAAACCTCTATATTAATTTCTTCAATTTTTAAATTTACCATGTAGTGCAACTTATAATAGGCGAAAGTTAAGAATTGCATAACACAGTAAAATAGAGCCTGCCTGAACTATCAGTAATACAGTATTTTCTTGAAAACATAAAAAATATTTCTTGTGTTCTTTCATGCCATAATTGTTGTATGTTTTTCAAATAAACAGGTCTTAAGCATGATAAACACTTAGCATGCTGTTTTATTTTTTCCTGCATGTAAGGGAGGCAGAAGGATTTAAATATCACTCATCTGTACAATACAGACTAGAAGAATACATATGAGAACCATGTTTCCTATTGACAATAATTTACACTTTTCTCCTCCCTAAAGTCTAGTGTTAACAGCAACCTCCTTCCCTGTTAACACTAGACTTTAGGGATGCCCCCCCCCCCTGGGTGCATGGTAATGGGCAGTGTTTCTTTCAGGCATCTCTCCGGGAGGGGGCACTGCCCCCTCGGAGAAAGCCAACTCCCCCCCCCTCCCCCGTTAGAAAGATTCAGATCACATTTTCAAAGAAAAAAAAGAAAGAAGAAAAAACAAAAGGGAGAAAGGAAGAAGGAAAAATTAAAATTTTAAAATATAGAGGAAATAAAGGTACCCCTGTTCTGGGTCATAAAACTGGCCTCTCACTGCCAACAAAATGTGAATCGCACGCCAAAGCTCCGGTCCATCAGATAAGACCAGCAGCTGGTTCTAAGCATGGTTGTTGAGAGGGGTGTCTGTCAGGTATGGTTGATTCATGAGGCTCGGTTCGGCATCAGAGTAGTGCAGTGGGTAAAATTTTTCTATGGTTAAGATGCAGGCGAAGGGGAGGTGATAGGGGGCGACAAAACTGACACGGGGCCCGCCTGGGCTATTGGTGGCCCTGGTTCAGAGTACTGGATAATCAATACAATCTCCCTTTATTCCACTAAATCTCATGAATATAACCCCTTCCTAAAAGAATCTTCCTTTTATTACTTAGTATTGGTTCCTTTTTTTTACATATGATAGGAACCTTTTGATCCATACTTCTGTTATCTGAATCTTTACATATCCAATTGCAACGAGAGACGGTTTGCAATGAAATGTTTGACACTGTTACTTTGAAATTAAATTGTTTATTTGAGGTCAACATTAAGAGTACTTTTGGAAATGTTCTAGAAACAATGACTAATATTTTTTAAAAAATGGACATTTAAACTTAAGACATTTAAATCTAGATTCAGGTGATCTTCTGCTTGGCTGATCAATGATCATCTCTTTGCAAGCAAGTAAACATAAATATGTACGTTGTACATGTGCCCTACATTTTTTGCAATATTGCATCTCTTTAATGTGAAAAAAGATGCCAAAAATTGTGTTTTAAGACTTCAATTTAAAACTTTCCTGGAAGAACTTTAGACACCTTCCCTTTTCCCCTAATGCCACCAAAAAATAGCCTTAAACTGCACTTTTTGGGCTTCAGGTTGGAAAATTTTTCAAAGCATGGTCCCCAACTCACCTCGTTTTTTCTTAACGTGACCAAAGTTGGTCTAAAATTCCATTTTTAGAACTTCATCAGTTTTGGAAAATTTTCGTGCTATGTCCTCTGGACCTTTCTTGATTCTCCTACATCATCTAAGATACCATGAAATTGCACTTTTAAGGCTTCAGTTTCAGAAACATTTCTTGGGGAACGACACCGAACACTATCAGTAGTGTAAAGTAGCCAAAAATATTAGACCTTAGTTCCGAAAAATTTGCGGGCGGAGAGACTCTCCGAACTATTTTTCGCATCCTCTAACATCCCCAAACAACGTATGGGGCCGTTGATAAATGATGTTGCACTTTTTTTCTCAATATATTTGACCCCCCTCCCCCCTTTTTTCACAAAGTGTCACACTTCAACATAGTGATGCAACGGATCTTAATTTGGCCGGATACCGGATATCCGGCCACAGTACTTTTTTTAAAGAGTATTTGTATTTAATTGGATTAGACAAAAACCATTATTTTTCCTTTGCTTATATGTCACATATGATCTCGTGTTTTTTTGGTATTTATAAAACAATTCCTCAGATCGATTATTACTTTTTCTAATATCTGTCTTTAATATAACTGCCAACCATTCAGATCTTTTCTCAATTTTTTAAATCAAGTGAAACCATAAAAAAAATGAAATTACAGTTATTTATCAGTTAATATTTATATCTTTTTATTTGATAAAATTGCCAATTTCATTTTATTTTAAAAATAAAAATGGTTGGTCATTATATAATAATAATATAATGAATACGTATATCCGTATAGTAAATATATTCTGTTATAATTGTATAGGTACCATATTTTTATATACTACATATGTTAACATAACTTTCAAAATACTAACATACTTTAAGAATATTTATATCAATGGCTAGTATGACATAGCTATTGTAGGAGTGTCCAAGATAAAAACAAAACCCTAATAACATATATTTAAAATAATTTCTTTGTTTTATAAACTCTATAAGCATTAAAAATATTTATACAGTGGAGCACCGTTCATAAGCTTTTCAAGGGACTGTTCCCAAAAAACGTATCAGTGAAAAAAAACATATAACTGAAAGCATTATACAGTCGAACCTCGTTATCAGGACACCCTGCGGACTTTCTCAAAGTGTCGTCATAAGCGGAGCGACGTCTTAACTGGAATTACTTCAAATCCCAATTTACAGAACATACAATGTAAAAATGCATTTAAGTGTTTATATTAATTATTTTACAATTTTAAATTAGACTCAATTTCCGTCATTTTGTATCAATTCATAAATCAATGCAAAAACATTAAGAAAAGATAACTTGCATTTTATTTCACACGAAAATATTCTCCAATAAGGGTTTGCTTACTTTTTGATTTACAATTTAAAATTTTTCTGTGTAGTTTGTACAAAAAGTCAAAATCTTCCTGTTTAGCTTCTTCCATGGACGAAAGGTATTTTTCTACGACATCAATGCAATGCAACGCCTCTGTTTTATTTGGAAGTTTTCGAACAAAGAAAGATGCTTTCTATCAAATTGCCAGTCTAAAAGAGAGAATATTGCACGCATTTTTAAAAGCTCATTTATAATGATCATTCAACTTCAACAGCAATTGAATAGCCATAGTGGTTCTCCCCTGTCTTCCTAAACTCTTTCTGACTGGAAATTAAAATCTGTGTACGTCCCTGGAATTTCAGAAACAGAAGTCGAGTTTCAAAATGGATGCTTTCTTTCTGCTTTTCCCTTTATCCTTTTCTGAAATACGGCTTTGTAGAGATTTAATCCTACCAGCAATACGAATGAAACTTGTCACTCTTTTCGTGTGACTGTCAATGTTGACAATTGTAAAAATCTTTCTGTACTACAAATCCTTTAATTCAAAGAAGCTCAAGTAAAACTGCAGCGTAACTTTTATCTTTCCGCCTGTCGCATCCAAACCTTCTGTGCATGCCTTGCTGGCTCGTGATTGTTAGGTTTGAGGGGGCTGGGGATTTTCTCCTTCATAGGTTGATAGTAGCACTTGTCACTAATCCATTTTCAGGAATTTTAGAAAGCACTTTTCGTGAAATCTTCATTATTTTACTGAAAAGTTTAAGTTAAAAAGATAAAATCGAGGCTGGTTTAACTATTTGAAGTTTCGTCATAAACGGAGTGGCACAATAAAGTAGTGTCATGAATTGCAGAGTTATTTAACATTAAAATTATAGGTTGCAAGTTCGGGACTTTGAAAAAGTGACGTGACATCCGGAGCGACATGTTATCCGGGTGTCGTGAAAACAAGGTTTGACTGTAATACAATTTAATGATTCGGGACCAAAGTTCAAAAACGTATAAATGAACAAAACATATAAAAGATGCTTCACTGTATATGAAAAGAATATTGATTCTTATGTTAAAATTACATTTTCTACAATAATTGTGATGAATTATATATATATATTTCATTTATACCTTTCTACTTAATCTTTTATTTTGAGCCAAATGTTACTGCCGGATAATCATAATATCCGGCCATAACCAGATATCCGGTCTATTAGCCGGATCGGCCGGATAGATACTGTCTGCCGGATATCCGTTGCATCTCTACTTCAACATACCCCTCCCCTGCTTTGTCACACGTCACGCTATATTACGTTTGCATAAAATAGGTTTAATTTGTTGATTTCAAATGTTTTTATAGAAATCAAAATGTACGATGTCACACTTCTTGTTACCCCCTCCCCTCGTCAAAAACTCACACTTTCGTGAACTCCCCTTCCCCCCTCGAAGCGTGATATCATTTACGAATGACCCCTATCCGAAATTTCATCGCTAGGACTTAGAACTCAAAAAGTTTCTTGGGGAGAGCCCTCGTACTCGTCTCCAGTGACATTGACAAAAATAGAGTAAAACTGCATTTTTAAGCCTAGTTTGAAAATGTTCTCACGGAAGACCCCTAGAACCCCCCCCCCCCCACTCTAACTTCTCCTAAGAGCATAAAATTGCAATCTCAGGACTTAAATTGCAAATAAATTCCGGAGGTGGGGCCCCGGACCCCCCCCCCCCCCTCCCAATCCAACAGAAAAATGACATATAAGATTTCAGTTACAAAAATTTCAGAAACTCACTCCTCCAACTTCACTAAACATAAAGCCGAAAATTGATTCTACTGTACACTACCAGGGATTTATCATATATACATTTAAAAAATCCATATTATCATCATTTCTATTCTACCTATTATATAAAATAATACAGCATGATTTGGGATCATACATCACCCCTCCTAATTCTTCACCTGCCCTCCCGGAGCAAAAGGTCTGAAAGAAACACTGGTAATGGGGTCCACAGTTTTTACATTCGTATCCCCAAGTGTACATGGTGGGTCTTCAATGAGTCGGGAATCGAACACCCAAACTTCCGGTTTAAAATCTGACATCCTAACCACTGGGCTACTACAGTCCAATAATTGTAACACTGAGAGGAAGGTATGGTTTCAAAGTCCTCTCTTGTACAAACCAATTGAATTTTACCAGGACTCGGGTGCAATAATATTTAGATATGAGGGACAATGTTTAAGGTCACTAAACATATCCATTCAATTGGAGGAAACATGCAATAGAGGTGAAGAAAGAAAGATATTGACTGGTAAAACCACATGTCTCTGGTTAAGTGTTAAATATTCTTTAGAAGGGTGACTTTCTGCGAATTATTTCACAAATCTTGTCTTTTCGTAATATTTGAATATTGATTACTGCAAGATAGACTATCAGAACTAAAAGTTGTGTATCAACACTTAATTAGAATCAGGGTTTATTGATTTAAATCTGCTTGATTTAAATCATGATTTAAATCGCGATTTAAATCAAGTGATTTTTTAAAAAAAATCATTGATTTAAATCAAGTGATTTTTTTTTTCAAAAAAATCATTGATTTTACAATGTTAGAAAGTGTTGTAAAAATGAAATATGTTGCAATTACAACCACTGTTTCAAACAAAACTTCCTAGGACCATCTGTCAGTGTGCATAACATATTTCATAAGTTTAGAACTAATTACTATTTTTTTAAATTTTACTATGTTACTCTTATTCTTCAAGCATCTTAACAGCAAAGCATAATTCATTCAATCATTCATCATGTTTTTCATATTACAATTTATAATAATCATGAACCATTCTGTGCTTTTTTTTATCTTAAAAGTAGTATTTTAGATCCATTTAATAAATGCCACACAATAAATACTTCAGAATGATATTCTTTAACACAACAATAGTTACAATTTAGAATATGTATCCTTAAAGTTTCATCCGTGTCTCCTAATAAGCTTAAGGTTTTTTCCTTCGTAAATATTTTTTATCATAGAAGTTTTCAATAAAGATATTTGATTAAAACAAAAAGTTTCAGTTTTTAGTAATGGTGAGAGCATATTATTTTACTAAATGGATAAAAATATTTCAGGCTTTTTCATTTATAAAATAGGAAAATGATTAAAGTAAAATGATTAATGATGACTCAATGTAAAAATTAAGTACACACATTGGTTACTTCTTTCAGATTTCAACAGCAAAATAATTCAGATTAAATTTGTTCAATTTCTCTGTACTCATGAGTGTACTATTATTCCTGGTAGGTTTAAGTTTCATTTTAGTCATGCATTTGGATTAAAATTTGTTTATCATTATTATTATTAAAAAATATTTATCACTGTGAAAATAGCTTAAAGTGTGGGTTAGCATATTGATTAACATGCCATAATTGTTTCTATGAATGTAATATAATAAATATCCAAAATATTTAAGATCGTTTTAAAAAAATCAAAAAAAATCCGATTTAAATAAAAAAAATCTGATTTAAATAAAAAAAATCACGAACCCTGATTAGAATCAGGAAATAGCTTAGATTTCCTGATGACAGTCTTGTATCACAATAAATTAAGTTAATGAAAAATGGTTTATTTGAGTAAAATTATATTTTAAGGGTTTTAAATGCTGTTATCGAATTTGAAGCTGTTTTCAAATATTCATATCTGTCCATAAAAAAATTTAACATATGTAGAAATTATGAAAGTAGATACATTAATTTTTCGAATTTAAATTATGATTTCGGTGTGCTGCAAAGTAAGAACCTTTCTTTTAGAAATAAATTTTCAGTAATTAATGGTAATACCGAATTGCTACTACAAATCAAATACTGCTAAAATTAATAAAATTGATATGGAAGGAAGACATGCTATATAAAATAAGTTGTAATTTATGCTTAAATTATGTTATTAGTTATTGGCAGGTTTGTGAGCATGCATTCTAAAACTTTTATTTCTATTTCAGAATTAGCATAAAAAATGACCAACACAAAAAATGATGGAACTCTTCTTCATTGGTTTCGATATGATCTTCGCTTCCATGATGCTCCAGCTCTTAAGTCTGGCCTAAAAGTATTATTTTAAAATTTAAGCTCTTAATTTTATTTATTTATTATGGTATACCGTCCTACTTTCCGCATTTGGGCAAGGATCTGAACGTCTTTCATTGAAGAAGTTGGCGTCACAACACAAGCATTGTCATCTGTTTTGGTGTTGATCTTGGACAACCTGCAAGTGTATGAATGAGAGAATGCAGTCTAACAACTAATCCATCTTTTCTCTTAATACTGTCAACCACCACATATCTGTATGTATGCACAGAGATCAACATTTGTTACTGAACATCCAAGTGTTCCAGCACTGTTGTGCCAGAGCACTTGGTGCAACAGTATAGTCAGCAATCTGCAGAAACAGTATATCAGCTTGCAGATATGAATGAGTGGATGTCATTTTACAGCTTGTGATTTTACTGTTGCTATCAAGGCACACATATGCTATTATACAGTAGCGTCATTATAGGGGAGACTGTTTTGGGAAATGCTTGGGGGTGTGAAACCCAAAATGTGTTGAAGCTTTTTTAAAAAATACATATGCTTGAGTTGTACAATTTTACTGATGCTATTTCGACATATCATAACTGAAAATAAATGTAGTTTACTGAAAGTCGCACCAAATTAATAGAATGGAATGTCCTTCTTTTAATAATATAAATTACATTACTACAAGTTTATATAATACATCAAAGTCATATTTTTTATTTATTTATTATAGTAACTTAGGCTTTCACGGCTGGTGTCCATACCAAACATAATATTTTCCGGCTTTATAGGCCGTGGTCCACCCAAGATGTTTTAGGCTTCTTCAGAGTGAAAATGGAGTCAAGTCAGAGGTCTGGTCCTTATATATGAAGCAACACATGTGCTTAAACTGCATTGGATAAGCCACCAATCTCTGGCTTGCTGGGAAGTCGAACAAAATGTCAGCCAGAAGCATCTTGGTTGGACTACGACCTTATAAGGCCAGAAAAAATTATGTTTGGTATTTATTTATTTATTTATTTTTTGTATGTAAAGGGGTGTTACACCAGAAAACAATATTGTTTTATGAATTTAAAGATTTTTCTCATCTCATTTAATTAATAGTATATTGAATTCATTTAAAGAATATACCTGTTTTTTCTTTCTTTTAATTTTTTAAATATCTAATACAGAAATGTATTTATGACTAACTTAAAAGGTTGTAATTAACGTTACATGAAGTTGTCTTAAATAAAAAAACCCTTAATACAAAAATACAAAATAGTGCAAAATAATTGAAAAAAAATAATTCTGGGACAATTTTTACTAATCTTTTACTGTTCGGTTTTCCTGCACTTCAAAAACTTTCCAACTTGAAAACTTGCCAATATTTTTGATGATCCTATTTATCATGGCTGTTTTCATAAAGCGGAAACTTCCTCCCATATTCTTTGTAATGATGCAGGTTTTGTTGTTTGCAAGTTTAAGCATCTCAAGTGTCTTTTGGTTTTTAAAATTTATCTAATTAATATCGATTTTGAAAATATATGTGAATTAAAAACTTTTGAAAGCTGTTCATTGGTTAAAAATATGCATGGAATTTACAAGTTTCAGTCATCAGAGCTGGATATCTGGTACAAATGCGTCATACAGGAAACATTGAATATCTAATAGCTGGCCGAATGAATGTCCCAAGTATCACTGAACGGGCCTGAAAAGTCACAATATTTTGCCCTTAAATCTGTAGGAACCCTTGGAGATGGCCCCACAGTCAAAATACCACTAGTCTGTGCATTATTAACTTCTGTTTTCTTTTGTTAGAAATGCTCAACTTTATACCCAGTTTATATTTTTAATGAAGATGATATCATTTCCCAAAAGTTTGGCTATAATCGTCTCAGATTTATTTTGGATTCCTTGAAAGATATGAATCAGAAATTGCAACAACATAATGGAAGGTAAGATCATTCCTTCTAATATATTTTATAAAAAAAAAGAAGATTAGAAAGATAAATTACTTTTGAAAATCAAATTATCAAAGAAATTCTTGATCTTTTAAAATGCTTCTTAGATTTTGGAATCATTTGCTTACTGCTGTAATATAAAAAAATAAATAAATAACTGTAACCTATCTGAAAAAATGTTAAAATATTAACAGTTTTGTATTTTATGTTAATTGTACTGTAACTGCGTTGTTTTGTAAAATAAATATAGTCAACGCTTCTTAAAATGACTACATATTGCAATGACCCAATGTGTTATGACAACCTTTGAAAGAGTAACAATTGACTTCCATTTAAGGTAATATTATTTCACATTTGATATAAGTCATGAAGGAGTACAACTCTTGATATAATTAACCTTATAACTCTCAGAATAATACAGGTTTTCTCATTCTGTAAATTTGGAAAGTTGCATTTATGTGACATTTTGAGAGCAGAAAAGGAAGATTGGCAAATGGAGTGTTGAGTGTTTTTCAATACGGTTTTAGGAAGGGTAGGTCCTGTACAACTTCTTCTGCTTCATTGGCTTGACAGCCCTGGGTGGGCCATGGCCTTCAGAATAGAATTCCATATTGCTCAAGTCTTTGATAGACTCTTCCAATTTTTAATTTAAAGTACTTTTAATTCTGCTGCTAGGCAGTTGATCCACCGAATCCTTGGTCTTCCACTTTTTCGTGCTCCTGATGGTTTGTCCTCGAGGATCTTCCTGCTGGTTCGGTCATTATCCATTCTACTCACGTGTCCTGCCCATTTCAGTCCATGAATAGAAATAAATTTTGTAATGTCTTGCCCCTTGTATATCGTATAGATCTCTGAATTTGTTCTTATTCTCCAGGTGTTATTGCATTTCAATCCTCCTAGAATGCTATGGACTACTTTTTGTTTTATAGAGCAGTAACCTTGTTCTTCTGCTGATGAGATTGGATTTCAAGTATTTATGAATCCCAAAAGAAACATCTGTTCCCAATAGTAACTCTATTGTGTACTTCTGGAGAAGCAACATTATTAGGACACAGTTCGGAGCCCAAATAGGTGAAACTGTTATCAGCTAGAGTGTAATCACCCATTTCAAAAAAAGGGCTCATTAAAACTGGTATTTGTCATATATTTAGTCTTGTTTTCATTGATAGAAAGGTGCATTTTCTTGCCTCGCTTTCCAATGAGAGGAAGGCATGTTTGAGGGCCTCTCTGGACCCTGTACAACTAATTTGCTGCATTTCTATGATAAGGTTATCATGTCATTAGATAATAAAAAGTGCATAGATGTTGTTTTCGTTGACTTTCAGAAAGTGTTCAATAAAATATCGCATGAAGTTCTTCTTAGCAAACGCTTATATTGGTATTGGTGGGAAAACTTTAATTTGGGTTAAAAATTGGCTGACTGGCAGGAAACAAAGAGTAGTAGTGAAGAGCAATTATTTTCACTGGACTGATGTTTCAATTGTTGTTTCACAAGGTTCAGTTTTAGGGCCAATATTATTTATTATTTTTATTAATCATATTACTCGGAGTATTTCTGAGAACATCAATATTTTTGCTGATGATGTCAAAGTCATGGGAATTGTTGACACGGAAGCTCAAGTCAATCAGCTTGAAGAGGATTTCTAGGTGGGCAATTCAGTGAAGTATGTCTTTTCGTATTGGGAAATGTCAAGTGCTTCATTTTGGTCAGGGGAATAAACATACAAGCTATTATTTACAAGGTTCGATCATTAGTGTAGCAGAAGCAGTTGTTGATCAGTCACAACTTCAAGTTTAATCAGCAGCATAGCATATTAAGTAACAAAGCTAACAGGATGCTTAGTTTTATCAATAAGGCTATTTCGAACATGTCTAAGGAGGTTGTAATGCCATTATACAGTAGTTTGGTAAGACCTCATTTAGAGTATGCTGTTAGGTTACTCTAAATGAGAGAGGGTTAGAGAAGATACGATTCAGTTGTTTAAATTCATTAAAATGGGAAATGTTGATGGGCTACAGTTATGTGCTGAAAGTAGTAAAAGAGGTCATTGTTTTAAGCTTTTCAAATCTTAGGCTAATCTTGAAATTAGAAAAAATTACTATTTCAATAGGGTTGTAGACGGTTGGAATAGTTTACTGGAAGCGACTGTTACTTGCAGTGGGGTAAAAGCTTTTAAGAAAGTTCTTCATGTTCATTGTTTATTTTAAAATTGACTACAACCATCCTAGCTGGGCCCTGTGCCTATTGCTTATTGTTACTTTTGTATTTGTATAAAAACCTTAATTGAAAAAATGAGGACCCTTGTTTCAAAACTGGAATATTGTCTCCCTCCACTGTTCACTTGAGCAGCAGGCACGAAATGCAGTTTTTATTGTTTGATATGATACGCATGTATTTTATACATTAATTTTATGCATGTAATTTACATAAGTTTGATTTTTTATATATGATACTCATGGGTATTGCTCATTTTTAAAAAATTAAAATTTAGTTTTGAAGTTTTATTTCATTTATAATCTCTTAATGTATAACTAATTTTGTACAATGAATTCTTGTAACACATCTAAGCATAGCTTTGATTTAAAAATACTTGATTTAATGATTTTTATCAAATTAGCAATAGATTTTTTCATTTCTGAATTGGATCTAGTGAAGTTATCTCTTACCACAATTTAACGATAGCATTTAAAATTCCATAGACAATTGTTAAATCAGAGTTAACTGTATTTCAAATTGTCTCATAAACTATTACTTTCCTCAAATTTAAAGAGTACATTATATACTCTTATACTCTTAAGAGTATGTTATATACTCTTTATGTTATATTGGTGGAACAATATAAAGGAAGTCTGGATGATGTCTTTATAAAGCTAATCAACTGTAGTCGTTTTCTTGCGTAATTTGAACATGTGCGACTCTTTATTATATTCTGCTGGGAAAATTTTGTTTAAATTAAAAAAAAAATTGTTTTGTTTTTGTTTAGAGTTTTGTATTTTCTTTTTCTCTCGTTTTGGGAAGCTAATAAATATTGAGTGATGGGGAGAAGAGGGTGTCTGGAGTTGAATAGAAGAAAGTAGCTAAAGCCATACCGGTTTAATTAGTTAAGGTACTTGGCCTTTTCCAAAGTTTAATGGAGTTAATACCTCTACATCAATTTTCAACTTACAACTAGTTTTTCAGTTCTATGTTTATTATTTAAATAATGACTATTACATAACTATGATGTTTTTGCTAGTTTTTTTTCTGTATATAGTTGCATTCAATACTTCTTTCTCATCTATTGAGTTGCATTATTGCTCCAAGAATATAATTGCCTCTCACTGTGGGGGTTTGCTTTCTTAACATATAAATGATTCCAAGTTATAGACTGACAGATAATTTTCTCCCTGCAGAAAATGTTTTTGTTTAGTGTGTTTACCTATTTAAATATATTGGAAGATTTTTTTTTTTACCAACTGCATTAGAAATACGTTTCTCCACCAGACCCCTACCTGTTATCCAAAGCCTTAGGATTGCTTTTGCATGGAGCTGGTGGTCGTATTTAGAAATACTGGGTATGGCATTGCTTTAAACTATCAGAGCTTCTTAATTATGCAACTTTTAATTTTGGCAGTAGGAATAAACTTTAAAAAATGTCATTCTAAGTTCAAGGTCTTTTTGCCATATTTAACTATCTATATTTGTGATACCTTCCCTTTATGTATATTGTGATATTTCCAATTTTCTTGATTTCTGATTTCTGCTCTTATCATGTTAATAATTTTTTTTATTTCTTTTTAAATTAAAATTTAGGTTGTATGTCTTCAAAGGAAAGCCTATCGATGTATTAAATGATCTGTTTGTGAAATGGAAAATAACCCATTTGTCATATGAACATGACATTCAACCTTCTTGGGTTGCTATTGAAGACAAAATCCACAAAATTTGTGAACATAACAATGTACAAATTATTGAAGGTATATCTCGCACTTTATGGAAGACTGAGGATATTGTGAAAAGTAATGGTGGTTCACCACCTGTTACGTATGATTTGTTCTGTCAAGTAAGCAATTGTTGGCATCAACTTATATTTATGATAACTGAATTTGATTCTGAAGTGTAACTATCCAAATTAATTTATTAACTTTAGTATGTTACATTGTTGAATTAACTTAAATGAAATTTAAAACACTTAAATAATAATAATAATTAAGGTTATATTATGGTTTGATTTTCAAAGCTTTCAAAAATATTTAAACATATACACTGCTCATTACATATGTCACTTCATTTCAAATGACTTAAAAAAATCTTCAGAAGTTACAATCCTCATTTAATCTTGGGTGATGATTGTGTTGAATTATGAATAATCTCGTAACATTTTTCGCTGGATGTTTAAAACGATGTACTAGAATAGGTAAATTATTATGAAAATATTACAGAAATAAAGTAACCTAGTGGCATAAACAGTAGAACACGAGCTACCCACAAATCTCAGTTAGGGTATGCATATTATAAGTTGTTGTAGCCCTACTTCTTCCAATCATATCCAGTGGTTTGGAATTCATGTAAATGATCTGTCGAGACCCTTTGTTGGCCCTGTTTAGCTAAATATTAGTGTGCAAGGTGGTCTGCCGCTTGGTTATTACCAAACTAAACCTAGTGACAGTGACGGATATAAAAATATGTTTATTTAGAAAAGTATTTTGATTTTAAAACATTTTACATGCATCTGTGATTAAACAGTAACTTAAGCAAGGAAATTGTCTTCATTATGTATATATATTTTCTTTTAGCTTATTTCCCCTTATATTATTACCAGTGACCCAGATAGATAATAACTACAAAAAAAGAAGAAAAAATAGGAGCACCTCAACTTTTCCAACTTGCTGAAAAAATCCTGCTCTCTAGTTTTCTCCCTCATTAATAATGAGCTCCAGTTGAAGAAAAGCATTAATCCCACTCGTTTGCTTATTTAGAGTTAACAATGTAATATTACTTATAACTATTTTCATCTTTCTATGTCTGAATAATATTAAATTTCATCAATTCTGCTTGCAGCAAATAAGAAAGATATTAAGGGATCTTGTTATGAGTATATAAATTTTGATCTCAACGTGGAGAAAAACCGATGATTTTATCAGCTAATCTTTTGGTAATAGATGTGGTAAAAAAGAGATTTCATGAATGTTAATTTGAATTAGTAGTTGTTTGGAGTTTATTTAAATGTTTCAAAATAGAATGTTGTGTTCTATAATTGGTATCACAATTCATTTGGTAGGTTTATAAGAGATAATTTTTAATCTATTGTTGTTGGAAGTTGTAACTTATTTCAACTATTCTATCCTTTACTGGGTAGCTGTCATATAGCTACAAATGCTAATTATTAATAGTTATATCTTTTATTTATTTATTTTTGGTTTTGTGTTTTATGCATTGTCATTACTTTTACTTGGCACAGTTTTCCTCGGTACACATTTATATATCATGCATATGCTAATACCTGTGATTTATATAATTAAAAAAAGCTTCTTATTAATAGGTGGTTGAAAATCTTGGTCCGCCTGAACGACCTGATTCTGAAATAAGTTTTAAAGACGTTACTCTTCCCATTAAAAATATACCTCAATCAAGTATTCCTGCATGTCCAGAAGAATTAGGCACTGTTATGGAATACCCTGAACAGAAAAATAAGGTCTTTAAAATAATTTATGTATTAATTTTTTTAAACATTTTAGGTGTCGTCAATATTTTTACAAAACTAACAAGAACTGAATCATTGTAATTATGTTAGCAATTAAAATTCTTGTTAGTTTCTTTTATTTTAAAAAGTAAAATATTAAATATGTTTTAATGCAGGTGAAATATTAATGAACCACACCATGACGTGTATTGTCTAATTATGAACTGTCGGAAAACATTTTAAATGTGTAATTTCCTTTTGACAGCAAAGTGATAGTTGAATTCTGGCATTTGAATTTTTTAAAGGTATTTGCTGTTTTGGAAATGAGCTAAAAGAATGCTGTAATATTCACGTGGCTAAGTTTTAAGAGATATTGTCAGACTTATTGAGAAGGTGTTTTATATATTTACAAGTAGAAACGTTTCAGCACTTTTGCCAAAAAAAAAAAAAAAAGAAAGAAAGAAAAAGAACAAAATTAACTGATTGAAATATATTGGGCGTATACTGTTGAAAAATGCTGTTGCAAAAACATGTCACTTCCACTCAAGTGGTGCCCATGAGGATTCCCACACCCTTCTTATCTGACTGATTTCGTAAAAACAAGGAGAAAAGATTATTTATATACCCAAATGTTTGTGCTGTTTTATAATTACAGTCAGACCTCGATGTAAGGTCATCCGCATATAAGGTCACTTTTCCAAAGTCCCGGCTCACTGAATAGGAATTCTTTGTTACAGATTATCGGATATATGGTCAAGTTTTAAAAATCGTTATCGCTTATAAGGTCATTTTTATCTGACCACCTTCAGATAATTTCAAGGCCACGCTAATTCAAATGTACGAATTTCTTCTGTGTATATGATCTTTTATTATCGTCATACAGGCGAGGGAAGCTCTTTTCTAACAAAAGCCTATTTAACTTCCTTACAAGGTAATTACCCCTCTCGAGTTCTAGGAAAAGGTTGCAGCAACAAACACACCTGGAGAGTTTCCACTCCCCAGTTCACAAAGAATTCCCCCCCCCCCCCCCTTTGCTGCCAGTAATTCCTCGTCCCTGTCCACACTTCTAGGGAGGGGGGAGCTTTCGCCATTCAGACGAGAACAAAGGACAAGTTTTCCCATCTTGTCACGTGACCATTTGCTGACCAGACCAGAGGAAAGAATTTCATTCGCACCTTTCTCACTCTTATCGTGTCATCATGTCGGCAAAGAGAAAGACGTTGACTCTATCAGAGAAAGAAAAAATTGCTGAAGATTTTGAAAATTCAAATTTATCGAAAGCACGTTTTGCCGAAGAACGTGGTATACCACGCACCACCTTAAACAATATTCTGTCTTCTCATCGCAATGGAAATGGGAAAAGAAAAAGGATGCATTTTTCCCCTTATGAGAAAAGTGAAGAAGCCGTTCTCCAATGGATAAAAATGGCTAGAGCACAAAATGTGCGAATATCATGTTCAGTACTGAAAGAAAAAGCTCTGCAAATAGCCACGGAATTGGGAGAACCTGATTTTATGGCGAGCAATGGATGGATTCAGAGATTTAAAGTAACACATGATTTAACTTTCAAGACAGTGTGTGGTGAAGCTGGAGATGTCGACGAAACTGTTTTAAATGACTGGAAGAAATCTGTGTTAGAATGACATTTTGAAACGGTATAAGCCATGCGATGTATTCAACGTCGACGAATGTGGTCTTTTTTTCCGAGTCTTGCCTGACAAAACTCTCGCATTCAAAAATGAAAAATGTGTAGGTGGCAAAAAAAGTAAAGAAAGATTTACAGTATTTTTTAAAATCTTTACCCGTATATTACGACGTTAACAAAAAAGCGTGGATGACCGTCACCATTTGGGAGAAAACAATACGACGTTTAGACAGGCAGTTTGTGTGAAGAAGAAACGAAAAGTTGTTTTCATAGCAGACAATTGCACAGCTCATACCAACATCCCACAGTTAGCCTCAATTGAGCTTGTTTTCTTGCCTCCTAATGTGACCAGCTTTCTCCAACCATATTGGATCAAGGAGTTATTCTAAACCTAAAAGGGAACTATCGTAAGCTCCTCTTGAAGGACCTTATCGCTGTCATCAACCAAAAAAAGAAGTTTCACGTTACTGTCTTGGATGCCATTTTTTATGTGTACAAAAGTTGGAACATGGTGTCCACCACATGCATAGCAAATTGTTTTCGTCATGCTGGTTTTGTGGATTCTCTGAGTATCGTGGATGACGAAACCGAAGAAGACGATATTCCTCTATCTGTTCTGATGGAAGATCTGAGAAATCGCGGCCATGCCATTTAAGGGGAAGAAGAATATGGTTTGATTGATGAGGAAATTGCCACCACTTCTGAAGCTACAATTTCTGAAATTGTTTCACAAGTTTCACGAGTTGTGGACAGTGAGGACAATGACAGTGATTATGAGACTGTAGCTGTAACCCAAGCGGAAGCCTTCAATGCAATAAATGTCATACGCCATTTTTTTACAAACCATGAGGGAGTTGACGAACATTTTGAGAAGTTACAAAATCTAGAAAACGTTCGAAAAATGAAACCTAAAACGAGACAGACCTGCATGAATGATTATTTTAAATAAGGTAAGATGTTATGTATATATGTACACTTTGAGGAAATTTATAAACAGCTTTATTTTAAATTAAATTTAAAAAAAATATATATAACTTTCTTTAATTCTTTACTGTTAAAATTTATTGACTTTAATATTTACCAAATAACTGATGTTTTCATTTGCATTACCATTTTTAAAAAATCATAATGTGTATTTATGTGCTTAGTTATGAACTGCTAACGAATCGGTTAAAAGGTCACCCCGCTTATAAGGTCACTTTTGCGATGTCCCTTAGGGTGACCTTATATCGAGGTCTGACTGTAATATGCTTTAACCAGCAAGCAGAACTTATTTATTACTTTCCTGCTGATATTTTTGATTTGAAGGTATTTAATTTAGTTTGTATTTTTTAAATTTGACTAAGACACATATTTAAGAGTTTAATTCTTTTGGTAATCAACAATTAGCTCCAGTTCAAGAATAGTTTCTTAGTGATAAAATTAGAATTGCAAAACATCCATCCTAGAGTGCTCATGTTGTCTAGCTTCAACTTGATTTGAATAATGCTGTCACTTTTCCTCTGAAAATTTTAATCAAACTTATTATCATATTAATTTGTGTGCTGAAGTCTCTTTATGATATATCTTAAATATGAATGAAATTTGAAGGAATTTGATAAGGCCAGAACTTTTTATTCTATTTTTCCGTTCTAATTTTTATTGCTTAGTGGTGATTTTGAAATAGTTATAATTTACTTATATAAGACTCCACAAATACTCCGTAGCATCTTGTTTCACTGTGAATTTTTAAGAATTCATTTTAGAAAACTACTCTTTGAAATCATAAATATTCTTTCTGTCTCTCTCTTGATTGTCTTTGAAATTGTTTTGAACTTATAATGCACATTATATACTTTTTGTTACATGTATGTATATAATGTGCATTTAATAAAGTAAATAACAGTTTAAATTACATAAGTAGAAGTGTAGCAGCATTTATAGATTTGCATCCTGTGAATTAAAATACGGTTTGAAACATCAGCAGCGAAGAAACAATATTATTGCAAGCTTCTGCTCCACCAAATGATCAACTCGTGAGTTAAAAAATAAAATAGCACCATTTTTATTTCTAGATATTTTTACTGAGAAATTCCAAATTATTTTCCAGCACACTATTATACAGATACTTTTCTATCTAAGAACTTTCGCTAAGCAAAACCAAAAAAACTCTCCAACCTAAGGAGTTGCACTAAGTAAAAACCAATGCCAGCAGTTCTCTAATCGTGCACAATTCTCTAACTCCAAAACTCTCCAACAACTGAAACTGAACTCTCTCTCTGGCCAGAACTCCTTATATAACTTCTTTTATCACACAACATGAACAATCCAGGATATTCCAGCAAAAACCAGGATTATCTATGAAGATCAGAAAGTTGCCAAGCTTGGCGAGAAACTGTTAAGTTTGGCGGTATGTTGCCAAAATTTGGCCGCTAAAAATGAAGCCAACTTGGTGATTTCTCGCCAAACCCATAGAAGCCATAACAACATTCAGTCATACTGTAAAGCCATAACCACATTCAGTTAGGACTTGAACACATTTTTTAAAAAAATCTTAAAAACAAAGGTTTCTAACAATATTTAGTTCCATGGTAATAAAAATATTGTATAAATTGACCAATATTAGTTTCATATCAATACTTAGTTCTTATGTCATTTTTCCTCCATAATCCTAAAAAATGATGGTATTTTAGTTTTTTAAAAAAATTTATTGGAAGAAATGATTTCATTAAATATGTTTCAGAAAAGCTAACTAAAAATAAAATGCAAAATTTCTGTAAACTCATAGCAGATATTGATTTTTGATAAAAAAATGTTCACAATTGATTCTATTGAACCTATTTTTTTGCAGATAACCAAAAATAGTTTGTTTGATTCTGTGCCTTTGTAATGCTAATGATAATTTAACTAACACTACTTGTTCTGATATGTTTATATGTTTTTGAAATTTTATTTGTTCAAATGTTAAGCTATATTTAAATAAAATGTAAATAACATTAATAATAATACTTTATTATTTAACTGCTCAGGTTTGGCAAGGAGGTGAAACTCGTGCATTAGAGCATTTGAAAGAGCGTATGGAAATTGAAGAAAATGCTTATGCAGAAGGTTATTTTATGCCAAACCAGTTGTCACCTGATCTGCTTGGTCCTCCAATGTCTATGAGTGCAGCTCTGAGTAATGGTTGTTTATCTGTTAGAAAGTAAATAATTAAAATATATTTTTCTATTATATACACCATGCACTGTTCGTAATGCTTCTAAAATATTAAATATTTCACAATTTAAAAACACCAATGTCGAGTTATGCATTTTAATCTTTTATATGTGTATTTTACTTTTTAAGTCTTGAAAGTGAGCTGTAGATTAATGCTCATATTTTCTTAGCAATTATTGCTTTTCAATAAACTGATAATTGCTTCTTAACAAATTGCTATAACAGGGTGTCTACCGGTCACCAAAGTCACGGAAGTCCCCGAAAAGTCACCAAATCGGAAAAGGGGTCACGGAAGTCCCCAAAAAGTCACCAAATCGGAAAAGGGGTCACGGAAGTCCCCAAAAAGTAACGAAACTGGATAACCAATCACGAAAAAATTCGACGGCACTGAATGTTTTTTTCTCGGACCGATGATCGCCACAATTCGCGGCGCAGCTATTTTTAGAACTGAAAGTGGGGGGTTGATTAATGCGGTAGATGGTAGATATAACCTTGATTTTAAATCATTTCACACTTTCGTATTATCAGATGTGTGACTTTTCCGTATTTTTGGTGAAAATGGAAATTGAAAATTTCGTTTTCGCACAAATTCGTAATTTTGGAAGTTTTTATTTTTTCTTTTCTATGATTTTTTTTTAACGTAGCTTACGTACATGCCTGCCAAATTTTGCAAATCACGAGTAAAGTTTGCACGAGTAGTCCGTTTTTTTGCACTTTCAAGGGACAATACCGATTTTTTACGCATTTCAAAATCCAGTTGCATCGGCTTCGGTAAAACTTCCTAATTCTCGTTTGCTATCAGATTCTTCCTTTCGGACATCAATAACTTTGAGTTTACCATTATTTTTAATCTTTCTCAAGTTTCAACTTCTGTAGTAAAGGACTTGCACGAAAGTCATTTTGCTGCGCCCCCTCGAAATTTAATCAAATTAAGGAGTTTTTAAAATTCATTTTTAGCATTAAGGTTTCAGTGATAATATCAGTTGATTATAATTATTAAATATTGATGCCTTATTAAGAATATAATTTTAAAAAGATTGTTGCTAGAAAAAAAAGTTCCTTTATTTTTATCAAAAAGTTTTTCAATGTTAGATTGTCTTTAACATTAGATTTTTCCTCTTTCAAGTGCTCATTATATATTGTAATAAAATAAATGAATGACATTTCTTTCTATTTTCTTTTAATATATAATTTAAAAACAGGTAAAAAATTTAGCAATTGTTTTTCATATACTATGAGGTGATCATTAAATTCGACAAAATACTAATCCTAATGTTTTTAATTCTGCCTCTTTTTGGTCTTAGAAATTCATTAGTCAAGTAGTTCAAATTAATACACATATATATTAATAAAACATATAGGGTCAGTTGGGGTAATTGTAAACATGGGGTAATTGTAAACAAGCTTCATAACTACACTTGTTGTGGTTTTGAAAACTTAACTGCTTGTGAGTGATATACTATCAGCCTAGGGAAGACACTGAAACAGTTTCATAAGTTTCGAATCAACTGTGGAGGCATCACTATCGTTTGAAAATGGCACAGTGAAAAAAGCTGTTTTACAAAATTTAGTGATGTTACATTTTCCTCTCCAGCTCATCTGCAAAAGCAATGTAAGCAGTTTCAACCATTTTTATTTGTCATATGGAATGCTGCTAAAAACATTTAGCTATGAATTTAATCCTCCCTGTTATTTTTCATGTGCAAGTTAGGTGTTTCCAATTACCCCATATATTGTGTACTCTGGGGTAATTGTAAACACTTAAATTTATCCTATTTCCAATATTTTGGGGGGACAATATGTATTATAATTTGATGTAAATTACACTTTTGAGTCTATTTTACATAACTGTTGTTGTTGTTGCTAATGCCACTTGGAAATCCAAGCCCCCCTTGCAGGGCGACAGAGAATTAAGGAAGCTCCTACTGATTATTAATAAGATCCGCTAAAATGAAGTACACTTGGCTCAGACTGTCTTAATGATTTTAAACCAGCTCTCAGATGAGAGATCGTTACCTAGGTTGGCCCCCTAGCTGGTATTATTTCTAGCTTGGTGGACATTTGAAGCGACTATGTATTTTACGTGCACAGCGCCCTTTGGCGCACTCAGTCTCTGAGTAATCAGACGCGGGAGGTGGTCTCCCTCCCAAGCGTTGACCACGGTCAGTTGTGCTTCACTTTCAGTGCTCTGTGGGATCCAAGATTAACCGACTGATCCACTTCAGGACAAATTTTACATAAATTTGTCGCATTACTTGATTTTTTGCAAGATATTTCTCGTTATATGATCTCATCCGACTCATAACATAACTCAGTGGACCACATGCGGCCTGTGGGTCGCAGATTGAGAACCATTGCTCAGGAACTTCTTAAGCCTTCAAGCAGACTGTGTATGAAGCAATTTTCCATTTGCATCAACTTTATTCGAAAATAAATTGCTGTTTATAATTACCCCAGATCTCATTTGCTAACAAATAGTCATAAAGTCAAAATTTTTGCACACATTTACTCTCAAGAAGTACAGTAGTGGCTACAATGCTCACAATTTTATCTCTGAATTCATTCAAGAGGTAGGGAAGGATCAAAAGATAAAACATTGAAAAAGTGTTTACAATTACCCCAACTGACCCTACTATGGTGTGCACGATTATTAAAAGTTGATGCTCGAAAACATGTTTATTCTTTTAAAAAATGCAACGAGTTTTTACAGATTTAATTCAGACTTTAGGTATGTATAAGAGAAGAATGTAGGACTTACCACACTTTTTTTTGTTAGACATTGAGCTCCAGTAATAAAAAAATGTTAAAACTTAAAATTAAGTAATTTATATTAAGAAATTCAGCATTAATTTGTCATTTTATATAATCATTATTAAAAATAAAGTTTTTAAAAACAGGTTTTATGGAAATATACTAGGTCACTAAATAAGTTTACAAAGTCCCTGGAAAGTCACCAAATTGACTTTGTGAAACTTGGTAGACACTAGTGATGGGCATAATCGAGAGATTTCAATAATCGAGTGATTAGTACTCGTTTAGTTTTGATAATCGAGTGATTATCTCGAGTTCTCGATTAATGATTTCGAGTTCTCGAGTTCTCGATTGATGATTTCGAGTTCTCGAGTTCTAGATTGATGATTTCGAGTTCTCGAGCTCTCGATTGATCATTTCGAGTTCTTGAGTGATCATTTCGAGTTCTTGAACGATCATTTCGAGTTCTCGAACGATTATTTCGAGTTCTCGAGTGATTTAGAATAGAATGAGTCTCTAACAGGGACGTCATTTAGTGAGTCAGAAGGGAAAAAATTCCACCCCCTCCCAATCCTTAATATAATGTATTTTTCCGTAGGTGCAGGTATTTTCGTGTCAGGGAACTGGAGCAACAAAATTTATGAGTTGCTCCACTCCGACTGTTAAATATTTGTTTCAGAGCTGCTCCAGCTCTGCTCCATGCAGCGATAAAAATCATCTTTATTTTTTTAATTAAATAATTAAATTATAGTAAATTTAGTTATTTATAGACAATTTATTTTGAAAAAACTCTTTTTGAAAAATCACCTTTTGTTTTACGTTGTTGTTCACTTAAAGCTAGTTTTAATGAAGAAAGATGCCATGTTTAATGAAATTCTAATTTTAAATGATCAGAGCAGATAAGCGCAACCAGTTTCCGTGTTTTGGCTCCGCTCCTACTCCAAGCAAAAACTAGTTGCTCCACTGCTTCGCTCTGCTGCTCGACGCTCCGCTCCAGATCGCTGTTGTTGTTTTTTCATGTAACACGTACCGAGTTTATAACCCCCCCCCCCCTTTGAAATTACAGGCATGATCTCGACAAGTTACTGATGATTATTTCAAATGATTTCCGGGCATGAAATTAAAGATGACCCTCTCTCACCGCCTTCGAAGCATACAGATTTATGGGCATGAAGGGATTTTGGCAAAAGAGGAAGTAGCGAGTAGATGAAAACTTTTAAGCAGAAGGGGGAGTACAGGAATGTTATTTATACTACGTTCATACATTATACAATGCTGACCTAGGGCTGGCTACGTTTCACTAATTTTGTTTCGTGCTAGATCTGTTTACCACTTAATGCATATGAGTATTTTCTGAATAACCGATAAACGTTCTTTATTGATTGCATATTGCAAACATTTGTTTATTTTTTTATTTATTTTACTGGTTAGTGAAGTAACAGCAGTTTTTATTTTTTTAATTTTTTTTATAGACGAAAAATTATTTTAGCAAAAAACTTACCTAAGTCCCTTCGTATTTATTATTTTTCTACATCCAAAGGACAGAGTAAAACGATCTGGATGCATTTTTATGTTGCGGTGAAAGACCAAAATTGGTTAATCTCAACATTCACCAACTAAGTCCATGGAAGTCCGAATATTTGGTTATATTCTTATATATTTGGACATTCAACAGTGTATGTCGACAATTACAGATGGGCTCTGTTGAAAGTCGAAACAAAAAGCCGATGCCAATAGAGTTGCGGCAGTCTGACGAACTCTAGTCCAGTGTTTTTCAACAGTAGCCATATCTGGGGGCATTAAAATGCAGACATGTGTTTCGGGATTCCAAGCAATCCCGAAACATATTTTTGCATTTTAATGCTCATTTATGCTTTTTTAACGTGAAAATTTTTATTACAGTTTACTTGCACAAAGTTACTTTATTATTTTCACCTTATGGTCAAAAAGTGACGGCGCTCAGTGGCTGTATAGATGTTGTAAAACAGTATACTGTTGTTCATTTTATATAGCTGTCAGTTTTTTTAACCCTTTAGGGTCATTTTTTTGCAGTATCAGTATGTTGAAATATTTTTCAGATTTGTTTTGTTTCACAAAAAAAAAAACCCATATAGGACAGTAAATAAGATTAGCATGATTTTTTCCACCACCCCGCCTTTGAGGGGGGGGGGGATAGTTATAATATTTGAATATTGATGCATGTGGTAGTAAATATATTTCCCAGAGTCTGTGCAAGATTCCGCGAATCCGAAGAGGTAAAATAGCTTACTATGAACATCTATAATTTGATGAATTTGGTGAGAAGCATACTTTCCACCGCCTTAGAAAGGGTTAAATTACAAATCAGGCCCGTCGTTTCAAAATTTTCTAGGGGGGAAGGCAAAGTGTATGTATAAAGGGTATGTATATTGCATTAAAAAACAAAATACATGTACACATATAAATTCATTATAATTCCCAGGGGGGAATCGACCCCCTAAATGACGGGACTGTTCCAATGTGTGCATTTTATGACTTGTTCGAACCTCATTTACCTCCATGAAGCCTAATAGACCAACCTGGAATCCCCTCTTCCGTTCTTAAAGGAAGACGAAAATTTTCCTTCATTTTGAAAATTAAAACCTATAAAAGCAGTGTTCTCAAAGTTAAAAATCATGCTCATCTAGAAAGCCTGATGTTTTATATTATTAATAACATTTATTTATTGTGATAACAAGGACATGATACTTTTCTCCACCAGCCCCCTACCTGTTAGCCGAGGCCTTAGGATTGCTTGCGCACGGGGCGAGGTAGTGGGGTCCACGAATTATACAGGCACGTGTCATCCCTAAGTGTACATGGTGGGTCTTCAGCGGGTATCGAACTCATGACCTTCCAGGTGAAAGTCCGAAGCTCTAACCACTAGGCCACGGCCCAATTGCAGGATACTGGTATAGGGCAAGTTATCAAAGGATAAACCATAGAAATCTATCCTACGCTCATGTGATAGAAAAACATAATTATTATTTGACAGAAGGAAATGTTGTTATAAAAAGCAAAAATTTACTGAAATATTAAAAAGTGGTGTATAAACTAAACTTTGCATCCTTAAGCAACTGCGTATTCTGTCTATTTAAAAATTTGATTCGGACTGCTATATAATAATTACGTATATGATGTAATTCTATGAATTCACTTTTTTTTAGGTAAAGGAACAATTAAATAAATACTCCTCTTTTCATGCATCAAGTTTTTAGTTTCTTAAAAAAAAAACTTAAATTTAATAATTAATTATCATATATTAATAGCGATTTCAAAAGATTACCCTGACATTTTTTTTATAAAGAAGAAAATAACTTGAAATAATGAAAGAAAATGGTCCATTCAATGCAATTTATTAGAATGGAACTGTGTTGTTTGAGAAAAAAGCCTGTGTTTATTATTAAGAATACCTATACACTCGCACATCTAAATGATTAGTCTCGTCTACTCGGCGCTTTGTCTCGATATGCTGACGCTAATCGAAAATAAATGCCAAGTTCGCACATTTTTAAAAATATTATATGACTGCTAATGTTTAGAAGCCTAAAAAAAAAAAAAAATGTTACAGCAGACGCTTTACAATTGGTACTGCAACATCTAATTCTTTTTTTTCCCCCTTGGTAATTTTCTCATGTCGTTTAGTTGCATATTTAGCATTGATAATATATGTATGCGTGGATGATATTTTAAATATTAAAGACTTCATTAATAATGAACTGTATCACGTTTTTTATCTTTTTCACAAAACTACATTGTCAGGTTAGGCCTAGGCCGGCAAACCTACGGTGCCTACGTGACAGGACGAAGGGGCCCACACGACAGGAAATGGTGCACGTGTGTCCTCTTGCCCTCAATGTCGGCCTAAGGTCAGGCACCCCCTATATAAGCTGCCCTCAGAAGCGGGGGCGAGGAGATCGACCTTCGCTTGCCTACGAGGTTGCGGTCGGATGAGCAGGAGATCTTCGAATGCTGGACAGGGAGGAGTTGCGCCCATCCAGACGTAACGCAACGGGAGAGTTGGTGCCCGTAAGAAATACCAAAGAACTGTAGTCGTAACGGGAGAGCTTGTGCCCGTAGCTTAGAAACATCTAAGAACTCAATGATGTGGAAATTGAACCACTGTAAATAATATGTAAATAGGCAGCGTAGTGAATAAATGTAAATAAAGAAATATAGCCAAGAACCTAACTTACATGTAATACAAAACTAAAAGCTTAAATAAATAAGATATGAATAATATTTTGTTTATGAAATAATAGTTATATATCGAACAATATCAAACTATTGTGAAAGTCCGCTCTTCTGAACAATGGTTCAAGGGTGAATACAGGGAGGGATTAAAAAAAATTGAATTAGAGTTCTGAAATTAGAGATTATATGAATAACAAGCTAAAAATTTAGCAACTCCCCCCCCCCCCCCTTTGGTACAAATTTTTGGGGAGCAGCACTGTCATTTAGGAGGGGTCAGGAATGGACAACTGTCTTTCTCTGGCTTTGAGAAATATAGTGTATTTTTGTCAATGCATGTTTTTTTTTTTTTTTTGATGCAATAAAAAGGAGAATACCCCTTTGCCTCCTACTGTAAATATTCAAAATAGCAGTCCTAATAAAAAAGCTAATAAAGCGCAGGTCCGACTCGGGGCCCAGTGGTAACGTATTCAAGAGTTGTAGTTGCTTTGGAACTGCATTCTGAGGAGGGGAACTTGTTATTGTAACACAATATATGATACACATCCTGTTGGCAGCTAAGAATTCTCTACTTGTTCCCTATGCCGTAAAAGAACCGGCGAATCCTTCCAAACCCCTACCGTTGCCCTAACATTTCGCAATACAGCTTAGGAGTCGTTCATAAATAATGTCACGCTTTGAGGGAGAAAGTGTGACAGTTCGTGACGAGGGGAGGGGAGGGGGTAACAAGAAGTTTTGACAGCGGACATTTTAATTTCTATAAATACATTTAAAATCAGCAAATTAAACTTATTTTATGCTAAAGTAATATAGCGTGAGATGTGAGAAAGGGGGTGGGGGTATGTTGAAGTGTGACACTTAGTGAAAAAGGGGGGAGGGGGTCAAATATATTGAAAAAAGTGTGACATCATTTGTGAACGGTCCCTTAAAACCCCCATTTTAGAATGTCAATTTAAACAACTTTTCAGTGCTAGAGCAACCGAATCCCCCCTCCCCTTATACTCTCACCCCTGATGACACACTAACGATAACCTAGAAATGCGTTTGTAAAACTTAAATTTCGAAAAAATTTGGGAAACCCCCTCTCCCCCCCCCCCCCCCCGTTACCCTAACGTCATCAAAAACAGCTTACCATTCAGTTTTCTGCAATTTCCGGGAGAAGTCCCGTATCCTCCTCCACCTCTTCCCATCACCAAAAATATACTAAAATAACGCACATTTCCAGAGATAATCCCGAATATCAGCTTTCCTAAACAGCTCTATAAATACAGCATTAAACTGCGAATTTATCACTTAAATTTCAAAAAAATTCTAGAAATGTGCCCCCTCCCCCTTAATGCCACCAAAGAGTTTAAAACTACAATTCTCGTTCTCCAATTTCAAAGTAATGCCCCATAAAAATCTCCACTTAACCCTAATATAGCACCACCCAAAATTTAGTTTTCAGTCTTTCAATTTCGAAAAATTTCCGTCACTTTTCTTTTCGTTAACATGATAAAAGTAGTCTCCATTTCCATTTTTTATACATTTAATTCCAGAAATTTTTAAGGACAAACCCCTCCCCCTCTTTTCCCCAGGAAAAATAGCCTAAGGGATCATTCATAAATGATTTCACTCTTCGAGGGGGAGAGGGGGGCTCGTGAAATTGTGACAAAGTGTGACAAAGGGCGGGGAGGGGGTAGCAAGAAGTGTGACATCATGCATTATGCAACATAGCGTGACGCGTGGCAAAGGGGGGGGAGGGGGGTCCGCTGAAGTGTGACATGTTGTGACAAAAGAAGGGGAGGGGGGTTAATTAAATGGGAAAAAAGCGTGACACATTTATTACGGCCCTTAAAGTAACGTTGTCGGGAGGTCCCTTTTTTCCTAAAATCTGCAAAATGCACCACAAAACTGCGATTTTAGCGTATAAATTTCTAAAACTTTTGGAGAAATCGTACGAACCCGTTCCTCTAATGTCACCAGCGATAGCTTAAGTACATATTTTGAGGATTTTAATTTAGAAAATTATCCTCAAAGAGTCCCCCGTGAAATCCCTTTTCTCTAGCATTTCAATTCCATAAACTTTTCAATGTAAAGTGATATGTAACCACACCTAGATATAAAGCAATTCTCTGCGAAGATAAAAAAACAAGAGGTGCGAATCAAATAAACATGTCGATTAAAAAAATGCATTGCTTTTGAAATGACCATTTACTATATACGTTAATATATAGTGCCGGGGAGAACAAGCAAATGGATAAATAAATCCATTTGCTTGTTCTCCCCGGCACTCCTGTCCTCTAAATTTGTTTCTAGCAATTACCTCCTCTTAAATAAGAAACTATCCGCCTTTGTTACCTACTCACACACATAGTCATTTTTGCAATCACGTGACGAATCAGCCAAATGTATTACCCGAGAAGAAAATCATCCGAGACATTAATTCGATTCTATCTTCCGAGAAGTAAACCAACCGAGTTATCGAGAAATTCATCCGAGTTCTCGAGATGTTCAACCGAGTTCTCGAGATGTTCGAGTTCTCGAGAAGTTCAATCGAGTTCTCGAGATGTTTAATCGAGTTCTTGAGATGGTCGTCTGAATCGAGTTCTCGAGAAGTTCAATCGAGTTCTCGAGATATTTAATCCAGTTCTCGAGATGGCCGTCTGAATCGAGTTCTCGAGTTATCCTGAATAATCGAGTTCTCGATTATGATCACTCGATTATGCCCATCACTAGTAGACACCCTGTATAAGAAATAGAGATTTTGAACAATTTATTTATTGATCTGTTCATTTGCCGAAGAGCATTGTGTTTACTCTTGTATAAATCTAACTTTTTTTTTCAATTTTTTATTGCTAAACTGTGACTGATATGCATAAAAATTTTATTACTATACAAAGTGTTACAATAAAATTTGTAACCAAGCAACTGATTAAAATCCATGTACTGTATAAAAAAAAGTTTATTCTCGATTGCAAAGAAGGAAAGGAGACATCTATATAAATAAAAATGTAAGTGTTCGTTTGTGCAAGCCGCAAATCTCCGAAAGTACTTGACCGATTGGTTTGAAATTTTGCCAGTTAACAGAGTGATTCAAGCGGATGGTTTATAGACCCGTTAGAAAAAAATCCGACTGGTAGTTCCCTTTTTATTCCAATTTAAGGCAAAATTTCTACATTAATTTCCCATTATGGGGGTTAAGAAAACCTTGCACATATTAATATAATATATCGATCGAAAGCGCTGATTTTTCTGCATAAAATAGAATTTGTTCAAAGTTTCTAAGTCAAAAAGAACGCCAGTTATAAGCTTTTTAGTTCGATTTCTTAAGGCTTACCTTGATCCAAAAATAATAATTAGCAGTTTCCTCAACACCGGGTAACATAAGCTATGTAAATAAAAATGTAAGTGTTTGTTTGTTCATACAAGGCTGAACGTGATCCAGTTTACGGTTACAATCAAGTTCAGCCTTGGTTCTTAACCTCAAATCTCCGTAAATACTTCGATTGCTTTGAAATTTTATCAGAACATGTGTTTTAATATATCGCTTTTAATTTATTTCAACTTTGATTTAAATATTTCTGTTTTTAATGTTTTATTAAGGAGACTGAGCCACTGCAACTATTGGCAGGGTACAGTTATTTTCATTTTGATTTAATAATTTTTTCTGTTTGTATTGAAGTATTTGTTAGTATTTTTGGACTCGAAGATTAAGGGGAACTTTAAAACAAAGACTGCTTATTTTAAATAGCAACAGTTTAATTCAGCTATTTTCATTTTGATTTAAAAATTTTTTAACCGTCTTCGCAAAGGAAGGAGGTTATACACCCATATTGTATGTATGTCGGGGTTTTTTTTGTCCACTCATGACTTCTTACCAGATGAAACGATTTTCATGAATTTTTTTTTAATCGATCAAGGGTGGTTTCCCATAGGTCCCATACCTTGGTTTGACCATATTCGATAGTTAGAAAAAAAAGTAAGGGACTGAAATGTGGTAATTTTTTTGCTTTTTCATCCATAACTTTTGACTAAATGAAATCATTTTGATTATTTTTTCTTTGATCAATAGAGGGTCGCCTAACTCAAATATCGCGCTTTGACTACATCTGTGTTTTTTAGAAAAAACGTTGTGGGTGAAAAATATGTATTTTTTCATTTTAATTGGAAAGACTAGGCTCGATTTGTCTTTGTTGGGAAAGTTTTTAATAAAAAGGAAACTCATAGTTACATTAAAAGCAATTATAACAAGAAATAGACTGAAGGCTTCTCTGAAGAAGAAATTAAAGCCAATCAGTTTGCTTGCTCCAGTGACCCTTTAAAATCGGTTTCAAAACGAAATTTATCTTACAAACAGTTAGTTTTTAGTGTCATTCCCTCAAATTTTTCCCCTTTGATATGTATGTCTTAAAAATAGAGTATTTATATAAAAATGTATTTGCACTAAAAATAATAAAATAAAATAATTTTTGGGAAAAATAGAACCGACTTCAAACTATAAATTGCGCTGAAAAGTAAAAAATCACATTATTCTTTAAACAACTTTGATACGACTTTTAAATATAATTTTTGAAGTCGGTGCAAAACTATAATGGATTTTGATGCATGATTCCTTTTGTAACTATGAACCAATTACAAATATAAATAGCGTAGAGTTTGCAACAGTTTCAGTGTAAAATAATGCATGATGTAATTATAATTAGACTGTCATAATTTTGCACAGACTTCAAAAATTATATTTAAAAGTCGTATCGAAGTTGTTTAAAGAATAATGTTATTTTTTACTTTTCAGCGCAATTTATAGTTTATAGTCGGTTCTATTTTCTCCAAAAATTATTTTATTGTTTTTTTCCGTTTGTATTGAAGTATTTGTTAGTATATTTGCACTCAAAGATTAAATGGAACTTTAAAACAAAGATTACTTATTTTGAATGTTAACAGTTTCATTTAGCTATTTTCATTCTGATGTTAAAATTTTGAAGTATTTTTTAATTATTTTTGAACTTGACGATTAAGGGAACTTTAAAACACAGATTAGTTATTTTTAACGGCAATTTTTTAATTTAGAATTTTTGTGTTTGTGTTTCTTCTGTTTGGATAAGGCTTATGTTGGAATTTTTCAATGTGCTGAGCCAGACAATATCAAAATTCTTCACCGACAATGGAACAAAAAAAAAAATTGCCCCCAAGAATTGTGAAAAAAAAAAAAAAGCTCAAGACCAATCAATCAAATTGAGCAGTTTAGATTTTCTCATGTGTACAGTTATAAATTGCGTGTTCTAGAATGGGTAAACCAGACAATCTATATTTTCAGACAATGAAACAACAAGCATTGTCAAATGAAACATATATGTGCTTTTCCATCAAACCATACTGAGAAAAAGCAACGCATGGCCGAGTACAGCTAGTTTTTTATATTTAGGATAAACTTAGTTTATCGCAATAGCATTTGAGAGCAGACTCGTCAATTAGGGAGCCAGGGGTGCTTCATGCCCCACCTTGGCTGGAGAAATATCATGTTTTTTTTTTTTTTTTTGTTTTTTAATTCAAATGCATGGAATTTATACTCTGCCATTCCTTGGAATATTTTGTAATTGAGAGTTTTTCTTAAATTATTAATAAAAAGTTATGTTTAAATTAATCAACAAATTATTCTCACTGACAATACTGCCTACTGTGTTTATTGCCACCAACATTATTTTGTTCACAAAAAATCGATACTTACTTCTTGCCTATAAACGTTGAAAATGCCAACCTTTTAAAAGGTTTCTGAAATAATGTCACTAATGTATGAAAGTCCACCCTTGTAAACTTGTTTAACTCTTAAATAAAATTGCATTATTTCAGGTTTTATTGGAGCCTTCGAGATTCATACAAGTCTGTAGAGCCGGATGATTTTATTCGAGATGGACTTGTTGGGCAACTCATATGGAGAGAATACTTTTACACTATGTCTATGAATAACCCACATTTTGATAAAATGTTAGAAAATCCTATTTGTTTAAACATAGATTGGTAAGAATAACTATTTTTCATTTTTAATGAACAATTGTTTTAAAAAAGCTCACAGCTGAACACATTCTGTTAAATTCATGATTGACATCATAGTCATTCTTGGATATTGCAGAAAAATGTCTTGGTACTTTCCTTATCTTCCTGGTATCAAGACAGGAAGAGTGCATAATATTTATTGATGTCTATCTCTGGCATTGTACCAATTTAACAAATGTTAGTTTGTTTTAATAAGAGGATATGTTTTTTATAAGTTTTTGCTTGATTAATGAGCTGAAATTATAATTTCTTAGCTTAAGATAGTAATTGAAGTAAGAATTTCATATAGTTTTGAAATTGCATTTTGTTAAGGGGAGCGGGTACCATGAGACCATTTTTTCTTCTCTATGGTATTTAAATTTACAATTTTTGTCTCATGTCATATTACATCACTTCATAAGAGATTTAATATTTAAAAAAACCTGATTTTAGGAATATAATTTGAATAATTTAATTTTTTTAAAGAAAATTAGCAATTTTTAAAAATGCTTCTTCTTTTTTAAAAATTGGCGTAAAGTTCCAAATTTTTTTTTATTGATTCATTACTCAAAAAGCAAAACTTTTATGCTTTGATTTTTTTATAAGTCAAATACTTTTTGAGAAAAAAAAAAAAAACACTGAAGTAACACACACACACAAAAAAAAAAAAAAAACCACAAAAAGTTCAAAAATTCTTCAAAACGAATTTTTAAAAAAAGTACTTAAATTATCATAAAAGTAGAGCATAAATTTGCTATATATAGTTTCCGGAACATGTGGGCCAAAAATCAACATTATAGATACAAATTTAAAAAAGCCTTTGCATTTTGATTCAGATGAAATGCACAAAAAACAAAGTGAGAGAAAACATCATTTTAAGTTTTCGGCTTGCAGAAACTTAAATCCTTTTTTTGTCAAAATTTCAAGTAAGGAACTTTTTTTTCAATTACAGTCAAGATGAAAATGAAAAGGTGGCACATCACACCGCAATAAAATCAATGACAAATCAATAGATATTGCTTCAATTTTTCTGAAACTTTCAGGGAACATTTTTAAAGATTTATTTTTCTGTGTTTTGACATTTTTGGGTGCTGGCTGTCCTTAACTCTTTAAGATCCACCCCGGCCAGTGATGGCCTTGTAACTTAAGACCGAAGAAAGCCCTGCTGGGTTGTAAGACACAAAGATAGAGGTTTTAGGAAGGGAGGATATGTCCTGCTGCAAGGCGAGGGGGGGGGGGGGGCTGCTGTACCAGAAGTCTTTCCTCTGACCAAGAGCCATTCGGTAAGTCACAATCATGCACAACTGCCTAAGGGAAAGTAATTACATGGATTGATGGCTGTTATTGTCAGCTGCTTAAGGATGCAAGGCTTTAGCAAGAAACTGAAAATAAGAAAAATCTTTCGCTCATTCTAGTTTTTAATTTTCCTCCAAATTTTTTTTCTTTACCTTCTCAGAAAAAATAGTTTAGGATCGAATGTAATGAAATTAGGAAGCAGTCCTGGAAACTTTGTGGACAATTTGAAGGTGGTAAAAAAGAAGCACCAGAACATGTACGAAAATTAAGGGCAACTATGCATTACTGCTATTATAGTTTATAATGGTGAAAAATAAATATTTTTGCACAATTTTTTGAAAAAATAAATTGCGGTTCTGGACTACTGCACAGGAAAATATTGAGTGGCCATCAAAGTATTAAAAGACCTTATTCTCTGTGATTTTCATTCATCAACTGTCATTTTATGATGGAATTTCATTTATTATTTCCATTATAAAAAATTAACTTTTTTTTTTTTAATACTAATACCTCATTCAAACAAATATATTAAAGAAAAAGTATCTCCTATTTATTCAACACTAATTTTTATATGTTCATTATTGGAGATATGGATTTTATATTTTTGGATATTGCATTATGCATGTTATAAAGTGAATAGACCCTAAATAAAATGCACATAATCTGTCTCTTGAATGCTTTTCAGATTAAGTAATGCCATTCAATTTTGCTTTAAAACTTATATGTAACTTTTTTTTTCTTTTTTTGAAACATCAATAAGCAATTGTATTATTTTATGTTTATATTCTCTTAAATATTTTACTAATTTTCTTGGTTAAAATATTAATTAGTTTTGAATCATTATTAATTATCTTCAAATTTATTCTGTTGAGCCCTGGATGGTACATCATTCATATTACACAAGTTTTCCCCTCAGAAAACAGGTTGAAATGCTGAAACATATTGATTTGAACCACATAACTGAATTTTTTTTTTCGGGAACTAATACCATATAAATTTCAGAGAAATTTCTGATTCAAAAAGCCATCAAAGCGTCGAGTCCTGATTTCTGATAACAAAATCTTTTCAGAGGAAGGGTCTCCCTAAGTGATACAAATATTTTTACCTTGGGCTCAAAGGGTTAACCCCAGGTAATAGAAATGTGTCACATATTTTTTACTTTTTTAGTTATGTGCCATTGCATTTTCCCCCCTGTTGGCCATGATGACTTAAAGTGATTAAATAAAATTCAGAGTTTGAAATGAGTTTTCAATGAAAAGTCTTGACATGTGTTTTTGCTCTTTTTAATTATTTAAAAAGTCTTCCCATGGTACTTTTTCTTTTCCTTCTTTCTTTCCTTTTTTCTTTTTCTTTCTTTTTTTTTCTTTTGGCAAAAATAAATTTTTAACTGTCAAACCCTTGAAACATGTTATGAAAATCTTCATTTTCAAATTTTAGGATTCAGGACGAGAAGATGCTGGAAGCTTGGACAAAAGGAAAAACTGGCTTCCCATTTATTGATGCAGCTATGAGGCAATTGTATCAAGAAGGTTGGCTCCACCATGTTGCTCGGAATGCTGTTGCTTGTTTTCTTACCAGAGGGGATTTGTGGATCTCATGGGAAGAAGGATTAAAGGTTGAATATAATTTTATTAGATCTCATAAATATGTTTATATATGTATGTATATAGTATAATCTTCAAGTTAAAGAAATTCAGAAAAAATATTACAGTTAAGTTTTATTGTAGTAAAGCAGCATAGCAAACATGGTATTTTGTTCCTCTTCTTTTTCTTATGTGGTCAAGACGATCTCTTTGACTTTCAAAAGTGAAACTTACATAGGTCACCACTGCTCAATGCCAACTCTCTTGCATTCTTGCCAACTGATAGATATTATTTCTTCTATTCCATTCTACTCACAAAATTAAATTATATGAATTTCTGCCTTTTATCCTAAGATACAGATGCAGTTGAAAATTTTTCTTCTTTCATTGTACTGGATATCACTATGAATTGCTAAAAGACTTGCTTAACTACAGGGGTTATTAAAAATGAGTTTTGCAATCAGAGCCTCATTGCATAAAATGGCTAGCGCAATGCAGATGTTTAACCCTTGAGCTGTCACCTATCAAGACATCACACAAGTCGTCACATTGAGTCCTATAGACCCGAATTAAAAATTTAGTGAATTGGGTATAAAAAGAAGTGCAACATTGTGTTTTAATTTCAATATAATGTAAGAATATGTAACACATAAAATGCATAGAAAAAAAATTGAAATTTGTACCTGGGTCAATATGACATAACAGCTAAAGGGTTAAATTTTGTTAACTAATGTTAGTTTTCAATGAAACAGAGCTCATTTTTGACAAGTCTACTGTTTTTAACTGGAGACTCCCATTTTTTGTGTCTGTCTCCCAATATCCAGTTTAACCATACTCCCAAAAAAGAAGAGTCTCTTTTTTTTTTAGCCAATCGATTTGTATGCTAAGCAAAGGCCTTCGCACCCCGTGCTGCAGGAGCCTGCATAAGAGCAACAGTCCCTAAAACTCATAGATTCAGTAATTACACTCCCAGTAACCGGAAATGCACATCAAATCAAAGAGATATATTTATTAGGTAGAACAGTACTAAAGTTTAGTGAATAAATAATAAACATATATAATAATTTCGGTAAGAAAAAATATTCTTACTGAAAAAGAAAACATCAACAACGTTATAAATTCTGTAAAATAAAAATATTATTTACTATATAACCAAATTGTTTGTGGAAAAAATATATATTTATCATCGAAAGAACTTTGTGAAAATTTTATACTTTTCAAAACAAAAGTTTTAATGAAACTGGGAAAAAAAAGAGTGCTGCCACTTTAATAAGAAATATATAATAGGCGCAGACGATAAATAAATAAATTAAAAACAAAGAAGGATTAAATTAAGGGGTAGATTCAACTGAAACGCGTTCGTTCAAATCCAAAATGATGGAATTTTCAACTCGAATTCGACCATTTTCAAACTGATAGAGTATTGGCATTTAATTTGTTTCCTGGACTTCGATCAAAATGCGTAGGATTGCCATTGACTGCTTTTCTCGCTCGGCCTTTCGTCACATGGCGCCGAAACTTTAAGCAGAACCAATGAAAAAATTGAATGAGAAAGCTAAGCTATTTTAACTGTAACATTATCTGTTGGTATCTTGTTTATTGTTTTGGTTTGATCCGTTTGTTTGCTATGCTGTTCCCTGTGTTGTTTTCTGTTGATTGTTAATAATTTAAGTCTTGGGACCTAATGAGGGGGGAGGGGGTCGATCGTATTCTGGCAGAACATCGACAAGTGCCTTTGTCACTCTGGCAATTTTCCTCGATACTGTTGATTATAATATGTAGTGAATATTTCAAAGGTAATAGTTCGTATTCTTACTGAATTGTATCTTTCTAGAGGAGAATCTATACCTTTCATTACTCGGTAAATTCGTTCAATTCTATTTTATATTTCCTCCCAGTAGTCAGTTTTTACGAATGGCGAATAGCAGCAGGCTAGGAAATAACTTTATCACACATTTAGAATAATTTAATTAAAAAAACATATAGGCTATTAAAACATGGGCAAAGAAATAAAAAGTCGCCTGCAGATGATTTAATGACTGTTTTTCCAATGACAAATTCATTCTTTTTTCCTGTCAACAAAAGTGTTGAACTTTTAAAAGCACTTTCCAAAATAATTACTCGATTGCATTACAGTTAAAAAATGGTCCCTTGAAATTTGATCATTTAGATTTTATTAAACTGATTCATTATCATTAAGTTACAGCTTTATTTATTTACTTCTTTACACATATTTATTCAGCATTTGTTTATTTCTTATACATTACTAAAAATTAAAAAAAACTTCTGGTAACTCTACCGGATAGATAACCCGTTTTTTGTGTGCCAGTTTTTCTTCCAGCTTATCGCACAAAAATAGAAATGTCTCTTTTACCTAAGTGATATCTTTAAATAAATTCTTGTTCGCTCAAATTTACTGGATTGCTTCAGATTTGCAAATATCATGGAACTCTTTGCATGCTGCGACCTCTGATCTCCAAAATGGCCACCATTACTGTAAGAAAATCAATCAAATCGTGAAAATGATCAAATGAAAGCAATCGTGTTGGTCACATGGTTAAAAATGATCGCCGCGTTTCAGTGGAATCGGAATTGCATGATTTTGATCGCAGCATTCAATTGAAAACAGAAAAACGATCGAAAAGTGTTTCAGTTGAATCCCTGCCTAAATTCACTTTTACATTAATATTTAACGGAGATTGCAAATACAGCGATGCCTTACTCAAAAATGCTAGAAAATTTGATTATTAGTATTTGACATTTGTTACAACAATGGCAACTGCATTGATTTGTTTGTTCACATTGCAACTGTAACAATTGTTGCATTGTTGGCAACAATGCGAAAATAAAATTAAAACTGGTCAAAAATTGTGTTTTTAATTATTATCTCCGCTAATTAAAGCCCCACACGAATGAGACTGGGCAATACGGCTTCCCCGGAAAATTCCGAATCGGACAATGCCCGTCTCGACGTCACACATTCTGCTGTTCTCGAGGAGATGAGGAGACAGAAACACAGACAGACGCGGGCAGATTTTAATAGAGTAGATAACAAAAATTACATTTCCAGGGTATTTTTTATGATAACCTGTATGCATCTGCACTGCATGGATGAAACAGTAGTTATAAAGCTTGTCTAAACTTCTTTCTAACTTAACCAATGGAGAAACAACTATGAGCATTCTGTTATTCTTTAAAATAAATTTCTTCTTTTTTTGTTCTATCTGAGAGGAAAATTTTGAACATATGTATTTTTAGGAAATCTTTACCATCAAATAAACAACTTACATAATTTATAAGATATTTATCTTGATTTTAGGAAAGTCCTTTAATTTTAAAGTTGCATGACGTATGCTATTCTGGTTTAATTTCTCAATGATATGTTTGTGAAATAAAATAGCTAAGTACTATTTTAAAGTAAGGTTAATACATGAAGCAAAACTCAAATGTATTGCGATTAATTAAGAAGAAATAATGCATGGTGTAAGAATGACAAACTTTTAAAAAATCATCCTCACTTTTTATAAGTTGACCACTAAAGTACTGAACCGCAAGTGGTCAACTTACGCAGGTTTTACTGTATATGTATAAATGTTGAATTATGTATTACAGGTATTCATGAAATATCTTGTGGATGCAGATCTACCTGTTTGTGCAGGTAACTGGATGTGGGTTTCAAGTTCTGCATTTGAAATCGTATTACAAAGCTCCTTATGTATTTCGCCCATCTCTTATTTACGTCGTTTTGAGCCATCAGGACAATACATAAAGTATGTTCATGTGGAATTTTATGATTTTTTAAAAATACTGCAGTGACAAATTAGTTATTCTTAAAATATGTATAATTGCTTCATTCAAAGATGTCATAAAATTAATTTTCTCTAAAACATTTCTTTCTGAGCATTAAGAGGAATGCCCACCCCTTAAAGGAAAAATAAATGAGCTTTTTTTGCACACAGTAGCAAAGTATGATATGGTGATCCCGCTGAAACATAAATTCTTTATCATCTTGGATAAGACTTCATTGAAAGGTTTCTGTCTTTGTAAGTTGAATTTCTGAGTTCTTTTATTTTTCAATCAGAGATCTTTTTTACATCATTTTAAATGTAGTGTAAAGAATTTGTCTTTGTCCATTGCTTGCTCAATTTTTTGCGCTACCATCAATTCAGGAGTAAAATTAAAATCGAGTCCATATGAAATAGCATTTTGGGATCATTCATAAATGATGCCATGCTTCGAAAAGGTAGGGGGATAATGGGGCAATTCGTGATGAGGGGAGGGGGTAGCAAGAATAGTGACATCACACTTTGGTTAAAATAAAAACATTGAAAACCAATTAAATTAGTCCTGTGACTGCTCATTTTTTTTTTTTTTTAGCAAATTCGATTTGCTAAAAGCATCTACTTTAAGCAACTAAAGCCATCTCTGGAATGAAACCTTAATGTCCAAATACTTGAGAAATTGCATTATTGATGTATTAAGGATGAAAGAGTGGGATAATATTTTAAATACACTTAAAAAGCTCGTGCCTGTGGAAATTGCAGGATGAGCAATTTTTGCTACATTTACATTGCATGAGGAAATCGTGGGATACTCACTCAGAGGGTTAAATATTTTTGTATTATTATTTTTTGTTGTTTGTTGTTTTTTGCTCTTATAGATATCATTCTGTATCAAAAGCATTCATGCTGATTAAGGCTTAAAGTACTTCTAGTTAAAAGTTTAAATTCAAATGGAAATCTTTGAAATTTACTTTTAAGACAAAATAGTGCAGTTAAGTTTTGCAGAATTTGAACAGTTATTATTTTTTACTGTTATAGACTAATGATGCTTAATATACTAATGACACTCTTAAAATTAAAAAAAAATCTTTAGGTTTTTGGTTAATAAGTATTTTATTGTGTTTTTTCTTTCAAGGAAATATGTAGAAGAACTGAGAAATATGCCTGGAGAATACTTGTTTGAGCCTTGGCTTGCTCCTTTAGAAGTTCAAAAGTCAGCTGGTTGTATTCTAGGTAAAGATTATCCATTCCCAATAGTTGAACATCAAGCAGCATCTGAGAAGAATTCAGAAAAAATGGATTCAGTCAAAGCTATGTTTCTTCCAACTTCAATTCCTATTCATTATGCTCCCAGTAATTCTTCTGAAGCATGTGTTTTCCTGTGGTTACCAGAAAATTGTCTTGATCGTTTGCCTTAAATCCTTTTAAAAGAAATTTGATATGGACCAATTTTTGACTTTGAATCTCAAGTAACTGTAACCTTTTTTGATATCAAAATGGTTGTGTATTGTTTTGTTAATTCAGATTATTTAACATTCCTCTCAAGTTTTATTTTTCATGATTTTTATTTTGGGTCTTGTTCAATGCTTCAATCACCAGATTAAAGCTAATTTCCTGCAGGGTTCGTTGATTTAAACCACGTGATTTTTTTTTAAATCATCGATTTAAAACATTTCAAAGTTTTTCATTAATACAATAGAAAAATTATTTTAAAAAATCAAGGACTGTAATCCTGGGATTAGAACCCAGAAACCGTCTGGTTCTGAGCCAAATGTATTACCCCCACATGAGTCGGGCATTTATTTTCAGTTATTTTTCAGGAAATGATTTCCATCTATTTGTTAGAGTTTGCACATTTTTAGCGTTTTTTTTTTTTGAATTATTACATGTTTTCGTTATTACTATATTACTTATTTTAATTATGTCAGTTTGTTATGCATTTATTTATTGTGTAATGAAGATTTAACTTTTTCCCTAAAGTGAGGTACAATTACTGTACCAGAATAATCCTATTTCGATGCTACTCTGATTGTATAAATAATATATTCAAGGAAATTTTTCTATGTACATCAAGGTGCATATACAGTCAAACCTGTCTATCTCGAATCTCACGGGAAGGGAAAAAAATTCGAGATAAAAAGGTTTCGAGTTATACAGGTTCACAAAAAAATGCAAAAAAAAAAAAATAATACTTACTTTTATTGTAGATAAATACATACTGCTGAATGATTTTTCAATGAAAATAGTCCTTCAAAGTTTTTTGATGCCTAACTTTCTTCACTTCAATTAACTTTTTAATATTTGCAAGAGCTGCAAAGCTGTCAGAGCCAACATTTTCCTGAGCCTCAAGAAAATTTGTCAAGAGTTCCACGGCCTTCTCAGCTTCTTTCGCTGTCACTTTAGGTGAATCGGCTTCGGTTTCTTCGATTTCGTCTTCTGACATGTTTTTCACATTATCGATGATCTCCGCGTCTGTCAAGGTTCCACATGTTGCTAGTGTATCATCCACTTGCAAAAATTCTTCTAAAGAAATGTCAACATTCAATCCTGATTTCAAGGTTCTCCATTCTTGAGAATTAATTTCCACCGCTTCATCAACAGTTTCTTCAGCTTCTTTTCCGTGCTCATCGCTGATCTCTTTCTCTTCTTCGCATTGATTATCGAACCCCGCTTTCTTGAAACTGTTTTGGATTGTTTTCTCTGTGACACATCTCCATGCATAATCGGTCATTCTTATGGCGTCTAGCACGTTCACCTTTGGAAGAACACTTCCCTCATGAATAGCATCGATTAGCTTACGGATTAATTGTCTTCTATAGTTCGCTTTAAAGCTTCTTATTACCCCTTGATCCATAGGTTGTAGTTTGGAAGTCGTGTTAGCAGGGAAGAACTTTACACATACGTTTTTCAAAGAAGGCAAGTTGTTATGTGCGCTGCAGTTATCTACAAAGAGTATAATTTTCCTCTTTTGGGCACACATAGATTTGTCTAAAGATTTCAACCATTCACCAAAGATTTCACTAGTCATCCAAGCTTTTCTGTTTGCTTTGTACTTGAAGGGGAAAGACTTAACTTGAGCAAAACACCTAGGTTTTTCTGAGCGTCCGATCATCAGCGGTGGAAGTTTTTCTGAGCCGTCTTCATTTGCAGCTAACAGCAGGGTTAAACGGACTTTGCTTTGTTTCCCCCCCTTACACTCTTCATCCTTGAACATGGCAGTTTTTTCTGGCAAGCACTGATAAAATAGCCCTGTTTCATCAGCGTTGAAAATGTTTTTTGGTTTGTATCCTTTTACGAGATGAGGAATATTTTTTATAAACTCTTCACATACATTTTCTGGGACTGATGCGCTTTCTCCACAAAGCTTGCGGAAAACAATGTTGTGCCTCTTTTTGAAACTTTCGAGCCATCCATTGCTGGCTTTGAATTCTTCTGAATCATGTCCAAGTTCTTTAGCGAAATCTTCTGCTTTTTTCTGTATCACATGCCCACTGATAGGGATTCCTTGGTCTCTGCACTGTGTAAACCATTTCAAAACGCATGCGTCTACATCCGGAAAATTGCATTTTCTCCTTTTTTTTCCTTTTTTGTTGCTTAGAAACTTTTGCTCTATACTTTCACGGTTTTTGATAATTGTCGAGAGAGTGCTGGCTGGCACGCCAAACTTTTCTGCGATTTCGCCTTTTTTCATCAACGGGTTCTCATCTAAAAATGTCAGAATTTTCATTTTATCCTCATTTTCTAAAACATTCAATTTTCTTTTTACTCCTGCCATATTCGCATTTGCCAACCACGTACCACGGAAGAAAATCAACAATAGGAATGAATTTCAACTTTCCAGACTTCTTATCTATGTGTGTGGAAGCTGACCCCCTAGTGGTCACATCCTGCTTAACCAAACCCTCCATTGCACTCTCGCTTCTTGGAAACGCTAAACAATGATGACTGGAGGCGTCCCGGGAGAGATGACAGTAGGAGAGAGGTAGAATAGCGATAGTGACCAGAATTCCAGGAAAAGTCCCCTCCAGCTTCCTTTATCTGTGCGGCCACAGAATTTATGTTTTCCTAAACTCTTTTGCAAAAGAGGCTTCATTGTTTTCTGTAACTGACCCTATTTCCCAAAATTCGAGAAACACAGGTTTCGAACAAAATTTTTTCGAGATAAAAATGTAAAATGCACTGAATTTAGATAGTATGCGAAGGAAATTTCAGAAATTTCGAGATATAGAAGTTTTCGAGATTTACAGGTTCGAGATAGACAGGTTTGACTGTACTTCTTTAAAAGTTTTTAAATCTTCTAAATATTCAGTTTTCAAGGCCAGTAAAATGTTTTATTTTTGCCTTGACTCCTGAAAAACTTTTTAATTTTTATCTATTTATTTGTTTTTTTAAGGTTCTTAGTTACTTGTTAAGGAACTGGTGGTAGATAGAGTATAAATAGCTTCTTCATAGAAAACAGGCAAAAAAAGTATTATTTTTATAATGTACTTTTTAAAAAAACCTGAAATACGAATTTTACAACAGTGTATAAAAAATACGTTATACAACAACAATATTGTGTGTGTGTTCCTATTTATGATTTTTTTGTGTAAATAAAGGCTCTATTTATCTACATAATTTATTACTATCTGTTTATCCAGTGGTTCCCAACCTTTTTTGCCCTGCGAACCCCTTCTAAGCTCCAAAAGAAAATGACGAACCCCACTAGTAACATGTAACAAAAATATAAAATTTGCAGACACAATTATTTTTCATATTGAACAATATCTCATAACTAATAATAAAAATATAATTCTATATTCTAAGTTTAAATAAATACTAAAATTATTTAAATTATTAATAGGAAATAAGCATATGTATCCGCAAAAAATATCATTAAAAATTTATTTACCAATAGTACGAAAAAGTTATGGAAAGGTATGGAAAATTATACATACAAATTTTTCAATCAATCAATGATTACCACTCGATTCCACTTTTGGGTTGAAATATACAAAAATCTCAAAAGTTGGAAATAAGGGTGATAAATGATGAGCACAAATTTTTAAATTAATGAATAAATATCTCCCAGTTCCACTTTGTGGTTTGTATATGCCGAAATAATGCCCATATTTTCATTTTAGTAATTTTTCATATTCCCGACTCCCGCTAATTCTTCGTGCTGGCGAGAAAAAAAATACATACGTTCAAAATTTTAAATAAATCAATGAATAACTTTCGATACAATGAGATTCAAGTTTGCGATATTATACAGCAGTAGAAATAAGTACATTTCAAATTCTGCACGTATGCTTCGTATGTTAGTCCACATTTTTTACTACTTCATTTTCGGGAAAACAATGTTTTTTAAAAAAATCATTTTTACACTCTATCCTAATACGTATGTAAATTTATTAGTTCATATTTGCTTTTACGTAAGCAATGAAAAATTCCGCCATTACAATAGTATTTTCGCGAACCTCCTATTTACACCACGCAAACCCCTGGGGGTTCGTGAACCACCGGTTGGGAAACGCTGTGTTTATCAACTAAATATTATTGTTAAGGCCTTTACTACTTTATGATATACATTTTTTCGATTGATAGGATTTAAGTGACAGTTTGGTGATTAAATCAGTAATATTGTTGCTTTTTTTTAGCAGTGATTCTCAATCGTTTTTTTTTTTTGGCTTTTTTTTCGGACACTCTTTTAACGATTTCAAAATTTGGTGGCATACAAAGAAAAAGACAAGTTTGAAAGTTGTTTACTTACCTATAATGCATTTTGTGAAATAGTTTATGATAATAATTTTAAATGTAAAGTAAAATAATGTAATATGTTTTTTCAAAAACAAGAGTGCGCTTTTTATTGATTAATTACAAGGTAATAATAAGAATACTTTAATAAATTTCACTCTTAATTAAAAAAACATAATAATTTTTACCATGCACATTTCTAAAATTTGGCTGCATATAAAAGTGCCACGGCACAGAGGTTGAGAATCACTGTTTTAGGGTTTAATTTATAATGTATATAGTATTATAATATATGTGTTATGTTATAAAACATATGAGAAATTTTTTAAAAATAATATATATTTGTTACAAGTTTAAAAATATATTTTTCATTGTTATAAAAAGTCGATTCAAACGAAATTATTTATAAATTTATTTTAATGTATTGACAATAAATTTTATATTCAATGTTTAACTAGTTAGATTATTCTCATGATACACACTTGTGCCATTAAAGTTATCACAGTAAAATAGCACAGTACTCGGTTCTGATTTTAAAATAATAAAAATAGAACATTTCTGCTTTATTTTGTGCTTTAAATTAAGAATTTAACTTTACAAAACGAATTTTCATGCAAAAGAGGTTTTTCAGCCAGCATTTAAAAATAAATTTAAATATTCAAAATTTTATATTTTCATAGTAACTGTTTTGCAATTTTTCATTTTTAAATCAACTCTATTCATAATGTTCTGTTTCTTATTGTAGGGTCCTAATTCTGAAATTATCGTTTGTGTTTGATCCTAAAACGGTTTTATTACATAAGTATCTTCACAGTAACTAAAAATAGTGGTGTATTCAGAAATTTTTTTCGGAGGGGGGGGGGAGGGATAGCGCTCGAGTGCCATCCCTTAATGCCTATTTTTTGAAATGGCTTCTTTTGGGTATTGGGATCTCAGGAGTAATGGGAGGGGGGGGGGGGGCGGGTCTGATATCATCGCTCCTGGATACGCCCGTGAATCAAGGCATATGCAAAGGCAATCTGTTTGTTCATAGAAATCTTTATGATTTCTATGAACAAACAGATTGAATATAATGTTTTCTACATTAATGTTGTGCATTCTGAATATGACTAAGCTAGCACTGACCAATTATGTTTCCATCGACAGTGTTGTTGAGACTGAAATAAGAATTTTTCTGTCTCAACATTTTTTACACCAAGATTTTGTTTCACTATTTAGTATTTAAGCACTATTTATCCCCCCCCCCCTTTTTATAGCTATGGTTACATTCTTGTCCAAAGACTTACTCATTCATGTTACTTTACAAAATTTTTGAATTTCCCTTATTTTAAGAAAGCTTTCTTTTTTTAATAGGAATCCTCTTTAGACACTAATTCCACAGCCCAATTATCTTATACAACTGGAATATATTTTTTTAGTTTTGTTTACTTTTTTATTTATAAAAGAGAGAGCAGAAATGTCCTTTTAATGTTAACATTTGACATGAAAAATTGTATTGTAATGCCATTATACAGAAATTTAGTAAGACATCATTTGGAGTATGCTGTTCAGTTTTGATCTGAGTACCTAAAAAAGTATATTACCTTATTGGAAAATGTTCAAAGGAGGGCTACTAGATTGGTGATAAGTGGTCTTTCAGACTTATATTATGATATTAGGCTTAAAAGGCTCAATATATATAGTCTTGAGCAAAGGAGAGTTAGAGGAGATATAATTTAGTTGTTTAAATTCATTAAAATGGGAAATATTGATGGGCTACAGCTATGTGCTGAAAGTAGAACCAGAGGTCATTGTTTTAAGCTTTTCAAATCTCAGGCTAATCTTGAAATTAAGAAAAATTACTACTTGAGTAAGGTTGTAGGCAGTTGAAATATTTTACCGGAAGCGCCTGTGAATTGCGGTGGGGTAAAAACTTTTAAGAAAGCTCTTGATGTTCATTGGGGACTGCTAAATTGACTAGGACCAGCCTAACTGGGCCCTGAGCCTGTTGCTGGTTGTCACTTTTGTTTTTGTATTTGTATATTGGCTATGCTTTGTTAATATTTTGACACATGCAAATCCTCAAATACTTTTTGCTTTAAGATGCTTTTTCCCCTTTTTCTTTGTGGACATCTAGAGGATTAATAATAGACGACCAGCATCCATAAACTGGGTTACCTGTTCATAGTTGTTGCACTTATAGATGTGTATAAAAAATGTAAAGCTTTTATTGAAAATTAAATTTCTTTGATCGTTAAAATAATTTCTTCGTAAAAATAAAATAATTCAGTCTCAGCAATCGGAGCCAATCTGTGTTGTTTATGGTAAAAGTGGTGTCTCCATTGTAGGTTCTATTCCTTTAGATCCAGTAGACCTTCCTTCAGGTGAGGAATTACTGCGCTGGTACGAATCGCGTGTGCTGGTGGTGCTATTGTCGAGTGGTGCTGGTGGTTTCGCAACTTCAGCTAACATTCGTTGATAATCCATGTAGTCCTTTGCACTGCAAAGTGGTGTTTGTACTTCATTGGTTGCATTGAATTTACTGTAATCCACCAAATATTCACCTGTTTCTTTTCGAAAACTCACAACCTAAAAGAGAGAATAAAAGTTGGTTTGAACTTATAAAGTAGGAATTCTTCTAAAAAGTTGAAAAGAATTTTAAAATGAAATATGAAGAATTGATAATGTTTTGAAAAGTTACTAATAGCGAGTTGATGTTACCAAAAAGCTAACATTACAAATTTAATGTTTTTTTTTTTTTTTGTGTGTTTCTTAACAACAACAAAAAAGACACGTATTTAGCACAAAACCTTGCTCGGTAACAAAAGTTGACTTGTAGTACTTGTAAGCAAACACCACAGGGATCGTATATACCTTACTGAAACAGGACTAAATTTTAATTTGGGTACTGATATTCCATAGTAGTGTAATAATATTATATATGCGTAACGGAAAACACTTATCTACACAGATGAGGGAAAGCATTGTAAATAAATGCTATTCAGCTTGGCACTTTCAAGCTTAAACAAATGCAATGCTTTTGTAGAAATCTGAAAATGCATTACACTACATGGAATGTGCAGAAGAATTAAAATTACAATGTAAAAGCACCTAAGGGTTTGGGAAAGGAATATATTAAGTACCAACACACCCCCGACCCAATTTTGTCAGTCGCTAAGAGAATTTTTAAAGAGATTGACGATAGAAATCTCTGCATTGCTTTAACGTGGGGCTCTATTAGAATATCACAAAATACCACTAAACTGACACTTGGCTGGGCGTCTCATTTTTCGCGTCGAAATTGTCGTCAAAGTGATGTCTAGCTAAATGGTTGCCAATTTCCGTTTTATGGTAAAATTTTACCTTCATTGCACCCAAAGAAAAAAAATCGATGTATGTTTTATAAGACATGGTTTAAATCGCTGATTTAATCAAATTACATGCTGTTGGATGAGTTCTTCAATAAGGGTTAGATTCCTATAAACATCGCATAAGCCCTTTGTTTCATAGTAGATGACGATTTGCAGTGTTTGCATACAATTATTTTGAAAGTTGTAAAAGTCTTGATTAAACACAATTCTATGAAAATCGGTTGAATATTATTCTGCATAAATAATTCAAAATCAGGTGCTTTAAAAATCAAAACACCAGTAACGAAATGTTTTCCTATTTACCTGGTCAAAGCGATGACCCCAAAGTATTTCCATGGATATGTAAGAAGATCGAGCTTGGATTGACTGTCCAGTGGATTCGATTGTCCCTTCGAGAATAACCACCACTTCATATCTCTCTCTGAGCATGTCTTCCGCGGATTTCATAAAGAAGGGGCTCGTTTCATTAATCTCGTGAACAATTGTTGCTGGCCAGATGAGAAACACGTCGTCTCCACCATTATCGAAGCGGACGTCCAATTGTGTGTGGTAATACGGGATAACCTGAAGGAAAGGGAATTCTAATAAAGAGCAAGTACAGAAATTGACAATAAATTTTCATTTTAGCAAGTCACATTTTAAAAGGTCCGCGTATTTCAGAAAACACACCTAAGGTTAACCCCTTGACATGAAATGACGAGTCTGACCTTTCATTCATTTCATGGGCCATTTTAGACTTTGACGAGAAATTGTTTTTTTTTTAGTGTTATTTTATAGATGTTCTTTGTTAACATTAATCTAATTAATAAAAATACAAATTTCAAAATAAAATACTTTTTCTCAGCTTTCACGTAACTGTTCAGTTATGCGAAATTAAATAGTATTTTTGGTCGCATTAAATTCTATTTAAATTGCATGCCAAAGGATTAATTGCAGAATAGTCATCTCCAAAGTTCTTATTTGAACGAAGGGCCAACGTTAGGTGCAAGTGCAAGGCAATTAAAGTCTTGCGGTCGATGGTTAACACGCCAGAACGTTTTGCAATGTTCTACAACAAGCCTTCTGCTGGTTGAAAATGTTCTGCATGATATATGTAGGCAAAATGTGAATTTATGATAAATTAGGGTGACTATATTTTTGAGCATCAATTTGGGGACGTGTCCCCAAATCCAAAGACAGTTTGGGTGCACTAGAAAACATTTTGGGGGACATAATAAACCAATACAATTCTGTTATGAAAAATTACTCTCATTAATGTATTTCAAAGAGTATTGAAACATATTTTCTACATAATGTGCATATTTTCTTAGTTCATTGCATATTAGAAATTGTAATACTCTGGTTTTTCAATTTCTTATTCTTTATAATATGGCAAAATTTGATAATTGCCATAATATTACCTACAATTTTACAAAATACTATCTAAAAGTTCTAAAATGTAAATCTAGAAGCAGTTTCTTGAGAAAGAATAGAATTTTTTTTAATTTGGAGACTTTATTCGTCCCAAAGTAGTTAGTGTTTTTGGGGACAAGGCATTAAAAGTATACAAATTTGGGGACTGTCCCCGAAATTCGAGGAAGTATGGTCATCCTAATATAAACACATAATTAAATGATAAATTAATTGCACTATTCCCCAGATCAATATCTCATCTGAAAACGGCTCCGGGAGGAAAGCTGCTCCAGAACTTCCGATCCAATAGGAAATAACAAAAAATAAGGCTGCCAAGTAAAAATTCATTCTTATATAAATTCCAAAACGTTTTAGTTTTTAGTGAATCTTTAATAGTTAATTAACAGTAATAAAAGGTTGAGGACGAGGCTCATCATTTGGGTGATCAGGAGAGGGCTTCCCCGCCTTCGCTTTAAGAAACACAACGTATTTATACATTTGAATAGGTGTCTGGAGAAAACGTTTCATGTTAGTTTTTGGGCCAAAAGTCTCCTTTTTGTCGAATAACAGTTGTTGTAACAAGCCAGATTTGAATGAATGTGAGTTAGCCCACAAAAGTACCAACGGGTAGCAGAGAATTGTTTTCTTTGCCCTATTTTAACTCCCAGCTTATGGAACAACGTTTCATATGCCATAAATGCCACTTGTTTGTAATTTGTAACTTGCAACGTTGCTAGTGCCACCTATTCATTTATGTATGTATTTTTTTAAATCTGTAGTATGCATTGATTATTGTCCCCTTCTCCTGAAAAATTTTGAAGTTATGAAATTGTTGAGCAGCCACCTGGTGCATCCGTGAACGTGTCTTTATACTATGCATTACAAAATGATAATGCAAAAAAATCCTTAAATTATTCCAAAGAAAATCTGGCTTCCTATAGGAATTTGTGCTGAATTGAAAAATTATACTATTATCCACAAAATTTTCTGTAGTTTCAATCAAACCCTTAACTCGTTGTAGTATTTATGATTCTCACCTCTCCTTCAGCAGTGGTTTTCCTGCGGATGATTATGGCGCTTATCTTGGCTCCAATGATGTGTGATTTTCTCATGTCTCCCACTCTAAACATGAAACATAACTTTCCATCTCGGAGACAAACGCAAGCGTAGCGACTGAACATGAGAGTCTGAGACCTTTTCTTTGGTCGAGAAAGTTTGGCGAAGACGATTCCGGCCATGAAGCACTGAATCATCACACCTGTGATGGACTGAGCACAAAGAATGAACACTGCTTCTGGACATTCATCTGCGATGTATCTGGAGCCGTAGCCTATAAAATGGGGAACATTTTATTAGAGTAATACTATATTAGAGTTATATACGTAAAACAGGTTTTGTCTTGACGTACGACGAAGCTATACTCTGTGCCAATGGAAAACTTTTCCCCAAGAGAAAATGAACTCTCTCAAGGATCAAGTGCCTTCTTGTCAGAACGACACACAGCATGTCTATGAAAGAATAACTGTTGCCACTTTGTCTTGTTGACTTCCTTTACTGTGCATATATGATATATGTATTGAGCAGAAATAGAGCTATAATGTGTTGTTTTTTTGTTTGTTTTATCGATCGGCATGTCGTAAAATTAATAACGTAGAGCACAATGTATAAGACGCTGTTCTGTGTTATCGGCGATTTATCAATTTTTTTTTAACATTTCGAAACATATTACCACGAATTATTAGGTTGTTTCAAAATTGTTGTCCTTTTTAATGTCATGTGTTTTTGTAGCTAAAAATCACAATAAATATTTACTCTACTGTGTCGTGGTATATACTAATCGATGGAGAAATTTGTACTCTATACATTGATGCTGTTCATTTTTTTCTAATTAAATTTTTTTTATTCTTTTCAGCCTATTACTATATGATGTCATTAAGCGATTTTCGGCGAATTTTTCTCTACGAATTCAAATTAAACCAAAGCGCTGCCGAAACAGCCTTAAAAATTAACCAGGCATTTGGCAATGGCAGTGTTAATTAACGAAACTGTTTGACGTTGGTTTGCGAAATTTCGTTCCGGAAATTTTAGCTTCGAAGATGAGCCCCGAAGTGGTCGAGCTAGAGTAATCCAGGACTGGGATGTGAGGACCCTGGTGGAGACTAACCCATCACAAACGGTGCGGGGGAGGGCGGAAGAACTGGGCGTCAGCTAACATGATGCGGTTTTTGACGGTGAAGAAAAATGCAACTAACATCTTTCACTATAATATCGTAGCAACGGTGGTTCATAAAGTGACTGATGGGTCCCATTTAATAAAAGTAGGCAGTCATTTAAAACAACAAAACTTTAATAATAAATGCGAAAAGAAATAACCAGTATTATCAGGGCTGGGAATTCCCCCTTCAACTATCTCGTTACACAATTTCAAACAGAATGAATCAAATATAAAAAGCATTGACAGTTCAATTAATAGGAGAGCGCCATCTAGTTGGCATCCCGCGACACTCCCCACCAAATTTAATTAATTTAAATTTACAAAAATAATAAACAGTTTACCAGACTTGACATCTACAGCTACTCTGGAAATGAATCTACTAAATATAAAATAAACATTAATAACAAAATACAACAATAGAAAAATCAATAAGAAAGTTTCACACATTTTTTTTTTCAATCATTAATTTCCATATTATATAAGAGTTGAATAGGCCTTCTTATAATTGAAGTACGAGTTTTAATCGAACAAGAACGTACTTTGCCATCCCTTCCATGAAAAACTTCAATTATTCTACCTAATGACATGTTTCTAGGATGTAGATCTTCGTGAATTAAAACTATGTCATTGGGTTTAAACTCTTTTACATTAGAGACCTTTTGACTGAAATTAGCTGATCTGAGATTTAGCAAATAGCCTTTACGCCAACATTTCCAAAATTGATTCAACAAATTCTGTTGATGTTTAAATTTTCTCACAACAGATTCTCTTGATCCAGATAAATCGACCCTAGAAATTCTGGTCGGAGGGAGGGATAGCAAGCGTTTGTCTACAAAAAAATGAGCTGGAGTGAGTGGAGACGGTTCTGAGGGGTCACTATATAAATACGTTATGGGCCTAGAATTGATCATGGCTTCTATCTCAACAAACACTGTTTCGAGTTCGCTGAGAGAAAGCGATGATCGACCAACAATTTTTCTGAGAGTAATTTTTATTGTTTTAATCATCCTCTCCCAGAACCCTCCCCACCATGCTCCGCGCTCAACAATAAATTTCCAATGAATGCTGTAAGCAGAAAATAAGTTTTTAACAGAAGGATCAGAAATACATTTCCACATTTTTTGAAGTTCAATGTCTGCTCGTTTCAGTGATTTACCATTGTCAGAGTATATTGTTGAGCATAAACCTCGGCGCGAAATGAATCGCCGAAAAGCGAGTAAGAACGATTCTGTATTTAAGGAATGTACAAGTTCCAGATGAACTGCGTGGGTGACGGCGCAGGTGAACAAAAGCAAGTAATGTTTATTGTTGTCTTCTTTGGAGTAAAAGGGGCCTGCATAGTCACATCCCGTTATAGCAAACGGTGGTGATTCCAAAATTCGATCTGGAGGAAGTGGAGCTACTTCTTGTTCTCCAGGACGAGCACTGTATCTCTTACAAATTATGCATTTACTTAGAAGAGATTTGATCCTTTGTTTCCCTTTTACAACCCAGAATTTTTCACGTACTTGATTTAGCGTAAAGTCCACTCCCGAATGCAAGACCTTTGAATGGGCATTGAGAATTACCAGTTCTGTATAACGACACTTGGACGGCGGTATCCAAGGGTGTTTAGTTAAATCTGAACAGTCTGCGAAATGTATTCTGCCTTTCAGTCGCAAGAGACCATCTTCATCGAGTTCTGGATTCAGTGAGCAAATGCTCGAAGTTTTGTCTACTACCTTTTGACTAGACAAGTCAGAAATTTCTTTAAGAAAATAGTCCATTTGAGTACTTTTGCCCAATATTTTTCAGCAGTTAACATTTCAGAAGCAGTTAATGGTCCATGATGGTTTACCGAAGAAGGGTTGGAGTTATGCACAAATCGGTATACCCATGCAGTTATACGATGGACGTTGCTCAATTCGCTAAATTTATTTAAATCAAATAACTGCTCACAGTTTTGTTCATTATCTGTGGCAGTTTGAAACACGTGATGTTTTCTCCTTTCATTGGTTACTAATTGATCGTCAGTTGTATCAATTGGCTTGTTTGGCCACGAGGTTTCAGGTTCGAGAAGCCAACTTGGCCCATTTTGCCACAATGAGCTGTTAAGAAGTGTCTCTGCACGTTCTCCTCTCGATAAAAGGTCAGCAGGGTTGTCATTACCACTGCAATGATGCCACTGGCAGGGATCGCAAATTTTTTGGATCTCTGATACTCGGTTGGCGACAAACGGCTTCCAGACATTCGGAGATTTCTTTATCCAGCATAACGTAATCATGGAATCGCACCAAAAATGTATATTGTCACATAGCTTGGGAAGAATAGATTTAAGATAGTTTGCAATTTTTGCAGCTACAAGAGCTCCCATTAACTCACATCTTGGAAGAGACAACGACTTTAGGGGGGTGACCCTACCTTTCGACATTATAAAGTTAGTTTTTACTTGTCCAGTTTCATCTTCATATCGGAAATAAGCAACCGCGCCGAACGCTCTGGGAGTGGCATCGCAAAATATGTGTGCTGTCAGTTGCGTGTAATTGGTGCCGTGGAAGAATTTTCTCGGAAATTCTGGATTTTCCAAGTTCTTAATTTCAGAGCACCATTCCATCCACCTTTTCTTTAAGTCAGGAGGAAGTGTTGTATCCCAGTCTAAACCTAACAGCCATGAGTCCTGCAGTATTATTTTTACTCTTACTATGAAAGGTTGTAAGTAGCCAACAGGATCGAAAACTTTGGCGACAGATCGTAATACAGTTCTTTTTGTGTCGCTTTCACCACTTCCAATTGCTTCTTTAAGAGGCTCGAAATTTAATTTGATCACGTTATTTTTTGGATCCCATATCATACACAAAAATTTTGTTTCCATATCAAAATCATCATCCCCCTCAATTTTCGCCCTTATCCATTTGTCATTTAATTCTTTAGAATTTGTTTTCAACTTCCTTAATTTCATACCCGCATCTTGGAAGATATGAACTGCATCTACCGACAGTTGGTATGCATCCTCAACAGTTTCTCCACCATGATAAAGATCATCCACATATAGAGATGTATTAAGCATTTCAAAACACTTGGGTTTTTCCCTTTTATATTTATTGATATGGTGTTTAATCGTAGCTGCTAAAATAAAGGGGCTGATTACGGTACCGAATGGGGCCCTGCACATGCGCAAAGTACTATAAGCTTCATTATTATCCCCAAACCAAAGAAATCTTAAAAAATCTCTGTCCTCCTCTGCAATCCCAATTTTGAGAAAAGCTTTTTCTAAATCTCCGCAGAAGCCTACATTTGGTTCACGAAATTTTAAAATTATATCAAGAACCTTAGGGTTCAAATTTGGGCCTGTTTCGAGACACTCATTCAAAGATTTATAATTTCCCTGTTTTGATGACGCATCGAAAACGATTCTAACTTGTGTAGTCTCACTCGAGCGCAAAATTTCTCTGTGCGGCATTATGTATTGCGAACCTTTAATTTCATTCGAGCATTTTTCGACTATATTTTCCCGCAACTGATCTTCAATGATTTCCCGATATTTTTTCAATATTTCTGGCTTTTTTTGTAATCTTTGTTTCAATAATTCAAACCGTCTATTAGCAACGTTAAAATTATTTCCCAATTCCTCAGTACCAGATTTCCATAATAATTTACATTCGTATCGCCCATTAACAAACCGCAAATCTTTTTCAAAACGATTCATTAAATCAATTTCGCTTTGTTTACATTCATTATTCTCCTCAATTATACCCATAGAGTCAAGTTCCCAAAACACGTGAAGATCATTTAATGTCATCGTGTTTCCCACTATTACTGATAAATGTTTTGAATCGTTTTCATTTGTTTTATTTTTTTCTGAACCTATTAAGAGCCACCCGAATAACGAATTTACTGCTTGAAGGTGTCTGTTTAGTCTCCGCCGTGAAGTTAAAACTATATCCCAAAACTTATCGGCGCGAATTAATATTCCTACACTCATCTCTTTTTTGTTTACATTTAATTCAGCTGGCGACATACCTAAGCTTTTCATCTTCTCAATTGCGGAGTGATTGGGGCCTTTTATGGGGCAAGCTGAGATCTTGTTCGTTACTAAGCATTCGACTTTTATTTTATTTTTTTCATCTCTGTCTTTTAATTCTATTACTACTACAGGATAATTTTTTATTATTGGTCTTTCTGTTCCGAAAGCATACACTGACAATTTTTTATTTCTAATAGGCTTTAATTTTAAGGAATCAGCCAGGGTATCTAAAATAAAGCATTTTCCCGATCCTTGATCGAGAATCAACCTTGTTATTTTCGTTTTGTTTTCATTACAAGCCAAAACCGTACACGTTTGTAGCAAAGTACGAGTACTTTCCGAAACAGAAAAGTTACTCTGAGAAATTAGAGCGTTAGAATTTACATTTGATTCTGAATTCTCATTACTTGAAAGGGAAACAATTGATACATTTTCAGATATTTTTTGTTCCGGATGATTTACAAAATCATTTCTTACTTCATTATTTTTTAAGCAGATTGATTCATGATGATTTCTCAAATTGCATTTACCGCATGCACTTCTATCTTTACAATTACGGCTAACATGAAATTTTTTGAGACATTTAAAACAACGATTATTTTCTTTTAATATGGCAATTTTTTCAAATGGTTTCTTATAACATTTAATTGAATCATGAGGTTTGTAGCGGCACGCGCTCGCATTTTTATTTCTGCTTGAATATTACATCAACAACTCAACTTCTCTCTGCGAAGAATGATAGAAAAGAGTTTTTCCAATTCCACCGATTTTTGTCGCTGACTAAAGATTTTGTAAATGTTGATTACCGCACTGTAAATATGTTGTAAATAGTTAGGAATAAATATTGTTGTGGATAAAAGTGTAAATATATTCTCTTGTGCCAACTCATCCACTTCACTGGTAACTTCCGGACGTGATGTTGGAGAACGACATAGCTGATTCAAAAACTGAAATGGCTTCGCCGAATGACACTGTGGTTTCCAGGGTAAGCGTTAAGGTACCCACCTTTTGGAAAGCTGATCCTAAAATTTGGTTTATGCAAATAGAAGCCCAGTTTCGAAATAACTCTATTTCGACAGATCAAACCAAATTTGATCTCGTCATAAGCTCTATCGATGTTGATGTACTATCGCAAGTGTCGGAGATTGTTGTCAATCCTCCTAATGATGGCAAATATGAAGCTTTGAAACAGCGTTTAATTTCAGTTTTCGCTGACAGCGAAACGCAAAAGTTACAAAAACTCCTAACTGATTTACAGCTTGGCGACAAGAAGCCATCGCAACTTTTATGTGAAATGCGTAACTTGGCGGATAACAAGGTAAGCGATGATATTTTAAAAACTTTATGGATGCAACGTCTTCCAATCAATATGCGTAGTATTTTGTCAGTAAGCAGTGACGAACTTACTAAATTGGCAACTATGGCTGATCAAATTTGGGAAATAAAACCCGAATCATACCACTGTGCGGCTGTAGCGTCAGACACATACGAAAACGCTTTGGCGAAACTTCGAAAACAAGTTTCGGAACTGTCAGTTCAAGTTAGCGAACTGTGTAAAAGAAATCGCCAACCTTTCCGCCGATTTAGATCTGGCTCTCGGAGTAAATCTGCTCGCAGAAAAAATAATTCTGACATTTGTTTCTATCATTTAAAGTTTGGCGACAAATCCTTTAAATGCCAGAAGCCATGTAACTGGCCAGTTTCTGATAGTTGTAAGGCGCAGGAAAACTGACTCCCCTACTCTCGTTGGCGACGGGGAGCAAAGGGGCCGAGCTGAGTCGCCTTTTTGTGAGTGACAAAGAAACAGCGGCCTTATTTCTGATAGATAGTGGAGCTGACATTTCCGTTTGTCCACCATCTTCTAACGACAGGAAAAGTGTTAGCAAATTTAAACTTTTTGCGGCAAATGGCACCCCAATTGCAACTTATGGTCAAAAATTATTGCGTTTGGATTTAGGATTGCGCCGCGTTTTCAACTGGATTTTTGTTATTGCTGATGTTAACCGACCGATTATAGGGATAGATTTTCTGAGTCACTTTAATTTACTTATTGATGCAAAAAATCATCGACTTATTGATGCAACGACATCCCTTTCGACTAATGCTGTTCATTATTCAAGTTATAAACCACAAATTGTTAATGTCAACAAGAGTTCTTTTGAAAGTGTACTTCAAAAATTTCCGAATCTCTTAAGACCAAAATTACTCAATAAAAAAATAAAAGAGCTAAATATTGAACATTTTATCGAAACAAAGGGTCCCCCAGTTTTTGCAAAAACAAGAAGACTTTCAACAGAAAAAATGAAAATCGCTAGAACAGAATTCGAATATATGTTGCAGGAAGGACTTTGCCGACCCTCCAAAAGTTGTTGGGCAAGCCCTTTACATTTAGTTCCGAAAAAGTCGGGTGATTGGAGGCCTTGCGGTGATTACCGAGCCCTAAACAACGTTACAATACCAGACAGGTATCCAATTCCTTTTCTTACAGACTGCAGCCATATTTTACATGGAACTAAAATATTCTCCACAATTGATTTGGTGCGAGCATACCAACAGATCCCAATACATGAAGCGGACATCGCCAAGACAGCAATTACCACACCATTTGGCCTTTTTGAATTTCCCTTCATGACTTATGGTCTTCGTAACGCAGCCCAAACTTTCCAGAGATTAATGAATATGGTACTGTCAGGTCTAGACTTTGTTTTCTCATATTTGGACGATATCCTGATTTGTTCTACTGATGAGGCCACACACCGCAAGCATCTTGAGATAGTTTTCCAGAGACTGGACGAATACGGACTTTGCATCAATCTCTCAAAGTGTGTTTTTGGTGTACCCAAATTCAATTCTTGGGATACAACATAACTGCGAATGGACTCGAACCTGCGTTGTCTAAAGTGGAAGCCATCAAAAACTTTCCACAACCGCAATCTGCAACTAGCCTGAGACGATTTCTGGGTATGGTAAACTTTTACCATCGGTTTATCCCGAATTGCGCTCATATTCAGAAACCTCTAAATAAGCTGATAGAAGGGCACAAGAAAAACAGCACAAAACCTCTCATGTGGACGGAGGAATCCGAACAAGCGTTCAACCAGCTGAAAGACTCCATTTGTAAAGCTACTATTTTGTCTCATCCTGTTCCGGATGCAACTTTGTCCTTGGTAACTGATGCTTCTGACACAGCAATTGGATCCGTTATTCAACAAGAAGTCAATGGTGTCAAACAACCGATAAGCTTCTTTTCAAGATCGCTGACAAAAGCTCAAATGAAGTATAGTGCGTACGACAGAGAACTGCTCGCGATTTATTCATCTGTAAAGCATTTCAAGTATCTACTTGGAGGACGCGTATTCTCCATTTACACAGATCATAAACCCATAGTTTTTGCATTTCAACAGAATCCAGATAAAGCATCGCCTCGACAATATCGACAACTGGATTACATTAGTCAATTTACGACTGATATTAGATACATTGCTGGTCGTGACAATATTGTGGCTGATACACTGTCCAGGATCAGTACCATTCAGACCCCGACACCTTTAGATTACGACTCCATGTCAAGTTTACAGGATGACGATGATTTAAAAAGTTTACAGTTGAATTCCAGTGTCAAAATCGTTAAACTTCATTTGCCTAATTCATCAAAAGATCTATTTTGTGATATTTCAACTAAAAAAATTCGTCCGTACATCCCACGAGAATTTCGTAAGACTGCCTTCGATTCCGTTCATTCGTGTTCCCACCCTGGAATCAAAGCAACTATTAAGCTGGCAACAGACAGATTCATTTGGCCTAACATCAAGAAGGATTGTCAAACATGGGCTCGTGCATGTCTCGCATGTCAACGATCGAAAGTCCATCGACATACGAAATCTGCCTTAAAAAATTTTGCAGTTCCTAATCAACGGTTCCAGCACATAAATGTTGACATTGTTGGCCCCCTACCTTTATGTCAAGGATATCGTTACCTTCTTACCGCCATAGATCGATATACACGTTGGCTAGAAGCTATTCCTCTAGAGGATCAAACAGCCGAATCTGTCGCCAAAGCTTTACTTTCTGGATGGATTTCTCGATTTGGAATTCCAGCAGACATAACAACGGACCAAGGTCGTCAGTTTGAAAGCCAACTATTCTTATCGTTAAAGAAATATCTTGGTTACCAGTCGCATTCTGCTACTGCGTACCACCCACAGGCAAATGGGCTTATTGAAAGGCAGCATCGCTCTCTGAAGACAGCGCTCAAATGTCACCTAACGACTACCTCATCATGGGTTGACAGTTTGCCGATAGTTTTGCTGGGTCTACGTTCCGCATTAACGCAGGATTTAGGCTACTCGTCAGCAGAACTGGTTTATGGCACACCGCTTCAACTGCCGGGTGAATTTTTTACCCCTTCCCAGGAGGTGAAACACAGCGACTTCGTACGTCAACTGCAGACGTTGATTCGCAATCTCTCCCCTAAGCCCACATCTGCCCATTGCAAAAGAGCAGTGTTCGTATCAACGGAGTTAACCAAATGCTCTCACGTATTTATTTATAACAACGCAGCTAGCTCTGCACTTCAAGCGAGATACTTGGGACCTTACGCCGTTAAACACAGAGAAGAAAAATATTTTAATGTAGATGTTGCTGGTGTGATCGAACGTGTCTCGATTGACCGTCTGAAACCAGCGTTTATCGTTGATAATGATGCGAACACCCTTACTCAAGCTACTCCTCCGACATTTACATCTAATGCAGTTGCACCAAACCAAAGTTCTTCTCCAACAAAACAAGTTGAGAGGACGACAAAATCAGGACGACATGTCAAGTTTCCAACATATTTGAAAGAATATAACTGTTGAACTCCTTCACTAGGAGGGGAGTGTGTAGCGGCACGCGCTCGCATTTTTATTTCTGCTTGAATATTACATCAACAACTCAACTTCTCTCTGCGAAGAATGATAGAAAGGAGTTTTTCCAATTCCACCGATTTTTGTCACTGACTAAAGATTTTGTAAATGTTGATTACCGCACTGTAAATATGTTCTAAATAGTTAGGAATAAATATTGTTGTGGATAAAAGTGTAAATATATTCTCTTGTGCCAACTCATCCACTTCAGGTTTGTTGCAGAAGATGCATACCTGTTTTGTAGTTGCAGCAAATGCACTCGCCGTGGGTGTATTTCTATTACTTTTTTTATTTGCTATTTTTGGACAATTGTAATTAGAATTTATTCCATTATTTACTCCGTTTCCTCCACACGCAAAAAAGGTGCTTTCGCGACATTCAACTTCTTTTTTTAAGAAAAGGAGAAATTTAGAAATATCAATATCGTTTTCATCTCTTTTTCTATTAAATTCCAAAATCAAATCGTGGGGCAAAATTTTTTGCAAAATAGGCATTAACAAATGTCCGAAAGAAGTTGATGTTACATTTATCGCTTCTAAATTTCTAATTGAGATTTCAAGCTCATCATAGATTTTACGTAATGCTATTATAGTTGAACTACTTTTAACTTCTTCTAACGTTAATATTTTATTCATGAATGAATTTATAATAAGATCTCTTTTTCCAAATCTATCTTTAAGAATTTTAACACAGTTGTCATAATTAACGCTTGATATTTCAAAACCGGAAACAACATTTGCGGCTTGTCCTGTTAAATAGGATTTAAGGTATGAGAATCTCTCTTCCTTAGAAATAGATTCATTCTGATCTATTGAGCAAGAGAAACTATTCCAAAAACTATTCCATTGTTTGGGATCGCCTGAAAATTGTTCGATTACAAGTTTAGGTAATTTAATTGAGCATTGAGTTTTTAAATTGGCACTTAACGAGGTGTCGGCACTTCGATCATGTGATTCATTTAATAGTGGATTTGTTTTACATATAGCATCTAGATAACGCAATATCCTTTTTGTATATTTTAAACATTTTGTTTTATATTCCTCATTTGTTGTTACCTCTTTTTCAACTTGATCGAGGATGAGAGAACTTTCGATTATTGAATCAAGTGCTTTTAATTCGTTAGATTTTTCAATTAAATTTTCATAATCGTCTCTAATATCCTGTTCATCAACTTCATCTGATTTTAATTTCGCATCAATTTGATTAATTAATTTAGTAGTGAGTTTTCTAATAGTTGTTCTTTTAGCTTGCGCTATTTCAGTTTCAGACATTTTCAATAACAGAAATACACCCAAAATATATGTACGCGTTTACAAATAGAAGTACGAATAATGAAACTATGATAAATGCCTACCTTTTAGTTCTTGGGCATGATATTAATCCAATTTTGCTTTTGCACCATGAAGAAAAATGCAACTAACATCTTTCACTATAATATCGTAGCAACGGTGGTTCATAAAGTGACTGATGGGTCCCATTTAATAAAAGTAAGCAGTCATTTAAAACAACAAAACTTTAATAATAAATGCGAAAAGAAATAACCAGTATTATCAGGGCTGGGAATTCCCCCTTCAACTATCTCGGTACACAATTTCAAACAGAATGAATCAAATATAAAAAGCATTGACAGTTCAATTAATAGGAGAGCGCCATCTGGTTGGCATTCCGCGACAGACGGTTTAAAATATATTGGAAAGGACAAAAGTTCGAAAAGTAGGTGTCCCACGATTTAAACGATCGCAGGAAATGTCACGTTTCGAGGTTTGTTCTTCATTGCTTTTGCGCAACCAAAACAATCCTATTTTGGATCGGATTGTCATGTATGAGGGAAAGTGGATTCTCTACGACAGTAAAATGCTCAGGGCAGTGGTTGGACACCGATGAGCCACCCAGGCAATTCCCAAAGGTGAAACCCCCCCCCCCCAAAAAAAAAGCAGATCATGGCTACTGTACGGTGATCAGCGGCTGGTGTGATATACTATAACTTTCTGCAACTAAGCCAAACCATCACAGCAGAGTCCTATTGTGAGGAAATCGACAAATTTACCGAAAGTTACGTCAGCAGCAGCCAGCACTAGTCACAGAAGAGGTCCGACCCTGCTCCATGACAACGCCCGGCCCCTGACACACAAATCACCGTCCGAAAATAAAGGAATTGAGCGTCGAAGTTCTGCCCCACCCACCATGCTCCCCAGACCTCTCGTCAACCGACTACCATATTTTCACACACTTCGATAACTTTCTCACCGGTAGAACCTTTGCCAATCAGGACCTAGCAGAAACGGCCTAAGTCGATTTCATCAAATCCCGAGCACCCAATTTTTATGCCGACAGAATTAATGGACTTGTGTAACGTTGGCAAAAGTGCACTGATGTGTTGTCATGTGCAGGGCCGGCGCTAGGCTGAGGCGGTGAGGCCCCCGCCTCAGGGCGCGTCGTTCTTAGGGGCGCATTGGACATAAATATTGACTGCATCTTTATGAGTAAAAAACAAGTTTTTATCTCAAAAAAGAATTAAAAACCGATATTACTTTTGCTTTTTATGCGGTTTTTGGCCTCTGTAGACAGTTAAAAACCGATTTTCTCAACCTTGTACCACCTTGTCGTGGTGGATGGGCTTTCTATACTAAGAATGCCACAACTTCAGAATGTTCTAACAATGAGTTTTCTAAGTAATTAAACTATGCTGTAATTAAGCAGTAGAATTGGTTAACTCTCCAACTCAATAGCCGCCCCAACTGGACTTCAAAGTTAGTGGTAGTCAAACTTTTCTATTTTATGACGAGCCAAAACGCAATTTATTGCTTTCTCTCTTTTTCTGTTCTTTATTTTCCTTTATTCAGTCCATTCTGATCAGCGATTGTTTTCCTTCAGCTTGTGGAATTAAAATTTGCATAATTAAAGCTTGTATCGATCATTTTTAATCTCTATTCCTTCCTAACATATAGTAGGAGCTGGAAAAAGTTTTTTGCTTCAGGGTGCCATTCGTGCTAGCACCGGCCCTGGTCATGTGTATGAAGCAGAGGGGGGAAAAGAGAGACAGAGATTGAATATAACGGCCGGATTATAGCATGTAACTATCTGATAGAATAAAACTTATAAAGTGGGAAGGGGTGAGAGAACAAGAGAAAGGAAGATGAACAAACACAGTAAAGAGATTTCTAAACCTTTACATGATCTTAAGAAACCGACATTACTCCTCAAGGTCTTTTTCAGTAACGAGGTCAATTTTAGCGATTTGAAGTCTTGATGCTTGCTGCTTCCTTTTCATTCGCAGAACTTTTTCTTTTTTGATCAAGATACGTTTTTCATACTTTCTTTTTGAAATCTTTTACTCACCGATTCAAATCAGATGAGCCGTTTATTTTTTTCAAGATAAAATTACTGAAGAACTGTTGCTATTTTTTAAACAGTGCATTTATTTTTTTAATTTAGCAAAAATCGACTGTAAAATGGCTTATTTATTTAAAAATCGTCCTGAAAATTCCTAATTTCACTTATTTTTCTTCAATAGCTTGATTAAAGTTTTGTGACATGTGCTGTATGCAAATGTGCACACTACGCTGAAGCGAACTCATCTGCATGTACGTTCATCATTTCTAGTCATCAGATCGTATTATTTCAATGTTTTAATTTTCGTTGCTTAGACAAATTATCAGAAATTGAAAAAAAAAATATATTTGATTTTCTTGTTTTCTCATTAATAAAAATATTTGGTATATTTCCTTTTTTACCATTAGCCGGGCGCAAATGTCACCAATTGTGAACCGAATCGCCAGGCGAAGCGAATGACAAAACTGAAATTTGGCGGAATTCTACGTTATTTGGTGATTTTTCGCCGATTTTTTGCTTGCGCCCGGCTAACAGAAAAGTACCAAATGTTTTCCAGTCTTAAAGATCATGTCAAATGTTTTGTAGTGCTCGAACTTCTCGAAGATTGCCTTAACATGAAATCTTTATTGTGCCATGGGAAACATATACTGAAACATTACAGGACTAATAAATAATTTAGTAAGTTCGTTAAGTAAGAAGATAGATCGATCATTTAGGATTTCAAGCGTTCATTTTTATTGCATTGCAGCCAAAATTGCTGAAAAATACATAATTTTTTAATCAGTTTTTGACTAAAGATTTGCAACTTGTCAAGGGTTTACTTCTTCCTTTTGATTTTAATAAATTGCAACGTCATGTCTGAAAGTTTATTAACTACAGCTAAATTTTTGCGCAATTTAAATGAAGCAACCCTAATTTTCCCAATAACGTTACAAAACTTAACAGTAAAAAAAGTAATCTATATATAAATAGGCAAAGACAAAACAGTTAAATATTCCATTTCCTTCTGTTTGTCAACCGACATTCTTACTTTCTCTTATTTAGTAGTTACTGATGAATTTCAGTGTTATCAATAAAAAAAAATTGGGAATAGTTAATTATTTTTTTCTCCTACTTTCGATGTAGATTCGACGCTTTTTTTAGAAGTCTTTATTCGTCATATTTTCATATTACTCCTTATATCTACATTCGACAATATTTGTACGATACTAAATATATTTTTGCTTCTTATAATTCAAAAAAAAAAATGTCGAGAACAAAACAAAAGAAAAAATGTAATCTTTTAAATGAATGTGAAAGCAAAATAATACTAATCTTAAGGTGTCAGTTAATCCATTTCCAAAATATTATATGTATAATAGTCAGATTGTTTAGTCAGTAGTACAGTGTCAAATAAAATGAAATACAATATGATGCTTACAATATCTAATATCATATAAAGTGAGATAATAAGTGCGGCGACGCGTTATTTTGATTCGAATCAACGTTCAAAAAGTTTGTTGATTTGCATCAGCGCTTTGAGCTCTTGATCAAACTGAAAGTGATTGTTTGTATTTCTAATTTATTTAATAATAATAAGGTGGCATACAAAATTTTATTTCTATTTTCTTTACAGGAGAAGGAGTGCAAAAGGAATAAATTTATGTATAATATATGTTAAAAATGCATTAAATTAAATAACTAACTCGGTGGTCAATCAGTCACACCGAGGAGAGATCATCGCTAATTGAAGTAATTGAAATATTTAAACCAAACAAACTGTTATCGAACAAAAACTAAAATGTCTAAAAGTTTTCGAGGCTGAACTTAAAAAATTCAATGAGGGTCGAACTTCGAACTCTGGGTGAATTCTAGTTATATTTAATAATCAATTGTAACAATTTCCATTGCTTACCGATAGTGTGTTGAGTTTCCACAGAAAAGAGAAAAGCAGTTGAAAATGAGTGGACTTCCGTGACGCAAGGATTCCATTTTTCATCTCCTATGTGTTGAAAGTCGCCATGTGCTAAACAAATTAGCCACCAAATGAGGGCGAAAATGAGCCAACTAAGTATGAAACCTAAGGCAAAAACCTGAAAATACAAAAAAAAAAATAAATAAATAAATGATTTTCTTGAAATATCCTCAAAATTACAAGTTGAAGTATGGCGCTAAATAATATGTCCGTCACAGAAATTTCAACTTGTTAGGTACCTACATAAAAAGGGAGAGGAGGGAAATTGTTAGTACTGTTCTGAAAAGCCGCGATTACCAGTCGCGAACGATTCCTTTTGTCGCAGTGGTGATACACTGAGACCAATTTTGGAAGTTTTATTTTAGTCAAGTATTTTTTTTCTTTTCTCGACGTTAAATTATCCTATTTTTCATTTGAATATTTAGCACAAAAAGAAAAGAAAAAGAACGCAGCTAGTTTGTTCTTCTTCCCAAAAGGAGAACATATCCTCATCTTTATTTCTTCTACTCCCCCTATTTCGATAAAATTGAAGCATTCCTGACACATGCGTACAACGAAGGAAGGTTTCGGCTTAGAAAAACCGACAGTACATGTACAAATATAATTGCATTGAAGTGAAACAAATCCTCTCCATCCGTATTCTTGGTAAGGATGGTAAGGAATTTTTCCAAAATACAGTAAAACCTGTATAAGTTGACCACTTGCGATGCAGCACTTTAGTCAACTGAGACAGGTGGTCAACTTATAGAGGGTGAAGGGTCAGTTTCGTTTCTGACAAAAGTGGTCAACTTACCAAGGTGGTCAACTTTACAGGTTTTACTGTACTCAACTTTTATTACAAATTACAACATAAATGCGCTGAATGATTGCAAGCACTTGCGATTGATTGGAGAACATTTACCTGCTCTTTTCTAAAAAAATATTTATCTACCCCTCACCAAGGCCGTATCCAGAGGGGGGGGGGAGGAGGGCCCGTCCCCCCCCCCCCCCTGAAACTTTCTTCGACACTAGTGTTTCAAAGTTAGGGCCACCCCGAAAAAAATTTCTGGCTACGGCCTTGCCCCTTAGTAAACTGCCGACATCTTTCTGAATCTTCAAGATATTCAACTGATATTGTTTTGTGAGTTGCCCTGTACAATGAGGTTTGAAATTATGACGGCTAAAAATTGCTATCTTTCGTGCTCACGCAGTAAAGAATTAATCCCTATAAATATCCGTAATTTATTAAGAATTCGTGCATTTTTATGTCAAATTTCAGTATAACGCTTCTCTTGTATGCTGTCAAGTTTTCTGAAAGTTTGGTAAACGTTTTGGGAAAAACTCTGCTTGTTATGGGCCGAAAGCCGGTGAAGAAAACTAGAGAAATGCCTATATCTTCGTGAGCTTAAGCACAATTTTTACGAAAATGCACAGAATAATTGTACGTGGGAGTTAAACTACTTTCTGAAGTTTACAGCTTATTTCTGATGAAGGATCATCCAAAAAAATTTTCTTTTTAATTTTTTGATGGTCTCCTAAATGTAACAGTGAATGAATTTTTTCTGTTAAGTTTGAACATGTAGGTTAAAACAGTACCAAATAGGTAAAAAACGAATTTTTGCATTAGATTGATTACTAAAAATGAAAATGCAAAAAATACCTAGTGCGTCTATTAATTTGGCCAGGGACTGTAATTGGATCGCTTTTGTATATTTTAACAGCATCGCGACCTGATGTAGCCATAGCATTTGGAATTTTATCACGGCGAGTAAGGAAATCAACTGAAAAGAATTGGAAGGCAGTGAGACACACGCACGCAAGTGATAAGATAATTAAAGAAGAAAGCACATTTCAAACTAAAATTTCGAAGAGATACATCCAGTTTAGAAGTATTCGTTGATGCAGAGATTGGGCAAGAAATATTTCAGATCAAAAATCATCTTCAGGTACGTCATCATGATAGGAAATGTACCCATTGCATGGTTTAGAAGAAAACAAAATTCAGTATCCTTGTCTTTGACAAAATCTGGTTTCATTGCAGTGTCGGAAGCGGGTAAAGAAAGCAAGAGGTTATCACGATTATTAAATGAAATAGAGGGTGATGATAATCGAAGATTTATAGTGCCTGAGGACAATCAAAGTTGCATTGTGACGTTCAAGAACGAAAAGTGAGTCAAAGACCAAAATATTTTAATGTTCGTTACTGGTTTTGTTCGAGAACTATATGAAGAATGAATTTTAGACATTAAATAATGTGAATCTAAGGGACATGATTGTCGATATATATTAACCAAACATTTTTCACTTAGCTCTGGTTGAGGTAGGGTGTTAGGTTTCATTTTGTTTATATAAGATAGCCAGCATTATGCAAATAATTTCTAATATGATTATGTTATCTTTATTTTCAGTATTGTAAACTGTTTGTAATAGGAAATTGTCATGTGCTATATTTCTTTGCAAGTTATTGTTGAACGGTTTTCGTGTATGTACTGCTTGTGTTCTGTCTTAAAATTACTTTACTGTTTAGTACTTTGCTACTTTTGCCACGCTTAATTCTAAGTCCGAAATTGTTTTATTGTATCTGAGATTACTGCCTATCTCAGTTCTGCTAAATATCCTACTAAAGCATGGACAGTTGAATTTTAACTCAATCTAACTTAACTGCAAACGGCATTCTACAGCAATTAAGTCGCTCATTGAGTTATGCATCTCATATGGGCAGTATAATTAGGTTGTATATTCAATCCCTAGATCATCGTTATCGCATTCCCAGAAAATATTGTAATATTTTTGAAAATTATTAGTTTCTAGAAGTAAAGGGACCCGGAAACCATCAAGATTAGTGCACATTCAGGAAACATCATGCTTCGTAAAATAATACTATAGTTAGGTACATTCGGAAAAAATTTTGCATGTAAAACCGAGAATACGAAATATAATTAGGTGAAAAGAACACGGAGGAATTCTTTTCAAACTCCTATAGCAATTTGAATGGAAGGGAAAAATGTAATGAATTCAACCTAAATAAAGAAACTTCAGATATTTAAAACTCCAACATTAGAGACTTGTAAGCACTAATTACTCAGTCTTTTGATCTTCGTCCGCAATGATCCGTTTCTGTTTTTATACCAACTGCTGTGATTTTATGTAGGTAGATTTTGAAAGCTTATGCTTTTGCAAGTCCATGTAGAAACTGGGACAGTATTCAACACTATATGAAGACGTTTCCAACTGTTATTTGCTCTTGAATAACATTACGCATTTCAAATATAATTGAGAGGGGACAACTTGTTCATTAACAGTTTCTGATTTGCTTTTTCTTCTGTCATTTATTTAAATTGTTTAAAAATTATTGTAATAATATCCAGCTTATTTTTGCTTCGTTTCCCAAAATATTGTTTCTATATTTGTGTTCTTATTTTGAAAAAATAAACAATGGAACAAATGTTATGGTTTTTCAACAGTTAATTAACCACTTGCTATTAAAAGCATGTTTTTCTTTTTATTACGTCATTTGCACATAAAACCTCTTTTAAATTAGTTTTTGAAATTTATCATGTTGCATAATTTATTTTCTACTTGGCAGAAGATGCTCCAAAGGTGTTTTATATAAGTCTTGGATTTTTGAGTTCATACGACAAAGAACGCAATTACTTACCATAAGATTGTACCGCCACTGTATATCAACGAGGGTTGTGAAAATATCTTGCAGATATCTCTGACCCCTTTTACTAACATGTTCTTTTGACAAATTGACTGTTCCGTTTTTCAGGATTACTCTTTTTCGATGTCTTCCCGGTATACCCTTGGTTAGGCGTACGATTCCAGATCCAGCCCCTCCATCTGTGCCATTGCTTTTTAGGGAATAGCGGCTGGATGTGCTTTTCGTACGATAAAGACCCCTAGAAATGCGAAGTTCAGAAAAGAGAATAAATACAAATAATAAAATACGATCTACAATATAGATCGTTGAAGAAAACACATTTTCCAGAAACATGAAGGAAATTTATGTAACAACGATATTTAAAACTGTAATAAACCCGATTAGTTCTTTATACCGATAACTGGGTATTTTGTATTTAGGAAAAATCTTCATAAGGTGGAATGATTAATTATTTACCCATGTTCAAAGAGCCGTAATTCCTGTTTTTAGGTGGACACTATGCATTCTGTTCAAAGCTCTTGCTCCTCCACTTTTAGAGGACGGAGGAGAAAAAAATGCTCTAGGTTCAGTCGGTCCAATTCAGAGCAGAATATCTATATAGTGTAAAATCTGCGCGCATCTGTTTATAAAATATCTATTGTCATCTGCCTGTCTGCCTGGAGATCTCCACTGTCACTCTGTCAAGGTTTGCGACATATGTCATCATATTAGGAATAACCAGGGAAAGTCCAGTCTTATCCACGTGAGCTTTTCCTAACTGAGATATCACTTGAAAAACTATATCATTAATATTCCAAGCAGCCAAGTGTCACCGCCGAAGGCGGCTGTCGAGCTGGTACTGCTGATTTCGCGAGCGAAGCGAGCAGGTTATGAAGCACATTAATTTTTGCATTTTCTTACGACATCTTTAGATAATTAAGTCGCAATGTCGACTTTTTATCGAATTTTTGTTTTGTCTCAGGGTTTGTTTTCTTTTTACATTTCAATAAACAGTAAAGATTATGACAAGTAAAAATATGACGAGTCTCTGAAAACGTTTTGGAATGCTTCAATGGAATTAACGCTTACTTGATGTTAATTTTTATTTTTACAAATGTTCTGGTTCTAATAAGTTCAGTCTTATAAGCTATGGCAACAAGATGAGAAATAATATGAACTAAATACTAATTTTACAATATGCAAATTAACAGAAAAAAATTAATTTTTGTTTTAATTTGCACGAAAATCCTAATTACGTGACATTTGTCCCCGTAAAAGGACATATAGTACATAGATTCAATGCCGAGCTATTCTGTGCTTGAGCACAGGACGGCAACATTTAAGGGGCGGAAAAATTTTGATTTTGTTTTATTTTTTGAAGATTTAAAAGGGAAAAAAATTGAGAGAGTTTAAAACACAATTTGCTCATTACTCGAAAACCTTGGCCAACATCAGGATTTTAGAAATCAAATTTCAAATTTTGAAAAATGCCCATACATTGCGATTTGAATACAAATTTTTCCTTTTTTTTTTTTCTTTTAAAGAATTTTTTTTTCATTTTGCTTTATTTTAAGCATTATCCGTACTATCTAAACAGGGGAGACGTCTAAAGAAAAGGGTAGGATGCTGAGTACAACCTTAATTTAAAGAGAAACATATGTCACAAAACTAAGTTCTTTTAGTAAATTTATTTTAGTAAAAGTTCTTTTAGTAAAAGTTAATGATTCCTCGTGATTTGCTCTTTGGAATACTCATGCTCTGCTTGATTGCTTTTCTTTTTATGTACTCTTTGGTCTTTGAGAAGATTTTTGTTAAATTCCTTACAAATACCGAAGTGTTTTGAGCAAAATATATAGTCTTCTTGCACCATACATGTAAGTAAGTACCTGTGAGTATTTTCTCCCACCATGGAGGCTGAAGACATGGATATAGCGTCCAGATCTTGTTGCTTAGCACGGTTATTTTCCGGCAACATCTCTTGCCACGCTCCATTGTCAGGGTCGAAGTATTTCATTTCGAACTCTAAAGCAGAAAATATTAATATAGGTGTGTATAAAGATGAAAATTATGTTAAAATAGTAAGTTCTGTGTGTATACTTACATATATATGTACACAGAACGTATACGAAAAAAAAAATCTTTTCGCAAACTACTTTGATGCGTTGTCTTGCTCGACTTAATCGGACGACTGTAGAACTAAAACGTCCTTTACCACCTATTAAGGTGCTGTAGTGCTGTTTCCAATTTATCCTCAATATTTTTTTCTGCTTGTATTTGTGCGATTTTCAGACTAAACTATCGCATTTGTAAATTTAAATTTAGAATACGTAGTCCGTTTCGCACACCTCGAGAAAGAGATTCTAAACTTTAATCCAGAATTATTTACTCCAGTTTTTTAAAAAACAATAGCTATATAGCTCTTGTTGTGTATACCTGTATATCCAGCTCTTGGTATGAAAGGTGCATTCACGCCAAGCGTAACAGCGACGTGCAACAGAGACAAAATCTTTCAGGGGGCTTCATTGGTTCTACCCAACTTGATCACCACGCCCTCGTATTGACTGATTGACTTTTAATGACGCAATCAAAAATATTGCCTCTTTTAAAAGTGATTTTTCACTCAGACAACCCTGATTTGTTGATTGCGCTGTCGAAGATGTTATTGCTGTTAATTTGATAACCATTAGCAGCAATCTATTACGACGGATGCAAAATGTCTCCATCGCTTTGGTGAGAATGTCCCGAAGTAATCTTTCACGTACACATCGGAGCAAACAAATGAGCTTTTTTTAAAAAAAAAAAAAAAAAAAAACTTTCATAACTGAGAGAGTCGAATAATAAAGGTCAAATTTATTTCCTTTCAAACTAAATTTAAAGCTAAGTAAACAGCAGGAAATTTTTAGGAAACATAACGATTTCATTGTAAAATGGATACGTTGGCAGTCAAAAACGATATATTAAAGTTTAAATAAAATTTACATTCTTTGAAAAGCTTGAAGTATTCCAGAAGTGACAATCGTTTTTATTTAGTTACACTATTTAAATGAACCTTTCCAATCTCATTCTTCGATTGTTCAAACAATAACAAAGGTATTTCATGAGCTTTATTTTTAAAAACAGAAGTTTTGAAAAGAATGGGAGAATAAAGAATAGATTGCAAAACTTTTACCGACGCATAACAGAGATGCCTTGAATTAGCGATATAAAAAAGAAAGTTAAATTGCATTTATTTTCAACTATTTTTGATCGGGATTTTTGAAAACCGACACACAATTGAGAATGACTTACAAAAAAGCGGAAGTATAAATGAGTTTACTGCATTTAAAAAATATTACATTTAGATACTATTAACATTAACTCGATCCAAGGTTTTTGAGACATTGCGGATGCGTTATTTTTCGTTCTGATGATTACCACTTCCTGTCTTTACTACTGTCAACATTAAGTATTAAAAATTCCGGGGATGATAATTGAATTAAGTTTTTTTTCTCTCTCTAAAAGACTTAGTTCATAAGAAAATTAAAAAAAAAAAGAGAAAAAGGAAATCTAGTTTTTTTAAAGTTTTTTTCTTTGCAATGGTAATGAGTTTATTCAAGAAGACAATATTTTATTATTCTAAGTCTACTTGCCTTAAACTTCAGTTCGAAATAAATTATTTTCAAAATGACGTCATATTTGCATTAGTAAACTTTTTCTCCCGGAGAATCGTATAGTTTACATCTTGTTGAAGTAAAAATGACGAAATATCACTGGGTCATTCCACGGCCCTACTGCAGTACCTCGACAAAGCTGCATTTTCCAATTTATTCATTTTTTTTTTTTTATTTTTTGCTTTTAATAAAACATTTTGCAGATATTTATTTAGTTATTATTATTATTGTTATTCTTATTTTTTGAATTTTAAATAAAAACTAAAGGGTAGTTGTAAAAAAATTATGGAACATTTTTTGCTTTAATGATTTTGTTGCAAATTAAAAATTAATCGGCACCCCTCTCCCCCAGAGGGTATTTTAGCAAAATCCTTTTCCTGGAGTGATATTACAGGTGAAATCCAGAAATTTAGAACGAAATTCCTAGCATTATGTTGGCATTCCACGGTGTCCCCTGCCCCAAAACTTGACAAGGTGTACATTCTTTCCCATAGGAAAGCAATAATTTAACATAAATAGAATTCAAATAAACAGTGTTCTATTTATTTATCTACAAATAATTTCTTTTGATACTTGAAAACGTAATAAAAATATTGGTTAGACACAGTTTCTCAACCTTTTTAGTGTTGAGACCCCTTAAAAGCCCAAAATATAAAAAAAATACCTTGCTACAATTTTGTTTGTACAAAAACTGAATTTTGTTACCATGTTGTAATTTCAAATACAGTAAAACCTCTTTGTGATGGACACCGTTGCGACAAAAACATTTATCTCTCGTATTGAGGTGTCCGAAAGACAGGAGTTTTTTAGGCTCAATGCTTTGCTGCTGGGGAATTAAAGGCTCTGTCTAAGAGGGGTGTCGTGGTAAGGCGCAGGACTCGTACACCCCAGGTCAGAGGATCGATTTTCAAGATGCAGAAAACCGGCTGTCTTATTGTCCATGTCGTATGATTATACGGCATGTAAAAGATCCTTGTGTACTTTTCCATTATACCGGCACAAATCTCGCCAAGCAGACTTGTGACACTTGGTGAGTCAAAAGTCTGCTTGGCGAGATTGTAAGACGCCGGTATAATGTTACCGGCGACGATATTCCGTTTGGCTTTGGTTGAATCATTATTGGTAACTTTATCGCCTGTGCTGGAATAATGGAAAAGTACCTGATACCTTGAGTAGACATTTGGCTAAGATGCTCTCGGCTAAATTAAAATTCCTCGCGCAATTTCGCATCAACAGTGCTCGCCCTTTCAGGTGGAGAAACTGGATGTTACAATTTCTCATGAGGCGATGGTATCACACTCATTGTGGTGCCGCTGAAAAATATGGTACCAATGTGAGGAACGCACTTGGCAGAGCTTTGCAATTGGCAGAAGCCCATTGGAAAAAAAAATAAATAAGGTGTATAAAAATAGCACCTTTTACTTTTTTTTGGTACTTTTTCATTATCTTGGCGCAAATCTCGCCAAGCAGACATTTTGGTGACAGCACACACAAAAGGTTATACCAAGAGCGGCGATATTCCGTTTGGCGTTGTGTGTACAATTATTGGCGACTTTATCGCCTGCGCCGGGATAAGGGAAAATTACCCATCTTTTTCTTTGCTCTGATTGCTACCCTCTCATACCTGAACGCAACCTTCTTAGAGGTAGAGATCCTCGCCTTAAATTTACTTACGATGCTTTTGATTTATTTTTAACCCTTTCCAAAATCAAGCTTATGTTTTGCTTTAGAGCGTAAAAAACGTAAGCATTCTTTGAACTACAGGTAAGAGTTTACTATTTGTTTTGATGACACTTGTCTATTGCGAGTTGCTTGGTTGGTTTCGAGTTTTACTACCTGGCTATTGCGTAAATGTTAGAGAAGACTTTAGTATTCGGTTACTGCATCTAAATGAGCGTAAATCTTTCATGTTATTGTTATTTATTTTTCTTTTATGTTGATTTGAATGGCATTATTCAGGCATCCAAAGTAGGGTTACTTTCGACAAAACCAACTGTACAATAAGTGTTCTTGGAGTTGTAAACGTCTTAGATTTAAGAAATAAAGATGGATACTTTTTTTGGTATGCTAAAAAATAAGAAAAAAAGAAAAAGATTTATACTCTTGCTTTTTTCCCACCTAGAATGAATTTTCTTTCGTTGGGATTTATGTTATGATACTTTTTTTTAGCTGTGTCATAAAAGAGACTCAAATAATGCGTATTTTTCTCTTACTTACCTGTTTTGAAAATAAATAATCTTTAAGTCAGAATGGCCCAGTAGCGTGTTTTCGGTGAGGTTACCTCAGTCCGAGAACTACGTTGAAGAAAAGGATGGCAAGTTTACTTTTCACCTGTGGGAGAAGAATAATTTAATTATTACTGTTAGAAATGTATTGTTACTGATATTATAGAAACAGCAGAACTTCTTCGCGTATTTTTTGTTACTTTATAAGTTTTTTCTTGTTGCATTCATTACACATTATTGTATTTATTATGAAAGATAGATTTTTTTACAGCCATTCTAATTGATTTTTTCTTCCTTTTTTAACAAGTTGAAAAATTTACAAATAAAATGCTCAACTTTTGTAGTTGGATTTAATACAATAGAATGTTGAATTTCATTAATACTTAGCATTACAATAAAATAAATAAAGAATTTTACTTTAATGTTAGCTTCTCCATTTGAAAAGGAAGCAATATATTTTTTCTTTTTTGGCACACACACACATATATATACAAATATAATGGTGCGTTAAGGAGGGGTCTGGGGGGGGGGGGGCAGGCTTATCCCGGAATAAATTTTATACAAGTAGCATAAATATTTTAACGTTTTGAATATATGCTTTCAAGTTAGTAATTCAGGGAATAAATAATGCTTACTGTTTAATTTGGAGGAAAGAAAGTGGACATTTTCCCTTTTTTTTAAATTTTATTTTTCAGAGCTTCCTATGGGTTTTAAAACGTTTCAGAAGATACCAACTGCTTGAAAATAAGAAAACGACAAAACAAATTGGGCATATTCTCACAGATGAGTTCAATGAAAAATATACGGAGATTGCGAAGATAATGTATTTATTCTCTCTTACTTAGAGCATAGTTCTGTTTTTTCTTAGAACATGGAGTTAGCCATTGTCACTCACATATTTTGGCAATTTAACCAACCCAATTTGTACGAAAAGTTATGTTTTTATTTTGATCTTCAAATAAAAATGTATATTTTTGACCTGATACTATTTAACAAGCAAACTAAATAAATCAATGAGTAAAATCAAAAATAAAACGACATAAATTCAAATTAAGCAATGAAATAAAAATGAAATGGCCCGCAAAATTAATATGAATTAAATTAATTAACAAAAGTAAATTAAGTACGAAACGAAAATTAATATTAAACATAACAAACACAAGTTTAGGAAAGTAAAAACTTAGTTTTACGTATCAAAAAATTTCTAAGCAGAATTTTTAATGTTACTTTATCACATTCCCAACTGGATCAAATAGAGGACTTTAAAAAGAGTTCGGAAATTCATCTTGGGAAAAATAGAAATCGTTTGTACATCCCCCACATTCCACTTGTTCCTGTCACTAAGAGATAAGATAAAATACCGCAAAGCATCGCGCTCACTTTCACATCACAGTGGGCATATGTATCTATCTTGTTTCTCTTTTTCTAAGAAACTGCAATGCTAAGTAGCTCTGCTCCGGTTATTTTATGTGATAACCCAAACGACCGGCGATCTTGTGCATTGACATGTTATTAAAAAAAAGTAAGCGTGATAAGTTCCTATGAATCTTGAGAAGAACTTGCAGTGGAATCCGAACCACTAGGACATGATCTGAATAAGTGCTAAATCGATATATATGTGACATTCACGCCCTTCCCAGAGTTTTAGTCCACGGGAGCTTTCTGTTCTACCATTTATGCAGCTGAATTGCAATGTTAACTGCCCAATGAAATAAATTTATACGACATACTGAGTACAGTCTTATCTCCGAAGCGGAATCCCGGGTTTAACGAGAAAAGTTAAAATAAATTACTGGTTTAATGTAATTTTTTTTCATTGAAACGTTTTCAAAATTTTCTCTTCGGAAAGAAGTTTGCGAAATTCCAAGGAAATGTTGATGGAATTTTTTTTTAATTTTTCGAGAATTGGATAACGTCCCAAGATATGTTAGCTGCAGAACAACAGAGAAGTAAACAGAACACAAACATTTTCAAAGCACGGACCTTTTTACTTCCTTGTACAATAAATGCCTAAAAATAAAAAGTAAAGCTTTTTAAAACTATCATTTTCATTTAATTCATTTTTATGCAATAATTGAATTCCTAACAAATCCACCTTTTACGAGCACTTGGAGTTTAAGAGAGAATTGTCTCAGTACATTCACACTTGTTGTAACAGAGTTCTACTGTATTTAAAAGTGGTTCCACTGTATTTCGACTAATAGTAACCATCAAAGCAAGCTAAAGGAAGGGCGCTCTCAGGAGACTTATATCTTTTCTCTCATGAATAAGAATTTGGTGGAAAATAAAAGGAGTTAATTAAGATATTTAAATTATTATTAAACTTTATTTGTTATTATTAGCACACAGCAACTATGAAATCAAAATAAAATAATTCAATTTTTTTACCAATGAAATCATTATCATCCCATTTTGATATTGTATCCTGTGATTTACAACACTACTAAATATTCATAGAATTTGAAAAATTTTAACTATGTTCTTTGAGAAAAAATGAATTTGCAACTTTCGAAAGGATTTCGAGAAGTTTGCTTTTATTTTAACGCACATAATGCTGCATTGCCGTCTTTCAACCCCCCTTCCCCCCCTCCCTCTCATTTTCTACTCGAACCTCCTTACTCATTTCCAAAACTAGACGCCACTGTTGGTTTAACAAAATACCGGTAAATCCAAAAACATTTCGCTTCGTCATAAACATTGGTAGTCTTTTGGGAATTTTTGACGATGTGTAAGAACTTACATTGCTTTTTGTTGTCAAGGAGTATGTCATCTAAATAAAAATGTTTAAAGGGATATTTAAAGAAAAATTGCTCTTATCCAGGGGTGTCCACGAGGGAAGTTCATGGTGTAGACTGCGCCATTGAATTTTTTGATGAAATTTTCGACACCCCCTGGACAGGGGGGCATGCTTTCATCGAGTTTTAGCCCTTTTGGGTGGTTGTCTTTTTGGGGGGACTTCGTACCTATTAGTATGCACCATCTTGCTTAGGGGGTTGGCAGCCATGTATTGTCAGTTACAAGTTTTATAAATAATCTCGATAACTCTGAACTGCATATAATGAAGCGTTTTAAGTAATTATTTTTAATTTCTTAATTATTGTACTTAATTCTAATATTTGAAAATATTTCCCCTTGATTGTTTATTTTATTGAATCGTTTTCTTTTACAAAGGCCTAATATTTGACCTTTCTTACTTAATATTTTAGGATTTTATTCTAAATATTTAACTAGTGTAATTGCTTTAGATGAGACCAGCAAAAAAAAAAAGTCGATACTCTTATATGATAATCCATCTGTTAAAGTTAACTGTAGTCAGCTATACTATACAATGCAATATTAGTTACTAGTATTATGCTATTAGTCTGTCAATAACAATAAAAAAATGTTGCATTAATCATTTACTTAATTACATAATTGTTCAACTAATCTTTATTTGTTAAGTCACTTCACAGCCTAATTGTTCCACTTTCCTGTAATGATTAAATTTACAATAAATGGAATTGAAATAATTCAATTAACACATATATTTAAAATAACTTTATTTATCATAATCTATATCATTTTTCCTTTAACTGCTGTTATTTAATAGTATTAACATGAATGTATTGAAGATTGCTTAATAATAAAGTAACTAATAACCATTTAAAGACTATTCAATACGGCTTTCAAAAACCTGCTAGCCTATTTATTTGTGCTACACAATGTGAACAATGTGAAAGGATAAATGTATTTCAGCAAATTATGCGCAATTATTGTCGTTCAAAATAAAAATAAATCTGAAAGCATAATATGATCAGCCAATTGTGAATAAAATTTTCTGTGTTCATTATATATAAAAGTATACGTATGTATGAAAAGTTGCATCTTAACGAGCAGCTTCAAAGTCTGCATGTGTTACTACCAAAAAAACGATCTTTTTATTTTTTCCTCTGTATTAAAAACGTTTCAATGACAAATACATAACCCTACAACGTATTTTGATAGTTACTTTTGCCCTCAACACTTAAATGTTTATCTTTCTTGAAATTCAAGCCTTTAAACGCGATCATATTGCAAGGGTTACACCTTTAAATCCTCGCTTTTTAAGTACATGCTAACAGCACCAATTGACTGAAGTGGCAGAAAATGTAAGTTCTGCTTGCACGCACTTTTTCGCCCGTTTGGACAGCCGCTATATGATCGCAGGCAGCCATGGTCTGACTTTGGAAAGGAGCATTAATATATTCTACTTTTAAAAGACCAAAAGTCAATCCCCTAGCAAATAATGCAGCCGAAACATCAAAGCGGCGAGATGTTACACACTGTTTTATTTATCTGTTTACTTCCCGCAGACGGCTTGCCCTTAATGTTACGCAACTGAAGCTGTCACTGAATGATAAAATTTTGAGATCACTCCAAGAAGGACCAGTTACCTACATCCTATGATTTATCAAGAATATAAGTGTTTGAAGTTTTGTTTTGTTTTTTGTTGTAAGGATGACATCGGGCAAGTCAAAGACTAAAATTATCTGCAACTTTCACACACCGGCGAATTTTTGAAGCCTGCATATATATTGTTAGAAGGGATATTTTCACTTTCACAGTTTATCATATAAATGATAAAATCAGTGATAACTTATTCAGAAGGCATTTTTTAATGCAAGTAGTTTTTCATCCTTTTTTTTTTTTTTTTTTTGACGTTTTTTAAAACTGATATAAAGTTGTCGAATGAGAGTGCTTTATGGTGCTATGTTTACAATTGTTTCTGACAAGCAGAGACATTGCGGGAAAAAAAATATATATATTGAAGAACGGTACAGCACACACACCTACACCAGGGCGCGAAAATTATATTGCCCGACATGCCCGAGGCATGTAAAAATTCCGATTGGGCATCAATCTCCTACCCTTACATGCCCGGCAGGCATGTAATTTTTTAATCAAATATTTCTTCTCAAAGCTTTATTATTTCGTATTTTATTGAAAAATCACTGCATCCTTACCGGACCACAAAATTGGCATGTTGACGGACAGGTATGTCCACAATAAAATTGGCAATACAACTTAAATTTTGGAAATTTTGACTTGTTACGACTTATTATGTAATATTTTGTTTGTTAATGATTAAGATAAAAGTTAAAATGATTCTTGATTTAGATACAAAGCTGTTAATTTAATTTTTTGTCTGATTAATTCTATACGAAAAACTCAAAGGTTTTTATGAATGTGCAATAAAAAAATTTCTGTGTATGTAAAAATTTTGTTCGGACATGTCTTTTTTAGACAAACATGCCCGGCAAAATTTTAAAGATTTTTCGAGCCCTGACCCACACACAGACATAGTTTTACATAAATGTGTGTTATATAAATTTAACTATGTAACGATTTTTAACCGAATTCGCAAAAGAGGAGGTTATATATTCATACCGTGTGCATGTCGTTTTTTTTTTTGTTGTTGTTTTTGTTTGTTTGTCCACCCATGACTTCTCACCGGAAGAACTGATTTTCATGATTCTTTTTTTAATCGATCAAAGGTTGTTTCCTATAGGTTCCGTTCCTTTGTTTGATCATATTCGATAATTAGAAAAAAAGGTATGGGCGGAAATATGTTTTGTTTTTTCGTCCACAACTTTTGACTAAATGAACCGATTTTACCGATTTTTTTTAATCGATAGCGGGAGGTCTAACTTAAATTTCGTGTATTAAACAAAAAAAAAAAAAAAAGACATACATACAGCACGAATGTATAACCTCCTTCCTTTGTGAAATAGGTTAAAAATAAGCACTTTGTTGAATAAATTATTTGGTAATAAATAAAAAACTCATTGTTAGAAAGAGTTCCTTGCCATTAAGCAGTCATATTAAAAGCAATTACAATAAGAGTTTAAATGAAGGCTTCTTTGAAACAAAAATTAAATGTATTCAGTCTGTTTTAATACTGAAGTCTGTTTTGGACTTTTAACATCAATTTCAAATCGCAACTTATCATACAGATGATTATTTTTCAGTGAGAGTCACTCAAAGTGAGTGTGCCATTTGATACGCTTTTTCTTTTTTTTTTAAAATATAGTATTTATATGAAATAGTATTCATATAAATACATTTATTTACACTAAAAAGAATAAAATAAAAAGAAAGAACGGACTTCAAATTACAAGCTGCGCGAAAAAGTGAAAAAGTGAAAAATAAATAAATTCTTTAAACAACATCAATACGAATTTTAAACATAATTTTTGAAGTCGGTGCAAAGCTATGATAGATTGTCTTTTGTAATGGTAATCAGGAATCAATTATAAATATAAATGGCTCAGAGTTTTGGAACAGTTTCAGTGTAAAGTAACACATGGCTAATGGTAATTAGATAATTTTTGGGCCGGCTCCAAAAATTATCTTTAAAAGTCGTATTAATGTTGTTTAAAGAATTAGTTTATTTTTCACTTTTTAGCGAAAATTTTTAATTTGAAGTTGGTTCTATTTTTTAAAAAATATTTTTATTGCTGAAAGATTAACGAAAAGATAATAAAAATAATTAATACAGAGAAAAAATATTGCAAACTTTTAAGTTCGTTTAATAATTTTAGGAATTTTCAACGACAATTAACACGTAAAAGTAAAATGTTTCCTCTACTTATGTGGGTATGCCTATCAATTGTCAGTTCTGATAACGGCTCTAGCTTTTAGTAAAACTGTACCTTTCTAAAATTTTGCAATTAATGCTAATTTTTAATGGAAATTCAAAAAAAAAAAAAAAAAAAAAGAACATCAATGTCATGTTTAGTAAAGAGTTTTTTCAGGGTTGAAAAATGCAAATCAAGATAATTTTCAAGTAAGTTCATTAATTTATTTTCTGAAATTCAAAATGCGGTTTTGATAAGTGTCCAAAATACATTGCGGTTTATTACACATGGAGCTCGATGATACAATACCCATTCAATGTGATAACAAGAACAGCGCTATCTCCAAATGTGGAAATACTGGGGCATATGCAGTTCTTTTTAAGTTGAAGGACGAGCGGATGTGACTCCATAACGACCGCCGTTCATCATTTCTATTAGTCTGCTTCACCGATTAGCGAAGTCCTGTTGTTTCGATTCCATGATCAAGTCGCATTGTTCTCTCGATTAAGTACATCCTGTTCTTGAGACCCCTAGACCTAACGATGAGGAATGACCGTCTCATTAAGACATCATATACACATTCTAAACACTCAAAATTTGAAATATTGTAGGAATAAGATTGGATTGATGGTTAGCACTTTCTTTGCCGGTGCCTGTTAAATTTGCAGGCCCTAAGAGAGACCATTTTTCTTGCCTGGTTTTGGTGACAAAGTCACAGCTCACATTAATGTTGCATCCGATCACCCACGTTTCTACGAAATTATCTGACCAGATCTTGGCGCTGCCAGTTTGTATACCTAGTACTGATGACTAAAATAACTCCCCAAGTTGCTATTTGCTACATCATACCATCTATGTTTCTCAGAAGTTAACTGACCAGACCTTGGAGTGTTTATGTTTTGAATCTATAATACTGGTGAGAAAAAATAACTTTAGCCAACTTGCTGATAAATCCCGTCAGCCATGTTTCTAAGAAATTAACTGACCAGACCTTGAAATGTCTATTTTTCGTATCTATAACACTGGAGAAATTTTTACCTTACCCTGTGTTTTACCGTTCGGTAAAAACACGGAGAAAAAGTAACTTTAGCTAACTTGCTGATAAATCCCGTCACCCATGTTTCTAAGAAATTAACTGACCAGACCTTGAAATGTCTATTTTTCGTATCTATGACACTGGTGAGAAAAAGTAACTTTAGCCAACTTGCTGATAAATCCCGTCAGCCATGTTTCTAAGAAATTAACTGACCAGACCTTGAAATGTCTATTTTTCGTATCTATGACACTGGTGAGAAAAAGTAACTTTAGCTAACTTGCTGATAAATCCCGTCACCCATGTTTCTAAGAAATTAACTGACCAGACCTTGAAATGTCTATTTTTCGTATCTATACACTGGTGAGAAAAAGTAACTTTAGCCAACTTGCTGATAAATCCCGTCACCATGTTTCTAAGAAATTAACTGACCAGACCTTGAAATGTCTATTTTTCGTATCTATACACTGGTGAGAAAAGTAACTTTAGCAACTTGCTGATAAATCCCGTCACCCATGTTTCTAAGAAATTAACTGACCAGACCTTGAAATGTCTATTTTTCGTATCTATGACACTGGTGAGAAAAAGTAACTTTAGCTAACTTGCTGATAAATCCCGTCACCCATATTTCTAAGAAATTAACTGAACAAACCTTGGGGCCGTCATTTTTCGTACCTAGTAAAGGTGACATATATAAGGGCCGTGGTAGCCTAGTGGTTAGCACGTCGGACTTCCACCTGGAAGGTCGCGCGTTCGATACCCACTGAAGACCACCATGTATACTTGGGGATATGTGCATATAAAATCCGTAGACCCCACTACCTCTCCCCGTGCGTAAGCAATCCTAAGGCCTCGGCTAACAGGTAGGGGTCTGGGGGAGAAAAGTAAAGGTGACATAAAAAACACTGCGGAACAATTTGGAACATGTTTTCTGTTGACTTTGATATTTCGGCTGATCTTGACTAAAACTGACTTGCTGATTTCGAAAGTGCAGTTACTTTTCTCCTATCACGCCAAATTTTTTCCCTGCATGTTATATTAATGCGACTATTCTCCGCGGAAGACAACGAATCACAAGAAGCTCCACTGCTTTCCCATTTTAGCCGATAATGTTTATGGAGTGGTGAATTACACCATAGGAGAGCAGTGACTAGTTCATCATGTTGCCTAGATTATTCCAGTTACGTTGAGATAGAGTGGTGAGGCGTTGTACATTATTGCTCTGATATAGTAAATCGCATTCTGAGGTGTAGTCTAAGTTCTTTTTGGTATACAAGGTTAGCAGTGGTCAGTTTTTATGCATATATGAGCTGTAACCTTTCATTATGTCTGTCTATGCTAGTTCGAGTCGTAAGTGCCTAACTAGCCCCTATTCGTTTTGTAATGTAAGTCTTACCCAACAAAACATAAATGTGAAAAAAGGGCCAAGTTCGATAGATCAAAAACGGCCTTCGGAGTAGTCGGTGTCAGCGATAAAAGAATTGATATCTAATGGGTGCCAAGTTCCATAGCAGATCCTCTGATCATGGCTGTAAGAGCGTACAATGTTGTTTAATTTATTTAAAAACACTTTTCATCGGATTCCTAACTTGACAAGTGTTAATTAAGATAATTACATTCAAAAAATTTAACTCATTCAAAAAGTACTTTTTAATAGTTAGTAAAATCATGTGGCAAGCTATTATAGTTAATTTCTAATTGTCTTCTTATCGTCTTCTTGAACGTAACTTATCTTAATTAAAACTTGCCAAGTTAGGAATCCGATAAAAAGTGTTTTTAAATAAATTAAGGAACATTGTACGCTCTTACAGCCATGATCAAAGGATCTGCTATGGAACTCGGCACCCATTAGATATCAATTCTTTTATCGCTGACACCGACTACTCCGAAGGCCGTTTTTGATCTATCGAACTTGGCCCTTTTTTCACATTTATGATTTGTTGGGATATCATTAATTTTTGAAAAGCTAAAATATGTGTTTTTATATTGACGATGTTATACTAAACTAAACCAAGCTGAATAGTCGCTATTAATTATTTAAGATTTTTTTCGTCTGTTTACAGTTCTCCGTAATAAGTCCGTAAACCTATCTTTACTTAATTAATCTTTTATTTAAAACGTTGAAAAGTTCTGTATAACTACGACACTGGATTCTTTGTAGTCAGCTTGAGTTAAGCCTTAAGGCGAAAAATTAAAGCGGAAAGTGAATTTCAATGCATCAATTATTTACCTTCAAGCGCGAGAGAGTATTGTTTACTTTAAACGGCAGAAAAATATGGCTGCTGTTTGAAGTCGTTAGTTATGATGCTACTTATGAGTATGCTAGTAACTTCGAAGATTATGTAATTTTTTGAAATTTCGGATTTTTACCTTTATATATGCCAAATTATCTAGCTTGATACCAAGTTTCAAGTTTCTAAGTCTCCTAGAAGTAGGTTAGGTTTTTGATGAGTGAGTGATAAAAATGACACTTTTCAAACCTTAATAATTCCATAACCATAAGAGGTACATCAATGAAATTTGATATTCTAGGGGTTAAGGGGATCGCTATTAGACGTACAAAATTTCAAGTATGTAGGTCTAACAGTTTTTGGGTAATGGTGGGGTCAAATGTAGCTCGAAATGGTTCGGGTAAATATACACATTGGCCGGTGTCGCCGTATTTTAATTTGGCTGACTTTCTGAACTTGGCGGACACACAGCCGTGTGTCTAGATAATTCATAATCAAAGGTCAAACATTATTACATTTGTCAGGCAAGCCTATTTTGCTTATTTTAATGTTAAAATTTGTGATCAAGACAAATTGTGGGTCCTTCAAAATGTGTACAAGCAGTTTATCGAGGAATTATTGATGTAGACAAAGGGGAGACGTGATAAATTTTCGTTTGGGATGCTTATTATGATTTGACATTAGCACAGTGATCACTCAAGTGATTTTTACTTTTGTACGGTGAGAATGTCAGGATACAACAAGAAAAACAAACGTAAAATAAAATAAAGTATCCGAGTTTACCATCAACCTATCTACCCAGCTCCTCATTTCGCTGAAATTTCAATGCCAGTTTTCAAAGAATTACTTTATTTGGAAGTATATGAATACGTGTCTGGTGAAGTTTGAAGTGAGGGATTTGTTCAGCATGAATTGAGTGATTTGACACGAGATTTGGGACTAACCAAAAGAGCCCCAGAACTGTTAGCATCATGTTAGCACTACATGAGAAAAACTTGCTAGAAAACGAAGCTAAGGTATCCTACTTTCGATAAAGAGAAGGTGCGTTTCTGCAATACTTTCGAAGTGGCAACGAATTTGTATATTGCCATAACGTGAGTGGTTTAATGATAAGATTGGTAAATTCCAACCTATATTCAGTGAACTCAGGACTGCTTGTTTGGCCTTCAAAAACATTGTTAAAGTCTTTCTTGGGGATGCACGAGCACAGAATTACACTCAAATTGTCCAGCAATTCTTGGAGAACTTCAAGACGCTCGGTTGCAACATAAGCATCAAACTGCATTTTTTACATAGCCATCTTGCTGACTTTTCAAAAAAATCTTGCTGCAGTCGAAGATGAGCAGGGTGAGCGATTCCACGTAGATTTGTAGGTTGTGGCACAGTATCAATGTAGTTGGGATGTACGTATGATAGCCGACTATTGTTGGAGCATCAAACGAGAATCTCCACACGTAAAACACTCCAGAAAAAGCTATAAGGGATAATTCTTACCTTACCCTGGTGTTTTCACCGTTCGATTAAGCAACTTTAATTTTTGTATCGCCACAATTTAACTTTTAGTAAACTATATATAGCCTCTGTACGAAGAAAACAGTAAACCTTTATATGCACATTTTATATTGAGTTTTGAAACAAAGGGGTGTCCTGTAACTGAAAAAGTTGACGTGATAGGCTAAAACTACAACACTTTTTGGTCTCAGAGTCCAAAATTTAGTCAAAAACAAGTCCCAGATCTAAGACAACAAAACTGCTGTTCCCCAGTGTAATTAATCACGTTGCTGTTACATTTAATCTACTCCGTTCTTGAGACTCTACGTTGTAGTGATGAGGAATGTTTCTCTCATTAGGAGAGCATTTCAGCATTTAAACGCCCAAATTTAAGATACGGTAGAATAAGATTGGACTTGATTAAATCAACCACTTGTTGCAGCTGCCATTTTTCATACCTAGTACATGCACTACCGTCGTGAAAAACAATTTCCCGATGGTATTGCTACATTTGACACAAATACTTGGTCACATTACTAATGACCAGCACACATAATATGTGTGTGAGCATATGGGTATGCAATTGGCAATACTCACTGTCAGCAAGCCACAAGCTTTTTCCCTGTACGTAGCGTTTTCTATTGGGAACGTACTTTTAAAAATACTTATAAAATGAATAATGCGTAACATTTGTTTAACGTTTAACTATTTTATGGATTATTGTCCCAAATAAAAGTGAAATGAAAAAGTCGACATTTTCCATTTTTTCTTCTATAATAAAAGCGAAGCGAAAAGAAAAAGAAATGTACTCTGGTAAAATGAAATTGTCTAATTAAATATAATGTAAAAATAGTCATTGGATACAATATCCACATGATCTAGAAAGTTACAAGACTGCTTAACACGTAATAGACACGTTTCAAATACGTTTATAATTTATTATTTTCATATATTTATGCTGAATTTGTTGTATTTTCAGTTATTTAGTTGCGGTTATACTTGATGAGAACTGAATTTCCACTTTTCATTGAACGTAAATGATAAAAATGTATTAAAATATACAAATTTGAAAGGGAAATTGCCCACAATTTTTTTGTACAGTGTGTTTTAAACTTTAAAGAGTGTTTTATAGCTTTTTGTAGCTACTTCAAAGCATGAAAAGATACTGGAAAAGAAAATTAATAACAGTAATTGTATAATACAGTGACGGGTCCGTTTAAGGCGAAACGGGTAAAATGTTTCCTCTCAGATTACGATAACTCTTTAGAAAATGGTTTCTGTAAAAGACACATACTATAAAACTATATTCTTTTTGTATAAAGACGTGATAAAAGAATTAATCTTCTGTACATGTAGAAACACCGACAAAGTTGTCAGGCGAAATGCTATTTGCATCTGATGTTATCAGACTAGTCTAAGTTACTGATAGAAGAGAATCAAAATGACACATTTGATTGATGGCTAGTATGTTTAAAATGTCCTTTTGACTTCTGCCAGAGAGTTGGAGAATTTATTTACCTATTTTTAAAGTCTTGGAATGTAGATGTGTCAAACAGTAGCGAACATTTCTATCATAAATTTTAAGCGTTTACGGATTGCTGAAAACTTCCGACCTAATAGTTGTAGTAGTGCGCTTTAGTTTTTTTCTTCCCATACAGCCTGTTATGCTTTTTAACTCGCATTAAAAAGACAAAAATAAAAATTTTTAAAGAAAAAGAGATCGAATCGACTTACCAACTTCAAAGCAGGGACTTAGGGGAAAAATCAAACTACAATTCATACAATTAAAAGGAAAAAAAATCAACGTAAATAAAGTGCAAGTAGTCAAAACAATACTGCAAATAGCTATTTCGAGACTACAATCGAACCCTTTCATCAGTGCAAGAAAGATGCTGAACACGAAAAAGTTGGGAGGGAACAATTCAACAATTCATTGACTATTATAAACGATAGTTAAGAAACCAAATAAAATGTGTTAAAATACACAGGGTGTTTGTACATGAATATCGGGGTTTTAACGCTTTGTAGTATTTATAACGTTAAACTATAATCAATACATGAAATGAAAGAGCAACTCAAACAGTTTTGCGTACAAACTTACAAGTGTTTAATGTGAACATTTTTCGTCACACATCAAGTCGATACACTTGATGTGTTCTTCCCAAACATTGATCAGTCTTTGTGGTGCAATTGTTGCAACAGCTGCCTTAATCCTGCTGTGAGTGAACTAACTGTTCACTCACTCATAGCTTTCTAGTTGTGTGTTGAACGCTTCTTTTCTGCACTTATGAAGAGGCTCCATTGTAGCTTCGAAATAGCTCTTTGCTAAATTCTTCTTTTTAATTCTGAATTTGTGCTTCTTTATGTTGTTTTATCTTTGTACTTATATTTGTAGCTTTATTTCTAGAAAAATCCTTCAATTGCTTTGCAGATTAGTACGTTATTTTTTCCCAGCGTATAAATTGTGACGACTGGTTTTCATTCCCTTTTGGTTTTATTTTAATATTTCAACACGGTTTTCAGCGGTTTCCCCATTTTGTTTAGTTTTCGGCATTTTAACACTGCACCGGCAATGTTTCCTTTTGTTAGTCCGCCCTTTCCCCCTCATTTCCCTGCAGAGTAATTTAAATTTGTTTGTCAACCGTATTTCTATCGTTGATCTCAGTATTGACTTTTTACACTTTCTTTGACTCCAGTTTTTGTAGTGTTTTTTCACCCTTTCTATTTTTTATGCAATAAAAATTGAGGGGTTAAAAACGCAAAAAAAAAAAAAAAGAAAAAGAAAAAAAAAAAGAAAAAAAAAAGAGGAAAGACTATTCATTAATACAGGGAACCAGAGACTGTTATGTTTTTCAACACTCACTCTGAGAAACGCATGCTCAAATCTCACGAAACTTTCGCCGTATTTGACGAAATGTCTTCGTGAAAAATGCTCCGAGTAAACCTTTCGTCAAATTGGCGAAATTTGTGTAGTAACTTTTTTAAGTCACGTGATAGTGCGAGGAAAGAATCGTTATAAATGACGAAATTTTCTTGACGATTGAAGAATCGTCAAAAGTTTGAGCTCCATTTTGTAGAGTGCTCCTATGCATGCACAGTGTATGCTCATAATACTAATATAAATAAACCATTACTCGTAATTAAGCTTAAAAATTAGTTTAGTTAGAAAATGTACAAGTTTTTGAAGTCTCATCTAGTACATTTTTAATCCATTTGAAAGTGTATGCTTACAGCCCACAAATACATTTACCTTTTCCTTAAATGCCAATCAATCGACAAAAACACAAGTCCATGAAGGTCACGGTAAAATGCATTCTTCATTGCCTAAGGGCAAATATTATACAATGCAGAGTAATAAATATTTTTCGCTGATATACTGTCGAGTCACACGGAAAGACATAAGATTGTGGATATGTTCTCTCTTTGTTTCCTTGTCAAACGTTCAACTATTAAAAGTTTTTAAATCGACTGAATTTCGGATGCAATTTTTAGTACAAGAAAAGGATATGATGTCAGTATGGTTCAGATGAAAAAAGCATTTGGTTTTCAATTATCATTTTTTGTCCATTGGGTTTAAATCTTTTGAATGGTTAATAAGGTACATATTGTTGCTTTAAAAGGAAAACAATTTTCACTCTCAAATCTTCCGTTTTGAAAGAGCATCTTTCACCAGGATTTAATTTTAAGTTATAGAAGTAGTTCGTCCAGAAATGAACGAAGACGAACCAATTTTCCTGTGTACAGTGGGGGAAAAAATACGAAACATTCCATCGCATTTGGACACTATTTACATTAGAGACATATGAAACATGTCATTTTATCAGGAATACGTACTCTATAAAATTATGTTATTAGAATTTTGTCAATGGGTCGTCTTCACATAAAAATGAGCAGCAACTTAAAACTCAAAAGTTTACCATAACAATCCCCCTTTTTTTATGACATATTTGTGTTCAGAATCACAATTTAACTGTATGTACCAGTTTTCGTGTAATTCCAATCACCCGTTGCTTCAGAAATAAATTGAGAAAAACACGTCTAGTAATGTCAAAAAGTTTTTTGATATTTTTGCATGTGCTCAGGCCCGTCCTTTGAGCGATCAGGCGGGTTCAATTAACCCTCCTCTCCTGACTTTTACAAATGCATTGAGTTTAAACATGGTTTCATGTATTTTGTTGTTTTTTAGCTATAATATAAATTGATTTCTTTTATTCAAGCCCTTTTTTATTGAAGTAAAAAATGAAAAGTTAATTTTAAAAGTTAAGTATGAAAACAACTCTTTAAATATGAATAATAATTTATAGCAAATAATTTATATCTGTAGGTCTTTATTTTGTGCCAAGAATAAATTAACTTTGATTAAAGCAATCATTCAATCTCTTATTATTAAGTATGCAGAAAAAACATTTGGTTTTATTAATTTATTTTTTCCTCTTTCTTAAAACAAAAAAAAAAAAACCAAAGATATATTCATAATTTTTGTATTTTTTAAAAAAAATCGATTTTTCAGTGGTAAGAAACATATTTTATAAATAATTTTTTGATAAAAAGGTTTACTTTCTCGCGCTGGCTAATGTTAAAAACATTAAATCATTTCAAAAAATACAACTAAAAAAACTAGTTTGTGTACACGTTTTGTTTTGCGTCATAAACTTTTCCCCATGAATTTTTTTTTCCAAAGACTATATGACCCTATCTGTTACATCAGGACTTATGGCATTCAAATTTCCCCATAGGCTGTAATGTTAACTATTTGAACTCTTCAAAACTGAATAAAAATTAAAAACAAAGTATTGGAAGGAGATGTCCATGTTGAGATCTTTTGAATGATAAACGTTTTGTTCGACACATTCAATTTTTTTTATTTTTTCAATCTTTATTTATTTAGTTAATTTAATATCGTTAGTAGTTGTAGTAGCAGTTTTTATTTTAACGATATTTTTTATGGTGCATTAAACATCCTTTCATTCTTTCCTCATTTATTTTCACTTATACAGGAAAATAGATTAAAAATAAGAAGACATAAGAATAGTAGTAAAGTAATTAAGTATTTATTTAAAGTTAAGTTTTGTGCTTTTGTAGATTTAAAAGTTACAAACGTTGAGTATTAAATACCTATGCATTTCTTTTTGAAGTTTTAATAACTCGGAAGTTGTACTATTTTCGTCACTTGTAAATTGTTTATTTCAATAGGTAAACTCAGCGATGTCTTCATTCTTTATATTGTATCGATATTTAGATGTAGAATATAAAACGCTAAATGTTAAATATTTTAAAAATAATAATTTTTTTAGAAGAAAAACATACAAATTCAAATTTATTTTTTATGAAGCTATTTATAAACTATTTCGTTTCCTTTATTTTAAGTTAATTCTGAGCGGCGTATTTCATTTGAAACCATCTGACATTTACGTCATTTGACACGGCAAATATATTCGTCAAATACTTTCACAAACACACGAATTTTTGCACGAATACTGAAGGACAATCAGTAATGTAAATTATCACACTTGTTTTTCACTTTTCTACATTTGTTGTTTGTTTGACTGTTGTTATAATTTTTGCATAAATTTTATCTCGCTTACCGTGTTCATTCTTTAGATTTAATGCAACGAAACGATTTCGTTACCAGTGCTATATTTCTTTAGAGCATTTTTCATTCTGTCTTTTGTTTTAATACCAAAATTAACATTTCAGTATGTGTATGCAAAGTGCCACGTATACTATGAATCACTAAAGCTTCAAGTCAGATGAAAACAAGTCGTATTTTTTTGCTTTAATTACCGACAGCAGAAATGCAATAAAACTCTCATAAACGGGTTAGTCAACAAGAAGTTCATGAGTTGAACAAGAAGTTCCGTCTAGAACTATACGAGCCTACTTTCCCGTATACACCAAATTCAAATTTATAATCTAGCTATCTCTTTCTTATTTATCTTTAGTTCTAATTATTGAAAATATACCTTTTTCAACGGATAATACATATTCATTCACTCACTCATTCATTCTTTCATTTATTCAGCCATGCATTTATTCATTCATTCGTTACCTCATTCAAGTGTTTATTCATTCATTTACGCATTCATGTATTTATTCACTCATTTATTTATATTTTCATTTATTCAATAATTTATTCATTCATTCTTTTCCTCATTCATTTATTCATTGATTTATTCTTTCACTCTTTCATTTATTCATTCATTCATTATTTCACTCATTGAGTCACTGAGAAATATCCTTGAAATTCCCGATCAAAAAATTTCATAGCAAAATAGGCTCGTAAGTTCTGGATAAACTTTCTATTTCTACATGTTCTACGTTATAAGAGCTTTCCGATAAAGTTTGTTCCAAGCAAATCGGTCCGTTAGATCAGGATTTATATAGGGTTGAAATTTCCCCGTAAGCTCTGTGTTAATTTTTTGAACTGTTCAAAAATGAACAAAAACTGTTCAAATCAATATTTCACGCCGAGAACTCCTTTCAATAAGCTTGCAATAGGAACTTGGCTCTTGTGCCCAGAGTTTACAGAATTTGCTTCAATTTTGTCCATAGGCGCTAATGTTAAAATTTTTTGAACCGTTCAAAATTGAACAAAAAATTGTTCAAATCAATATTTCACGCCGAGAACTCCTTTCAATAAGCTTGCAATAGGAACTTGGCTCTTGTGCCCAGAGTTTACAGAATTTGCTTCAATTTTGTCCATAGGCGCTAATGTTAAAATTTTTTGAACTGTTCAAAATTGAACAAAAAATTGTTCAAATCAAAAAGTAAAATATAGAAATGAGATGTCCTCGCCGAGATCTTTCGAATGCAAAAAGAATTTTTCCAATCGGACAATTCGTTCAAAAGTTATTAGGGGGGACAGACCGACAGACCGACAGACCGACAGACACACTTTTTCCCCATCTCAATACCCTACTTTCAAATTTTTTATTTTTCAATCTTTATTTAATTACTTCACTTATTTTTGACTTTTCTTGATTTTTAACGATATTTTCACGATACATTAAGCCTTCTTTCATGCTTTATTATTATTTTTTTTTTACGGGAAAGTAGGCTAAAAACGAGCAGATGCTGACAACTTAACTTTCTGAAAACTTGAACAAGCGAATAGCTTGATAAAGCATTGATGCTCATGGAAAAATCCTATTTTATAGGCATTGCATCAAGTTTAATTTAGCACTCAATCCGACGTTATTTTAGCTGTTTTTTTTTTAAATATTTTTTTTTGAATAAAGTATGGTGTTACTTTTTTAGAAACTTCATATTGAAAAAAGGGTCTTTTATGCAAAAAAGTCTTAAAAGAACCAAAATAATTTTAATAAACTTTTGACACTGCGTATTTATTGGCTCTAGCACCTTAATAGCGTATACTGCGCAGATCTATAACATTTTGATGGCTCAAATTAGTTGACCCTTAAACTATAAAGGGTACTTTCACACCAAAGGGACAAATACAATATTCCTGTCTTTTCTCATATGCCCAAGAGCAAAAATAGGCTCTGCGCTTGCGAAGATGTGAAAAAAACAGGAATATTGCCTTTGGTGCGAAAGTACCCTTAAAGGCTGCCACTTTAGAAAAACATTTTGCTAAATGATGATTTTTTCCCGTTTTCATTAATTTTTTCGGGTTTGTATATTATACTGCATTCAGAATTTTGTTAGGAGTTTCCTGATTATTTATAAAACAAAATTATTTTGATATAAATAAATTTAATTACTATCAATTTAAATTATACTTTTCTTCACATTAGCAATCGCATTCTTTTCATAAAATTTTTGGATTCGCACAACAATAGCGCTATAACAATAGTAAGAACATGGTTGCAAGATTTAATTTTCAATGCGGCCAGTTTTTAACCGACTTCACAAAGGAAGGAGGTTATACATTCGTATTGTACGTATGTCGTTTTTTTTTTGTTTGTTTGTTTGTCCACTCATAACTTCGCACCGAATTAACCGATTTTCATGATTTTTTCTTCAATCGATCGAGGGTGGTTTCCCATAGGTCCCATACTTTCGTTTGACCATATTCGATAATTAGAACAAAAGTAATGGGCAGAAATGTAGTATTTTTTCTGTCTTTTCATCCATAACTTTTGACTAAATGAACCGATTTTGATGATTTTTTCTTTAATCGATAGAGGGTTGCAAAAATATTGCACTCAAATATTGCAAAACAATTTGCCTACATTTGTTTTTTAGAAAAAACGTTACAAGTGAAAAATAAGTATTTTTTATTTTAATTGGAAAGGCTTGGCTTGATTTTTCTTTGCTGGGAAATCTATTAATAAATATAAAAGCATTGTTAGAAACATGTTTGTTGTCATGGGCTACAATATTAAAAGAAATTACAGCAAGAGTTTGACTGAAGGCTTCTCTGTGGCAAAAATTAATCCAATCAGTTTGTTTGCTAAAATAGACTTCAAAAGGGAATTTATCATGCAAATGATTAGTTTTTAGTGCCATTAATTTAAAGAAGTTTTGCCCTTTGATATGGATTTTTTAAAAAATAGAGTATTTATATACAAAATGTATTTACACTAAAAAGAATAAAATAAAATAATTTTTATAAAAAAACAGAACCCACTTCAAATTAAAAATTACGCTAAAAAGTAAAAAATAAATTCATTCTTTAAACAACATCGATGTGACTTTTAAACATAGTTTTAGAAGTCGGTGCAAAATTATGGGTCTAATTACCACTATACTATTTGCTACTTCATATTGGAACTGTTGCTAATTCTGCGGAAATATATATATTTGTAATTGATTCATGATTACAAAATATTTTATTTATCCTAATTTTGCACCGACTTCTAAAACTATGTTTAAAAGTCACATCGATGTTGTTTAAAGAATGAATTTATGTTTTACTTTTTAGCGTAATTTTTAATTTGAAGTGGGTTTTGTTTTTTTATAAAAATTATTTTTTAAAAAATACAATAGGCATTTAAAGATGAAATCAATATATTCGCATTTTTAAAACATATAAATATTTCCTAGCAATAAAAATTAAAGAAATTTTTAGAATAATTCGAACGCTTACAAGACCGTTTATGTCCGCCGTAGTATAAAATCCTCTTAGCATATCATAATCATATAACATCTTAACAATCATACAGTTAGATATGGAAAAAAAAACCTACAACTTTACTAAACAAATGAGCAATAAATTTCGATGATGTTTAATTTTCTTTCTCATTTTGTTATTATTTAAATGTATAATATTTAAAGTAGAGTTCTTTTTATTGGCTTATATACCTCGAGAAAAAGAATAAAAAACAAGCATTAAATATTATTTTTAGTTTTCTGCCTTTCAATTTAGTTTTTAAGGTGAAACACTCTGCTCATATTATTCAACGTTTGTGCAGGATTTCAAGAACACAAAAATTACGAACAGTAAAAGAGTTGAGTAATAAAAAAGTTCTACAGTTAAATTATAATCCATAGAATTAAATCAGCAAAACAGTAAAGATGAACTGCTGTTTACCCCCGTAAGGGGGCAGGTTGTACTGTTTTTGTTTCAGTTAAGGACTGAGGGAGGGGTGGTGATCCGAACTCTGATGAGAACAAACCTCTTAAAAAATCTCAGAACTGAAATTTTTTTTATTTGAACCCCGGCGACCCTCTTAAGAAGTCCTCCAGAATGGCCCAACCCTCCATAAAGGGGTTAAAAAGTTATCTTCTAGCAAAGGAAAAAAATATGAATTAAAAAGGCACTGTTAATCAATTTTGTCCTCATTTCTTGTAAAAACGATTAAATCGTAACAGCGTGAAGCAATAACTATTGAAAAGCACCGCGTCTCGCGAGTAATTTGGTCGTATATTTAACTAGTTTTAGTGAAGAATGATGGAGTTTTATTAAAAACACATTTTTTTTTATACAATTAACTTTGATAATATTAACGAAAATAAAACTAACAAATATGATTGTACTGAATATTGCATGAACGTAGGGTCCCTACCGTAAAAGAAAATAAAAAACTACATAAAGGAAAGGCCAAGCAAAAACAAATAGCTGACGTAATACACTTTTGACTGTTAATTTGAAAGATAATATTTTCAATTTGCTTAGCCTCCGATTACATTGTTTATCAACTACTCAGAGGAAAGCCGCAAAGTACACACACATACACACACCAAAACAAACAAACAAACAAACAAAAAAAAAAGACTAACGTTGTGAATTAAATTTTCCAATTAGTTATTTCACGATATTAACCCATTACAAACCATCTTTCAGCAAACCTACTGTAGAAGTTAGGGGTCTGTATAAAGGTTTTGACTATTTATCAAAGATTTGAACGTTTAACTTGAGAATTTCTCAAAAACTGGATTGATAAACTTAAAATCTTTTACCAGAACGCTTACGAAAAAACATAAGTTTTAAAATAAACTTCTACTTTAATTGTAATAAAGAGTAAAAAATAAAATGATAAATCTTACCATGTTTAAAAGGTTTCAAACGATTTTTTCTTTGAAGTTCACTTTAACCCTCCTTTACTTTAACCTACTTACTTACCTTTGCTCGTGTTGATACTCTGTGCAAAGGGATAGTGAGGACGAAAAGGGAAACGTCGCTAGGTTGACACATGAATGAAAGCAATGAGTATTGTTAGCGCATCATGTTTCGAAAACAGAAAAAGTAAAAATTTCCAATTCCCGCCGAAGTCGGAGAGCTGTGCTAAGCAAATGTTGCAAGATGCTCATAGCTCTTGCGCTTATATGCGTAGGGAAATGCTTCCCTATTCGAAGGGAAAAGTGCGATTGAATTTTCCCCGTCGTTTTTTGCGAGTTGGAGAGTAATATTAGATATCTTGACTGGATCGAGCAAGAATAATCCAGAGAGTTTTTTGACTCGGCACTTTGATGGAAAAGACAAATACACATTTTGGGAACTGATTTATAATTGGGAGATAAAAACGTAGTGGTGATTGAGGAAAAGTAATGCATAAAAATAATTACAAAAGCTGTTAACCGAGGAGCGAGTGTATCTAGAGCTGTCAAGTTATTAATATTTTTTTCATCACAAGCCACCATCTTTTTTTTAAGTGTCTTTCTCTAATGTTCGAAATGATTGAAATCACGCCTTTTTATCCTTTATTTATTGATTTATTTACTTTTATTTAATTTAAGTGTAGAGTTTTAAATAAAGCTTTTTTTCTGTTATTTAAGAAATCTTCGTTCTGTTAATTTATAAAGCAACGTATAGTACAAAGCTATACAAGTTTCTTTTTTTCTTTGTCCTAGAACATTGTAAGGCTTCATCTAAACCAGTGGTTACCAAACTTATGAAGACACTGAGCAATCGTACCACTTTAAAACCCTAGTAGAGGCTACCCCAACTCTCCCGAAAAAAAAAAAAGAAGAAAAATTTAAACATTATTTATTTGATCAGTTGTACTGCAGTATTAACAGGTATTCTCCCCAAAAGTAGTTTACAATGGGGGGAGGGGGAGGGGATAGGAAATAAAGAAAATTTAATAATGTAATACAGATAATAAATGCTTACTATACTTTGAAAATTAACAGTGAACTTGACGTGAAAACAGCGGACTTAATAATGAACACCTTGCAACCCTATAAGTGCCAAAAACACGAGTGGGCTGCTATGTTTGAACTATTATAGCTCACGATCGCGACCTCTGATCTAAACCGTTTTAGTATAGAGTAAAAGTAATGTGTAAGGAATGATGTACATTATTTATAAACAAATGTTCACTTTGAGTCAAAAGCTCCTTTCGATGTACTCACATCCATAAATTCACCTCTTTTGCACTGAAAAAGAGATTCCTTGTATCCTTGAAACGCGTGTCTACAATTGTTACTGCTATTTGGGCCTTTGTTATGATTTTTAAAGCTTTTAACTCATTCCACAAAGGTAAATTTTTTATTTTTACTTTTGCAATATTCAATATCTCTTATGAGTCACCGCTGTGGTTTCTCTGAAAATGTTTCAAGCTTTTGCTCGTAATTCTTAATCACGGACGAGATGTCCACGTGGGAGACAGAGTTGTAGTATTTCACACTCCAAGGTCCCTCACATTGACACAGGTGGCGCTGAAGAGGGCATTTACCATGCCAAGAAAACGTGCCGTCGCATTTTCAGCTTAGTGACAGCACATCAAAACAAAGGCTTTTATAAACCATTCTGCACGAAGTATGTAGTTAATGAGCAGGTGTAAAAATTATTTTCAGCTAAAAACGGAGTACAGATTACTACACTGTTTTTTTTTTAAGACTAAAGTAATATTAATAATATTTAAACTGGAAAATAAGAAAACGACGCTGGGACTCGAAAAATTGCAAAATAATTACAGGTCTGCATTTCGGTTTACAAGTTTCCTTTCTCAATTCGAAAAGGTTGTGAGCCCCAAAACACGTTCCTGCAAGTACAGTAAAACCTGTAAAATTGACCACCTTTGTAACTTGACCACCAGTCTAAGTTGACCACTTTTGTCAGGAGCAGAATTATCCCTATATTATGTAATGTAGAGAAACTTTTGTCACTTGGCCTCTATCTTTATCTCCTGTCTATGTTGATCACTTATGCACACCAAGTAGTAATCTAAAAACCCTTTGTAAGTTGATCGCTTAATTATTACCATGATATTTATTTATTTAACAACAAAAATAACTTTTCCAGGATATTTTTTATGCTATAAATTTATATAAAGCTTGTCTGAACTTCTTTCTAACTTAACCAATGGGAAATATACTACTGTGAGTAGTCTTTTATTCTTAAAACAAATTTGTTCTTTTCTTGTGCTGAGAGACATTTTGAACAATTATGTATTTTTAGGATATATTTATCATCAAATAATCAAATCAAATAATCAAATTACATAATTAATAAGATATTTATCTTTATTTTAGCTATGTACTCGAAATTTAAAGTTGCGTGATAATTGAAAGTCATTTAGGTTAAATTTCTAATGATATTTTAGATAATTGTAAAATAAAATAGCTAATTATTATTTTAATGCAAGGTTAATACATAAAGCTAAACTTGACAGAGCTTTAATTAATGAAAAAGAAACGAATGCATAGTGTAAGAATGACAAAAAAACAAAAATCAAAAATCATCCACACCGTTTATACGTTGACGACCTGTCTAAGTTGATCACTAAAGTGCTGCACCGCAAGTGGCCAACTTACACAGTTTTCGATGTACTTTACACTTTTGTGTGTCACAATTTTATTTTCTGATAATTATATTCTGTTTTCGCACAAAAGGTAAAAGCTAACTACTTGTATTTCGAAGCGTTTATTTAAAGATTATTTACAGAAAGGTGGAAATATGAAATATAATATAGCATGAAATTATGAGTAAGTTACGTATAAACTTATAAGTGAGTTACGTATAAACTGGAGTGATGACATTATTTGAGCAATAGATTTAGTTTACGATGCACTTATTATACGAGAAATTGCGAACTGCGCAGTAGCATAACTAGGAGAAAAAACATTTTAAGAGTTTGTGTTCAAGTTTTTTTGCATCAACAAATTTAACTGTGAAGTGAAAACTTACAATTAAAGCTTCATATTTGTTTCTTGTAAATACATAAGGGACCATCCATAAATGATCTCACGCTTTTCCTCCATATATTTGACCCCCTCCCCCCTTTATCACAAAATGTCACACTTCAACGGACCACCTACCCCCTTTGTCTCATGTCACGCTATGTTGTATGTGCATAATAACACTTCTTGTTACCCCTCCCCCTGTTACAATTTGTCACAATTTAGCGAACCCCCACTCCCCCTCGAAGCGTGACATCATTTATGAATGATCCCTAACGAAAGTTTCGGAGCTATCCCTCCCCAAGAAGTGAAGCTCCCTGACAAAAATAACAAACCTGTTACACAGAAATTTATATTCAAAATTTATTTAAAAAAAAAAAAAAAAAAATCCTGAGAAATGGAATTTGTTTAAAAAATAAACTAAAATCTGATTGGCAAAAACTTACTTAAAGACAGGAAAGGTTCTTTCGAATGATTTTTTGCACATGACACCAATGTTAATCTATCGAATTTGCTATTTTTCTCTCATAGCTATCTCCATTTAGTGCTGGCTTTTGATTAAGAGCACCAAGGCGGAAAATATTGTCGATAGACGCATAAGAGTCTCAATAGTCCAGCGTTTCCCAACCGGTGGTTCGCGAAAACAATATTGCAATGGCGGAACTTTTAATTGCTGTAAAAGAAGAACGAAATATTACATTTACTTACGTATTAGTATAGAGTGCAAATATAATTTTCTTAATATATTGCTTTTCATTTAATATATCGCATAAATAAAGGTTGTGGTGTGGCATGGAGAGCATAGGGGCCGTTCATAAATGATGTCACGCTTTTTTCCCCATATATTTCACCCCTCCCCCCTTTGTCACACGTCACGCTATGTTACATAATGCTTGATGTCACACTTCTTGTTACCCCCTTGTCACACTTTGTCACAATTTCCTGAACCCCTCCCCCCCCCCTCGAAGTGGGATCATTTATGAACGATCCCAAACGTACAAAGTTTGAAAGCAGTTATTTCTACTGTTACCCGATTTCGAAAATCTGAATCTCAAAGCGGTATCGAATGATTTTATTGATTTATGTTAAATTTTGACTGTATGTCTGTCCTACCATGTCAGAATTTTTCCTCGTTAGAGCGAAGAAAGAGTCGGAAATATGAAAATTTGCCAAACTGTAAAACTTTGCATTATTTTTTCGGCTAATTTTTCCTATAGCTGCAGACCCCAAAATAGAACTGGAGGATATTTACTTATAAATTTTTAATTTTGTACTCACATTCAACACAGTTTATTTCATATTTTGTGAATTTTGTACATTTCACCCCGAAAACGGAAAAGAACGATATTTATTGACAGATTCAAGACTTTGTACGTATATTTCTCATGCCGTTCCACAACTTTTTCGCGCTACCAGGAGAATAATTTTTAAAGATTTTTTTTTGTTGAGGATACACATGAAGGTCCACTGGAAAAACGACCTAAGTCACATAACTACTTTTTGAAATTTGCTTTATGTTTTATCCAATTATTTTAAAACATAAATGTTAATTTTAACTATATGAGCCTACTTTTAAGTAACACCCAAATTCAAATTTATAATACATAATTCATAATAAAACATAAAGCAAAGTTCAAAAAGTAGTATGTGACTTAGGTCGTTTTTCCAGTGGACCCTTCACATGTTTATTGCCCTATTAGTAATTCAAAAAGAACAAATAATTAAATAAAAACTGTCAATTTATAAACTTAGATGTTTTGCAATTGTATTTTCATTTATTGCTGTAAACTATTTCGCAATATGAAAAATAAGTGTGCTAGCAAATTTTATAGTTTTTTAACCTGTTGCTAACTACTCTGGAAGGGGATTGGCAAGGAAGAAAAGGTTGGGAAACACTGCAATAGTCAACTTAAGGCACGCACTTTTTGGATTTCCTTGCTTTCTCTCCTTCGCTTATTTATACTATTTTTAAAAAAAACAAAAAAAGTTGGAAATATCTAACATTTTTATCTCATCTGTGTTATTATTTATATCATATTATCTATTATCTATCTATCTATCTGTCTATATATATATGTGTATAGTGGCGTTTTCTAGCATGATTGTCACCCTGGCGGTAATCCCCTCGGTGGTGTGATGTCAGCCCTCTCCCCCTCAAAAAACTTTGTTGTGTTGTATAAATAGTAGTTTCGTAGTTTATATTATTTTCAGAAGTAAAAAAAATATGGAGAAATTTATCATGCTTATTAGATGTACTTTTCAGTAAACTACATCTATTTTCAGTTATGATGTCTTGAAATAATAAAAGTAAAATTGCATAGATCAAGCATATGTATTCTTCAAAAACTGTAACTCGTTTTTGGTGTATCCCTGAATCCCCCCAAAAAGATGTCACCCCGTACGGATAATGCTTAACTTTATTGCTTTCCTTCGTATGTTATACAAAAATATGGTAAAATTAAGCTCCATCTTTTGTAACCAGAAATTTGCCCCATTTTTTTTGTGCAATATAGCCTTAATATTTCTACAGTGCATCCAATTTTCATTGCGAATTTGCGCTTTACAGCTTATTTAGAGCAATTTTAATAAGAACTATTGCAAGCCGTATTAGGTCCCACTGCATCTGAGTTTTGTGCTTTTCAAATCTACCACAAACGATAATGCATCAACAAAATAAGTGAAAAAATTTTGGAAAAAAATAATCAAACAGACTTCAACTTAAAAATTGCGCTAAAAAGTGAAAATGAAATAAATTCTTCAAACAACATCGATACGACTTTTAAACATAATTTTTGAAGCTGGCGAGAAAATTATCTAATTGTCATTACTCCATGTGTTACTTTACACTGAAACCGATGTAAACTCTAGGGCCTAGGCCTATAATACTTCACATCAAGAACTACACTAAATTCATTTTATATTTTGTGCTTATAATTTTCTTACCTTTTGCTTTTTTACTTTTAAAATAATAAGTGTATGTAATAATATATGTATATGTTTATAGAACACATAAATTTTTTAACGATTAAGCATTATTCTTTGGCCCGCTACGATTGTCTAGTTATTACAAATGGCCCGTCTTAAAAAAAGTTCCCCCACCACTGCTCTAGGCCATTAATACTTGTAATTGTTTCATGATACGATTAAAAAAGATTTAATCTATTATAATTTTGCACCGAATTCAGAAATTATGTTTAAAAGCCGTATCGATATTGTTTAAAGAAGTCATTTATTTTGCACTTTTTAGCGCAGTTTTTAATTTGAAGTCAGTTCTAATTTTTAAAAAATTCCTTTTAGTGTAAATACATTTTTCATATGAATATTCTATTTAAAAAAAAAAGAAAAACATATCAAATGACACACCACTTTGAGGGACTGTCACTGAAAAATAATCATTTGTATGAAAAATCGATTTCAAAAAGTCCAGAACAGACTTCAATCTTAAAACAGACTGAATGAATTTATTTTTTGTTTCAGAGAAGCCGTCACTAAAACTCTTTTTATAATTGCTTTTAATATTACTGCTAAAGGGCAAGAAACTGTTTTTAACAATGAGTTTTATTTTTATTACCTAACAATTTACTTAACAAAGAAATATCAAGACAAGCCTTTCCATTTAAAAGAAAAAAATACTTATTTTTCATTCACTACGTTGTTTCTTAAGAGCAATTGCAGTCAAATGGATGTACGATATTTAAGTTAGACCACCCTCAATCGATTACAAATAAAATCATTAAAATCGGTTCATTTGATCAGAAGTTATGGATGAAAAAATAAAAAATGACCGTATTCCCGCCCATATTTTTATTTTGTAACTATCGAATATGGTCAAACGAAGGAAAAGGATTTATGGAAAATTATACTTGATGGATTTAAAAAAATAATCATGAAAGTTTCTTCATTTTGGGTAGACAAAAAGAAAAAAAACCCACAAGGACATACATACGGTATGATTTATATATAGCCTGCTCCTTTGGGAAGTCGGTTAAGAGCTTCAATTTAAAGACCTTGGAATTGCTACTAATTCGAGCTCCGTAATGGCACAATGCAAAGTAGGTCTTCTTATCAGGAGACAGTCTAGCGGAGCTTTTATATTCCTCATAAAAGTAAACTCTTATCTCGTTGAAGAGCGCAGGTGGAACATTGAAGTTTAGAATTGTAATGTAAGGAATTTGGAAAACATCTTTTCTTTGAAGTTTTTGGAAATTAAAATTCTGCCAAACCTAATCATGAGTTGACTGTCATGCTGATTTCTCACCCGCCACGGCAGTTACAAGTTACAAGATGCAGGCTGGTTATAAATTAAAGTTACCCTGTTTCGACCTACGTAGAGCTCGTTCTAACGATCGCAGGTCTTCGAAACGGTATACTTAGACCTTGTACGGTCTCAGTGGAAGAAATCTGTTATGAGAAAATATTGGTTCAAATTTTTTCTTCGAGGTGCGAAGGGGGCACAAGAAGAGCAAAGGACAAATTAGATACAATATTTATTCATTATAGAATTTGTAGAATGTGCATTTGCGTCAGTCACCTGTGTAAAGGTCCCGCAGTAGACCAGTCGGTAGAAGCTCGGTTCCCGTTGAACACCGAAAGGGAAGCAACATTGACTGGAGGTCAATGTTTGGGAGGGTGACTACCTCTCGCGGCTGGCTGCTGTGGTGTCCGTGTACGCTAAAGGCAACTGGTGCACGTTAAATAGGTCGTGACTCCAATGTCCTCCAAGTGAAACGATACCTCTGGGGGTGCCAACCCCAGGTAACGGTCTCTCATATGGGAGCTGGTTCAAAAATTAAGAGACCTTTCAAAAAAGGTCGGAAATCGGACTTCTGCCTATAAGGGCCCCGTTTGACTCAGGATCAGCGTACCCATTCTTTCTCGTCACGCGCGAGGACTCGACAACAATAACAACAACCTGTTTAAAGCTTGTGCTATAGGGCAGCGGCTCCAAACTGTGGCACGCGGAGCCTCTTCAGGTGGTGCGCGTGCAGGCAAGAAGAATCTATCTATAACAGGGGTCCCCCAACCGCCCAACCCTATGCTCGTGGGCCCCATGGCGCCCGTCGATCGGTCTAGGTGCGCCCGCTGCTTGTACCCAACGATAAAATATTTCAGTTTTCCATTTTAAACTGAAGAACATTTAGAATCTAGAGTATATGAATAAAGGGCCAACTATGAATAGCCCTATGATGATAAATGACAATGAATATCATAAAAAATCAAAATATAGATTATTACTTACAAATGAACACCTTGACGATTCCTTGCAGTCAGGAATTTCACCATATTCTCCCAATTATGAAGCGCTGGCCAGTGAAATGCAATGCCAAAGATCACATTGTCTGACATATCGACAGGGTGGCGTAGTGATAAATAGTAAGACTCGTACGCCCAAGATCGCAGGTTCGAACCTGGCCCAAGTCGGTGGATTTTCAAGATGCAGAAATTCGTTTGCGCCCATGTCGCATGATTGTGCGGCATGTTAAAGATCCCTTGAGTATCCGTTTGACTTGGATACTCTCGGCTAGATTAAATTCCTAGCGCAAGTCTCATCAAATGAGAGCTCAGGTGCCGCCATCTTGGGGAAACTGAGCTTCCACCGACAGTGGTGCTACTTGAAAAAAATGGATGCCGATTACTGGGGTGCGCACTAGGTCTGCAAAGGATTATGACCATACGCAGCCCCATTAGAAAGAGAAAGAGAGAGAAAGAGATCACATTGACTGTATTTTATACATTTTATAAATAATATTTATACTTCGTATGTTTTGCAAGCAATTTATTAATCATTTATTTTACACAAGAATATAAATACTAATTATATTCATATGTTAAATTAATTTTTTAAATTAATTTATTTGTGTATTATAGTATGTAGTGTGTATTATTAACTATGTCCACCAGCTATAAGTTTATTTTGAAAAAATAAATGGCTGACTGATATTCTGGTATGTGCTCTTAGGTACAAAAAGGTTGGGGAGCCCTGATCTATAATCTGTCAGTGTTGTATAATAAAATTATATTGGTAGTGGTACGCAAAATGGTTTGGAAGAAAAATGGTGGTTTGGAGATTGGGAACCGCTGCTATAGGGTGTTAAACAGTATCGCGAAGGGCTTCGCTTTCAATTGCAGCAGCTTTGTGATGAGAATTGCAATTGAAAAAGAAGCAAGAAGCCTCGAGTTAACACCTTGAACTATTGTTTTCTGGTGGTTGATTTATCTTCCTTATGATGCTGTTGATTCGAATGCCACCTGGGTATCCAATCTCCCCTTCGTAGAGCGACCAGGAATGAAGGCTGTAAAGAGCGGCTTCCGTTTGGAGATGAGCACCACAACGGTGGAAGAACGACTTAGCTCATTATGTATTTGGATACTAGATTGCGCGACCACAAATACGCGACCTTCCTTTTTTACCTAAGGGTGAAGGGAAGGGAAACTCTCTGCCTTACGGGGTTCCCTCGGAAATGCCTCGGGACCTCAGGGCCTGCGTATTTTACATGCACGTATCCCCAAGTACACGGGGAGTCCTCAGCGGGTCGGCTATCGAACCCCCAATCTTCTGGTTGAAAGACGGACATCCTAATCACTAGGCTTCCCCGGTCCCCCCTACTTCCGCGTAATTCCTTATGATACACATATTGTATATACCGTTTCAATGGCATTTTTTTTCTTTCTAATGGGACTGCAGTATTGGTCCTCAACCATTGCAGACCTAATGCGTTCCCAGAGGTTGGTACCTCTCTTTCAGCGGCTCTCTCTCTCTCTCAGCGGCACCACAACTCTTTCAGCGGCACCACAATGAGTGTGGTACCATTGCCGCAATTTTTTTGACGCTCTGTTTCCCCCGAGATGGCGGCACCTGAGCTCTCGTTGATGCAATCTGCACTAGGAATTTAATTTACCCGAGCGTATCCATGCCAAACGGATACTCAAGGGATCTTTAACGTGCCGCATAATCACACGACATGGGCGCAGACGATTTTCTGCATCTTGAAAATCCACCGATTTGGGCCAGGTTTGAACCTGCGATCTTGGTGCCTTACCACTACGCCACCCTGTCGACAGAATGACATAAATTTATTAAAACGAGCCCCCGTTCTCCTAAACGTGGTAACTGTAATCATAACCACCCTTTACAAAATTTTACATCGACTAAACGACGGCTTATTCTTTTAGTTCACAATAATGAATTTCAAGTACATTTTTATACCAAAAAAAAAAAAAAGAAGAAGAAGAAAGAAACAAAGGAAACTACATTCTGAAAAAAAAAAAAAAGCATTTTAATAGTTCATATCAATTTATTCTAGCTCTCATTCTTGACTATCTTCAGAGCTCATTGCCATTCATCCGTCCGAATATGTTTCCATACTTTGAAGTATGACGGTGTAAAGAATTCAGACTGACACTAATCGGTTTCATGTTGTCATGCGACGACGGTTAAAATATCATCTTTTATCATCAGTCGAATGCAGAGGAAATTGCAGTTGACAAAAATAACTGTGGTAATTGAACTCAGGAAATTAATTTGAACTTTCGTGTGTAGGATGCATTTTTTAAAATTTCATGAAGCTATCAAGAGAACAAGCTCATATTTCAACACTTTATAATTCTGATATGTTCACCACATAACTTCCGTGTAAGTTTATTAAATCTATATATATAAAAGAGCAGTGTTTGTCTGTCCATCTGTCTGTCTGTTCGCTGCAGAATCCTAGGCTGTTTCACCGATCGGGACCGCGTTCGGTACGGTTAATGTTGACGTCCCGAGAAACTCATCGCTGCGAAAATGAAAGTTGTGACTCAATTAGTTTTTTCTTAATTAGTTTTTAAATTTTGCAATGATTTTTGCTACACCTACATTGCAGGTTTCCCCCCAACGCACTAGCGGACATGTATCTTTTAAACTACGCAACGGATTTTAATGCGGTTTTCATCAATAGACAGAGTGGTTCACGAGGAAAGTTCATAGATCCGTTACGAAAAAATCGTACAGGTAGTTCGTTTTTATTCATATAACGTTCGTTCGTTCATATTAATGTAATATATCGATCGAAAGCGCTGATTTTTCTACACAAGGTGATATTTGTTCTAAGTTTCTAAGTCAACAAAAACGCCAGTTATAAGTTTTTCCGTTCGATTTCTTAAGGCTTACCTTGACCCAAAAATAATAATTTGCAGTTTCCTCAACTCCTGGTGAATAGTGTTAGCATAATTTTAATTTAAAACTTACTAGCTAATCTCCCACAGAACATCTGTGGGCTATAAGTTCAACAACAAAGAATAGGAAATTAACCATTTTAAAATCGTAAAATATTTGAAAGGCTTAAGAAAAGATCGCTAGATATAAACATGAGATTGATCTCTCGATACAAACAAAGGTGTAGCCAATCCAAAGAATTGGAAGTTATGAATGGAAATACTTTTTAAGAAATAGAAATAAATTTAAGTCGTAAGTTGCGATAATAGATACAAATATTTTGTCAGGTTTTTGTGCTAATCATTAAGCAAATTTTTAAATATCGTTTTACCCGGAGTTTATTTTTTGCATGATTTCAGTATCGTATCGTACCGCAAAATTTAATCGTAACTGGTCCATGTTAAGTTAAATATATATATATATATAGATTTTGCAAAATAGAGACATCAGTTTAGTTTTCAGCGGAATGAACCTCATTGATGTACAAGATTTTTATCAACACCAAAAATTTTAAATAATAATTGAAAAAAATTTATCCAGTAAGATGCTTACAACTAAATAGATACAAAAACACTTACTGTTATAAAATGCATTTTTAAACAACAGATGACAAATAAGATGAAACAAAAAAATTAAGAGAATAAATTAAAACGAAAAGTAAAAAACATCCAGTTCTATGACGAGAATTAAAAAAGGTTCAAAAATATTTTGAAAGTAATATACATTCTTATCATAATACATAATTGTGTACAGGTTCCATTAATTTCTTCAGAGCTCGATGGCATCATTCTCATTAATTTCCACGTAATCGAAAATTCCGTATTAAATCAGAGATTCTGTGGGTGATATGATAAAAACAGGACATATTTCTGATTCTACGCCCTAGATTAAAAAAAAATATATATATATTTTTTTTAAGTTACTGACAAGAGAAATAATACGAATATTTTCAATTTTAAAGATAGTATTTAACCTCGAAAAATTTACAAATTTTTCATTCTTTACAAATAAACTAAAAGTTGGAAAATTTATAATGGTAACTAGATTAAACTTCGGTTTAACTAAATTTACCTGAAAAAAAAAACAATGAAAAACAATCGTTTTATACCTACTTTCGATTTTATTAGATCAAGTGTTTTTTCCAAATTTTGTATTGTATTCATATTCAGATAATGATCTTTTAATTTATTAAATTCTTTATTCTTCATAAACACTTTAAACATACGTCTTCCACAATATCTGAAAAATATTAAAACCTGTTACCATATTAAGAATTACTTTATGCTTACATAATACATTTCAAGAAACAATTTTAAAAATTAGTTTAATGAAAAAATATAATGTGTTTAGATCACCGACACTATTTTAACCATTCAGCTGTTATAAAAAAGAATTTTTACCTTCTTCTATGTCCAAAATATATGTAAGAAACTCAAGAATCTACTTAAGAATTTAAACTAAAATTGGTATTAATACATATCAGCCTCAATGGGAACAGATAGCGATTAAATTTCGATGCCATTCGCCCGAAGGGAAGGGGACACTGTAACTCAAGACGAAAAGCATGGAATTAAACGAGATTTCGTACACACAGACCCTGATAAGAAAAGGTGCTGACTAAATTTTGACAACATTTGTTTTAAGAGGGGCGCAGCCACCGCTCACACGAGCGTTTTTGTCGCTAAGCGGTTCATCTGAAGGAAAAATGCAAGCATTTATGCAAAAATTGATATACAGGTATCTCTCAATTAGAACAGGTTCTGATTCGATGTTAGCACCATTCGCTCTAGAGGTGGCAATTGAAAGATTTTCTCGCTAATCCGGTGTTTCAAAAAGAAATGCTAGAATTTGAGCAAAAGTGGGTATTTTCGTCTACGCCAAAGGGAGAACAAGTGGTGATTTGTCTTTGGTGTCCATCGCTCCAAGGGGGATGAGACAACCACGTATTCGAATGTTTCCTTGCTGTACGTATACCTCAAGAATCCAGTAATTGAAACAAAATTCGTGTACAAGTGCACCTCAGTGGGAACTGTCGCTGATTATATTTTGACAACAGTCGTTCCAAGAGAGCGACGCTTTTGATAATTTTCATGAGAATACTAATATGGAAGACAGAAAGTTTTTTGATGGTCACTACAGACTACTAGTTGAGTAGTAGATTTGGATAATTTGATTTACCTAGTGAGTGGGGAACTGTCCTGTATAAAAATAGCTGCCGCTCTAAGAATGTGGCTCGCCATGTAGCTAGACAAACTATTTTCTGATCCCATCTTCTCGGTTAGGTAGAAAAGGAACTGTGCTGCTGTTTCTCTGGCGGTTCGATTTGCATGTCTAGAAAACAAATCTTAGTTAAGAGATAATAATAATAATAATAATAATAATAAAACGTGTAGCTGAAAAAATAATTTTTGGCTGCATTCACGCCAAGTGCAATAGCAAAGAAAGATTTCAGAGTGATTCATCGTTTCTACGTAACTTAATGACAACTCCCTCTTATTGACTGATTGGCCTTTTTTATTGCGTCAGTAGAAGTGACTTTCACTCAGACGACCTTGCTTTGTTGATTGCGCTATCGAAGACACGCATCATCGCTGTTAGTTAAATAGTATTGCGGCTGTCTATTACGACGAAAAGAAAAAAATCGCTGTTGCTTTTGGTGTGAATGCACCTTTAACGATGTTTTAGAATAACATTATTATTATTGTTATTGTTATTATTATTATCATTATTATTATTATTATTATTATTATTATTGTTGTTGTTGTTATTATTATTATTATTGTTATTATTGTTTAAATTACCAAAAGGAAAATTTAATGTTGAAAATTTTTAGAACAAGGTTTACAAAGGCAACTTTCATGATTTGAGCCATTTGAACTCTATAGCGATAGAAATAGGGGCGAGGAGGTAGGAGGGGGGGGGGGAGATCTGATGAAAAGATGAGTTTGACTGAGAGATTTGAAAGAACCGGTAATTCGCAATACATTTCCTACTGTCACATGGTTATACAAGTACTTGTAGAAGCTCATATCAATAGAGCTCTTCTAGAGTTTAAAGAAAGCAATATTTAAAAAGTGAACTTAAGCGGATTGTTTTATGAATAAGTTTTGTCTTTATGCAGTAATAATTTTCCTTGCTATGAGTATACAATAAAATTTATGAGTATTTTAATTGCATTTCTCTTAGTTATTATTTTAAGTGCATTATTGACTTCGAAAAAGAAAAAGAAAAAATTTAGAGGTTTTTCCGGCTGGAAAAAACAAAAGGGTATGATTATTCACTCAATTTCGATTGGGTAATAGCCACAATGCAAAAGCCGCAATGATTTACGATGCGCAAAAATTTCGTAGATGAAGAAAAGAATTAGCAAAATTTAAACTTAAAATTGCGGAATTGTGTATATAGGTGAGTAATTTCAAATTTTGTGACAAAATCCTTAGAAATATTTAAGCAAAGTAAAAAATGAAACACAAGTAAAAAAACATAAGAATAAATTATGAAAGAGGGAAAAAACTGCCTTCTGACGAGAGATCAGGACATTTAAGAGGAGAATGTTCCTCATTATTTCTTCTGAGATGGTTGAACTTAATTGAAAAAATTAAAAATTAATATTTTTAATATTTAATGTATCTATTTTATGAACATTTAAAAATGTTATTTTTTGTTCTTTTAACAATAAAACTTCTGCAGGGTATTATAGCATGCAATCAGACAATCGGAAGACATCGGGACTTACTTGCATCCTTCGTTTGCGAAAGCAAGGGCAGCTTTCTGAGGAGACACCGAGTTTGATATTCGGAACAAGCTTATGATAACAAGACGGAAATAAGAAGCCGAAGTTCGATTCCCGGATTTTGACAGGAGCGTTTGAATAACCATCTTTAATTTCTGAAAGAGGAAAAAAAAAATCCTACAATAAGTTAAACTTTTACTAGGATAAAATAACGTCTCATTAAGCAAAAAAAGAAAAAGAAAAAAGTAAAAATAAAATGTATTGAGAGTTGGAAAATTAGCCACACGCACATGTACTTTTTGTTCTCTATAACTACCTGTTTTGGAAACATCGGCACACATGCGAAGAAACATAATCTTTACATTATCTTTAACCTCTGCACTGCAATAGCTCTAAAAATGTTTTTGGAAAGTCTATCGCTAAATATATTTTTTGCTCAAAAACTTACATTTACCTTTAGTTATTGCCTACCATGAGCAATGAACGCATTTAAAACCAACCTCAGTTATACGAAAAGGTAATAGTATCAGATTAAAAAATTTCATTTAAATATAAATACTTTAAGATGTAGCCTTTGCAGTGGGTGTGATCCTGTAAAAAAGTGGGGGGTTGTTAGTTTAAATTAAAAAAAAAAAAAAAAAAAAACTGGTGAGGAAGGGGTGGGGGCTTTCATGTAAAAACAGAAGAATAACATTTTCCCCCTCGACTACATCACAGAGCCTTTGTATAACGTTTTATTAAGTACAGTTGCAACTAGAGAGGAAAATTGCTTCTTAACACCGCAGGCAATTCCAATAGGGGTTGCCGTTGTATTTGCATTGAGAATTACAGCCTGTAAAAGACATATAAGACACAAAAATTTAGAAAATGAAACATATCACTGTGCATAGAATGCGAGAACTATCCTGCTAATGTTAAAATTTGACAATGCCATTTCTTACATAAAATTGTATCTTCTTGGGAAAAGTTTTTCATGTATTTCTCATTATTTTAAAATGTCTCTTATAGATGTCGCCACTAAGAATAGTCACTAGTATTGCATTATTTCTCTCAACCTGCACGAATCAAGTTAGCAAGCTAAAATTTCGAGGAAAAATATTGATGAGAACAAACGAAAGTATTGCTGAATAGTCAAACTTTAATTACAATTTTTTTCTCTTGAAGACTTTTTTGTTAAAAACCTTTGCACAATAAGATGAGAAAAAGTTTATTTTTCCTTAAAAATAAGTAAATAAAAACAAATGGAAAAAAAATGTCCAAAAGGTAATGAGGCAGAATGAGCAACATAAATTTAAAATGATTTATGTTACTCAATGGACGGCATGACAAAACGGATAGGACGAACACGCATTAAAAGTCGTTAAATGTCCCATATTAAATGACCACTCTACAGTGTAATGCTGGAAACCTTTTAAAACAATTACACTTAAGCCATTAGTAATTAATATTGGTTGATAAACATCATAGAGTTGTACTTCCCATAAAATTTCAAGTGAACAAATTAATTATGTCGTTATCAAACCTCATAAAATGCTTAACAGACACACAATCAAATTTGCACAACAAAACGTATAAAGGCGAAAAAAGAAATATTTTGCACTAAATGAATAATTGCAGTAATTTTTTGCACCCGAAAACATTTTTCCTATTCCGTGTTTCTTGCAATAAATCAATATCGTCGAGATACATTATTGAAAACTTTACTCCCACGTTACATGATATTTTCTTTTTACGATAATAGATGGCGCTACATGATTTTTGTTTTAGTTAAGGTAAGGGACCGTTCATAAGTGATGTCACACTTTTTTTCAATATGTTTGAACCCCCTCCCGCCCTCCCCCATTTGTCACGAAATGTCACATTTCAACCTGCTCCTACTCCCTTTGTCACATATCATGCTATATTGCATTAGCACATGTACTTACATTATTGCAGTTCAGAAACCAAGCACTGCGTTATTGATAACATTTCTAATTTTATTTTTGAACTTTTAATGTCACTAGTAAGCACAACAATAATAATAAAATTTTGAAGCAAAATTAAATCAATGAAGCTTTAAAATCAAATTGGGAAAATAAAGAAGAAAATTAAAACTTAATTTAAATGCTGATTTTAATGCTTTTATAGAAACCAAAATTTCTGCTGTTCAGGGATTAACCCAAGTTCAATATGACGCTAGTTTCATCGCCAGTTTAATGACTTTTCCAGGTACAGGATGTCGGTATCCCTTGCCTGACCAAGATGTACCGAATATCCGGCTCTGATGTTTGAAATCTGTAAATTCTATACATATTGTTAAGCACACCACTGCTCACAGTTTGCAAATACGTATTAAGTTTGCAATTTACATATATTTTCAAAACATGGTAGTGAATAAAATTTTAACAATCAAATTTAACGTACCGGATAACCAAATCGGATAATCAGGTTCCGGATATTTGAAAATTAGTTGAAAAAAAATCATCAAAGAAAAATCCCCCCTCCCACTTTTATGCGCAACTTGCGCCATGATCCGCCTCCCTGAGGGGACCCCTGGTAATGTCACACTTCCTGTTACCCCATCCCTTGTCACAAACTGTCACACTTTCTCCAATCCCTCCTCGAAGCGTAACATCATTTATGAATGTCCCCTACGCAAACAACCTAGTTTTTGAATAAATAAGTAAATTAATAAGTAATAAAAAAATCTTTTTTTTAGATTCTAAGAAATTTAACAGCCTATAACCATTTTTCTGTTTAAATCGATAAAAATTTCTGCAATCAATAAATTATTAAGAAACTACAAGTAACAAATGAAAGATAAATGCAATAATCTAAAAATAGACACGGAATTCAGTTTTCATTTCCTGATTTTCGTAAAACTTTTTTATTTTGTTTTATTTACGCTAACAGCTCGAATTAAAAAAAAAAAACAATTATTCAATTCATTTGAAACTTTGCAAAAATGTTCTATATATTTAACCCTCTAAAATTTAATGAAGATATAGTAAATATAAAGTGGGGGAAATAAAACAAGTTTTCGGGACAAAATTTTATATAAAGTTTGCTATGTTCTTATATATAACTTTGGAGATCGTTGAATTTTTTGCAATGACCTCCTTGTAAAAAAGAGTTTGTCATACAAAATTTACAAAAAAAAAAAAAAAGAAGGAAGTACTGGAGTGTTGAGGAAAAAATAGTTTTCAGCTATCAAAATAAGTGTGTGTATCTACGAGTTTCGATTTGACATTTAAAAAATTACTCAAAAAACAGTGATCTATGTTATTTTCAAGGATCTGGGTGGTTGTGCTGGTCTCCGTCGACTGTCGAAGTCGTTCCCCTTTTCTCCCCCTCAGCAAGCCCTCGACGAACCGGTCTCTTGTCTACTATAGGTGTGCTGGTGTCCACGTAGAGTAGCCGCGCAAGTTTCAGCCGAGTTCATTTTCTGACATCGGAGGGGGTGTGGGAATGACTGATTCCGACCAATGACATACGCTCTACGCGTTGCCATCAGCAATCGGCGGCGGCTCGCGCAAAAATCGTGGTTTTTGTTTCTTTGGATACATTTTTCGATTTGATTCCTTTAGATTATATTTTGCGCCTTTGATATCTTCAAAATATAAATAGCTACGTTTTTATTCTAAGTAAATTAGTAGTACATATTTTTTCTATACTTAGCGTAGCTGAATAATTCGGTTTTAAAGAACTCTAAAAAAACAAAAACACCCTTCTGACAACTTTATCATGAATAATTTTATGAGGAACAACTCCTTTTTACTCCACTGTGTTGTTTTAAATTTTTATTAGCTATAAAAATAACTATAAAAAATTCAATATGTTAGCTATAATGGTTAGAAAAATACTAATATACACATTATTCAATAACTAAGCTCAGTTAAAGAATCAACAGTAAAAAAATCATTATTTTAAAATTAATTTGCATACATAGTCTCATTAATGATTTTTTTTTCTAAGACCTTTAGTTTTGCAGGAATTTTGATAATAAAAGCAAAGTACAATGTGTGACCTTTTTACTTCATTCTCGTAACACTCCTTTTTTAATTTTAATATTTATTTATTTGAATATTTTTTACTTGGTGTAAATTTGGTTACTATTTGTTTATATAAATCTGTTAATATTAATTTGTGAGTTCGCTATTTTCTTTTAAATTATATGGTACGTATATATAATATAATTTTTAAGCGTTTAATATACATTTCATTTTAGTCTTCCTATTTTATAAAACTAACTATGCGCTTAGTTGAGGTGAGTGACAGTGCGTTTTTAAAAACTGTCACTTACTTTTTAAATTTTTGTATGTTTGATGCTTGCCCGATTACTTTTAAAAATGACGCTGAAAGGCTATTGATTCATATTATCATATTGTATATTTTTTTTCCGTATCTCTACTTGCAACTCGTGGCAGATGTTAACATTGGTCTAATAATAAGAGTCGAAGAAAAAAAACCCCACAATTTCAAACGGAAAGAAGTTGTAAATGTGATTATATACTTTTTACAAACTTAAAAATTATGGAGGTTATGAATTCGTGAGTTTTTTTCTTTCTTTCTTTCTTTATCCATACTACATCCACTTATTTCGTAATGCATGAAACGATTTTTTTTTTAAGTCAATGAAGTTTTTTCGTTCAGCTTACGTCCAAAAGAACAATTTTGTTCATTTCTTTAAAAATAAAAATGCTTGCGTAAAAGTAATGAAAAAAAAAGTGGGGGGGGGGGGGGGTGGAGGGGAGGCGGCTCTTCAGAATGCACTTATTGTTACTACTATTGCCCAAACTGATTTCGCTGAATGATAGAAAATGGGTTCAGAGATGAGTGTTTAGGATCTCTCTCCCGGAATTTTCTTGAAATAAACGTTATGAAAACTTTGCGTGCCGAACTCGGGGGGGGGGGGGGGGGGGGTGAAAGCAGGGCTCATGCCCCGGGCGGAAAAAAAATTTAATTTAGAAAAGTTAACTTTTGGAAAGAGAATTAAAATCTTAGTTCGGCGCTCCGGTTTAATAATTGATCGGCTATTTTGCTAACCGATTAATAGAATTAATTATTTCTATAAACTGTTGGAAACAATAATATTGAGGTATACTGAATATGTTGCGCCGTTGATCAGTAGCCGGCTCCTGTGGAAGGCAAGGACTTCTAGGAAGGCAGTTTAGGGGGCAGCAAATTTTGCAAAATTTAAAAGTTGAAATTAAAAAAACGTGAAATTTTTTCACCCTGTAAAAGTGAAATATAAATTAAGCTATGTTCAAACAATAAAATAGTTTTTCTTTTACAAATTTTCAACGCATCCTTTTGGGAAGGGGTGGGGGGAAGGAGCTTGCGACAGTGAAACAGTGCCATGTTCAAACAATACAATAGTTTTTCTTCTAAATTTTCAAAGGATCCTTTTCGGAAGAGGCAGGGGGCGGGGAGGAGCTTGTAAGCATCATTTTAGAAGGACGACAAGTGTCTCTTCGATATGGGAGTTAGTTGGAGGGGGGGGGGGGGGGTCCTGCTCCCTGGATTTCAAAAATATAATTCTGCAGTTTTATGAGTAAAAACGTTTTTAAAATTTTTGTTTGACTTTTTTTTTTGTTTCTTAATATTTTTGCAGTCCAAATGCGTCTATAAAGGCCTCAAAATACTCCTGTTTGCATATAGTTTTCAAAATTTTCGGGGGTTTGAGGACATTCCCCGAACCCCCTTTACTGTTAGAATTTCATATCCCCAGTTAAGGATGATCCTTCATATGGCTCTACCCCTTCCCAATGTTGAGCTAAAATGGACATACCGAGGGTACATTAATAAAAGTTTTATGAATTTAATAGTGACCCCCACGTGAAAAATCCTCAAAAAAAAAAAAAAAAAAAATCTCAGCGCATAAAAGTTTATGATCAACAGTAAATGGATGGGTGGGGGGGGGGGGGGGGGTAGGACACAGGAATCACAACAGCGTGAGCTGAACTGAACTGACCTTCAACGTTGTGTACCAGAAATAGTAATTCAGCGTACTCACGAATGGTGACCGAGGCACATTATCAATTTCGGAATGTTCTTCGCAGTTTCGTGTTTTTAGTTCTCTATAATTTTACGTCAGACTCAGGATAAATGATTTTCAGAAGATTATGTATTTTCGGGCGAACAATTTTTACAGTGAATGACATTTTTAAACAGTTAAACTTTGAAGATGTTTTAAACATTTTTGAGGCAAGTCAATGTTTAAATTGTTTCAAAAATTAGCTATAAATGCTGTTACGGCATTTTATTAAGTATAACTTTATATTCTTTTGAACAGAAATTTTTATGTTCATTTTTGTGAAATGTTTCAAAATTTTAAGTTTGATTAAATATTTTATCACATTTTAGTATTATGGGTTTAATTTTAAAATATCTGTGTTAATGATAGCGAATTTCTATGAATTAAAATTATACTTAAATTATCGGTGAAACCATATTTAAAAAGGCTCCCTAAGCAGATTAAGTCTAACATTATTTATGTAACATGTACTAAAAGTTAGTGAATGCCAGCATGATCAGTTATTGTAGTCATGAAATAATTGCACATCATATTTTAATTATTAGAATTATTATAAAATCCAAATGGTAGGGGGGAGGGGGGTTCCATCACTTCTGTCGCCTATGGGCTACCAAATCCTTAATCCGGTAATTAAGATCCAAAGGGGTCTACTTGCGCATTGAAGAAGACCCTTTGCGTTTCAAGCGATCGCATTTGCAAGATTAAACGTAAATATTCCACTGGAATGGAGTACGCCATTTCGCTTTCGACTGGTATACAGCAGTTGACGAAATGGTCTACCAAAACGAGATTGCGCGCACGTGCGGGTCTACTTCGACTGGACCAGCACACCGGAAATCGAGTCGACAGGGAAAAAGGCGAAAAATTGCTCCCTTTCGATGACAGCGCCGCCTATCGGTCTACTAGTCGCGTCGACTCGACGATACGAGCACATGGGCCCTGGAGCAGCCACATTTTTGACATTTTCTCTAGTTCCGCTGCGACTTCTGAATAGTTGCTCCAACTTCGCTCCAGCTCGGGTCCGTGCTTCGAAAAATTTTAATAGATTATATTATTTATCTCTTTTTTAAAAATATATTTTTAAATGATAAACAAAATTTTAAAAAAAATCGGAATAGTGGAGCACAACAAATTCGACCGCGGAATTTTGATAGTTGGACGCTTCTGCGCATGGCAGGAAAGAACGAATCCATTCAAGTTTTAGGGGAAGTTCGTTTTGCAGGTGCGTTTATTTAGTATTCGAATCAGAAAGGTTGCTTCTCTGTTTGTTGAAAGCAACTAAGTTTATAAACTGGTATATAGCACCAGTTCAGAAGAAATAAAGTATGCTAAAGGAACTAGAATGAGAAGACAGAGGCACATTCTTTATACCAGCAGTTCCTCCCTTGAGCATGAATGGTTTCTTTTTGGCTCTCTGCCAGCTGGCTTGCTTTGGTTGATGATAGAACTGCATTTTACATAAACACGTTAAATTTTAGAAAGATGCAATGAATATAGAAAAATAAAGTATTTCGCGCATTCATCTAATTAAATATTATTAATCCACTGAACCAAAAATGCAAAACTTATTGATATAGAATCACTCACCAAAAAATTATGCTCACGTGGAACAAAAAATTAAAAAAAAAAAAGAACCGGACTCAACTAAAGGTAAACGGCAAAAAAAAAAAAAAAAAAAAGAAAAATTAAAAATTTATTTTCTTTCTAATCCATAAAATTTATTTAACATTTTCTTTTATTACCAATTGGAGTCTGATACTGAAATTGATGTGAGGAATTAAAATTTACAGCAGTATAACACAGCAATTCTTTATACCACCACATTCATCGAAGAAATGAAAGCAGATTTAATTCTTTTAAAATTATCACCCCAAAATACAGTCGTACTGAAAATATCAATGGCACACTAGTGACAAATATATCGATAACCTGGAAAAAGTTTTGTCGAAACCGTCAAACGACAACTACTCAATTTTAGCCGAGAAGAGTGGTTGCTCTCTTGAGAATTTTCAACTTGATGCTGAAGCAGAAGACCGGGTTTGAGAGTATTAATCTAGTCGATGTAGTTGTAAAATATATGAAATGTTGAAAACTTCACTTTATGGTACATGAAAGACATTTCGCTGGGGTAACGGATTTTTTTTTAAAATTGAAATAACTACTAACGATATATGGGGTATTATTAAAAGAAAACGAAACAACATTATTAAAATACAGAAATGAATAATGTTTCTTTCAATGAAATCAAAACTTTTGAAATGCATTTACTTTGGATCGGAAGCAAAGGAAATAAAATCCCAAGTCAGCGTTTCATGTTAATTACAACTAGCTAAACTAAGCCCATGTCAACAGCCCATTAGGGATAAGGCCTACTGTGCCCGTCCCAGCTTACGAAACCAAAGGGTCCTGGTGGGTGGGTGGGGGGGGGGGGGGGCAGATGTTCAGGTCTGGCGCAAAACCCCTTGTCTTCATTTTATTGACCCACCGAAGGATCTATGGCTGAGTCGATCCTAAAACCCCGTGCATGAAGCATGGTACCACGGAAGGCTATCACTCAGCCACTAGGCTTCGTTAATTACAATATGTATACATCACTATAGTCCCACAGTGAACCAGTCGGTAAAAGCACGGTTCCCGCAGAACGCTGAAAGTGAAGCATCAGCTACCTAGGTCAGTGTTTGGGAGGGGGACAACCTCTCACGGCTGGTTGCTGTAAATCGTGTACGCTAAAGGGCGCTAGTGCACGTTAAATAGGTCGTGGCTCCAATGTCCTCCAAGTGAAACGATACCTCTGGGGATCCAACCCCAGGTGACGGTCTCTCCTCTGGGAGTTGGTTCAAAAAATTAAGAGACCACATAAATAAGGGACGGAAGTCGGAGTCCTGCCTATAAGGGACCCGTTTGACTTAGGAGCAGAGCCCCAATTCTTCCTCGCTTGCGTGTGGATACGACACCCACCATATATCGCTATTCTTTTGCTTTTACTTTAGATGTATCTGAAAGTCAGCCATTTTAAGTTTCGCTGTAGCTAATTAGGCTTCAAATGTAGTTTCTAAACATACATCCATAGCTTTCTACAAATTTTATTTCATTATAGGCGTAAATATACATGTTTCATAATATTACTGCGGATTTTTAATTTTTTTGTGGCAGTTCCTTATCAGCAACACGAAACAAATAGATTTTTTAAATTCTATGAATTGTCAAGTACTAAGATAATGCGCTACGTCCGGTAATCATTGTCCTTGCTCGCCAAGTCCAAGAGAACGTGTTTATTTCAACCAGCAGGGGAAGTTTCAAACCAGATGATAAGCAATCTGCAGTATTCCTAATCTATGATTTAATGTATATCGCACAGTATGTATCGCCTCAAGAAAAAGACAGCGGACAGTATGCGGTATTCTTACCGAGTCCCAACATTTTCCCATTCTGGCGAACAGGTGTCCAGCAGTGAGAATCGCCTTTCCGGCCAGAGACTGGCGAAAGCTCTTGATTTCTGCACAAACAGCCACCACGATTTTACCTCTAATATCACTGATGAGCTCCGGGTGGTGGATTGCAAGTATGATGAGAGTTGTCATAGCCTCCTCTTTCGCCTTCCTTTAAAGAAATGGAAAGACTTGATTAGTCGGGCCCCGTTATAGCGAAACGACTATGGACCGAATTAATCGTTCACTATTACCAGAGATTCGTAATATCCAGCTTCGCGCTTACTTCTTACAATTTGACGGTGATGCTTTTGAAAACATTCACTATAATAATATACAATTCACAAAAAAAAGAAAAATAACAATAACCACTGCTATATAAATTAATTAAAAGCTAAAAGAATTTTAAGCAATATGAGCGGTTTTTAAATTTTTTTTTGTCACATTGAAACATTTTTTTTTTGTTAATAGAACATCTATATATATATATATTATTTCTCAAGGCTGTTTTTCTCTCGCTCCGCGATATCTTCCATATCCTTCTATCAAATTCCATGATTTACCCTTCATTTTAAAGCTTGTCATGTAGGCTAATGCCGAAAAATAGACCCACGGTCTAAAAATGTACCGCTTCTCTTAAATTTGAGATTTAAAATCATCTAGGAAGAGTCACTTTAATGGATGCCAAATGGTTGTTGTATGCTGGCGCCATCTATTAGCAAGTAAACAAACAACAAACTCTTCTGTTTTTGTCGTGTAGAAAATTGGACAGTTTTAGCTGCGTCTGTGTTAAATTTATTCAATCGTTGGGCTCTACACAACCATTTATATTATGAAAGTGTAGAGCCTTACCAATCAACAGTAACTCTATTTTAAGTAATGGAACTGTTTCTTTATTGTATTTTAATGCTACGTATACTAATAATAAGAATAATTATCCTTATTATTGTGACTATTTTATTATTTTGAATATCTCAATAATAGTGGGGAAAAAATTGTAACAGCTATTTGTACTGGTGTGTTCAATTACATGCTTTCTTTTGTACCAACGCCCGTTTACTTTTTCTGTTCTTCTTCATAATGACCTTTCTCCCAAATTAGTGCGGAATTCCGCACGGGTCGACTAGTTTTAACAATGAAGTTTATCAGTTTTCTACTGGACGATTAAAAAAATAATCGATTGTTTTCTTGTCGTTATATTTCGATAGAAAAAAAGGATTCAGAATATTTTCAGCCGTTGATATTTGAGTGATTGACTGCGAAATGTTAATTTTCTTCTTTTGAGAGTAAAGAAGCTCCATTATCATGTTTGTTACCACTATTCTTTTGCTTTTACTTTAGATTCCTCTGAACGTCAGCCAGTTTAAAAAAACTCTATATTCTCTTTTTCAACCCGTCGTAGGATCTTTAGTCCATCAAGAAGAAAAGTTCATGAGCAGTAAGAATCACATAGCAGTTTTTCCAAATGCTGGAAGCTGTTGATTTTGATGTGGAAAACTCTTTACATGTTTCGATTTATTAGCTCTATATTCAATATGTCGGATTATTTCAATTTTATCGTCAATTAAAAATGTTTTCCTCTCAAAGAAAGTCGCCTTTTTATTTATTTTTTGATTAGAGGGAAAAATTCTTGTTTAGTCCAGATTCGATTATGATACAGTAGAGAATGCAGGAAAAGGTGTAAAGAATGTTGTTTATATAGAAGCATAAGAGGGACAGCTGTTGTGAGACAATAACAGAAAGGATGAAAGTTGAATTTGACGGGAAAGGCATGAATTCTGTACTTTGGAATTTTGAAAAATTTACTTTTGAAAGAAAAAAAAATTCTGCAAAGAACATTTCAGTTCACTATAAGCGAACTTACATTGTGTCATCAGTTCACTATAAAGCGCTTAAAATATCAAATAGGTGTAGTATTGGGACCGCTGAAAAAGTTCACTATACTGAGAGTTCGCTATATCCAGGTTCACTAAAGCGAGTTAGCGAGGATCAGCTATTAAGTGCTCTTACAAATCATACTTTGTAAAAATAAATTAATTTTTGTCAATAGGTCCCTTTTTTGTAAATAATCATTAAAAAAAAGGAAAGCTGTAAACGTTTCTTCTCGGCCAAAATAATGTCAATGCAGTGAAAAAAAAACAGCCAACCTGTCTTCGCTCTACCTTGCGCTCCTCTTAGAAGCTGCACTTCTCTAGAAATTGCTCAGTAAGAAATTCCATGAAAACTGTAAATTTTCGATGTGTACCAGTTTGGTCTTGCTCTTAGTTGTCTCCTTGAATACGGGGGACAAGATCATTCAGCCATTCGAGAATTATTAGTGACCTCTCCTAAGTCGATTAAAGTTTGGGTGAAATACCACGCCATCGCTTTGAGTTATGCAAAGAGACCTATCCTCATCTTTTTGAACTTTTGATTTAGAAGTTTTAATGTATAATTTAGTCTTTATTTCTTGCTTGAAATGTTTATAAGTTCTCGAACAATTGCATGAATACATTACAGTTCCTATTATTCCTCCTCTACTGTTGTGAGACAATAACAGAAAGATTAGAGGAGTAATAATAGGAACTGTAATGCATTCTACTGGGTAAAGGAGGTTCTACATGGTAGAGGAGTTGCTCTACCATGTAGGAACAGTTACAGCTCTGTATAGCAACTGCCTAACGTAGGAGAAGTGCAGTTCCTCTACCCCGCAGAGCAACTGAAGGGCCTTGTCTCAAACGACTGAGCATAGCTCTGTATAGCAACTGCCTAACGTAGGAGAAGTGCAGTTCCTCTACCCCGCAGAGCAACTGAACTGCGTTGTCTCAAACGACTGAGCATCTGGGTTTCAAACAGAGCTTATACGGTAACCGAGGATTTATTACAGAAGGATCCACAGATGGCAGGAAGGTCTTAGTTTCATGTAAATGAGCAAAATATGACAATTCCCCTTTTAGCTACATAAACACTGCCGTTAGGTCTGGATTGAAGCCGACATTATAACGATTTTTTTCAAGAACGCTTGCAAAGTCTTTAAGTTGCCTTCAACTCAAAAATAAAAACCGCGGAATCAAGATTATATTGCTGGACCTCAATGATGGTAAATAGTTGAATTATACGGACACAATAATTTTTTTTCGTGCTTCGCTTGAGGTTTATTTGTCCAGTCTAAGGAATGGTTTATCCTATTAATATTACCAGACAAGTATCAGAAACATATACATTTTAAAGTTGGTCAAATAAATATTTAATAAATGAAAGTGTATTTTCCAAAATGTAACTGTAGAATAAACTACTCAGACGGAAGAAAATTGAGCGTGTGTTGGAAAGCTTGTCTCAGAGACCTATATTGGAAGGGAAGGACCATGAAGAACATAAAACTCAAATCTTAAGTCCAGAAAAAGCGTCTTCTCTCAGATTTCAATTTGAGAAAATGTAACTCCTATTTTGTTTGGACATTTATCAAAACCAACTAATTTTTTGATGCTGTTTGAACACTACTATAAAATTCAAAACATGTACACCCCCTTCAAAATAAATAAATAAATAAATAAAGCAACTTCTTCAAACCTACCACTTTGTTTTGCGTTCATTGTTAGTTTTTGACTTCAGTGTGGCGGAGCGAAAAAAAAAAAGAAGGTTACCAGTTTTTCCCGTCCAAATCTTCTAATGCTTTCTTCATAGCAGTTTCCGCGGCTTCAGTATTTTGATAGGATTTCAGATTTTTAACTTCTTCCTCGAATTTTTCGGCCCAGGAACATGTCCCAGCTTTAGAAGCGTACTCCAAGTCCCTTCTGTAAAATAAAAATTAAGAGCATTTGTCTTAATGAAAAATGTATTGCATTAAAATGACAGTATTGTCTTCTACATTTTATTCATAAGTGTGACTCTGTCTAGTGAAAGAATTTTATGTTGAAGAACTTGAATCATCAAACTACGCTGCTCATACAATTAAGTGATAGTTGACGAAAGATTGATAATGGAAGAAAATTGATGATTTATTTTTATCTTTTACCGAAATTAATTTTAAATTTACAGGCTATTGTTGTTGTTAAAGTGGCCTCGCGAAGCAAGGAAGAATGGGTTTGCTATTCCTGTGAGAAATGGCGTCATATAGGCAGGAGTCAATCTAGTTGCCTAGCCGATAGATGGCAGTATGTACTGTCACCTCCACAATTTTTTAATGTTGTTGAAGAGGAAGGAACAGGGGAGTTTGTGGATACTTTTCTTAATTGCTAAATAAAGTACTTTTCAATATTTTCTGTTTTCGTTGAAAATTTTGCTCTGAAATTATGAAACAAGCAACAATTGATCGCGTACTTAATTTGGTCCCATCAGCAGGAAATTTCAGAATTTTACAATTTGAAAATGAAATTATCAGCGAGACAAACTCGCCAATGGAAAACCAAGTAGGAAGGTAAGAAAATCAAACAAAAGAAAAGGTTGTAAACTAATGAAATTGAACATATTTTACGTTAAAACCCAATCTATATTGTATGTGCAACAATAAACATTTCAGGCGAGAAATTTTATTTTGAGAAACAAAAATGAGTTCTGAGTAGAGCATTTTTGTACAACTTGTTTTTAACCAACTTCACAAAGGAAGGAGGTTATACATTCATACTGTATGTATGTCGTTTTTTTTGTTTGTTTGTCCACTCATAAATTCTCACCGGATGAACCGATTTTCATGATTCTTTTTTTAATCGATCGAGGCTGGTTTCCAATAGGTCCCGTACTTTTGTTTGACCATATTCGATAATTAGAAAAAAAGTTATGGGCAGAAATGTAGTATTTTTTTTTGTTTTTTCATCCATAACTTTTGACTAAATGAACCGATTTTGATGATTTTTTTCTTTAATCGATAGAGGGTCGTCTAACTCAAATGAATCTGACTACATTTGTTTTTTAGAAAAAACGTTATGGGTGAAAAATAAGTATTTATTATTTTTTTTTAATTGGAAAGGCTTGGCTTGATTTTTCTTTGTTGGGAAATCTATTAATAAATAGAAAAGTCATTGTTGAAAACATGTTTGTTTCATGGGCTATAATATTAAAAGAAATTACAGTAAGAGTTCAACTGAAGGCTTCTCTGTGGGAAAAATTAATGCAATTAGTTTGTTTGCTAAAATCGACTTCAAAAGGGAATTTATCATACAAATGATCAGTCTTTAGTGCCATTCATTCAAAGAAGTTTTGCCCTTTGATATGGATTTTTTTTAAAAAATAGAGTATTTATATAAAAAATGTACTTACACTAAAAAGAATAAAATAAAATATTTTTTATAAAAAAACAGAACCGACTTCAAATTATAAATTGCGATAAAAAGTGGAAAATAAATTCATTCTTTAAACAACATCGACGTGACTTTTAAACATAGTTTTAGAAGTCGGTGCAAAATTATGAGTATAATTATCATTATACCATTTGCTACTTCATATTGGAACTGTTGCCAATTCTGCGAAAATATTTATATTTGTAATTGTATTCATGATTACAAAAGATTCTTTCTATCCTAATTTTGCACCAACTTCTAAAACTATGTTTAAAAGTCACATCGATGTTGTTTAAAGAATGAATTTATTTTCCACTTTTTAGCGCAATTTATAATTTGAAGTCGGTTCTGTTTTTTTAATAAAAATAATTTTATTACAACGTTTGTTTATATGAAAATAAAAAGTAATGCAAAGGCTTGTCCAACATTAGTTCTTTGAAATGCAGAGTTTTAAACTATGCCTTTGGTAGCCCAATGGTTAGAGCGTTGGATTCTGATCATGGGATTGGAGGCCTCCCGGTTTGATCCCTGCTGCAGCCAAATATCCTCCGAGTGCATGGGGAACTCGTGCTCGTTAAATCCGTGGATCCGGAAATCAATGGTTGGCCACTAGCAGCTACACTGTTAAAAATTCTGGTTCAACCTTCTCCAAAATATTGGGGAAATTTTGCTGCAACCAACATTTGGTACTAAGTTTAACCGTTGCAGTGGTGTAGTTTCACAATGAATGTGATTCTGCAAAGAACCAATTCTTGCTTGCAGCCAAATTGCACAATTTTTTCCTGAAAAGTTGAACCAGAAATTTTAACAGTGTACCATGGGTTCAGGGTTTTGAAGAAACCAACCCTTCCCTTCAGTACTATGCCAGAATTAACAAGGTGGACGGTTGACATGACCTTCTAAAACTCATTTAACATGACTAAAACTAAGATACAGTGTAAACTACTGTAGTAAATAATTAAAGTTTTGAAAGAAACGTTAAAAAGTGAAAATGAGTAAAATAAATAGATAAGTAAATTATGAGAACAAATCAGTTCAAAAGTTCGGCTTTTGAGGTTTGAACGACAGCATGGATCTTTTGTAGTTAGTCATAATTAATGCTTACTTCCACTGACAACCGTTCCATTTAGTTGATTCCTTTTTCAAATCTTCTTCTCTTTTGATGACTTTGGAATCCCCTGCTTCCTCTTTTTCGCTTTTTCTACTCATCGATTTAATTTTTGAACAATTTGGATTTATATTCTTTAAGATTTTTTTTGCAATTGTATTAGAACTCTGCACAGAGAAAAAAAAGATTCGAAAATTACTTCAATGACAATTTACATTTTAAAAACAATGAAGAGTTTTCGATGCTAAGTAAGGCTTAAATTTATTTTGGGAAGATCGTTGTGTAAGTTTTAATTAATTTAAAAATAAAATAATGAATGAAAGGAGCAAACAAATACACCTATTTCTGTTTTGAACGAACTTCTTTTGTACGAGAAATTAATTTAACTAATCCAAAAAAGAAAAAAATTCCTTTTTTTACGCGAGTTATTGAGTCATTTTGATTTAAAATAGTTGGTCCAATTCAATTCTTTCCTTCTTTTGTTTAAATTACAAAAAAAAAAAAAAAAGAAAAGAAACGAAAAAGTTTTATTTATGACTTATTTGATTATTTGTATTTTATTTTTTTCAGCCCTTTACAGGGAATGGTAAAAGTGCCTATCTAAATTTTGAACGCAACCATTAGTAGCTTAATTCGTTTCTAAGTCAGTCATTACCATCATAAGAGGAGACTTTTGCTGATTTTGCCCAGAATGTCAATAATGTATGCTCATTGATAATGTCGATATTCAGTAGGACTCAAACGTATGCACCTTATATTGTCGGAAGGTGAAAAAGAATTTAAAAATTTTTGAGCAAAAAATTTTGTTCGTTAAGATTACACACATTATGTCACGTGTATTTAGCTGGAATAAAATGATAAGATTGAAACGAATATTTTCCTCGATTCTCCAGGAATATCTATCTTCTAGAAACATAATTAAGTGTAAATAAATTTAACATACAAGCAAATAAAGAAATTAAAAAGGATGAAAGTAAAATTTAAAAAAATACTTTCGACTTTTTTTTGTTTCTGATGACGTAGCACATTAAAACTTTACACAGTAAAAGCTTTCCATACTACAAAATTGGCAGCAAGAAACATCACATTTCAATCCCTTCATAATAATTTTAGTTTTGCTTTAAATCAACACAGAACAGGAAGTTTTACCTCTAATTCTACGAAATTTCCCCGTACCATTATACTAAACATGTTTTATTCTAAAGATATTTATACGAGCAATATTTATACCGCTATACAATTCAAGTAAAAAGATACATGTGAATGCATAGTAAAATTTGAAAATAAATGCAAATTCCATTCATAGATCATGTAAAAAATTTTACTTTCTGAAATAATGATGTTGAAAAATTACGTATTGAGTTAATAAGTTGCTGTTTAATTTTTTCGAAAGAGAGAGAAAAAGAGCTGACAAAAGAGAACGTACTCTTCTGCTTTAACTCCATAATATGTATTTACGTATTTTTACTGAAAAATCCATACACAACTGTCAATGTATTTTCAATGACTTCTCTTCTAAAAAAATTCAGACGTTAATCAAGGCTTTGTCATAGTTGATTAAAAATAATTAAGGATCCTCCCAGGTGGGTCATTGTTACTTATTTTAATGGGGAGTAAATTATTTTTTGGCTTAATGCATGACAAAAACAGAAAAAGACAATTTTAAGTGAACAATGTGCACTGGCTTCTTTCACCGTTTACTAGTCATTAAGACTAATTATAAGTAGGGGAGTGTGGGGCAAAGTGAAATGGTAAAATATGTACTGTGTTTGGGGGGGGGGGGGATCTGTATAATAACACTTTAACTTTGTTATATAACATGTAGTTAATTCCAGACAAAAAAAGTTAACTCTAAAGATCAAGCAATATGACAATACAACCCGTTTGCAAAATTTGATGCTCGTGTTGTAATATTTCCTAATAAGTCAAAAATATTTTTCGCCATTATGTAATAATAAAATTAAAGTTATTAATGTTTTAAATATTAATTAAGACCTACTAATGTTCAGCGCAATGTTAATTTATTTTAAGTTTGGTTTGTTATGATTTCAAATGTTAAGTACAATTTGTCATCCGCATATGGGGCAAAGTGAAATAATATTTTATTTCACATTGTCCCTCCACCAGTCATCAAATAATTAAATTTGTCTTTCATTTATTTATTCATTCAATTATTAATTCATTCATTAAGTAGACTTTTCCTTCGTTCATTTAATATATTTTTTTACATTCATTAATTCCTTTTTTCATTCGCTAGTTTCATCAATTATTCATTTATTTAGTTATTCATGTTTAATAAAAATTATTTATAACCCTTTATATTTGTAGATATAAATAAGTACACGTTATTTAGACTACCCTAATGGTTAATTATCCTACATAAAATTATTTCACTAGGAAAATGTTTCAATTTTACTTTGTCCCTTGCATGGTGCAAATTGATAATTTTAACCTTTACTTAACATACAAATTTACTGCTTAAAATGAGAAATAATATTTCAAGGCAAGTTCTATTATAAAATTCATAGTTCTTTCTTTATGTACTGTTATTTTACAAATAATTTCCATTTTTTTCACTTTGAAAAATGTAATTTATCTTAACTATTTGAGTTTGTTCCACTTCACCTATCAGTTCAGAAAGTATGAATCACGGAAATAATATTCAATTGTATCTATCGCTATTTTACTACTTTCAATAATATTTTATACGTTGCATTTGTGTTTAGATACATTATTACGCATTCGTCCTTATTGCGGGAATAGGAAAATTTTTTCCGATGCTAGTTTACACTTGAAGTGATTCTTTGTCTAAGCTTAACGAAATAAAGAAAACATGGTCAGTACTGAAAACTACAAATAAGGAGAAAAAAAAAAAACGTAGTTACCTTTTTTACTGATACTGTATTAACTTCTACTTCAGCTATGGATTTAACATCGTTTTCTGTTTGATTCTGAAAAGAATTTCTTCGTGTGGGTATTGGAGTTCTTGGCAACTCTCTGCCTTTGGGCACAAACGCTATTTCTTCATCATTGTAAATGGGGTAAGTCACCTCGTCGGCAAGGACATCTGTCCCTTCTGCATCAAAATCCGCTTCGTTCAGTGGCGGGGTTACAAATCCATCCCCCGCCTCCTTGATCTGAGTAGAAGTATTGTCATCCGATTCATCCTTATCTTGGGTTTCTGGAAACTCTGAAGTGGATTGATGCTCATGATCCCCATATAATTCGCTCTCATGGAAGTTATTTGTATTTTCTAAATTGGAGTTACCTTTTGGAGTTTCAGGAAAATCTAAAATGGATTCATGTTCATGATCCCCATGTAATTGGTTTTCCTGGAAGATATCTGCATTTTCCACCGTGGAGTTACCTCTGTGAGCTGCAGAGTTTTGTTTTACCTTAGATCTTATAGTGAACTTAGAATATTGCGGCTTAGATTCGTTTGTTGCAGGCAGTGGCTTGATCGTCGTTTTTGACGTAGCCGCAACATTTCCAACACATTTTTCGATCTTTTCTTCATTTACGACTGCGTTTCCTGCACAAACATCTGAAAGTGTTTCTCTTCTGATGTCTTCTTCGTCAACTGTATCTTCAATGTATGTGATGGGTTGCACTTCTGTGATCATGCAACTACTGATGAGATCGTTTGAAATCTCTGACAACGGGGTGGAACTTACATGAATTTTTTGCCTGAAACATGCATAAAAAAAGAGGAAAATGAGATCGAACCTTAGCAGTTTTAAGGAATAATATTCAATGCATTGATACAATAACTAATCTTGTGCATTTTTTTACGCTGATATTAAAATTTCAATATAAATCATCCATTTTCAGCATCAATCCCATAACCTAAATATATAATTAAAAATAACAAAACTAATCTTGATGTAGTTCTTAGTCGCCTTTTTGCAATACCTTTAAAACATTGAACTTATTTAAAATTGTTTATCCAAGTTCTCCATACACCAGGGAGAGTAGTGTTCATTTGAAGAACATCACTCGATCACGCCAATTTCAAATTTAAATTTTTATTTGAATATACGATACACGTTTAAGAAATAAAAATATTAATATCAACTAGCAAAATTTACAATTTCATAACACCTTAACGTTGATATCAAGAATATTCATTTCTGAGACTGAAGTACTCGATGTGAATTTTTCACATATAGTAAACATCATACAAGCACTTTACTTCTAACTAACGCGCACTTTTCAAGATAAATTGTTACTGATGTTTTGCTCTTACAACAGCTTTTGAAGCAGCTTTTAGAATACAAAAAACGCATCCGCTTTCTGCATTTAACTTAAGAAGAGTGAATTAAAAATACTTAAAAATCAAGTAACCCGTGTGATTTCGTCCTCTTTTTTTTTTTTTTGGTGTGGAGATACGTAAAAAAAATGGTTGTCTACCACCGTTAACAACAAAGATAAAGAGCATAAACATTACGGAGAAAGTGTTCAGAAATTTAGCTGTCGTCAGGATGTTATACGCTTATGGAGATGGATGCATACAAAATTTGAACTACCATTCATTTAACTTTAGTATTTAATGAGGTTTTTGCCCTTCGTCCCACTAGTTGTCAATACTTCCGTTAAAAAATAATATCAATCAAAATTTGGTCATTCATTTGCTACACACTGTATTTCAGTGTATGGCATGACTGGTCAGGACCCAGTTGAGGTGGTCCCTTATGCTCCAGGGAAGTGGGAAATGCTTTTTCCTCAGTTATCCAAATCTGGTGGTCTATAACCAGTACTGGCGTTTTAGCAAGTCATGCTTAATATTTAGTTACTAATCCAAAATACTATTTTTTTAAATTTTAAGTAACTTTAAATAGAATATTTTGGTGAAATCATAAAATAAAAAACTTACCATGTGTCTCGAAATAGGCTTTGGTTTGCTCAATACGTTAGATTGCTGACGTGGGGCTATTAGCATTTTTGGCGCTCCCCCTAGTACCTCAACAGCAGTTTTAAGATTATTCTCTGGAATTATGCAATGTAGGGCTCGACCAATGGCATTTTTAGGCCGATGGGCCGATGCCGATTGTTGGTCGATTGTTCCGAGATCGGCCGATGGCCGATTGCCGATTATTCTCCTTTTCCATCGGCCGATGGCCGATGAAAGAAAAAGTCGCTTTAAACGTGTAGAACGCTTGTCAAAAAGTCATTTAAATCATTTATTTATTTTTATGTTTATAAAAACGAAAATGCATTATTCAAGCACCTTAAAATTATCACTCGCGATTCTAGTAAAGTAATTAAACTATTTGGAGATTAAAAAAAATTATAAGAGGACTTCTTTTTTCTTATCTTTGCAAAAAAAAAAAAAAAAAAAACTCAATAACTATTGGATCGGATCGGGTCTAATTCCCTTTCCTTTAACATTTTCTCTTTATAACACCTGCACTGCAAATGCCAAGTGCATCTGCCTTTCTTATTCCTATTTTTTTCATGGAGAGGAATGCAGATGTTATAATAAAGACTAACAAATAATGTGGGTTTGTATCTTTAACGAAATTGTCAACCCCCTCCTCTCAGACTTTTTTCATAATTCTTACCCTCCCCCCCCCCCCAAAGCATGAACGACTATGTGTTTATTTTTCATTATTAAAGTTTTTTTAACTAAAAATAGCTCTTTTTATAAAATAAAAAGAAAATGTTAAAATATTTCGCTCGCACTAACGCCCATTCTATGTTGTAAACTAACAATAAGACAACAAGAAATATTCTAAACGGAAAGCAGATGCAACGGATTGTTGTACAGTAGCAGAAAAACTGTCAACTGTCTAACACGTGGCATCAAAGAAGCCAAAAAAAAATGTGCTAAAAAAACAAAGTATAATCGGGGAAAAATTAAAATAATTATCATATAAAGAAAAGTTAAGATGTACTTTGAAAAAAAAAAATGAATTGATCAATCTTTGAAAATAAACAAATTTTAGCATTTTTATTAAGATATTAAATCCTCTGTCGCGTGAACTCAATTTTTAAAAATTGCAAGTCGAAACTTGGACACATATAATTTCGAGTAATAAACATTTATACTGGAAAATGTTTTCTTATTTTTGACCAATCTTTTGTTGTAAACTAAAAATGAAATAATGAGAATAACCGCACACCAAAAGCCAGATGCAACAAGATTGCTGCACAATTGCAGAAAAACTGTAACACGTGGGATCGAAGAAGAAAAAAAAAAAAAAAAAAAAAAAAAAAAAACGCTAAGAATAAAAAGTTTGCACTGGTAAAAATTAAAATTATTATCGTACTTTGATTGAGTTGACTTTGCATTGTTTACAGTTTTCGAATAATAAGAAACATGACGAACTAAAAGCAGATAATATAATATTATTGCACAGTGACATCTAATGCACTAAGTCATTATTAAACGAAAAACGGACAAAAATGAGGGAACTAACCTACTTCGAAAAACAAATAGCACTCATAAGACGCCTCTATTACTTTTACTTTAACATATCCTATTTCGCGAGCATCCTGCTCAAAGAGAAATAATTTTAATAATGACGGTTTTCGGGCAGCGATCGCTTAAACTATTTTTCCGAATGTTTTATCAAATACTTTGTAGAATGACATTATTTTTGTGCTTTTTTTAACTGATGTGCTGACGCTGCCTGTTATTGTATGGAAATAGAAATCTAGCTATGGAGAAAAAAGAAAGTTAAAGACAGAATGTTTTCTGGAAAGTTGTACCTGCAAAAAACATCGGCCTTGCATCGGCTTTTAGATGTTTTTCAAGGTCGATGGGCCGATGTTTTTCTAAAGTTAACATCGGCTGCCGATGCCGATGGCCGATGGCAACTTTGTTGAACCATCGGCGCCGATGCATCGGCGAGGCCGATGCATCGGTCGAGCCTTAATACAATGGTTCTCAGACAGATCTTCAACGTTTTCGCAAAACAATGGGGTTGGTGTCTTTTGCGCATTTTCAGAGATCAATACATTGTTTCCCTAAAAGTTAATTAAATTAAAAAACAAAACAAAAATCAGCAAGATACATTTTACAGCATTTTTCGGGAATCAAAACTGAAACGTAAGTATATTTTACTTTAGATTTATTAATAGCATGTTTAAATTGATTTTAGCAGCGATTAAAATACAATGTACTACACTGCTGATAATATGATAGTTTATGTTTCAACTGCATTTATTTATTTAGTTAATTTTAAGTATGTATCTAAAACTCTTAAAAAGATATTTTAAGCGATTCTTTCTTGAAAAGCCGAGAGTGTTATTACTCTTTCCGACTGAGGCGTAGTGATCTATTATACTCGACCATTTTACTACGATATCCCTTACGCATACTAAGAAACAACCATTTGGAATCCCCATAGTTTCCTTGTAGGGAATCTAGAGACATCACCACGCAGTTAAATATCCCAGTTCACAAGTTTTAGAAAAGATGCCTTATTTTTTCCATTAGTCGTTCCTGTCAAATCACTTAATTTGAAAAGATAACGAAAGCAGAAGGTAGTCCAGAAAAAAAAAGAGAAACCTTTAATCGAAGTGCGTGAAGATATTATCCCCTTTTATAAGATGTGTACCCTGTGTGTGATTTTATTTATGAAACAGCTATTATTTTTGAATTACAAAATAAATAAATAAATAAAATACGATAAATAAATCAATAATCACGATCCTGTTCGCTTCCGATTAAATCACCTAATTAGGAGAAGTATAATTTTCTTTTGGGACATACCCCTTTATTCTTAACCAAATACAACTTGGAATTATAAAAATTTGAAAAAACTTTCAATACATTAAATCAAGGTCAATTTTGGCAAAAATGGGGATGAATTTGAGAACTTTTATTTTTATGAGGCATAATTTCAAGCCTTCTTATTCTTTTTTTACGTGACAGACAGGATCTGTTCATTTAAGATTAGGTTTGAATTCTGGACAAGGAGTCTTGTAAGATTTCTTGACGAAAAACCCATGAAATTATGTTGCGATAAACAATCTATTACAATTCCAAGATGAAATAAACAAAAATGACAAATTACATTACTTTTAAGATGGTAACTTTTGATCTGAGCATCATGATTGAAAACCAAAAGTTTTTTCCAAAAATTAGTATCTACTATTAGTGCCGGAAGTAGTATAATATCCCCCGAACAACACACTACTGAGTAGGTTTTTAACCGGAAAAAACCTTGAAAAACAGATAAACGTGTACGTAATTAACGACAATAAATGAATACAAAAACTCTGGCGATATCACGCAGAGTTTTACTCGAGATTGAAAAATAAAATGCCAATACTTTTTCTCATTTTAGTTATCACAAACACTATATATCACACTATATCATTGTTCCTAAGCATTTTGAGAATGGTGACCCCCTTAACAACCAAAAACACACTTACAAAGTCTTGCGACTCCTTTGCTGCAATATTTTCTTTGCAAACTGAATTTTACAAGGTACTTTGATAAATAAAATGATATTTTTTTATTTTTTTTGATCAGATTACGAACCCTTTATACCTAACTGCGTTGAGAAATGATGCACAATATATCTGAGCCGACGCATTAAGCATTTTGGGCTAGATTTCTCATTTCTGAAAAGCTGGGGTTATCAGAGGAAAGTTTGGCATTATGTCACTGTACCACATACCTCGCCATACTGGGGAAAGTCATAATGCAAGAGAGAGTGAAATGTCGCCAAAAAGCTTTGCATGCCATGAAAGACAACCACGCAGAGAACGCGCTCTGATCCAAAATGGCGGATGCGTTAGCCTGTCTATATAGGGGCTCTCATGCAAATTAGCAAAGCTCTGCTATTTAAGGCTGCTTAAATTTAGAGAGGTGAATCGTGTGCTTTTTGGGTAACCAGGATGTGTATCCGTATTAATATCTGAGAAAAGAAAAAAAAAATCAAGAAATTTCACCTCTTGGTAGTTCATTGCATCAAGGTTTAGCACCTCTTCATCCTCGTTTTCAGTCTCATATCGATATTCTTGACTGGCATCAGTATCTAAAATTAACTCCTCTGATGTTGTAGAACCGCATTTCTTTTTGGGAGTATTCGGTAGCCTTCTCTGGGAATTGCTTTCGAAATAGGATTCTGAAGCAGCTGCAGAAGGTGCAATAATATGTTCGAGATATTTCGTTGAGTCAGTAGTCCTCTGAGGGCCTCCGTAATTACCTCTGCAATTTGAATAAGAAAATGAAAATACATGATTAAATCTGTATCATTTGGCAAAGACATTGTAATTTTTTTCAGAAATTCAATGTACATTTTTTTTCATGGTGACTATGATATATATATATCTTTTTAATAACGTGATTAACTGGATTCTCTCGCAGTTGCCTACATAAACTTATCATCTGCTTAGTCCAAAAAAAAGCAAGTACTAAAGCAATTTTTACGCATGGTACTTAAAAAAAAAGATAATTCCAAAATGGGATTATGAGTCTCTGTAAATATGATGCGTACAATTTACAAATTGGCAGGAATTGCCTCAATCGAGGAAATATTTCAAAATAATTATCAAAAAATTTTAAAGAGATATAGCTATTTCAGTAACCTTAATAAGTTACTTTCATACTGTCGAAGGGTGCTTTACAAGTATATACTTACCTGATTTTCTTTTGAGAAGGAATTGCTGGCAGTATATGCTTCGTTTGAATAACTTTGTACTGACTAGAGTTAAGCTCTTTTGCAAGTCTTGCGGAAGCTAGGAATTTCTTATCTGTATTTCCTTCACTTTTTTCTGTTGCATATGTCGCTATACTTTGAGTACTACGGCGCCAATTATTTTCCGTTGTGTACGTCGATATACTTTGTGCACTATGAAGCCAAAAATTGGATCCCTGTGCTGTTGTAGGGGTGTTAGGTATCTCAGGCTCAGATACCAGAGTTGTGGAAGTACTTGCCGGTTCGTAATACCTAGACAGCGCGGAATCCGTTGTTTCGTCTTCTGAATACGATTCTGATTCGTCTAGATATTCGTCGTCATTTTCTTCCACGAGACCAAGAAGCTTTAATGTTTCGCATTTTAAGTGACAGTTAGTTAAAAGAATGCGGACGGCTTCCGTCTTGATACCGGTCACCGGGCATTTCTTCATTATGACCCAAAGAGCTTTCAAGCATGTCACACTTGCAGTCTGGATTTTTGTATCCGGGTCTTCCAAGATGTGACCGATTGCGTTGCAGATGGAAACCATGTCCAGTTCATAGTAGGGAAGACATTCCAATTTTGAGGCGATGAAACGAAGAGCGGCCTCCTTCTGAAGAGAATTTTTTGTGTTCAATAACTCCCAGATGACTGTCATTGGATGAATATTGCGCATTAACTTCTGAAGCAGCCTATCAGCTCTGCTTTGGATCTTGATGTTGGGAGAAATAAGGGCCTTCCTGAGCATTCCAACTATGGAACGCAGATCAGGTGCCAGGTGATAACTCATCCTGTTTATAACTTCTTTCAAAATATCATACCCATTTATTTGAATCGGCTTAATTTGTTCAGAAAGCAGGCAACTTATAAACTTCAACAAGTCTAGTAGGTGGCATTCCAAATTTGCATCAGTCCAATAAGAACGTTTTATTGCTAACGTGAAAGCGTTTACAGCTGACGCTCTTTCGCACTCTCCCGTCACCCCAATTCGATCCAAATATCGATACTCCACAATTCCAAAATCAGCACGAAGTCCTATATCGTTTCGTTTTGCCTGGTATGTCTCAACAACTGTGGTGCAGTCTGCCGAAACTAATGAGAGAAACAGATCAGATTCCTCATGCTCCACCAGTGTCTTGTAAACAGCTCTGGCTTCTGGGTGGATGCGATTCAGCAGTGTGTAAAATCTGTCACTGCATACTGTTTCATGTATTCGTTTCATCGCTCGGAATGCAGTGAGAACCAAAATGGGTGACATCTTCCTTTCTAACTCTTCGGCCACGTTGTTTAATATAGAAAAGTACAGGTTGTCTCCAATGTCCTGATCAAAAATTATAGATAATCCTAAGTAGCAAGTTATTCTTATTGTACTGTCATCACTTCTTATCCCATAATATAAAAAATCTTCAACAGATCTGAAATAATACAAAGGTACTTCATTACTGATTTCGTTTTACTTCACAGATTAACATATAGTGCTTCTTGAGGCAATTACAAATTGTAAGGGATGAAATCAAAATGTAGCACTGAAAATTTTCAATAAAATATTTTTTTTTTGGCATGATCCTTTCTTCTGGTAGAGGGATGTGCTATAAAGGGGCTTTCATACTAAACGCAACAGCGACAAAAACTAAATTTTTCAGAGCATGTCATTGGTTTGACATAATTTATTACTATGCAGTTGCGTTAACTGATTGCCATTTTTATTGCATTAAAAGGGAAATTTAAAAGGGAAATGTACAGAGATTAAAATTATTCGATTACGTGCAAATGGGTAGTTGAATAGATTGCATTTGACCTTTCAGTCAAAAAAAATATACAAAAATCAGTAGAACGCCAGAAGGAATAGGTTTGGGAACTCGCAGCAGTATTGTAAAGAAATTTCAGATTAAAAAAGGTCCAACGAAATACAACTATCAAGACTACACCATTTTCAGCGAAAACGAAGTCTTAGCAGTTCATGCAGTTTCAAAATATAAAATAAATTCATACAGCTCTGACACAAACAAACTACATAAAAATGACGACATAAATTACTTATGATTGTTTTAATAATTCAAAAGTTATGAACGTCCAAAGCAGTCCTCATGAATAAACAAATTAAGTTGGAATTTTAATTTATTTCCTTTCCATAAAGCGTTAGTAAATACCGAGTATGTATTCATAATTTCCCTTTAATTTCTTGTGTGGGGAATATTTAATCAATATAATCCCTTCATAAAGAAGCGAGACGTTTATCATTGTGTTCAAAAGCAGAATGTTTTGCAAAGAAACATATTAATTTTACTGCGATTACCTACAGAAATTTACAACTTTATGCAATGATAAAGGTTTGCTTTCTTGTAACCCCGAAACATGAAAATGCGGGTGTTTTTGCAAATTGTGCAGTAAATGTTGTTTCCCTCCTTAATCATAATCATCCTTACATTGACAGAAGTATGAAATACAGGGTGGTTATAACTATAGTTACATTGTTTGAACCTGCATACAGCTTGTTCTAACCGACGTGTGTTATTGAAAATCGGCACATTCTTCCATTGGACAATGGATAAATGAACACTGCCATGTGAACATTATAGTTCAAATTTGTTTACCACCAGGTAAGAAGGATTACCTCGCCCCAAATGTAGGGCGTTCCTAAGGCTTAGTGCTAACAGGGAAAGAAGTTAGAGGAGAAAAGTGGATTAAACCAGGTAAGAAAGAGGCGCATAAAAGAACGAAAAAACAAATGTAAAGAAAATAAACTTGATTTTATCACAGCATTTGTTTAAGTTGCAATCGATTTGCGTCAATCGCAAATTCAAGGCATGTTAAAATGTGTTTAACAATACCACCGACGGAATTCTTTATCAATTGAAGAGTATCTTGAAGATGAGAATTGCAATTGATAGAGAAGCGAGAAAGCATCACTCAAGGTGGCAAGAATTTAAACTATAATTTTCTTGCAGCTGATTTCTTTTACCCTTTGCCCATATACGGTATAAATCGTTTCAATGACATACACCTAATAGACGACCCCTAGCAGTAGTTCTAATAGTCTAAACAGCAGCGGTGTAGTCCTTAAAAAAAGTGGGGGGGGGGGGACGCTTATACATAAGAAAAGCAATTGAAATTAAAAGTGGGGGACGCTTATGTTAAAATGTAAAAAGTTTGGGGGGGGGGGCGGAAGCTTTTATTAAAATAAAAAGGTAGGGGGATGCCGTCCCTCCTCGACTACACCACTGCTAAACAGGGAAACTTTAATAATAACCGTATAACGTACATTAAATCTGATAAAGAGCAGAAAAAAAAAGTGATTAGCTTACTTTTCGAGGTCCTTTGTGTGCCGGAAGTATGCACGCAAGAAGTGCAATGCTTTCAGCTTCATTTCCTTCCCTTCCTCAGCACCCAAGCGGCGAATGACTTTGGGCATGACAGGGTTCAGCAGGTAGTCGGTTTTGCTGCCGAGTCTAGGTACAGTGCAGCACATCAGTTCTAGGGCCAGATAGCGGACTCTCACACTTGAGCTCGTTAGGTGGCTCTCCAGAAATCTTACCACGTTAGATCTAATAGAAAATATCAAAAGAAAAAGTCTAGGAAGCTAAGCATATTCTTTCCTAGGAAAAAAGCAGCACACTATGGCAAGATTTACTCTAGAATGTACCTAAAGTATTGAATGATTTAGACCAGCGATTCTCAACATGTGGGGTTCACCCCCTAGGGGAGCGATCACACTCGAGGGGGGGGGGAGCAAGAATATCCAAGAAAAAATATTATTTAGAAAAAAAGGATTAACTGACTGAAAGGAAAGTACACATACACATAGAAAACAAAATACATTTCGACGTATTTATTAACTTATTAAAGTAAAACAAATTACTAAATTAAAACTTTTTCAATCAAAGCATACTAAATTAAAAACAAATTTAATAATTATTAGTAACTTCCTAGGGCCTGTCATTCAAAGCAAAGTTTTTCGAAGGAAGGCTTAATATTAGAAATAGCCACTCTCAGTTGTTTTTATATTTAGCCGAGATTAGTATTTGGTCTTCAAAGAAACATGCAGAAAATCCAGTTCCACAAAAGAAGGACGCTGAAAACCGTAATAGAATGCGAAATGCCCAGGGTCCGACAAATCCCGGGCGCTAGGTCGCCCGGGCGACTAAAAAATGCCTTGGCGAATAGTTTTTCAGGTGGCGACTATGTTCGCAAATGAAAATATTATATCTGGCTCCTAAAAATTTACTCTGGTTTCTAAGGTTTTCGCATTTTTGTCGGACTCTGGAATGCCCTTTTAAAGTGCGGAAAAATAATAATCTACTCCTGTCCAAAATTCAAATAGTGATTTATTACTAAATTGTCTTTTAGTTTTGGAACTTGTCGTGAAGTCTCTGATTTTTTTTCCAGATCAATGGAGAGTCCTTCGGGAGTCTTATGAAATGGATCCCTAACCCACTCGTAACTTGCTACCAGTTGGTAGTCAGCAAGAGAATACTTTTTAAAATTCCTTGCCAGCATGGCTAAATGATTTTCAATGATTGCAAAAACAACTTTTACGTGTTCTTCTGCAGCCTTATAAGTTTTTGTAGAACATCCACATTTGCAAACATTGTTAGTTTTTTTTTTTTTTTGCTTTAAATTTCTGCTCCATAATTCCAATTTTCTACCAAAAGCATCAACTTTATTACTCGTATCCAACATATGTGTATTTGCTCCTTGGAGTTGAAGATTCAAGTTATTTAATTTTTCGCATATGTCGACCAAGGAGCTCAAGTTCATCAGAAATGAACCATCGCAAAATTCTCAGCTTCCGGTCTGATTTATTTTTCTAGGAAAATGGCGATTTCTTTTCTTAATTCATAAACACGTTGCAAAAATTTCTCACGTGATAACCATCTTGCGTCGCAATAAAATAGTAACGCTGACTGTACTGAACCCACGTCTTTAAAAAGTGCGGAAAAGATTCTCGATTTCCGCAATTTGTTTTGAAAACTTATCTCCAAACATAATTTCTACAATCTCAATTACTTCTAGCAAAATAAGCTCTTCACCAATGGTGTGAGGTTTTTACATCTGGTTGTTTTATAACCAGATGTAATTATGGGATTTTTAAGGATTGTTGCCACTCTTCTACTTGGATTTTTTTTAAAAATTTCCTTATATATAATTGCAACCGAATTTTGGAAATGTGTTACTTGGCCTGCGAATGATGCAATATTATCCCGCGCAAAACCGGGCATTTCAGCTAGTACTCAATATATACGGCCGTGGTAGCCTAGTGGTTAGCACGTCGGACTTCCACCTGGAAGGTCGCGCGTTCGATACCCACTGAAGACCACCATGTATACTTGGGGATATGTGCATGTAAAATCCGTAGACCCCACTACCTCTCCCCGTGCGTAAGCAATCCTAAGGCCTCGGCTAACAGGTAGGGATTTGGTGGAGAAAAGTACTCAATATATACACTGTAATTGTATACGTTTTATTGTAAGCGGGGGAGGAGATGAAAATTATGATTGAAAACTGCGCCGCCAATACTGAAAGTTTGAAAAACGCTGATTTAGACCATTCAATAAACTATCGTATGTATGACAACAATTGATGCATCCGGCATCAACCTCGAATGTGCCCTCTATGGATGAGGGGTTAAAACAGCTAATTGCGTAAAATAATTATATGGTACTCAGGAACATCTCGGTGTCTCTTAGATGTATTTTTGATTTATATGTATAAAAACAAATGGGTTATAAAGTTTTATTTAAAAACAATTTCTGTGAATGTAGTATAGGAATGCGTTGTACCTTTGAGTAATTTTCAAATCTTGGATATTTCTTAAGTTTTTTTAAATTCCCAAAGTTCGGATAAAATACCGTAGATATTTAACTATTTCTTGATGCATATATTTCTTATATTCTTTTCTAGTATATTTGCCCCATGAGGAAAAACATGAGGGGTAAATCATGAGGAAAAACAAATGCACAATTTAAGCCAAATAGCAATTATTTTTCATTTTCTTGGAACTCAACATTGCTTGCAATAAGTAAAAAATAGCACAGGTAATTAGCTTTTTCTTCGATTGATGACAATAATGAACTAAGAGGCATACTTATAGACTCCTTTTCCAAATAATCACCAAATATATTTAAGCATTTATCTGAACCAAGGCTGAACTTGATCCAGTTTACTGTTTAACTGTTCTTCAGGCTGTTTTATTTCGGCATAAATGAAGGGCCAAAAATAGGGGTTGGCACTTAGCGCCATCTATTCAACTTGAGGCTACTTTCTAACAGATAAGAATCAGATTATTGATTTGGCGTAATTGATTTGACGAAAAAAAAAAAAAATAACCATCGCCAGCCAGCGCTTGTTTCAGTAGTAATTATGACTAAGAAAGTTCAGTTAAGAATTTGAGAAATTCCAATGGAGATAATAGTTTCCTTAAAAATTTGAGAAATTCTAATGTTGTCTATTATTAATTTTAAACCAATTCAAGATAAGTACTCAAATGCATTTATTACTATATTGCTTATTTCTGTAAATACATATAGTTCATTAAACATTTTAACTGTATGCATAGTAAATTTTATATGCAAATTTAATCTATTTGTAATATAGAATAAATAGCATTATCATAACTTTTGCTGCCTCAGGCAAAATTTGCAATACATATATTTTTTGAAACATTCAAAGTTACATTTAATCAATCTTAAGTTAAGAGTTGACTGGGTAATGGGCTATTTTTTAAATCTATATAAATAAAACCAAAAGTTTGTGTGTGTGTGTGTGTCTGTCTGTCTGTCGATCGCCTCCTGCAGAGATGGAACGGTCCAGAAGTACGAAATTTTGGTTACAGGTACCTTGGGTCAGGTCCTCGTGCACCTCGAATCGTTTTTCCGAAAATTCGAAATTGTTCTCCTTTTATTCCAATTTAAGCAAAACTGTTAATTTTAGAAATATCTCATCTAAGAAACGTCACACCTTTTCGATTTTTGCAGCATATTGATGCCCGTAAAAAACCGCACAAGGTGATCTCTTTCTGAAGTTCGTAGAACAAATAGAACACGCTCAATATTCATTTAAAGTAGTTTTCGAACTTTAAAGCGAGGCTTACCTCTGAATTTATCTGTTCAATTTGCGTGTTTTCGCCAAAATTCTTAGTACTTTCGTCGCCAACTAGATGATCTTTGTTAACGTAAGATTGAAAAAATGCTGTTTTATCGTTATTCATGCCGTTTTATGAGCGAAACGAAATCTAAAAATTCATTTCATTTTTTAGCGTACTGCAGACGATTTGTAATTACTCCTTGAGGTTGATCCTTCTTTTTTAGCCTACTTTCCCGTAAAAGTAAAAAAAAAATAATAATAAAGCATGAAAGAAGGCTTAATGTATCGTGAAAATATCATTAGAAATCAAGAAAAGTCAAAAATAAGTTAAGTAATTAAATAAAGATTGAAAAATAAAAAATTTGAAAGTAGGGTTTTGAGATGGGGAAAAAGTGTGTCGGTCGGTCTGTCTGTCTGTCGGTCTGTCGGTCTGTCTGTCTGTCTGTCTGTCGGTCTGTCCCCCCCTAATAACTTTTGAACGAATTGTCCGATTGGAAAAATTCTTTTTGCATTCGAGAGATCTCGGCGAGGACATCTCATTTCCATATTTTACTTTTTGATTTGAACAATTTTTTGTTCAATTTTGAACAGTTCAAAAAATTTTAACATTAGCGCCTATGGGTGAAAATGAAGCAAATTGTGTAAACTCTGGGTACAAGATATAAGTTCCCATGAACAAGCTCACTGGAAGAAGTTCTTGACGTGAAATATTGATTTGAACAATTTTTGTTCATTTTTGAACAGTTCTAAAAAAATTAACATACAGCCTACGGGGAAATTTCAATCCTATATAATTTCTGATCTAACGGACCGATTTGCTTGGAACAAACTTTATCGGAAAGCTCTTATGACGTAGAACATGTACAAAAAGAAAGTTCATCCAGAACTAACGAACCTATTTTCCTATGAATTTTTTTCAATCGGGATTTTCAAGAATATTTTTTAATTAATGGAGGATTAAATGAATAAGCAAAAGAATGAATGAATAAATGAGTGAATAAATACATGAATGACTTAATAAATAATGATTGAATGAATATGTATTAACCGTTGAAAAAGGTATATTTGAAGCAATTAAGAACTAAAGCTAAACAAGAAAGACAGAGAGAGAGAGAGAGAGATAGCTAGATTATAAATTTGAATTCGGTGTATACGGGAAAGTAGGCTCGTATAGTTCTAGACGGAACTTCTTGTTTTTTGGCGATTTAGTATAATGGTACCATTTCAACAATTTCATGAAACATATTATTTCTCATGGTAGAGTGTCCGTTTTATCAACGAAACAAATTCTAAGAATTCATTTCATTTTTATGCATACTTTGTGGATTATAAAGTGCAGACGATTTTCAATTACTTTATCTTGAGGTTGATTTTTCTCTCTGTTTTGGCAATTTAATATTTATTCCTTCGCTAAAAACTAGGTTGGAAGGTTTTCGATATGGCTTATTTTTGATGAAATTTAAAATTTTTCTAAGTGGTAATAACTTTTTTTCTCACCCCCCATCCCGTTCTCAATATATTATTTTGAGCTTCGTACCTTTTCCAAACCGCGCCAATAATACTTATCAGTAATATTGTTATCATTTAATTCAATACGTGATTTACATTATAGGATCATGGCGCATTTGAGTTATGTTTCCATTACTATATTGCAATTTGGCGATTTTCTGCTTTATTTTAACTTTTTTAAGTATCGATTTTGATTGATTATCTAGACACACGGCAGTGTGTCCGCCAAGTTCAGAAAGTTAGCCAAATTAAGATACGGCGACACCGGCCAATGTGTATATTTACCCGAACCATTTCGAGCTACTTTTGACTACACCATTACCCCAAAACTATTAGACCTACATACTTGAAATTTTGAACGTCTAATAGCGATCCCTTTAACCCTTAAGATATCAAATTTCATTGATGTACTTCTTATGGTTATGGAATTATTAAGGTTTGAAAAGTGTCATTTTTATCACTCACTCACTCACTCACTCACTCATTCACTCACTCATCAAAAACCTAACCTACTTCTAGGAGACTTAGAAACTTGAAACTTTGTATCAAGGTAGACAACTTGGCATATATAAAGGAAAAAATCCGAAACTTCAAAAAATTACATTATCTTCGAAGTTACTAGCATACTCATAAGTAGCATCATACCTAACGACTTCAAACGGCAGCCATATTTTTCTGCCGTTTAAAGTAAACAATACTCTCTCGCGTTTGAAGGTAAATAATTGATAATTGATGCATTGAAATTCACTTTCCGCTTTAATTTTTCGTCTTAAGGCTTAACTCAAGCTGACTACAAAGAATGCAGTGTCGTAGTTATACAGAACTTTTCAACGTTTTAAACAAAAAAATAATTAAGTAAATATAAGTTTACGAATTTATTACGGAGAAATGTAAACAGACCAAAAAAATCTTAAATAATTAATAGCGACTATTCAGCTTGGTTAATTTAGTATAACTTATCGTCAATATAAAAACACACATTTTAGCTTTTCAAAAATTAATGATATCCCAACAAAACATAAATGTGAAAAAGGGCCAAGTTCGATAGAACATAAACGGCCTTCGGAGTAGTCAGTGCCAGCGATAAAAGAATTGATATCTAATGGGTGCCAAGTTCCATAGCAGATCCTTTGATCATGGCTGTAAGAGCGTACAATGTTCCATAATTTATTTAAAAACATTTTTTTATCGGATTCCTAACTTGGCAAGTTTTAGTTAAGATAAGTTACGGTAAAGAAGACGATAAGAAGACAATTAGAAATTAACTATAATAGCTTGCCACATGATTTTACTATTAAAAATTGCTAATTGAATGAGTTAAATTTTTTGAATGTAATTTACCTTAATTAACACTTTCCAAGTTAGGAATCCGATAAAAAAATGTTTTTAAATAAATTAAGGAACATTGTACGCTCTTACAGCCATGATCAAAGGATCTGCTATGGAACTTGGCACCCATTAGATATCCATTCTTTTATCGCTGGCACTAACTACTCCGAAGGCCGTTTATGTTCCAACGAACTTGGCCCTTTTTCACATTTATGTTTTGTTGGGATATATTTTACTCAAATGATTTATTTTCTAACATTTATTCAATTCTTGTACTGACTGTTTGGTGCCATTTGTACTGAATTTAGTTATTTCTTTCGATCAACTTAAATTTCACACGTCAGAATTGGTTAAGTACTAGACATTTTCTAACTTAAATGGGCATTTGCCTTTGGAAATAATGCTTTTCTTTCTTCCGTTTTTATCAGAATTTTATAAAAGTGCTATTTAATTGAATTTTCAGGAAATTTTTTGACGATTTTGCAAGCGGGATTTTTAGGAACGTGTCTCCTTAGTTTAATGGGGAATTTGGGATGGGCTGTTGGTAATGTTAGAAACAGCTGCTCTTAAAGGCCTGTAGTCTAATGGGTATTTTAAGTCACTGACGTCTTTATTCTAACAGAGATATTCAGGGACCATTGCTCTTCATCTGATGGGCATTTTTAAAGAGAATGCAGCTCTTATTCTGATGGGAATTTTTAGATGTGTAGTTGTCTATATTGTAATTGCGATTTTTACGGACTCTTGATGTCATTTTGAAACACTTATCCTGATGTATATGTGCACTTTATTTACTGTTCCCTTACTCTAACGGTAACTTTGATGAACTATTGTTTGCATTTTAATGTGGACTTTCATGTTAATTTTTGGTCTAAAAGAAATTTTTTGAGGCTGTTTTTTTTAGGGCAATTGTGATTTTTTATTTAGTTTTTCTGTTAAAATGGAATTTTTAAGGACTGTTGCTTATCTTATACTTGGATTTAAGAAAATTTTTCCTTATATATTTACAACAAAATTTTGGAGATGTGCCACTTGGCCTGCAAATGATGCAATATTATCCCGCGCAACGCCGGGCATGTCAGCTAGTAAAAAAATATGGCGGGAAATGGTGAATAAAACACAACTATTTTCTTCTAAGCATTCATTTCTGCACAAAAGAAATAAAATGCGTACAAATACATTAAAAAACACACATATGGACTATAAATCAAAAGTCGAATATCATTAAATTTAATTTATTTCAGAGTTAAGAATGTAATTACTACTGAAACAAGAATAACTCTCGGTACTTTTCCGTTTGGGGGGTGGGGGGTGCTGGTGATGGTTTCGTTTTGCCAAATCAATTTGTTTTTGTGTCTGGAGCTGGTTTTTGGCAAAAATATTTAAACATCACCAACCGCAACCCAAAATGGTAAAGTAATTTGATTCGGTGAAAAACAAAAAAATAACCATCGCCAGCCTCCCTCAAACGGAAAAGTACTTCATTTTCATTAGAAAAAATTAATCGACTACAAAAATCTTTAAAAAATTCATTCAAAACAGAGACAGGACGACTTTCCACTAAAAATATTCATCTGAACGTTTCCGGAAACCAGGAAATTACATCCTATTCGCAAAGTAAAGAGGCTTTAAAATGATGTAAACAAACTTTTCTGGGTCAGGAACTAGTGCCACTATCGGCGGAAAAAGTGCAACGTCGGTTCTTTTGATATTGGCAGTAATGAAACAGCCTGTACAGTAGCGGTTACGACCAAGTTCAGCCTTGTCTCAAAGTAGAACTAAGTTGTTTGGAAAATACCGTCCTTGATTATTGACACTTAAAATTCTGGAAAGTTTTCATATTGCTGTCTGAATACAATCGTGTTTCATCAATTTTGTAAAAAGGAAATCGTAGTCACTGGATGCCATATCTGGGCTGTATAGTGTGCTTTTCAAGCGCTCTCACTTCCCTGAATTGAAGAACTGATGAAAAAAGACAAGTACGAATTCTGAAAACACGGCACAATCGGCCGAAACGTGTTTCCTCCAAGCAACCGCCAAACAAGCGTTTAGAAAAATTCTTAAATGGATTTAGTGATTTTGTAAGAAAGCTGCCGACAAAGTAAATATTTTTTATTGAATTTGTAACTCCTATCTACTTTTATTATTTGGGGGGGGGGGGGGGGAGAAGAATCCATCTTCGTGTGATATTTCTCCTACATTTATATACCTTTTCCCGGATGTTTTGAATAAAACTTGCACGAGAAAGCAACATATGATGCGTGTTTTCAACTTGAAATATTGAGAACATATCTAAAAAATAATACGAAGTTTCAATTGGGGAAACTTAACATTGTCTGTGGCTTGGGTAAAAACTATATATTACATAATAATGTTCCGCCCATCAAATTTCAAATTACAAAAACACGATACCCCCAAAATGACCGCTATTTGGACCAATAGCTGCTTAAAACAGAGCATAATAAGTAGTTTAACATTTCAGGGATGCTTAAGGCTTCGTATAAATTAGCTAATAATTCTTAACTCCGATTACATTATCCTTAAAAGCATGCATTTAAATGAAGATAGATGACCGCTTGAAACACTCATTAATTCCGAGCGCGTTAAACGGAGATGGGGGGATCAAAAGGAAGAAGAAAAAAATACCGGCAGAGTTTTCTTTCTTCAAACTCACAACGCATTTTCTTGCTGAGTATCGTCTTCGATAATCTTCTGAGTCGCATGAGCGTCATTTCGTCAGCCCTGACACTGGAAGACAATTGGCCTCTTTCGCTGTATCGTTCCTGCAAAGCGTCGAGAAATTGCGGCGTCATCAAATTAAGTGGTGACAAATTTGGCCGCTTTAAGTGGCGAACTTTTAATTGGTTCGCTTTAAGCATTTTTCAAGCTTGCCTCATAATAAACTGCTTCTCTTCACAGCAACATAATAAAAATTTATCCGTGGGATCGCTAGTTGAGCGTTGTTAAAATACATTAGGGGTCATTCCTAAATGATGTCACGTTTCGAGGGGGAGGGGGGATTCGTGAAACTGTGACAAAGTGTGACAAGGGGAGGGGAGGGGGTAACAAGAAGTGTGACATCATATATTATGCAACACAGCGTGACATGTGACAAAGGGGGGAGGGGGGTCCGCAGAAGTGTGACATATTGTGACAAAGGGGGTGGGGGTCAAATATATGGGAAAAAAGCGTGACATCATTTATGAACGGCCCCTTAATGCAAACACTTATATGTGCAAAAATGTAAACCTCATTGCAAAGATGTACATTTGTGACTTAAAATTTATTTTCCTCTGAAAAATAAGTTTTAATTGTTACAAACGCATGAGGGATATGATTACGTTTGTAACGCAATGATGGCCCTAAAATGTTAATGCTGAGATGTATGAAAAATAGTTCGTTAATGTTAAATAACCTCCTGCCTTTGTGAAGTCGGTTAAAAAGATTTAAAACTGCAAAATGCAATAACTTTTTATATTCTGTTACACAATGAATACGTATACAATAAGGGTTACCCATTCTACACTCAGTTTAAAGGGGCATAAGCGTGCTGTTTTAAGGCCCCAAGCGTACTGTGGGAAAGTAGGACTACGCCAAAGTCCAAAGCTATGATTTCGCCAACCTCGTAAAGAGAATGAATATTAATGATAACTAATAATAATCTCACCTACATATTTCCTAAAAAGCGGGATTTCACTACTATCTCGGTGATATAACGTAACTACTTGGCTGTTGAATTTTGTGGTTTCTAGATTTTCATACAATGCGTACGTAAATTGTTCGTATTTTTTAAAAACATATTTCACTTGAAATTCTTTTTCATTTATGAACTCTTGTACATAATTTATATTTTACAATGTATTTATAGTAAGACTTTCAAATTGTCTGATAAAATCTTCACTTTCATGAAACTCAACGAGCAGCATGTTTTATCTCATTAATTTTATTTGTATTAGTTTGCGTTGAAACTACTTACATTTGATAAATTTCATACATTTTTTATTTTATGCTTACTCGGTCATTTGAAGAAAATAATCAATCAGCTTTAAGGAAAAAGGAATTATTTGAATGTTAATTATTACTTGTTCATTTAATACAGCGTTTGATATAACGACCCCACTAGAAAGGTCCGAATGGATTCGTTATAGCGCGATTCGATCGTACCATTAATTACAGTAAGAAAACGTTCGGACTAGTTCCTTATGGCACTGTTAACCTGGAAAATTTCCAGTGAATTTACCGGTTAATGTAAAATAAGTATCATAAATTACATATTATCGCAAATAGACAAAAAAAAAAAAAGTCAAAGGAACCCTTTCTGTCTGTTCAATCTTTTGTTCAAGAACATCGGAGAGGGAGAAAAAAAAAAAGATATTTAATTCAATTTTTTTTGTTAATTGTAATTAACATTTTGAAATACCGCCAAGACACCTAACCATGCCAACGGGGTTGCGCCAATACGTAAGTAGACAATAATGGCCTTTTATTACCAATCTATATGCACATCCTTTATAGAACAATTGTATGAATGGTGCAACAGGAAGCGCAACAGCTTAAATTTTCCGCTATAAGGGCAATCGGTTAAAGGGTCTATCGTGTTAAACCTCTACCTTTGTAATATTAAGTATATTAGTATTACTAAGGTAGCGGTTAAACTCACTGAGAGAGATTTATATGACTAAACGAAACGTGAAAATCAATTTTCTAACGAAGCCATTTTATTGAATTTAAATAGGTGGTGCTTACTTTGTTACATTAAAAAAAAAAAAAAATCATGCTGGCGATCATTTGGAAAACTCTCCCATGTCAGCCTTTTAAGTGATAATTACTGTTATTAATAATACTACAATCGTTTTGACACCAATTTGACGTCAAAAGTACCTTTTGGTGATTATTGAAAATGTGCCAAATCTATGTATTTGTTTGAGGCAGCAGCAATTTTAAGACAGTTAGAAACATCGCCAAAACTATTCATATGAAAAACTATTTCTATTTAAAATATGTTCAAGGAAAAGGAAAATTAAATAATGTCGTATTATGTGATAATATCGCTCAATTAATGCTTAAAAACAAAATAACTTACAGAAGAGCTTGACATGTTTTCAGCTTTTTTCCTGTTTAGCAATATTTTTTGCTCCATGGTTGTCACTTCAAGAGTAGGAAATATAGCCGTATCTGATTATAACACCTGTGAAATATTTTTAAAATTTAAGCTCATATTTTGGTTGTTTCTAAAGCACGAATTTCGAAACTAAAATTCAAGAAGTAGTTGTTAAAATACATAAGGCTCAACATGATCTTAAACCAAAAAAAAAAAAAAAACACATTTTCAACAATATTTTTCATTTAGGTTTCATTTTTATCGACAGGTTTTAAATTCAAATAATTGTCTTTACTTTTAAATAAAGAATTACACTTTAAAAAAATTAGAAAAATGCGCTTTTGAATCAATTCATTTGAAGTTAGAAAATCGATGTTGATATACAAAAAAAAAAAAAGCTCGTTTAATTTTAAGCGAAACGTCTTGTTAGTTTCACAAAAACTGACGATATAATTTCAAAGCTGGGTTTTCTTTTAATATTTTGAATTAACTGTCATTTTTTGTGACATTATGTTAAAAGCAAATTAAATATTTCAATTATTGCAATTGAAAATATGCAGTTTTATTTAAAAGTACACTTCTTATATATAAGCCGCTTAAGTGTCTGTTTGTTTGTCGCCTATAGCGTCGAAAACTGCATCGTGCTGCCATCTACACAATTGTCTCTATAATGAAAACGACTAATAATCAAAACATTTCTCTAGCATTTTGAGTGAGGCATCGCTAGCTTTGCAATCTCCGTTAAAAATTACTGTAAACGCGAATTTAATTTAATCCTTCTTTCTTTGTTTTAATTTATTTATCGTCCGCGCTTTTTATCTATATTAAAGTGGCAGCGCTCTTTTTTTCAGTTTCGTTAAAACTATTTTGACGTTGATTATGTTATGTATAAATAAATATTTTTCACAAACGATTTGATAATATAGTAAATAATATTTTTATTTTGCAGATTACTATGACTTAGATTTTTTTTCCGGCAAGAATATTTTTTTCCGAAATTATTATATGTTTATTATTTATTAATTAAACTCTACTGTTCTACCTAATAAATATCTCTGTGATTTGATGTGCATTATCGGTTACTGGGAGAATGGTATATTTATAATATCTAGAACAGCGGTCATTTCGTATGACCGCCGGGCTTACAAGTGCCATATAAACACGTAATTTTGCTTTTAAAATCTGATGGATTAAAATTTTAAAACCATTTAAAGCGTGTGGTGAATAATCGAGAGTCGGACCGAACCCAATTCTTAATTTACGCTCTTAAATCCTTTCTTCAAAAATAAATAAATAAATAAATACCGAAATAAACACTGTAAATGTAAAATTTGAAAGCTTGGGAGCTTGAGAGACATTTAATATTCACTTAGTAATAAGGGCTGCGCATACTATAAAATATAAAACCTATTCGGTGGTAAAATGCAGAGTTTATACTCGAGTCGCTTTATGTAAACATGTACTAAAACCATGAAGGAGCGGTGTGTATAACAATGAAAAGAGATAATGAAATTTTCGAGAACATGTTTTAGTTGTGGATCACGTCCTAAGGCACCTTTTTAAGCTGATATAAAAACAAATTTTAAATAAAATATGCGGAAGCAGGGAAGGCTCTGTATGATACATTAAAATATTAAAAGTTAATTCTCGTCCAGTTGAAAGAAATCGTAATCAGCGTTTTTCTTTCAAGAAAGATTTTTACCGACTTTTACGCAGCAGCAGTTTAATATTTTGGAATAGGTAGCCTGTTAGATCTTAGTAGTTTTACCTGAAAAATTTGAGCATTTTTAAACTTAAACCTGAACTAAGGCAAATAACTCAAGGCATACATTTACGAAATAAAATGTAATTTTTGGTCTAAAAGAAGTGGAGTCTGTGACTGTTGGAAAACTTTAGAAAAATGTGTGGTATTTTCTGTGAAATAGCAAAATCTAGCTTTTATGCGTTGATAAAATATAGATTTGCAGGCCGATTATTTGGGTATCAGAAAGGGTCGCCCCTCCCTGAAGAGGTGGCCCCTTTCAAACATTCCCTTCTCTGTTTGAAAATTAATACAAGTAGTGCAAGTTCTGTATTTCTTATATTGTCATATTTTCTAAGATTACGTAGAACCGTTCCCCGTACCTAAGCATAAGTCCCATAAATTGGCCATAAATAAATAAAGGATTGTGTATCCTTTAGTAATTGATCTCCACCGTATCATTTAGGATATCAACCGAGAAAGATGAATTGGTTGCATGAAGAAACACATCTAAAAGATGATTTATTCGCCATATTGGGTACAATTTATTGATAGCGATATAGATGGATATGGTAAGATACACAGGATTTAGGTGACTGGAAGATTTCACATACAAAATGATTTATACGAATTTTCGGTTTCTGGTAGAGTATAACTACGCCTCGAATAGTCGTCAGACTTATTTCAGAATTATTCAGAAAGAATATAAACTTTTGTTCGGATTAAAAACAATAAGTTGCATTTTGTAACAGCAAACCGAATTAGGAAGGGATGCAATTCAAGCAACGTCATTGGTCACGTGGAACCGATGAAAGCAATGTAAACAAAAGAAGCCGTAGCATCGCTTTACTTCGAGTTCGACAAATCTAATTAAAAACTGGGCCTAAATAAAGTTCTTCTACATTACATAAAATTCACACTATAACTATTGTAATAATTAATAAATTTCTTTTATAATGATTAAATTAAATGTAAATACTGGGTTATAAAAAAAGCTGTGAAAATAGTCTAATTTATTTTAAGATAACTAATTTTGCCTAGTGAACCCCACGTAGAACTCAAATGAAAATCTAAGTAAACGAAAAGCGGATATCCCGTGACAACGATGATCTCTCATGAGTCCCTCCAGCGATGAATTGTGTCCATTCAGAAGATAAATATATTGAAGAGAGAGAGAGGGAAAGAAAAAAGAAGGTGTGACACATGTTTAGTATGAATATGTATGAAGAAGGAATAAATGTAGCATCACGGTGCCTTTACACTATAGTGCACATGGTACTTTTCGTAGTGAGATTTCCCCGTTTAGCTGCATTTGACATTTAAATGGAGGAAATGCATGTACTTTGAGTATTTTTTTAAACGGAGAAAAAACCTTTTTCGGTAATTTTTGTTCTGTTAAGCTGTTATACACGAATTTTACTCGATTTGGCTCCGTTTGGATTTGATTTTGGTACCTCTTTTCCTTCCAACCGCGTTTTATATATCAGAACTGGTTAAGAACTTAACATTTGGTCAACTTAAATGTAGATATTTATTTACATTTGCAAATGATGTTTTTATTTCTTTTTCAGTTTCTTTATTGGCTCACTATTTCTTTCTTTCATTAAAGCCCCATTTTATTTGAAGTTTTAGGAAAAGTCCTTTATATTCTAATGCCATTTTTAGACACTGTTAGCCGTGCTGTGAAAGGGAACTGTTGTCTTAATTCTGATTGGGAGCTTGAGATGAATTGTTGACAATATCAAGGAACTGTTTCATGTCGACTAATGGGTTTCGTCTAACACAATATATAATCAGCATTTTAAGGAACTTTTACTGTTCTAATACAGATTATTAAGGTTCTGATTGGGAGCTTGAGATGAATTGTTGACAATATCAAGGAACTGTTTCATGTCGACTAATGGGTTTCGTCTATCTTCTATTGGAAATTTTGTACTAAGCTTATCCTTATTTATTTACGGCTAAATGTTGAATATGACCAGATGACTTTATTTTTTTTTCCGCCAGAGACTTGATAGTCCCGTTCGAGATTATCCGTGCAACGCCGCGCACGCCAGCTAGTCAGAGATAAATATAAACTTCATTTGGGTATGATCATCGGATTTTTTTTATAATCCTAAGTAACATATATTAAATAATATGGAATATTTTTCTTACAGTAAAAATGATCAAATATTCAAAATGTGACATAAGTAAGCTGGAAGTTTTATTACTTATAATGAAATAGTGAATTACTTGGAAAGAAGCAAAGACATTTGTTTTATTTTCAATATATAAATAATTTGCTCTAGAGAGACCTACGCAATGTTCTTTAAATTCATTACTTTCTTTCTCTGAGAACAAGTTAAGAGAACACTGAAAGGGAATTATCGTATCTGGAGAGCAGACATTTTCTCTTAAAAATAATGATAGTTGGGAATACGTATTATATCGTTATTAATAATAATGAAAATAACAAGGGAAATGTTGTTATTTTCATTATTATTAATAACAATTCCCTAATAAAAGAAAAATAAAATAGAAAAGTAAATTAATAAAATTTAAAAAAAAAAACGTAAGAAAATAAAAGTAAAAAAAAAAAATAAATAAAAAAAAAAAAAAAAAACGTAAGTAAAAATAAATAAATTAATAAATAAATAAATTAAAGAAAAGTAATTAAAATTAAATAAATACCCCTTTGTCCCCCCTAAAGAAAATCAATGACGATGAATGGGAGGAAAAAATGTTTCGACTGGTCGCTCGTTGCTTTGATCAACTAGCGTACTAGCGATGATAAATCTGACTTCTCCCAGCGACGTAACGAGCTGAAGAAATGTTTATTCTTTTGATGGAGCTTGTTGTCTGCTATTGATAATATCTGTCAATAGGAGTAGAAGATGAAGGAAAAAACTAGTGCTTCAAGAGAGGAAAAGGTGCTAAGCCAATGCTTCTTAAAAAAGTGATAAGTCAATGCTGCTTAAATGTTTAACCGCGGTATTTAAAAATCTGTAATGTTCTGAGCTATCAATAAATCGAGGTTTAAAGACAATTTAGAATACGTTTCTTGTAATTATGATTATATAATGGGGAATTTACATCAATGCTTTCCCATATGATTCCTCATTACATAATAGACATTTATTGTGTAACTATCGTGACGTAAATGCGAGAGTTGATGCATTTTTCATATCATGTTTTTATTTCATTCTTTTTCAGATAATACAAATCAGTGCGTGTTTTCAGAACAATAAAAGCGGAATAAAGATAAATAATAATTTTGAATAATGCTTTATAGTTATTTGATAACGCCTATTTTTATTAATGAACTAAAAAATAAACTATTGTTGAAAATATTCTACGTAAATAATTTATGAAATGCAAAACAATATTCGTTGAAATCTTGAATTTGTAAATATCGCAGAAAATCAAAGTAATTCATTCACAAAAAAAAAAAAAAAAATAAAAAAAAAAAAATCGAAAAGTAAAGAAACTATATTTAGTTAAATGAGGAATGGAATTAAACAAATTTTCGTAGTAAAACAACTTTTGTTTTTCTCCTCATAGTAACAGAACTGCATAAATAAACAATATTTTTCTTCTATGACTGAAATTGTTAAAAATATGCTAAAAAAATAAGATCCTTGATTCCTCCTTCCCCTATTAATAAATAGCGAGAGCTAAAATTAATAGTTTTAATATATTTTGATCAATTTGCGCTTATAAGTAATAAAGAATAGTAAAAACTAACTAATGTTGCAAACGTAAAAAAAAAAACAATTTTTATATAACTACTTATATAAAAATTGCAGAAAATCGACAGTGTCGTCGTATGATAATGTGGCATATAAAGTTATTGCATTGAGCTATGAATTTGACGGGGATACATTCGGGTAAAATAAACTCCTAGTGAAAATTTTTCAGCAACAGAGCCCAGTGTGTCAACCCAGGTGTCTTCTCTAGGAGGAAAACTGGGCGTCAAAATTGTCTTACAGCGATGTGTCACACAATGATAGTAATGTTGCTGGAAAAGTTGCTCACCTATCTCTGTGGAATGCATTAGGTCTGTAATAAGGGTGTGCCATTACGCAGCCCCTAAGATATAAAAGAAAGAAAGCTACTAGCTAATGATTAGCTAGTTAAACTAATTATTATGTTAAAGAAACTACTATGTTACTGTTTTAAGTTGTTTTTAAGTTTGACGTTTAATCATTAGGCAATTCATGGCTTAAACTTCAAATTGCGTGTGTAGTTTCCAAGAAATGTTTTTATAGTGTTTTGATACTTTTATTTAAATTAAAAATACAGTTTTTATTCATGCTCAAAGTGTTTATTTTTCAACAGCTCTGGCAACGAATTTGCAAAAGAAGGAGGATGTTGTTTACGTCTAATCTTTTCTTATGACTCATGAAAAAACTAACGAAGCTCTCTATGATACTCTCAATGAAATTATTCCCTTTGTTGCTCACTTTTTAACTCGTAAGAATTAAGGTTTTTTTCCTTCCAAGCAGCTGTTCCTGAAGTTTTAACAGCTTTTCATTAAAATATTTTTTATGTTTGCGAAGGGATTTTTTTTCTGCTTCAAAATATTCAAAATGCTTTGATGTACTCGGATTACGGTAAAGGTGATTTTGTTTAGGAGAAAAAACTGCTAGATTAACTCTTTTCATCTTCGTCTTGTACAGGACAAAAACATAGATTTTATGTACATATGAAGAAAAAAAAAGGATAAATTTTCTTCTGTTAAATTGCCACGCATAAAGTGAAGTAAACTTTTCTCTTCCTATTGCTCTTTATTATTATTTCAGAAAAATATTAATTTTACGCTCTTTATTTTGAAAATTATGTGTTTTTATCAGATTCAGCAATGGATAGTATTTGATGTAAATGATACCCCTACACTGCAAAATATTTTTGCCCGAAAATACATGAGAGTTTGCTTTAAATCAAATTTTTCTGGATTCTGACGGCAATTACAGATGACTAAAACCAGGAAACTACAAGGTCTTTAGAAAAGTAAATTACAGAAAATGAAAAATAAAGACTCTGTAAATTGTCAGCAATATATGATATAATATATGCCACAACAGGGTCGCCATCTGCGAAAACGCTGAATTTCTATTCCTTCTTCACAAATTCAAAAGTGGGTTTCGTCCACGCTGTTGTGATTCCTGTACCTTAGGTTCGGCCCACATGTTTCAGACCAATAAAATATTTACTTTTGTAATTTGACTAATGCAAAGTTTCAGACACCTTGTTTTGTAGCCGGGTTCACCAGAGAGTTTAATAAGGTTAGGCTTTAGTTATAGAGGTTTAGGTTTAGTTTAGCTATAGAGAGTTAAATAAGGTTTTAGTTATGAAAAAATTTAACCTTATTAAACTTAGAACGGTTCTAAATTGTACACTGAACTATATGTAAATATATATATATATATATAAAAAAAAAAAGGGCAGACTGTTGTTTCATTAGCACCATCATTCAAATTTACGTGTTACCAGAAAGTAGCATATGAGTTGTTATCTCTGAGTGACTTTTGGGTATAAACAAGAAACTATTCAGTAGTACGAAATGTTACTATGGGATTTTGTTTTGACTCGAGTTTAAGAATAACGTTTTCTAGTTGTTTTCCGTCAAATACTCCTTCCGACCATGGCAATATGGCTCCAACGTATTTAACGGTATTAGAAAGAAAATACGTTGAACAGTAAAATAATTGCTTAACAGTAGACTTAATCAGTAACGACTTTTATATTCTGATCTATACATTCTGTATTCATATTGAATGAAGTGAAAAAAATGAAAATTTATAGTCCTAAAAATATCAAACTTACCACATTTGAGGCAGTGAGAAGCAAAGGGATGAAAGAGACCGAAAAAACGAATCTGAGGTAAACGCGTTCAACGTTTGGATCTTATGGGACCTGTTCCTGGCAATTAGCAATAATTTAATTATATTACATTAGAGGGCAGCACCATTTTTTATATATTAGTTTTTAGTTTAGTTTTCTTTGGTTTAGTTGTTCTGTGATCAGTGAATCATGTAACAGTAGCTGCTATCAGACATAATTCTTCACATTGCTAATTAATTAAGTTCTTGCCTGTGTGTTTGCTGGGAAGTAACTGTCTGCAATTAACATTTATGTCTGTATTTGGGATTGTGCCAATAAACTTTAAGTTATTACTTTACTGAAATTCATCAACTTCGATTTCTTCAGAAAGTTACGTAGCTACAAGACCAGGACCTTTAGTGTTAACTTTTTCTAAATCACGTTGAAGCGGAGCACCTGTTAGAGTTATCACAAACCTTTCTTGCCACAACATAGAATGCTGTTTTCCCTATCATCGCACAGTTATCTCCAAACTTTCAATTTCGTTACTTACGTCCCTTTGCTTCTGGGTGCCTCATTGGTCTACACCAGGGGTCTCCAAACTTTCCAGCCTTAGGGCCATATTGATTACTCCAGTAAATTCCAAGGGCCAAAACCATATTATCATTAATTGTTGCCGGTGGTAAAAAGTTGAATCAGTCCACTAGTGGTGTAAAATATGATTACTTTTTTGCCAGATGCCATTAGCGACGGGGAAGCTGATGTATTTTCTGTATCGTATGGGTATCCGTTATAATGGGGTACCCGCATCGTATCGCCATAGTAATCATTGATTACAAAAGTAATGAAATACACAAGTAATCATTGATTACTTTTTTCTTCAGTAATCGTTACTTCGGTTCCTAACGAGTACTCAAGTAACGAATGAGTATTTTTTTACATGAAAAAAAAAGTCCGAAAAAGTACGCCACGTTTAAAAAAGGCTGCAAATCGAACTAAAGTCCGCAAAACGGCAACACTGCATATTATTAATTTTCCTGTCATTATCTGTAATTTCTAGATTAGTCGTAGAGTACGAGCGAGCCATGAGGAGTAACGTGACAGGACATCTGGTGGACACAAGCAGAAATAGGTAGTACCTTCTATCCCTAACAGATGGCGCTAATAGCACTTACAGAATAATCTCGTTGGTTCGATAAAGTTCTGGTGTCTTCCACTCACTTCTAGATGGCAGTAAGTGAAATATATAAGAAGGCTAGTGGCGCAACCACAAGTCAGTTCCTATGACACTGCTGTGAAATAAAATAGTGCGTACCTCCTTAAAACGTGTTTGTGCGTGTTTAAGTTTAAGACATCTTTGTAACAATATTTTTATTTGAATTGTTGCTTTTGTGTGTGATTTAGTAGAATGGAAAAGAAGCGAAAAATTGATAGTGAATGCAGAAAATTCAAAGATCAGTGGAACATTCAGTATTTCGTAATTGAGTCCAGTAACAAGGCGCTATGTTTGATTTGCAATGAAAGCATAGCCGTTCTCAAAGAATATAACATTAAACGTCATTATGAAGCAAAACATTTTCAAAATTTCTCAAAATATACAGGAAGTTTGCGGACAGAAAAATTCGAAGCTATGAAGCGCGGATTGAAATCGCAGAAATCTTTATTTACAAAACTCAAAACTGAACAAGAGGCTGCAACTCGTGCCAGCTTTCGTGTGGCTCTTGAAATTGCAAAACGTGGAAAACCATTCACCGATGGAGAAATGGGCAAAGAATGCATAATCGCAGTAGCCGAAGAAATGTGCCCTGAAAAGGTAAATTTATTAAAAACTGTCAGTATGTCAGCAAACACTGTGGCTCGAAGGGTAGAAGACATCGCTGAAAATATATCCTCTCAACTGTTCAACAAAAATGGACATGTTGAGTGGTTTTCTTTGGCCTTGGATGAGTCAACGGATGTGTCAGATACTGCTCAGGTGTTGATTTATATTCGAGGAGTAGATAAAAGCTATGAAGTGCATGAAGAACTTCTTGATATGTATAGTATTCATGGCACAACTACTGGTTCAGATATTTTTAAAGGAGTTGAAATGGCCATTAAGCAAAAGAACCTTCGATGGAAAAACTTGAAATGTATTACAACTGATGGAGGCAAAAACATGAGTGGGAAAGATAAAGGAGTGGTCGCTCTTGTGTCAAAGGCTGTAGAAAATGACGGTGGTTCAAAACCAATAGTCTTACATTGTATCATTCATCAACAGTCTTTGTGCGGAAAATGTTTGGATATGTCTGAAGTTCTGAAACCAGTCATATCAACTGTTAATTTTATCAGATCTTTTGGGCTGAATCACCGACAATTCGTACAATTTATTAAAGAGATTGGAGAAAATGACTTACCTTATCATACTGCCGTACGTTGGCTTAGTTGTGGGAAAGTCCTTCAGCGCTTTTTTGAACTTCGAGCAGTGATCGAATTTTCTTTGAATGAAAAGCATCGCCCTCTTACTGAATTGCAAAACAACGCATGGCTGTGGAAGTTAGCATTCTATGTTGATTTAACAAAACATGTGAACGAACTGAATTTGAGATTGCAAGGAGAAAACCAGCATCTTCCTGATTTATACAATAATATCAAATCATTCCGGAAGAAATTGATACTGTTTCAATCACAACTACGAAGTAAATGTTTTTCACATTTTAAAACATGTGAAATATTTAGCCACACCACTGAGACCGAGTTTCCTATCGGTTTTGCAATCGAAACTTTGAGTGCTTTGAAAATAAATTTTGATACTCGTTTCTCGGACTTTGATGCCATTGCGAATCAAATTAAGATTTTTCAGAATCCTTTTGATACTGACATTGAAACCCTAGCCCCGGAACTTCAAATGGAAATGATTGATCTACAGTGCAGTGATATAATTAAGAACAAATATCAAAACTTATCTTTGTTGGAATTTTATAAGTGTCTTCCACTGACACAATTTGATAATTTGCATAAATTTGCTCGTGGGCTGTTTTCTGTTTTTGGTACTACTTATTTGTGTGAGAAGACCTTTTCCAAAATGAAGTACACAAAAAATGTTTACAGATCTAAATTAACTGATGAGCATCTTAAATCTCTTTTAATAATTGGTACAAGTAAAATTAGTCCACAACTACAAACTATTGTCAGTGGAAAATCTCAATTACATAAATCTCATTAGTATTTCATATGTCGTTATGCTTGTTATAAGTTATCTTTTCATTTAAAATGTATAAAATGTTAGTTGGATTCATTTCAATAATTTGTTAGTTAGTAAATAATAACCTACACCAATGTTATGAGTAGTTAGCCCATGACCATATCAATGTAGATGTCATATTAATAATTATTCAACATAAAAATAGATTACTTCAGTAAACTTAATTTAATTTTCTATAAAAAATAAATATGTTCTCTAGAAAGAGTTTTCTTTCAAGTATGCTAGCTCTCCGCGGGCCGGACAAAATCTGTCCGCGGGCCGGATGTGGCCCTCGGGCCGTAGTTTGGAGACCCCTGGTCTACACTATAAAATATCCTGGTTCAACCTATCACTAAAGAAGGGGAAAAAATGGTGAAATTTAGCTGCAACCAACATTTGGTACCCAGAAGCGTAGCTAGGGTTTTCAGCGCCCGGGGACAACTGAAGATTTTGCGCCCCCCCCCTTTGCCCCTGGGGGCCTATGGGCGCCCCTAAAGGGAAACAGCTCCCTGCCCTAAAAAAACTTTTATGCTTCCTAAATGATAAATAGCTCTAAAAAGCAACCCTTTTAACTTTCATTTTTATTAGCGACCATTCACTTCTAAGGGAAAAATGGGACGCTTTGGCTTTGCAAAATTATTTGTCTGATTTCCCACGGACTCCTGAGCTACATTGGTCATTCCCTATATGGTTTGCGGAGTTCCCACTTTTTTGTCGAACATATTTACACCTCTTCAGTTCAACTGATTTTCTTTTCGCATTAAAAAAAAAAGTAAATTAACATTAATTTGGCGCCCCTTGACGCTGCGCATGGGGACAGTTGTCCTTCCTTGCCCCCACCTAGCTACGCCTCTCTTGGTACCAAGTTGAACCACTATAATGGTGTTGTTACACCTAATTTCACTATGGATATGAAACTAGGAACCATTATAACGGCTCAACTTTAGCACCAAATGTTGGTTGCAGCAAAATTTCACCATTTTTCTTGATTGGAGAAAGGTTAAAGTAGAATATTTACAGAGTAGCCAAATCTTTTTAAATCATGTAGAAATATATAAACAGAAACAAAATTTAAAAAATATATACATGGCTCGGGTTGGTCTAGGGAGGTGTTGTCACAAGACATTATATCTCACAAGCACTAAGAACATTTATTTATACGAGACGAACACAAGAATAAGACAAACATTAACATCGAATACAATCATCAAACATATCCTTCGTCCTGCGCTGCATGTCTCCATCTGCCAACGCGCTGCCGCATCAGAGCGTGAGTTGGAATCAGTCCGCGTCATAAGATATAATTCACATGTCTAATTAGAATTAATTAGGAATGATTGGGAAAATCCCCACATATATGTTATCGAATTCTTCCCAATATCCTTGCTCCCATTATTGTAAAGTTTCCAAATAACAACAGTGTACTACAGTAGGAAGATCCGTGTTCGTTTGTCCACAGGCTCTGGTGAGGTCTATCTGGTAGTTCTTTGTTCTGGTGAATAACACTAAACATAACTTAAAGAAGTAATTGCGATTAAAGTTTTAAGGGGCATTCACCCTGCCTCGACCGTCGCAAAATATGTTATTGTCGTTCCTGATGTTTTGGCGCTACGCCAAAAGCGAGACGTTTCCTGTCTCGTTTTACGACATAGCAGAATCAACAAATCATGCTCCTCTGAGTTTAAAGTAATTGTAAAACAAGCAATAAGTGGCAGCCAATCAGGAAGTACGAGAATGTGTTTATTAAATTATCCAAAATTTTGTGTTTTTGGCATTTACCACTGACGATATTTTCTTTAATATTAAATGTTCTATGGTTGCCCTTACCGTGATAGTTTGTATTTTACATCTTAATTTGCTGATAAACTTTCTTTAAGCAATGTATATCTGTTTCATTTGATGATGGTTACAGACAATTAAATGTTTTGCATGTAGTGACACAGAAATTTATTTCTGCTGATTTCAGAGTAATTTTACATACTATTTCTTACTACAATACTTACGGTAATTTTTCTCTTCCACAACATGTAACAATTGTTCATAAAATATAATCACCTTATAAGAATAAACATCAGTAACGTTTTAAACATAAAATTTACTTTTGGGTTAATTTTCAGCTTTAAGAGTAAGTAAAATTTAATAAATACATAAAAAATTTACGAATAAATGAATCAGCAAATAAAGAAATAAAACCAATTAAAGTACTAACAATTGCCAATATATTAAGAACAAATAACTTTATTCACAATAATGGTAAAAATTAATTTAATGTAAACTTGTTTTGATAGATTCATTAATTTTCAAATTAGCTTACAAAATGAAATTAATGTATTTAAAAATAAAGAGATTTACGCACTTTATTTAAGTATCATTAAACTGTTTTCGAACGCTACTTAGTTCTAAAAAACATCTTACTGAAATGTTTCTGAAAAAGGGCAAACATTTCGAGCAAAAAAAGTCAAAATCTTTCTTCGGAAGTTATAAAAAAAGTTTTTCTAAGAATCTAAGACGAAACATAAAATGCAAATGTATAACTCTTATTAAAAGGATAAAAATGCCTCGTTCGAAAAAGGAGAATAATGGAAATAAAAAAATAAAAATAACATAAAATTAAAACTAGAAGTGATGACAGCATTAATTTTTTAATCTCCATTAAGTGCGTCATTAATCACGCTGACATAAAGGTTTGCGACAGGTAAAAATTTCAAAAGACGCAAGTCGCAATCACTAACTAGCAATAGAAGTTTAAAATATGCTTCGTAGGGAAGAACGTAGCGACTATATCATGGAGCTGTAAGTGGACGTTCGAAAAATTGCTTTTTGAGCAAAAAATGAAATATACGAGCAACTATTTACTTCAAAGATACTCAGATGTAATTACAGATTCATGTCTCTGATATATATTTTTTTCAAATTCTATTAATTCAATAGAATCTATAAGATATATCATGATATTCGTATAATATGACTTGTTTTATAACTTCCGATAAAACTAAATCATCTGGCATTTAAGTATCCATAAAATGGATAATGTATTCAGAACGGAATATTTCGAAATAGGGAGAGTATGCTTAATCCGGAAACTTTTACTTAATTTTTTTTATCGCACGTGTACACAAAATACTATCAATAACTGTTTATCTGAGACATGCTTTATTATTATTATTAAATGATAGTTATTTTCATTCATTTGATGGAAACGAGACCAATTTTTAAGGTCAATGACTTAATTAACTACTAAGAGAGACTAGTATTTGCCCTAGTCATCATATCGAAAGTGACAAGCTAACAAGTCAGAATGAAATAACATAACTTAAATGTGAAACAACTTAAGGTCAATGTTCATTCAATGTCAAACAACATAACAAGAAGTTCCGTCTAGAACTATGCGAGCCTACTTTCCCGTATACACCAAATTCAAATTTATAATCTAGCTATCTCTTTCTCTCTCTTTCTTATTTATCTTTAGTTCTAATTATTGAAAATATACCTTTTTCAACGGATAATACATATTCATTCACTCACTCATTCATTCTTTCATTTATTCAGCCATGCATTTATTCATTCATTCGTTACCTCATTCAAGTGTTTATTCATTCATTTACGCATTCATGTATTTATTCACTCATTTATTTATATTTTCATTTATTCAATAATTTATTCATTCATTCTTTTCCTCATTCATTTATTCATTGATTTATTCTTTCACTCTTTAATTTATTCATTCATTCATTATTTCACTCATTGAGTCACTGAGAAATATCCTTGAAAATCTCGATCAAAAAATTTCATAGCAAAATAGGCTCGTAAGTTCTGGATAAACTTTCTATTTCTACATGTTCTACGTTATAAGAGCTTTCCGATGAAGTTTGTTCCAAGCAAATCGGTCCGTTAGATCAGGATTTATATAGGGTTGAAATTTCCCCGTAAGCTCTGTGTTAATTTTTTGAACTGTTCAAAAATGAACAAAAACTGTTCAAATCAATATTTCACGCCGAGAACTCCTTTCAATAAGCTTGCAATAGGAACTTGGCTCTTGTGCCCAGAGTTTACAGAATTTGCTTCAATTTTGTCCATAGGCGCTAATGTTAAAATTTTTTGAACTGTTCAAAATTGAACAAAAAATTGTTCAAATCAAAAAGTAAAATATAGAAATGAGATGTCCTCGCCGAGATCTTTCGAATGCAAAAAGAATTTTTCCAATCGGACAATTCGTTCAAAAGTTATTAGGGGGGGACAGACCGACAGACAGACAGACAGACCGACAGACCGACAGACAGACCGACAGACCGACAGACAGACAGACCGACAGACAGACAGACCGACAGACCGACAGACCGACAGACACACTTTTTCCCCATCTCAATACCCTACTTTCAAATTTTTTATTTTTCAATCTTTATTTAATTACTTCACTTATTTTTGACATTTCTTGATTTTTAACGATATTTTCACGATACATTAAGCCTTCTTTCATGCTTTATTATTATTTTTTTTTACTTTTACGGGAAAGTAGGCTAAAAAGGCCGAATTTCTGCGTGAGCGTGATTTTTCAACTCGAAAACCTTTTTTTAAAGGCTTCCGTTGCGTTTTGAAAATCAAGGAAGGTTTGCTTCTTTTATAGGAAATGGGAGGGGGGAGATTTCAGGCCTGCTTTTAGGCGGCATGAAGCCAAAGCCTGCCTGGATGCATTCTTTACATGTTATTACCAGGGTCAGACAAATCCCGGGTGCCAAGTTGCCTGGGCGACTAAAAAATGCCTTGGCGACTAGTTTTTCAGGTGGCGACTAGTTCGCAAATGAAAATATTATAGCTGGCTCCTAAGGTTTTCGCATTTTTGTCGGACTCAGGTTATTACTTAAGGGGGGAAATAGGTGTAAAATGGCGTATTAAGATCAATTTTCATGAATTTTTTCAACATATAAAGAATAAATATATTTTATTGAAATTTTGAGGTTATTTACTGGAACATTTTCTGAAATTTTCAAATATTTTTCTTGAAAAATCCCGGAGATATCAGCTGCTGCACACTGTAGGTCGCCACCCGGATCGGCATTTTGCGTACATCCTGGAGGTCACAATTTTTATCTGAAATCATTTTTTTTAATTTACTTTTTTTTATAAGTGTCTAATCTAGTTAAATTAAAATCATCACAAAAATGTGAAAGTTTCTATTTTTTTAGCATGGGAAAATTAAGTACGATTTTAAACTTTTTTTGGTTCTTTTTTTACAATAAAAAAAGTAAAAATAAAGATATATTTATGATTCTAGTTCTAGAGCGTATATATATAAAGAAAATGTGTGCTAAATTCGATAAGAATTGATCAAAAACTCTGCGAGCTAAAGTGTACGCAAATTCGAAAAAAAGTATTTTCGAGAAAAACGCGTTTGAAAAAAAGGGTGATAGTGAAGGTAAATTTCAGGCAGTAATGAATCAATTTATTTTTATACTTATTGAAATTTCTATCCGAAGTCTCAATTGTTAAAAGAAACAAAAGGACATCTGATAACGTACTTCTGTCTCTCTAATACCCTTAAGGTCATTCATGAACGAGGGACTAACTGCTCAATCGCTTAGAAAGGGCGCTCGCTCAAATGCTTATAACTTTTAAACGACTTGGAATTTTACGTTGAAATTTTCATGGTATATTATTGAATAGTTGTAGAATGGATTTATATGAAGGAAAAAATATATTTTTGAGACCTTTACACCTATTTCCCCCGTTAATTTACGTGCACTTTGTGAAATAATTTTAATGCGCTGCTCCGTGCTCAAAATCCGTCGCTAACTTTGACAGTTTATTTTTAAATAGGAAAAATTCACTTATCTTTTGTGAATGTTTTAATATGAGAAAAACACTGTAACATTAAAATCATGGAGAAAAGATCCACAGTTTCCAGAATGTTTTCCTTTCTTTCTTCAAAGTCGTTTTCATACCAGATCTTTTACGTTCTTTCAGGTTTTCCAAATTCCAAAGTTTGATTAATAATTTGTGTCTGTTTGTTTTAGTTTTGAAATGTCAGTGTTTGAGATAGTTGATGTGTATGTTAACTTTAAGCCTGAAATTTTGTTTTTCATCAAAACTACATTGGTGGACAAAACTTAATGAGGAAGGAGAAATGGGCATGGAAATTAAAATTTTCATGGAATTTTAGACAAAGAGGCAAACAGTAGAAATAATCAGAAACAGCACTACACGACATTGAAATACATATAATATTCATTATCTTTACAAATATAAAACGGACGACCGGCAAGAAGCTCTGGGAACAGCTAGACTGGTCTTCGTCAATTCATCTATCTCCAATAAATATCAAGAGCGCTCTGAAAACTTATGACCCCATTGCGAGTCCGGCAACCTATTCCAAATGTCAACAACCCTATTGAAACAGTTTTTTTTCTTAATTTAAAGATTCACCTTAAATTTACTATTACTATATAGACCATTTCAGTTGCACATGCATTTTCGAGTTTATTTGCTATCTCAAGGAGTAAGCATAAACTCTCGTCCAACATGTCAGATAGTACAAGATAGAGTATTACAATACGGAGAAGGAAATAACAAAAATGCACCCAGGGCAAGGAATGGGAGCCGAACCCATCCGCTACTCACTGCGCGCAGCCAGTCTCTTGGATCGCTCAGCCTGGGATTTGAATTCCTTAAAAAAACGACCTCTGGTTCTATCTTCTTCTAAAATATTTTACTGAATCATACAAAACAGGGGACTCCGTGGCTGAGCGGTCTAATCGACTGGTTTCGGTACCTGCCTGCGCGCAGCCTAGAGGCGTTGGTTCGATTCCGACTTCCCCCTGGGTGTATTTCTTTCTTTGTATAGTAAATCTGTTGCACTGTCTTGTTCTATTTGTCATATGAGAGGAGAGTTCGAGGCACATCCACGAGAATAGCAAATAAACTCGAATATTTATATGACCTGAAATGGTCGTTAACAAACAAACAAATCATACAAAACTATTTCTCTGGCTTAAACTCATAGTATTGCGTGCTTTATTATTGAACTTTCGGTTGGTAACAGGTTAAGAATTAGCCGATGTGTTGACTTGCTACCTGCAGAGGTAGTGGTTACTGGACTGGAGGGGCCTCGGTGGCCGAGCGGTCTTAGTACCAGTTTCCGCCCGCTGCTTGCGCGCAGTAACGAGGTCGTGGGTTCGATTCCCACCTTGCCCTGGGTGTATTTCTGTTATTTCCTCTCTTTGTTATGTAATAAAATCTTTGATGTCTTGTGCTATCTGTCATATTGGACGACAGTTCATAAGCGAGTCCCGAGACTAAGCACACGAACTGGAAAATAAATGTAACTCAATTCAATACTGGACTGGAATAAGTTTTTGATGTGATGTTTAACTCATAATCCTTTTTAACTGTTTTCATGTGCATGTGCGCGTGCAAATTAACCGTTATTATGTTGTTATTAATGTGCAATTTTCATTTCGTACTAGTAGACCATTTCTCTCTCAAAGTGCAAAGATAAGGAACTGTGTCGCATTGAATACCGAGTTGGTGCATCCGCTTCGGGATCTTTGGGTGGTTGAAATTTTGGTTATTTGTACATTGGATAGAAGGGGTAAGTTACCCTCCTCTTTTCCATTATTTTTGATAAATGTATTGCCGTAATTCGACGTCTAAAGTCTCTCATTCTTGATTCTGATATGCAAAGCGCAAAACTTTTCCCTTACCTAAGCTTCATATAGATAAATATTATGCGAAAGAGAATGTTTAGAGTCAATTTGAAAATGCCTTACTGTGTAAAAATCCTTTTTCAGCATAAGTGGACAGATTTTCGTATTTTAACTCTCTTTTGGGTGGTTCTGCATCAAATGTAAGTAAAAGAATTTTCTTTGACAGCAGGAAATTATGCTGCTGAGGTTAAAATTCTTTTGTCTCACTTCGGACTATATTCCTTTTTGGCGCAATCCCATAGCGATTTACATTGGGCGCTTTATGATAATTTTAAGTGCGCTTTAGAATAAATACATTGTTGAAATTAGAAGTTTAGAGTCGCTCAATGTTGACTTTGATATGCATACAGTCAGTTTTTCCTCTTGATCTTAAAAGTTTTCTGAACTGACCCTCACATTTACACAAGAACATTCTCGGAAAGTAAATTAAAACGTTGTAGGCTACTGGAATTTATTAGAATAGAGGTCAAGACTAAAAGAGTTCTTGCTGTACATAAATCAGATGCGATTTTCAACATTGAATTATGTTAACTCTTTATATGTGTAATCGTGCATGTAAACTATACATTATTATGTTCTACAGAATGTGAAGATTTACTTCATAGTAGAAAATTGTTTTCCAAAATTGCAATGGTAAGAAATTATTTCGACTTTTAAGTTGAGCATCTAGTATAGGTTATTATGTCTTGGATGAAACAAGCTTTCTGGAAAATGTCCGTATGACTTCGTAATTATGAACGTATGCCCATCACTAAGGCTACGACAGTTATTACTCTCATCAAAAAATGTAATAGATTTCTCACTCTGATGAGTGAGCACTACCTTTCGATAACAAAAGTGTCGCATTATTGCAGCGATTTAGATTAGAATATAATGTTTTCTGAACCACGGGACGCTGACAACGATTTGGTTTTCCAGTTAGAGGTTCGATAGATATTCGTTGTGATATTATGTTGACATCAGCCTAAGTTACTATTACGATGCAGGACTGCACTGCAGTGATATGAAGATTTTTACTCACATTAGAGACCAAGTTTCACTGTCTCATAATTCCTTTCTGTGGCAAAATTTGCCTATAATACGCCCTACGTGTAGGTATACCATGTAGGTATCCTCTTCTGTTGTAACATAAAAATCAAACTCATCCTCTACTTTAGGCGTATTTCTTCAAAGTTAAAAATGATAACGTGAATTACTTTTTACTTGAAGATTACTCGCGTATGTGTAAACCAAAATTAGATGCCAAAACCTTTTCTATCTCAAGTTTGTCTTAAAACATTCAATGTAAAAAGAAATAATAATAAACTCGGTGCATGCAGTTCGTACTTTAAGTCAGCATTTGCATACTAAACGTGTCGATATTAATATCAGTCCAGTTTTTTGGAAAAAATAAACTGTTACGATGTATGCTAGTCGTACTTAAAGTCAGCATTTGCATAATAAACATGTCGATACTAATATCACTCAATTTGGGAAAAAATAAACGGTAGCGATGCACGCAGATCGTACTCACACTGACAGTTTAATGTTATACGTGCCGCTACTATTGTTACTATTAAATTTGAGACAGTATTAAACTGCGACATTTATTTTTGGAATTTTAAAACTTTATTTTGCTTTTAATTTATTTTGTATATCTTATACTGATTTTAAAAACAATCTCATTTTTTTCTTAAATTCACGCCCCCCCCCCCCCCGTTGCAAACCAGAGAGGGAGAGAAAGAGCAGAGGTAAAATTTAATTTTTTATTTCATTCAATATGTCTCCCGATCTTTTTTTCTTTTTAAAGTAATTTTAACACTTTTTTCTTTTTCAGCTAGTTTGGAAAAGAAAGCAAAATACGTTTTTATTTTTATTTTTCAACTTTTGTAATATTAGAAGAGTTCGATTAGGTGTCATATTCTTCGATTTTTTTTTGCGTAGAACATGAAATATTGACATTTTCTCACTATGTCATTTACAGAACAAAAATACTACCCTAAGAAGTGCTGAAGTTTTTGTTTTCTGCCACTATTAAACGTGGTGTTTTAGACTGCGTGGACAGAGGTGATTGCGAATTTTAAGAATTCAAAATGTTGTGTATCTTTATTTTCTTAAAAGTTTTTGTATATTTTTTAAATATGATTATATAGTCCAATGAAATATTCTACGCTTTGCTAGAAAGCCGGCAAATAAAAGCGAAATAAGTAGAAGGATATCGTTCTTAGTTTTCAACTAGAATTGATAAAAATTATCAATTACGGATTATAAGGTACATAATAATGAAACAGAGAATAAACAGCAACTTGAAGAATAGATATACAGCCACTGATACAAATTTGAGTCATACTCATACTATTCTTCTAAATATTCTCTTTCGTCTTAATGACAAACGATTTAAAGAGTTTTGTTTTCTTAAGAAAAATTACCTTTTTTTTATTCCCTTCACATGAAGGTAATGAAGGTAATTTATGGCGGAGGTTGAAAGTTTTGAATTTTTGCATGAAGTTCGTATATGTGAGGTAGAAAAATGTGAAAAACAACGATTCGCTGAATTTTTTAAAATTTCATGCCATGTATGAGTAATATGGTGTTCCATTTTTGGAACACTAGGCAAAACCATTGCTGTATTTGTTACTGAATGTTAAATATGATTATTATTGAATGGGGTGGTTATTCAGTATGATAAACAGATGAAGCACTTCACGTGTAATGCAACATTACATTTTTCACATTGAAATGTGGTGCTTTTGTGGCATTGACCGCAACGTGTTTGCTTGCCTTTGTTGATGTAAAACTCTCACTCAACTCCTCTTCCAAAAATGGAACACTAGGCATAAATGGGTTATGCATCGCAAAGCAAATAAATAAATAATTACAAACTAAAAATTAAAATATACTCTTCTTTGAGTTTTTTGCTAGCGGAAGAGACATGAAAAAAAATCATAACTTTTTATATACAGCAACTATGTTCCATACATAAGAAACAGTAGTTCGTAAAATAAAAAATGTAAGGGATACTAAGGCGGAGCGTAAAAACCTTTTTTTGGAAATTGCTTTTTCGTCAGGGCTGAAAAGTTGTGGGGTGGCATGAGGAATATACACACTGAATTTTAACTTAATCAATAATATCTTCCAGTTCCAGTTTTGCGTCTAAAAACGTAAAAATTAAGGTAAAATTCCACAATTTTGTAAATTTTCAAAATTTAAATTTTTTTTTTGTGATAGTGGCGAATATTTAGCAGAATGTGTAAGAAACATAAATTTAAAATGTTAAATTAATCCATAAACATCTACCGGTTCCAACTTCAGGGGTAAATGAGCGTAATTTTCCGAAACTGACATAAATTTTGACATAACACACTGTTAAAAATTTCCGGAAGAAAATAGTAATATAACCATTTATTTGATTGTTATTTTACCATATTTGATTACAGCAATTGAATAACCATTAAAAAGATGGTACTCAAACCGCTGATTGTCAAAAAAATCGTTTAATAAGAATCGGGCGTCCAACTTGGTTGTGGAACCTTTCCATCATACGTTGTTGTTAAAATATGAAGAAAGATTTATCAGTCCAAATCTGTATGTGTATATAAAAAAGAAGAAAAAATTAATTTAGTTTATTTAGTCCAAAAATGACTTTGGATCCAATCAAAAACTGAAATCTCAATTTTAACGCAGCTTGCCTGTTGGGAAAGAAGATATTGATAATATATTATTGATAATGTAGATGGCCGAATGGTTAGAGCGCAAGGTTGGTACACCATACACCCGGGGTTCGATTCCCGCACGCTTCGTTTACGGTTTCTACGCCTCGAAGATTCTACGCCTCGAAATGGTTCAAAAACAGTAAAAACTTACAATTAGTTTTGAAACCATTTATAAATGGTTATGAAACCGTAAACTTTTGTATTTACGGCTTTTTAACCACTCTGATTGGACATGGTTTAGGTCCCTTAAAGATAGAAAAATGTTCCAAACCATAAATTTAACGGTGAATTAGATGGACAGACTGCTGCCGGCTATTTAACAGTAATTTCAAGATGAAATTTCTAACAGTGCATTTAATTTTCACGTTTCCGATTTTCCCTTAGCAAAAGTGTTTAAACATTGTGTAATGATATGAAAAATTATAAACTAATCAATACTATTGTTTGGGCAACCTTTTTTTCTAAATTACCGAAATCTGGTGATAATAGAAAAAATTACAAATTTTATAACAAATCATAAATTTTTGCTAGAACATAAGTTTTTGAAATACTTAAACATATATTTCGGAAAACTTAGATGTTTGAAAATAATAATTATGAACATTGAGCAGTAAGCGTCACTAAAAAAACATCATTTTCGTCACCAAAAATACATCATTTATGACCAAAGTAACCATTTCCTGAATTGAGAGATTGCAACTAATTTGAGACTGTCTGTAAGATAACGCGAATCTTGAATTGTTTTCGAAATATTTTGAGGACCATCTGTGCAACTGTGATGGGGTTTAATCCTAAGCCACGTAGGGGCGTATACTTTCATTATAAAACCGACCAGGTCTTGTAGCTCATTGGAGGGCTCCTTGGTGCCAATATAAAGACTCGATGTTCTATTCGAGACATTTTTCCCGGGTTTTTGTGACATGAATTCCCTGGACACACACCGTTCTTTAATGCATTGTAGGTGTCTTTCAGATACCTCTAGTACTCAAATCTGCATTGTCAGTAAAAACCAATTCGGTGCCAATTTTCTTAAAATCCACTGCAGGTAAAAGTTGATAACAGTCAGGTTGCTTCCCAATTGAACCAGAATATGTTTTAGAACCATTTTTTAAGCCGTCTAGGTCACGTTTAGCCAGTGAAGAGCGAAAAATATAGATCTTAGAGAATAAAGTTATTTCGCATCTTTGAAACTCTGAAACTGAAGACTCCTTTAGTTACACGAAAATGGTTTTTGTTAGTAACATTTACTGCTCGTTGTTCATTATTTTTAAGCATCTATGTTTTCCAAAATATATGTTCAAGTATTTCAAAAACTAATGTTCGAGCAAAAATTTATCATTTGTTATTAAAATTGTGATTTTTTCTATTTTTGCAATTTAGAAAAAAAAAAAAAAACGTGTAGCCCAAACATAAGTATTGATTCGTTTATAATTTAATCATAATTTTTCATATCATTACAAAACTTTTCCACACTTTTGCTGAAGGAAAATTGGAAACGTGAAAGTTAAATGTTATGTCAAAATTTACATCATTTTCGGATAATTTCGTACATTTACCCCTGAAAGTTTGACCAGAGATTTTTATAGATTAATTTAACATTTTTTATTTGTTTCTCGTACATTCTGCTAAATGATCGTCATTATCACGGAAAATAGAATTAAAATTTTGAAAATATACAAAATTGTGGAACTTTACCATAATTTGTAAGTTTTTTGACTCAAAACTGGAACCGGAAAATATTAATTGATCAAGTTAAAACTTAGTGTGTATGTTCCTCATGCCACCCCACAACTTTTCAGCCGTCGTGAAAAAACAATTTCCAAAAAAAGTTTTTTACACTCCGCCCTCATGATACCTTTAAAAAAACGAAAAAAAAAAAAAAAGTTTTATACTTGTAAGTATATATTACATATGTGGTGAAATACTTTAAAATATAAACATAAGAAAAATCAACAGGTAATTTAAGTGTAGATTCATTCAAATTAAAAAAATATCCTATGTAAAATGGCATGCTACGGTATTATTCATTTTCTCTTTGGAAATTCAGAATTTTAAAACAGGGGAACACCGCGACAGCGAACTCTCCGCCCACATAGGCACGTCAATTCGTCAACGTTTCTGTATAATTTATATACAATTTTCTATGACATTTGATACAGCTAAATACATATTAACTTTGGAAGACAACAAAAGTTTATTTGTTCTAAATAAAATAATTAAATGATAAAAACTAACAAACCTAAAATTAATTTTCAACAATAAAACGTATAATTTAAAAAATACACTCTGCATGATGTTCCAGTTAATTCAATTGGAAAAGATTGGAATTTAAAATGTATTGAATATTAACAAAATCAAAAAAAGGCAATGTTAAAGATGTTGGAAAAGTTTTACATTATTCAAAGAGTTACAGGCTACTTACGCTCACCATTTTATAAAAACATAGTCTCTCCGCATTTTAAACATCTTCACATAAGTTAATGGAAATCTTACGCTTAATCTCTAAAAATGCATTCCATTCAACGACGGAATCGCCTTCGTACAAAACACATTAAAAGCTAATTCCATGTTGCTGGATTTTTACAGCAGCGAAATAAAGAACTAATCTTCGGTCTTAGACTTTGAAAATGGATTTTAGAAAGCAAATCTTCAACCATTTGCATTGTCTGCAGAAAAAAAACGCCGCTTCAGCAAATAATGTTTTAAAAGTTCTGTTATACTTAAAACAAAACAAAATATAATCTCACAAAATTTGCCCCAATGATGGATTTCATTGTATTTATTGAAAATGAAATATTGTATTTTCTTTTTCATTAAGAGAGGGCGGGATTTACTTATAAAGATTTCAAGCTACTTAGGTTGCAATAGCTCTTAAAACCATTGCTGCTTTTAATGTTTTAAAACATTTTCTATAAATGCTTACGTTGAAACTGCATTGGATTTTCAAATTTTATGGCAGTAACGTAAGATTGGACTAATTAATAAATGAATTACAAATGGATTTTATTAAGTTTGTTTTTGCAGTTTGCTTTTAGAATTATCTCAGAATTTTTCTGCTTTTGTCTAAATTTCATAAGTTCATCGCTTATAGCCTTCAAATATTACTTAACACGTTCACTGCCAACCTACGAGATAACTCGCAGTAGGTGAACTTGTTGAGAGACCAAATTACAAGTTGTCTTGCTGTTGCTGACTATTTTCCTTTTTCGATACATTTATAGAACGTTACTAATTTTTTACTTAATAAAATGCTTTGTACAATATGTTTTAATTAAATTAAACTATCTTCTGGAGATCCACAAACGACAAACAGCGCTGGCAGTCAGCGTGTCGGCAGTCAACGTGTTAAAAACATTGGCATTCCATTTGACAAACTTTTTTCGAACATAATTTTTTAAGATAATAGGAAAACAAATATAAAATATAGATTGTATTTTAATTTTTTTAAGAGCTATCTTTTTTGGAGTTTAGAATTATCGCAGATCTTAGCTCAGAAGTTTGCTAACTTAACTTAGAAGTTTGGGTAAAAGACCCAAACTTCTTCACAAGTTTTTTACTTACTGCCTACAAATATTACTTTAAGCTGTTAAGCAAATGATGGAAAAGTTTAGAATAATTTTAGGAATGCTTTTCTCAAATATCAGTAATTGAGGTGACTCAATAATTAATCAGATAAGCGTGTATTCATGCATACATTCATGAACGTCAAAGTGTGCAAAATATATTGTTTTTGCTTGCATGCCACTTGAAGGTGAATTAAAATTTCCTGAGTTTGTCTCCCAATGCTGAAGCTTGCACCTATTTGTTTCATAAAAATGTTCTCATTTTTGAAACTAACCCCTTTAGACACAAATGAAATCAATTGGAATTAAGATAAGATTTCTTTAACATTAACCTTTTTATACGCGATTACGTCTAAGAGACTTCAATCCTTTCTTGTGCTATTTTATACTTTGATGGTGTATTCCAGACGTCATTCTTTTCATGTAACATTGTAGAATCTGACATGTCCGAGGTGTCACTGTACGTCAATCATTTCATGTGTTATTGTATACCACCAAAGTATTGCACGCCAGTAATACACCAAAGTACTGCAGACGTCATTCATTTCATGTGACATTGCAGAATCCGACATTTCCGACGCGTTTGTACGTCAATCGTTTCATGTTCTATTGTATAATTTAGTGCATTTCAGACGTCATTGATTTCATGTAACATTGCAGAATCTGACATTTCCGAGGTGTCACTGTATGTCAAGGGGTTAGTAAAAACTTGGAATGATTAAAGCAAATGCTGCCAAAAAATTCTTTTAATTGCTAACTAATAATAATAAATTTTAAGACTGACATTAGTTATTGAAAATATGATTGTTTTAAGGCTTTAATTTTTACATATCTTACTTGAACTGATTAAATGTTAAATAAAAAAGAACACAAGGACAACTTCAATTTTTATGGGAACTGCCCATTGCAACTCACTTGATATATTTACAATGTTTATTTTCTAAAGCATTTATATTAGCATACAATTACTTGCCGGCGAAATGATTGTAGTAATTAACTTTCTAATCAAAGTTCGATTGATTACTTACTTCATTCTTGTCGACGGTCGCCATACATCCTCCTCAGAGAAATTTCTTTGTCTTCTTCCTTGAGCTTACAAATTAAGTTCATGTATTTTTAATGAGATTGTAAGCAAGCGATAAGGGTAGATCTACAGCCTTAATGTTTGTTCTGTCTTCTTCTCGTAAGAATTTAAAACGTACATGCTTTGAGATTTCATTAAAAAAATGTTCCTTCGTAGAAACTTCGAAATTCACGATGCAAAAACATGAATTTCGAAAACTCCTAGATGCATAGTAAGAACACCATGAAAACAAAACAAATAAATAAAACTAAAACTAGTATACGTATTCAGTGTGACATAATAATACTCTATACGACTTCTAACTTAGAGGAGGAAGCTATCTACTATACAACAAGAAAGCCATAAAATATTGAAATAGTCATTGAAAGAAACTTTATTTTGTCACTGTCCTGGTAAAAGTACCAAGTCCAAATTTATTGTTTTGAAATATATCCAAAATCAACATTTGGGTCAGTATAAAAATAGTAGGGGCCGTGGTAGCCTAGTGGTTAGCACGTCGGACTTCCACTTGGAAGGTCGTGCGTTCAATACCCACTGAAGACCACCATGTATACTTGGGGATATGTGCATGTAAAATCCGTAGACCCCACTACCTCTCCCCGTGCGTAAGCAATCCTAAGGCCTCGGCTAACAGGTAGGGGTCTGGTGGAGAAAAGTATAAAAATAGTAAAAAATATTTTAACCGAGTTTGAATAATATTAAAGAAGCTTTACGCGCGTATAATTAAATGACCGCTTTAAGCCGTTAACTAAGTAATCGACGCTTTTTATTAGCGGCAGTAGTCTGTTAAAAGGTTTGGTTGTGGGATTAACGAGTTCTAACCTGCAAATGCGTATTCGTCGACGTTCAGTTAAAAGTATTGTTTATAGTCAATGACAACATTTGGAAATAGTAAAAATATTGTATCAATTATTTACCGTTATTGTATGTTTATTGATGTTTAAATTACTGGTTACGCTATGAAATAGCTAATTTAAATTATAATTCCCTGAACTACTACATTAAAAGATTTATTTGTGGCAAATATGAACTAATAGAAGTGCTGAAATTGAAGCGATTTTTCTGAGTTGCCCTTACGTTATGTTTTTATGCGTAGTAAATATGTACACATTGTTTTTTTTTTCAAATTAAAAAAAAATATTAGTAAGGAGTATTTTTAGTAATTATTAGGAAGAATACGTTGCAAAATGCAATATTCCTTTGAGATATGTAACCTTAACTTATGGATTCATTCCATAATGACTTCCGAAGAATCGAGATCTACTAATCTGTTTTCCCTTGGATAGTTTCCAGCAAATTCAGTTATAGAGTCGTCGATTTTAATAGAAATCTGTCACCTCTGTTCAGAAAACATCTGCTCTTTCGCCAAAATGTATGTCAAAACATCGTGAAATGCTTCCTTATGAATTTTTATGAACCAACTTTACTTTTATAACTAAAGTAAAAAAGCAAACTCAAGTACAAAGTTGTCCCTGGTAGTTGTTGAAAGAGAGTTTCTATTGGTGCATCCGTGTATCTAAAGATTTAAGCATTCGTAGCTAATACAAAAGTTGGTTAACTAAGCTAAACGAGCCTGAAACAGTAGATCGTCCCACATTTTTTCAACTAAGCATTATACATTAATAGTTAAGAATAGTTATTGTCCAGTTACCCTAGTTTTATGGTTTCAGTTCGAGTTATGTAACTAGTTACAAAATCTGAAAAAAAAAAAAAAAAAACGTAAATATAGATTAAAGCCCTAAGGATTCAACGCCTAAAGCACAAATTTTTTAAATTGCGATCTTTTCGAATGGTCGAATAATCTACGCTCAGCTTGTATTTGAGGTAAATTTAGTTTGATACTTCGGAGCTTATGCCAAAAATAAAATCGTTTGCGACTTTTTTCTTAAAAAAAGCGAAAAGTTTTTAAAGTTCTTATGGTTGCAAATGGAAAAACAAAAACCAATTCAGTCAGTCAATGAACCAATAACTCAGCATCTTCGATGTTAGGTTTATAAAAGAATGTAGTTTTGTTCATATTTTATTTTTTCGTTTCTTTGCGATATATATTTAAAATCTCTATTTGTTGTTACACAAAATGTTCCACATTTTTGTGTAAAAATTTCATTTTTAATATTATTCGTTTGTTTGTCCAAATAATTTCGGACGCATGCCTTAAAAAACACACTTGCATTTTGAAAAGCAATGTTTTAATTCCAAAGAAAATTAAGTTTAATTTTATGCTTTGTTTTTAGCTATAAACTTCTGCAAATTTTCATAATTTTAATTTTATTTAATAAACATGCATTAGATATTTTCTTGAGTTAGTGAGTTTTTCTCTCCATGATGTTTAGAACTTTAGCTTTAAATAAACTGGTGTCAATTAATTCTCTTTGGGAAAATGTTTCATTAATTAAACGTAATCTGCGTCCAGGAACAGGATTTATCATTTTATTAAATTAACCATGCTGTGCCTGATAATTGCCGTAATTAATATTACCGCGCCGTATTAGCCCAATAATGAGTATATCATTACGTGATCAAATTTTTAGTCAATTCAGTAATTTCTAGGAAGCTTGAGTATTCAATTAATAGTAGGGTAGTTAAACCTTCGTTACATTATATACAAAGTGAATACAAAATTAGGAATTTCAAAACGTGGAGGAACACTGCCATGTGTCAATAAACAAGTATCCTTTTTCTGTAATAAATTCCTGTAATTTTTTGGCTGTAAACATAAAGCTGATAGAAGTTTTATTTATTTTTTCATATTTTTATCGTAATGGTTCTACAAGTAGGAATCACAAAACTAACAAGAGTATCATATAATAGCAAAACATTGTAACACCAACTCAAAAATATAATTGAATCGGAATTTGTAAAATAGGCAAACATTAAAAAATATATAGGCAAACCTTTTGGATATTTTAACTGGGCACTAGCAATACTAAATGTAAATGTAACAGATTATGCTTATGTTTACACCAGCATGATGGCGTTGTTAGAAGTATGGTGTATGATGGCCACCCTTCATCGCTAACCGAGCTCCTGGCAACCATTGAGACGCCTGCAAACTTTTATACACAACACTTAATTAGAGCCTAAATGAATTTCTTAACAAACGGAAGGAAAGACAGATTCGCATGTCCTTCCTCCGACAATGACAATTTAATCAAAATTATTTTATATATATTTAAATGTAACTCTGTCTAATATTTAATCTAGTAAAGTGATAAATAAATGTTAGTATAAGGAATCCTCGTAATCATTATTTTGGACTACTTAATGTGAAAGAAAATGACGTACCCCTCAGCTCTACATGAGCAAAGTACTATCCATTGCCTACCGTAAGATAGAAGAGACAAGGTAAGAAAATTTAGCTCTTACCTAATAATAACTCTTTATCAACTACCAGGCGTCGCGGTAAAGAGCGGGACTCGCACGCCCCAGTTCATAGGATGGAACCTGGCAGTGTCGGTGAATTCTCAAGATGCAGAAAATCGTCTGAGTCCAAGTTGTGTGAGTATGCAGCATGTCAAACGATCCCTTGAGTACATATTTGGCTAGGATACTCTAGACGAAATTAAATTCCTAGAACAATTTCGCATCAACAGAGTCCGGGTGCTCACCAGGTGAAGAAACTGGATGCCAAAATTCTCACGCAGCGATGGTACCACACTCATTGTGGTGCCGCTGAAATAGTATGGAGCAATGTTTAGGAATGCACTAGGTCTGCAATGGTTAAGAATTAACATAAATACTCAGCCCATAGGAAACATATACCGTATTTATGCGAATCTAATGCGTATCCCCATTTTAAAACTTTAAATAATAAAAAAATTGTTTGTCGGCGAATAAATTTGGTTGACGTTATTGGCGAACTGCTGACCAGTTTCGCACTCGAATCTAATGCTCACCCCAATTTTGAATACTACATTTGCAAAAAACGATGCGCATTACATTCGCATAAATACGGTATAAGGAAAAAATGCTTATGTTTTAATTAGCTACGTATAACATATATGTTACCTGACTTTTTTTTAATCGTTTAAGGGACCCGTGATCGAAGTAAGGGATCATTCATAAATAATGTCACGCTTCGAGGGGGGGAGGGGGGTTCGTGAAATTGTGACAAAGTGTGACAAGGGGAGGGGAGGGGGTAACAAGAAGTGTGACATCTTGCATTACGCAACATAGTGTGACATGTGACAAAGGGGGGGGGGGCAAAATATGGGAAAAAAGCGTGACATCATTTATGAACTGTCCCTAATACACTTTTAAATCTCTCCCATGAAATTTGAGTTTGGTAATATATCAACTATTCTCAAATTCCGACTCGATTAAAAGCAAATTTATTTGAAAAGTTTGTAACAAACTGGCTTGTTTTTTACAGTTTGAAGCAAGCACAATAATAATACATACATATAAAATGTTATAGTTAAACACTGATAATCAATAAAGGTATTTCAGCATTTACTTATATTTAGATTATTTTAATTATATTCTTCAATCGAAAATATTTTGATAATTTTAAATATTTTTCTCTTCTTTTTCCTTCAGTTTATACATCAATGTGTGACTTTGTATACTTGACCAACCATCTTGCGTATTTGATTTGTAAGAAATGCTAAACAAATATCATATGTTACGTCCAATCCACTGTATGAATAGCAAGTTAATTCTTGTTATATAATTTAAAAATTTAGAGATTATACTCGCAATCAGTTTTGGGGTAAATTTGCTGTATAGACGTTTTTTTTTTTAAATATGACAGCATCTCCCTTGGCTTAAAGACGAAATTATGTCGGGCAGAAAATACATAAGTTATTATAATAATGACATTCAATTTGGTTACACTGATATATAAATTACTCGTAAGAACAACCCCTCTTCGGTTTTTATTTAGTAGTATAACTCAATTTTGCGAAAAGATAATTAAAAGGAAATGATGAACTTTCACTTTGAATTTGATAAAGTTTTAAAACGAAGTTTGTGTACTTTGTTTTCACTTTAATGGAAAAAAAATATATCAAGCGACTTCATTTATTACTGCATTCAGAATTTCTATCGTTATTATTATTTTTTGATGCCAAATAATACTTTTTAGCGTTATTAGTTCTTAAATAAACTGTTTGAATTTCTTCCGTAGCCGCTGTTGTTAAAAAACGTTCAATTATTAAGAAATTACGATTAAAAATGTCAAATAAATAAAATAACTCTCTTTCTGTACATGCTTTACGTCAAGAGATCTTTTTAAATTTGTCAAGAAATATTCGAAATCGTTTGGAAGTGAATCCGTATTTTACTTCAGTATACATTTATGATTCAAACTTCCCCTTAGGCGTAACGACAATCAGAGAAAACACTGTCAAAAATTTGGTGATATGTCACACCGAAAAATGGTATTAGTTTGCCGACCTCTAAAGACGGGGCGAAATTTTACTCTATTTTAGCGCAACATACGCAAGTAAGCACCGAAATACAGTAAATTTATCATTCATTTTAACCAGCAAATTTTCGCCATTTTTGGCTAAATATACCACCAAATTTTTAGTGTATTATACTAAAAGTAGTAAGCCCAGCGGTCATACGAAATGACAGCTGTTCTAGATATTATAAATTGTAATTAAAATGATTTGTGCAAAGGTGTCTGCTAATTCAAACTGAATTACCCAGGTCAGGCGGTGAGGACGCTCCCGTGTTTACTGCCCCACACTACTATTCTGCCTACACTTATTTATATACTATATAATCAAATTTTTTGTGAAAAATATGTATTTATCATCGAAAGAACTTATTGAAAATTTTATTATGCTTTTCAAAACAAAAGTTTTAACGAAACTGGGCAAAAAAAGCGCTGCCACTCTAATAAGAAAAAATAAAAAAAAGCGCAAACGATAAAGAAATAAATTAAAAAGAAAGAAAGGATTAAATTAAATTCGTGTATGCATTAATTTTTAACGGAGATTGCAAATACAGCGAAGCCTCATTCAATATCTCTCGAGAAAAGTTTTGATTATTATTAGTATACTTGTTACAACAATGGCAACTGCATTGATTTGTTTGTTCACACTTCAACTGTAATTATATGGTTGGAAACGACGGCAACAATGCAAAAATAAAATAAAACGGGTCAAAAAATCATTGAAAAATTAAAAAAAACTAATTGAGTCACAACTTTCATTTTTGCGGTGATGAGTTTCTCGGGTCGTAAACATTAACCGTGCTGAATGTGGTCCCGAACGGTAATACGGCCTGGGATTTTATAGCAGACAGGCAGACAGAATAAGCAGCTTATATATAAGATGAGTCGACAATATTTGTGGTGACTGCGATATCGATATCTCTGAAAATATTGCTATATGGCAAGTTTTCAAGAAGTCTCGATTAATTGTTTTTACAAAGGTATTATGTTTAAAAATGTTATACCGATAGAAAATAGAATCGTTTGATAATTTAACCGAAATCTACATAGTTTATTGTGATCCTGCAACAGGTTGTATGTTTCTACTCATATACATGTAAGCATGTAATTTTTAAAAATTAAAAGGAAAGAAAAAAAAGAGAATTTTTGTTTTCTATCTTACTAAGTATTTTATTAATGTAAAGTTTAATCACCATGCAGAAATACACGTAATTTTTTAACTTCTTCCAAGTTTGATATTTTTTTTACATTTAAAGATTACTAGTATATCAAATGAAGAGCACAGTTTAATCCGTGAAACATTCGAAAATCAACAATAATTAATCACTGTGGCCATAAATAACTTTTATTTTCATAGAATATGTTTCATATTTCAGGGAAACTTTATTCGCTCTAAAACAAAATTGCAGACATATTTGGAATATGTCTCAATAAAATTGAATGCGTTTGATTACATATAAAAAAGTGGTATTTATTGCTTCGAAGCGTGTATAGTATTATCAACACATTTTGAAATAAAACATGTTCATTCAAATGATTTGCATATAAAAGAGCTTCTGTTATAGTCTGAAGTTCACGAAAATGCCTCTGGGGTTTTTTGATATTAAAAGAAAAATGTCTTTTATCAAAGTCATGCTTGAGGGTTTCGCAAACCTATCACAAGTTTCGGAGCCAAAATTTCTAATGATTACCGCATTTTCTCGAGGAAAAAAATAACTAATAAAAGTGAAAACTTGGATATTATCATTTTTTCCGAGAGGTTTTTAGCGATTTATGCCCTGTTGCAGAACTTTTAAGTACTTTTTTTAAAAAAATTTCTTACGTAATATTTGTTTTTCTGGTGTTTTTATAACGAAAAACATTGGAAACATACCACTTAAAGCAAATTCACGTTTTAAGCTTTCAGAGAACAACATGTTCGCTGTTTAAAATTTCAGCGAACAACATGCTTTTATGTATGTAAAAGTTCGGGCAATAATTCTCATAATTGAGTTCGAGGTATTATCCTGTTCTGTAGTATTTACCCGTTCTAGGTATTATCCGGTTCGTGGGCTCCGCAGTTTTTCAGTGTCCTCCATCCTGTTGTTAAACGTTGTGTGTGTTTTCTGTATTCTTTTTCTGTACCTGTATTGTTTAGTTTCCGTGCTTCACTTGCGTGTCATATGAATTATCTCGAATAACTTAAAAAGTAATGCAAATAGCGACATACCATTAGCAAGCGACGAATAACTCAATATCAACTCTAAACCGATTGCTTCCTCAAATCAAAATCAACTGCTTTCTCAACTCAAAATTGACAGCTTCCCCAATTCAAAATTGACTGCCTCCTCAACTCGAAATTGACTGCTTCTTCAACTCGGAATCGACTACTTTCTCAACTCGAATTGGACGAGTTTCTCAACTCAAACTGGACTACTTCCTCAACTCAAAACTGACTGCTTCCTCAACTCAAAGTTTACTGCTTCCTCAACTCAAAGTGGACTGCTTCCTCAACTCAAAGTTTACTGCTTCCTCAACTCAAAGTTGACTGCTTCTTCAGGACAGGAATTTGAATATTTTTACCAAAAATTTAAAATCTAGTTTACTTTATAATTCACATTCATAAATTTATGTGAACGTCATTCTTTTCGCACATGCAGAAGTTCGTGCAATAATTTGGGGACGGTCTCAGAATTCAGTTCGAGCTATAATAGGAATTTTTCCGAATAACTTAATGCAAATACAGACATTTCATTAGTAAACGTCGAAGAACTCAGTAAATATACTCTTTGGATTTACTGCCATTTTCAGTTATGGCTCTGGAGGTGCGATATTAATTAATAACAATTAATCATAGCAAACAAATAATTCATAATATAACAAAAAATCTTCAATGTAAATCTGATGCCTAAGTTATGCAATTTTATTCATAAACATTTCCTTAAATATGAAATATCCAAAATTGTTAAGGATTATTCTGATGTAAACCAAAAAAAAAAAAAAAATTGTTAAGGATTATTCTGATGTAAACCAAAAAAAATAAAAAATAAAACTGCAATTTTCAATATTCAGACATTATTTAAAATTTTCCGACAAATAAATGTAAATTTATGCAAAAAATGAATAAAGCGAGTCCTTTACGAATTGTGTTTGCGAAAACTTTTCACGAAACAAGAAAATGATCTTCCAGCAAACATTAATTGTGCAATTTCTTCAGTTTTTCTCTGTCTGAATATTAAATCCTAAATGCTGACCGATATGTTCGTACAAATTGCTTTGTAAACAAGTTGTTTTCTTTCATTTCTCTGTTGCGTGTTCAGGATTTTCGTGCTATTTATTTCTTTGTAGGAATACTTTTTTTAAAAGTTTTGTTTAGAAATAAAGACGAAGACGAAAAGAATAGTTCTTTTTAATGCAAGAAACAAAAATTTTACTAGAATGCAGTTTTAAGTATTTCTTTACAATTGTGGAAAATAGCTTATGTGTGCTTGGTCGCCAAATATGCTATATTTTTTCTTTTCTTTAGAAAAGAAAAACACGGGTAAATTTGCTAAAAACAGCAAAAAAGGAAAAAAAAACCCCAGCAAATGGGAGTTTATTTAAACACGGTTTGTTTACAAAATAACAGGTGCGTAAATAAAAGATTTGTTACACGTTGTTGTTCCTAATTTTTGTTAGTTAAGAACTTTTATAAGTCAAAAAAAAACTTAGTTTCGTAAATGCTAATTGTTGTTACCCATTAAAAGAAAAAAGTGAGTAATAAGCTGTAAAAAGCTCACTTTTTATTTAAAAAACAAAAAAAAAAAAAAACCCGTTTTTTTTTTTTTTTTTTAAATTTTATGTACGGAAAACTAATTAATAGTCAATCGCAAGTTAAAAACATAGTACGATAAACAAGGTTTACTTGACACTTCGTAAGTGGCTTACCTGGAATTGGACTTTTAAATTTTACGTTTGTTTCAAGAATACCTTACTGATACTAAAACTCGAAAAGGATTGAAAACTTTTCGATGTCTGTCTTGCTGGGATTTTTTATAAAAACAATGACCTTTATAAAATAACTTGTAATCCAACTTAAGTTCTATTTTATTTAAGATTCTTTATTCGTTATTTCATTATTATTATTATTTTCTTTCTTTATATGAAAATGCATCTATTTATTTTGTTAGTGGGCGCAAGCTTTTCGAACTCGTATTTTTTTATCTCAATTTATATTTCTAAATACCTATTAATATAAAATAATGAGAATATAATATGTCAGTTAAAATAAAAAACGATAAAAAATAAACAAAAAATTCTGTAATAAATCACAATCTGAAATGGTTTGTGAGCCCGAAAATATTTACCTAACTCCAAATTGCTTGAGGTACTAATTTAGATTTTAACTGTGTTGCGCTTTCCGAGTTTATCGAAACACGCTTCTTATATTCAAATATGCTAGAAGTACTTGGAAGTGACTGCGCTTTTCCTTTCTTGTATTACAAAGTTAATAAAATTTAGTAATTTACTAAAATAAATATTTGTAATCGTGACAGGTTACTGATCTTAAAATTAAGTTGTTTCTGTTAAGTCTATCCAATATGCCATTTTTGAAACTAATATTTATCTAGGGAACTTGTTTCCAAAATAACTACATTAATATTAACGAAGTTATTCTCCGTTGTGTGAAATGTATTTTATTTACGTACTGTGTTCTTTTCTTCTCAGTATTTGTTGTTGAATCAAGTTGAACATTGAATTGATTTTAAGTAAATTTTCATCAGCACTGTGAAAATGTTATTTTAATGTTGGGGTATCTATTAACATTTATACTTTGTAATTTTTAATTTAAGTATCCACGTTTCACGTATCAAAATCTTATGTAAATGGAAAAATAAGTGTCACCGAACATGAGTAATGTGGCCTAATCTAAATTTTGCAGTCGTCATCAAACGATAGACGCAGTGGTCAACGTAGTTCTTATTTTTTTCCTTTTGAAAATTTATCTTGGACGCATTCGATTGTAATTTCATTTCACTTTCTCTCAATGTTTAGTCTCTTACATATTGAAAATTGCGCTTGAATTCCTTGAAATTCATGCCGGAAAATTGGTGTCTTGGTAAGACACGGGCGTCGTACGCCCAAGATCGTGGGTTCAAACTTGACCATATTAGTGAATTTTGAAGAAGAAGAAAATTGTCTGCACCTATGTCGTATGATTAAGCAGCATGCCAAAGACCCCTTGATTACCTATTTAGCTTGGATACTCTCCGCTAATTCAAATTCCTCGCGCAATTTCGCATCAACAAGGTGCTACCCTTTCAGGTGAAGAAACTGCTAGTCAAAACTCACACGCGGCGAAGATACCACACACAATGTGGTGCTGCGAAATGAGAAGCATTACGGGAACGGACTAGGTAAATGGCGGGAATCCAAAATGCAGCCCATTAGAAAGAAAAAAAAAACATTGAAATTGTTTTCATAGAGAGAGAAACGTTCTATTTTTAATTAATTGTTTTAACTTCTGAAAAAGATTGAACATTTAAAATAAGTGTGAGCCAAAACCTCGTGATAAACACTATTACAAAATCGATTATGGTACACGCAAAAGTAGTCTTATTTAGCTCTGATAACTTTTCTTGTTTTGGTTTAAAATAATTTTGATATTGTTACACACTCACGGAAAAACAGCGACAAACACCGCATAAAATTTGTATTTCAAGCATTCAAGAAAAAGAAAAGATTGTCGTAAACATTACTAAACATTAAAATTAAAATGCTTCTTAGATGTATTACAAGAAGTAATTAATTCATTCAAGGACTAGTTTCTAATCAGTTTACTTGATTTACACTGGTATTTTCCTTCCACTTTATTTTTTTAAATCCCAAATACGTTACTGACTTGCAAGAAAAGAAGAAAACACATAATTTGGAAGTGGATAATACCTAGTTATATAATCGCCATTCATCACTTACGAGCAAATTTGCCATCTGTTGCCATTATTGAAAGAAATGATAGAATGATATACTCTGAATAAGCGCCGTTGATGGGTTCATTATTATCTACTTATACCGGAAGAAGTATTCGACTAAAAGCATTAAAAAATAATGGAAATGTTTTTACGGATAGTCATAAGTTCTTTATGTTTTTGTTGTTAATTTAACTCAAGCTCTAATGTTACATTAAATATACTTTAATATTTTGTAAAGAAATTTTGTTCGATAAAAGGGCTTGTTTAGAACAAAACAAACTATGAAAGGATCACTGTTTTATATTGAATTGTAACTAAGTTGAACATGGGGTTTTTTTTTAAATCTCCAATAGTTTCAAAACTAGCATTTGATTTTAAATGGATGTAATTTAAAAGCATTATTACGTTTTAAAAACTTATGGTGATTTTTACTTTATGAATTTAGGAAACCTTGAGTTTCAGCGAAAGCACATGGATCCCAGTTAATCAGTTACATTATTTTATAAAGAATATGGACAAAGGAAAAATTTGGTTTTAAGTAATAAAAAATATTAAGTGATGTAACAAGAGCTTATTTTTCATTTTGAAGCATTGAAATAAAATATCAGATAGAATACATTTTTAAAATCAAGTGCTGTAAAACGTCAATTTTTAAAACGAACACAGCAAAAAAATTTTGCTAAATGATTATACTTTGTCATATACTTGAGAATATAAATTTTCATTGCACTTATTTTTTATCTGCAATTTTACGGATCATCTACTTGTGTTTTCATAAAAAAGGGTCTTCAACGGTGTTTAACCACCGTGGTAAATTTGTGGTGGCGCCTTCGAATATCATCCAAATACATATTCTGCGCTTGAGCCAAGTCGTACTACCACCCTTGCGGTGTTCATTAAGAATGGAAGGTTCTTCCTTTTCCCCCTGGTCACTGTGCGAGTGGGCTTGGATATTCAAGTGGCACTTGCAACAACAAAAGCAAAACTATAGTCAACAAAAAAGAAAAAGAAACAATTCAAAAGCTTCATTGATATTCTAATTTCAGCTTACCGCAAAGTAGCTATCAGAAATCAAGTATTCCGTAAAATGTCAATCTGTATCCGTAAAACTGCAGGAAAATAAGTACAATGACAATTTATATTCTCAAGTATATGACAAAGTATAATCATTTATAAAAATTTTTTTGCTATGTTCGTTTTAAAGATTACCGTTTTTCAGCACTTGTTTTTAAAAGGTATTCTATCTGATATTTCAATGCTTCAAAATGAAAAAAAGCTCTTTTTACATGAGTTAATATTTTTTATTACACTCTCAGAATTTTTTCCTTCAATTCACGGAAATATTACTGGCCGGTAAATTTCCGTTATTTGAAGAATATCCGTTTTTTCTTTCTCATGTCAATTGAAGGAACTTCCTTCTACAATTTTTTCGGTTCTAGGAGGGGAAATGTCCGTCAATTGAAGAAACGTTCCTATATTTTTTCTCCGTCATCCGAGGTTAATTTTCCGTTATTTGAAGAAACGTCCGTTATGTTTATTTCCGTTATATGACAGAAATTGTCCGTTATTTGAAGAAGCGTGCGTTATGTTTATTCCTGTTACATGATGAAAAGTTTTCGCTATTTGAAGAAACTTGCGTTCGGTTACTTTCTGTTCCCTGATGGAAATTTTTCGTTATTTGAAGAAATGTCTGTTAGGTTTGTTTCTCTAAATGAGGGACTTTTCCAGGAAAATTTGCCCATGCCCTTGCGTTATTTTATTTATAATGCCCGTCAGAAATCCGTTCACACTTTATTTGTATAATATTTTTTTTTCTATGCAACTTTTACCTCATCCCCCCCCCCCCCCCGCCGCTCCCTAGTCACCCCGCACAACCTGAAATTGCAAAGAATAACTTACATTATACCAGTTTCTCAGAAAAAACCTTGTGCTTTAAGGGGTTAAAGAGGAAGTTTTTGTGCAGATTGAAAAAAGCCGTATCATTTATACTTCTACAGTCACTTTCTCAAATTCAAAAATTCCATATTAATCCATGGAGAAACTTAGAATTCAAAATCTTCATTGCTTAATGCACATCAAAATTCTATTTTCACCATCTGAAAGTGGGCATTTTATACTTTGGAGGGGTTTTCTAAATTTAGTTTTCTAAATTTCTCTAGTATCATAAAATATAATGAAATCTGACAACTTATTTCTGCAAACTTTAAGGAATGTTTTCAGAAAAAGGCCATTTAGAGTAATAAGATGCCCACTTTCAAATGGTGAAAAAAATTTTAAAGGGGCCTTTTGGGATAGAAAATTCGACCTTTTTTTTCATTCATTACTTTCTAGAAACCAAATTGCAATAAAAAACCTTTTTTACGTTACATCTGCAAATAATGTATTTTTAAGGTTTTTAAAAAATTTAATTAAAAAAATTCCTTTTTTCCAGAAGTTCCATTTTTATTTATTTTTAAACACTATTCTGAACTCCCTTAAAAATAATTTTTGGGTATACCCCATTCGACCTGATGCAAGACTAAGCAGCAGCTAAGCGCATACTGAAAATAGAATTTTAATAACACGTATAAGGGACCTATTAATAAAATGACACGCCAAAAACTGCACATTACTTCTGACTTTTCACAAATGAAAAACCATTTCTACTTTGCAGCAACAAGTACAAGTTTTTTTCCTCAGGATCAAATTTACAACTGAATTAATTTTTTATTGACATTTATGTGGAGTCTAATATAGAGGAGGAAAAAACCAAGTATGCTGCCAAATTCCAAACAATACAAAGCTATACGCTTAATTGAAAGCACACTCAATGAACGAAGTTTACATGCCAACCCCTCTCATTTTTCTGTCAATTTTCAGCCTTGAAATTTTATTCATGAAACGAAGAACCTGAAAGTCTAATAAAAAGTGTAATATATTTTAAAATATATGGAAGATGGTAATTCTATGAAGTTTTTAACTTCATAAAGTAAAGCACCTTGTTTTAGTAAAATGTAAAAAAAAAAAAAAAAAAAAAAAAAAAAAAAAAAAAAAAAAAAAAAAAAAAAAAAAAAAAAAAAAAAAAAAAAAAAAAAAAAAAAAAAAAAAAAAAAAAAAAAAAAAAAAAAAAAAAAAAAAAAAAAAAAAAAAAAAAAAAAAAAAAAAAAAAAAAAAAAAAAAAAAAAAAAAAAAAAAAAAAAAAAAAAAAAAAAAAAAAAAAAAAAAAAAAAAAAAAAAAAAAAAAAAAAAAAAAAAAAAAAAAAAAAAAAAAAAAAAAAAAAAAAAAAAAAAAAAAAAAAAAAAAAAAAAAAAAAAAAAAAAAAAAAAAAAAAAAAAAAAAAAAAAAAAAAAAAAAAAAAAAAAAAAAAAAAAAAAAAAAAAAAAAAAAAAAAAAAAAAAAAAAAAAAAAAAAAAAAATCATTCATTAAAAATTGAGATCTGCGTGGGCAAAACAGAAGAAAAAAGTACGCCGAATTTCAAATTGAACAATTATAAAACTACAATTCGCATCTATAAGTGTTTTTTATATCAGCTTTTCCACCAGAAAGTTCTCTGTAACTCATTCTTTCCAAGTTTTCATTGAAAGGTTTCCCCCCCGTAAGAGTTCGAACGTGCACGCAAAAATTGTCTCAGACATTAGCGGCAGAAGCGAAGGGAATCGTTATTTTATCAAGTATTAGATGAGTATCTTCAAAAATAAAACATTAAGCCAAGCCGAAAAATTAGCCTAGTGAAGCAAACATTTATTATAATCATGCCGGCTAACGGGATGTTGCCTGAATAGCTATTTAAAAAACGCTTTGAATTCCAGTCTGTTCAATTCACATTCCTGTTCCTTCAGTATTTGTTTTTGGAGAAAAGCTGTCAAAGCTTGAAAACATTTTCAGCTGTATTCCCATTTATCAGATCATTATTTATATCATATTGTATACTGCTGCTGTTATATTACGTAGTGTTTTTTTTTTTTTACTGAATATTTTGATTGAACAATTTTGTTTATTTTAATAAAAAATAATGCTACTAAGTAACATTAAGTCTTAAGTTTATTAGGATTAGATTTAGTATCTCTCTCTCAAAATTACTATTCATTTGTCTTAATGGTTTTCAAGACCCACACCTACTGTTTTTTATAGTTCAAATTTTATTAGTTGTTACCAGTGGAGAACCTGGAAATTTCTGAAAGCCCTTTCCTGCGTACAACATTCGCTTAACTTGGCTTATTTGTCCCCCCCCCCCCCTCTCGTTCCTAGCAGCATGAAAGCGCCCGACAGAACCCTTGAAATGGTGGCGACAGAACCCTTTAAATCAGGGATATCAGGGAAGTCTGGAAATTTTTTCTTTGTTTTTGATTTATTCCAGAGTTCCAATGAACTTATCTGTAATCATTAAAATGATTCAACGTTCCCTTATTAAAAGTTAATTCTGAAATTATTTTGCTCAAAAAAGTTAATTTTAATTGCCGTTTTTCATAAATTTTTGCCCACATATGAAAAAAATGTGATCTTTTTGCATCCGCAATGGGAACTGGACTTTGTAAGTTTTCGATGTTTCTTATGCTTTGTTAAAAGGTAAACAATTTTTTTCACCAAAACTTTAATTTGAAATTTTTAATCAAAATTTCGTGAATCGTGATCGTAAGGAAGAACTTTCAAACGTCAAAAGATAATACCTCTAGTTTTATTTTTATTTAAATTTCTTTATGCATGCGTAATTCTTAACATCGTTTAAAATACTTGAAATAAAGGTGGAAACTGTTAAATAATATTTTTAAATTTGAAAAATTCAGAAAATAAAAGTAATTAACTATGCACTTATGACGATAATGTTTTTTCTCTTACACACATTCAGTCATCATATAAATTGCTTCTGCGCAGGAGGAACACGTTAAATATTTGCAGTTAATCGCAAATAAATAAATAACTAAATACATAATCAAATGAAAAACTAATTTAAAAATCACTTATTTAATTTCTTATTCAGCACGTATGGGAAATGTTTGAATAAATTCTCATGCTGTAGATTGAGAGATTTACCTATTTCATGAACTGAATTTTTTGAAACGCTAGCATTAATCCTAAAATGTTTAATTTTATTGTCAAAAGTCTTTTCTGGAGCTTGGTATTTCCTAATATAATTAAATGCTTTTCTAATCTTTAAAAAATGCATACATTTCTAATTAAAATTTAACTATTTCAAAAAAGTTTGAAAGTTATGCATGTTCATTTTTCTTTCAAGCTATTACTCTCACCCGTCAAATATTTATTAATTATTTTGTTGCATAGTATAAAATTCAATTAAATAGAAGTAAAATTAAGAAAAATGCTTTGTTTTTAGAACATTAAATTGATAACAAGTGACAAATAATTAAAAAATGCATCTTGTCCTTCCGTAGAACTATTATAAAACTAGGTCGATACTTGACTGCAGAATTTTTGTGCAACAAACTCTTTTGGCTGTAACTAAATGTTGTGTGGAGCAAGGCCGTAGGCAGGGGGGGGGGGGCCCACGGGCCCGAGCCCCCCCCCCCCCCCCGAAATACTTTCGAAATTTTTAACTTGTCTGAAAAAAAAATGTAACAAAAAAAAAAAAAAAATTTGTTCCTCAAACCAATCTGTTCGGGAGCGTGAAGGGGGGGGGGGGTAGGTTCTCTGTTTTACAAATGGGGAAACGACAAGACGGCGCTTCAAAAATCCAGGGTCTATAAACCAGAACTCAAAATAAGATGTTTTCCCTCAATTCTAAAGACGGTAGGCCCCTCGTGTCGTGTCATCAACAGATAACGGATTGATTCCTTGCCTAAGGGCTACATATGGTTCTAATCACCCGACCACACAACAAGAACAGCAAATGTACTGATCTTTTTGGCAAAATGCAAGCCACCACATCTGCCATAAATATACGTACAACAGTTAGGTGCTTTGTCCATCCTTGCCCGAAGGTTACATTCGTGGAAATGGCGACTCTTTTAAAACTACCCACATTGTGGAAGTAGAAGATAAAGGAACTTTCAGAGCTAATGCCTAAATGGACCCCCTCGTCTACTACTACGATTGCGGGATGTGGATGTTTGTGCTGTTATTGCTGGGACAAATCTTTATTTTTTGTCTTTTCTTTTTTAAACAATTCGTAAAATCGAATCATCATCGAAACGCTTCCGACAAGGGGGGGGGGGGGGAGGCGAGGAGAGGGCTCTTGCCCCCTTGACCTTGCCTTGCAGACATAGGCAGTTGGGAATTTAGTGGGCTCGTGTGCTCTTGCAAAAGTCTTCTTTGCTTGCCTGCGTACAAATTTTGATTATGAGTAAAAGAAAAGGTAAAGTATTTTGACTTATTTTGGGAAGAAACCCTGTAGAAATGTAGCAGAAAAGGTATGATTATTTTTATGTATTTTTCAAACTAATATTTTAGCTGCCCCTCTTTTTTTTTTTTTTTTTTTTCAATTTTAGTTTCAACTTTGTATTTTCTTCCTCACATGCTGAGAAACTGCATATTAATCTTTCTTTTTTCGTTTTTTAACTTCATAGGGGATGATGTCACACTACTTCGAGGGAGGGGGGGGGGGAGAAGGGTTCGAGCAATTTTGACAAGAAGTGTGACATTACACATTTTGATTTCTATAAAAACATGTAAAAAATCAGCTGATTAAACTTATTTTTGAAGTTTTTTTATTTTCATAATTTGATTTTAAAGTTTTATTGATTTCATTTTATATTGAAAATACCGCTGCTTATTAAGGTTTGAACTTACTTCTAGTTAAAATTTTAAAAGAAAGTCTTAGGTATTTACTGTTAAGATAAATAAGTGGGGGTGTTTTTTTAGAATTCAATTAATTATTATTTTTTTTTTTTGCTATTATGCACTAATTATCTTTTTTTCTATTTTAACCTTAATCTCATTTTATACCAATTAAGCCCACGTGTAATCATTATTATTGTTATGCTCACAAATGTCATTAAAAGTTAAAAAATAAAATTAAAAATTTGATTCTTTAACGTAAGTACCTTATTTCTGAACTGCAACACTGCAAGTACATGTGCTCATGTAATATAGCGTGATATGTGACAAAGGGAGTAGGGCGTGTTGGAGAGTGATATCTTGTGACAAAGGGGGGAGGGGGATCAAATATATTGAAAGAAAGTGTGAAAGTTTATGAATGGTCCCATAGAGCGTTTACAATAACATTGCGAAGGTGAAAAATACCGCGACAAAATTACTCGTATAGTTTTACTTAGCCTAGTCATAAATTTACATTGAACAAAAAAGATCTTGATTGGTTCTTCTTATTATATCGCTCATGGGCTGCAATAGTGGCACAACTAAAAAAACTCGCGTTTCGGACTAAGAAAAGATTGTAAATATAAAATACACATTTTTTTCAGCAGCAATACTACCATAACTCATAATTCAATATTAGGCCTTAAGATTTAATAATAACTAAAGCATTTCTTTTATGTTTTTTCCTTAGCAATGAAAAGTTTAAACCCACTTATCTCAAAACATGATTTTTTGAGCTGTGCCGTAATTGCAGCCCATGAGCGATATGTATAATTTTGGAAGTGCTTTATAATTGTCCACGACTGCAAATCAAAGTTATACAGCTTTTTTTGACTTCAAACTTAAAAAAAAAAAGGAGTTTGCAGCATTTACGTTAAGGAAAAAGAAAACATCCAGTTTTTAATTATTTACATTTAGCTATGACAAAATATGGAAGGCTTGAAACTTGAGAATAAGTATGAATTGCTTAAATTGTCAAAACTAAAACGGAATAGGGAGTAATTAATTCTCAAAACAACGTATGTTTTCTGTTAACTCTCTCTCATCTTTTTTTTTTTTTTTTTTTGAAGTAATACTTCTGGGGGCGAAATTGAAAATATATTCTCATCATGCAACATGCAACCAGTGTTTCTTTCAGGCATCTCTCCGGGGAGGGGGCGAGGGCACTGCCCCCTCAGAGATAACCAACTGCCCCCCCCCCCCCCCAGAGAAAAAAATTCAGATCACAGATTTTTAAAAAAATGAAAGAAAAGAGAGATTACACTTTTAAGACTTCAGTTTCAGAAACACTTTTAGGGAAAAGACATCGAACACTGTCACTAGCAACACCAAAAGTAGCCCAAAAGATAAGAATTTATTTTGAAGAATTTGCGGGGGAAGACAAACCAAACTCCCTTCTGCTTCCTCTAAAATTACTAAAGAATCTCGAAATTGCATTGTTAGGCAGTTTTCAAAAAGTTTCCTGGGGAGAGCCCTCGATCCAGTCTATGCCTCCAGTAACATTGACAAAGATAGACTGAAACTTCATTTTTAAGACTGCAGTTTCGAAAATTTTCTTTGGGGAGAACTCCTGAAACTCCTTCCTCTAACGTCCCGAAAGGGCATAAAATTGCATTCTCAGGAGCTAAATTGCGAAAAAATTACGGGGGAAAAACCCCCGGACCCCCCTTTCAGAGATAGTCAAAACGTTATGGTTGTAAGATCAGTTTCAAAAATTTAAGATAAGAAGCCGAAGCCCCCAAAAAACACTGCCCTAACTTCACCAAAGATAGTCTAAAATGCACCTACTGTACATGGTATCAAAAATCTATCATATACTGTGACGTCATAATTTTTTTAAATCAAACGAAATATGGTTTACAAAAGGCCGTATCCAGAGGGGGAGGCCCCCCCCCCCGCAATTTTTCGCAATGTAGCATGTATATTCCTCCCTGAAACTTTCCTCAACATAAGTGTTTCAAAAGTTAGGGCCCCCCCCCCCCCCCCGAAAAAAATTTCTGGCTACGGCCTTGGTGTGGAGTTTCGTAAAGAAAACCAGAAACGGAAATGAAAATGGTCGATCAGTTTTGTTTGTTATTTCCCTTCATTTTACTCTCAATCACTTAGGTACACATTTCTGATTTTGATCCAGTGAAATTTTAAACATATGTTGCAAGACGATCGCACAATGAGCAGTTATTTAACGGTGGGGGCAGTGAGATTAAAAAAATATACACATTAATGAAAATCAACGTGTTGCTTGGGGATGTTGATGTTAACTTTATCTTAAAACATCATCAATCCATGAACATTTTCAGTGCCGGATATAGGGGGGGGGGGGCAATGTCACCCTGGAAGCACTTCTGGGAGGGGGCAAATTCAACTGTGATGCAAAAAATAAAAAGGCAAAGGAAAAGAAGAAGAAAAAAAATAAAATAAAAAATGGGAAAATATTTAATTAAGAAAATTTAAGTTTTGGAAAGAGAATTAAAATCCTGGTTCAGAGCTCTGATTTGACCATTGACCGGCTACTTTGATAACGATTAAAACAGATTAATACAATTATTTATTTGTTTAAACTGTCGGAAACTAAAATTTAGGTATACTCAATATGTTGCGTTGTTGATTAGTCGGCCGCTCCTCTGGGGGCGCCCAAATTTTGCAAATGTCAAAATTTAAATTAAAAAAAGTCAAGGGTTTTTCCCCTTGTAATAGCGAAATATAATGCATGCTATGCTTAAACAATAAAATAGTTTTTCTTTTCCAAATTTTCAAAGCATCCTTTTGGGAAGAGGCGGGAGGTCGGAGGGGGAAGGGGATCTTGAAAGTGTCGTTTGGGAAGGGGGGGGGGAGAAGGCAGACGTGTGTCTTTTCGATATGGAGGTTAGTAAGAGGAGGGGGGGGGGGGTCCTGCTCCCTGGATTTATAAAAAATGCTCATTTTGTTTTGAATTTCTATGAATATTTTTATGAGTAAAATCGTTTAAATTTTAAGCAGTTTTGTTTGCTTTTTTCCCTAATACTTTTGCAATCCCAATTGCATCTCCTAAGGCCTCAAAATTTTTTAAATGGGGGAGAATCCATCCCTTCAACTGTCAGAATTTCACATACGCAGTTAAGGGGGGGGGGTGCGCTCTAATGTCGAGATGAAAGGGCCATGTCGTGGGAAGATTAAGAAAGTTTTCTGGGTTTATCAGTGGCCACCAAGTAGAAAATCCTCAAAAAAAAAGAGCCCAGTACATAAAAGTTTATGAAATGTGAGTAATAATTGGATGGAGAGGAGGGGAGGGATAGTTTTGTCTCGCCTCGGAAAACTTCAAAACCGGTACTGACATTTTTCACACATTTGCTTGAAGTGAAAATTTGAATAAGATATACTTCATATTGTATCTAATAAAATAAACAGTTGAAGAATACTCAATAATACTGATAGTATTTTTATTCGCTAAGCTAAATTAATTTTTATCTCCTAACTTGAATCTTTTTTCATGTTTCCTTTTTAAACTCAAAAGGGTGAGTAGCGAAAACAAGCCTATTATGTGTATTCGTACTCAAACGACCCCACATGTATAAAAATACAAGTGTAATGCTTTAGCTCTTAACACAGCTAAGAAAGAAAGACCAAACATCTGTTTTCATTTTGCGGTTTTCCTGAGAGCAGCAAAGACCCCGGAAGATGGTACGATAATGATAACGACCTACCCCACTGAACAACTTATAATTTCTAGGAATTCCGAGCGAAAAGCTATGGCAAACCTTTCGCCAATTTCCAAGAAAGATCAGTTGAAGTTTGGCGGCAAATGCATGCGAGCTGCCCTAAATGTTTGTTTTTTTGTTGTACACCTCAGACCTGCCTCGGTTGTTTTCTGGGCAATACCGAAACCGAAGTATCCCATCTTCTTCTTTGGTACTAACCTCTGGGGAAAGCATCAGCTCTGCAATTGGCAGAAGCCAACAGCAGCCCATTATAAATAAGATATCACGGCGTTTAACTAAACTTCAATTGTCAGTTGTCTAATTGCCATCACCGAGGTTGTTCGTTTGTTATCCTAAATTGCGTTGAAAAAATTAAATAAGCTTTGTATCTGCCACTATTACATTTTAGAAAAGTTTGAACAATAAACAAAAGCTAAGTTAGAATTAAGTTTTAAAAAAATGTACATATTTTATTTTATTATGCTCTAAAATATATGAAACATGCTGTTCCTGTTGAAAAACAATTACACCAGTTTGGTGGCAACAGTTAAGAATTGTAAAAACTGAGAAATAGCGAGGTAACTTATTAGAATTCAGACTTCCTTGACTATATTACCACATTGCCTTTGAAAGGAAATGCAAATAACTTTATTGTAATTACGTACCGAAAAATATTTTCTATGTCTCTTTCCGATTTATTATGCAAGAATGTTGAAAATCTTTGGAACATTTTCAATTCAAATAAGTCTTTGCATTTGATCAAAGAACGACAGAAACTTGTGCATACAAAGTGAAAAATAATTCATGTGATATGTGACACAAACATCTACTTAGTGTTTGTAAGGAGTCTGAGAAAAGAAGTTGAGAAGTTACTCGCTTAATTGAAAGAAATCAGAGCAAGAGCAAACATCCATTTTTGTCTTTCAAATGGACATTTATTCTCCTCTGGGTATGAATCAAATAAAAGTTTCTTCTCAGAATTTTAAATTAAAATTATTATTCTCCATGATTTATTCTCCTACTTTTACTAATTTATTTGCATTTCAATACATTTTCCTGTTTAAATAAATGTTTTTTCCAATGAGGAGGCACTTCCTTTTTCGACATTCACCCATTTCAAAGTCACAGAAACTGCTGGGCATTTGTAAAGGCTCACCTGATAGAGAGCAGCTAAGATGAGAAGAAACTTAATGTTATTCAATAAAAAAATATCTCGTATTTATAATTATTGTATCACACATAAGTGGTTTAAAAGAGAACGCAATTAATTTTTAAGTTATTTGGCATAGTTTTAAAAATAATTGTATACTGAGAAAAAAAATTGTTTGTTTAGAAATCATGCGTTATCTCTAAATTACAACTTCCGTATATTGACAAGTATAAAGCCTTGAAAATTCCGATCAATTAATGGCGAATATTTGTTCATTTAGAGCGTTATTTTGAAATACATCCTCTTTCGAATATAGTTCATTTATGTTGTTAGTATGTTGACAAGCATGGTGAGGAGGTGCCAAGTCAATTGTAACTAATTAGTAAGGCTCGACCGATGCATCGGCCTCGCCGATGTTCAACAAAGTTGCCATCGGCGGCCGATGTTAACTTTAGAAAAACATTGGCCCATCGGCCTTGAAAAACATCTAAAAGTCGATGCAAGGCCGATGCTTTCGCAGGGACAACTTTCCAGAAAACATTCTGTCTTTAACTTTCTTTTTCCTCGATAGCTAGATTTCTATTTCCTGCTATTTCCATACAATAAAAGGCAGCACGGCAGTTAAAAAAAGCACAAAAGTAAAAAATTCGGAAAAATAGTTTAAGCGATCATTGCCCGAAAACCTTCATTATTAAAATTATTTCTCTTTGAACAGAATGCTCGCGAAATAGAATAAGTTAAACTAAGTAATAGAGGCGTCTTATGAGTGCTATTTGTTTTTTTTGCAGTAGGTTAGTTGGCTCATTTTTGTCCGTTTTTCGTTTAATAATGACGTAATGCATTAGATGTCATTATGCAATAATCTTATACCATCTGCTTTTAGTTCGTCATGTTTCTCATTATTCTGAAATTGTAAACAATACAAAGTCAACTCAATCAAAGTACGATAATAATTTTAATTTTTACCCGCGTAAACGTATTTTTTCTTACCGTTTTATTTTTGCTTCGATGCCACGTGTTAGTTTTTCTGCAATTGTGCAGCAATCTCGTTGTATTTGCTTTTAGTGTGCGGTTATTCTCATTATTTTATTTTTAGTTTACAACATAGAAAATATTGATAAAAAAATAAGAAACAATTTTCCAGTGTAGATGTTTATTGATCGAAATGTTATGTGTTCAAGCTCAGCTTGCAATTTAATAACATCTTAATAAAAATGCTAAAATTTCTTTATTTTCAAAGATTGGTCAATGCATTTTTTAAAAAATACATCTTAATTTTTTTATACGATAATTATTTTAGTTTTTCCCCGTGTATACTTCGTTTTCTTAGAGAATTATGTTTTGTCTTTTTCGATGCCACGTGTTAGACAGTTGACAGTTTTTTCTGCTATTGTACTGCAATCTTGGTGCATCTGTTTTCAGTTTAGAATAGTTCTTGTTATTTTAGTATTAGTTTACAACATAGAACATATTGATAAAAATATGAATCAATTTTTCCGTATAATTGTTTATTGATCGAAATTTTATGTGTCCAAGTTCGACTTGCAATTTTCAAAAATTTAATTCTTAAAAAACGAGTATAATGTAGGAGGGCGGAATAATATATTAATAAAAATGCTAGAATTTCTTCATTAAAAAAAATTGATAACGTATATATATATATCTGTTCAAAATACATCTTAATTTTTATAATCGATCCCGTGTTTTTCAGAAGATAATTTGTCAACAGAAAACTGCTGGTGCTCAAAATATTTGTTTATTTCAGTGACCATACATTGGGCCCATAAAAATATGTGTGCCCATATAATCGTTCCCGCTCTCCATGCTTTTCTTTTAAACACGGAGAAAAAATTATGAAAAAAATCCGAAGGGGGATTGACAATTTTCTTAAAGATACAAACCCAAATTATTTGTTAGCCTGTATTATAAAGTCTGCATTCCCCCCATGAAAAAAAATAAGAAAATAAAGGCAGCTGCACTTGGCATTTACAGTGCAATTGTTATAAAGAGAAAATGTTGAATGAAAGGGAATGAGACCGGATCCGGGATTCAATAGTTGTTGAGTTTTTTTGTAAAGATAAGAAAAAGAATTAAAACTCCTCTGATATAGCTATTTTTTATTTTGTTTTAACCTCCAAGTAGTTTAATTACTTTACTAGAATTGCGAGTGATTCTTTTAGTTTTAATTATTATGTAAACTTCTCCCAAACAGCTTTATATTACTTGAATAGTGCATTTATGTTTTTATAAACATAAAGATAAATAAATAATTTAAATGACAATTTTGACAAGTATTCTACACGTTTTAATGGTTTAAAGCGATTTTTTTCCCATCGGCCATCGGTATCGGTCATTGCCGATGGAAGATTAAAATAATCGGCATCGGCCCGTCGGCCTAAAAATGCCATCGGTCGAGCCCTACTAATTAGAGCTATATGTGTTTATAGTGCCTATATATACACTGGTGTGCAAAACTAAAGCAACAGGTGTTTTTTTTTGCCATAACTCCTCGAAAAATTTTCTGAGAAACATGAAATTTAGAAATGAGAGAGAGCAGTTTGGAACTTAAAGGATGATGAAAGCATAACTGCGTAAAAATGAATAGAATTCATACCATGTGTAATCAAACGAAAATAGGATTAATTGAACTCGTAACATCGTTACACGCGATTGTCTATCCAAGAGGAAGAATAGCACGCAGATGTTCCTTAGTATAGGATATGTCCTCCACGTGCTGCAATGATTGCTTCGCATCGTCTACCCATAATCAGCACCAGATTCTCCACCAGTTTTTGGGGTAAGAGTGCCCATGCCTCAATCAGCATCCGTTTCAGTTCTTGGGTGTCCCCAGGAGGATGTAGTCGCGCCGCAATGCTTCTCCCTAAAGCATCTCACACATGTTCAATAGGATTTAAAGCAGGGGAGTACGCTGGCCAATCAATTCGATTGATATCTTCACTTTGCAGTAGCTGCTGAACAGATTGTGTCCGATATGGGCGTCCATTGTCAGTGATAAAAATGAAGTCTGGTCCAGTGGCACCTCTGGACAGACGCACGTGGGAAAGGAGTACCTCCTGACAATAGCGATCTTCTATTACAGAACCTCTGTCAAAAATGTGGAACTCAGTCCGCCCATTCAACATAACGCCTCCCCAGACGAGAACTCCAGGATCACCGTAACGGCCTCTTTTCACGATGTTACTGAGATGAAACCGTGTCCCGACCTCTTTCCAAATCAACTGGCATCCAGAATCGTGTGTGGTACTGAAACGACTCTCATCCGTAGAAAGAACATGACTCCACTGATGAGAGGTTCAGTTCTTGTGCTCCTTGCACCACTCTAATGAATATGGCTGTAAACGGTGGCCCCGATTGCCTGCTGTTAAAGGGATGCAGCATTCTGGACGACGAGCGAATATGCCACCTTTGTGAAGGCGTCTGGCCATAAACCGTGACACTTGCTGCCCCGTTGTTGTACACAGTTGCTGAGCAATGGCGTTTGCCGACAAGTTCAGGGTTCTTTTCGTTTGCAGGACGATATATCGGTCATCCACTGCAGCTGTTTTTCTGGAGCGGCCCCCGCCAACCTTTCTGAGAGCTGTACCTGTGGTTCGGAAGGCTTTGCAAGCGCGAAACGACGCTTCTGTTGATTCCGAACTCTTCAGCTACACTGGTCACACTGCGACCCTCTTCCAACTTTCCGATCGTTCTTCCACGTGTGAAGTCGTCCAGATCATATCTTCCAGCCATAGTTCACGAAAAAACTCACTTGCACCTACAGCGAATGTCTTTAATTGCATTTACATCCTTCCTTTTACTGTACTCTTAAGGTGCACGCGCCAACAGCACGCGTTTTGCATACGCTCACATTGCCTCTGACGCTTTGTTCCTGATATTTGCATCCGCATGACCTTTCTCCTGAGTTGCATGTCTATTGTACTAATTGCAGGAACTCTTTTTCTGCAATTTCACAGCTATCTGCTTAAAATTTACATTGCAGCTTAAGTTTTGCACACCAGTGTATATATAGTCGGGTAATAAATTGTACCTGCTTGTGAGAAAGAGGTGACTCGCATTTGAAACATTTAAAACTGAAATATAGATAGTATGGAGTTTTCTCCCTCCTCTCTATAAAAAATAAAGGCTTTAGAAAGATGATTTGCGCTGTTTTAAATCTCAACAGCGTCAGTAAAAAAAAATTCTCGTTTAAAAATTTCAAAGCTAAATCATTGTTGTACTACGAACGATGTTTTCCCACTTAACAATTCAAAAATTTCAATTCACGCTATCTGGTGGTGAAAATACTCAGTTGGTGCACTTTGTAACGAATAGTTGATATTATACAGATTCACCGACACTGTTATGAAGTAATATTAAAAAAATCGAAGCCCATTATTCGAACCCCCATTTTTTCTAATCTTGTATTATAGACAAGAAAATTTAATAACCTTTTTAAAAAATTGTATTCCAGGCAAGTAAATTTTTTATCGTTGATAAACTGGAGATTGAATACTTGATAATGCCTGGTTTCATTTAAAACAAAAAAATGGTTTATTCATGTTTTTATTTGCTTATTTTTGTTAATATTCCAGCACATAATGTTCATCAAAATCCCCCTTAAACATTTTAGGCTTTGAAAATTCCACTTGTAACTCTAGAAAGACCGAAAATGGATTCGAAATGGTAGACATTCTTTGAATACAATTATTAAACGAATTAAAATTAAATTTGAATCAATTTATCTATCATTATCTGCAACTTCTCAACCAGAATATTTTAAAACTCATTGTAGACATTTTCAAAAACCATACTTTTCTTAAAGAGAATCTTGAAAAGTGTTACTACTTTATGAAATTTTTCTTCCTTCGAACTCTTTATTCAGAAGATGCATTTGCATTGCTTATGAGATGCGTTTTATTCTAGCTATTTTATACATCGATAACCAGACTGATTGGAAAAAGGGAAAAGAACTATTTGCTTAAGCAAATAACTTCTATTACTCTACCAAGATAGGAAAGCTAGAGGATTCTTCAAACCTAATTCAGATTATATTTTTCTTTTCTATGATATTTGCCCCGTTTTTTCTGGGCTTAGATTTTTACTTTTCACAAAATATTCTTGCACAGCTTTTCATCAATGAAAGTGTACTGTTTTAAGGAAATAACACCATTAGCTTTAATATAGATGACTTTACTTCTTTTATATTGGCAACTAATTGCATCAAGCAAGTTGGAACCACATTTTTGCCCATAAAGACTTCAAGCTAAGAGAAATATCTGGATCACTTGCATATCTATCAAGTTGTCTTAGAATTGAAATTCTGAATTATGATTCTGGACAGACCGAATTCGAATTTTTCCAGAGCAAAAGGATATATTCTCCTTATATATATATATATATATATATATATATATATATAAAACATCATACATATCACAACATAATGTTTTATATATATATATATATATATATAACATTAAAAACTAATAATTCTATTCCCCTTTATAAATTCAGTTTCGATTTTAAAACATTAAAATTAAGTGACCTACGGACAGTTTCAGGCACTTCATATACATTCCCTTGACTTTCCCCCTTTTTTTTTTCCATGGCGGAAAGAAATTGCGTAACGTGAGCTCCAGTAATTTTTGCAAGAACGGACCAATACAAAATTACTTGCTTGATCACGTGACCGGACTGCTCACCAGATCCCCTTTGACTACAGTTTAGTCTACCGCATGGGATATATATGTCCCGTCAGTAGTCAAAGGGTTAAATTGGATTTCGCAGGAATTTCGTTTGATTCAAAATCTGTAAGATGTAAAAACTGTTTGCGTGTTTAAGGGATCTTTAATATGCCACATAATCAAACGACATGGGGGTAAACGATTTTCTGCACCTTGAAAATCCATCGACACTGCCAGGCTTGATCCTCTGACATGGGGCATACGAGCTCACGACGCCACCATGCGGCATTCTCCTTATATATTTCATTAAAAAAGCAACAAAATACACTCACGGACATTGAAAATAGCGCACCAAGAAGGAAGCGAGCTACAACCTCGAAACTATGCAAATTAGTAGAGTGACGTCCGGTATGCAAATGATATAAGTTTAGTGCGCATGCGCGCGTCCACGCACTCTGCAGTGGCGTTGCAAACAAGAAACGCGGCCTATATAAACCGGTGTATTGTGGAAGATTCATAAACATGACGGCCACGAATCGACGCTATAAGGTGTTCCAAATTGTATAGAATGCCAGGTAGACATCGAAGAAAACATTTTTCACAATTAAGTGAGTTTGAGAGGGGTCTCATCATTGGTCTGAAGACTGCAGCGTGGTCGATGCGCCGTGGTTCTCGCCAGGAGGCCAGGTCGATCATTCTGAGTGTGCTATCAGAAGGTGTTGGGAGCAGTGGACACGTGAAGGCACCCACGCACGGCGTACCGGGTCCGTAGCGAATAGGGCAACGACGGCGCAAGACGATCAAAGGATCGTGCGCCACGCACTCACGGATCCCGCAGTGACCTGTTCCACTGTACAAGTAGATGTAGGGGTTCCTGTTCGTCCCCGAATAATTTCTAGATGCCTCAGGGAAGCGAATCTGCAATCCCAGCGCCCATTACGTATACTGCCATTAACACCGTCACATCGGCGGCCCCGACTACAGTGGTGCCAAGCGAGAGCGACGTGGAACGCCACATATTGGAGACGTGTGATGTCTAGTGATGAATGTCACTTCGTTTTGGGGACAGATGAGCCCCGTGTACGTGTGTGAAGACGCCCTGGGGAACGATGCAATCCCACCCTCACTATTGAGCGACACAGTTCTCGCACTACATGTGTCATGGTCTGAGGGGCCATAGCCTACGATAACCGCTCCACTCTGGTGGTGGTACGTGGTACATGAACAGCTCAGCGGTATGTGGATGAAATCCTACGGCCTCGTGTGCTTCCATACTTAACCGGTATTCCAGGTGCAATTTACCAGCAGGATAACGCTCGTCCGCACACGGCTCGGATTGACGGGACTTCTTAGGGTGTGTTCGGACCTTTCCATGACCTGCTCGCTCTCCGGACATCTCCCCTGTTGAGCATGTACGGGACCAGTTAAACGCCAGTTGCCGTCGTGCCACTCCTTGCATGATTTGGACAGAGTTGTTCAAGATTTGTGAGCACGACTGCCTTTGGACAACATCAGACGTCTTTTCTATTCAATTCCGGACCGTATTGCGGCATGTATCGCAGCCCGAGGCGGTCCGACGAGCTATTGAACATAGCTGGCTGGACGGCTTTGTAGTTGTCTAATTGTTTAGTTTTTTTGATCAAGTGTATCTTTCATCTTTATCATTCACTGAAATAAATTTCATTTGAATCCGAGGATTCCTTCTTGGTGCGCTCTTTTCAATGTCCGTGAGTGTATATGCACATTCATGTAAAATACATTATACGTATTCTCAAAGTTTGGGAGAGATAATTTCCCTCCTGACCACCCTAAATGACGGTTCTAGTACTAAGTCCTGTGAAGTTACTTTTATCATCCAAGAAATCATGTTCAAACTTTGCAAGTAACATTTCGGATTCATTGAACTTCATTATTTCGAGAGTTATTTTGGATGATCAAGAATTTTCGCAATGCCGCGTACTACATCAATGAACGATAAAAATTGATCCAAGGCGACATTTACCTCAAGCTTTTAAACAATAAATGTACACATTTTCCGAATTTTCTTACAAGCTTTTACCGATAAGCATTTCAACCCGCATTGTCGCGGCCCCCAACTAACAACGTATTTCTGAGAAATGGATGGGCTAATTACCGAGAGCTAATTTCGAATTCCTCAGATAAGATTGTAAAACAGGCGCGTGTTCCCATTTCGAGTTTCTTATTAGCGCAATATTTTTCCTTTGTGTTAAAAGTCACGATCAATTTGTTACCTCCGCCTTTGGGTCTAACTAAATAACGATACAAGTAAGGTATTCCAGTCTTGAAATTAAAATGCGCTTGTAAATTGGGTCTTAAATTTCAGATTAAACGTGTAAATTTCATTAAAAGCTACCCTTCTGGTAATTAGTATTTGATATTGATTTGCTAAATTAAAGATTTTATGTTTTTTTTTTTTCTGCAATTGGTTCAGCAAAGGTAAAACAAAAGTTTTCTGGTATTTCTTTAAAATACTTCCATAGAATCGCCATTTTTTTTTGTGAATAACTTGTTTCATGCAGAGCACGTAAAAGTAAGTAACAACTGTAAAGCCGATCGAAGAGTAAAAAACAAAATTTTAAAAATGATATTGCAAGACTGAAAATTGCTGGACTTCAAGTGGTAAGAACTGAAACTGAAATGTTAATAACATTTTGATACTATTACCGAAATGAAAAATAAAAGGCATTTGTAATAAGACAAGGATACTTTGAAGTTTTATCTGTGTTAACAAGTACTTAAAAATAATTCAGCAAGTCCAGAACCATTTTATTGAACCCATTTTAGAACAGAAACTTCTTTTATTAACAACTCTCTCCCTTTTAACATGAAACCTCAAGATAATCATGTACTACCAAATGCACGGGGATCCTTGGTCGCTTTGGCCAAAAAGCAAGTTTAAAATCATTGCGTTAACATCAATAATCGGTTGTAGAGCAGAAACGTTTTTTATTCTCAACTGTCTCCCTTTTAACATGAAACCTCAAGATTACCATCTGCTACAACATGGCACTGGGAAGCCCTGTCGCTTCGGTAAAAATCAGCAACACTACGTATTAAAGCACACCGGAAAAGCTACTAAAAATACATACTCTTTTACAAAATGAGGGCAATTTTTTAAGGAATAAATAATGTTCAAAATTACATTTCATGCTTTAAAACTAATTTTTGTTATTAAAGCAATTTTTCATGTGATAAAATATTTCTGATATGTGATAAGAATTATGACTAAAATTTAAAAAGACTTATTGAACTCGAAAAAATAGCATAAAATGGCGCTTTAAGTGTCATATTATATTTGGGGGGGAGGGGATCTTTCTGATTGAGAAACTTTTATACACGAGAAAAAACTACGATTTAAAAAAAAAAAATATCGAAGAAATGTTAAGGGAATAAATGCATAAAAATGGATAACGGAATGGCACGGCAATAAAATAGTTTACATTAATCAATTTTTCCAGTTGGTGGCAGAATATAAGGTACCCACGTGGACCATCTATTTGTTCTGGTGGAATGTTTTTAATCGAAAAGGTCTATACGATTCGGGATTTCCTTTTTGAATGCAAAATTGAATTCTTAAACTAAACTTATAAATAAAAGATGTATTGGAATTCATTGGAATTAAACATTTTTTTCAAAAGACTCGAGTTCGTCCAGCAGTCGAAATTAGACCGTAATTCATTAAGTTTCGGAGTTCAGTCTCGAAAGTTTAAACAACGTTTGGATTTTAGTTTTCTGTTTGACAACATCTCATTTTTTAAAAAATGTTCAATAGCGATAATCTCTCCTGAGTGCGACTGATGGACCACTGGGTTAGCTATTTAATTTAATGCATTTGTAACACATATGATTCATTTATTTTTCTTCACTCCTTCTGATGTAAAGAAAATGAAAATAAAAAATTTTATGAATACCTATTATTATTGAAGAAATTTTAAATTCAAACACTGCCTTTCAATTTATTCAAGAGTTTAAACGCTAATGCAAGTCAACATACTTATGAAACATTGATTGGAAGACAAATAACGCGTCATCGGACTTATTATCCCACGTTACATCGTATCAGACCTCGTTAATTTCAAATTGCGTTTTATGTTATTTGACATTGTACTGGACAGACAATCTGACTGACTTATTACACATATATATTTTGCAAATAGATTATCTGACACCTTAATATTAGTATTAATTCTGCCTTGACATTTGTTTAACAGGTTGCATTTTCCCTTTTGCTTTGATCTTGACTATAACGTTTAAAGACTTCTAAAAAAGGGCTTTGAATCTACGTCGAAAGTAGGAGGGGGAAATTACCTGTTTCTAAAAATTCTTCATTGATAACATTATAACTCACCAATAGCTACTAAACAACAACAACAAAAAGAAACCGTGAGAAAATCAGTTGACAAGCAGAGGAGAAAATGGTTACTTAACTATTTTGTCTTTCCTTTTATATATATAATTCTTTTTGCGCACGTATGTCACTGAACTCCTAAACGGCTGGACCGATTTTAATGAAATTTTTTGTGTGTCTTCAGGTGGATTCGAGAATGGTTTAGATTTACAATTGGAAAAAGTCCGACAGGTAGTTCCATTATTATTATTTTTTTTCATTTTTTCAATGATATTTTCTACGCCTACATTGCAGTTTCCCCCTAACGCACTGGGTGACTGGTCCTGTAGTCCTGTCCGCAGCTTGTCAGCAGAGAGATAGGGGGAAATATTTGCGCTTTTCGTTTATCTATTTATTCTCGCATCCGCTTCATTTTTTAAAAGTAAGAAAAAAAAAAAAAAAAAACTACTTTCGTAAAGCTCAGGGTATACTAATTCTAAAAATATAAGTTCCAAAACATTATTTTCAGATTTAGTAATTAAAATTCCATGGTTTGTAAGACCCACAAATTTGCCCCAAAACTGCGCTAAAGTCGTCGCATATTGACCAATTTTAAAAACGAATATACCATTTTAATTCTCAGGCTAAGACGATTCTAAACATATTAACTTTGAAAAAAATATTTCAAAAATTTCGTAAGATACGGTTAAAAGTTCCTTTTCCATTTCAACATAAAATAAATTCTGCCCTCGGGTTTACGGACAACTGACGTGTTTGAAATTCAGCACTAGCAACGCCGGGCAGGTACCGCTAGTTTATATATAGATTTAAAGAACTTGACATTCATTTAATAGATTACGTTTTCTCCTTTATTTTGTTCTCAACAATTCTTCTGTGAATTATACATAGTAAAAAATATTCAATATTGTACAAATATTCAGTTTGTGGGTTCAAGGAGTAGTATGAAAATCAGAGGAATAAAAACGTCTAAAAAAGGTTTCGAATCATCGTCGAAAGTATTAGGAAAAAAAATATTTCCAAAATGTTTTCATTGATAACACTAAAACTCATCGATAGCTTTTAAATAAATAAATAAAAGAAAAAGTAAGAAAACCGGTTGACAAACAGAGGAGACAGTGGTACTTGACTGTTTTGTCTTTGTCTATTTATGTATTTTTTTTTTTTTTTTTTCAAAAATATTAAATATAAGAAATATATGAAACTGTTAAAAGTCGTATAGAGGAATTTCTTTTAAACAACGTTCAAAACATTTAAAGGAAAATGATAATCAAAATTTAAAAAAATCTTTGATATCACCTGAAGCTACCTGACGAAAAAGCGCATTGTAGCAATCTGCACTTTTAGCGTGCACGGAAGCAAAGTATAATATTTAGTTTTTAAACAGTGTAACAAATTAATCTAAAAAAATATTCGCAGTACAAATTATATTAATTATTGCCCCAATAAAGAGGAAAACATTTAGTTTGCTGCCACTTTTTTTATTTGAAGCTTATTTTTCATTATTTAGGTAATGCAACAACAACTAGGATCATTTACTTTTAAAGATGAAAGACAGTACACCTTAGCCAAGTACATTAGTTAATTCCACAAAAGATTCTAATTTATTTAGGAGTAGGAAAGGGTTTTTTCCTTTACGACGACCAAGCAAGTAGGGTAAATATATCAGGGCAACAAAAGGAATCTCATTTAAATAACCTATATATCTTCTAAAAGTAGTTTACAATTGTCTCGCATAAATTGAGAAGCAATATAGTTTGTTTTTAAAACTCTTACAAAATTTAAAATTCGACATTCACTTAGTCTCCAGGAATATTTCACCACAAAAACATTCAGATTCTGACATTGAATAAAATGAGTCTAAAGAAATTATTTCTCATTTGAAAACTTTGTTTCTTGATTTGAATTAAATTAGGGAGCAGCATTCATTATGAAGTCTTTTCAAACAGAGAAATTTAATTACTTCTTTAGTTTTAACGTTAACTTGTTTTGCATTTTTGTGCATGCAGTTGTTTCTTACATTTCGTTCAATGACTTTCCCTACTCAATCATTCAATTAAAATCTATCCGTTTATTGTTGCCAATTTGTCTTTTATAATGTACTGTTATCTGAGGAACTAGAGCTCTCTCTTTCAAGAACTGAAAGAGAGTTTTAAATTTTTCTATGAACTGTTTGTAAAATTTCTTCTGAATGAATTATTTTTTCTTTTGAATGACATTGTGCCCTTTATTTTAAAGTGGAATAGTTTCTATATGTATAAAAATAATTAATTAAATATTTTTCCTCTTGAACAGAATTCGCCAAGATTGGTTTCTGTCGATGACAGAAGAACAATTAAACTGTCCAAATGTATTTAAAATTACAACTTTTCATTAACGTTATGTTTTAGAGCATTCAGTGAGGGAAGTTTATCCACAAAAAGGAGAAAAGCAAGTACACATATCAAACGTGCATCAATAAAGGTTAAGAAATGCTTTGAGAATAATCAATTTGCATTTGAAAATGCGCGAAATTTTCAAATCCACAAAAAACTATTACTCCCTAATTAAACTTACCATTATTATATACTCGTCCCTAAAAAAAATATTTATCCTCTAAGTTAAGCACATCTTTCAATAAGTTCTAAAAAAAACTTGTAAATTGCGTTTCAAATTTGAAATAACCACAAATTCGGGTGTGTTCAATTTAAGAGTGAAAATCAATTAAATGTATACTTCGTACCATGCATTTATAAGATTTTTCCAAATCGACATTGTTATCATAAGCACAGTATATTCGCATTTTCCACTAGGTCATACCATGCCGAATTGGAATATAATTGAAATACATGAAATCGTGACTCTTTAATCATGGATTTAAGAAAAAGAAAAGACAAATACCGTTGTTGTCAATGTCACTTTGTCTTGTTACCTTAAACTAATATGAACAGGAGGGAAAATAGCATTTCTTCTCCGGTTCCCCCGCAGGCTAGGGGGGGGGGGATTATAAGTGTTTACCCCGTTCTTAAATGCTATAATTTCTACTACTATTTTAAGTTAATATTTCAATAAAAGATATTTCCAAAAACAACAAAATTATTACAGGAAAATCATCTTTCAAGTTTTTATTTAGGTCTTAAAACAATAAAATTTAAGGAAAGAAAAGCAGCTTTTTTCTCATTGCCATATATCAAAACTGAAAAACTACTACTCGAAAAAAAGTTTAGCGCTAACCCCTTCATGAAAAAGTGCTTCAATTTTGAAAGAAATATTTGAATTCTTGTAATATCGTAAGAAAAAGTGCCATTCTTGTTTCGAATATATTAAGAACATAGAATATATGGTTCATACTTCGTTTCGCCAACACTTTTTCTGACCACCTGTTGTGGGGGGGATTATGGGAGGAACGGATTAGACAGGTGATGACTTTCGTTATAACTTAGGGGAGATGTTTTGTGCAAGGGATATTTCAAGGGATTTTGCTTGCAGAGGATCGAACAAGAAGGCGCGATTTCTTCATCGCCTACGGAAAGGAGGAAGCCGAAATTCAGCTAGTTTTTTCGGGTGGCAGTCACTCGTTGCTCCAATAATTGAAATTATCTTTGCATTGACTTAATGTATTTTATTATTTTAGTCCAAAAATATTATTTTAATATTTTAATGTTTTTATTATTTTTTTTCCTAAAAAAAATTTTGTGATTAGACATCGAATTGTTTACTTAAATCATTTATTTACACTTTATTATAATAATCAGACTTAACATTTGGATGATTTTATGCATTTTATTACATTTTTTATTCGTTGAACACAATCTGCATCAAGATTTCCGAAATACTTTTTTAAAAATTCCATTCCGATTTTTTCTGTTACATAATTTTAATTATATTACTGTAATGCATTTTTATAATTTTATTAATCAGCTATGCATGATTTCATAAACTTCAAGAAACAAATGTTATGAAATATATTCAGCGTTTTTCAATGCACCATATCCATATTGTGAAGTATCGTTTATACCACGCTGAAGGGATTTTCAAAAAACGCAGTATAATCTAATTACCCTTCTCGCCAAATCCAAGAAGTGGGACTGCACCAAAACGTCGTATAAATGTAAGCGTCGTATAAACGATACGACAATATATAGGAAGGAAAAAGTAAAATGGAAAAAAATATTAGGAGAAAAGTTATGCGCATAAAAAATTACAGGCGTTCTTTAAACCTTTGTTGTCATATCCTAATTTCTTTCACAACAAAATCTGCAATTGTGTGTAAAAAGTTAAATAAGTTCTGTGTAATCAGAAAGTGTCCTGGGGTACAGCGGACCAACCTTTGTGTGGTTTAGATTAAACTTATATAAATTGCTTTTTCTTTCTCCGAAATTATTTCCTAAAAATGGTTTGGTCTACGGAACTTAATGCAAATATTTTTATGAAATGAAATTAAGAATCAAAATAAACAAGATACCAAGGGAACTAAGAAATTTTTATTGAGTGTTTAATGGTGAAATATTGAAAGAGATATTTGCAAGAAACATCTACGAATTTCCTGCGAAAACCACATAGACTAGCAAAAACTATGATAATGTCCTCCAACGTGATGCACTATCCTTTACATCAACAATGGATTCATCTGCAAATGTAAATTGATTTCTTAGTTACCTTCTCCCACGCAAATTTTATAGAAATACAAATCCTCATCAGTGTTTTTGAAAAACCAATCTATACAGTAGACTATTTACCTTTCTTTTCTTTATTTTCTTTATTTTTTTTTCCTTCAAATTTTGCAAACTACATAGCAACTGTAACGTTTCCGTGTTATTCGAATATTTATCTTATTGCTATTTTATTAATTATTTTCAGACGTTAAAACATTGCATTACATAAGTATACGTAAATTGAAGTACAATGAGCAATTAAATCTAATTTGTACTTTTAGAATGAAAAAGTTTTTTCGCGCTGATGTGTCAAACACTCCCATCGATTGATCAATCAATCGTAAATCAATTTGCGCCTTTCCGCTTCCATAGTATTAATTGAATAACTTCTACAAGCATTACGATGCAAACGCAAATTACATCTTTCAATTCTAAATTTCAGCCTAAATTTTTAACATGGAAACTTCTGTCAAAAATATCAAAGATTTTTTAAATTTAATCATCTTCATTTCAAAGAATTTGGATTTTTCGTAAATACGCCATATTTTTGTGCTATTTCCAGAATGTAGCTATAATAAATGGCTGTTATGGCATCGTTTAGACGAGTTTGATCTAATGGGGGGGGGGGGGGGATGATCACAGAACTGACTTTTCAGAGTTGATGTGAAAGTAAATTACACTGTGCAACAAATTTGAACTTTTTTTTTTGTCCTTTAGATGAAACTGTGTGATTCTATATAAACAAACGGTGCTTGATTCAAATATCCAAACCAAAATGGTCTACCACGTACCGCTTTTACAGGAAACCCACTTCTCATATTTATACAATTTGGTTATATACGAATGTAACTGAGGCTTACTTATTGAAAACACAAACACTAAAATGATTTTTTGGCCGTTTCGTCTTTTGGGCATCTGTTGGTGTGCCCTGGTAACAGATTAGCAATATTCAATTCATGTACGTCCATTCCATCGACCACTGAAACACTTTTCAAACACAGAAATGTCCTGATGAAACCTTTAACCATGCTCATCATAAATTGCACCAAGGTTTTGAGGAAAGAAGTCCATATGGGAGACCAAAAAGTGTAGTTTTAATGACATATAGCAACCTAATAATACAAAAGCATTTTATCATGTCACCAACACGTTTCGTAGTTTTCAGCTTTCTCATTTCCAAGGAAACGTAAGCATAACTGATTTAAAAGCCAGGCAGGTGGATTTTTCGGGTTCTGACTGTTTGTTTTCATACTCTTCATCATGAAAGGACTTCCTTAAGCTGTGGGGCAATGAAAATCCTTTCTTTTACTTTTGCCTCACTTAAATTTTTGAATTTGATTCAAGAAAGCCACACCTTCTCTGTCCAGAGCATTTGCAAATATTTCGACAAACCAAGTTTAATGTGCAATTGTGGCAAAAAGGCACATTGAAGATTTACAAGTGGCTCATTTGATATGCCTTTGCCACTCATAATTTTGAAATTTCCTTTGTGTTTGTAGAAGAACATGCTACAGGAATAAATAGGGAAAAAATACTTAGATGGAGGAGCACTGATAAACAAGCGCCACTCTGCTGAATTGTGATCATGTTCTAATGCTTGAAATAGTACATTCACATCACAGCAGCATACTATTTTTTCTTTCTCCGCAAAATAGACTACAAAATGCCTTGTCTTGCAAAAAACTCGAAACTTCGAGAAGTAGTTTAAGCTTTCGTTGCCAAAAATGTCGCTAAAGTAACCCAAGTTCATTAAAAAGGTCTATAGAATGACAAAGATCTCACTGTCATTGAGAAAGATGTAACTTATAATAAATTAAGTCGAGAAATTATGAAAATGTGCACATTTATCCAGAAAATACGTAAAAAGCTAAAATGCGGAATTTTGGGAAAATGGTACGTGGTAGGCAAAAAACAATTACAGATTCGTAATTTTCAGCCAAAAATACATAAGAAACAGACATTTTCATCTAAAGGACATTTTTCGTGTTGCACAGTGTTATTGGTCGGGTAGCGGAAATTTTGGTTAACGTGCAAATAACAGTTCTTGCACGCTAAAGGAGCCACACATAACAATTCACTGTCAATTTCCCTGAGAGCACCGAACAAGCAACTGAAACGGATATCTGAGCCACAGGGCCGGCACTAGCACGAATGGCACTGAGGCAAAAAAAAAATTTTCCGCCCCTAATTATGAAGGAATAGAGATTAAATATGATCGATACAAACTTTAATTATACATATTTTAACTTTCAAAAACCTGAAGAAAACAATAGCTGTTCAGAATGGATTGAATAAGGAAAAAATTAAAAAACAGAAAAATAGAAAAAGCAATAGAATGCGTTTTGCTCGTTATAAAATAAAGACACTTTCTGGAACTGCAAACACATATAAAGCGCAAACTCTGGATACATTAAAGCCGCCTGTCGCTATGGAGAAGAAGAAAAAGATGTGCAAAAAAAGAAATAACTCAGTAAAAAATATATCCTTTCAACAAAGGAAAGAAAGAAACTGTAACTTTTCAAGATGTTTCCTGATGTGTTTCTGTGCTTGAATTTTATCAAAATTAAACGTGTAATATATATTAATGCAAAAATGAAATTAGATGAAGTTTTGATGCATCATTTGTAAAACTAAATGGTTTAAATATTTTTTTTTTTTTTTGAAATAAAAACTATTGTTTGTTACTTAAAAAGATGCAGTAAATATTTATGGCCAATGCGCCCCTAAGAACGACGCGCCTCACCGCCTCAGCCTAGGGCCGGCCCTGCCATAACAACTATCTCTCCTGATCAATTTTTGCGCTTTTGGACTTTTAAAAAGTAAATCATTTAGTCGTCCACCTACAACCCTTCAAAAAGAATGGAAACTATTTAAGAGAAATGGGCCAAAATATTATTTTGACACTGTAAGGCATTAGTTGCACGGAAATTATGTTATAGAAAACAATTTGAAATAAGGGTTACCAAAGTTTTAAAACCCAAGTATTTTGTATAAATCGTTTATCTCATGCCCATAAAAATTATCTAAGATGGTTGAAGACCTCTATTGTAATTTGCCTCTGTTGTAATTTCCCGCTTATATGAATCACCTATTTTATGACCTTTTTTCAGGTTTGTGTAGATGTTCAATCAATTTAAACCTTCTGTTAACACTAAGCTATGTTACTAGGTAGGGAATTTTCCTGACGACGAGATGTTTCACCAGCATCAAAGTAGTACTGGAATGAAATTATGATTTAAATCAAAAACACGATTTCATTTTAATTGAATAGTGTAAGACCCCCCCCCCCCCCCCCCCGGAGCTATGCCCCTTTTGTTTTGAGGTACAAGATTTCCATCGACGAAGAGGATTGCTTGATAAGCTTGTACTAATATACATCCCAGCTTAGGGGGGGGGGGGGGGGGTGCTCTGTATATATACAGTAATCTCTACCCCTCTATAGCGGACAACAGCGGGAGAAAAATATTTGTCCGCAATAGAGATAGTGCGAACAATACAGAAGCATTATTAAAATTACTTCTCAGTACAGCAATATTTTATATGCATAATTAACATAAATTTTTACTTATGTGATCATAGTGATAGAAATTTAGTAAATTCATGCAGAATCAGAATTTTTAATAAGGGATACAGCATGCAATTGGAAGAATGACACGCAACTAAATTTAGAACATAGGTACAAAGAATTTTCAGGGAATGATTAGAACTTTTAAGGGCTTGGGACACTGAACTTTGTTTGAGGTCCTTCTAGCATACTATGAAGCTACAAAATCATTTCGTACTAATGCATTACTGCAACCAGGCCAACTTTGGCCACAGTTTGAATTGTATTACTACGTATATGCAAAACTATTTTTTATAATATGAATAGGCGTGATATATAAGGCAACCATACGTCCTCGAATTTTGGGGACAGCCCCCAAATTTCAATTTTTTTTTTTTTTTTGCTCTATGTCCCCAAATTTCTAGATTTGCATCTTTTTGTACCTAAATTCTCAAAATATACGAATATATTTGCAAAAGTCTGCTGGAGTTTTGCACTTCATGTGTCGTAATTTGTTTTGACTATAGCATTAATTGAGGCGTCAAATCTTTTATCGATCCTGTAGGAAAAAAATATAAAGGAAATATTATAAGTGAATTGCGTTAGTTTAGTTGCGGCCATAACCATGGAGCTATTATCTCGGTACTACCTCCATGGCCATAACGCCATGAGACTGCGGGCCAACGGAGCATAATAAGGAATTCTTTCAGAAAGGGTCAAAGTTAAACAATAGGAGAACATTTTATAATTGAAGTTTCAAAATATTTAAGCACAATTAATTTGAATAATTTTCTTTAGTATTGCAATTTTGAACAAGCAATTAACTGTTGAAATATGTTTTTATAAGTGTATAATATGCATATATATGCATTTTCCAGGCAACGGCGGATCTAAGGGGGGGGGGGCGATGGGGCGATCGCCCCCCCCCCCCCCTTGGGCTGATTCAAGTGGATACTACAACAACACTCCTTGAGTTTTTACTCTTTGTGCCCCGGGACCAGCCATTTTTTTATGTTCTTGGAATCCCAGCCTAATAGTCCTTCAAGTTCTATGCTTTCCCCCTGTCCCTTTGTCCTTTAGTATTGCTGAGTTGCTAATCCTCGGAGTAATGGGAAAGAGATTCCCTGCTCTTTTCTTCTACCCATCAAACTGGTGACAGCTAGCCAACCCTTAGCACGTGGTGTAAATTCCTGCAGCATTTACGCTAAAACCTGGAGTCTGAAACATTTCATTGCACATTCATAATTACAGATGTTTATATAAATTGCACATACACGTTGATGGTTTTTTTAGTACATATTTAGTATTACATTTTGAAAATTTTAGAAAATATATTACTAATAATTGCTATTATGTTGTAATTTAGACATATCAATTCAAATTTAGAAAATGTATTTACAAGCCTACATTTTTCTTGAGAAAGCTTGAAGGAAATCCTAACTCGGTTAAAACTTGGCTAAGAAGCAGAATGAGTGATGATAGACTTACTGAATTAGCGTTATTGCATATCCATAAAGATATTACATTGGACGTTGAAAAAATTATAGACAGATTTGCGAAAGCAAAAAAACGTCAGCTTGTGTTCCTTTTATAAGGGCTTTGAATAAACGTATATGCATTAAAAAAATGTGCTAGTAAAATTTTAAATATCACTACACTAGCATTTTTTTTTTGTTGTTGTTCCTGCTGTTTGAAAAAAAGGGGTTGGGGCGGAGGGATTGTTGAAAAGGAATGAAGAATCTCCTCCATCCATCCTTACATTGAACCCCGAGATTTCCAAAATCGCCCCCCCCCCCCCCCTTGAAGATTTTCTAGATCCGCCCTTGTTTCCAGGGTAATAGTATGAATATTTTTTATATTAAGGGTGTTGTTATAGGCTTTGGCATGTCCCGAAATACATGCTTGAAAATATTTCCAAGTGTCCGCAAATCCTCTTTTGGGGACATGTCCCCAAATTGATGTTTAGAAATATGGTTACCCTAAGTTATAGTGTCTAGAATGGAACAATTGTTTTAAATTGAAGCAACATATTTGGGGTCCTTTTCTAAAGTGATTAAAGAAACCGAAATTTATTAATAAGACAATTTGTAATCCGAGAGCCATTGCTCCGGAACTTCTTAAGCCTTCAAGCAGACTGTGTATGAAACAATTTACCAATTTGCATCAACCTTATTCGAAAATAAATCACTGTTTACAATTACCCCAGATCTCTGGGGTAATTGTAAACACGAGCTCATTCGCTAACAAATAGTAATAAAGTCAAAATTTTTGTACACATTTACTCACAAGAAGTGCAGTAGTGGCTACAATGCTCACAATTTTATCTCTGAATTTATTCAAGAGGTAGGGAAGGATCAAAAGTTAAAACATTAAAAAAGCGTTTACAATTACCCCAACTGACCCTAATTCCTCCTATTTGGCTGAATAGTGCATCAATATTCGGCCTTGCCGAATTTGATCTTACTGAGAATTCGGTTAGATCTTGACATGACTGTTCGGGCAAATGACCGAATACCGAATATTCGTTACATCCTTAAAAAAACCCTTGTTGCAATATGAGTACAACAGTCTTATTTATTTTCATATGTTGTTATTATTTCTTATCCCCCCTGACGTAAGAAGGCCTACCCCAGGTCCAAAAGATCATGTCGCTGAATACTTATGATTAGCAGGGATGCCCACCCTTTCGGAATGTTCATGTACCCCCAAAGAACTGCGGAGCTCCTTATAATCGACAACCCAACAAACTGGTCACAAAGTTGACCAAGCTCCCTTATCAAAAAATTCTCAATGACGTAGTCTGCGGCGTGATCCCCCCCCCCCCCCTCCTGGTGAGCAGCCCTGTGATTAGTCGAACTTTTACTTAGGGAAGGGAATCTTTATTCCAAAACGGGGGCCTGAACTCGACCCTCGATGATGTGTTCACGAATCCTCATAGACCTATTGACCACTTATGTTCTCGACTGTCCCCCTCACCCCTTTTCCCGAGCCTTACTAAAATGTCTCCCTGAAGCATATACGTCCGAAAGCGAACAGAATTGTGGTTTTGCCTGGGAAAGTTGTTTACCTTTCTGTAAGCAAGATATTTTCGTCACGGATTAAAAGCATAATTTTTCGTTTAATCTCTCTTACTGTAAATTATTGGGGGGAGGGGGGGGGAGTGTCACACAACATTTTTTTTTCTTTTTGAGGCGACTAGATGAAAGGGAGCACTGAGACTTGTCCTGTTGGGCCAGTCCGCCTCTGAAGCTTACGCAACCTATAGGGAATGAAATATAAAGAGCATTGATTGTAACATATTTTACATTTCTTTTAACTAAAAAATTATGTTTGAAAAAGCTATCAGCATAACCCAAATCCCCTTTATTAAAAAAAATGTTTTTTACTTAAGAAGATAGCAATGTTGAGATTTCAGTCATTTAAGAAAAAAGTTCACCCATCCCTTGAGAATAACATTTATTTATTTGATAATAACTGACGATCTGGCCTTTTTCTATCCTAACACAAATAAATTACTGGTACATTTTTATTCTACTAATTTATATTTAACTTTAAAAAAATTCAACTGCACTTTTTAAGTACCTGACTGTTTAAATGTCATTTCAACTAAAAATGTTTACCATCTCCTCAAAATCAAGTATTACTTTGAAAAAAAATAATTATTTAACATTTCTATATCGCAATACTAAGACTAAATGAATTAATAATATATTTTTATTCAGCTAACTTTTCTTCAAAGAATGATCTGTTTTATTTGTATTTATAGTATTCTACATAATTGATGTAAAATATTCTAAACATATTTATAACTACCGTCCCAAACTGATTCAATGTAAACAAACAACGCTAAAAACCCCGCTGTCACCCTCAACGCAGAAATCGACAGTCCAAGCGCATGCGCGGTTGACTTGGTCACAAAGGGGTAGGGATAAATAATCCCTCTCCTTTAAAAACAGGGAAAAGTGTGTGTTTCCCTCAGGCTGTGTGAGGAATCTTTGTAAGACCACCTGCCGATCATTCTGGTGGGGAACGGAAGTGTTGGCGAAACGATAGAGACACCGAATATATTTTTCAAAATGGCAAGTTAAAGTTGAAAAAGTTGAATACAACTTAGGAACACACACACAAAAGAAAAAGGCAAATTTGCTTATAAAATAATGTGTTATTTAAATTTGTATTACAGTTTTATTTACACATGAGAAGCTGTAATTATTACCACAAAAATATTTATTATTAAAAAGTAAATCAATTTCAATTAGGAAGTACTTAAAGAGTGGAATTTTTGTAGCTTTTCATACGTCTTATCTTTAAATGCATTCATTTCCACGGACCACGTCAAAGACACAAGTATCTGTTAATGATATTATGTAGCAGTACAATATCATGCTTTTAATCCTTGATATAATAAATTCATTTCAGAATTTAAGGATGAACAATGTTTTACTGTAAATGCCATTTTCAAAGTACTAAAACTGTGAAGAATGATGTAAAAAATCGCCTGTTCTGCAATAGCTTCAAAGCTGGCACAGTTAAGGGGAAGTCAGCTGGGAAAGTTAAATAACAAGGGTTTTGTAATGGTTTTTTTTAAGAGGGTAAACAATAATTTCACAAGGCACGTAGCAAGAAAATATTACGAAGTATCGGTTCGGCTATACAGAATATTAAGGGGACCTTATTTTTTACACAGCATGGGCCAAGAGACAATATTCCTGGCAGAAACACAAAAGGGGAACTTATAAATGTGTCCATTTTTCAGTAATGTTTATATCTTATTTTCAAAAATTATTTTTCGAACATAAAAACTGAGTTCTGATTTACAGCATGTAATAAAATGCTAATCATTGACATTTCTGTTTTTTTTAACATTTACGTAAGTTTTTAATCATGTTTTAGTAAAAATATTTATAAAGTTAAAGTCTCAGATTCGGGCGGAGTTGTATGTAAGTTAACTGTACTATATTATTAAATACGTTAACTGTATTTAAAAAAAATTCTATTTTTAAAGCTAATTTTATTTTCATTAATTCTTCTTTTCACACAAAAAACTGTCTTTAAAACAAATGAAATAAATAAATTGAAAATATAATAAGTTATATAAGTAAATGATTAATTAATTAAATAAATAGATCAAATAAATAAACAAAAATAATAAACACATATAAAAGGTTATCTAATAATCTAATGTCGTTTCAGCTTTTATTCGATGAGTAACCTTGCTGTTCCAATGAATTACTGAAATTTATCACGTGAAAATTTTATGAGTCCATTATGGCGAAGTAAGTTCATTAGGGGTCATTCATAAATGATGCCACGCTTCGGGGGGATTTGAGATATTGTGACAGTTTGTGACAAGGGGAAGTGGTAGCAAGAAGTGTGACACATCCCGTATTTTGGTTAAAATAAAAACATTTCAAATCATCAGATTAAATGTTTTTATATTTTATAATTTGTTTGTTTATTATTATTATTTTTGAACTGTTATTGATTTCATTTTGTATCGGAAACATCGATGCAGATTAAGGTTTTAATTAACTAGCTCAAAGTTTGAATTTAAAAAGAAATCTTGGGCTTTTAAGACAAAATACAGCAGGTAATATTTATAGAATTCAAGTAACTCACATTTTTTATTATATAACAGCTTGATTTTTTGTTGTAAACTTCATTCTCATTTTATGCAAGTTAAATACGGATTATAATTGTTCTTTTTTATATTCAAAATTGGAAACAGGACCTATAACGTAGTACCTTGTTTTTGAACTGTGAATATATATGCTTATGTAATATAGCATAACATGTGACAAAGGGAAGAAGGGGTAAAATGTATTATAAAAATAGTGTGACATCATTATTGAACTACTCTTTAGTTAATCTTAGACACTTTTACATTCTACCATTCATTTTGAAGTTGCAAAGGCTGAGTGTACGTCCATATGTACATTTCACAGCATAATGTATGACTTCTATAGTTCTAAAATTTTAAAAATGATTAAAAGTTCTAAACATACTTAACATAATTCTGATTCTGCAGTTTTTTCATTAGAAACATTGTTTCCTTTAAAAATTTCCTTAAAAATAAATAAACTGATTCCCTGCGTTCTCTTAGTTATTGAACAAAACCGCGGATGATTTGAACGGATCATTTAAACAAAACATCCTTAAAATGGCGTCACACAATCAGCGTGGAAAACATTAAGCTGGCCTATCTCTAACTGGAAGATGATGTTTCCTGAATACAAATAAGGCTTTAAATACCAAGTTTCCACGGCAGAAGTGTTACAAAAGCACAAAATAAATAAATGATTCCAAATGAAAAATGGTTGTTTGCCATTTTCTCCGGAGAATCACTTGCAAAGAATTATCGAAATTAGTTTGAAAGTAAGACTAGTTGAAAGATGCGATATGTACTTGTTTTGGGTAAAGACACATGAAACCATTAATCTTGTCTGACTTAAAGGTTAGATGAATAATTTGCTTTCACCATTAGAAAATAATATTACTAATTATTTACGTGAGTAACAAAATTAGTGAATGTGTTTCTATAGTTTGATAATGACTAACGGATATGTTTGGCATTTAACAGTTTTAGAATTTACGTCTGGTATGTGTGTGCAGCAAAAAAAAAAAAAATACATTTTAAAAATTGAATTACAGAATGCTGCTAATTAATTTTTAATACATAAAAATGCTTTTTAATGGCTTCCAAAGGAAATAAGAAGGAACAAAATTGTATGACCATGTGCAATATGCATGCAACATGTAAAATAAAAATGTCAAATTAATGGATATACAATGATTATCTTTTTACTTCTATTTCTACGAACTTCTTTCCAAAAGTGAATAAAGGTTATTAAAATTTTGTAGAAAAAAAAAGACCGAATATTCTTGCATTCAAATTATTATTAAGCATAGTATGTAACAAAAATATTTTCAATACACAGGATACATTGAATGCATTGAAAGAATACTTTCTACTTAAATTACTTTTTCCAAACACTCGACTAAAAGGCATTGAAATAAAATATAGTGTTCAGGATTCTAAATATTTCCACTTTTATTGACACGATTGGTTTTTACCTATTTAGTGCTTAAGGTTGTAGAATTTTTCATAAGTTACAAAAGTATGGAAAGAAAATAAAAACATTTAGACAGCGTTCATTTAAAGGAGGCAAATAATTATTTGAACTAAAAGAATTTAATTCAAACATCCAGCAACAATGAATTTAAAAAGAAAGCAACACGGTGACAAGTGGCACACATTATTAATATTTCATGATTGATTCTTTGTAATATTTTGATTTATACACTTTAAGTTTCGGAAACGTATGAGTTCGGAGATGCGGTGGGAATTTGATGTGCCGCTTTCTCGGCATAATGCAACAATGGCATCTCAGTGGCAATCGCACTTAGTTGCAATGGCACCCAGGGTTGCGTGTTTAGTGTAAAATAAAAATTTGATTTCCAGAATTTCACAGCTTATTTTGACTTTTCTACATTCACGATGTTGATATGATGTTAGATTATTTTCTTTTTTTTCCAAGACTATTACTATTATTATTTTGTTATTATTTTTAGCGCCTAATATTAAACGAGTTGTTTGCATATTGAGCTTATTTGTCCCTCAAAATTTATTTTGTTTTCAAATTCTTCTAAAAACCGGGTCATCTATACCACAGGGTTCCGAAATTTCTTTTAGGTGAGGCCCAGGTACTAGGTTAATGATCAGTTACATAATTGAAGACTGAAACAAGAAATGTGTTGAGAATTTTACGACTAAAAAAAACGTTCCTTGCTGAAAGACATCAGAAACTAGCACCTAATACTTGCACGAAAACACCTGATCAAAGAGGGTCTAAAATTCGCATTATTTGAAGCAGAATGACCCTTAGAATATATTGTGCCACACTTTAGTCCAGACTATGCACTCAATGATTTTCATCGCTTGAGACTGTTGAAGAACCGCCTTGGAACATCATCATTTCAGAAACGAAGTCTTAAAACCAGTAAATTGTCTTGATGTGGCTTCACAACTTTAGCACTGATTTTTTTATGTATATTTCAATAGGTTGTTTAACAAGGAAACAAATGCTTAGCATGGTAATGAAAATTAAGGTGCATTAAGGATTCACTAGCTTTGTTCCTCTTTTTGAATTCAGGGCCAAACTTAGATGTACTGTAAGTTTATTTAATCACTCTTAATTGAGATCCTTCAACTGCAGCGCAAGCAAAACGAATATTGCAGCGGATAAGCAAGGTAGATGTAAAATATTTCTACTAATGCCGAATACTATTTTCGTGAAGCCCTGCATCATAACAAAGGTAGTATTACAGCATATATCGTAAAAGACAAGAAACAGAAGTATATAAATAATAATAATTACAGCCCATATTGTAAAAGTATACGAAGAATTAACAGTCCGTCACATCTCCAGTGTTCTTCCTGTAAGAGGATTGTTATGATAGTTCAGTTTACAGAATTGCATCGGTTCATGCCACTCTTATCACAAAACAAAACGTTTTCTTTTCCAAAAATCAAATCGTATGTTTTGCCTTGTTTATTTTTTATCTTATCTATCGCTCACGAAACATCTGATATACGATTCAATCTCAACGACTACCTCGGAATCATCAACATCGTCGAAATAATCATTTAGTGCCATTTTTCACATTATTATTAGTTCCATAAAAACCCACAAGGGGAGCTTCCCGCACACGCATCGAGCGCAGGAAAGATAACCAGCAGACACATTACCAGAAGCAGTAAACATAATCGTCATCTTGTGAAGCTTTTCCGATATCATAACGTAGAAGATTTTTATTGAAAAAAAAAAAGAATCATGTTTTCCAACTTGGAACACACAGGTGACGTCAAGTGAATCGTAATAATATATCAGTTACGCTTACCTGATTCCCTGGGAGCGTATAGAAATCGGCAGCGCTTAAAATGTAATGGCCCACGAAAGAAAGTTTTAACGCCATTACGGGCGCTCGTTAATTACAAAGCTTTTGCTATCAAAATGTCATATTTCAGTGCCATTACGCTCTTGTTTCGTTCACAAATGAAAAACCAAAGATCTCTTTCCGAGGAATTTTTGGCTAGCGGTCCTTAGACGTCGAAACTTCATTTGTAAAGCTGTTTGTTTTTGATTAGATAATACCGAATTATGTATACATAAAAAGGGGGGAAAACAAAGAAAGTTTTCGACGAATGATTCATTAAAAACTAAGCTTCTTTGAAGCCTGTACGTTGTTAGAAAATGGTAGTTACGGTAAAAAAAAAGTTTAGGAAGGGAAAAAAAAGAAGATTGATTTATTTTTGCCTTTAAATTTTATTTAGAATTTATGAAATAGTTAGACAGCGCCAAAACTAAAGATTCCATCTAGCACATGCGTCAGGTGCCAGGAATATCAGCACTGTTTTGTTCTTCTTTTTTCCCTGAGACAGAGAATAAAATTATATTTTTGTAATGAAATTTGCTTTTATTACATTTAATTCTAATATTACTTATATTTTTGTAACACAGACGGGACAGAGTACGTTTTACTTCTCTTTTAAGAAAAACTACTTGAATTTCAGCGTATATAACAGGTGTTTTTCCAGCCATAAAATAAATCCTCATAATCACCTGCCATTAATACGACAAACTACTCGTCATTTGGTTTTGCAAATAGAATGTTCCCAGTTTATGTTTCAGTCACATTATAGATATAGAAGAGAAGGCCAAGCTTTTCTGAGTCGTAATATTAAGCCAATACCAATAGAAGAAAAACTCTGCTCATGAGTATTGATCACATAAAGAAGCGTTTAACGGTTAAAAGAAATCTATGAGAAATTCGTACTTTGACAACTAATAAACGCAAAAAGGGAATAATATTATGAACACTGTTCGAAAGAACATCATCAGAACACCTTTTATAAATAATCTTATGGTATAAAATTTCGGCAATTCATATTAGGTTCAGCATTATGTTTCTTTCATTCCGAGGGAAAGCGAATTCTTTTATTGATTCTCCTAATCTTCTTCCACGGTATTCATGATTTTCGGCACGTTTTCCGGTATTGACCAATGATATCAATAACTGCCCTGATGCTTGGCCAAAAAATAAGCACTTCTTTTCATTGGCTGAGCTCCTGTCAGTCTAATCTTCATGAATCTTCTGTATGATGGGAATGGAGTTTAAAACATGATCAGCAGTTTCAAATTTTTACTTTAGTTTGTTTAAGAAGAAATCTTGTAAAAAATACACATAAATTAAATACATAGACAGCCACACATTCACATAGTGTATTAAACATAAAATGTTCACTGCAAGAGAAAGTGTAAGTAGCAGTCAAATTAAAATAAAAAACACGTAAAAGGCGAATCATCAATGCTAAGCTCTCTTATTTAATGTAAAATATATTAAGCACAATTAAAGTAAGTAAATCTTAGAAAAAAAAAAAAAAAAAACTCATATAAAATAAATATTCTAAAATAGCTAAGTTCATGATAGATTTTACTTACTTTCTCAAATCAAGATTATTTCCTTTCTAACACGTACCCAGTAACAAATTTCAATCTTTTTAGTTTCACAAACATGTTATTGCAGCATTTACATTTTTATGTTTCCCTAAAATGAATAATTGAGTTGATAACATAAAAAGAAATAGATAAATAAATTTCAAGTTTAGCGTGAAAGTAATTAAAGAAAAAAAGTAATAACCTTTTATATGGAAGGTAAAATGTTTTTTTGAATTTTTTTTTCGTCTTTTTTTTTTGGGGGGGGGGGGGTGTCGCTGTATATTTACTTAGTTAGTGAAGGTAAAGAAATGTTTCTTTCAATTAATATCATACCTTTGTCAATGGCAAATAAACGTTTAAATGTATATATGTTATTTAATATTTTTTTTACGTTTCTTGAAGCGAAAAACGAACAATACAGTTAGTGTCTCTGCAATTTTCTAAGGCTGAACAATAACTTTTAATGTTACCGACTTATGAATTATGCTACTGACTTAATGGTGCTGACTTAAAACCATTGAATTTTTACTATTATTTAAATCATTTGGAGATTTTTAGAGAGAAGTACTTTTTTACATATGGGGGTTCTATATTAACAGTTCTTACTAAAAACCTGTTCTAATTTAATCCGCCTGCTTTATCAGAATTTAAAATGGAACCAATGTGCTTCGTAAATGTTTTACGCTTTTTTTTTTTTTGTGAACTGTTACAATTTGAACGAAAGCATTGATATCAAGTAACCTGGAAAAAAATCTTTAGAACAAAAAATTGCATTTGAATCGTATTATGCCTTCAAATGTTATTAGGGGAGGAGAGACTTACTTTCAAATTAGATTTTACTTTAAATGTTCATTAAGTTAGTTATTTTATTTATTTAATTTTTTTAAAATTATTTTCGTCGTTAGACATAATTTTGAGATAGTTTTTAATTTTTTGCAAAGAAAAACGAGTCAAAGAAATAAGAGATAAAGAATAAATGAAAGCAGAGTGCAATTATTTATTCCCCCACCCTTTTTTATAATTTTAAGGGCAGTTTAAACGAGAGAAAATTCAAATTACAAGTTACAAATAAATGATACAATGAACATATGCGTGATAACCCTTTAATAAATCATAACAGAAAATTTTCTCATTATAGTTTAGTTAAAAAATTATTTAAAGAATAATTATTTTAACAGGATGCTTGTCTGTCTTTCAGTTTGTCACATTCCTGTCCTCTCGGAAGATTTTTGAAAGAATTATCTGTTTTCATGATAAAAAAAAAAAAAAAAAAAAATGAAAAAGATATTTCATTTTCTATGTTTTTGTTTAATTTTTGAGTTTTAAAGTTCGAACCGTGAACTGCACCTGAAAATGCAAGCACACCTTCCGTTGCTAAGCAACAATAATAACATTTGTAGACATTATAATCAAAAGGGATTTGCTTAGAATTTAACATTAAATGAACGCTAATTTTGCAACATTCTGATTAAATAAATAGTTTTCAAAAAGGCAAAAAAAAATGAAAGTATAATCTCTTCGTGTAATTTCCTTCATTGCTAAAAAAATAAAGACGGGTGCGCTACGAGTTTTTTTTTTTTTCAAATACAGATAGTATAGCGGCTAAATTTTATTTCATACCATTTTTGGGGGTTAAAAATTAAGAAGGAAAAATTGTTGTTTTACCCGCTAACTGTTTCCTATTAGAGTTTTAATAATGTTATTTGATTTAATTTGCCGTAGAAAAAAGAAAAAGAAAAGAAAAAGGATGAAAGATATCAACATTAAAACGCCCAGGTTATTGTTAAATTATACGTTCCATTAAACATAGATAATATTTTGTTGATAATATGTTTAGAATCAATACAGGTGGAAAGGCTTAATTTCGCCAGTTCTTGAATTGCAGTCTCGAATTCTTCAAATTTGTATAAAATGAGATAATTAACCACATTTTATATTTACTACGAAGTATATATATATATATATATATATATAGGCTCTTGTCTTGGGTGTCTAGGGGTTTCTAAAATCATAACTCACTATAAAGATATAAAAACTGACTATTTTTACACTTTCCTATTTACAAAACTATATACAGAACAGCTTCAATTACGAACAACATCATCCGAGCACCGCAGCGCTTACGTCCACTCTGAACGGAGTCTTACTCAAACTAACTGCTTACGCTCCCTATCGCCAGATGGCGCTGCTGTCAATGTCTCTTCGCACTCGCATCCTACATCTCGGTCATACTGACACTTTGGCTGTCCTCAGACAAACCTGGAAAGACATTTAAAAAAAACAAAAACAAAACAACATAAAACAGTTACAGGAAAAATGAAAAAAGAGTCAATGTCTATTGGTCGATGCTCAGTCCAAGTTGCGGGACCAGGGCTTCATGAAGTCGGATTTTTTTTTTCTTTTCCTGTCGTTGTATTTACGATTCTCTCCCTGAATCTTCAAGATATTACCTTTCCCTTCAATTTCGCAGCTTTCTTTGATAGAATCTTTAGGACAACCACTCATTTCTTTTTTGGGACTCTTTTCCTTATCTGCAGTGAACTCCTCATCACTTCCATCTTCAGATTTCCCTATCCCTTCATCCTCAAAAGTCTGAATCCTCAGTATAGTTCAAAGCAGCTTTTCGTCGCCTTGATGAAGTTGATTTCTTTTTCTTTTGACTGCCATCACCATCAGCCACGAAGTCTTCATCCTCAGACTTTGCTTTTCGCTCTTTTTCCTCAGAGTCGGAATTTTCTGCATAGGCTGCTTGCTTTTTAGGGCGTCCACGTCTTTCTGGTTTCTTCTTGTCATCACTTGTGGATTTTTTTGATGTGTGTTTTCTAGATTTCTTCTCTTTAACCTTAGCATCCGCATCATCCTCATTTTCAGATCTAACAGCTTGATCTTTCTTTTTCTTTGATTCTGATTTATCATTGGAATTTTGCTTCTTTGATTTCTTCTTACCAGTGCTCTCTGCTTCAGCATCTTTATCTTCTGAGCTTACTTCTTGATTTTTTGTTTTCTTAGACTTTTTCTCGTCTTTAGTTTCCGTAGCAGAATCTTCATCAACCGATTTGGAAACGGCATTTTCTTAATAGTATCTTCTTCCGAATTTTTTACTTCACTCCTGAAATCTTCCGCCTTGTTTTCTTCTTTGCCATTGTTTCTTTCATCTACAGATCCGACATGTTCCTCTGAATCAAACTCGTCATCTGGTTTAGGATCAGTTCCTCCAAGCTTTTTTTTCGAAGTTTCTTTGTGATTCTCTACGTCGCTGCGTACTGTATTTTCAGCTTTTTTAGTTTTAACCTCTTCCGCAATTGTTCTTCGATTAAGGACGTCTACGCGTTTCATCTGGATTCCAGCGGAATAATTTAAACAAGATTGTCTGTTATTTTGTTCTTCCAAACCTTCCGTAATCTGTTTTTCAACTATTTTTTGTTAGGCAAATGAAATTCTTTTGGTTTTCGAACATGTAGGTATTTTATCTGTTAATGTAATTTTCATTCTTAAGTTAGTGTCCTTTGTTTTAAGCGGTTTGTGAGATTTTATTAATTCCTTCACGTCATCACGAATCTAACATTGTGATAACTTGCTACGATCAAATTCTAGTTCTTCTGCAGCATTTGCTAAGCAATGCAAAAAACTATCCGTGAAATTTATTTCTGATTCCGATTTTTGTTTTTCTTTCTCAATGAAGATAAGCGTATTTTTTTTCTCTAGTGGCGTCACCTCAGCTAAAAAATCTTCGCCAGCCGTTATTAGGGTGGGGGGGGAAAAGATTCTCACAGCTGTCTTTTTCTTTTTTCATTGGCGCCTTGTTCTCGTCTGGGATGTTTCGCAAAACGTTTGAAGGGCTTGAATATTTCGTGCGACCCAATATTTTAATTCCGTTTTCATCTACCTTAATAGTTAACTGCTCTAGTAAATCTGCACCAATAATCATATCTGTACACACATTTTTTAACACATAAAATTTTGCTGAAAGCACATAGTTATCAATATTTACATTAGAATAAAAATAGCCCATAGGAAACACATTTTCTACCCCTTATACCACTTATTTTTGTTTCATCGAAGCACATTTTAGGTGAACCAATTTTTGCATAAAAATCATAAGAAATCAAACTAATTTCGCTTTCAGTGTCGACCAAAGATGAAGTGTTCTGTCCCTTTATATTTACATTAATTTCGTATTTTCTCTTGTTCTTCGAACGGGTAACTATTCTCAACTTTTCCCATTCAAATTCGCGTTCCGCAACCTGTTCCGCATTTTTTTCAATCCGTTCCGCAATTATAGTATCAATTAAATTTTTAGTAAATTCTTCATCAAAATTTTCACGCTCTACGATTACTTCTTTAAGTTTTAACATCGTAGGCTTTTCAGGAATATTTAAACCTAATTCCGAAACTAATTTCAATAAGTCTTCCTTACGAGCTTTGCCAAGAAAAGACATTGTGCACAAAAATTAGAAACAAAGTACTCACAGTTTAAGTCCGATGTCAGCTTCAAATAATCACAATGAAGTTTCTAAATTAATCCACCGGCAATCACTTTATCCGGGCCGTGACCCCACATATAGGCTCTTGTCTTGGGTGTCTAGGGGTTTCTAAAATCATAACTCACTATAAAGATATAAAAACTGACTATATTTACACTTTCCTATTTACAAAACTATATACAGAACAGCTTCAATTACGAACAACATCATCCGAGCACCGCAGCGCTTACGTCCACTCTGAACGGAGTCTTACTCAAACTAACTGCTTACGCTCCCTATCGCCAGATGGCGCTGCTGTCAATGTCTCTTCGCACTCGCATCCTACATATATATATATGTTTATAAATTAGTTATCATTATAATACGCAAAACTGAATGAGCCATACATGTCTAAAACTGTTTAATAGTAAATACATTTTACTGCTCTATTTTTTAGTACCGTAAGGTTTTTACATAAGAGCAGCGTTTGTTTTGGAAAGTAATAATTAAAGCATGAAAAATATAGGTTACAAAAATACACCGCTTCACAGGAACGTACAAGTTATTTTGCAAAGAATGTAAAAGCAGAAAGAAATCCAAAGTCGTTGTCATAAGCCTAGTACTTTTAGCAAACTGTTAAATATTTTTAGGCCTATCGAATTTGTAAACCTGCAAATGTGTTTCATTATCAAACCAAATTTTGAAATTTAAATGTGTCATATTTGAAGACTTATTGACACACGGCAGTTAATATAAGTTTTTGGAATTTTAGTGAAAAATTAATGACTGAAGTTTTCCTTGAGAAGATTCAAGCTTAACATAAGATAGTAGAAGCCCATAACGCGTTATTTTGAGTGTGGTGCATTAATACCGAATTCTGTCGAATTTTGTTAAGTTTTGAACATGTAGCCAAGATTGAGTTTCACTATTGTTGTATTTACCGTCTGTCACAGCACACCAAATATGTTTAATATTTAATAATATATATGTAAAGGAACAAGCTGTTAAACATCAGATCTACCGTATTTATGCGAATCTAATGCGCCATCGAATCTATTGCGCATCCCCATTTTAAAACTTTTGTCGGCGAATAAATTTGGTTGACGTCATCGGCGAACTCCTGACCAGTTTTGCACTCCAATCTAATGCGCACCCCAATTTTGAATACTATATTTGGCCAAAAACGATGCGCATAAATACGGTATTTCTTGTATTTTTTTAAAATTCAGGACAGCTTAACAAGGATCTATATGTGAGAACTGTATGTATTTTTCATGGAATATGAAATTTCAAATCAAATTTACTTTACATCATTCAACATATTCTTGAGGTTTTCACAAATATGCTTGAGAAATTCTACAACATAATTTTATAGAGATAATTTTCCATCACTCTGACTTCAAGTAAATTCCAAAATATGCGTTGTTTTCTAACTATACCACAAAAGCTATAACTTCAACATTTTTCCTCTGTCGAAGTAATATTTTGCTCAGAGACATCTAACAACTCAATAACAGAACGGCGTTTAATGGTTCTGACAATCTATGCGCGGCATTTGTACACGAATATGGATAGGGATAAATTTGTACGTCCCGGCGAAATGCATACCTGGCAGCTAGCCCCCCTTTGATCATTTAAATAAGCATCATTACAGTGGAAACTGTTTCGTCAACGGGCTTTCGGATAGCTGTTGTCATAGCAACGAGGGCGATTCAGTATTAGTTGAGGTGTTTAAGGCAGGCAATATTTTACACCGAAATGAGTGTATTTTTAGTGTTTTATGACGGTCGTTTAATTTTATGTGGCGGGATTTTTAGTTTTTGTCCCGGCGCGTGAGTGTGAAACGAAACTAAAGCATTTAAGAGCGGGAATGTGCAGATTTCATCGGTATTTGGGTTTTCAAATTGGATGGAGAACCATGGACGATGGAGCTTTTGTGGCTATTTATAGACTAAAATTGCAGAAAGAAAAAAGAAAAAGCCTCATTTTCATGGCAATATTGCTTAAATAAATGTCTGCGTGAAAGATAAAATATTTTTTTCTTTTTCATGTACCATTAATGTAGAATCTCCAAATAAAAAGAAACTGCACTGTTGCAGAATTTTTTATTAGATATTTTGTCAGACGTGTTTGTTTTTAAAATGTTTGAAACTACTAATCGATGTGGTTGAAGATGGCTAAGATAATCGCGAAAGGAAACGAGATAAGCCCAAAATAAATTTTTCTTTGTTACTTAATCTGAACAAGTTTTGAGAACAACCAACGGTGATTTATGTTTTCTCACTGGAGAACCCAAGCTTGTAGATACCCATGTGTCTTAGAATAATGATGAAAAACTAACAATAGTTTTTGTGATAGATGAAGCGTAACGGTATGCGATACAAACTTTTTTGCTCATTTGTTTATTTTTTTTTTAACTTTTTATTATTACCTTACAACAACTACATGTGAGGCGGCTACTTTCAGAAGTGTCCAATAGACAAATACTAACATTTTTCACTCTAAGTGGAATACATTCATACACTACATCTCTTAGGTTTGATCGGAGAAAGCAAATCAGCATACATACTACAATCACCTACTTGCGTTCTGAAACCTCTCTGAAATTTTAAATAAGCGCAGTGTCTGTTAAATTTAAAATTATGTGAAATAAATCTTGAAGAACTTTATCAGGAAATACCACCGTTACTTTAAGTTTCCCTTAAGTTCTTTCCAATCTATTACTTTCAATTACCTAGCTCTATATGAAAGAGCAAAATTTCGAAATATTTAGTTTTGGCGGATCTTTATTTAGGATGCGGAAAATAAGTTAGTTGCTAAATACTCTTATAGTCATCAGAATCTGTACTACAAATAACTTTTATTAATAATAGCCGGCGGATAGAAATTTAGGTGAGTAGTCAGCTTGGACTTTAATTTACTGAAATAAAAATGTTTTCATGATTTAAAAATATTTTCAAAAATTGATAGTAATACTTCTTAAATGTCAATTAAAAAATATTGACAATTAATTTAAAGAATTCCGAAGCAGTTGTTAATAATCAAAATTTCGCGAGTTTGATACAGAATCTGATTTTTTAAGCACTGAAATATATGATAATTAATTTTAGATTTTCTTGTGTTTGGCAATTTTTTACCAACCACAGAGTTTCTGCATTCACACAGTGAATACGTGATTGCATAAAGTTTGAAAAGATATGCGTGAGGCTTGAGGTTGATATTTTACTGTTGTTTGCCTGTGATTGCTGGTCAAATTGTGGAGCAAAGCAAAATAGTTTTCTACTAATTATTTAAATGTATTTTTAAAACCAAAATGAAAATATATTCCACAAGAAACTATTAAAATGAAAAAAAAAGATAACTTTTCTAATGCTGATTTAAACTGCACTTTCATTATGTTGTTTTAGTAAAATGATTTTATAATCTTAGAAAAATCATTGGAAATAAATTATGAAATTGCCCATCAGAAACTGAAGTATCCAAAATATAAATTATTTGGCTTTGCGAAGAGTAAAACTAAGGTTGCTCATTTTTTATGGTGTACCTAAATTACAGGACTTTACTAAAAGCAAAGTAGTGACGTTATTATATTACGTAATTGGAAATCGCAAAAATGACTTTCTATACCATATTACACGTGCTGAATTACTTAATGTTATTATGAATTTTAAACTAAAACTATTTTAAGGAAATTTCAGAAACCCTTCACCTTTCTCCCATATAATGTCTTATTTCATGCTTCTAATTCTCTTGAAATTTCAAATCGACGTTTTTTATTCGGTTCTTTCTTTCACATGAAGTTTTATAGATTCCCGAATCAAGCAAGATTTTTGTTTTTGTATAACTCTTTAGAAATATTTGGATTCAATTAATTTCTCTGATTGTCCTCTAATTCACAACAATATTTCCTGAGGCAGCGAGAAATTAATGTTCATACCTGCGTTTTGGAATTCTGTTGAAATTTTGAAAGCAGCTTAATACAATCTTAGGCTCTTTTATAATATTTTATTGCTTTCAGAATGTTTTATACGTCTGGATAATTTATTTGCATTGGCTTGATGAAAATTTGCACATTACCGTGTCTCACGCGGGTGATCTTGTTTCTCACATTATTTTCTTTCTAATATCGTCAGAGATTTGTTTGAGTAAAAATAGAAAGACTAGATTATAATTATCTTTTAAAAATAATGACCCCATATTTTTAAAATTCTGACATTACCCTCCACTCTCTGGTTCCCCCTCCCCCACAAATGACATGGCAAAAAAAAAAAAAAAAAAGAAATCTTGCATCGTATCTGTATATTCATTTTCTTTCCAAAAAGAAAAAAAATCAATCATATTTTACCAGTTATTCCAAGAAAAAAAAAAACCTCCTGATTTAAGAGGTTAAAAACGAAGAGAAATATTCTGCACTCTTCTTCGAGTCTTTACAAATCCTATATTCATTTCCTAGAACAAGTCATGTGATAAACGAGTTAAAGTTGAGAGCCTCTATCCCCCACCGCAGCCAACGACAACTTGTTCGGAGCGCAAGCAGAAGGGAGAGGGGTTAAGAGTCAAAACTTCACCAGAACGTTGTACTTGGGCTATACTGCCAACCACAGTATGTTAAGAATATAATCACGTATGATTTTTTTTTCATTTTCAGATAATAACCTTTAGATTCAAGTAACTATTTTGTGGAAATTTCAGTACATTGGTACAAGCTAAACTGCCTTAATTATGTGTACTGCTGTTGGATAGAAACTAAATAAAGCTCAGTTTTAAGGCACAAATTTATATTTGCTTGATATCGTCCATTCATGCATCTATCAGTATTTAACTTTAGAAAAAAAGCTAAGATGCTAATCAGATTTTAATTTTTGATGATACGACATGCTTTTGGTACCGTGCACTAACTAGATTTGAGCAAAATTAGGGAAAAATTTTGTGACGTCTGAGTAGTGGGCGTATGACGTCAGACCATCGTCGCAGGGGGCGACTCGGGGAACGGATGGAAAAGAGAGGGAGTTGGTGAGATGCTCTTGAGAAGAGCGGAGGCAACGATGTGTTGTGTCTTTAGTTATATGTTCCTGTGTAAATAGTTTTGTACATAATGAATGTGTTGTGTTCGTGAATCGAAGATGTCTTATTTCGAGTCGTAGAGAGTTGTTGGGAGTCGTCGGGGTAAAGAGAAATATCACACGCTCCTTTTCGAGAACCAGAGTCTGTATAAAGGTAAGAAGAATTCATTTATTTACTATTGTATTAAAGAGTTGTAGTGAAGAAGAAAATGTTTAGTATAAAAGGATTAAAAAAGGAAGATTTAGTCCTTGTGGCTAAAGAGTTAGGCCAGAAAGTTGAAGCAGAACATAGAGTAGTAGACATAAAAGCAATGATTGAAAATAGTCCTCAGTATACGGATGATTTTGATTTTGTGAAAGAATTTTTGAATTCAACGGTTAATGAGCGTATTGAAAGAGAAAACGAAAGTAAAGCGCGTTCAAAAGAAGATCAAGGAAATGCTTTAGAATTAGAGAAAACGAGATTAGAACTAGCTAAAACACAGTTGGAAATTGCTAAGTTTCAGGCAGAAAGCAGGAGTACTCATACTGGTGTGGGTGAACAAATAGCGAGTGGTAATTCTTTAGAAAGTTTAATAAGAAGTGTTAGAACGTTAACTATTGCAGTACCGACTAAATGTGATACGTGGAATTTATTTTTTACTTCTTTGGAAAAGGCGTTTGAAATAAAAAATGTAGCTGAAGAGTTTAAAGTAGAAATTTTATTCAATTTGTTAGGTGAACGAGCGGCAAATTTACTAGTTTATGTAGACGCAGAGGAGATGAAGGATTATCAAAAGGTTAAAAATATAATTTTGAAAGAATTTCAACCGACCCCAGAAGCTTGTTTGGATAATTTTCTCTCAGCGAAAAGATCGAAAAACGAAAATCATATGCAGTTCGCGAGTAGAATTAGAGCAAATTGGGATTTCTATTGTCAGCTGAGAAAAGTAACAGATTTTGAAACGCTAAATGAAGTTAATAGTTAGCGACAGGTTATTAAATGCTTTAGATCCAGAAATGAGTAGTTATATTAAAATCAAACAATTGGATACGTGGTTACGACCAAGGGAAATGGCAGAACTTTGTGATAATTGGTTTACCTCCAAGGGTAGAACATTTTCTGAATTGTATGATAAATCAACAAGATCTCATAACCAAACCGAAAGTGGATTTAGAGATCAGTCGAGAGAAAAATATATACCACCCCATGTAAGAAATAATTTTGGTAATTATAATAATGTGGATACATTAAAAGTATGTAAGCTGTGTAAACATGTAAATCATTTAAAGTTTTGTCCCTTTAAAAAATTAAAAGCGCAGCCAGTGCTACACAAATGAGAAGAGATTCGTTGCATAGCAATAATAAAACAGAGGAGAAGTTAGTAGCAAAAGTGAAAACAGAATATTTTGACTGTGAAACATTGAAATCTGAGGGTTTACAGTATAGATATATTATGTTGGAAGGGAGGAAAATTAAAGCTTTAATTGATTCTGCCGCAGATATGCCCATCATTAATTCGAAGGTTATTCCACCAGCTTTAAGAAACAGTGACTCTTCTAAAGTTAAATTGATTTCTGCATTTGGTGAAACAATAATAGCTGATTTGCAAACATTTCCAATAGCATTATATGATGACAGCAATCTTACTAGTTCATATAGTAATGTGCTATTTTCAGTGACGGAAAAACTAGTGGTCGATTGTATTATAACACCGGAAGTCTTAGGAATGTTAGAAAGTCTTATCGCTAAAAAGGGGACTGACGAGAGCAGGGAACGGGGGAAAGCTGGACACACGTGGCCTCAGACGGAGCATATGAACTGGGAGTCCGAGTCGATAGAAGGAGGGGAGGAAACAGCGTATTTTGAAGAAGTAGCGAGGGGAGTCAATCAGACAGGATGCGGGAAAGAAACAGATCGGTTTACAGAAAGGAAATCGCAGAGTGAAAGGGAGAAATTTATGACTTGTTGCGTGTCGACGGAGAGTGCAAGGGAGAAGCAAGAGGACGTTGGTCAGTTTTCGGAAGGCGAGGTTTTTAAAAGACAGTAAAGAAGTTGCGAGACTTTACAGGGAGCTATTAAGGATGCGGAATCAGGAAAGAACGGGTATTTCAAAATGGATAATTTAATTTATCATAAAGATAAGATTTCGGGAGATACCGTTAGTCAGTTAGTAGTGCCGAAGGTTAGAAGGGAACAAATTTTGAAGTTAGCACACGAATCGATTTTCGCGAATCATATGGGAATGAGAAAAACAAAAGAAAGGATTCGTTATTCATTTTATTGGCCGGAGATGGCAAAGCAAATAGAGCTATATTGTAAGTCTTGCAAAGAATGTCAGTTACGAAGTAGGGAAAGATCGAGCGATCAAATTCCTATAACTCCAGTAAATAGACCAGAATTTCCGTTTGATCAGGTGACTTGTGATATAATTGGTCCGATTGAACCACCATCAGCACGCAAACATAGATATGTTTTATGTTTGATTGATCAACACTCTAGATGGCCGGAGGCGGTGCCATTAAAGACTATAACTGCAAGGGCAACGTGTGAAGCTTTGCTAGAAATATTTATGAGGACGGGAATTCCTAGGGTAATAGCAAGTGATCAAGGAACGAATTTTATTTCGAAATTAACTCAAGAGTTCCACGCTAGATTAGGGTCATCACCAAGATTCGCTACTGCGGGACATCCACAAAGCTCCGGATTAGTAGAAAGATATAATCAAGTTTTAAAGCGCATGTTACACCACGTCATTAGGGACGATCCAAAAAATTGGGATAGATATATTCCTTACTTGTTATTTGCATACAGAGAAATTCCAAATTCTACCACGGGTGTGTCACCTTTTAAACTTATGTACGGGCGAGAAGTTAGGGGTCCACTTTCAGCGTTTAAATCTACTTGGGCAGGGGAGGTACCGTTACCTATAAACATGGGCAAGAGCGCAATTGAATATTTAGAGGAATTAAAGATTAAATTGGAAAAGGCTGTGGAGCAGGCTTCTTTAACAGCTGAGGTGAAACAAGGGAATTATGCGAAATATGCTAACCGGCGGGCAGTGCATAAAGAATTTAAGCAGGGAGACCAGATATATTTATTGATTCCAGATCCTAATAATAAATTATATGCTAGATGGACAGGACCAGCTAATATATTAGAACGATGTAAACCCGATTCTTATAAGGTCAAATTATTAGATGGGAGTATCAAAACGGTTCATGTAAATAAAATTAGGAAATTCATTCCTAGAATACAGGCAGTGGGCGTAATATTCCAAAATGAAGAGGAATTGGGGGAGGTTCAGCCCACACCTAGTACGAGCGATACTCCGAGTTCTTTCAAACTTAGTGAGCTTGATTTACGTCATTTGGATGACGTTAAGAAGGAAGAAATTTTAGAATTATTGGAGAAATATGAAGCCTTGTTCTTGAACAAAGTCCAAATTGCAAATGTCGGAGAACATAAAATCAAAATAACTGACTCAAAAAGGAAAAAGCCATGCATCTACAGAATTCCGGAAGTATTAAAGCCTCAGGTGGTGATACAGAGCGAAGAATTGTTGGCATTAGGCCATATAGAAGAAAGCCATGCTGAGATTTCACATTCTGTAGTATGTGCGATGAAAAAGGATGGTGCTCTCAGACTCTGTGTAGATCTCAGAACTTTGAATGCCGTAACAAAACCCGACGACTTCCCTATTGCAAATGCAACAGACTTGTTTCAAATAGGAAAAGCGAACATCATGACTTCAATCGACTTGTTGAAAGGACATTGGTCCATATCTTTAGAAAAGGAAAGTCGAAAAGCAAGTTTTAAGACAAGCAGAGGACAGTACTCCTTTAAAATTATGCCGTTTGGGCTAAGAAACGCAGCAGCCACGTACCAAAGAGTGGTGAACAAAGCTCTTTCACTATATCAAGACTTTGCGAGAGCGTATCTGTTTACAAAACTTACGGAAAAGAAATCTTCAGAAGAATTAACTTAGAAAGAAGAGTTCGTGTCGGTGTTTGTCAGCACGAAAAATGTCTCGCAGACGCACCAAATCGCAACATTCCAGTGCTTGATCAGCCATTGGTTATTCAATGTGATGCATCATAAACTTTAGTGACTTTTTGAACATTTTTCTATTTTGATATTTATGATTTGTGTACTTTTCTAATATCTGCAAGTATTTTAATTTGTTTGTTTTATGATTTATAGTGTTCAAGGGTTTGAAGCTATTTTGAAACTGTAGCTTCAATTTTAGGTGGGGGGTGTGACGTCTGAGTAGTGGGCGTATGACGTCAGAGCATCGTCGCAGGGGGCGACTCGGGGAACGGATGGAAAAGAGAGGGAGTTGGTGAGATGCTCTTGAGAAGAGCGGAGGCAACGATGTGTTGTGTCTTTAGTTATATGTTCCTGTGTAAATAGTTTTGTACATAATAAATGTGTTGTGTTCGTGAATCGAAGATGTCTTATTTCGAGTCGTAGAGAGTTGTTGGGAGTCGTCGGGGTAAAGAGAAATATCACAAATTTCATTTACCTATAACAGCTCAAATTACTAGCAGTGCCTGTATAACGAGAAATATTGATCACAAAACATAAATTAAGGTACTTGGAACTCCTACTACTCGAAACTAGAAAAGCTTAATGCTGATTTTCAAAACGTCGGCGATAGCGACAAGATCTTTGTCGCATGCTTTGGCTCCACATAATTAAAATTAGATTTTTGTCGTCAGTTATGCAACTGACGACCCAGTGACTGTCGTTTACTTCGTGACTAAGAACTGTTTTGATTAAGAGAAAAGATTTGAGATTCTGGTGGGGAGGGGGGGGGGAGCAGTGACATAAATATGAAATTTCATAATCAGTGTTGGGACATAATATGGAATGGGTAAATCTTTTTTGTTAATGCGATATACGTAGCAATAGTCTCTTATAACAAAATTACGATCGGTGTGGTTTCAGCATTAGAACTGGTCTTTCAAACGTGTCTTTTCTTGTATTTATTTTAGATTCAGTGAATCATGATATCTCTTTTTATATTTTCAGTTGTAATATTACGCAATAGTACCTAATGAAAAAGTACGCGTAATCCTTTCAGAGCGATGTCTTAACTTTAATCTTCATTTGTAGATTACTGATCGCAACAACTTGGAATAGTTATCCATCACGAAATGATTTTCCAAAAACTCTAGAATGGAAACAATATTTTTTTTTTGTTTCGGTTAAAATTACAGTTTACGATGAAATAAAGGCATTGGATCGTTTTAGTTCTAGGAAAAAAAGCAAAGGCACAAAAATTTACATGCAACATAAGTTTAATCACATTTTAGTTTTACACTGCAGATATGCTTTTATACAGACCATATATATATATATATATTTATATTTTTATTTACATGTATATTTATGTACATGTATTTCATATGTTTTCGCTGATACATCACATATTAAAGCTTCGTTTCAACACTTTAAATGATATAAAGCATACATAATATGCTTTTCACATATATTCATTATATTTCTACTTTCACAAAAACATCCCAAAATGCATTTTACTACAGAGATCAAAAAGTTTCCTTTCACTCGTATAGAGCTAAATTATAAAATTTCTGCTTAAGATATGAGGTGTATAAATTGTACTGTATTAATTAATTATTAAAAATAGAAACAATTTGTAATTTTGGCACTTTTCATTGCAAGGGTGATAGTACAATTGTAGTTACGTTTTTATTTAAAAAAAGATCAAATATTCACAGAAACAATTTTTTGTCAGTATTAAAAGTTACATTCCTATTTCTTTAACTTCTCTTTACATTAAAATTAAACAATTTAGTATAAATATACTTTTTAAATTTGCTTTTATAAAAAGATTTTTCCCCCAAAATAGCAATTTTATTTCTAGAAAGGGTACCAAGAATTCAGTTAGTGTTTTTTCCAATCCTTTTATTTTGAAAGCAATATCAAAAGAAATCAAATTATTCTCCACTTTACACTAACATCTTTCCAAAGCCTCTTCATACTTTCTTACATAAAAAGATGCTATTGCTAAGTTAAATAATTGGCATAATCAACATTAGAAATTGCAGGATTTTAAAGCTGCTCAAATTTTTCAAAATAAATGATCTTAATCGTGTAATTATTTTATTTATCCTTCACTTCTGAAAATTATTTGAAATTTTTTTATATTTTTTAGTAAATATAGTAAAAATACTTTCAGAAATTTGTGTTATAGTTTTATATGGATACATTAAAACAAAAACTTGAGTTTCTAAGTCTTTCTATTCCTAGTTAAACCAAAATAATTTAAATAAATTTCACAAGCTAATTAACCAGTTCTGATGATAATATTTTAAAATAAAAAAATAAGTTAGAAAAATTTTTATTTTTAAATTTAATTAATTACGAAATAAATGATTTTTTTTTCAAGGAACTCTAAAGTTATATTCAAGCAAATTCCATTTTCCTTTTATGCTTCATAGAAAATATACGCTATGACTCCTTTTTTTTTAAATTTTTGTTTAAGAATTGTTGGACATCGTCTTATATACTAAGAGTTCACTTTTGGAATGCAGTGGTTTTGTGATAAATATATTTGATTTATATATATATTTATATTAAAATAAACATTATAACAATACAAGAGAAACGTCAAATTTCACACAAAAAACAATCTTTTTATTTCAAAAAATCTCTTAAAAATAAGGGAATATTATACTTGAGTTAATTGTTTTTCTTTTGTCAGAAATATTTCCTTTCTTTTCTCTTATTAAAAATTTTGTCTGCATTCTTGGGGTGTCAGTTTCGGAAATAGATTGAAAAGCATGTATCCATTTTTAATGCACATAATTGAAATAAAAGAAAAGCTTCAAACCTATATTAGTATTTTTGTAAAATGTTACAGTACATAAATTTAACACTCAGTACTGAAAATCTTGTGTTCAAGTTGATTTTTATTCCAATGTAAATATTTAAGAAGCAAGGTTAACTAACATTTATGAAAATATGAGCTGCTGGAAATATATATATATATATACACATCTTTTTGTTCATTCATTTCCACCATAGGAATAAATATATCTTCTATATAAGTGTCCGGATCCTTTTGACAATCTTTTCACTAATTCGATTTCCCAGTTTTAATTGAAGAGTCATTTGGTAAGTACCCAACAAATAAATTTAGTATTTCGTTTGACCTAGTTTAAATATTTTTTTAACCGTTAAAGTAATCATTATTATTACTACTTTTATAACTACTATTTCTAAGCCGTCCAAAAGAACAATACAAAATTAAAAAGTTACAAATTTCCAAAACAATATAACTTACTCTGCAACATGGTTGATCTTTTAACCTCGAAACACTATTAGCCTAACTCCTTTCATCTGTACCAGTATTAGTTTTTAATGACGTAATTATATATATATATATATTGGTTAATTATACTTCGAGTATTACCTATATTACATCAGAAGAAAACAAATGGTGCCATAGGTTAAATGAATAGATTTGATTTGCGGTTATGGGAGTTTAACATCAGTGCTTCTGTTTTATATACAAGATCCGCTGCTTTAAAACATGTATCAGAGTAGGAAATTTTAAAATACGAAAAATAAACTGGCCGCATAGGCTTTTGAACAGCATACAATTTAAAAGTATTTACTCTTCTTGTTGCCTGAATAATTGGCATTTAGCGAATAAATTTCGTAACTAATTTAGTTTAATTTATATATATATGTATACTTGAATTCATAAAAGAATATATTGCTTGCTCTGAACTTGGAGCATTCCTAAGTTTTGATACAAAACCCACATTTAAGCTTTGACATTAATATTGATTCTTTGTTTTCTTAAATGTCTGACTTCCAAAACCTGCCTTGTAAATCAGGAATGCCTCAGGATATGAAAGTTAAAGAAAATCGTCAGTGGCTCTGTTTTTGAATAAATATGCAGCCACCTTTATTAAAACTTAAAATATTGAATATTTTCAAAGTCTAATTACTGTAGAAAAAGTTTTTATAGAACTTCTGCACACATGATCTAAGATTATACTGAATCAGGTTTTAGAAAGCACAAAAATAATGTGAAAAGCAAAAAAGAAACTCTTGTTTTATTTTTTCACATGTGAAAGATGGAAATGTTCGCCATCTCAACATAAATTTAAATCTAGTTATTTAATAACCATATATGTATGGAGCACAATATCTTTACGGATTATCCTGTTTAAAATGAAAAGTAATAACGTAACACTTGAATAACAATGGGTAAGATTTTCAAATGTGCTCAGAAATTAACTACGCATGAAGCAAGATTCTTTAGACATATTATATCAGTCAATTCATTAGCAATGTAAGAGATTTCATTACTAAAGAGAGAGAAAATAAGTTTCTTGGAAAACGAAACAATGCATCAAATAGCATCTATGCGTAGTATGAATAAAATGTTTTTCGTTTTTGTCTTGTTTCTTAACTACTTTGCAAAGTTTGTTTACGCATTTATTTTCATCATTACGTAAAAACATATCAAGAAGCATAAGACTGAGAACTGGAACTTTAAGCTACGTTTATTTGCATAAGGATACAAATAAATCACTTGCCCGTTAGACTGCATAAATGTGGATTTGAATAGAGAGACATAGTTCATTATGCATGACTAGACAAGACAGCTCAAGAGAATGTAATTTCTTTCTGCATACGATTATACACATTTCTCGTCTATATGAAGCATTATCACTCGTATGCGTTTCTACATTGCGTGTCATTCATCAAGCGTATACTGCGATGCGCTTAAAGAAACAAATGTTTAGCAAATGTATTTTAGTATCAACTTTGCAGCTTTTAGCTAACCAAGTTGTGAAAAATAAGAAAAGAAAATGAAGAAATGATAAGTTTGCATACGAAATAAAACATGAAGGCTTTTAAGCAACGGGGTTGATAGGTTATCAGTATAATTTATCCTTATTTGTTTCTTCTATCAAACTATTCTAAATCTGAAGAACAAGTGATGCTGCAGTTATGTTATGTTTCTGTAGCGGTATGTTTCTGTAGCGGCATGTTTCTGTAGCTGTTATGTTATGTTCTGTAGCATTCGTGCAGTCTGCACGCGCTCGCACTTGAGCCCAGCCACGGATCCGAGCAAACAGGCCCAAACTTCACTCACTCACGCAGCAACCTCACGCAGCCTTTCTCTCGCGCTGGTGCACCCATCTGTGGTAAAATATCGTTCACTCTTCCCCTACTCGTTCACTGGGGGCGGAGTATGTAGCGGTGCGAGTCAGTCCTTCAAATAGCCCTCTTTGCTCCTGCCCAGGAGGCGCGCCTTTTGGGAAAGCGGTAAAGAATGCGGCTACCACCAAAAAGATCTCGGTTCGACTCCCGGCGCTTCACAGCCACTCTCGCACCGTTACATTTCTCAGAGAAAACTGGAGGAAAAATACTTCTAGTGACTACGTATCGTGCTACTTACCATACTCCAAACCTTAGGGTGCATTCAAACCAAAAGCGACAAGCGACGACAACGAAACTTTCCGAGCGCATCATTTGCTCTTTTTAATTTATATACCCCGCCCTCGCAATGCCTGATTGGTATTTGTGATTGCGCCATTCAAACGGTCTTTCCCTCAGACGATCGTGATTTGTTGGTCGTGCTTAGTTGATTGTACGATGTCACTTATTCCTCGCTGTCAGTTTTATAACCATAGCAACAGTGCGAAATGTCTCCGTCGCTGTTGGTGTGAACGTACCCATATACCCAACATAAACTAGGCTGAGCTTTAGGGTTACTAACTTTCAGTTTAAAATTTCGACCTAGTGGATTTTCAACAACGGTTTTTCCGCTAATTTAATTATAAAGAAAACAGAGGTAAGCTGATTTCACCGTGATGGCGATAAAAGAGCCAAATGTAAATCCTCTGTGATGTCTTAATCTTCACTTTCATCCGAACAACTTATTTCATCCTTACATACGATGGAAGATGCAGTCTATATCATTATTGATCTGATTTCAAGCCCGTAAGAATATTTTATATGAAAGTTATTTAAACTATACTAGAGCCTAAAGGTCCAGAAGTCAAATAGACCGTGTCTGAACAATTATTCTCGCCATGAAACAAAAGGCATTTTAAAATTTAAGTTATTTTTTAATCAAAGCAAGATAAACATCAGAACATTCCCAAAAATTTCGTTAATAATACAATTTCTTCAAAGTTTTTTCATTGTTACCGAATCTATACTGTAAGGACTTTTCTTAAAGATCCCCAAAAGGTCTTATTGTATAAAGTAAGTAATTAATAATAATTGGGTTTCTGAATTTTTCGAAATCATGTAATTTTCTCAGAAATCTTGCAATACTAAATTGAATCTATAAACTGTTGAGCAAAAGGGGTTTAGTGAACAAAGGAGATGCCAAGATCACATCATGTAACTTACTTAATAAAAAGTTTGCTTAAAACGACTTTTGGGTTTACACAGTATAAGGGGGCGTAAATTTTTTTGATGTCGGCATCCGGTTCCATTTAACAGTAGTTAGCTAAATAAAAATAAGGGGAAAAAAAGGTTACTTCTCAGGACAGTACAGCATTCGCAAAGGTAATCAGAACACGTTAGTATTTAACGATAATCTCTGTACTCCTCCCCACCCCCTTTTTTCTTTCTGTTTTGAGCAAAAAAGATATTTTAATTCCTCATGATGTTACTGTTGGAAATTGGGAATTTTTTAATATAAAGGTTAAGGTTGGGGGTGTTGGTAAAATTAAAAGCCTCTAATTATGATACTGAATATTTAGTTTTAATCAATAGCTTTCTTCTTCAAAAATTAATCACTTCCGTATTCCATAATTAATTGTGAGACTAATATATTTTAAAATAGCTTTAAGGAACCAATGAATAAAATAACATACAATCAAACACACTTTTTACAAGCTTTATATTTCACTTTAGACAGTTGGTTTTCATTCATTTTGTTATTTACTTCTATGTGAGTATCAAAGAAAAGATAAGGAAATATTTCCTGTACTTCATCCAATGTTTTCACTAATACATTTTTCATAGCATAATTTGCATCAAAATTGTAGCATTTTGAAATTTTAACATTCTACTATTTTTTTGCAGAACACTACGAGTTTGGGTCTAGACTTTTAAGAGTTGTAACTTCTGTATTATTTATAATGAATGGATAATACTCTCTTGAAAAATAGTATGGTATTTTTATATGTTTGTTTCGAGCTTCTTCTTAATCCGAAAAAATTCGTATCATTAAACTTTCATGATAAAATGTGTTTATTTTCTTTGTAATTTGATACAATGAGGGAAAAAAAAACTTTTCTTAATTAGCGCATAACTTTATATAAATAGGGATATGTAATAATGCGATTTTTCGCTAATGTCAGTAGGGTTAACTCACATTACATTAGTTATAAAAATGTTCGTTTTTGTAACTAAGTAGATACCTTTTAAAAAAAATTTAAATATTTAGCATTTTGCTCGTGGAAGACATAACATACAATATGTATACAACATATATAATTTATTATTAAAAATATTGACATTTACAACTAATTTACTAAGCAAAAAATTGACAAATCCAAAAGTGAAATTCTAACTGTAATTATCAACATGTATTGACAGCAAAATATATTTTAATAATTTTAAATTTTGTTGATATGTAGTTATATTTTGACATTTTTTCTGAATGATTTTTAAAGTAAACATAGTAAAAATTTTCGTGAAAATGTGCGAAATCGCAATTTTTTCCCTTTTTTGCCAGAACGTATTACATAATTTGAATTAGTGAAAGACATAGATTGAATATTCAACTCGGAATAAAAATATGCTAATGAAATATAATGAAAATATACATTCAGAATCTATCGTAGTACATTTCTTAACTTTAATGCAGAAAACGAAACCAAAACCAAAGCCAGGAAATTTCAAACAAAGGAAAAGCCACGGTCTTTTTGGAATGGCAGTAAAGAACGTAATATTATCTTGAAGATAATTTTTATAAAGTATCTGGGAATGCTGAAGAATATTTAGAATCGCTCAATGCTCACAGTTGCAGCTAAAATATATACATTTTAGACATTGCAATGTTCATAAAATCTGAATTACAATTTCAATTCAACTGGGTCAGCTTTTTCAAGCATAAAATATAGAAAGTCACATGCTTAGTATTATCAGTAAACTATTCAGTAGCGTAAATTCGAAATTAGACTTAATAATTCCATTTTGGTAATTAAAAGCTGCAATAAATAGCTAGTTCATCTTCAACGAGCCTCCTCATTTAAAGAAACTGATGGTTTTTTTCAAAGCTGTGCCACAAAATAGTATAACAGAATTTTTCCGAAGCTGCATAACAGGAATAGTACAACATGATTCCTGAATGCTATCATGTGTTCTTTTCATAACATTTTTACCATTAGCATGACACAATTTGTAAATCAGCTTATTTTGTTGTTAGCGTTTATTGTTTCTGAGCTACTGATCAATTAACTAATAAAGTTCAGCAAGGAGCGTAGCGCTGTTAAACCACACGACGTTTTTTAAGCACTTTCCCACCAGTATTATAAAAAGATGTCGAGTTGTCTTTCTTTAAAAATGAACTCGCGTTTTTTTAGCTGGAAAATTGTTTTATACGATTACTGGTGGTAAAATGCTTTCAAATTTAGGCCTGGCTTAAGAGCGCTACGCACTCAGTATAGTGGTTGATTTGAGAAAACAAGGTAGATTATTTATGAATCAGTATATAAAGAATAATTTCCCAAAAGTCGATGTAGGTTAGGAAATTAAGAAAAAAAGTTTTGGATGCACATTTTCTCTACCTGTACTATTTGGCCACGTTATTGCTTCCTAATGTTCATTTGAAATTCAATATGCTCCTACATATAGCAGTTATTATGAAGTCCTAAAGCCTGAAAAGACAGCGCAGCAGCTTTCCATGTAGTAACACGAGTAACACCAAATCGGCGCAAGCATGCTGAGTAGCTTAAGCAAGGAAGCGACTCCCAGGTGTGTTATGGAGGCGCCATTATCAGCACCATCTCGGCACCCGAACTCTGAGGGTTCCAAGTCCACCAGGGCAATGCTCGCGTTCGACCCTGGGTGCATACAGTACGTTCTTCGTGCAAGGTTCTGCGCGTACAAGAATCCGTCGAAGTGCAGCATCTGGACTCGAAGGGTCTCGCGCATCCAGCGACGGATCCAGCCGCCCAGCCACACCAAGCCACAGCCACACACCCAAGGGTTGTCGTCCAGAAGTACGCCACCTGAAATGATGTTTTAGCTTTACGACATGACACAGTCACATTCATGTAAATAACAGTCAATTTATTTATTCATTTTTTATGCCGCTGGCTACCCTGTACTGTACCGTTGACTTCACCAGCGTAGTGTAGTCGAGGGACGACAGAGGGACTTATCTTAACGTATTTGGAAAAGTATATATTGCATGTGAGGCGGGTTGTTGCAAGATGAAGTTAAAGATGAGTCGTAAATGATACAAGAAAATTGATAACTGATATAAAAAGCACTAAAGTTAAATAATCAAAGAGAACAAGGTATAAACAAAATATTAAAAAATGAGATAAAATAAAAATGAAGTTGAAATAAACACACACATACGAAGAGGGGAACAGGAAGGAGTCGTGATGTAGTCAAAGAACGTTCACTTGATAATGGCTTAGACCATATAGTACCTAGACGAGCCCTTCTATTCACTCGCCATTGTCAGTTCCTAAGCAGGAATGGTGGGGAGTAGTTTGACTGACAGGGGGCGGAGATCAAAGGTTTTCACCGCCGTTGACCACGTGGGAGAGTCTTCTCAATTTCTGAGCTTGCATTTTGCCTTGGACCTCCAATTTCGGAACTTACACACCATGCCGTTTCATAGGTATGTATATTTGTTTGTAGTTATTATACATATTTTTAGTAACGGTAACATAAGAAAATTTTTTAAAAAGGAAATAGAAAACTGCTTTTTAAGTTAAATCTGAAAAAGATTTTTGTTGAAACTATCTCTGCAATCAACGTACAAAAGTCGTAAAATTTTTTTGGTATTTATATGTGTATATATGTGTTTAGTAAACATAATGGCAATATCAACAATAAGAAGCTTAAATTTTAATTTTATTTTTAAATCTCTGGAGAATCATGTTCTTGCTTATGAAGCACAAGAAAATCATATATATAAATTAACTAAAGCAATTGTTGACAAATACTTAAAAATAAGGCTACACCATTTCTTACAAAATGTCAAAGAATCTGAAAGAATACCAAAAGTGCGTAACAAATACACCAAATTAGTTTTATTTAAAAATCAATAACTATTATTAATAGAAATATATTAATTTTTTTCCAATAATTAAATTCTCTCCATTCCGCTTTATTAATAATGCGTTCCCGTCCCCTAAATAATGTATGCAGAGTTGCTAATTTTTCAGAATTGTGCTTAAAATGCATTTCATACTATACTCTTACCTATATATATGTGTGTATGTGTGCATTTTTATATATTGTATTTCTGACTATTGCTGAACACTTGCGCAATAAATTAATTTTGATCTTTATTGCTTGTATGCCGTTTGTTTGCAAACTTCACCTTGTGAAATTCATTAAAAAAATATTCGCAATTTAATTAAGAGTACAATTCGATGTTTTCAGTCCTACAGGCTAATGTCACATGACTATTAATTTTAGATTCACGAACTGTACTGGAGAAAAATTATATTTTTAACTAACAATTTTCTGAAGTAAACAATTTTCTTCATGCTGTTGCTTTCTTTGAATTTATTTCAGATTCAGGAAAAACAGCTAAAACGCTTTTGTTTTTCTTTCCTTATTTTCAATGAACTGAAAAAGAAAAGAATTTAAGTACATTTGATGTTTTTGTTTGGCCTTTTAACGTAATATTACGTATGTTTTTATTTTTCGCATTGATATCTCAAGAGCAAGACATAATGAGGATGAAGTCAGTTAAAAACTTTGTAAAAGCAATACGAATTGTATTCATTGCAAAGAGATTTAGTGCGTGTCATTGCGTTTCGAAAAAGTGAGCAAGAAACTAACTCTCCTTCTCAATAAGCTCAATATATAAGATCCTTTTCAAAGCACTATTACTAATTAAATACTGATAGTATCAATAAAAAAACCCTTGTCCATTAATCTATGAACTGTGTCCTTGAGTGTGATAGAAAACAATGGTGCTAAAATGTTTCTGTCATACAATAAGAAATTCAAATAAATCACTCTTCAAATCTCTACGAGAATTAACATGGCACGACGAAGCCCTCTCTCACCGAAGGACTCCATCACCTGTTTTCCGGGGAAAGACTCCTGCTTACCGACCACGCCCCCAGACCTTGTCTATCTAGTTTATGGTCTAAGGATAATGGGGGGGGGGGGGGGGGGAAGAGACGGCCTCGGTCAAAAAATATTTCGTGCCCAATTTTCAAACAAACAAAGAACAACTTTTCAATTAAATCTCCAGTGATTCCATACTGAATACTCTGAGAATGGGTGCTGAAATAGAGCTCATAAAAAAAGGGCGATTTAAAAATTGGGCTATAATAAGTACAGCGTTTAATGTCTCTGAATATTCAGAACAGTTTTTTCGCAGATCAAAAGTATATTACATCGGAGTTTAGAACAAATAATAGCCTGAAAATCATAATGTTTGTAAAAAAATTTCAATACAATTTCGTTAACCTTTTCGGTGGACGCAATGATATATAAAACTATTGTTCAATTATGTATAACAAAACTGAAGTCTATATTCATTTGTTGATTGAATTATTTGTGTTATATATTATGTTAGATAAAACTGGGTCAAAAGATTTAGAGTTTGTCTTACAATCGATACATAAATATATTTTAATGTTCAACCAGAAGCGTTTTCTGTTTCTAAATGTTATAACATAAGTTTTAAAGCTACTTAAAAAGTACAGTAGCATTAAATAAATAAATAAATAAATAATAAAACAAATACATAAAAACTTTCCAGAAATTACTATATTCCATAGTCCAACAGATGATGGTAGAACATGCCAGGCTTGAGTATCAAGCCTGGCATGTTTAACTGAAATTCAAATCATCAACTGCTCATTCCACTGATATAACATGCTTCATAGTTACAGAAGGGTCCAAAAAATGTATACACTCATTGACAGTGAACCTACTCAGAACAAAATAATATGCAGCTATGAATGTTGCTTGGTATTGCAGTTCAATGATTAGTCAACAGATAGCGCGGCCTGTGTAGCCTGCATTCAAGCATTAGCAGATGCCAGTTCGTTACTAATCATGGCGGAAGTGAGATTGTCGTTCGAGCAACATAAGGCGGCGTTGAAGGGGACTGGTACGAGAATATGGCAAAAGTGCAGAGGCAGTGGCGTAATGTGTATTGACCTAACCCCTACACGGCTAACAATCACTCGTATTCGCGATAAATTCGAAAACGATGGAACTGTTCAGGATGTGCATAGGAAGAGATCTGAGCCACTTTGTACAGCAACAAGTCCGGTTTCCAGCGCAGCGGTGTTACATCATTTTAATTGGTCACCACAAAAATCAGTGAATCAAAGTGCACAGAACATTGAAATTTAAAAGTTATGTTAAAAATAAGTTTGTCAACTAGTGTATACATTTTTTGGAACCCTCTGTACATATACACATTGCTTTTTGTAAGCAATCTTTTAAAAAAATAGTGTTCAGGTTTAGAGAATACTAAAAACAGTGAAGTTTATAAAAACGTTTAAAAACTGGTATTTTCTTCTTGATTTCCCACAAAGAACGTTTATCATATTAAAGAGAAGAAATTACCCGAAATGTGCTGAGTTGTAAACCCTTCAGATTTTATTCTGTTTGCGGGACTTAATACATCTTCATCCATAGTAGTTAAGTAGTTGCCTCTGATATCTAGAGTCAGGTATCGTATATCAGCCAAATACTTCAGTAGTCCACTGGGAAGCCTGCTGATGCTGGTTCCTGTGATCCGCAACACAAGCTCGTGAGTACGTAGTCCTTGGAAAGCATCTGGTAAAATGTACTGTAGGTTCCTTCCTGTAATCGTCAATTCCCGTAATTTCGAACCGAAGGACCACTGAAGCTGGTGTGATAAATTCGTTTCTTCAACTTCAACCAGTACTCGACGCAGACTGCATGATTTAGACAGCAGATATTGCAGTCGAAACGAGCTGAGTCCAACATATGTACTTGTCTTGAACGTTGTTAAAAACCTAAAACAGTAAATAATATAGTTAATACTCACATAATTATATGTGCTACAAAGTGAAATTCCGTTACAAAGAACTCCAAAAACCGGGAAAATACTTCCTGGTAGCGGAATGTTTCTCATAACGCTATCTTAATGACATCTGAAATGGAACTGAAGATTTAGTACGTTATAAGTGATTGTTCATTGAATCGGTGTTCGCTGTAAGAGGTTTCACTGAAATTCAACATGCAACACATCATGAAGCTTAAAAGTAAAAAGAAATCGCTGTTATTTTTTAATAAAAATACCGAATTTATTTAGATAATTTAGTTTTTCAAACTGAAACAATACTTAACAAAGACGGCATAACTTTAGTAGTAGATATTGCATTTTTAACCAAGCTTTATGAAGACTGATGCCACGAATGTTGTGTTATGGTGCAATTCTCACCAATGGTGACGGCTGCCTTTTTCGTCCGTCGGAACAAACTTGCTATAGTTATAAAATTAACAGCGAGGACGAACAGATACATAGACTTCTGATGGAAAGTAACTTTTATTGATGCAAGTAAAAATGCGAATCAATTTGCATTAAATATTAAATAATTTATTTTGATTTTGATTTTATAATTTTTTAATACAATTTCCTATATGTAATTAATAAATACAACTCAAACTCAACTTGCAGATGAGAAAACTGAAAGTAGTAATAATACTTAAACATGCAACCAATAAAATAGGTGCTACCTAAAAAGGTAGCACTTAAAATAAGGTAATCTTAGGCAAGAAAATCAGGTACAGAAAAAAGTGAAGTAGCATGTTCATTTTTTTATTGCACTTAATTTTCCTGTATTTAATTAACTGTGAAAAAATAAAACATATTTTTTTGTACTTAAAGAGTTAAGTTTGTAAGAGCATCAAAAATTTTGACAATTAGCAATTCTTTGAAAAAAGCACTTACTTCAAGCTGTGCAGAATACGAAAATCCATGTCCTTCAGATCAAGACCTCGGAGATCCAATTCTCGAAGTCTCTCAAGCTTGCGGAAGGTATTCATTGGCAATATTTGAATGGGATTGTACGAAATATCCAGTTTCGTCAGCCTGCTGGTGGAAGGCCATACGTGTGATGGAACTTCACTCAAGTAATTGTGAGAAAGATCCAGATGTCTCAGTTCTTTGACGCTGGAAAACGAGAGATCTGATATATTGTTCAAGAGGTTATACGAGAGATCCAGAACGCGCAATGACGGCAATGGAAAGTTGGGTACAAGAGAAAGACTAGAATTTCTTAGGAGGAGTGTTTGGAGTGATACCAACGCTTTAAGAGGTCCATCATGGGGTGCCCACCTCCAGAGGCTGTTGTGTGATAAGTCCAAGAACAAGAGATAGACTAGTTTCCCGAAAGCGTCCTCTGATAAGCTCTTTAGCTGGTTGCAAGAAAGATTTAGACTCAACAAATTATGAAGATGATTGAGTCCACTTGTTGGAATGCTAGATATTCTGTTATGAGACAAGTCAAGGTATCGCAGCGTAGACCGCACATGCGCTAAGCTGTGAATCGGTGCATGGAATATATTGTTATTAGATAAATTGAGCCGTTCTAAGCTCGTACCAATAAACACGTCTTCTGGAAGTGTCTTTATGTTATTGTAACTCAGATCGAGAATACGTAAAGAACTGAGATTTCGGAAAGCACCGGAAAATATTGTAGTCAAATTGTTGTGACCGATATGAATGATTTGAAGCATAAGGCAGTTTTGGAAGACGCCGTTTGGCAAGTTAGTTAGTAAGTTTCCATCCAAGTGGAGCACCTGAAGATTTGGTAGGTGAAGGAACGTAGAAGAGTCCAAGGATGTAATACGGTTCGAAGACAAAAATAAGTAATGCAACGTTGCCCCCACGGGGCGGAAAAAGTTACCATTCATATAACTTAAAAGATTGCAACTAAAATCTAAACTTCTTACTTTAATGTAGATTTTTCCATCTTTTTCATCATGTAGTTTTGAAAACTGAGATATTTTATTATTCGAAAGATTTAAAAACACATGATTTTTTGCATCGCCTACTTTATGAAAACCTTCAAATGAGAACTCGGTCAACTGGTTATCTTGAAGAAATATATTGGTAACACTTTTTAAGTTCATGAATGCTGCCTTTTCGATATATTGAATTTCATTCCTTGCGAGAATTATAGTGTTCAAAATACTCATATCTCTGAATGACTGAGTACGCAGGACTCTAATTTTATTTCCAAACAGAACAATATTTGTAAGTAAAGGCAATTTATTAAAAGTATCAGTTTCAATAGTTTCAATTTCATTATTTGCAAATACAATGCTATTTAAACGTGTATGTACATTGCTGCGAAATAATCCCAGGGGAATGATTTTCAACTTGTTGCCCTCCAGATCACAGTGGATTAAAGACGGCATATCCGCGAAAGTTGAGGGCGACAGTTTTAAAAGATTAATATGGTCCATTTGCAACCACTTTACTTTTTCCATCCCTTGCACTGCTTCAAGGTCGGGAGCACTAAAACTTCCTATTTCTAGTATCTCAACAGTTGACTTAAGAGGTCTAAACATGCTGGAGTTGAACGAGTTTAAACTGTTGTACGATAGTCGAATTTCTCTTAGCTTTGTGGTCCCCAGAAATGCATCCGCTGATATCGATTTTAGCTCATTGTTAGCTAAATTTATTGCATTCAGCGACTGTCCCCACACACTAAAATCTCCAGCGCTGATGCTAGATATGTAGTTATCTTGAAGACTCAATCGTGATATTCGCTGAGTTATTTTTAATGCCTCGCGTGGGATTTTTCGAAGTCTGTTTCCTGAAAGATCCAGAACTTCTAAGTCATACCGACATCCATAAAGGTCGTATTGATCCAGTTCTTTCAAAGAATTACCCCGTAGGTACAAATGGCTCAGTGATGTCAAATTTTTTAGTGCTTTTGGGAAAACTTCTAAAAGGTTATGACTTAGATCTAGTGCCTTCAATTTTTCTTGAAGTCCTTCGAACGCTCCATCTGGAATGGAGGAGATTCGGTTATTGGACAGCGAAAGTCTTTCCACAACTAAACCTTTGAATGCTGCGGTAAATATCGTTTCAATGTAATTAAATTCGAGGTGGAGGTTCGTGATGACGACATCAGTGTCATTCATGAAATGTGTAGGAATAGCAACAAGGAGGTTGTGACTGAGGTCTAGCTTGCGAAGCTGTTTGACAGGCAACTTAAAATGCTTCGGCATTTCGTCAAACAAATTTCCACCAAGCTGAAAATAAAAACATATATAATAATTTATTTATTATTAATGATGTAATCTTTAACTTTTTTACAAGAAATTTTTGGTAAAGGACACTTTCCTATAGTATATTTTTGATTTAAATGAAAAAATTTAAATACTATAATGTGCCAAGTCGTCACTTGTTGTGAAAAAGGGTGTTGCCATTACGAGAACAAAAACTTTTTTCAAATGTTATTGATTTTTACAAATCTTAAAAATTACAAATCCAGCCTGAGTCAGTGAATTTTCTAGATTCCAAAAATCATCAGCGCCCATGTCGTAGGATTATGCGGCATGTTAAAGATCTCTTAAGTACATATTTAGCTTGGATACACTCTGCTAAATTAAATTCCTAATGCAATTCACATCATTCCAAGGTTCCTCCTATCGGTAGAAAACTAGGTCCCCAACCCAGAGGTTGCTACCCCCGGGGGGTTGTAAGGTATTTGGAGGGTCGCGATCTGTCCAAAAAAAAACTAAGACCAATATACGTACCATCTTTTTATTAAATAGAGTATTTTAAATTATTTATTAATAATCAGAGCGAGATAACTTGCAGGACTTTTTGTCAAAGCTTGTGGGATGAATGAGTAAATAACGCAATTCGTTCAAGCCAAAGTTAATAATGAGAAACGAAAAAAAAAAAAGGAAGGAAAAACAAGGGTCAGTTTTCCGGCTGTTTTAACTTTTGAAATGTACAGTGTGTTACATGATGAAGTGTTTGCAATCAGATTAATAACCGTGGCTGCTTCCTAAACATGGTAAATTATTTTGGCAGAAATGCGTGAGTAATTGCATTGAATACTCTTATTTCTAAAGTGAATTATCTGAGATACAAGGTGTGGCTATTAAATAACGAGACTGATGCTGTAAAATATTTTCTTTTAATTTCATATATTTTTACTAGTTATCAGCTTCAATATACACCCGTCCTATATCCATACATCGCTCCATGTGAACCTTCCATTGTTCGAAACAGTGCTGGAAGTCTTTTTGTGTCAGGTCCTTCAGGACACGTGCCGCTTTCTCCTTCACAGCCTCAACGGACTCGAATCTTGTTCTTTTTAATGCAGCTTTCACTTTAGGAAACAGGTAATAGTCGCAAGGCCCAAGATCTGGCAAATAAGGCGGATGGTCCAACACTGGGATGCTGAACTTGGCTAGAAAACTCTTGACTAACGATCCGAAATGAGGTGGCGCATTGTCTTGGTGGAGATCCCATGACTTGTCCTTCCACAATCAGGGTCGTTTTTTCCTTATTTTCTCACGGAGGTCAGCAAGAATTTGAAGATTGTAATCCTAATTAATCGTTTGACCTCCAGGAACCCATAGAAGGTACACAATCCCATGAACATCGAAAAAGCAATCATCGTTGCATTGAATTTTGATTTGCTCATTCGAGCTTTTTTGGCTCTCGGTGAAGATGGGCTCTTCCAGTGCATGAATTGGCACTTCGTTTCACGATCATAAGTAAAAAACCACGATTCGTCACATGTTATTATCTTTTCCAATACGTTTGAGTCATTTTCATTGGCTTTCAAAGTGTCAGTTCAAACGTTTTTGAGAGCTTCATGCTGTTCAAATGAGAGAACTTTAGGCACCATTTTGGCACACACCTTTTGCATGTTAAAATTGTTGTGTAAAATCTGTCGTACGGATTCTTTATCAATTTGTACAGTTTCAGCAATTGCACGGATACTTAACCGACGGTCAGCTCGAATGAGATTACCGATTTTTTCGATGTTTTTATCAGTTTTTGACATGGTAGGGCGTGAATCATCTTCAACGTCTTTCCTGCCATCTTGGAAACGCTTGAACCACTCAAAACAGTGTGTACGCGACGAACATTCATCCCCATACACTTCTTTTTATAAATTAACAGTTTCAGTTGCAGTTTTTCCAAGTTTTATGTGAAATTTCACAACAATTCGTTGCTTTACTGCTACACTTAACATTTTTCCGGCGAAGCAGAAAAACAACTCCTAATACAAGCAAAGGCTACAGCTATACTAATTCGTTTACAGAAGCGAGGTGTATTGCATTCGAAAGAGAAGGTTTCAGGGTAACAACTGTCGGTACCTGACGTTTGGCGCATGCGCACTTTTTCTGTAGCAGCCTCAGTCTCGTTATTTAATAGCCACACCTCGTATAAGTCACGCGCGCCTGGCTCCATTTAGAGCAATTTGATTCTTTTCGCAAAGTAATGCATATTCCGTTACGTTTGTAAAACTTTCATAAACATTATTACTGTTGCAAGTGTAGGCATTCTCTGTTCAAGATAGTAATGGAAAACTTCAGTTGTAGCCCCCGCCACCCATTTTGCAAGCCCAACACGAAATGGTGTATCAATGGATTGGAAGCCATTTGCTTTACAGAATATGCACGTTGGCGGCTATTGAGCTTTTGATAAGTTTAAATTAAAATTTTATAGAAAAAAAGGCTCTTTTCTCATTTATTTGGCTTTAAAGGGGATGGAAACACTAAAAAGATTACGAAACGATGCTTTAGTGCATTCGGTAGTCCTGCAGATGTTCAGGAGTCACTACGCAGCATCATTGAAACAACAATATTGAGCATTTATTACATTAGTATTAACTGTAATTTAAGAATTTATCATTAAATGATGACAAGTTTTCGACCTTTCATTAATTCAGTTCACATGAGAGGAAAAAAAATGCCTAAGTAAACTGCAGGCCCTAAATATATTTTTGAAAATATTGCCTTTTATGTAAAGTTTATTGATAACCAAGCTTCGTATATGGCTTAATTATCAATTATTTTTCACGACATATGTAAAAATGTCGTGTAAAAAGGTAAACCGATCAGGGTGCAACTTATATCTGTCTCATTCTATTTCTTCTTTTTAATTCGATAATGCTTCAAAAATTCAGAGAAACCTGATTTAAAGGTCTTCAAAAATATAATTTTGCAAATTTTCTTACACACACCACTGAATTAAAAAGATTGAAATAGACCAAAACAGAAAAGCTTCCATTAGTAACTTATTTTATGAACTTCAATGGAGTTAACTGAAATATTATTTCAGTGGTACGTTTTCGTCTGTACAGAACCGAATAAAAGCACAAAAAGAGACATCTCTGCGATTAAACGAAAATTTTTACTGTTTCTTACGCTTCATCTTAAAAACGGAAGCATTCCTACATGCATGAATTCGAACATTACAAACAACGAAAGGCATTTCCTATGAGGGTTGTGTCACCTTCTGTTTAAATGCAGTAAAACCCCTCCTAATGGAACTCCTCGAAATGCAGACACCCCACTCAGACGGATAGTTTTTAATTCCCCGAAAGCATTGAGCCTTAAAAAAAAAAAAAAAAAACCTGTTTTGTGGACAGTCATCTATTACGGACAAATATTTCTGTTACGCTGGTGTCTGATATGGAGGAGTTTTACTGTACTTAGAGCGAGTTTGACAAAAATGTATTCAATTCAATTAAGTAAATTGTCTCACTTGAGAAATGTAAATCGTGTAATGTGCTTATTGATTTAAGCAATATATCGTTTTACCATAATTAAGATTCTATCTTATATATTAAAATTCCGAGAATAAACAACCGTATCTATCTATCTCGCTCTATCTCCTCACGAACGGCTGGGGGTAAACAGGCTGGGGTAACTCGGGTGACGTATTAAAAAAAAAAGCAAAATTTTCCAAGGAAGCCAGTTTGCCTATTCTCATCACTGTGGGACTTTAAAAATTAGAGATTTTAATTAAAACGCATTTTTAAAAAGTTTTATAGCCGTTGTATTTTATCTGCATTGTTGCCATTTCAACAGTGCAGTTGCCGTTTTAGCAAATCATTTCGCTTGACATTTTGCAAATCAAATTTTATTCAAAGTTTCTAGCATTTTGAGGCATTGCTGGTAGCATTCAATTTTTCGTCTGTGAAAATAATGCCACGTGTATAACCAAAGAGTTAAGTTTGAAGTGCAGACCATATTTTTTGAGCCAATTCTTGATTTTTTTAAAGATATGTCAAGGAAGAAGGACGACAAATTCTGAATCCGGGAAATGACGCAATATTTGAGGTAGCACGGACAACGCCGGGCGACGCAGCTAGTAAACGAATAAATAAAATAAATAAGTAAATATAACGGTTTATCATGATAACAATGTTGTCTCTTTAGAATTCGAAACTACGCACCTTGCGAAGGAAAATGCATTCCTTCGCTGCAAAGCACTTTAATGTAAATCCTAAGACAGATACCATTCAAGTTAGAAATACTATAACCTTTCTCCACCAGACACCCAAGCACCTTTTCGCCGAGGCCTTTTAGGTGCGCCGAAGATGGGAGCTGGTGGCCTTAATTAGAAATATAACTCAGTGATGTAATCCTTTGAAGACTCACCTGGAGCCATGTCAGGTTTCGCAGACTATGAAGTGCATCGGCAGGTAAGCGGTGCAGGAGATTATTTGAGAGGGACAGGGTCTGAAGTGAGACAGGGAATGCTTGCCGATCAATCTGCACTAAGCAGTTCTGATCCAGATCCAGTGACGTGAGATTGTGGAGTCCAGAAAAAGCTCCGTCGGGAAGGTGTGATATGCGGTTGTCTCCCAGGAACAGGCTCTGAAGGTTGGGTTTGGTATTCAGACTCGGCCAGTCATCGATGTCGTTTGAATGCAAACTTAACCACTGAAGGTGACGTAACTGCGGATGTAAATGACATTTATAGAAAGAAAAAGAAAAAAGACCTGAAATTGGCTTGTCTCAGGAATCAATGTAATATTGCTATACATTGTACGAGTGTTTAAGTTAAAGCAAACTTGAGACTATTTTTTAAAAATATATTACTTTCAAAGAAAGGGTTATAAGAACGTACTGCCGAAACTGTATCCCTACTATAACAAATAGTTAATCCAGAAAAAAACCTAAAAATCTGAAGTTTGCTGCCTTACCCGACTTTCTTTTATCACAATTCGTTTATTGAAGTCAACAAAATTCTTCAATAAGATAGTGCGTCTTCAGTTGAAACGTCTTTTATCTGCTTTAATGCTCTGATGCAAATGTTATGCACACAGAGCATAGGCAAAGTTGGATAACGATTATTACTACAAACAAAGAATAATGTATCTATTGATTATTATTAAAAATATTTGTAAAATATTGTTAACACCCTCTATTAATTTAGCTTAGAAGTTACTAAATTTAGTAGTTAAATTCACTAATATAATTGAACTGACGAAAATAATACTCGCCGTTTTGATTCAAAGCAATAACTTACATATTGTAAAAATATATGGGAAATAATAGAAACCAAAATTTGAGAAAATAGCATTATAAATTATCGTTGCTATATGTTAAAGTAAACCCTTTCAGTTCACTTTAAACTTTTTTCAGAACTTCTTGTAAAAAATATCTGATTACTTATATGGGAATTTTTGAAAAGGTCTTTAAGTTTTGGATGTATCCGCGATTTTATTCAATAAATTACCATTATAAACTTCATGGCAGACTTTTAACTAATACGCTGAGTTTGCTTAATAAAGTAACTAAATTTAAACAGAAAACTCTTAATGGTTTCGAGCTACAGCGAAAGTAATGTTTAACTTCGTAATTAGTTAAAATAACTCTTTATAAATTTACCTGTAAAATGTCGGTTTTTAAAATTTTTAATTCGTTTAATTCAATTTTACCTACAGCTTTTCTATAATTAATATTTGAAATTATTTTACAAGTAAATATAACTTCATGTCTAGACTGCAAATTTTTCCCCATCTCGCTCCCAAGCGATGAAGGAAAAATTTGTATTTCTTACTAGTTTCTCTCAAGTTTTTTTTTTATACATATAGCCATTACCAACAGCCTTCAGTTAAACCCATGCTCTAGGCCAGTGGTCTGAGAAAATTTTTGAGAGTTATAAATTTAATCAATATTTCAATATAATTCATTATATGTAATGAATATATGCATGCATTTATGTAAAAAATATTTTCATGAGCAACTCACCTGCAAGTTGTAAATATGTTAATTAATGAGAGCAAAGATTTAAAGCTACTTACAAAGTTTTATAGCATTACATGAGTAACTTGTTGTTAATTTCAAACATGAATTCAAGCTCTAATGCGTAAGATTTCTTGCTGAAGGTAATTTCATTTTTATTTTGCATTTTTGATAAAATCTCGAAAGTAGTTTTGAAAGCAAAATGCCTTTTCATTTTCTTAATTCTGAATTTCAGTATAATTGTGAAGAGTCGTATTTAAGTAGCCAAAGAGCCACATGAAGTTCGCGAGTCATGCTTTGTCGACCCCTGATCTAGGCAATTCCTTTCAAATACTGTCAACCTATACTGATTCAATTATAAGAGGCTGATTTTATCTACTATTGCTACATTAAACGAATTTATTATTGGGATTGGCTCTAAAATAAGAAATCATTTAGAATAGTTTTAAGAAAAAGAAGTGGTAAGAAAGATTCTGGTGTAAGTCAACTTTTTTTTTTTTTGAAAATGTAGTTTAACCAATTTTCCTTAATATGGGATGTTATCTATCTTCATTTACAGTAAACTAAAGAATACTTCAAAAATTTATCAACAGATGGAACCATGAGTTTTTTTCATTAAATTCCGTAACATTAAAACTGTAATGCAAAATACCGTTTTTTCTAAAAATATTAACGCATTAATGCCAACCGTCCTTTTTTAGGGACAGTCTGAAAAGTACGCCTGAAGCACCCAAAAATAAACATTTCAACAAAAAATTGTTTTAATGTATTCCTAACCAGTTATTTTAAGGTTAGGAATACGTTAAAACAATTTTTTAGTTGAAATGTTTATTTTTGGGTGTTTCAGACGTACATTTTAGACTGTCCCTAAAAAGGGACGGTAGGCATTAATGGATTAATAGCTTGACTTACACCACTATGTCTCTCACTCCCTCATTTAGTTTTTAGCCCCCATCCCCTATTCTCAACGGAGTATGCTTTATGAAAAAATGACCCAGTGTGGGGGAAAATGTACGTTCCTCATCCTTGAAAGGGTATATAGTCCAGTCAACAGGTACATGAAAAAGGGCTTACCTTGCAAAAGGTGGGGTAGAAGATATAAAAAAAAAACTATATATTGGTGCCAACACGAAAAAACTGATTTATTCAACACGAAAAATCTCGAGAAAATTTTTGTCGGCCGAAAAACCACCAAAATTTTGTACTTTTTGTTGGTTTTTCGACACATCTCTGAAATGGTTGAATTTAGAGAAAATATTCCAATGAAAAATTTATATATTATAAAATTTCCTACAACTTTCATCATTACAACTTTTTTGTAGAATCAATAGCAAATGTGTTACAGCTTCTTAAACTTCGGCATTTTTTTCTAACTTATAAAAACAATGAAAGGAGACAGGTGCCTGGAAGCTTATTGAAGAATGGATAAATAAAAGAGGCAAGGCAGCCACGTGTCTGACCTTGAGAAACGATGCCTGTTTCGCAGAAGATAGAGAGGAATGAAATTGGCCCCCCACTCAGTGGTGTAGTCGAGGGGGACGCAGGGAGACGGTGTCCCACTAACTTTTTATTTTCACACAAGTGTCCTCCCACTTGTTTTAGATTTTTAAAACGTAAGCGTACCTCCCTTTTTCGATGTTCGTATATATAAGCATCCCCCCATTTTTTTCTCCAGGACTTCACCACTGCCCCACACCCTCCTTTCAAAACAAATATCTCCCCGTTCCTCTCCCCTTCTCCTGTCACCAAATACGTTGTGTTGACTCGATTCAACATCAGTCCGTTAGTCAGTTTAATTTGAGCGAGGAGACGTTCTGCTTCAAATAGTGTTTCTGAGATATGTCGAAAAATAAACAAAAAGTGCCAAATTATGGTGGCTTTTCGGCCACCAAAAATTTTCCCGGGATCTTTCATGTTGGATAAATCAATTTTTACATGTTGGCACCCATATGTACTAGTTAAAAAAAATAAAATCTTCACCCCACCTTTTGCAAGGTAAAATGTATTTATTGACTGGACTAATAAACTAATCAGAGATGGCGAAATTGTTTATTATAGACGCTTAATTTCTCGCGTTGCCTTTTAAGGCTTTAAGAGAGTTATAAACATGGCTTTTAGGTGTGAACAGAATGTTTCATTTTGAATCAACTGAAAGGATTTTACAAATGCAAAGTACTTGGCTCGAAAGACTTGCGATTAGAAAGAAAAAGTGATTACTTTTTGAAGAGCTTCCTGGGGTAGCCTGTGCAGCTTGTTGAAACTAAGATCTACAGTAGTCAGAGCCATCTCGCTTCCATGAAATGCTTTACTGTGAATGAGGGAAAGCTGGTTCTGCATCATTCTTAGAGAAGATATTCGAGTACTCTGTTGAACAAAATTATATACAATACTTAAAAAATGCGGGTAATTTTCAAAAACAAAAAAAGTTTTCATTAAGAAACATGCAGGAGAATGTCTTAAAAAAACTGGGAAGAATCAGATCTTTAAAGATTATAAAAAGGATTCTTTGAAGAAAATACATTTTCTTGGACACATCTATCTTCTAAACCTTTAATTGTTGTGACAAATAAAACTATGTTTTGACATAACTACTGTGGGCGGTTTCATAGACCACATAGAAAAAAAAAAAAGCTCTGAAATATTGGCGTTGTGCACTAAATGAAATTTAATGACTCAATCACAGTTATTTTTGCTGCTTTAACTTTTTTAAATCAATGTTTACAGCAGATATAGTTTAGTTTTATTCCATTTAGGTCAAACAATTTTTGAATTTTTTGGACTTGAAATAGAAATTTGAAAATATTGCCCGGTCACTCAGACTGTACACAGAAGTTAAACGTTAGCATGTTTTTCTCACATCCCGAAGTAAATGTGTGAAAGTTTTCATGCATCTGTGAGCTTTATTTACGCTCTAGCTAAAGAAGTTTATGACGGTGCAAAACATTTATTGTAGAATGAGCAAAGAAAGCATGTTTTTTTATCATTTAATCATTTGAGGTTTTATAGACTCCTTATCTGAAGCAACTTGTCTTCAGAAGACGATTGAAACATGGATTTAATCATGTTCATGAAAAGCCCTTGGAACTGAAAATGTTTTAGGAATGTATTTATTTCATACAGACCCAGACATAAATTCTAAGTAAATCTGAAGTTTCAAGATCTGGAATAAAACCCCAAATCCTGTCATCTGAGAACAAAATATTTGTGGTATAAATGCTGTAGTCTTATTTGGGTTCAAAATTATTTACAATTTTTCATACTAAAGATTCATTTGCAATGAAAACATGGGCGGCTTTGTGGCCACTACAGGTTTTACATGCACCATTTCTCATTAGTGTATAAGCAGGATCTTTGGCTGGCTAACATCGAACCACGACCTTTCGGCAACGAACTCCGCGCCTAACTCAGCCTCTCGGATCAGGGCTTGTTGAGCCCTGTTCTAGACCGAGATATTGAAATGCTCAAGATGGCGCTTCCACTATAGCGCCATTAATTTTCACTATAGCGCCCCTAATTTCCACTATAGCGCTATTATCTGAACTCAGATCGACTTCCGCGCTTGTGATGCTCGTGTTAAAACGGAAGGCGCTCAATAATCTTAAATCGGATAAAATATTCTACTCGGGCTCGGTAATCCGAGTGTAACAACAAAAATGCTAAGAATATTTAGGAGGAAACCTGAATTTTACAATGCATCAACTACGATATGTTGAACGGAACTGAAAGCGAAAGTAAACACTTGACGGGATACCGCCATTTGCTTGAGACTGGGATGATTAGAAACTACTTCATTCGGAATGAACGAGGCATACATTTTTGTAAGTTTTAAACCTTTGTGCGTTGAAAAAAAGTAAAATGACAGCGTATATTGCGCTCAAATTTCGCAAAACGTTGTAGACAGATGTTTCTAGGTTGCAAGGAACGCAATTTTCACGCAAAGGACGAGAACTTCGATTTGAAAAACATCCAACTAACTTAGATGTATTCTATCTAGAATCTCATTTCCTTTGCAGTGAAAAAGAGATTTCTCTCGAAACACGTGTCATGCATTTGTTTTGTTAAATTTGTGCGCAATATACATTGTTATTTTATTTTTTATAAGCACTTTATTGAAATTGTCTTTAAAAATTTCTTTCTAAAATCATATGAAAAAATCGTATACTTTGAAAGAAAACAGAATGAGCTTCCTCTTTGCGAAAATTTCTTGAATGTGGAGGCTTTGGAGGAGCACAACTGAAATTTGAAGAGAGAAACCGGCAGTTTTAACACTTTGTCAGTACGGAGAGAATTGCCTATTCAGCAAGGTATCATAAATGTGCAAAATATTGGCGATAAACCAGCATGCCTTTATAATAACCTTCGCTATCAGTTCTCGTTGAACAGAGCATAGTATTGTCGAAAACACTGCATTCCTCTTCAGTTGTCGTGTTACAAATAAGAGGCATCACTACTGTTTAGTGATAAAAATGTTGAGACTTTTCAAAGCAATTCATAAGCATTTGATAACCAAGCTAATACGTTTCGAACATAAATATAGTGCAATTGTTTTATTATTATTAATTTTGAAAAATCAGGGAATCGTTGGAGTCATGTTAGTGGGTGCGAAAGATTAATCATGTCACCTGAAAGGAATGGTCATGTAAAATCTCTACTCCTGCTTTGAGCAGTGTAAGCTGGAAAACATCCTCCAGGGGCAGCAAAGGGACTTCAGCAAAGGGAACTCCGATGCAGCTGACGTCACGGAGGGAATTCGAGCAAGTACATAAAGGGTTAAAAGGACAGGGTTCGGAATGGGCAATGACTGGGAAAGTCCCCATTCTCATGGCGATCAATGTCATGTAAATGGCGACTGCTGCAGCAGGTAGATGGAACGTCATCTGAAAAAAAATACAATTAGAGATACAATTTTTGGTTCAAACTGAAAAAAAAAGAAATAATTTTTTTTTCTAAAGTAGCTGATACCAATACTATACTGTTTTGCAAATTACATAGAATAAACTTTTATTTATCACAACTATTTCTATCAGTTTTAGCATTGATCTTGGTGTTCTGATCGTCATGAAACTGCGATATTACTAAGGTACAGTCCAATTTCGGAATTCAGAATCGGAACCCACGCACTGAAGGTTTCAAATTTGGATCAATATTGGGCAGACAAAATTTTAAATGATGAAAATTGCACAAAAATTACAACTGCTTGATCTTGATATGCATTAATTCAGACCTTAACCAGAAAACTTATCAGTCATCATAATTTAGCGGGAGTATTCGTTGCATAAAAAAATTATCATTGTAAAGAAAAAAAGATTAAATACGCTTAAAGATAGATCGATGATCGTATTTTTAAACACCTAAATTTATATATAGCAGGTTTTGTATGAGGATACATGAATTATTTTTAGTAGCAAAGGTGTTTTACCAAAAGCACTTTTACCATTCATGCAAAAATATTTCTAATTCCTCACTGGAGAGCGGGAGAAATAGTTTACATTAAAGTTTCAACATAATAAAGAAATGTAAGAAATACGAAAAGGGAAACATTTTTTCCAATACTGTGGCTAAGTTATTCAGAGCGCCTACCAAAAATCTTTTCTGCAAAATATTCATCCTATAAACGTTTCCTTTTCGTAGAACAGCAACGGGTGCACTGTTTCACAGCTGAATAAACAGTATGTCAATTCAAAAAGACGCCTATTTATCGCTGTTGCTTCCTTCCACAGAATTCTTCTTTTCAGTCTGGTTTAAAAGTATCGGGAAAAAAATAAAGATCGCCGTTCAAAAATTCTCACTCCACAACTTCAAATCCCGCTTCAGAGTGGCGAAGCTTGTAAATAAAGTAAAAATGAAATGGTTGGTCGCTACACGTAAAGAGAGGGAGTCATGTTGATGGGAGAAAAATGTCACGGAAAGAAGGTTTTCATTTTTGTTCATTTATAGATATTTCGAACACCTTGTAATGCATCGGGAAGTTTAAACCGTTACAAAAAGAAAGTAGTAAATAGAAGCCTCTTATGCTTTCTCAATAATAACAGAAATCATAATTGGAACGATTTCGAGAACCGTAATGGAAACGAGTTATGTTTTCTTGACGAAATGCGGTAACTTTTAATAAAACTCTTCTCTTTGGTATTTATTCTTATTGCCATAAAATTATCAAGCTATCTGCGTGAAATGCGTTAGTAGAGCAATGAATGATATGATTTTTTAACTGCTTTTACTAAGCTCCTATTTAAGGGATGCACAATGCTGTTTATATCTAAGAAATTTGATGTTGAACGGTCTTTAGTTCTTAAGCAAAACAAGTGGACTCTGAAGTATTGCCGTAGTATATTTGGATGTTTGAAAATACTGGTCATATTGGATATATAGTAAAACCTGTAAAGTTGACCACCTTTGTAAGCTGACCACCTGTCTAAGTTAACCACTTTTGTCAGAAACGGAATTAGCACTATATTTTAGAATGAAGGGAAAGCTTTGTAAACCACCTAAGTTGACCACCTGTCTATATTGACCACTTATGTACGCCAAATTTGGGTGGGAGTATTATAAAAAACACTTTGTAAGTTGACCGCCTAATTATTTCTATATTATTTTGTTTATCTATTTTTACAAAGGTTAAAAAAAACATAAAATAAATTCTCCAGAATATTTTTATGCTATAAAGTTAGACCAGTGTCTGGTCTAATTTTATTATGTGTCTGGATGGATGAAATATCAATGTAAAGTTTGTCTAAACTTCTTTGTAAGCTAACAAATATAGGAAAACTACTATGAGCATTCATTTATTCTTTAAATTATTTTCTTATTTTTTCTTCTATCTGATGTAGCCATTTTGAAAAATTATGTATTTTCTGAAAAGCTTTACTTTTATACAAGTAACTTACATGATTAATAAGATATCTATCTTAATTTTAACTACTTTGCTTTTAAAGTTGTATAAGATAAACTGTAACTCATTCAGGTTTAATTTTTCTAATTATATTTTATTGAATTGTGAAAAAAAAAAGCTGATTACTACTTTAAAGTACTGTCGATACATAAAGCTGTATTTTAATTAATTGCAAATGAATAAATGCATTGTGTAAGAAATGACGAGCAAAAAAAATCCCTCTACAAGTTGACCACTTGTCTAAGTTGACCACTCAAGTGCTCCACGGCTAAGGGTCAACTTACACAGGTTTCACTGTATATTTCACTTTTAAATATTTTCTTGATGCAGTTATCTGTGGCTTTATTACCCCTGGCTTTTATTACGCGTCTTCCCTTATCTTATGCGAAATGTACAAAAATACTGTATTCCATTTTACCTTTTTATCATGTCTAGCCTAATGCAGGATACGGGGTAGTCGGAGATCTCTCTCAAGGCAAATAACATCTATCTGAAAGTAGAAACAAACATCATGATGTGCGACTCTTTTTATTTTTTAAACGATTACCTAATTTTAATATTTGGAAGACCTCATCAAATAGGCGAAAAACATTAAAATAGGCCCCAAGTAGTGATAGTAGTAAAAGCTCCAAGTAACGATTTATGACTTCCTTTTATAGAAGTCAGTTAGAAAAGATATAAGAGAGACTGTATGAATTTCATGTTTATTTTAAAGAAACCTTCTTGCAAAACTCTTATTGTTATTGTTATTTATATCACTGCTATATGAAAAACCAATTTTTTTAAATAAGGAGTTTCATATTTAATACATAAATCATTATGCCGAAAAACGACATAGATGGCGAGCATGATGACACCACATCAAGGTCCCGGGCGCGATTCCATCAAAGTCCCGGGCGAGGGCAAGAATATTCGATTTGTATTGCATTTCCATTTAGTCTTATTGATTCAGACTCCTATCAATAAAAAAAAAAACAAACTAGATTTATTTAGGAGAAAATTATAAATAGACTTAAAAAAAGCCATAGGAGCTGCTAACCACCTCCTTTTAAGGAATCGGTTAATAAGCCAAAAACACTTCCTTAGGGGTTCATTCTTCATTGACTCTTACATTAATTGTTATGCATAGTGTTTTTTGCAGAGTCTTGAAGGAAAAACGAAATATTTCTAATCATTTGACTACTATTTGCACTAAAGACCCATGAAATATGTCAATTATCAAAATTAATGTAAAGTATAAAATGCAAAACTATAGAATTTTATTGAGGGGTCATCCACAAAATTTCAAAAGGTAACCCTTACCACAGATTTTTAATTAGATTTAAAGTTAGACCTTTCATACCAATTTTTGTGTAATTTGTTCCAGCCGTTATTTCACAATTAAATTGAATAAAACTCAACTCGTAATGTTGAAACGGTTTTTTCATGTTTTTGCTTATGATATTTAAACGAAGAAGGTTTTTTTTATCTTTGACCCCCATTCAAAGCTTGTTTTAGATGGTTGAAAATATTAATTTGATATTTTTTATGAATTATAAAGTCAACATTTGAAAATGTATAATTTGAAAAAATATAATCTTTCGATGAAAAATCAAATTTGAACATGTTTATACGGATTTCGAAAATTTTAGTTCAAAGTGCTCAAAAGCACCTAGTGCTGTTCTGGAACATACATCTTACTGCCTTTTTAGCGACTGCATAAAAAGGCAGGAAGATTTCTCCATTGAGGAAAAGAAATCAACCTCTTTAGAAAAAATAAAATATCTCAAAAAAAAAAAAAAAAAAAAAGGTATTGGCGAGGAAACACTTATAAAATTTGCGCATGTAACGAGTATTGTTCTCCTTTCTTTAAAACACCTTAATACACCTTTTAATTTGCTTCATGAACCTCGACCTGTAAATTACCATGTTAAAAATAATGACGGGCTCTTTGTAAATACTTCTGTTCTAATGGTTGTAATGTACTTAAATTTAATGCTTAGGCTGATTTGAGTACACTGAAGTCATGAAGTTTTTATTTTAATATGAATACGGCCCCTTATAGAAATCTTATTTCAGTAATTTAAAATAGGACTTGACCTTTAATCATAGGTCAGTAATTTAAAATCATCCAATTTTAAATTAGCGTCCTTGATATAGGACAGTAATTTAAAATAGGACGATGGATGTCGAAAAACATCTTACCTGTTCTTCTAGAGTGCATAATAGTTGAGTAATTTATTGTGTGTATTTTTTTTTTTCTTGCCTGGTACAGAAGTTGAAGTTTTGATTTTTAAAAGGTACGTATTTTCCTGCGAGGAATACTTAAACTTTTGGTTTGAAATGTAATTAAAGTATCAAAACTGGCGGTTTTTCGCCATTTTTTTTCTTCCTAAAAATACATTTTCCCCTTAAAAATAAAAAGACCTTGGATAACCTAGAAAGCATTTAAAATAAAAATGTACTCATCTTATTGAATGAATAATTAATATACTAAATTAAAAGCTTGGGGCTTTTAGTCCAGGTGCGCGTCTTTCGGGTTAAGTGGAGAATTGGTATTACGGAAATACAAGTCCATACACACACATTTTTTTAAATTTGATTTTTGAAATTTTAGAACGATCTTATAATTATGATTAGAAACTGATGATATGAAGTAGCAGAGAAGAAGTCGTTAGTAAAAAGCAAAGCCATTCGTTTCTTAAACCGAAAACCAAAACCTGTTTTATATAGGATATTACAACTTTTTAAGATATTTTGCCTGAGTGTATAAGGGCTCGCGCTTTAAATCTTTATAACACTTTAGTGCTGCAGATTTAGTTAGCTGCAATATGAATGTTCACCGCAATATCAGAGACAAGTCACGTTTTCTTCGTTTGAAAAGTGTGAAAAGTAAGATTCAAGGCAATAAAAAGATTTGAATTTACAATTGTCTTGAATATTGGATAATCTAAGATATGTAGGCCTCAGTTTCCTCCATGAATACGAATGCTTTCCTTTCCCAAAAAGTAAGTAAAATATATTGATTCCTCTTCAGAAATATGATCAGATCTGCGCATCTTTCAGGAGTTAGAGGAAGTTCCGGAGTCCCTGGTAAAGATAACTTTTGTGGGGAGATACCTATTTATTTTCGACCCGGGGGCTATTTTCAGAGGTGTATGCAGATGATAAACTGCGCAGCGCTGGCTGGAATAAGTTTTGTTTAGAAAGAGAGTTTCAAAAGATAGGGAAAACACGGTTTATTTGTCTTTTTCAAGATAAAAGAGTGAAATAGTGTGAGCAAGCATTTATACGAACTATTTTTTACGAAACTGCATTACAACAAGCGTTTTAAATAAATTTAAAAAATACTGCATTAATTCGAAATTAAAATTATGTTCACTATAACGTCTCAATTTTGTTGAATATTCCCGAATTATAATCCTGAATCCCTCTTTTCAAAAATACAAATACAGTAAAACCTGTAAAATTGACCAAGTTTGTAAACTGACACAGGTAAGATAAACACAGGGAAGTTATTAGTATCCACGCTTCCCTTGATACCTTTATTTATAATTTTAAAAAAATCATTAAATTTCGAAGCAATGCCTCACTGATAGATGTTGATGGATTTTACAATTTTTAAACATAATTTTCTCTTTTGCTACACAAGTATTTGAGCTGTGACATTCTAGAAGAAGCCAGATTAAAGATTTTTAAAAATATCTTAAAAACATAGCTTTTTCTAACTGTTGGTAAACTCAAGAACATATGCGCGATATAAATCGGTTTTATCAGTTTTTTCAATCATTTTTAATTTCCCCAACTTGGAACCTTTCTGCTTAAAAAAAAAAAAAAAAGAACCGCGACTTTCCGGCCCGACAACGAACAATACCTTAACATTTGAATACTCACCTATTTTGTGCATGGAAAAAAAACACACACACACAGACTTAAAAGACGTATCTCTAAAGAGAAATAAGGGCTCAAGAAAACGAAATGAATAACAAATTCATTCATTTAAAATATTCACCTTCTTGTAAAGTTTACCTTCCTTGCAAAACCAACTAATTAATTATTCATTGTTGCCATTAATATTTAGAAGAAAAAAATGAATCTCTATAAGATTCTTTTTCCACAAATTTTATCACTTGCACAGAAAGCCCCATAAAAGAGTCATTAAAATCACTAAAACGAGGAAGAAAGGAGACAACTTTAAATAGCATCATAAATAACAGTTATGCCGCAAAACATAAAATTTAAGATTTCATTAATTAAGTGCACTACTGTAGGGTAATGATACACTATAGTTTGGGAAAAGAAACCTTTTAGAAGAGATAAAGCCGCATATTTCACTGAAATGGGTCAACTTGCTTTAATTATATTTCCTAAATGCACAGGAAACATCAGTTATAAATCCTCCAGCGCTAACTGCATTTGCAGTTTTGATGTGAAATTTGCTAAGCAAATTTTACGAGAAAAATTCAGAATAAAAACTTTTAATTTTTATGTATGTGGGCACTCATTTTTACTCTTCTTTAATGAAGAAAATAATTATTTGATGCTTGTAATCTTGAGTCTTTAGAAACCACTAAGAGATGATGAAGTTGATATCTAAGGATGCTGTAATTAAAGAATATTTCGTATTTTTTAAATGTATGAATACCGTAAATAAAGCTTTATTATGAAACATATTATAATTGCTTTTAAAAGTCTTCTTAATTGTTTACCATAAAGGAAATATTTATGAAAAGTACTAAGTCAATAGCTTCTTTTTAAATTACTTAAAATCCAATGTTAAAGACAAAAACTATTTATATATATTTTTAGTAGTTAATATTATCTTAACATTTGAACAATGACGACATGTTTAGAAATAAGGATTTCGTATAAGTTGGTTGTCAATCATCTGTATACACGTATAATTAATTACATTACCTACTAAGAGTTTCTGTTTGAGGTTGCTCAAAGAATACACAATTTATTTTTTAAATTAAACCTATATTTTGGGGATGCGCCTAATGAAAATTATACTCTTAAAAAAGGAAAAACACTTAAATATTTTGCATTTTATAAATACCTTTTAGGTTTGCTGTTGGATTAAAACATTGCACATTTTTAAAATTATTAAATACTCTTTCTTTTTTCAGTTAATCAATATTATACAAATTAAAGGTTAATATTTACTAAATACCTTATGCTTATTTTGTTTTACAAAAATCCCTCTCCCCCTTTTTTTTAATAATTTTCCCAGTGAGATTTTCTATATCAATTTGTTCTTAAATATAAGGCTTCATCTTTTCAAAGTAAACGTGTTAGTTTTTGCAAGAAAAAGAAATGTTGAGCAAATAATTTTCATTTGATTCCGCGATGAATGGCATCGTGTTTCATTGTAAAATGCAGAAGTTTAGAAACAAAATTATGTAAAAATATTGCAATGCTTTTGACCAGAAAACATGTTCAACAAAGGTTTAAAGTAGTTATTGCAATGCAAATCTGTAAATTTTGGCAATCTAAAAGTTCATTATTCCTGATAACGTTGACCTTACAACATATTTCTAAATTTAATTTGGTTTGTTTATCGCAAACCAGTCCTTTTCTTTTATTTCATTTGTACCTTATTGATAAAGATGCATAAATAGTTCGACGTTTAGTATGCTGAGAGATTTAACAATATAGTTTCGAAGGTTCACTCAACCATTTTTATGTCATTTTAATTTTGTTTAAACATTTGTATTTCTTATAGTTATTTTTATTTTGTTTCACGTGGTTGTTAATACATAAAATAATTAGTTGAACATAAATGCTCAAAAATATATTTATGTATCAAACAAATTTGACAGCATTTAGCTAACACAAGTTTTTCCAAGTGGAATGCACTTTTTCGGCGACGCGAACTAAAATAAAGAAGCAATTTAAGACGTTTTTCTATTATTTAAAACGACTTAGACTGCTAAAATGGCAATTATGTATAGAATATAATAATATGTAAAGAACTTTCAACACAAAAACTTTAAAAACTTTTTGGGGAGGCTATACAAATTCCATTGTCATTTACAACTACATCTTTCAATTATTGCTCAATATAAAGATTTTTATCATGCTTATAACCATCTGGGATACACTTTCTCATTATTTTATGAAAAATTTGCTGCTAAAAAGGCGTTTATGGCTTTTTCATCTGATAAAAGCTATTGAAACATACGTACGTTCCGGTGTAAAAAACCGAACTTCGTTTATGTATGTTTTAATGGGTAAACTAAGTTTCAGCAAAAGCTTATGAAGCGAAGTTATTTTTACTGAGTTAAAATAGCACGATGTTCTTTATGACTTCATCAGAAGCCTTTTCTGTTGTTTTTGTTTTTTGAAGAATTTCCAAAACACATCGTGAGATAAAACAAAAATATATATCTATATACATATATATTTATAAGAAACAAACAATGACTACTTGTAAATGACAAAATACGTTCATTGATATCATTTTGTGTTCCTGAGAATTTTTATATTTTTATTTTGGTTATATTTCTGCTACGACTTTGTCAGAAAAGTAACAGCTATTCGTGCCTGTAAATATCTATGTAATGATTTCTATTTTTTTCTTCCGAGTTTTCTACCGTGGTAGTTAAGAAAGTTTGACCAGCATATAAACTGCAACTTACTTCGTTGTAGTCACAGTGTTCTTGAACAAAGTATCTTTTTCTATGTCAGAATTAATTAAATTAACGCTCCATATTTATTTTACCATTTCACAATAACAAAAGAATTTTATCCGTCGGAGAGTTTTGATTTGCTTTCGTTTTTTCATTTTTCAGTCAAAACTTTTAATGCGATATTTCAGCTATGTGGTCTTATTTTAATCTTAATAAATCCAAACCTTTTAAAGAGGGAAACTAAAAATATTCTCTCAAAAGTGTTTTTCACTAAAAAACATAATGGCATTTTTTTCTCGACTCCGTCAATTTCAGCATGCAGTAGATAGCGACTTATGGTATTGACTAATTTGCTTTCCACATTTCGATATCTTTAAACGTTTGTGATTATTAAGGAATAGTAATATTATTTGAAATTGAAAACAGGAAATTATAAAACAGTTGAATAATTTCATTTCCGTATTTCAAAATAAATAAAAATAATTGCAACATTTTTTTCCGTACAGATGATTGTAAATAAATGTGTTTAATACATCTAATAGTGGTTAAAGGTTATTAAAGAAATATATTACTCTCGAATTTACAAAAAGGAATGAAATCTATGCTTGGCAGAACTAAGATGAAAAATTTGAATTGTTTATAATTTGAGACATGCTTTCATTTCGTGTGTGTGCATGATTGCTAAAAATAATTATGCTTAAAAAATGTTTTAATGCATTCTAATGATTTTAATTAATTTTTGCACTTTTGAGCGTATATTCAGTAACGTATTTTTAATCAATATGATTTGTATTTTAAAACTCTCACATAAAAATTATTATCAAGAGGAAATTATCAAACTTTTTCTTTTTGTACCTTGCTTCCAGGAAAAAAATTCCTAGATGTTCGACACCGAAATGAACTTCATTTGGCGTAGCATAGCCCGTTGATGTCCTGAATCATTAAGCGCAACAGCAAAAAAGTTTAGGGTTCACTAATGCCTTTAGCTCTTGATCCGATTATAACTTTGCAGCCTTAGAAATCCTTGGTAGTCCTCCTAGTCCGAGAACACTAGCATATGATTCGGACCCCTGAAAAATAACCCAGGGGCCGTGGGATCAGTGACGGAAGGCCGTCATTGGAGCCATCAAGCGTTTCTTTCTTTTTTTTCCTTACCAAGACAAGCGTTAGAAAAATTAATCTTTGCATAAACGAAATGAAAATTGTAATTACAATATATGGTACAATAGTACAAACCTTTAATTTTGAAACTAATGTGTTATTTAAATATCACTAGTAAAAAGCATTTATTTAAGTGAATGAAAGATATTTATTGGAGGATATTATTTTCCACTTTCATATCATACGAAAAAAAAATCATTGACATTGATTAATTTTTTTCCACACGATACCGATTGTAAATATATTTTTGAAATGTACCTTTGCACACTAATAAGTGAAAATCTAAAAAAGCAAATAGCTTTCGGAATCTAGTAAGTTTAGATTAGTAGTCTAGTAACAAAACAGTAAAGCAATATAACCCAAATGACTCAAAGTCAATTTATTTGCGAACTGTTGAAATTCTACATTTGGACCTATTTGTCAGCACTTTTCCTTTCGCTTCCACCAGGAGCGAAATAAAATTTAAGAAAGGCAATTGCTCATCCCAATAGTAATCAAAAGATGCAACTTAAAAGGAAAATAACAATTTTTAATGAATCTGACGAAACGTGCTCCACTTATTGTTAATTGTTTGTCTTTGTCATTAATATATGATATTATTTACAATAAACAATAGAAAGACTTATTAATCATTGTTATGTGATATTATTACAATAAACAAGATAAAGATTTTTTGTATCATTGCTATGTGATATTATTACAATAAACAATAGAAAGATTTTTTCTTATCATTGCTATGTGATATTATTTACAATAAGTAATAGAATGAGTTTGATGAAACATGCTCCACTTATTGTTTATTTTTTGTCATTGTTATATGATATTATTTACCATAGAAAGAAATTATTATCCTTGTTCTGTGATATTACTTACAACAAACAATAGAAAGAATTTTTTGACATTGCTATGTCATTTTCTTTGCTAGAAGTAATAGAATTAATTTGATGAAACGTACTACACTTAATGAAAAATAATTTCACGTTAAGAAAGCACAAATAAACATTAAAGTGCAGACATACTTTTCGGGATTGCTTGGAATAACTTTTTCAATGCGACAGGGAGCTTCTAGATGCAAAACATCCAAATAAAGCAGACAAAACAACAAAAACAAGGCTTATATACCCTAAGATTTATCTCCAAACCAATGAGAATAAAGGCAGCGTGAAGTGGAAGTAGAAGTAGCAGGGAAGGCACCAATAACCAAGCAACTTAGGAATCCAGTTGAAAGTACACGAAGTGATTTATCATTGCTTTGTCATATTATTTGCTAGAAGTAATATAATTAATTTGATGAAGCGTGCTACACTTAATGTTTATTTTTTGTCTTTGTTGTGTGATACTTGCACTTTTAATTTTATTATTTGTATGCTTATAATACGTTTTATGTGATTATATTTAGGTATTTTTATCATGGCGCAAGCTCAGTTTAATGATTTAAATATTACATAAGATAATTAGCTATATTATGCAACTTTAATGAAAAATATATAAAATATGAGCCAAAATACTTTTACTTTTGTGTAAAATAACAGATTTCATGTTAAACTTTAACCAGATCAGTCACATTGTCCGAGAACAAGTGCATTTTCATACTTAATGTCCGAAGGTTCAGTAACTTTCATTTGACCTTTCTAAGGCTGATTTATATCGGGCATAACAATTTACTCATTTACACGACATTGAAATTCTCCTAAATTATACCATGCGGCCTAACGTTCGATACCAATCATAACCTTCAGACTCTAATCGCTCCTTTGTTTCTGGCTAAAAAATAAGTCTTTTCTCTGTAATGTTCAGTGCCGAGAAAAGCCCGCAGCATTTGATCCGAAAACCAACCTCAAGTCGCACCGCCTCGTCCCCAATCCGATAGCTCGCAATAGTTTCCTCGTTCTATGATTGCACGTAACCCCCCATCCAACAAATATATGGAGTGAAGGGGACGATAACGATCAAGCTTCGACGAAAGCTATTAGTTCCTCCCAGGCGAAATGGAATGGGCGGGCGGGAATACCAAAGAGAATCCGCATAAACCTTTTCCATAATGGCTGGCTGATAGCAACAAATTATGTCCAAAACGCTGGTGTGTATTTCAGAGGGGTTTAACAACATTTGTTATCGAGTCTTAGGAGGGTTTAAGGGGCAGACGGCGATTGGAGCAACACCGCCTAAATTAAGGGCGAAAAGGAGAAGATATAAATGTCACTGCGCCGTGAAACAACTGAATTTAGGTAATTTGGAGATAAATTTAGATGTTAAGGCTGGGTGCGTTGGTATTTAAAGGGACAGTAGAGATTGAAATATGCGCTATTGACACTTTTAAAAAAGCGTGACTGTCAAACGATTGTTAAGATATGATTGATGAAATTAGTTACCAACAAATATATAGAGAAAAGGCAAATATAATTGTATAATTCAAGACTATTTTATGCTATTTTTATCACTTAGACTTTAAAAATTTATTTATTTATTTATTTTTACAAAAATATGTTACAAGAGGCGATATTGATTCTCAGTAAAAAAAATCTATTTTTGATTCTGTCAGTTAAGAAAGAAACAGTTTCATGATGGTAATTTAACAATCTTAAGGAATACTTTCGAATATTCTGAATCGATATCGAATGATAATTTAATATTTATATTAAACATTAAGGTCCTACTTATAATTAATTTTTCGTTTGGACATTTTAAAAATCTATTAAATTTTGTACTGTGATAAAAAGTAAATACTAAAACCTATTATATACCATAAAATAATTTGTGGGAGTTATTTTTCATTTAGATGTTCAATAAGGACAATTTGCATATTAGTATTTGTTTTTATGTCAAGCAATCTCTCAAACATGAGAAATGCTCTCAGAACTGACTGAGGTTGAGGATGTGTTCAATTCATCAATTTTTCTAGTTTGTACTCTTTAGAAAGGAACACTGTCTTCTCATATGGGCTTTGTCTGTACACTTTTCTTTCAAATATCTAGACGGCTATGCTAACTTCAGCGAGCGTCACTGGTATTTGTGGGAGTTCTTTTTCATTTAGATATTCAATACGGAAAATGTTCATATTGGTATTTGTTTTTATATCAAGCAATCTCTCAAACATGAGAAATACACTCAGAACTGACTGAGGTTGAGGATGTATTCAGTTCACCAATTCTTCTACTTTGCACTCTTTAGAAAGGAACGCTGTAGTCTCATATGGTCTTTGTACACTTTTCTTTTAAATATCTAGATGGCTATGCTAACTTCAGCGAGCGTCAATGGTTCTACTTAATTTAATAACCACGCCGTGAAATGAGCTGTTTGAAATTTTTTATTGCGTCATCGACAGGCACTTTCCCCAAGAGCTCTGTGGCACTGATTTGTTGATTGCGCTATGATGTCATTTATTCCTCTCTGTTTGTTTGATAACCATAGCAACAATCTGTTACGACTAACTAACACCAAATGTCTCCGTTGTAATATTCTGTCACTAGAGCTATCAAACTAACAGCGATAAAGTATGTCTTCCATTGCAAAATTAACAAATCACACTCGTCTGACTGAAAGTCACTTTTAGTGACGCAATAAAAAACGGGAATCATTCAACAGCAGAGCGCAGTAAGTTATGTAGGACCAATGGAAACTCCCTGAAAAGCTTAGTCGCTGTGGCTCTTGATGTGAATGGTGTCAAGTACACAAACAAGAGATTTGTATATAGGCATAACTTAGGTTTAAAGTCAAAAGAAAAATTGTTAGCTGTAGAGCAATTTTGCACAAATTCTGTTTCAACTGATATAATCGCATGTTATCAATATAAAATGTATGATAATTGCCTAATCAATAAAAAATATATTACTTGTTTAAAAAAGGTATATTTTTTAGCTATTGTTAAGGTAAGTTTTCATGTTTTCAAACAAAGGAGCAAAATTATTAGATGCCAAGCATTTGTGCAAAGCTCAACTGATAAAAATATCTGTTACTCTCTTCCCTGATGATCAGCTTCCATTTCCCAAACGTTACTCTAACTTTCGCCCCCATCACGTACTGATGACTTTGGCGTTTATTCCCAAAGAGCTTGTTTATGACACCAGTGCATTTAAACTACTGATATTCCTCTGTAATAATATTTGAGGTTAGGAGAATAATTACCATAGGCTGGATGCGGCAACTATTAGTTTTCCCTATCCAGATCGGAAGCTATTGGCCAGAAGATATGATCTTGGAGAATCCCTATAAACCCTTCCCGCAGAGCGAACCTGATAGTAAGAAATTATGCTGAATAGGTCTAGCGTGTTTATTATCACGGAGGAGGATTTGCACCTCGCTGACATCTGTAATTACAGGCTTTTCAACACAATGTGGTAGGACGAGATAGGAATTTTCTCCTTCAAAGTAAGTCGATTAAAGCAGAAACAAGTAAAATTGCATCAAATTTCTTTCTCTTCAACCAAAGACTCTATAGCACCTACAGGCTTGAAATTTTGTAAAAAATTACTTTGAACCGTGAGGGTCTGCTCCTAAAAGATATTTTTCAAAATTACGAATAAGTTTTTAAAATTAAAGTTTTAATTTTCGCATTATTGCCTAATAGTTGGAGTAAAAAATTTTCACACATGTTAACACTATCTATCACTAAAAAACGCTTTTTTAATGCTCAAGATGTCGTTTGTTCTAAGTTTCTAAGTTAATAAGAGCTGGAACAATACACGTTTCTAAGTTAGGGAAGTTCCTAGGCTAAATTCGATTCACGCACATGAGCGATCATCCTTTACTTTGGATGGAGTACTTTTGCTCACCAAATTTTGGAGACAATGTTGTAAGAGGAATAATAATGTTAATCAGAAATTTGTGTATTTATTTACAACGGAGATTTCTTGAAGATGATCTCATTACACCGATACTTTTTACTCGCATTCAATTGAATAAATAAAGGAATTTTTATCCATTCTACTTTACCTTTTCTCGCCAAATGTTGGGGTTTCATTTGAGTTTTTGGGTACTCTATTACGGGGATGTGTATATTAGTACTCAAATCGGGATTTTTATTTCTCAGTTACAAGCAATTTCACTCGCACGTTTTGTGTCTTGGGGAACAGCAAGTTTTGAGGCTTTTAGTTCTTTCTGCGGCTTCTTATAACATAGCTCTAGGACACTGATTATATACTATTTTCTGGCAATGCTCAAAAACTTATAGATCTACTGATTTCGTTTATTTCTACCTTTGAACATGAAGGAATTTTTCTCGGAAGTTTGCCACGTGGAGATCTGCGTTTCATGGTTGGATTGGGATATCATTTTTTACCTCTTCTCAAACATATAAACTGGTTCAAATATGTTTTGTTCCAAACTTATTCAATGCTTTGAATTTTGTTTGTTTATTTCTTTATTTTTTCGTATAGTTTAAAACTGATCATAAATAAAAACTACACTAGAATTCTTAAAATGTAAAAATTTGTGTTTGGGGTTTCTGATTTACTTTTGATACATTTCAAAGTTAATTAATTAGAAATAAAAAAAAGAAAATTTCACTCTTTCAACAATCCATAGCAAACAAGAAATTGCAATGCATTTTTAACACAAAGTTCTTCCTGTAAAGTAATTTTTGAGTGACATTGCCATAAGTTAGTAATTTATCTTCACTAAACGTACGAAAAAAAGGGGGGAAAAGAAAGAAAGAAACTACTTTATTTGAAAGTGACAGGAATTAAATGTTTATCTTTAATTTACAGTAACATTTATCAAATCTCGTTTTTTCTGAAATAAACATAAATTAGGCAACGTCCCAACAAGCCATCACGCTAATATCTCTGCTAATCTCTAAGCAAAATTGAAGACATGAAATCAGGGAATTGTAAACATTTAATCTCAGTTAGTAACTTAATGCCAAGAAAAATAAATTATTAACGAGATAGAGTTTGAAAAAGCCCACTTCCCTCTGGAAACGTAATTACTGTATTCCAGCTCACTGATCTTAAAATGCAGAAGTGTCAAAATTTTTAGCTGCCGATAACAGAAATCGCTAAAAAGAATTTTGCTTTTTTTTCTTCTTCTTCTCTTGACTTTAACATTCATGTCATTCTTTGAATAAAGGGGCAGCAGCGGGAGAGAATAAAGAGCGCAAGCTCGTTGGAGTAATGAAAGGCTTTACTCAGGTGAACATTTATTTCAATTTAATGAAGCATGCTGGGAAGATAATGCACGCAGAGGGTCTGTGTTGTAAGATAGCTGGCAAGTCGGGACCTTTTTACACAGACGATTGCATGCTCTAAAATAAGTTATGGATTAAATCGAAGGTTTCTCACCCATTAATTGAGATTCAAAAGCTTTTTGTAGCTTCTCCGGAGTAAAAAATGAGACTGATATTTCGTTTTTTTTTTCTTTTAAAAATAAACTTTTAAACTTAGAAAAGCAAATTCTAACTAAATAAAAACGTTTGATTCACGAACTGAGCATCTGTAATACGAGTTAAGAAAATAATTTAAGTCAAGTCTAACACTGTGTTTTTTTCATTAGTTGAGCTCATGCTTTTATAAATGTTTGCTCATAATGACATACAAAATTACCAAGTTGTAAAATACAACTTACCAAGTTGTACCATACAACATTACCAAATTGTACCTTCATTCAAATTCGACAAATCTAATTTATTTATTATCAAATGTCAGTCGTTTGGCCGCGAGGCAGTTAGACAACGGGTTCTCCGACTCTTGCCACACAAGAAGAAGCAGACAGCACAAGTTGTTGTTGTCTAGTGTCTCTTGTTCGAGTGATAGTACAGATCTCTCGTATAAATACAGATCTCTCGTAAAGCAGTCATGTTCTTACTTACAAATAAATAAATAAAGTAAAGTACATTTCATTAACAATTCTTACGTAACAATATTGAATTAGTTGTTTCATCCTTTAGAGAACTACGTAACAGATCTCTCGTAAAGCAGTCATGTTCTTACTTACAAATAAATAAATAAAGTAAAGTACATTTCATTAACAATTCTTATGTAACAATATTGAATTAGTTGTTTCATCCTTTAGAGAGCTACGTGACACTTCCTTCTTCAATTTGCTTAATTTCAAAGATCTCTCGTAAAGCAGTCATGTTCTTACTTACAAATAAATCAATAAAGTAAAGTACATTTCATTAACAATTCTTATGTAACAATATTGAATTAGTTGTTTCATCCTTTAGAGAGCTACGTAACTTGTAAGAATGTGACACTTCCTTCTTCAATTTGCTTAATTTCAAAGATCTCTCGTAAAGCAGTCATGTTCTTACTTACAAATAAATAAATAAAGTAAAGTACATTTCATTAACAATTCTTATGTAACAATATTGAATTAGTTGTTTCATCCTTTAGAGAACTACCTGACACTTCCTTCTTCAATTTGCTTAATTTCAAAGATCTCTCGTATTGCAGTCATGTTCTTACTTACAAATAAATAAATAAAGTAAAGTACATTTCATTAACAATTCTTATGTAACAATATTGAATTAGTTGTTTCATCCTTTAGAGAACTACCTGACACTTCCTTCTTCAATTTGCTTAATTTCAAAGATCTCTTGTAAAGCAGTCATGTTCTTACTTACAAATAAATAAATAAAGTAAAGTACATTTCATTAACAATTCTTGTGTAACAATATTGAATTAGTTGTTTCATCCTTTAGAGAACTACGTAACTTGTAAGAATGTGACACTTCCTTCTTCAATTTGCTTAATTTCAAATATTTTTTTAAAAAATATAATTTTCAGAAGAATTGATAGTTTAAAATTTATCTATCACTTTAGTTATTTTTTTCTTTCTTTCTTTTTCTTCTTTTTAATGGCTTGCGTATGAAAAGAAAAGTATACAGGTTGTTATAAAAACCGTAATCATCTTTAGACCGACGTAGAATTCGTTATAACAGACTTATATCATTGAAACATAATGGATTATAGAGAAGGGGCGGGAGTCGGGTCAAAAAGAGAATATTAATTCAAATTTTTACTATTAAGTGGGAGAACAACGAATGAAGAACAAAAAAAAAAAAAAAATACATTCGGAACTAATGATTTTCAATAGTAGGTTTTTTCTCTCAACAGTAGCAATTTAGCAATGAGAATTCCAATTTGTACAACCGCAAAAAGCTGGTGGTGTTATCTAGTGGTCAAATTTTGAAGGCTCATTTTTTTAATTACATATTCCTCTTTTGGATAGCATGTATAACGTACATACAAAGTGTAAATGACATTCAAAAAATTCTGCAATAAGAACGAGCTCTACGTATGTCTAAGCATTTGTAATTAAAGGGTGGGGATGGGGAGGGGTCGCCCCTTCATTACAGCGTAGACAGGTGTATTAAAGGGTAACTCTATATATAACTACTTTGTATATGAAAGGGAAAAAAGTCTTAAAATTAGAAAACACAAGTGGTCATTAACTCATTTAACTTACTTGTTTTTTTTTCTTAGTTTCATCTTTTATTATTTAACTGAACGATTGTAGCAATTTATGCCACAACAAAAATTGGCAAATGAGCATTTAATTGCGCCGTAAATTTTAGATTTCTCTGAAAAAAGCAAGAGAAAAAAAATCCTGACCGTAAAGAAACCATAATCATAAAAAGCAATTTCCGAAAATTTGAGAGCCATTTCCGTATGGTGACAGAGGGAAAATGAAAAGCAATTCCTTTTCCTGATTTGCTTTTAGTAATTAAAAAGCTGTGTTTTTTCTTTGTTACGCTTCGCTGGCAACAAAATGTGGAAAAAAGCTTAAAAGTTTTTCCTGTTTTTTTTTTTGCTCCGAAAGTCGCCATAAAAATATATTCATGACGATGTGTTACTCAAAATGTTAAAACAATAAATTTGAAAATGATTTAAGCTTACATTTTAGAGGGATGAGATTTAAAATTCTTTAATTTATTCGTATGGATGTATTAATACGGCCATTTTAACGCAAAAAAATGTCTTTTTCTTAACAGGTGCAATTTCAGAGTAGAAAAGTAATTTTGAATGGGTACAGGAAAACTGCTGTATTATTACTGAATTTGTGATTTTCAATTTACAAATTTAGCAAAAGTTTAGTTAGGAATGGTAAAATCAAGGGATAAGAACAAGTGAAGTTAAATGGGGCTCCGCATGATTTGGAAGTTATGTTAAGAATGTGAGTGAACTTTTAAATTTTTCGAGTTTTTGTTAGAACATATTCAAAAGGATTAAGAGATGCTGCTGAAATCCTCAGACTAAATATTTTCTCACTGCCAGATAAATCTGTTTAAAATATTTCTAGCCTACTATCATTGCCCATCAGGGTAGCGGAGAGGGGATGTCAGGCATGACTGATTCATGGGGCCCGGCCTTTGGAGGGAGCCTTGTTCGGCATCCGAGTAGTGCATATGGTATAAATATGTCTCCAGCTAAGATTCGGAAAAAGCTGATGAGAAATATGTTCGTGAATATTACTAATGGTTTGAAATAAATTGTTTTTAAACGCTTTCATTTTAGAGACAATGCGTCACTGGAAGATATTAATCACTTTAAATAACATTTTAACACTAGATTTACCTGGCCGTTTTCTATAATTTCTAAACTCTCATTTTACACCAAGTTGCTACCAATTATAATAACACTTTCAGTCACATTCACTTGTCCTACTTACCGTGTATTAGGAAAAGCCAATGCAATTGAAAGTTGAACTATAATTAGTAACAAATGATGCAAAATAGATTTACCAGACCAGTCAAAATGACTGGTCTGGTAAATCTAGTGTTAATATTATTTTTTGTGGTTCTAATACATAAAAGTCGGAGATACATATTACATTCTCAAACAGTCCAATTAAAAAAAAAAAATAATAATAATAATATTCATAAAATGCGAATTTTTTCAAAGGTCGGCCAAATTTAGAGCACATGCTCGCGAAGATGTGAACCAATTCTATTATTCTTTCGTTTTGTTCTACCTTTTTTTAGTCTCTCCTATTCGCAAATTCTCAGTAGTCTGCACGCCTTCAATAATAGTGAAGTACAAATGGGAGCACTGTGAGATGAGTTGACTGTGTGTATGTACAAAGGATTTGTTATTTGGAATCCGAAGAAAATCAATTCGAACCAGAATCTTGTAATTTCAGTAGGAAGAAAAGCGTTACAAAAAAAATAAGGAAAATAAAAAGTTAAAAAAAATACTTTTATAGACCATTAAAATATTGTTCATAATATTATTGATATTGTTCGAATTAAAACGTGAATTAAATCACTCGTAAGAGCAAAATTGAGACTATTTTTTAAATGTCTACCAAAGGCACCCCGCACACGATTAAAATTCAGTGTTTTCCCGACTTTAGGAATACATTTTTCAAATCAAAGTGCAATTCAAATTTCAGATCCCTTCTGATATGCATTGTGTTTAATAAAATATACGCTTAACTAAAACAGAAAACCTATTTTTACATAAAAATGAATATATAAATGAACTTGATTAATCTAGGTTTATTGCAAGAATAAATGTAATAATGTCTAAATCTTTCATCCACATATGCTGAAGTCGATTCATCCTGCCATACATTAAAAGTTTCTTTTGTTTAGTGTTAGCATAACTTTTGGTACTCAATTTTATGTATTCGCCTTGAGAAATCCAAAAAAACAATACTTACCTTTTACATTAAAACGAAACAAATAAATAAATAAACTTCATTAGTCCAGATTTATTGTAAGAATAAATGAAATTACGTCTAAATATTTGCATCGGAATATTATAAGCATCGTTTATTTCTTTCGCGTTAGGATAATTTTTGCTGCCCAATTTTATCTATTCTCTATGAGAATTCTCAGTAAAGAAAACAAAGATGAAGGGAGAAAAAAAATCCGATTCCTAGTTTTCCTGTTTGAATAAAATTTCAAACTTGGAAGATTTACTGAACTGAGAGGAAGAAATTGTGGCTTTGCCTCATGAATGTCAGTTCCGAGTTGAATACTGAATTCTAGAAAATCAGGAGATAAGAAAAGAAAATATCAGCCAGATAAAAAGAATGAAAAATAAATGTGAATATTTTCTTTCTCTTTTCAAAAGTTGCGCATTGAATGGAAAAACATTGGGATGCGTTGTGAGACCCGTAATTTTTAAACGGGTAGCATATAGCTTGATATCAGATCGTGTGCATAAAAATCTAGATATATATATATTAAAAACGTTGAAAAACAGAATTGAAAAGTTTAGCTATAGATTGTTTGAAGAGTAACTAAACATTTCTTTAAGAATGAAACACAGATCAAAATACACTTCATATTCTTGATTTAAAGGTTTTTGTAAACAAAACTATTGTAATAACTGAAAAATATCTTAAAATTTGAGTTTAAGAAAAGCATAAATGTGTCCCCTCTCGAACAGCAAAGCAAATAGCAATATTTTTAAAAACCGTCTTTTTTCAAGATATATCTTATAACAATTTTTTCTCTTTAATCCATTCACTCAATTATGCATTTCAATCAACGAAAGTGAAATATATATACAGTGGAACCCTGGTATTCGTACACAATTTGTTCCAGGAGGCAGTTCGAATGGCGAGTTGTACGAATGGCAAATTATTTTTTCACATAAGATGGATTAATCCGTTCCAGGCCCACAGATGGTTGCTTATTTTAACTTATGAGAAACAAATGTGCAGTACTGTACATGAAATTATAGATAAATAAATACTTAACTGCACTTTGCTTGAAATCAGCTGATGGCATAAGTGGAATGATGAGAGGAGGAAGAGAAAGGGTTGGAGGAGGAGTCCCCTTCTATAAAAGCATCAGGTAACATCCCTTCCGGTGTTTTCCCACTTGCTGCTGTTTTTTATTTTTTCTGTCTTTTTGAACTCGAAGAATCTTGGGTTTCTTTCTCTAAAAACCTGTCCAATGCTGTCTGCCTTTGACGATTGTTCAGTATTTTTGTAAAATGGTCAATAATATTGTCGTTGAACAAGTTAATGCTGTTGACCACAGCAGTGTTGATGCCATTTTCCCACCACTCTCTGCATTTTCTCACAATGGTAACTCAGCTCTTTAATTTCTGCAAAGGAAATGTTTTCCTTACTACTTTCCTCCTCTGAAGAAGTAAGTTCTTCAAACCCTTCCTCTTGCTGCCCCTTAAAAAGTTAAAGTTGTCAGTAAAATCTCAAAAAGTATTAAAATTGAAAAAAAAAAAAATCCAAAACGCCAAACAAATTATTTCCAGACGAGTTCAAAATGAGCATAATTTCTCGATTTTTTTCTTAAAGTCAAACTGGCGACTCAGCAGGCCCTTGGCGCGGTACGAATCGCGGGACAAGTACGAATGGCGAGTTGAATTTTACTTGAACAAGTTGGACGAGTAGCAAGTTGTACAAATAGCAAAGTGGACGAATGGCCTGGTTCCACTGTATATATTTCAAAAGTTCCTTTTTTATACATTTTATTAACCCAGACAAATTCATGACAGTCCTCTTAAAATCCATTTATCATTATTATTGTTTGCATTTTGATCTTAGTTTTATAAAGCTGAATAAGGGTTAAATAGGGTAATGTAACTATGGGGCTATTGTAACCACGCCCTGTCATGCAAAAAAAAAAAAAAAAACTTTATTTTTACATCTAGTTTCCAATGTAATCCTTATTTTTCAGAATTTAACTCTTAATATCCAAATGCAACAAAGTGACAATTAATTTTTTAGTTAATCTTATTACTATGACTGGAGATCCGTGCGGGTCCCAGGCACTGTTAAACTACTTGTAGAAAAAAATCTATCATTCTCTAAGTAGCAATAGCCAGTGAAAATCTAATTTCAAAATATTTGTAACACGGGGCAAACTTAAACTGAACAAATATCACGCGTTTTAAGTTTTTTTTTATTTCGAAAATTGTGTGCTCATATTTCTGTCTTGGGATCCGCGTATCCACCGGGAATTTTTTGATGTTATGCAAAAAGATGAAAAAGAATTTTTTTAAAAATAGGAAACGTAATTTAAACAGCACATACTAACAACATGATTCTACAAGTTTGGACTCACAGTATTTAAAACTTCTAGAGTACAGTAGACAGCGTCAAGTTATATTAAAGGTAACATTTACAGTAAAGTTAATTTCCAGTAAGAAATCCTTGTGAAAAAGACTTTTATTCCAACTTTTCATTCATTCCTAGTTAAAATTAGTTTCTTACTTTTTATGCCATTTAAATTTCACTCCTACTAGTGGCGCAAAGTTACTTCATTTTCTCCCAGTGAGAAAGGGAAGACAAAAACGGCAATTTAGGTTCCCTACTTTAAATAAAAAGTTGAACATTCACGGCTCTGAAAAGAAAAACAAAAGGAACAATTGTCCTTCCTCAACCCACCCAACCCTTTCTTAAATACAGAACTTCCGTTAACGAGCAGTTAAACAAAAAGGTAAGAGACGCACGAAGGAAAAAGAACAAATAGAGACATTATCTGCTTTTGTATTTTAACTTATACGATTGAAAATCACAGCAACTAAAGAAAGGAATACTTCCTTCAATACGAAACGTTACAGAGCGAGTTTTTCGTTTAGGCAAATGCGTTCTGTATTTTTTCGCGAATGCAACTCGCCATTGATAACTAAAAAAGCGGGGGGGGGGGGGGGGATCTACTAAATATACAGTTAAGAATTTCGATCTATATTTTAAGTAACATTTCGATCTATATTTTAAGTAACATAGCCAAAATAGCTTGGGTAGTTTTTGCTTTTATGTAAACGTAAGGCATAATTTATGAATGAAAATACCCAAAATGAAACGGATAGTAAAAAAAAAAAATGGATGCATCATAAAAAATAAGAACCTAATAGTGATCGCCACACGTCTAACGTTGCAATAGTAACTAGTAGAAGAGGCCCATTAAAGTGTAATCATATTTTGACAAAAATAATCATGAGAGCTTTTTTTATTCTTCAAATTGTACTACTTATTTTCATTTGCATGATTCAGTTAACCATTTAATAATTGCATCAATATAAAAAGAATTATTTTCTAGTAGGGAAGCGTCATTATCTACACTTATACTGTTCATTTTAGTTTCGCAGACCTATCAAGGTCGCACGGTTCCACTTCAGAAAGGGGTGATAGGTTAGTGGATGGGCAGAAACGTGCACTTCTTATCTCATAGTTTTTTTTTCTTCCTCGATGTTACTTTAATTTCCTATTTATTTATTATTATTTTTTTTTTAGTCTGTTTCGTGTGATGAGTCCAAATGCCTGGCGCTACCAAAAAAGTTTCAGCAGGAATTTTGAGTTTCTTTGCTTCATGCTCCGAGTAATTTTAATAGATCATATTTTTTATCATTCTTTTAAAAGTTATTATTTTTGTAATGTGATAAAAAAGTAAAAAGTGAAAAAAAATGGAGTGCTGGAGCGCAACAAATTTCTTTGCTCCTGCTACGCTCCAAGTTGGAGCAAAATTTCGTTACTTCACTGCTCCGTGCTCCTGCTCTACGCTTCGCCCCAGATTCCTGTTTTTTGGGGGGGGGGGGGAATTGTACTTATTTTTCCCCATAAGGATGTTTTTATTGTAGTTGGGGAAAGGCGAAAAAGAAGGGAAAATAATGTAAATTTTTGAGAGTAATAATCTGCAACCCCTTTAAAATTCTCATATTTTAAAGGAATTAAAAGCCCTCCACCCCTTCCCTTGCCCACAATTTAATGCTTTATTGAATAAAATTACTTTTACGCTTCCATAATTTCTCTTAAACAGGGACAGTAGTGCCCGCTGGGGGAGGATCATGGTGCAATTTGCGCCATCAGAATTTTTGAGGAAAAATTTTTTTTTCGGAAGATAATTATTTGCTGTATGAATCGGATTTCTGATATCCAACAAATTTTTAAATAACTGGAATTTGACTCTGCCATTGCACGAAACATACGGCAATCCGGCATGCGAAATTTGGTTATTAAAACTTAGTTAACTAGTATGATTTGAAAACGTATCTAAATTACGGACTTACTACGTATTTGCAAGCTGTGGGCTGTGCGGTTTCGGTATTAAAAAATATGCACAGAATTTACAGGCTTCAAAAATTAGAGCCGGTGTTTCGGTATATGTTCGTTAGGCAAGGGGATATTGAGAATACAGTACACGGAAAGTCATTGAACTGGATAGGAGGAGTGCAAGGCCGTAGCCGGAAAATTTTTCCGGGGGGGGGGGGGAGCAGACTTTAAAACACTTTTGTTGAGGAAAGTTTCAGGAAGGAATATTTGCTAAATTGCGAAAAAAATTTAGATTTCGGGGAGGGGGGGGGGGAATCGTGCCCCCTCTCCCTCTGGATACGACCTTGGGAGGAGGGGGACCGCTGATCAGGGATCTGGAGCAGCCCACATTATTGAGTCACTCCGCTCCAACTTATAAATATTTGATCCGGCACTACTCCAGGTCCGCGCTGCGCCGTGCTCCAAACAAATTAAGTAGATTGTATTTTTAATCTCCGTTTTTAAAGTTAAGTAATTTTATTGTCTAATAAAAAATTTAAAAAAAAAATCGATCAGTGAAGCACAATAAACATCTTTGCTCCTGCTCCATTTCAGTTTCCAAGCAAAATCTCGTTGATCCACTGATCCGCTCCAGATCTATACTCTTGAATAAATAAGAACAGTTTTGAAAAGATTTCAAATCATCATTGTCAGAGCAAGGGGCACGGGCCCCCATTATGCCTCCTTCTGGTTAAGCCATTGATACTCCGGTAACTCATCCAAAACAGGTCAGTAAAATTTCCGGGGTTTCAGCTCGCACCATTAAAAAGATAATAAATATTTGAAGTTCAAGTTGAAATTATTTATTAAAAAAATGCATCACGGCAGCATTGCTGAAAAGTTTTATATAATTTTCCAAGATACGCTTAGAAAGGGAAATAAAAAAAATAAACCAATGAAAAAAAAAAAAAAAAACATCCGCGCAAACCCACGCCCGTTAGGCTGAATTAATATAGAGGAAAAAAAGAAAAGGAAAAAACAAAATACTCATCGTAATGTCTCATATCAACCTATCACCCCTATTTCGATAAAATCGAAGCCGACCTGACGCATGCGCAAATTCTTTCATGGCTCTACAAAAAAATTATGAACAGTATGTGTATATATGTTACGGTGAATCTCCGAAATCGGAAAATGCCGTCATTCACCAAGTAGAGAGGCGTCATTATCTACACTTATATGTGTATATATGTTACGGTGAATCTCCGAAATCGGTAAAGGTCGACATACACCAAGTAGAGAATGTCGACATTCACCTCTATCAGACCGGTGATTCTCAACATTTTCCAGTTTCGGACATACGCCGTAACACATACTACATATACGAATAGTAGTGAAAGCTTGATTCCATAGACACTTGGAGGGGGGAGGGGTCCTCTAAATTCTTCAGGGGGAAGACAGACAGTTATTATTAGAGGCAGACAGACACACATGTTCCCCATCTCAGAACCCTACTTTCAATTTTTTCATTTTTCAACCTGTATTTAATTACTGAATTTATTTTTGACTTTTCTTTCAATTTTTACTTTTGTTTTTTTAATTTTCACGATACATTGATCCTTTTTTCATGCTTTTTTTCGGAAAAGAAGGCTGAGAATAAACAAAGTAAATAAAATAAAAAAAAATATTTATATTATAAATCTTAGTAATTCATAAAGTACTAAAAAAAATGTATGCACAAAAATTAATTTGCAACATTTTCATCTACTATAAAAGTTAAGTTCGTAAATGTACTGTTTAATTACTCTGTTTTATTTTTGTGCAGTAATAACGCCAACATAAAATTTCACCAGAAGTTTTGCTGCAGTGACAAAACGATGGTAAGAAATGTGTAGTGAAATAATGAGCTTGCAAGAACGTTGTCTAAAGAGATATTAATGGTGACTTTTGATAACACGTCTGTTTTGAGACTGGTAGGAGGTTGCTATTACACTGCTTGATTTAAAATTAATTATAAACAAAATGTTTGTATATTATTTCATAGTTAATATACCAAACACGTTTAAATTTCATTTTCATTTATGACATAGAAAATGCTTTAAAAATCATGCTCGTAAGAGCTAAAACAGGCTTTCTATTGCCTCAGATTTTTTTTTCTGTAAAGGAGCACACTAAACGCTAAAAGAAGAAGCATACGTCATTTAGACAACAGAATTCACACATTATTTTAAAATGATTACTTATATACTAAAATATTTAGATTCAAAACAGATTTGCTTAAGCTTTGTCTCTTTGACTATAAACAAAACTGGTAGTACTATGCATTTGAGAAAACAAAAACTCAGGATATATATTTTTTCTCAAAGCAGAACTTTGACGTTATTAGAAACCAATGTTTATGGACCTAATTGACAAATGACACTGTGCAACAAATTTGAACTTTTGTTTACCCTTTAGATGGAACTATCGTGATTCTATATAAACAAAGCGTGCTAGATTTAAATATCCTAACCAAAATGGTACATCACGTACCGTTTTGGCTGGAGACCCACTTCTCATATTTATACAATTTGGTTATAGAGGAATGTAACTGAGGCTTACTTATTGAAAACACAAACACTAAAATGTTTTTATTGGCCGTTTCATCTTGTGGGCATCTGCTGGTGTGCCCTGATAACAAATTTGCAATATTCAATTCGTATACTTCCATTCTATCGACCACTGAAACGCTTTTCAAACACAGAGATGTCCCGATGCAACCTTTCCCCATGCCCATCATTAATTGCGCCAGTTTTTTGAGAAAAGAAGTCCATATGGGAGTCCAAAAAGTGTAGTTTTAAAGAAATATAGTAACTTAATAATACAAAAATATTTTATCATGTCACCAATAAGATTTTTGTAGTTTTCAGCTTTCTCATTTCCAAGGAAACGTGAGCACACTGATTTAAAGGCGTGCCAGGCGGATTTTTCAGCTTATGACTATTTGTTTTCACTCTTCGTCATGAAAGAACTTCCTTAAGTTGTGTGCCAATAAAAGTCATTTCTTTTACTTCTGCATCACTTAAATTTTTGAATTTGTTCCCGAGATTCAAGAAAGCCACTCCTTCTCTGTCCAGAGCTTTTACAAATATTTCGATAAACCCAGTTTCATGTGCAATTGTGGAAAAAAGGCACATTGTAGATTTACAAGTAGCTCATTTAATATGTTTTTGCCTCTCATAATTTTGAAATTTCCTTTGTGTTTACAGAATATGCTACAGGAATGAATAGAAAAAAAAACTTAGATGGAGGAGCCCTGAAAAACAAGCGTCACTCTGAATTGTGCTCATGTTCTAAAGCTTGAAATAGTACATTCATATCACAGCAGCATACTATTTTTTCTTTTTCCTCAAAATAGTCCACAAAATGCCTTTGTCGCCTTGTAAAAGACTCGAAACTTCGAGACGTAGATAAAGCTTTTGTTGCCATAAATGTCGCTAAAGTAATCCAAGTTCATTAAAAAGGTCTCTAGAATGGCAACGATCTCACTGTCAATGAGAAAGATATAATTTATAATAAATTAAATCGATAAATTACGAAAATATGCACATTTATCCAGAAAATACGTAAAATGCTAAAATGTGGAATTTTGGGAAAATGGTACGTGATAGGTAAAAAATAATTGCAGATTCGTAATTTTCCGCCAAAAATGCATGAGAAACAGACATTTTCATCTGAAGGACATTTTTCGTGTTGCACAGTGTAATGAGCGTGTAAAGAAGAAGAAAGAAAAAAAAGTATTGATCACTAACTATAAAATATATTCACTGATGAAAATATTAATCATTTTAAACAGAAAAAAAATTCATACTCTGAACGTAAAATATCAATATTAGCAAGAAATGATTAAAGTACGAAAAATGTTTAAGCTCAGAAAATACCGTACAGCTAAAATACACTATTCAACAAATACACCAGAGCAGTTAACGAAAAAGAAAAAAAAATACTTTTGACGGAAGTACCGATCAAAAACTGCAGAAAAAATATTGAAAAGTACTAATATTCATATGCATAATGTCACTACAGACATATGTCAAATTTAAGTAGGGAAATTTGCAGCAGTTGGAAGCAAAATTTTACTGTGCACTAGAGTATAAATTCAATGAGAAAGGTAATCCTTTTGACAAATGTGTTAATAGGGAAAAACGCCTAAATAAAGCATTACTTTTGCAAATATACATTGGTTGAGTAAAGAAACAACAATAATAATAATATGAAGAATGTATTTAAAAACCGTAATAATTTAAATGAATAAGTAAAACTAGATAGGTCATACGAAATGCCATTTTAACATATTCCTTTTTGGCATGGTGCTATTATTTTACTAGCCTCGCAAGCGCTTGCGAAATACTTGCAGTTGGAAGATGAAGTGCACTTCTGTAGTACGAAATTAACAGAATTTCACTTCTCACAGTATTTTAAATTCGCAAAAAAACATGAATATGAATCTTAGTTTCTTGCAAATTGTATGATTCAACTCATAGCTAGTCACATTTCAAGCGCTTTGTTTCGGTCTTTTCATCAATAACTATTAAATGGGTTTAAAATATCTTGCTGAATCGTAATGTACCACGATCAAACAAAACTCGAAGCCACAGAACTCCAACATCTTATGATATATCTAGCTTATGCTTTCGTTGCTGGCACTCTTCGCCGTCACCGCAGGTATGAATGTAACTATGGTAGTATATAATAGAATGTTTAATGGATAGAAAAGCAGTTTCTGTTTTGAAACTGGCATTGTTTTTTTTTTTTTTTTCAATTATTATTAGTATTATTAATTTTGACATAATAAGGGTATTTTTAAATATTATTCAGGTAATTCTTCACCCTTCTTCCTGATTAATTCGAATATATGTCTATATGTGGTGATTCCTTACACTTAAACATAAGTATTTTTCCGGTTTAATTTGATTAATATATTTGTCAATAAATATCTTTAAATTTTAATATTGTTTCTCCTGTACGGATACCACTGAATTTTCAGACATACTGATCGAAACTGTTCGTTCATTAAAAATTGTTTTCCTTGCAGTTTATAAAGGCTGACGATTCAATGGAAACGGGAATAATCACTTTAAATTTCTTAAATTACTAAAAACGACTACCCGTGATGGTTACGAGATCTTACACAAAACTCCCAACTTTATTTTATCCCGAGGACAAAATATTCAGTTCAAGGACACTATAAACAGCAAAAACTTTTCATTTCAAAAAGTTAATGATATCTTAACAGTTACAAAGCTAATTATTAGCTAGAGTCTTATAGTTTGTTTGCGTTATTGATCCCTTAAGCATAGTTTGGTTTTGTTTCAGGGAAGAGCAGATAAGTCTTTAAAACTCGACTCCAGAGCAAAATAAAACATCATTCTTGGAATACGTAATGCTGGAAAAGAAATCCGGAATGGCCCGTAAATTCTTTAGGGGAAATAATTTTGGGGAGTTCCTCTATTTCAATAAAGTTTCTTTAAAGTTTTGAAGTATTAAGAATTTATAAAATTGTTGTTTGCTTTTGGTAGATTCTGATTAACAAAATAATATGAATTATTTCATCTATGCAATTCCCATACTTTTTGTACCCCATGGAGCCATTGTAATTACTTTCTGTTTTTCGCGGACCACCTAGGAAGATCATTCTAAAAGAAGTTAATATGCACTCTCAGAAACGAATGCTCAAATTTCACGAAACGTTCATCGTAATTGACGAAATGGCTTCGTGAAAAATGCTCTAATTAAACCTTTCGTCAAATTGATGAGATGTGTGTAGTAATTTTTTTTAAGTCACGTGATCACGAGAGGAAAAAATCGCTGTAAATGACGAAATTTGCTTGACGGTTGAAGAATCCTTGAAAGTGACAGTTCTATTTCTGAAAGTGTGTGCAACATTTGTTTTTGAAAGTTCCAAAACAAAGTAAAACTAAAGGTAAAGATTTTTCGAAAAAGTTCTAAAACGGTCGAGAGGAAAATATCACGTGAAAGTTAGGAAATGTAATTTAAAAACAATATATATTTAGAACTATCATTTCTATCATGTAACATTTTGCTTAAATGCATCAACATTTAATGACGAGGTCTCCCCGAAAGCGGCAGTTCTACTAACATTAAAAGTGCAATGTTTTAGTTCTACAACCAAAGATAATGGGTACAAAGCACAAATGGGCATCCTACTTCCACAAAATTTCTATTAGGTATATCATGTCTAAAATTTTCAGATAATTTACTTGAATTACATCCAGTCTCATAGGCTCCTATATTCATCCCCCTCTTATTGGCCAGAGCGTTTAGTTCTGATTGAAGGTATTACTACGCGCTGCGCTTCTCGTAAAATTGAAAATATATAACATTTTATGAAAATTATGGCAAAAAAAACACTATATATGTGAGAGTTAAAATACCTATTCATATTTGTATAGCGAAGGGCTAGTTCAACTCGAAAATCGGACACCGCGCGGAGGACTACTTTCTTCGCTTGCTCTCAGAGAAATATGCTCATTTCTAACACACCCTCTTTTTTTTTTTTCTTTTTTTTAACATAGACCCTTTGAGGTCGCAGTAGACCCTTGCAGGTCCACTTTGGGAACCACTGGTTTAAGCTTGTTTCTCGTATTTGTATAAAAGTTAAAAATACTATTGGGCTATTCTCAAATGAAATGATGGTATTCAACTGAGTTTACATGCGAAGTTATCAAATTTTGTTTAATACTTTTTATTTGTTAATTTCAAGTTATTGAACTTGAAGAATATTCATAAATGTACGATGAAGATGAAAAATGCATAAAAACAGTTTGAACTTTTTTTGTAAAATTTTAAAGTAAAAGGAATATTCTTGTGAGAAAATTTTGAACGGATTTTTCTTATCAAAAAACATTTGTGAAGAATTTTTGATCGAGTTTTCCATCTGACGAAAATACTTTTGTGCGGAAATTTTGAGCGATTTTTCCACATAATAAAATATTGCTCGAAATTTCATAAAAATGCTGAAATCGACTATCCATCACGATTACAAGGTGACCACAATCTTTACACTTGTATTTTTTCCCGAGGGAAAATATTTAATTCAAAAACACGATAAACTACAAAATTCATACTTGTGTGGAAATTTTGAGCGATTTTTCCACATAATAAAATATTGCTCCAAATTTCATAAAAATGCTGAAATCGACTATCCATTACGATTACAAGGTGACCACAAGCTTTACACTTGTATTTTTTCCCGAGGGAAAATATTTAATTCAAAAACACGATAAACTACAAAATTCATACTTGTGTGGAAATTTTGAGCGATTTTTCCACATAATAAAATATTGCTCGAAATTTCATAAAAATGCTGAAATCGACTATCCATCACGATTACAAGGTGACCACAAGCTTTACACTTGTATTTTTTCCCGAGGGAAAATATTTAATTCAAAAACACGATAAACTACAAAATTCATACTTGTGTGGAAATTTTGAGCGATTTTTCCACATAATAAAATATTGCTCGAAATTTCATAAAAATGCTGAAATCGACTATCCATCACGATTACAAGGTGACCACAAGCTTTACACTTGTATTTTTTCCCGAGGGAAAATATTTAATTCAAAAACACGATAAACTACAAAATTCATACTTGTGTGGAAATTTTGAGCGATTTTTCCACATAATAAAATATTGCTCGAAATTTCATAAAAATGCTGAAATCGACTATCCATCACGATTACAAGGTGACCACAAGCTTTACACTTGTATTTTTTCCCGAGGGAAAATATTTAATTCAAAAACACGATAAACTACAAAATTCATACTTGTGTGGAAATTTTGAGCGATTTTTCCACATAATAAAATATTGCTCGAAATTTCATAAAAATGCTGAAATCGACTATCCATCACGATTACAAGGTGACCACAAGCTTTACACTTGTATTTTTTCCCGAGGGAAAATATTTAATTCAAAAACACGATAAACTACAAAATTCATACTTGTGTGGAAATTTTGAGCGATTTTAATACCGGCATAATAATGCGCACGAGACAAAAACTCTTTCCGGTCCTATACTATTATTATGTACAAAATAGAAATAAAATGATCACTGTCGGGGAAAATTATTTAATTAGAAAACACTAGAACTGCGGATACTTATAAAGCGCGCACTCGGGATACACATTGAAACCGCCTGTTGCTGAAGAGAAGAAAATGATAATGTGCAAAACAAGTAATATCCCAGTAAAGAATCTATCTTTTCAACAAAGGAAATAAAGAAACGGAAACGTTTCAAGATATTCCTGATGTGTTTCAGTGTTTGATTTTATCAAAAGTAAACGCGTAATAATGCAAAAATGAACTTAGATGAAGTTTTGATGTATCATTTGTAAAACTAAATAGGTTAAATATTATTTACTTAATTTTTTTAAAATAAAAACTACTCTTTGTTACTTAAAAAGATGCAGTCAGTATTTATGGCCAGTGCGCCCCTAAGATCGACGTGCCTTTGACGGGCGCCTCACCGCCTCAGCCTAGCGCCGGCCCTGTTTTTAATCTGCAAAAAGGAACTTGGAGTGAAAGTTTTGATAAAGTTTCTCATGCACCAATATTCTTCTATTTTTCACTATCGTTTAATTTTAAACCTTCTAATATTTCACATATTTAATCTAATTAGTTAAATTATTTCTAGCGGCAATATATATATATATATATATATATATATATATATATATATACTTTATATCTTCTTTTTTTTTTTCTGAAAAAATTATTAAGTTCATTCCGACGTTTCTTTCCAGGTGAATTTTCATCAGCAAATAACAACCTTATTTGGTATTGAAAAGGGGGTTCCTTTTAGTTTCGAAACACGAGTCTGCAATTCATATTAATAACAGTATTAATTTTTATGTTGTTTTTGGGCTTTTAACTCATCACATAAAAGTAAAGCATTTAATTTTTCTTACCCACTTATGTTATTGTGTCACACTTATGCAAAAAATAAAAAAATATATCTCTGTGTAAATACTAATATCTGCATTGGCTTCACTTTAGATCACATTAGAAGTAAGCAACATGCAGCCAAACAAGAAATGGAGAAAACATGTCTTTTAAACACAGACATATAAAAAGCTCTCCCCGTTTGCTGTAATCTGATTTTTCCAACTCCTTTCTATTTATTGAAGTGCAAAAAAGGTTGGTGAAAGGAAACCGCATAAAGATTCTCGGTCTTCCTGTTTGAATGAAATCCCAAACTTTGAAAGAGTTAGCGAAGTGAGAGGAGGAAAGGCTACTGCCTCCACCTCATGAATGCAAGCTGTGTGTTGAATACCAAATTCCCGCAGATCAGGAGCCAGGGAAACACGATAAAAAATACTGCTTGGAAATTCGATTTTATTTTAACTTTTGTTGGCCAGATGGGAAAAAGCGCCGACGATAGTTGTCGGGACCTTCATTTTCACCCGCTAGAGGACGCCACCAAAATACGTGATTCAATTCGTTAGTACATTAAACGTCAGCACTTTCGGACGACTGCAACGATTTTCCAGTAAAGTATCGAGAGAAAAAATGCAAATCTCATTTGACTTTTTAATAGCGCTTTTTTTCACAAAAAAAAAAAAAAAAATAGTTTTTCATTTTGATTTAAAATTGTAAAGAATTAAAATTAGAAACATTAATATTGTTATTATTCCCCTCCCCCTTCTTGTACAATTTTTAATTACAAATTCAAAAGTAACGACTAGTAATAGATTCTGGGAAAAGCTAAGCTGGTCGTCATAGTCAATTTATCATTCCCCAATGGATTTCAAGAGCCCTCTTAAAACTTTCTACCCTATTGCAAGTAACAGTTACCTCCGGTAAACTATTCCAAATGCCTACAATCCTATAGAAACACTTAGTATTTTTTTCCTAATTTTACGAATATCCGAAAATTTGAAAGGCTTAAAACAATGACCTCTGTTGCTACATTCTGTGCAAAAATATAACGCATCAGCATCATCCATTATAATAAGTTTAAATTATTGAATTTTTTCCTTTATACCTCTTCTTTGCTCCACGCTCTTTTATAATTATCTTCTAATTTAATAGATAATAAGATAAATAGAGAAAACTACTTATTCATTCTAATAAAATATTAAGCATTTATTGTTTTAGAATGGGAGGAAAAGGAGTGCTTAAAATTTTAATTATATATTTTTAATTAGCATACTAAGTCATGAAATAAAAGGTGCTCTCCGTAAAATTTGCTTCCTTGTTATTTTTTAACTATCTATTTTTGTTTACTGTGATTTCACTCTTTTTTTTTTTTTTTCATTTCTTGATCTTCAATTATACTAATAGCAAAAATTTCTAAGGGAGCTTTTATTTAATGTCACTTTTGTTTGTAGAATTGAATAGAAAAAAAAGTATTTCATGTTTTTTCAAATGATTACTTCTAAATCTTCTGAACTAAATCTCGAAGAAGAACTTAGCTGCTGTAGATCTACAGATTTGATTAGACACAAAGGTAGTACTACATTAATGAACATTCAATGATCTGATTGTAGCAGTATTATCATTTATTACTTGTTGTAGTGAAGCCATGCTACTGATACAACAAACATTTTTTAAATTTTTTAATGCTAAAAATACTTTTATGTGATTTCTCACAGTAAATTAACAACGAAAAGAAATAGTTATACTACTTTTAACGAATGCCTCCAACTTCCAAAATGCCATTACTTAGATATGGTTAATCCAAAACATACTTAAAATATCAGTTCTTCCCTTAATGCTCAAAATTTGGGGAATATTTTACAAATGGTAATTCCTTAACTCTCATCTTATGTGGCATCAGTTAAAGCAAATTAATAATTTTATGCTGAATTACTTTTACAGTTTAAGTAATAGCGGTACATCATGATTAACATTCCATGGCTGTTATGTCATTTTGGAATTTCATGGTTAAGTAACTAAAATCACCGAATGATTTATAAGCATTGATCAAAACACAGACACTGTAATCCGAGCACTATTTTAGTTTAATTACAAGTTCTAATCCCCGAAAAATTATCTGCGGATAAATAGCATCTTCAAAACTCTTTCGTAAATTTTGCCGTACGAAATGCTAATTGCACACTGGGGCGTCATTTCCCATTAACATGATTGGTCCCCAACGCAAACCTCCGATCATAAATGGGAGGCGAAGAAGGGATGCAAATATCCCGGCAGCATAAAATGTTGCCTCGATCCCCGCTATTGATTTATCTCAGCGGAAGCGGAAGAGGAAAAAGTATACAAAATTTAAATGCATTGAGAGCACTTTTGTAACATTTTGACTAACTTTAGTGCCTGTGAAAAAGTAGTCCGGGATCTTTAAAATATGTAACGAGATAAATAAAACAATGTTATTACTTCTGTAAAAATGTTTACGGGAAAATATGGCAGGGATTAAGAATAAGATATATCAAAGGAGTTCTCGATTTTCTCTTTCTTTTTTAATTCGAAAGTATAGAACGCAAACGAAAATTCTTCTATTAACAAATATTTTTCTACTCAGACTAATATGTTCTAAGAGTGGTGCGAGGTGCGGAGGTCAGTATTTATTGTCAGTATTATCCAGGTTTAATGATTTTATTTAAAAATATTATGTATGTGTATAGTATATATATATATATATATATATATATATATATCATGTAACTGCGTAACGAAATTACACAAAAAAAAAAAAACCCTATTCGAAGTTTGACTGCATTCAAAAGTACCAGAAGATCTTATTCTGCACTGTAAATTGTGTGAGTCTATATTCCAGTAGTCTAAACTACCAAGATATTTTTAGCTCAAAAAAAAAAAAAAAAAAACAGTAAATCATACACGTGTAGCATAAGAGAACGTTCCATAATTCCACAAGTAGAAGATATGATGAAGCAAAATGCCTCTTGTTCTTGACTTTGGTAGTAAAATGTGTTAGAGCTCTGATACAATAAAAACCATTACAAAAAAAGTTTATTCCCCACAGAAGAAAAAAAATCTCTATTTTAATGTCTCATTTAAAATAGCAGATCCTTTAATGCTCTTCCGCGTGGTTGGATCGGTTAATGAGTAGTTGGCGTCTAGCGCAATCAACGGAGCTGTAAAATTTAACTGCTTGTTTCGTGGGCGCAGTCGCCATTCTCTGGGTGCACAATGTAGCATGGCGTGGAATGTGCTGTGCATTCTAACCAACAGTCTTTGCTTTTGTGAGCGATAATTAAGTCGCCGGAGCAGAATTCTACTATAAGCTTCAATGAGCTGAGCTGGATACTTGTGCGCAGATAAGAAGGTTCAATTTTTGGAGCAATATTGAAATGGAAATTGATGAAATGAATGCATGTTCTGAAAAATCTTTAGGTAGTAACGTATTAAAAAAAGCAATGTTTTTTTCTTCGTCTTGGTTAAATGGTTAAATTAATAAATCAATAATCTAATATACATATTGGGAACTCATAAAAACGCAGTATATTTAACCATCAATTATCATTATAACGTTGCAGTAGTTTCCAAAAACTTTTTAATACTTAAACGTATGGAAGTATTAGCACTAAAGCAAGAAAATAAAAAAAAACTTTTATTTAACTTGCAGTTAAATATTGGTATTTTAATACTACTAGGGGCAACGGTATCATTTTATATGTGTTTCCATGTAACACGCCATGGGGCGTGTGCTTCTATACTGGGCTTCCATGTATGGAAGCCCAGTTCAAAAAATGGTAAAGCAGAACGCACTTGCTCCATAGGCCAGGTTCCAATTTCGGTTTTGGCAAAAATGTTTCTTGAAGTCATTAAAGACAAAAACATATAAAACTGTTTAATTTTTCATGTGCACTGTTTGTGGGATTATGGCTTGATTCATTGTCTCGGCAAAGCATTTGTTCAAAAATATTCACATTTTTACGCAACTCATTCTAGATTTGTTCGTTACGTGCAGATCTGTTATAATATTTGAAGATCTGTTTTGTAAAAAAATAAGTAATGGGAAAATGCCAATGTTTTAACCCTGTAGGCCAGGGGTTTGCCGAAACGCACTGGAACGTCATTACGAAACTGCTTTTCAGTAAAAATATTTTCCTTTTATATAAAACTAGCACAATTCTTGATACTAATTTTACATGAAAGGAAGATATTTTAATTCAAAGGAATATAGTTTAATTTCAACACTGAGCATTCATTAATGATTTTTTTATACATATGACAGAACCCGCAGTTCTCTAACGAAAAACATAAGTCAAGAGAAAAGTTCTTATTGTCGTTAATTCATAATAATTTATATCCATTACAGTCTACACCCCTACTTCAGACGGTAATGGGCATAAATTATACATAATCGTTGCATGAAACCAGTGGTATAAATATTTATTTTGCCAAGATTTGTAATCTCACTTTTTTGAAAATCATATTCTTAAGCAATCTTCAGATGTCATTAATGTTTAGTTATATAATTCAGTTAAATTTAATTAATGGCAACAAGCCATGCGTTGTCTACGTTATGCGAAAAAATTGTTTCCGGTACATTTTCAATGTTCCAGTTAATTTTCAGGCTTTGCGTCAAAGATCCATAGTGCAGATATTTGTGCAACAAGTCTTAAATGTAGTATAAAGAGCAGGGATTGTCAAGATTGATTCATGTAGCTCTTGAGAATATGCAAGCGATGTCTATACACTGTAAAACTTTTTGGTGTTACTGAGCACCATTTTTGGTGTTCAGTCGGTGTAAAGATGAAAATTATTTATTTTTTGATGTACTTTAAAATTTTTTAAGTGTCTACCTAAAAAAATACAGACAGCAGAATATTTTTTTAGCATATGATGTTCGTTAACCCATCTACACTCTCAGAAAGGCATGCTCAAATCTCACGAAACTTTCGTCGTATTTGACGAAATGGCTTCGTGAAAAGTTCCCTGAGTAAACCTTTCGTCAAATTGGCGAAATTTGTGTGGTAACTTTTTCAAGTCACGTGACCAAACGAGGAAAGAATCGTTGTAAATGACGAAATTTTCTTGACGATTGAAGAATCGTCGATAATGAGAATTCTATTTTTGAGAGTGCACGCATCAAAAATTAATTACGGTTGCCCATTTATCCTATTTTTATAGAAATGAGCATTCGCAATGACATTTCGGTACGTAACGGATTTAACAAATTTCATGTGCTAAGGAACGTTACTGTCCATATTTTTTTAGTCAAACACATAAAACAAATTTAAAGTACATCAAAAATGAAAAGTTTTTAACTTTACACCAACTGAACACCAAAAACTGTGTTCAGTAACACCAAAAATGGAGGCAGCTAAACACAAAAATTTTACAGTGCAGTTGATAGAATTATTAGTTACAAATTTCAGTAACTTAATTAAAAAGAGTTTGAGAATGTTCCCTGAATTTACAGAACATCAAACATTTTGCTTTCTACAGAAATTCTTGTTTTGACTTCAACAAAGGATAATGTAATACTTATTTGTGCTTTCTTAACGTGAAATTATTATTTTTTACAGTTTACTTGCACAAAGTTAAATTATTATGATATAAAACATGTTAAAAAATCGGTAAAAACTTATGTGTTCTTGTGTCCATAAAATCCTACCCAAAAAACCCATATTGAGAAATACGAATACATAAAGAAAAATCAATATATAATGTATGTTCACGCCTCATTACACAGAATCGCTTTAAAACACTCATTTACACGATCGCACGAGTTAATGAGCATCGCTTTGAGCCGTAACGAGAGTTTGAGAAAGAGATGGAGAGATATAGAGAAATCCTACCTGAAATTGCCGCATCAACAGAGCTTCACTCATCTAATGTAGCGGATGATATCAGAATTCCGTCAAAGCCGCTGCATCCAATCCTGTAGAAGACAAAATTAACATGAAATATATATATTTTTGAATCTTCAAAAGCATTCAATTAAGCAACAGCATTAATAATTCAAGGTTTTTTCTTAAAACTTGTGAAACATTTTTTCGTTTACTTCATATTTTTCGAAAAAAGTTAATTCAGAGATGCTTAATTTAAACAGATGTAATTAAGAAAATAATATTTATTCATAGCTTATCAGCTTGTTCAAGTAGAGATCATAAAGAAATCCATGAATACAGAGTCCTAAATAGTTTTCTATATATTACACTAGCAACGAAGCCTCCAAATCTGCGATACAATCATGGCCCCTGTTCTAGTAAACTTAAAAGCTTGGACCAAGTTTCATCTTTTGTGAAAAAATTAACGCTTTTGATTGATGTCAAAATTCTAAATGTGCGAGACCTTGTTCCTTTCCAAATTGGCGAATTTATACGATAAGTTTAAGTACAATTGGCAAAAAAAGCTCCTCAAATTTTATGACAAACGACGGGAGGTGCATCAAGACCTGGTCCAAGTAATCTGTAACCAAAATTTTGTTCTTCCAAACCAGTGGTTCCCAACCTTCTGTTCATTACGAACCCCTTCTAAGACCCGAAACAAAATGGCGAACACCCTTCTGCACTTGGTAGTAAGGCGTACCAAAGCTACAAAATTTGTTAGCATATTTATTTTCCATATTGCCACAATAGTTCATTAAAAAAATGAAAATATAATTGCAAAACATCCAAATCTAAATAAAAACTAAAATTACTTTTTACACAGTTTGTTCATTTTGAATTATGAATAGGGCAGTAAACATGTGTCGCGAAATATATCTTTAAAAATTATTTTTCTGATAGTGTAAAAAAGTTGTTGCATGGCATGAAAAATATGTGTACAAAATTTTGAGCCGATTAATATCGTTTCGTTTCACTTTAGGGTTAAAATACACAAAATTCGCAAAAGTTAGAATAAAGTGTGATAAATATGAGTGCAAAGTTTAAAATGAATGAAAAGCTATCTTTCTTTTCACCTTTGGCGTCTATATATGAGAAATTAGCGGAAAATATTTCAAAATTTTACATTTTAGTAAGTTTTTGATCTTCCGATTCTTTCTTCTCGCTGTTGAGGAAAAAGTGGAAAATTGTAGTAGAAACGTAATTTCAAAATTTAAAATAAATGAGTAAGTATCCTTCGATGTCACTTTGAGACTCAAATCTTCGAAATCAGGTAACACTAGAAAAAAAAAAAAAAAAAAGAGTTCAAAATGTGTACATATGCTTCCTATAGCAGTCCACAACTTTACGCATCATTAAAAAAAACATTTATTTAAAAAATCGCTTAGCCCTTCCGTCCCAATTCGTATACATATATTCTTTAAGTTAGCAAGTAAAACTTCCACCATTGCCATATTATTTTCGCGAACTCCCTTTTAACATCACGCGAACCCCTGGGGGTTCGCGAACCACCGGTTGGGAAACACTGTTCCAGACCATTTGTATCTGGCCGCCAGATGAACGAACATACACAGAGAAAAAATCTTTACTCTATTAATATAGAGATAATACTTAACAGTATTATTTTAAAGAAAAATTTATTCTTCCTTAACAAATTCATTCTGGTATAACAATTGTATTTTTAGCTGGAAAAATGTACCTTAATCTTTACCAGACTCAAAGAAACAGTATGACTTAATTGCGAATTTTGATTTTTATAATATTATTGCAATAACAATTAAAAGCCCTATTATATTTACAGTTTCTATAATACAATTGCAAAGTTGATATTGTTCAAGAAATTGCCTGAATCATATGTTTATTCAAACAATGGTAAAACTACGTTGGAAATGTCTAATCTGTATATGACAATACGCAAATGAAATTTAAATACTCATATTTACCATCCATTCGATTATTTTTTAAGCATTTTTATTAGACAGTAATGCTCACTTAATTGTTTTTAGTTTCATTAAAAAGAAAAAAAAAATCGATGACTATTTAATTTCAGCCTTGCTTCACGAAAACTCATCAAACTTCAATGACTACTGTTCAATTGTTTGTGATTTCATCACGAAAGAATGATTCCATTTGTTTACGTTAAATGTAATAAAAATAGCGAAACATAACATTCCACTTTAGCTGTAAATAAAAGTTTATTCCGTGCAGTTTTCTTTATAATAGTCATTTATGATAGTTAGTTCGTAGTTATTATTATAAAAGCTACTTATTATCGATAACAATATCTTCTACGCATTTGCGCAATCTCACCCTCCCTACAAGGTGCAATTACGCAAAATAGGTCGCAGATTTATTAGTGCTGTCATTTTAAATTGAAACAACAAAATTATTGTAGAAATGCATACACAGCAAATGTAGTCTAAATTATCTATTAACAGTTTTAGAAACACATTAACATTTATATTCTTTTTCATAATTTTGTTGAACTGTGCACCACCTTTAGCGGTTTTACCTTATTGAGAAACAACATTCTAAACTTCGTATGTGCGAAATTTTTTTTTATTATTTTATATTTTGTGGGAATAATTTCACTTTAACAATAACAATCTAAGCCGGAGCCTTTTTCTCGATCCATTCAGTTGTCCACAAGAACGATTGTCCGATCCTTGAAAAGAAGCTATCTTTGTTGTGAGCACTCTCTGAAGTTTTCTTTGAAGTTGAGCAGAGTTGACATCTTTGAAGGAGTAGCAAAAAATCCTCAATGATCCAGCACTCGACGTAACGTATCATTAAGCAGGATCACAACTTAAAATACTCATTTGCATGATCGCATCAGTTAATGAGTATGGCTTTTAACCTTAACGATGAGGAAAGTTTGACTCTAGCATGGCGCTTGTGGCATCTTCCGGGCAGCGTGTCTTGATAGATGACGCACGCCGCCCCACTGACAACAATACTCGAGAGAAATGTAATTAACCTCAAAAGGGTCGGGAACTTCCGAGTTCCTTTATCAGCAGCAAGTGGGATTTTTGAAGCTGCTGTTTCATTAAAACTTCGGGAATTGATCACAATTTAACAGGATTGATGTCGCTGGCTTTTTCCGTGTTGACAGCGATTATCAGACATGGAAAGGACAACAGGATACCAAGTAATTTTTCGCTGAATTAAATGAAATTTATTCATTTTGTCCAATTAAACATTTACGTGCGATTAATCTGCTGTAATTATTCCTCCGTTTTGAATACTCACCTTTAACTTTTATATTTCTGTTCATTTTTTGAGCCCAGGGTCTTTTTACCAAGGAACGAATTATGTGCCAAGTAAAATATGAACAAATTATGATTTGGGGACAAAAAATTCTTGAAAAAATTAACTGACTGCATAAAAATGTGAACAAAATATACGAATTCATGACTGAAAAAAGACCCTGATTTTATTTCCCTTTTGAGACATTCAAAGCTGAATTTAATAATTTAATTCAATTCATTTTTCAAACCAAATTCGCTGCAAAAGTAAAGGACTTTTATATTTTATTGTTTCATAAATGAAATTATAATAACTTTGATAAATAATTGTTTTTCTTTTACACCATATGCCACTTCTTTCAATTTTTTTCCAAGTGAATTTCTATTTGAAAATATAAAACAGGTAAATTATATGAGTGCAATAGATTTATATAAGAGTGTTCTTGTATTCTAAGTTATTGCATTGTGTTTTAACTTTTATTCCTTCATGAGGTTTTTACAATTAAAATACATTTCATTGTTAATTAATCTTCAAATCATGTCTAAACCTGAAAAGTGTGCGATTTTAAAATAATAATTCTTAAAACATTAAGAATTTCGAACTGTTTAGTGAGGAATAATAGATCTAGTAGAGTAAATTCTAGTATAGTTTGCATTTATTTCTATCCAGAAGAGGCGCAAACGTGGGAGTTTTGGGATGAAACAACCCCTTCCTCCCCCACACAAGAGGAAACTTTTATTGCGTTGTGGTAGCAAGAATATTTAATTTTCACAAACTGTCAGCTACATCTTAATTTGCAGTTTTTCGTTTACCATCATTCTTAAGTTAACAGCCTTGTTATTCGCGATTATTAATTTATCTTTTACACAAAAGATATAGTTGTGATTTCCTTGCTTTGTAACAGCTTTATCAGAAAAAATATAATTTCCGTTTCTTAATCTCTTTTGCTAATCGCTTGATGCACAAGAGTGTCTTTCAGTTCAACATTTTTACAATAAGAGCTCATTCCAGAACTAAACAACCTACTTTCCAGCAAACCATTATAGAGTACGGGACATTTATTTGCTTTAAACCCAACAATTTCTTTTATGTAAAAAAAAGTTTTTAGCTATCGTGAAAACGATATCAAGTTCATTCTTTCAAATCTATTATCGTTACGCTTCAGTAAATAAAATTATCAATGTTTTTTAATATAAATATTTTAAATATTCAAGAACTGTTGTGATATGAAGGCATGCATACAAAAGTAGAGAGTAATTACATTTTAAACTTAACTGCAATGCAAAGTTCCCACATTATATGTTTTTAGAATGGAATAGGTAGAGAAACATTAAGAGGAAAACTTAAACAAAACTTTTCGCAGGTACTTGATGTAAACGCAGTAAATAATGATATTGTATTCACTTAATTCATGGAATAAGCAGTAGGAACCACTCGCCACGAATGATTATCTCAAATGCACCCATGCTGCAGAAAGTGTTATACCAGGAGCGTCAATGTTACATAGCTGATAATAATTATCATTAAGTAGCCGTGCTTACAAAATTGAACTATTTTTTTCAAGCTGTTCTCTATTTCTTTTTATACCCAGAAAAAATTGTTTTTTCTCTCCGCATTAGACAATGGTGCTCTTGGTTTTTTTTTTCTTTTCGTATAGTTTATCATCCTTTTATATCTATTGTTTCTAATCTATCTATCAATTTATCTATCAAAATTTTTAACTTTATAATTAGTTATAAACGTAATTATGTTGTAGAGCCTTTGGTCACTGAATTTCAGCCGCAATCAAGAAAATTATAGTTATTTATTTTTTTTTTTTTTTGGCTAAACAGGTTATTAAAATAAACTACCTATTGCCAAATTCACCCGTTTAATAAATATTTTCTGTAGTTCCTTATATTAAATTTTTAGAGCAATATTTTACAAAATACCGAATTATTTGACTTGTAAATCTCATCCAATACAGTAAACAGCTTTTTAAAAAAAGTGTACTTCGGATGATTTTGTTGGATTGTGAAGGAGAAGAAAATTCTTTTAGAAGTATCTTTTTATACATGAGCACAATAAGTGCGCTTCCGCAAAAGAAACATAATTAATGCAACATGCTATTCAATGCCCTAATTTAACGACAAGTTGTTCCGAGAAAATGAAAACGATCAAAAGCTGCCGTTTCTCACTTTGAAAACGTCATTAAATCAGATTCCGCTTTTAAATATCCCCACGCTTCGCCAGATAAGTTAATGAGTACCGCTCTAAACTTAAAAGGATACACTAAGAAGAAAGAGTTAATTCCTGCCTTCTTGGTTATAGTCACGATGGCATTATTCTCAAGGCTAATGTGCCATGACATCATATGAGGACCACAATGCTGCTCGGTCCCTCTTGTTCTAAAGATTATTCATCGTCGTGGTCTTTGAAGCTCTTTTCTGTTTTCCGAACTCACCGTATGAATCAAAATTGATTGTTATTTGTTAAAAATATGTTAGTTATTTAAGACATTCTATCTGGGCAATTATAGTTCAAACTATTCAAATGTTGTTAATATTAGAGTTCTAATTCCGCTGATCAAACGACATTGCATGAGTCAATATTGAAATTTTAATTCCGTAAAAGACTCTTTTATTCAAAAATATAAAAGGTAACTGGAAAAAAGACGCCGCATTTAACAGCAGTGTTTGTAATTCATTGGAGGTTTCCTACTTACTAATGGAAACAAGCAAGATTTAATTAGCAGCTGTAAACCAGTAAGCAAGGGAAACCTTGCATGGTTTCTGGGCAAAAAAATTCTCAGGACACACACCACTTGGAACTGTATTGCTAATATCTCGCAGGCACCTCAGCCTCAGAGAGCTATTGTCTAAAAAAAAAGGAATTATTTTCTAATATAGATGCTTCTAGCATCATATTAAGAGGTCTGCATACGTTGAGCTTTGTCTCTGTTGGATCTCCTAATTTTGAACCAGCTCCCAGATGAGAGAGGCACCCAGGTTAGCACCCCCAGGGGTATCGTTTCACTTGGAGGACATTGGAGCCCACGACGGATTTTAGTTGCACCAGCCCCCCCATTAACGTAAAAGTAAGTCATAATCAGTCGTGCGAGATGGTCACCTTCCTGAACACTGACCTTGGTCAATATTGTTTCGCGTTTGGTTTTCTTTGGGAACCGAGCTTCTACCAACTTTTCTCCACCAGACACCCATAAACCTATTTGCCGAAGCCTTAGGCGTGCCGCAGCTGGGAGTTGGTGGCCGTCGGTCGGAGCTTCTACCAAGTCCACAACAGAGAAAAGTTGCCAATTTTCAATCTATTTTCCATTTGAATCAATACATATTTTAGAGCCATCCAAGTGGTAAGTTACATGTTGAGGCGTAGTTCATTGCCATGAATCAGGTGAACAAATCGTTGAAAGGATTTTTTACAAAATAGTTTTTCATACCGGAGAATAACACAATCCCTTTTTTTTTTTCATTTCCGCTGCAGCCCCCTATCCTAGTCCTAAACTAAAAGTATAATTACATCAGTATCCATCAATAGCTCGTTCTGAGAAAAATTTTGTGATATTTTCAGTAATATTCTTGGCAGCGGAAGTTGTTAATGATACATTCCCTGAAAAGTAGATTTGAAGTTTTATTCTTAATGCATAGCGTCTATTCTATAATTCTGGAACTTAAAACATACTCATTCCAGCAGTCCGTGTACCGTGTAAATAATAACATTTATGGTTAAATGTTTATGATAAATAATTATATTTTAAGATTGAACTCTTGCAAAGTAAATGTTTAAATAATCTAGAAATAAATGTTTGCACAAAAATTTATCACTTGTTACCAAATTATGATATTTTAATAACTTTTGAAAGGCCCGTCATTTCATTTTTCTGAGAGGAGGTATTACTCAATGGCTTAACTCAATATATATTGCATTACAAAATGATGAAAAATACATATGCATAAGCATTGACGTATTATTTCTCAAGTCAGGGGGAGAGCAGTTCCTTCCTCATGACCCCCCCCCCCCCAAAATGACGGGCTTGACTTTTGCCTGATTTCCAAAATTTGGACGATGTAGGGGAACCAGAAGATATTTGTTGATACATTTTATCACCCCCCAACTTTTCTATGCTTGTGCTAAAAGAATTCCGGAAGCATGAAAATTCATTAAAATGTAAAAACTTTTAATTTTTTTGCCTGCTTTTGCATATTTTGCACTAAAAAAGCAACCAAAAGATTTCTTTTCAGAAATTTTTAATTTTGCACTTAAATGTTTTATGTTTTTATGTATGCGAGCAACGTTTCCGCGTTACTCAAAACGGAATTTGAAAATATAAAAACTCACAAAATGCTAAGATATGGGTAATTTTAGGAAAACTTTTCATATTTCGAATTAAAATGGAACCGGAAGATATTGATTAAAATATTTTAATTTTGTAGACATGTTTGTCATGTTATTATTCCATAACTTTTCTGCATTCTCGCAAGAATATTTTTTGAAAATTTTTACACTCTGCTCTAATAGGTACAGAGGGTGTCACGAAAAAACTTGTCAAAATTTATTCAGGAATGATAAAAAGGAAATTTATGTTGAAATTTGAATGGAAAATTTTTCATGAATTTAATACTTTTACTTCGTACAAGGTACTAAAAGGATTTGAAAATTCTTTTACGAAAAGTGGAAGAATGATCGTATGATAATAATGTGATAATACTTTTTGACTGCTTAGTTAAAAGGTCATAAATTAAGGTTGCGGTCCTAATTATTTCATTTCTTCCTCTGTGAAGCACAAAAAAAATCCCCAAACCATGAATTCCAAAAGCATACATCATGATTAAATAGCTGGCTCGTTCTTTCTATTACTCGTCGACACAACATGTTAATTAAGCCTAAACAGGACCACTGCTGTTACAAATCTTAGCTTGCATGTCTTTCCATTTAACGCGCACTATTACACCACTCGCTTTGAAAATGAATATTAATAGCACTAGACGGAACCCATCGACATAGTACTTGTTAAAGATGATTGGAGTTCCCTTAATACAAGGCATTAATTACTGGGTTATAAACAAAAAAAGAGAGAAAACGATATGTTCTGATTAAGAAAGAATGCGCTTAAAATGGTTTCTAATTATTTTTGAGTCTTCATTTGGCGAATGTATATGCGCATGCAGATAAGTGCCATTACGCTCGGGAGGCACTCCACTTTTGCATTTTTCTTCAAACATTTTGGTTTTTTTTTTATTTTGCAGCCATTCATGTACTACGATTAAAGAATAAGACGAAAAAGCATCAATTCCTTGTTCCCGTTCTTTCCTTTTCTTTCCCGATTTAATTAAAGAATTTTAAAGTGTATCTCTTTCTTGTCGTAAAAGATTGAATTGTAAAAACGTCTGCCGTTCTGTGCGTAATCAAAATAGTTTTAGCTCGAATTTAAATTGAACCGAACGCAAACGATTTTCTTCGAATGAGGTTGAAAAACAAATCTTCTTACATTGATTTCTTGTATTAAATATGATTTTGCTTTACTTACCAAGCCATAAAAATAGCTTTCTTAAAGATGATTTCAATAAAAGAATGTATTCCTTCCTAATTGGAAAGAACTTAGGAGAAAGGCATTTGATACCCCAAGAATGTCTTAATATGAGTTTCAACCTAATGACTTTCTTAGAAAAATAAGGGAAAATATTTTCTTATGAAAAATAAGATTGCATTTTTGAGACACCGCTCCATTCGTAAAAAGCAGCGAAGTGCTTCCACTTCAAAATGATTTTAGTTTCACTATTACGAATATTTCAAGAAGTTGGATTTTTGAATTTAATGAAAGAAATTATTTGCATTATAAGCGGTTAAACAAGAGTATGCAATTTAGAGTATTATCATATTATTGAATAAATTGAAGTTTGGTAAAGCGAGAAAAAGGAAAGCAAAATTTACAAATTGAGTTCTTCGCATTGCTTTTCTTTTATTTTCGAATAGAAATAGTAGCAATTGTTGTTACAAAAAGGTATGAGGTTTAGTTCTAAATATTTTGTCTTTTATAAAAATTATTTCTGAAAACTACTAGTTTCTCCGAAAAATTTTGTGAAAGTTTGACATTCTTCAAACAATTATTTTACGTGAGTACAGGAAAAAACAGCGTAAATAAAATACCAATTTGGCAAAATTAAAGCAAATAGCTATTTCAGGGCTACACACTGTTAAAAAAACCCCTGAATTTTCAGAGTGTTTTATGGCTGATTTTAACGGAAGATTTCCGTAGTGCTTCAATACATGGTTTTTCCCTCCAAAAACGGAAATATCACGTCCTGAAAATACGAGAACAAAACTTTTCCGTTTTACGGTTGCTCTATTTTTACAACCTAATATGGATTAACGGAGAAAAAAGAAATGAAACTTCTGTCAAATCTTGGGAAAATATTATCACAAACGGAATATTTCCGGCAACTCTGCTGCAGTACTTTTTCCGTTATTTTCAGAAGATTTTTTTACAGTGCAATGGAGCCTCTACATAAGTGCATGAAGAGCCGTTCACTCACAACTTTCTTGTTGGGTGTTGAGTATTCTTTCATGCCCTGATGATGCACTCCATTGTAGCCTCGAAACAGCTATTTGCTTTACTGTTTTGACAATTACTGCATTATTTACGTTGTTTTTCCCTTGCACTCATATTTCATCACAAAGCATTTTTGATCATTTTTTAAATAAATAGTTTGCATGTTTCTTTTTTTAGATGTTACGATGAAACGTCTAACGTCCTCAGTATGTTAGTACGTAAGAAATACGTAATTCTTTGTTACTTTTATGATGCTCTTAAATTAAGTATGACATTTCCGTAACACCAGAAGCTTTTCTAACTATTCTTCTGCCTATTAATGTTTAGAGTAACTCGACTGTATAATAGTTACTAAAGAACTGAAGAATAGTTACTATCTGACAGTAGAAAGACGGAATAATAGTTACTAAAGAACTGAAGAACAGTCACTGTCTGTCATATCGAAGAATAGTTACTAAAGAGCTAAAGAATAGTTACTGGTCTGACAGTAGAAAAACGGAAGAATAGTTACTATCAGAGTCCTTATTAAGAGTAATACTTTTATTAAACTAGTTTTAAGTAAGGAATGTAAAAATATGTTAAAAAAATAATGTTTCATTTTTTCCTATCTTAATTGCTTTTTTACTTGGCCATGTTGATCTGTAAAGTGACTCCTTAAGACGAGGAAAATATGCAATATTCTTGCATTTCGTGATGCGAAAGCATAGCTGGTTTCATCACTTGCTCTACACACACACACACTTACGTAGACGTATATATAAACATACATACGAACACATATACACAAATATACGCCACCAACCTAGCAATGATGTTAATTAGAAAAATTTTGCTTAATTTTTGCATAATTGATTTTCCTTAAGTTAATATCAGAGTCATAATTAAGAGTGCTAATTTTATTAGACTAGCGTTTTAAGTATTATGCTTCCGCATCACGAAATACAAGAAAATTGCATGTTTTCGTCGTGTTAAGGAACCACTTTACAGTTCAAAACACCAAGTAAAAAAGCAAACAAGATAGGGAACTTTAATGCTTCCATTTTCTCTATCTTAATTCGTTTTTTTTTCTTTCTCAAATTTTTTCAAATACAGGTAAAATTGCATGATTCTTAAGCTATTAGAGTTCAAATGGATTCAAGAATTATTATTGTTTATTCTTTCCTCAAATAGATTCAAGTAACACATCAGCCTCCGAGATGTTCTGATTAACATAGTTCCCGCAAGAAGCAAGCCATTAGGAACCGATTTTCAGAACCGAATGTTAACTGCAATTAATGGTTTCATTCTCTTTAAGTGCATGTAGTTGGATTAGAATTTTAGAATTTCGGGGCATTAATTATTTTATAATCAGAAAGAAGTTGAACATCTTGTTCTTTAATTAAAAGCGGCGGTGCTAGTAATGAATTCCGCTTTTTTTCCCTTGTGTTTTTCCTTTAACATTATAATAACAGTATATTGATGAGTTATTTGTTGTTTCTTTACATCTTTTTGTCTGAAACACTTCGTCTGTTAATTGTTTTTTTCACTGTTACATGTTCTTGTTGTTCATTTCTAAAAATTTTTGACTTCTTCTAATTAAATCATTTTTTATCTTAGAGTTCCTTGAATCATTATCCTTTATTTCAAAAATGTAATGAAATTATTTTAGCTAGAGTCACACAACATTAAGGAAAAATAAAAAGGTATGTTTGCCATTTCGTCATATTAGAAAATAGTCGTTGTTACTGAAGTTACAGTTATTTTATTTATCATTGATATGATGAATCCGTGTTATAAAAGTATTTTTTGAAATATTATATGTATTTATTCTTTTCATCGTTTGAAATTTTAACGACTTTTTGCATGAAAGTTTTGCTTCCTTTTTTTCAAATGCCGTTAAGGTTGCCTTTAAGGGACATTCACCAAAACTATCTTTGTCCTCCTTTCTTGAAAAAAAAATATTCTCCTAATCAGAACATCTATTTCTCAACGAAAATATTTTCTGCTTCATGCTTGTCCGGTTACGTGGCATTTCCGTCTTTGTCGAGTTAATATCGTATGAGAAAAAAAAAAATTGAAATTAAATAATTATTTCATTTTTGTTTCAATTTAGTGTGAGTCATGTATTGCTTAATTAAAGTGAAAATCATCTATTGCTTTATTCAACACATTAAAAAAAAAAAACTTCTCGAAGTACATTTACGGGTAACTCTGTTGATAAGTATAAGACTTTTTAGTTTATTGAAAACATGGCTTTGAAAAGTAGATGTAAATATTGTGAAGTCCAGATATTAATTATCTCGTGAGAAAAAGGAAAAAGTATAATACTAATCAACTTTATAAAATATGGAACGGAAATTTATTTTTTAGGTATCTCAAAATGAAAACTTCGTTCAAGAGAACAAATATGGAAGGTTTAATAATCTTTAAAATATAATTAGAAATCTTTAAACTGGATTCACCGAAATCCACAAAAAAATTATGACGTCAGTCAGTGGTGTGAAAGTAATGTCAGTTAGTCGATTAGCCTGAGCAGTAGCCAAAATTCCCAGCCAAGGCTCCATCACGGAAGGAATTTTCCAAAATGATATTTAGAGCCTTGGTCAAGCTTCCTTGACTTTCTTAGATGTCGGGAAAGGATGTAATTTCGTGAAAGTTTTGAAGCGTGAGAACAAGAAAAATTCGAAGTGAGCCACTTAAATGACGATTGAAGTTCAAAATTTTGGTCATACGCGTCAAATTTTGTTAGTGTAGGTCATCGATGACCTACCAGCAAAGGGCTTCATCGTTGACCTTTAAAGTAAAGCCTTGTGTTACAATAAGCTTGACGTTCCGGTAGACCAGTGTTTTCCAACCTTTTTTTCCCTTGGGAACCTCTTCTAAAATCCGAAAGAAAATGGCGAACCCCTTTCTGTAGTCGATAGTAATGGGCGAACAAACTATAAAATTTGCTAGCACATTTATTTTCCATGTTGCCCAATACAACATCTAATTATAAATTAAAATTAAAACACAGATGCATATATTTATTACTTTTTATTATTTGTTCTTTTTGAATTATTATTAGGGAAGTTACTGTATTCCTGAAGAATTTTTAAAATTACTTTCCCGAAAGGTTTCCCTACCCGGTTGAAATATATAAAATTCGGTAAAGTTTTGGAAATTTAAAGAAAAATTAAAATTTACATATTTTTAAATTTCTAATTGCGATACTTTAGAAACGTTGGAACAAGGTATGACAAATATGAGTACAAATTTAAAACTAATGAATGAATATCTTCTGGTTGCCTTTTTGGGTCTGTATAGTGAAATATTTGTCTAAAATAATGCAAAATGTCGCATTTTATGCAGTAAATTTTCATATTTCCAACTAGTCCCTCGCACTTGCTGTGAAAAAGTGGAAAATGGAAGGAGGAACATACGTTCCAAAATTTAAAATAAACCAATAAATACCTTTAGGTACCAATTTGTGAACGAAATTTTAGAAATCAGGCTAAAGTAGAAATGAGTACATTTCAAATTTTGTACGGTTGCTTCCTATGCCAGTCCACTACTTTCTGCATTACCTGGAAAACAATTTATTAAAAATAAAATAATAATAATAATTTTTGCACTCCTTTATAATACTTATGTAAATTTATTATTTCGTTTTTTCTTTTAAGTTAGCGATAAAAAATTCTGCTATTGCAATGTGTTTTCACGAACCCTCTTTCTACTCCTCGCGAACCACCGGTTAGGAAACGCTGCGATAGACAATCATCACCAAAGGTCGTCTTTATCGTGGGAAACTGTTCCTCCTGCGGACTATCTGAATTTTGCGCAAAAATTAACGGAATCCTTTTGCCCAATCATTATTTTACTGAAATGGAATCTTTTATATTTTTTTCCCTTTTTCTTTTTTTTTTTGCGCTGCATCATTACAGCTTGAAAGGAAGACGAAATCAAGGTTTGCGAAAAGGTACTACTACACCGTAAAAAAATTCTAGTTCAACCATTCACCAAAAAACCGGAAGAAATGGGGAAATTTTGTTGCAACTAACATTTGGTTCTAAGTTGAACTATTATAATAGTGTAGTATCACCATGAACGTAAAACTAGGAACAATTATAATGATTCAACTTTTGTACCAAATGTTGGTTGCCACTAAATTTCACCATTTAAAAAAAAAATTGGTGAAAAGTGAACTAGAATTTTTTTAGTGCACGAAAATGAAAAAATGCGTGTGGTAAACTGATTCGCCCCTTCGACGATCGTCACCGCTCCGAGCTTGCTTCTAAACGCATTCTATTTGCAATAAATCACAAACATTACTTTTCAGGCCGATCATGTAAGTACAAAATATAAAGTGAGGTAGTTTTAGAATTCATATAATACGAAAATTACAACTGATGTTGTATTTACTTCTAGAGTAACATATATATATAAAGATATATTAGGTATTTGAGTTGAGCAGTTACTGTTACAAATCAAATTTATTTATACACGAATAAATGATAAGACATTTGATTACTTCGGTGAATTCCAAAGAACCACTTATTTTACAAATAACGCTTTCTGAAAACTTCAATCTTATATTCCACATCATTATCAGAAAAAAGCGTACTATTTGTGAGCAGACGCGTGAAAAATAAATGATTGATTTCTAAATAATATATTAGACTGAAAACTAAATGTTTGATTCCTAAATACTATACCAGACTGAAAACTAAATGTTTGATTCCTAAATAATATATCAGACTTCAAAATAAAGGATTGATTTCTAAATAATATATCAGACTGCAAAATAAGGGATTGATTTCTAAATAATATATCAGACTGCAAAATAAAGGATTGATTTCTAAATAATATGTTAGACTGCAAACTAAATGTTTGATTCCTAAATAATATATTAGGCAGCAAAATAAATGGTTAATTTCTAAATAGTATATTAGACTGCAAAATAAATGGTTAATTTCTAAATAATATATTAGACTGCAAAATAAATGATTGATACTTAAAATATGTATTAGGCAGCAAACAAATGATTGTTTTCAGAATAATATATTAGACTGAGCTGTGTGATTATGGTTTCTTAGCTAAAAAAAAAAAGAAATGTGCTGTATAAAAAAAAATATATGCACATAATGTAAAACAAATATCTCGTTGAAAATGTGCTGTTAGTTACCATTGCAATTTCATTCTAATCTTGCGGTTTGATATAAATATTTCTATGAATATACCGGGGTAATCCTTTGAATGTAACAATTACTAAAGTAGCGCGTCGAACAACTATCCCTTGTACGAGATTTCTTTCTGATCTCTATTTATTTCTTTCAGTAGCTTAAGCAGCATCGGGACAACCGCCATTTGAGTGCAAAACATTTCCTTCGCGATTTGTATTCTTAACGTTTTTCTTTCCTTTTCCGGTATTGATATTTTCTGCACGCAGTAAACGTGAAGTTTTATCCCACGATGTCCGATTATCACCAAATAATGCAACGATGTAGTATCTGGGCTAAGAAAAAGGAACATTTGCTGCATTGGCTGAGCTTAATCGCATTTGTAAAACTTTCAGCTTAAAATTTCCAGGTGATCATATTTACATTTCGTTGCCATTTACGGGATTTATACTTGATTTTATTCTCAATATATTTGTTTTCCTTTTGTTCTGATATTATACAAGTGTCTTGACGAGAACATTTAAATGTTTCCTTAAAAGATAACACAATGTCAGAAAGAAGAACAAAAGAGAATAAAACATGAAGAACAACTTTATAGCTTCCCTTGTTCGCAACACTGTGAGCATTTAGCCACATATTTACTATTATTTTTAGTCTTATCATATCCCCAGAAATGACATGTTTTGCCAGTCTTGGAGAGGTCGTGGTAGCCTAGTGGTTAGTATGTCGGATTTCTAACCGGAGGGTCGTATTCGATACCCGACCCGCTGAAGGGTCACCATGTACACTCAGGGATACGTGCATGTAAAATCCGTGAACCCCTCAGTCCCAAAAGGGTTCCGAAGGTACCCGAGGTTGAATATTTTACCTTGCCTTCAGTCTTAGATCTAAAATGGTAGGTGGCGTATTTGTGGTGGCTCCTTCGGGTGTCATCCGAACCAGAGCCCATTATACTAAATGCCTTCCGATATGAGAGAAAAACGGCCGTGAAAAGGTCTCTGCTAGGCAGCGCAAATAACCTGCTGTATCAACTTTAAATTTCTTTAAAGAACTAGTTAGGTATTAATTTTAGTCAAAAGATGCTTTCTTGAATATTTTGTTTGCTGATTTGTTTAAAATTAAATAGTTTATGTAATTTAAACACTCAGTTCATTAGTCTTTGCCATATGTATCTACTTATAAAAGCGGTATTATGAACAGGGAACTAGCGCCCTCTATATAAAAAGTTGCGGCCGAAATGTGTTTGGATTTAAAGCCCTATCGGATGACATTTAGTATAGGGGGCTCTGTCCGCACACATAATATGTGTTTGAACCCATTGTTCATTAAAAACGAAAGACTCTCCCTTGTCTGCCGTAATTCCCGGCCCCTGTGCGAGGGGAGCTTGTATTTCCAAGTGACATTGTAACAACAACCTTTCTGTGGAAGGTTGCCACGACGGCAATTTTTCACAGAAAAGGATTTATAACGGTAACGAATTTAACATGACAATACAATTAAATATAAATTTTATAAGTAAAAAAACACATGCTTGAATTAAATAGAAGAAAAAATATGTTCGTAAAGGTCTTCCAAAGTCCTACTTCATCATTAACAACGATTATAAAACTTTCACTATATTCGCTAATTCATTATATGAGTCAGTTTTCAATTAAGCCTTAACGTAAATAAACCTTTCTAAGCAGTATTTAAAATTTAACACGTATGATATACATGATACGATAATTTATTTAGTGTTTGAAGCCAAACGATCACCGAATCAATAACAGCATTCATTACCACAGGCTGTGCCGTTAGTAACACTGATGGAGACATTTACTCAGTCTTGACCATTTGCATTATGCATATCGATGATATTGGGTGCGAGAATTGCGCAGTCATTACCGTCAGTGTAATAGTGATATTAATGAGCCTGTGTTTAGCGACTCAGTTATTTCAGCTGCACGTGGCGTCACAGAAGCACTAATCCATTATTTCTGCTCGTGTTGAGAGCGGAAAATATTTTCCAGTACTCCATTTTGCAGATTTAGCATCCATTACATAGGCATAATACCTTATACAGAAAGCCTCGGGAACATTATTGTAATATTGATTCTTGTTGTATTTGTAAATGAAAATAGTGAAATAACAATTCACAGTAATCTAATGCATCAGTGCTAAATCTGAGCAGAGCCTCTTATACTAAATGCCCTCCGATATGAGAAAAAAAAACGGCCGTGAAAAGTTCTCTGCTAGGTGGCGCAAATGAGCTGCTCTATCAACTTTAAATTTCTTTTGAGAAACTCGTTATATTTTAATCAAAATTATGGTACATTGCGTTGTGCCATACTGCTCTTCAGATTCAAGAACTGAAAAAGTCAGTTTCCATCAAGTCCCTTCCGACGAAAGATTACGAATAAAGTGGATAACAGCTTTGTCTAGACAAGGTAATTATTCTTTTTCTTACTCCAATGTGTTTTATGAAAATTTAAATGTTTATTATTTTCAAATCGCTGCCGTTTTATTCTTTTAACATGCTTTATTTTCGATATCACAGATCATGTTTCGTTTTCGTATGTTAGAAACGTTCATGTTTCTTAATTGTTTTAGATAAAATTCAAAAATATGATGGTTGTACAGATTCAAATAAACATTTGGTAAACTACTATGAGAGCCCACCCCGTTTCAAAATCGCCAATTTGGCGTGAATCTCGCAGAACGATAGAAGCTGAAGTTCGATCAAATCAGGGTTACTAAGATTGCGTACTCATCGCCAACCACGCTAATGGGGTGGTCTCTCCTAAGATCCAACCAAACATTTTAACTTTATACCACTCTTTAATTTCTTGGCTTGTTTAATTAATGAAATCAATGCTACTATTTACTATTTTATAGTGGATACATAATAAATGCTTTTATTCAAGAATAAATATACGTTAAGAATTACAATTTGTTAGTAATTAGGGTAAAGTTTGCAATCGGGTGGTAACCCTTGATTTTTTTGAGATTTTTTTTGACGCCAAGATGTGCTTAGTAAGATGTCCGCTGCCTAACCAGAAATAAAATTTCATCGCCACAATATAACGCAAAACTAATATACATTTTAACTTTTGTATAAATACGAGATAAATAATAAAAGCAATTATGTTTTTGCATGTATATACAACACAAAAGATTGGTTAAAGTTTACCTTTGGGAGCCCCTTGATTTTTGCCAAATTCTGGTCGTGGTTGATCGCCAAGCTTGGCGGTGTTTCAAAACTGCAAACAGGATTGGCGCCAAACAAAAATCGCCAATTTTGTAAAGGGGCACCCGAAAGAAAATTTTTACTTGAAAGATTATATAGTACGAATTAAAGAACTAATTCCAAGAGAAATATTATTAATTTTTTGATGTAATAACCTGCAAAGAGAAAAAATAAGGATTCCAATATTTTATAATTTGACGTATTGTGCTGTCTTCAATAAATTCATTAAATGAAAAGTCGAAATTTGCTTCATGGAAGAATTTGTTTGCTGATGTTTAAAATAATTAAATAGTTTATGTAATTTAAACACTTAGTTCATTAATCTTTGCCATATGTATCTACTTATAAAAGCAGTATTATGAGCAAAGACCTAGCGCCCTCTATGTAAAAAACTTCTGCCAAAATGTGTATGGATTTAAAGCGCTATCGGAGGGCATTTAATACAGGGGGTTCTGATCTGTGATACGCGTAACACAAGGTGCACTAAATTAAAAAAGAAACAATTTTCCGAACCTTTTTTATCTGTATTTTGAAGTTGAGAGAATTTATTTCTAGTACTATTCCAGTGTTGAACATTTATCTACCTACTTGTTTCTCTTTATCTTCACCTCATTTTGAGTGATTGTTTTCATCGAAATGATATGGATTTGAATGAAAGTTGAAATCTCTATTAAGATTTTGCTTGTTTTTTGTTATTTTTCTCATTTTATGCACTTTGAAATGCAATATGATGGAGCAAGGCTGAACTTGATCGTTAACTGTTTAACCAAGTTCAGCCTTGGATGGAGATAGGAACTTGGGGAATCTTGATCTGGTGAAATTGAATTAAGGTATTCAGGAAATTAAGGTATTACAGGAAGAAATAAATATACATTCAAAACGTTTATGCGGGAAGAAAAAAATACTTTGGCGTCGTATAGATATTGCTTAGTTAAAGAGCAACCGTAATCAATTAAAAAAAGAATATGTCAGATTGATTTTCTCATAATTTGTACATTAAGAAAAATGAGTTGTTTTTTTAAGTGAAATGCCAAAGTTGAAGTTTACATAGAAGGTTATCAAATCTCTCATAAGGAACAAATAATTGAAAAAATATATGTACAGACTAGGGGGCTCCCGCCCCTGCGCGCTGTAGCTCGCTACCCCCTGCAACTGCTTCTTCAGATCGCTTCGCGAGTTTGAGATTGCTACGCTCGTTCCTTACAAACTTCACTATTTTAGACTAGCCTTATAGAAAGAATAGGTTCTCAGAAATGAATTGATCTCACTCTCATAATGTACATAGATTTTTAGTGTCAGAAGCTTGGTGAGGTGCTTATTAAAAGATTTGTATTTACTTTAAGGACTCTTGGTGATGACAAAACCCTTTATTGCATATTTTAAGATCAGTGCAAGGATATTTTCAAATTTTGCGACACAGAAGTTGCTTCAAAGCTTAAAGAAATATGTTTTCCTTGGCAACAAATTTTTTTAAATTAGAATTCATGAGGAAAAGTTAATGTCATGAGTTAGGTATCGAAATGTTCCCAAGTGCTACTACTTTAGATATTTAAATCTCACTTCTGATTGGCTGATGTTATTAGCCGTTACGATTTCATTGGTTCCTGCGACACCATCATTAGATTCTTATGCATTTAGATATTCCTGGCTTAACCCTAAGTTTTCCAGAAACAAATCGAACATCCCACAAGTAATTTTCCGCTCTTTAACAAATTAATTGAACAAATCAGCTATGCAGTGTATGCTTTTTCTTTTTAAGATTAAATAATTCGCAGAACCGCAACTACTTGTAAAGAAAGCGACAGACGATTGTGGACGAATGAGAGTAAAAATTTGTTGGTAGAAGATCGAAGTGCAGAATTTAAAATAAATTAGGAAGAAACATATTGCACCCAAAAAAGTGTTGTAATATATGTGCTTAACGAAAGTAACTTTATTCATCAATAATTAAATATTTTACTTTAGTACTGTATTAGAACAAATTATGAATAGCTAATTGATTCTGAAGAAACTAATACTTTTAATTTGATCTACCGAAAGACAGAAAATAGCGATGATTTTTTTTTTTTTTTTGCCTTTTTTTATTTTAATACCCTTATTGGTTTAATGATGACCTTCTTGAACATGGATATGAGTTGGCGTTATATTTTGTTAAATTCGACACCGGTACCCAGTTCTGAAAACCTTGTTATTTTTCTGCGAAAACGATGCTGTGTTTCAGAAAACTTGCAAAATAATTCAACAGAAACTTAAGCATTAAATGTGTGGAAAAGTTCAGACATTTTATTCTTTCTTTATATTAAAAAAAAATATTAGTATTTTCTCTCTCTCTTTCTTTTTTAATTATGATAAATCTTGCAGTGGAAATAATAATAGCATCCTTTATCACTTACCCAATGATCTTATTTTTATGCTCAACAAGCTGTTAAAATTAAATGAATATGGTAGATATTCCACAATAAAAAAAGCTGGGTCGTTGCCTGAAAGGTCTCAGTTCTAAAGAAGAAAATTGAAAAATGTTGATCAAAATTTTTTTGTGCCCTTTGATCGAAAAGGCTCTTTATTTGTTGCCTCGGCGAAAATAAATTAGCTAGCTGTCACCAAGAAAACAGGGGATTCATTCTACTTCAAGTCAAAACAACAAATGAGAAGGGGTTTCATCCAAGATTTCGCAATCGCTAAGCAGCGAAATTTGTTTGACAGAGCTAGAAGAGATAAAAAGTTGCTAAATACTTATTTTATTTCCGTGGAAGAGTTGGATGGGTTTTAATTCCAAAAGACGGAGCTTCAGGGTGCTTTCACACCGATGACGACTAAGACATTTTTTTTTCTTTGTAACAGACTGTTGCTATCGTTACCAAATTAACAGCGATGACGCACTCCTCGATAGCGCAATCAAATACTCATCATCGTCTGAGTGAAAGGCTCTTTTGATAACGTAATAAAATACGCCAATCAGGCAATACAAAGGCGTGGTTTTTAAGTAAAGTAGTACCAATGAAGTGCCTTGTCCAGTTTCATTGTTTTTCCTTTCTCTGTTGCGTTTGGTATGAATGCACAATTTGACAGTCGATTTTAAATAAAACTGATCTCTAAAAGACAAGCCCATTTGGCATCAGTAAACAAACGTAATCAGTAATCAAACGTAAAACAAATATTTTGGGATTTTTGTATTAATAGAAACTTTTCTAATTGAAACTCTAGATGCTAAAAATTACTTCGAATTTAAAAACAATAATATATTTCCTTATAATTCCTTTTCATTCGAAAACTTAGGTGAACGTCAAGTAAAATACACTGCATCAATCTGAACAAATGTTAAAAATGTGAACATAGTTTATATGAGTTTTGAAAAGTTTGCTAAATATAAATACTCCAACTGGAGCTGAAGTTTCACATGAAAACTTTAAAAACAAAGAAACTAAGAATTTCTCAATGTTTCAAAACATTGCTTCCGGTTAAATTGTTTTAAGAGTACTGCATAATACATGTTACTAGATCTTCTGTACCTTTCACAAGCTTGTGAATAATACATACTGTCACATAATATATAAGCTGATGGATAATATGTAATATATTAAAAACCAAAATCTTCAACACAGTTTTGAAATTCAAAAGTCTTGAGAAAGAATAAATTGTCAGAACAAGTGTGTGAGAATTATTTCTGATAAATATTATGCCAAAATAGGTAACACAGAAAGAGGAGTTGTAACAATACCTCTCAAAGAAGTTTCGAGTTTTTTAGATGGATTTTTAATTCCAAGGTAATGGCGGAGAAAAACTGCAGCAATTGCGAAATTTTCTAGAAAAAATAAAATTAATGAAATTCCCCCATAGAATTTTATCGGAACGTAGAATTTTTTCTCCTATAATAAATTCAATGTTTGCTTCAGAACATCTAATAATATCAAGATTGATACTGCTGTAATGCATTTGATAGTTTTAGATACTGCAGTAAAACTGATATATTATCAGAAGATAGGGTTAATATGCCAAACTACTTAGTGGAATATACCATTATAAGAAAATTGTTTAATGAAATCGATTTATTAATAATAATCAAAGTAAAAACAATATAGGAAATAAGTTTGAAGCCTGTGATAGAATGGAACTGACTTGGCAAAAGCAACCCATTTATTATATTGAACTTTGGAGCCCGATTTTTTGCCCCAAACCTACATGGAGCATATTACCCCAAAGAGGAAAGGATGCAACGTCTCCATTATACAAACAAGAATTCAATACAGGAAGTTAAAACCTATGAATACCTTTAAAAATATTCTACTTTAAAAAGCATTATGAACATATTCCGGTTACCACAGCATACAGCCGTCTTCTATTTATTAATTTCCTTTGTGGAATGCCCAAAATCAGACCTAATTTAGATATAAATCTGGAAACCCATCTATTTAGGCTTTTCTTCAGTCTGTTTTTGCTTAAACTAATTTTGCAGTTGAAAGTGAAACATAATTTAAGCTAACTCCCCTTTCAAGAAGTTTGATCATTGAAAGCTCTTCATGCAAAGTACAAGTTTTATTGTATCATGTCTTCCAAATTATTGGATAATTTACAAAAAATCTGTAACTCTGAAAGTAATTCATAAATTTGCAGTTTTTCCATAATTAAACTGAAAGGAATCCCTTAAAAAGCAGAGAATTTACCCTCGGAAAGAACTGAACCTCCTAACCCACCTTTCTAGAAGCTTGATACACTCTTAGAAAAGCGGGCCCAAATCTCACGAAACTTTCGCCGTGTTAAACGAAATGGCTTCGTTAAAAGTGCTCCTAATAAACCTTTCGTCAAGTTGACAAAATTTGTCAAGTCACGTGATCACGAGAGGAAAGAACCGTTGTAAAGGCCGAAATTTTCTTGACGATTGAAAAAGCCTCGATTGAAAAGTCTCCCTTTCGCAAAGAGATTCAAGTTTCTCCCATCATAATCTAAAATATCATTACTTTTGTAGGAGTAATGACCGAACTCTAAAAATGCCATGTAGTTGTAAATAAACCCGTTAGAATTTTGATTAATTATTGAATGTGTGAGTGTGTTACCTGTAAATTTATCTCGCAGATCCATCACACAATTTTCGAGAATTATAGAAAGTTTGGGCTAAATCCTTTAATTACCATCTTCAAAGAGCCGTAGGTAGTTCCCTAACAACTTCGGGAGAATTACGTACTTCAATCGTCTATATAGGACTACTGAATTTATGCATTGCATTTTGCTTTGTTTATCAAAGCACGCGGACGAAACTAAAGTCTTGACAGTATCCATTTCTTAATTGGACGTTCAAATACCGTATAATCACACACAACCCACGTTTTCTACCACCCGCCCTCTCAAAGATGGGTTTTAATTAAAGGTCGTTTCTCAATCGAGGATATAATATCCTGCTATTTACATTAGTGTCCCGACAACACAAGTTAGACCATAGCAGCTTATTCGATTTTCATCACGTCTCGAGATCCCACCGCTCCTGAACATTCAGAAAGTCGTTTGCTACGTTGCTGAAGTTATTGTTACTAATTGTTTGTCAAAAATAAAATAATGATTTCTAAAAAAAAAAAGAAAAAAAAACTCAAATTTTTATTTCACAGAAGTATTTCCCAACCACCGGTCAATTCAAATAATTTCATATCTATGGTAATGTTCTTTTCCAAAAATAAATGTAAATACTTAACTTTTAAAAGAACAAATACGATAAACAACATAAAATCTTAGTTCAAAATATCAAAGATGATGTGCCACAATAGCTGAAGTTGTTTTGACGAAAATCGATGTATCGAATGAAAGAAAATTTTCTCTTTTAAACAGCTTGTTTAGTCATCTCATTAAAATGTGTCGACACCATTTCATTTCATACATCTCCTTAGCACTGATGTGACAGACTTCGCAAAGCAATAATTTAAACATCATATCTGTTATTAGACCATGTTTTAGTCATCGCTGCATTCCCAACTAACCCATTTAATCCGATATGTCCGCAAAGATGTTTGTCCAATAATCGTAAATATTTGAATAATGCATATGATAGATATCGGCATCGGGAAACCGCACTCATTATCCTCATTATTGGTATGAACGGGGAAACGTGTTTGCTTATTCAACTAAGAATGCCGAAATAAATGTTCAATAAATTTGTTTCAGTTCCGTGTTTACAAACATTCCGTTGAAACAATTTGGATGGGAATAATGTGGTGGCGGAGCGCTTTGTTTTATTTCTGCAGAAATTCAGTTTCGTGTTGTTGTTCGGTCCTTGGTATAATGTCATCAAACCGATAGGTTGGTTAATTAACAACAATGTATGAAACGATTAATTATATAACTTTATGAACACTTATTTTACTTCTATCTGTTATTGGTTTAGTTCTGTCTATGTAACTGCTAGGGAACTGAAATCGGAAACCTTAGAAGTGTTGTTAACATTTGAAGAGGACTAACGCTTCGATTAATGCAATTAGAATGTTTACAACATACGCACTCTTTTACAACATAATTCTTGGAAATAAACTAAACAGATTTCAAGGTTTAGAATCAGAAAATCATCTTACATACAGAATCGATTTCCAGAAATTCCTCTCAGATTTCATAAAGAAAAAGAGCAATAGAGGACATTTTTTTTTTTGGTTATATTTCTAATGGGCTGCTGTCCGCTTCTGCAAACTGCAGACCCAGTGTGCTCCCCAGAGACAGGTACCATCTCTTTCAGTGGTGCCATCGTCGCATGAGGATTTTGAAATCCAGTTTCTCCCCCTGAAACGGCAACTGTTTTTCCCCCCAACGGATTCTGTTGATACGAAATTCCACTAGGAATTTAATTTAGCCGAGAGCGTCCAAACCAAATATCTACCCAAGGGATCATTTACATGCTGCATAATCATACAGCATGGGAACAGACCATTTCCTGCATCTTGACAATCCACCGACACTGACATGCGCTATCCTCTGACCTGGGGAGTGTGAATTCCGCGCCTTACTACGACGCCATCGTGCCGGCATAGGACACAAATTAATAACTAAAATTGCACGAATTAAAAATGTTAAGGCTCTCATTTTTATTACATAAATTTGGAATTAAGTTCTTTTTTTGCTACATTTGTCGTATTTTAATTTACCATGGCAATTAATTTATTCTGACTTTAAAAGCAAGCAGGCATTTTCTGTTCTATATCAATGACTACGATCTCAATGTAATCTAAAATCGGAGCAAATATGCTTGTGCCTTTAGATTGACATTAAATTTCCTGTAGTAACAAAACAGGTAGCTTTTCAGCACCTTCTCATTCGTGTTATAAAGTTCAAATTACAACTTTGGAGGGGTTTTTTGAAAATATTTTTTCCTCTTCTTCATAAATATTTATTTATTTATTTATTTTAAATCGTTAAGTAAAATAAAATAATTGTCCCCAAAAGTATATTAATTAATATTTATGAAATTTTTGCTTTATGTTTGGTAGGTAGAACTAAGTTAGGTAGACTAAGAGAAAAAAAACAAATTTGTAAGAGCAATGAAGAAAGTTGCCAGTTTAATTAGCTTTTAAGGAAGACGAAAAAAAATTCGATATTTGGAACAGAAATGTTAAGCATATTAATGCGGTAAATCGAAAGCTATTTAAAGGTTCTTAACTAGCAAATTTTTTTGATAAAAATTTTGGAATAAGCATGGTATTTTTTTTTCACTGTTAATGCTTTTGAACGCTATATAACTTGTGTAATCTAATATAAAAAGAATTGAAAAATATAAGAGCACAGTTCCACCGGCAATCAAAGACCTCTTCTTGGCAGAGTGACAGGAATAATCCATTCATATGCAAGAGAAACTGATAAGGAATGTGCCGTATTCTGTTCTCGTTGTAGTTTGTTTAGTATAGTTAACTTCTTTCGAGCTGATGTTATATGCCAATGTATGAATTTGGTTGCTTTTGACAAACAGGGAAACTACCATTCTGATTTGTGTGCTAATAACGCACTTGCACAAAGAACTTCCATAAAGGTTCGTCCTTTTCTGCCATGCGCAGTAGCGCCTATGTGCCAACACTCCGTGATGGGACGATAATACCTGTAGGAAAATTATGGTACTTACGGCAAAACTCGTCGATCATTTTTTTCAAATGAAGGTAAGAGCGCCATAAACAAGGCAATTTTTCGCCAAAAAACGAAAAACTTTCCTTCAAACACACGTGAATTTGCCAAACACACGTGAGAAGACATTTTAGTTATTGCTTGGCGCCTTTGCCCCGAACTTTTTTGATCCGTTTAATTTTCCGTAAGTACCAAACTAGTTATTGCTTTTTCTTTTAAAAGCAGAATGCTGGGATAATGATATCATATTTTTCAGCCATTTAATAATTAAAAGTAGGAAATTATAAAATTACGCAAACATTTTTTAATTTTAATGCTTCATTCAAAACAAATGTATTACACACATAATTTTATGCATTTTAAATTATTATGTGTGGTATTTACTTTCTTTTGAATAGCTATTCAAAAACAAATAACTTTATCTACGATGAAGATTAATTACCATTAATCTTCAGTAATTTAACTGAAGGTTAAAACGTTATTTTCTAGCCGTCGTTATGTGTTTAAATTGCGAAGAGGCTTGAATTTTGATCAAAAATAATTGCTGCTGTCAAGTATATTTAATAATTAGGGTGAGGTACTATTTCGAGATTAAAGCATTTTAGTGCTGTGAATAACCAATAACACTCATCTATGGCTCCTTTCAGTGATCTGTAAAAATGTTTATTTCGTTAAAAGGAAGGGTCAAAAGTGAAAATAGTGAGGGGATAGAAAAAAGTAAAAGTTAAAAAATCATAAGATAATTTGTAATGTTTTCCGTTTTCTACGAAAACTCTCTTAGTTGGAAAATAGAAGATTTTAAAAAATAAGCACTTTCTATAAGAATTTTTTAATTTTATTTATTTTTTTAATTTTAGAACAAGGTTTTTCTAAACAAAAACTGTCTTACCCCACTTTTTACATTTATTTATTTAAGGAAGCAAGTAAACACGCTGCAGTCAGTTTTAAAATTTATTTAAGACTTTTCATAATTTTATATGTTATTAAAATAATATTAACTGTATTAATTACAATCATATTGATCACAATATAAATAAATAATGTAAGTACAAAGATAAAACAGCGTAAAAAAGCACAAATTCGGAATAAAAATTATCGCAAATAGCTGTTTTGAATCTACAATCGAGCCTCTTCATCAGTGCAGAAAAGAAGCGCTCAACACACAACTAGAAAGCTGTGAGTGAACAGGCAAGAACCTGTTCACTCACAGCTTTCTTGCCTGTTCACTCACAGCTTTCTAGTTGTATATTGAGAGCTTCTTTTCCGCACTAATGAAGAGGCTCCATTGTAGCTTCGAAATAGCTACTTGCGATATTTTTATTCTGAATTTGTGCTTTTTTACGTTGTTTTATCTTTGTACTTGCATTTTAGCACAGAGCATTTTGACCAATTGTTTGATAAATAAATAATATTCAACTTTTTAAAAGTAGTACAAAATTATAATAATAGCTATAAAATAGCTGTTTTCATTCGAATTAGTCTTAGTTTTGTAAGAAATATATGTAGGGCAAGATGGGGATAGATGAGCCACCTTTTTAATTTAGATTTTTTTAAAAACAATTATACTATCTTACAGCAAAACACAGTACTGCAGTTGAAAATTTGATATTTTTTCGCCATTGTTAAGCGAAAATAGTTTTCAGTTGAAACATTTTTCTTTGTAGAATTTTTTTTTAACTTTTTGTTATACATTGTAGTTCAAGTATCCTCATGAGAGGGATACTTGAGCCATGGTGAAGGGATACATGAGCCACCACAAAAAATGCTTACAAAAACATTATTGCTCCTTTTATTGTTTTACTTATATACTGCTTAAAATACAGAAAGCCCTTCAGAACCAGTTTTGAAAGCGAAACTTGTAACACGATCGTTTTTTTCGAGATAATTGGTAGTCGAAGGATAATTTCAACTTGAGGTTTTATCGATAATAGCAACATCTTCTGTTGATAGCCATCTAAATTCGGAATGTGCAATTCTTCGAGCAAATTTCATGTTCAATCCGTCTTCCGAAATATGCAATACTTGCCCATTGACACAATATTGTATTGAAATCTAGATCTATACTGAAGATATCGACTATTCCTTTTTAAAGCGTTTCTTCGACTTTGTTCTCCAATGTGCGAAAGAAGATAATTATTTGGTACGGAAGTATATGTCTCTCAAAAGCTATTGTTCAGATGTTTAAAATAATTTTCTCTATTGACATAAAAAATATTTAAATCTCTTGAAGTTTATAAATACTAGAGAGATTATCCAGATCAGGCCAAGCTTATATTTTTTTATTATATTGTCTTGAAATCTAATCGTTATATTTTAACTTCAGGAAGAAAGTTTGCTTTCCGATTAAAGTATTAAATAAGTTTCTCACAACTTTCAAATATAGGCTTCCCGTTTTAACTTTAAATCGAAAATAATTTTCCACTGAAACTCAACAGTAATCTTGAGCAATTAATTACTTCTATCAGCGAGTACTGAAAACTCTTGACGGGAAATTACATGGGTAAAGCCATTTCCCTAGCAACAACGGATCAGGAATTCGGCAGAAACTCGACTACTTTTTACTTTATTAATCTCTCGTTCCGTGAATATTGGAAATCGGAGTCTTATGTGCACAATCCATCTGACAAGCTGCTCCGTGATTAAGATATCTCAAGATTTGATGCGTCACTCAAATTTCAAATTCCGTATCAGGGGGGAGATGGAGGGGGGAAAATTGAAATTGCACTTAGAGTAATTGAAAAACGAAAAATCGATTTTATTAATGTGCTTCTTTATTTAAGTATTTTTAACCGTCGTAGTAAAATGCTTCTACTAGCAAAATATTTATTAAGAAAACATGAAAATGAGGCTGTGTGCTTGAAGATATAGCGTTGAAAAGATATGGAAACGTCGCAATTATTCAGTTTTGCGTCGATAGTTTACAGTGAAATCGAAAATGTCACAAGTTTTGAAAATAGATGCGAAAATTATAATGGAAGAACAAATATAATTATAATAACAAATATAATTATAATTTAAGCAACTCGTATGAAAACATGCTTTTATTTTTTTTATAATATTAAGTCTTAGGTATCCTGCACAAATTAAAATTACAGAAGTTCAAAAAGTTTAAAAATCGTTGTTTTATTTTTGTTTTTTGTAGATAGTATCAAGTTATATGAGCTATATATTTATGTAAAATTTGTGTAAAACAATCTCCATAGTAAAACCAACGTATGCTCTTTTGTGCACATATTTTTTATAGTTAAAAATATCCTAGCTTTGCAGAAATTAAAAAATAGTTTTACACAAAATACATATTATTTAAATTAGTAAGCATAAATTGCATATATATATATTATATATAATATATGTATTTATATATTATTTTAATAATGATAAATATACACACACACACACATATATATATATATATATATATATATTCTTTTTCAAAACAAAGAAAGATCGAAGAAATGACTATTCATGACTTTGAAGAGATATTAGAGATTTAAAACAATGTTTAAGTATTGTAGTTAGTATTTGGCATTTTCTCTTTAAAATGTAAAACATAGGTCATCCGTTTTCGGTTTAGAGTCCTACTGTTTCTAATCATATTTAATCTGAAATCTTGGTGAATAGAATAAGAAAAAGTCATTTTCTTCCTTTGTCAATTAGTCCCTTAAGAGCAATAGTTTCAAGACTTCTAGTTGTTGGAGGACCAAATAAATGTCGACCGTTATCGAGGAGAACAATTTGCTTTATTTTCTCGAATTGCTTATTTTCAGGAATTTTTTCTCTTTTTCAAAAACACAACGAATTAATACGGATGTATAGAAGTGATTCAGATCTTTACAATATAAATGCGTAATCCATTGTAGTCATTTGATTATTCAACTATTTTTTAAAATTTTACTAATTATATTTTTTAATGCGTGAAATAAATTAAATAATAATTCGACTTATTTTCGGACAACTTCATTTAAAATGAAAACAAAGTTAACTCAAGTAAAATTCGCGTTATATGAAGTATTAGGAAGTGAAATACTTTCGTTTTTAGCCTACTTTCCCGTAAAAGTAAAAAAAAAATAATAATAAAGCATGAAAGAAGGCTTAATGTATCGTGAAAATATCGTTACAAATAAAGAAAAGTCAAAAATAAGTTAAGTAATTAAATAAAGATTTTAAAATAAAAAATTTGAAATTAGGGTATTGAGATGGGGGAAAAAGCGTGTCTGTCGGTCTGTCCCCCCCCCCCCCCAAATAACTTTTGAACGAATTGTCCGATTCGAAAAATTCTTCTTGCATTCAAAAGATCTAGGCAAGGACATCTCATTTCCATATTTTACTTTTTGATTTGAACAATTTTTTGTTCATTTTTGAACAGTTCAAAAATTTTTAACATTAGCGCCTATGGGCGGAAATAAAGCAAATTATGCAAACTCTGGGTACAAGATCCAAGTTCCAATGAACAAGCTCACTGGAAGAAGTTCTTGGCGTGAAATATTGATTTGAACAATTTTTGTTCATTTTTGAACAGCTCAAAAAAATTAACATAGCGCCTACGGGGAAATTTCAATCCTATATAAATCCTGATCTAACGGATCGATTTGCTTGGAACAAACTTTACCGGAAAGCTCTTATGACATAGATAATGAACAGACAGAAAGTTCATCCAGAACTAACGAGCCTATTTTCGTATGAAATATTTTGTTCGAGATTTTCAAAAATATTTTTGAGTTATTGAAAGATTAAATCAATAAGCAAAAGAATGAATTAATAACTAAGTGCATAAATACATGAATGACTGAATAAATGAATGATTGAATAAATACGTATTAACTGTTGAAAAAGGCATATCTGAAGCAATTAAGAACTTGAGCTAAACGAGAAAGAGAGAGAGATAGCTTTAATATAAATTTGAAGCTGGTGTATACGGCACTGGAAAGTAGGCTCGTATAGTTCTAGACGAACTTCTTGTTGAATAAATAAATAGAGAAAAAAAATTGGGTTTAATTGATTTTTTTTTACGCTTAGATAGCATTAAAGAATATTATTGTTAACAGCTTGAGTGCTGTAGTTATTTTTTTCATAATCTTCTAAGAGGCATAGCATTAAAATTAAGCATGGGATTTGCAGTTAAAACATTTGTCCGATTTTGCATTGCACGAATGCTAAAACTCAAACAGGTACATTGCCCTCCAGGATATGAGTGAACTTTATTGTACAATCTTGCGAATCCGCTTAAAAAATAAACTGGCTGAAAAAAAAACAAATCGCATCAGGAAATAGTTGCAAGAGAAACGAAATTTACTACTAATGGTTGCGAATCAGAAATATGTCACTTAAATTTAACAATTGCAGAGCAAGTCGCCACTTTACTTTCGAAATACTGCAAAAATTTTATTATACAACACTTTTTGAGACATCTCTTTTAATCATACACCTGAAACTAGTGAAATAATATTTATTAGTTTTAATGTGGCACGGTGGTCTATTAAAACAAATAAATAATTATTCAATCTCAGTGTCAAATATCTTGCACTAAGCAGGACAATACGTTATTTAAAAACTAGTATTTTGCACCTCGTCTTATTGGCATAAAATTCATGAAGAGTGACGATAATAGAGGAGCGTTTAACCTATTCGAGACGACGATGTTCTTCAAACTGAGAACTGACGGCAAAATTACTGCAAAAAAACATCGCAACCCCAATTGTTGAGGGCCAGTGGTTGCGTCTTCGCAATAATGCATTGCGTGGCAACACAGGAGAAGAAAAGGGGAGGAGTAGTTGACAATTTATGAGGAGGGGACTTTTCTCCATCGGACACCCTTGCACCTTTTAGCCGAAGCCTTAGGAAGAGAGCCGATGGCCGTATGAGGAGGGGACTCTCACAAGGGCGGCCGAGGTCATCTCAATGTCGCTTAAAAGATGCACATTTTGTGTAAATTGATGAATGCACTTTTTGGAAATGGCACAAGTGAATAATTATCTGTACGAATTTCAGAATGTCACGGTTCATCGTGACGATTGTCACGATGAACCGTTTTATTTTATATACCAATATTAGTGCATTTAATTACAAGGATTTTTGATTAGTTATGGTATTAAATTAATAAATTTAAACTGTTAATTTGTCGAAATAAACGATTTAATTACGACCAAAATCTTATTTTTTTTTTTTTTGTAAGGATAAGGACATAGTTATGCATAATATACCTACGTAATCCCCAGTTTGCATAAAAATTCTAAAATTTACCTGTTTAATGCCTTTAGTTTCGAAATAAAACACACGCACCAAAACACACACCCACTAACTCATGCACGTACCTACAGAAAGACGGGTTTAAAAAGAAATTTAAAAAAACATAACTCGAAAAGGTTAAGTTTAAAATAGTCTTCCAATTCATGAATAATAGTTTTAAAATACGTATTAAAATCAAATTTAAAAAATAGTTAAAAAATTGTTTCTGGTTATTTTTTTATTCCTTACCTCAGCAGTAAAATACTTAATTAGCTCTTAAAAAATAAAAACATGAAAACAAAATGACGATTATTGACATAACGATGTTAAATATGAGTAAACTGTTACGTTGTGAACAATGGCATGCTCAGTAATAAGCATTTAATTAGTTATTTGTTTCAAATCATAGAGTTTCAGAAAACCTGAAAAGTCTTTAATATATATATATAGGTAAAGGGTAACCATCTTCTTCCCTAATGACCGTTTGTAAATAATTTTAAAAAATTCATGTTTATATATGTTTTTTGTAATATTAATTATTATAGTATTTTTCACTATTACACACATTGGCACGTCATATTAAATAGGAAAGTTGTGAGAGTTCATTTCGTTATAGTACTGCTAAAAGCAAAAAAAAAAAAAAAGATCAATAACATTACTTACAAAATAAAAAGTAATAAAACCTTATTTGTAAAAACTGCAGTAATTTAGTTAGTTCTTTGTTACGAATACAGTCATAGCATTCCTTTGGAGATGGAAGATCTGTTAAACTGCTTTACACAAAATCTTTGAAAGTGTTCGTTTAACATTCTTGTTTAGTGTTGAGCATTAAAGTTACACTGTTTTCTCCCTGTATCAGGCAGAGCAAATCAAAGTAATACTGTTTGCAGTTTCCAAAGAAACGGAATCAAATACTTTCTTCTACTCTCGTTTTAGTTTCCCTTTCTACGGGAATCTTTATCTTAAAAATATAAAAAAGAATTGGGACAGTCATAGAACAAAAAGAAAAAGAAAAAAAAGGGCAAAGAAATAAAACTGTTTCCTTGAAAATCCGGAACAATGTCCATCTGAGAAGGGATATTCTTCGGACAGCTTTAGAATGGAAAAAAATTCTCCGGATGGTGGGAAATACTCCCCATTTATAGGATCGCTGTTTGGAGGCCTGTTTAATCTGGAGTCTGAGAGAATGCAACGTGATGGTCTCATTTTCTTTGATCACTTGTTGGTCCCAATGGTGAAATAACTTTGAGCATCTTCACGATTTCGAAAGAGGCAAGACAATAGTAAAGGTGTTAAAAAAGTTTTGGCCTTGTTCGTTCAAACAACAAATAGTTTCAAACGATAATTAATAGAATAAAATTTTTTTCTTCTATTACTTGATGCTCCAGTTCATTAAAAATAGGCAACAATTCCTCATGCTGTCTCTTGATTTTGAGATCAAATGACGTTTATGCTTAGAACAAAGCGATATTCAAAACGTTGGTCGAAATCATGAATAATCGACTACTTCTTTAATTTACAATTGGATGCCACCTGTAGGAAAAGCTTATGATTATTATATGAAATACAGTTTTTTCTCCGCTTGACAAAAATTTAACCGGAACCTGTTCGAGTTTCCACAAATCGAAACTTAATATTGAAAGCATTCGTAACAAAACAGAAGAAATCCCACTGTGGCTTGTGTAAAATTAATGTCAACACCCTGCTTATCGCAAAGGAAACAAAATGGTCAAAAATAACTTAAATAGCATAAAAAAACTAAGTTTTATTTATTAATTAATTAATTTTTTTAAATATATAAATAATTACTGTGATAAAGGGGGAACGCAACTAAAATTCATTATCATTTTATCGCTAAAAATAAAAACATTACGAAAATGCATTGATTAACGTATGGATTATTTACAGTTTAAATTAAAGTTTAAAGTAAGCCGAATATTTAACAGTTTTAAAAAACTTTTTATCCATTGCTTTAGAGGCAAGATTCTTTCAGAGAAACATCAGACAAACATTTTAATGTGCGATCTGTACGTTTTAAGTTTTGAATAGTTGAATAATGATAAAATGTTTAACATTAACGTCTTTTATAGAAATTCAAAACTATTCTTTTTTAAACCAAGAGCATGAGAACAATTTTTTGTACCATAATTCAAAAAAACTACTAAATATATACTAATTTTTTATTCTAAAAATAAGGTAAAAAAAGATGAGCAGAAACACATAATATTTTTCTCTGCAGACTCCACATTGAAGAAGATAATTCATTGATTGAGTGACTTTACAGTCTAGTTTAATTTACAAGTTCCGGAAATTAAAAAAAAAAGTTTAAGTGTTGTATGGAAAATATTTTATTCATAGATTTTACCTTTCTTCTTAATTATCGATATCTGTTTTGGTTGGGGAACGACTGAAAAGTAAAGCAGCTTGTTGCTTCTCGGATAAGTGCAATTTCTATATATTATGTTGAAATATGAGTGAAATTGTAAAGATTTGTAAAGTAATTAGCTTTATTTTCTCCTGTTCGAGTTTGGTATTTTATATATTTTAAAAATTTTGGTTGTAAGCCAGTTATACCTTTTGTTTCTACAACATACTTGAACATCTTATAAAAGTATTTAAGTTTAAAATTTCTTAATTTAGAACCATTAATAGTTACGTAGAATTTGCTCACATATGGCACCTAAGAGTTCAAAAGTAACCTTGATATTGATTTCATAGCAACTGATCGTTCTCTTTCTGCATAAATAGGATTTGGTCCCAAATAATTGTTTTTTTTAATGGTAAAAACGTTATCGTTTGAAATTTTTTGCATCTTTAGGCAGTTAGAAGTAGTGTTGCAAAATTTACGTGTGCATGGTGGAAAGCAGGTTCAGCATAATCTTGAAGAACTTATATTTTTTTATTTGTTAAAATGCAGGAAATATGTATAGGAATAGGTCCCAATTAAAAGAAACAGTAGAACTACTGAAAGAACTTTCAGCGTAAACATTTAAGCTATACCGTATTTTTTTCTCACAAATTCAGATACACAGATCACAATTAATTCAGATCACAATTAATTTATCAGATAAGATAAAACATATCGATTTAATCGAAATAATAACATATTTTTTTTTATTGAAGTGTTATGTTTTACAATAATTTTATGAATATGTAATAGGCAACGCAAATAAAAGTCGAAACTATAGAGAATCAAACTTTCCAAAAATGCTTTAAAAATATTTTTTTTCAATTACTTTTTTTATTGGTAGAAAATATTCATTCTCAACTAAAACCGTTATTGTACCTTTTCCGGTAGATTTAAATCATTACTAATCTCACCTAAAGTCTCACCGAGTTAATATCACCGAGTTCAACGACGTTTAATGTTTTTTTTTCTTCTCAAAACAGAATTGTCAGCATTTTGTACATTACTGATTAGGACGGACAAAAGATAACCTTAAAAGGGAATGGATATTGTTCCGTTGAACGGTTAATGGCTGCGTCTCTTTATTGTTATAGCTAAGAAAATGTTAACTGGATTCTGTTCGCAATTTTATCTTTATGGTACTAATACTTCTAATCTCACTTAATCTGAGATTCCGAGTTAAAAGAGGTAGAAATGTCATTGCGCTCCATTGGCTTTATAGTTTTCAACACTTTCCAAAGTTTTTATGAGTGTCCTACTTTAAAAAAATAATAAAAAGCAATTTTTGAATAACTAAAATACCAAACACAAAACAATGTTAAGATAATAGTCATTAAAATATATAATTGTATTTTAATCAATTTTCCCCCCGTATAAACTACAACTGTACACAAAAGTAAATTATTTGTTTCTTTTTCAATGTAATGGGGTTTATGTTGGTAGAAGATTTAATACAAAAAGCGTTATTTTACAATCAAACTGCACATAGATTTCCAAACAAGCCTACAAGTTGTTTCAATCTCAAAACGAACTATTGATAAACTTATTATTCATTGGTTGTAAATAAGTGACTAAAAACATATTTAAGTGAATGAACTTACAGATACATATTTATTACAAGGCATTTGGTTTTTTTTTTCCACATGTGTTTGAAGTGGGCGGAAATTAACCCCTTACCTGTCGCAGATATATGAATATATACGTCATGCATAGTTACCCGATTTCAAGAAATGAATATGTCCGACGCAAACGCCTGCCTAGGAGATCTTAATGAAACGCATTTAAGTACGCACGTGGCGGTCAACGCATTGTCTACTTAGGAAGTATATACACGGCCGTGGCAGTTAAGGGGTTATTTAGTCTTTTGTTCATTCGATTGCAGTTTTTCCCCTTCTTCTTCACGATGACTTCTGGCATACGTCCTGAAGCTTAGTATGTATTAGTATTCGTTGATATTTTCCTAAAAACATGCAACTACTTTATCATTTTTTAACGTTGCTATTAAGTAAATATCTATTACCATTGTGTTCTCGCATAATAATGTTGAATTTGGATTAACTTTCTCCTAATTTCTTTAGTATGTCTGTCGAATTTTATTAAATGAATATTTAATGCTTTTTTTTAATTCCATAATATAAGAAACTTTCTATAATTATTGGTAAACAAAAAAGTGTAAAAGGAAAGTAACAAATTATTGAAATACTAAAAAAATCATGCTGTAGACTTTTTCAGGACGGCGTTATAGTTTTCAAAAAGAAAAGAAATGTGATAAAACAAAACTATTTTGATGCAGTCAAAAGAAAAACAAATGTTAGATGTAAATAAATTTTATCCTTTTAAGACATTGTTGCTTACACAGTTACTTATCAGTAAACAAACAACATTTTCTATTTGAACTGAAAATTTTTCGGTTAAGTTTTACCTAAAAGTAAATTATAACGTTATTCAGATAACATAAACACCCCTTAGGAGACTTCTAAAAGACGCGTTATTTAGAATAGGACAAGATGGATAAATATGGAAATATCGTTTATCTTAATTTTCACTAAACTTAACTTATTCAAAGATGTATCAATGTTTTTTTTAATAAATAATATCGCCTTGTTTACATTAACTACATTTTACTCAAAAAGAAAATCGTTTTCCGTCCATGTCTCACGTGAGACAATTGTTTTTGGCCAAACATTTTATTTATTTATTATTATTTATTTATTTATTTATTTATTTATTGTTTTAGCCCTAGAGGATTTTTTTGCCTGCCATTTCTAACTTAACCATATTCTCACTGTAAAATACGAATCTATTAAAGTGCTATGATTTGGTTGTTATATGCTGATCAAGCGCACCGTAATGTAGTTGGTATCTGCAGATCGAGCGCACCACGATGTAATTGGTATCAGCTGATCGAGCGCTCCATGATGTAGGTAATATCTTCTGATCGAATGCTCCATGATGTAGTTCGAATCTTCTGGACCGCTGAACAGTCCGAATAGAGATTGCTTTCAATGCCGGGCTAGTGAGCGATACCAAGTAGAGGGCGTTACATCACTAGTATATAATAACTCAGTATACGCAAGTTATATAATCATAAGAATTGTTTCATAGATATCTTTATTAAAAATTAAACTACTTATTGCGACGAAGTGCGAAAAGGTAATGATCGTTGATTTCATGAAAAATAAATACTTAAACAACACAAATGCAACGAAAATTGCACAAGTATTTAGGAATTACAAGAAGTGCGTAGTCATGCACAATGGGCAAAACACATGATTGCTCCGTCCCCTAATATCTTCATTAATGTTCTCAAACGAAAAAGAAGTCCCGAAATATAAAACAATAGTCAATATAAACGGCGTTGTTTTCATACTTCACTCCTTCTTCTTTGCGAAATAGGTTTTTTTTCCTAATTTGTTTACATACACTAACAAAAATAATAAAATAATGTGACAGGACGTATCAATAAATATTTATAAATCTTTCAGCTTCTAAAATATAATAGGTAGTCAGTTAAGCTGCTAAATTCATTATACTCAACTGCAAAGTTTCTTGACTATGGAGAAACATGCTGAGAGCAAGCGAAGAAAGTAGTTCTCCGCGCGGTGTCCGATTTTCGAGTTAAACTAAGCACTTCACTATAGAAATATGAGAAGGTATTTTAACCTATACATGTATAGCGTTTATTTGTCATAATTTTCATAAAATGTTATATATTTTCAATTTTATGAGAAGCGTAACGCGAACTAATACCTTCATTTAGAACTAACGCTCTAGCCACAATAAGAGCTCACGAGCAGTTGGCGATCGTCCGATAAGCGTTTTGGCGAGATTTGGAATTGTTTATATTTATGTCTGACTCGCTGACTTGTGACTTTGCTTAAAGCTAAACAGTTTTTATTATTCTATTCGTTAATATAGTTATTATTATTAATATCGTTTGTTTTTTTTATTATTATTAATATCGTTTGTTTTATTATTATTATATTCGTTAATATTGTTCTAAAAAATTATTATATTCGTTAATATCGTTGTTATTATAAGAATGGAATCTACTCCAAAATTGAACTACGTCTTTCAACCGCACAAGAAAGGCAGTGCTTTGAAAACCTCTGAAAAGACAATACTCATGTATGTATTTCACAAATTGAAAGAATGGAATCCACCATTTGGGAAAAACTAGATAAGTCGATTTTTGACCAAATGAGATAAATACCCTGAGCAACCCATACTGGTGTCCTACACATCCTGTAAAAGTATGAAAGTCATAATGTCAGTGGTGTTCTTTAAAACCATTGTGCATTATTACACCATTTTAGAACCATAGTGCATTTCAAAATGTAGCTGTGATAAAAAAAGTTTTTTGATGTTTGTACAATATCTATCTGCATAAAAGTATTAAGAGTATAATTTCTCTTTTTTTTTTTTTTTTTTTTTTGTCGAAAGGAATAACTTATGATGAAAATATATTTGATCCAACAAAATAAACTATGATTGCCTAAAAAAAATAAGTTTTTTAATTTGTTACATTGTCTTTTCTGATAAACAGACAAATGATTTTTCAAACATGCAATGTGCCAAATAGAGTGCTTAATCGGATTATTCGCCAAGTTGGTAGCTTGGCGCCTTTTCGACCCTCCTCCTGTAACCCAATGGCTTCGCTGTTTACTCATATCTTCTGCTGCGCGTTGTGACATCATTGTCAAGAAACGTTGCAGTCTAGTATAGATGTTTCCATATTACAGATAATTTTAATGTTTTTTTTTTTTTTTTTTTTTAAGTGCGATAACTAATATATCATTGAATAAACCCGAAATTGAATTTTTTGTAAAAATTCTGTACCAATATTTTAATACTTTCATATTCATTTGTAATACTCGGTTGATATTAGGAACAAAACTCTTTACAGAAAGTTTACTATAAAATGTATTTCCCTTCACTGTTAAAAATTTCCGTAAGAAAAAAGTAAAATAGCCATTTATTTTATTGTTATTTTACCATATTTAATTACAACAGTTGAATAACCATTAAAAAGATGGTACTCAAACCGCTGATTGTGAAAACAATCGTCTATTCTCTGTTTATCCTAAAGAACGTTTAACTAACCGTATTTTTCAAGCACTCGATAAGAATCTGGCGTCCGTCTAGGTTGCGCAACCTTACCAGTAGTACGTTGTTGTTAAAATATGAATAAAGATATATCAGTTCAAATATGCATATGTATATAAAAAAAGAAGAAAAAAAAAGTGGCTTAATCAGTGGTTACTAAATAGAAAGACATACACACGTAAATAAAAAATTTGAGACATCGGTTTCCCGAACTGTTTGCGAATGAGCGGACCCATACTTTGAGCTGCTGAACCTTGTTTGTATTTTAATTTTTGCAGCAAATAAAATGATTTTCGTCAATATACAGTAAATTTAGACCAAAAATAAATTTGGAACTAGTCAAAAACTGAAATCTCAATTTTAAGGCAGTTTGCCTGTTGGAAAAGAAGATTTATTGACAAACAAACGGCTGCTTTACGTGGTGTAGATGGCCGAATTACTAGAGCGCAAGATTGGATTACCATACACCCGAGTTCGATTCCCGCACGCTTCGTTTACGGTTTCTACACCTCGAAGATTTTACGGCTCGAAATGGTTCAAAAACGGAAAAAAAATTGTTTTGATATCATTTTTAAATGGTTACAAAACCGTAAACTTTTGTATTTACGGCTTTTTAACCAAGCTGATTTTAAATGGTTTAGGTCCCGTAAAGATAGAAAAATGTTCCAAACCGTAAATATAACGGTGAATTAGATGGACAGACTGCTGTCGGTTATTTAACCGTAATTTCATGATGAAATTTCAAGCAGTGTTTTATATTATACTCATTTAAACGAATTGTTTTAAATATTTTTTATAAAGTTATGTATCTTTTTAAAAAAAAAAACTCTTAGCTTTAGACAATTTCAACAAATAAACACTGAATTTATTAAACGACATTTTTGCTATAAATAACAAAAATGCACGTATAAAGCAGTTTTGAATAAAATCACTGGCGTAATGGATATCTTTTGAGCGAAATGTATACCATTCATTAAAAACAATGAATGGGTTTCTGCACTCAATAACTGTTGTGCATGGAACTATCTACCCATTGAATTGGGACATAATGTAGTATGCATTAAACTAAAATTACTAACATGGAGAGCTGTCCCGCAATGCCGTATTACCGATATATTCACATGTACTAATTTAATAATTTATGCGACATTTGTTTATTCTATTTTCTTAGTCGATAGAAAAGTCATATATTTATATTGATGGGCCAACATTGTATGCCAACACGTTAAAACAATTTCCACTATTTTTCCTAGTTGTGGTATTTTTAACTGCATGTACTGCTCACGCAGTAGCGCAACGTAAAGCACATGTTTTTTATTCAAATGATTGACACTGAAACAAAAAAGAAAAGTTCACTAGAGCTATATCAGAACCAAGCATAATTTTAAACAATTAAAAGCTCTGTTACATTGTCCATTAGATGTGTCAGCCCCCAAAACCTACCTTTAAAATATCTATTTCTATTGCAAATTTTACCTTTTTTTGTTTTTTGTTACAGTTAGTTAAAATGACTAAAATTCAAATACTAAATTGAATATTCGATGTCGGGACTATAACGTATAACCAATTGAAATTTTGTTTTATTCAAGAGCCATGTATCTCTTTTATCTTATGATCCGTTTTCAATTTTGGTTGTCATGGTGTAAATAAAACGAAAAGTTTTGCGAGAAGAAATGAGCTAAATGTTGATTGAATATTATATTTGATTTTACAAAGGCTACAATTTCTTTTAAGACTGACCTCATATGGATTATGTACCAACTTTTTGGCCTTTTTTCTTATGATTTTGTATGCAAAATTTGCAGATATATATGAAGACTTGATTTTTTCTTACATTGCTGTCGCAAAAATTCTTATTATATTTCTGCGTGGTCAATAAATTGTGATAGTTAGATTTACTAGTGAAGACCGAATTTTGCCCTATTGTTTTCACTAATCCGTGGAGCCAATTTTGCCCCCTCTAAAAATGCATTTTTTCTCAAGAAACAAAAAATAAAATACCAAATATACGTACGTTCAATACCGATGTAACCTAGAATGCAGTTACAATGAAACAGGATCTTATTGATTGAATAATTAATTCCAAAATAACGCCTCGGGTCTCGTAGACCCAGCGCGCGTGCTAGCGGGTTATTCATTTTCATAAACTTATAAAAGCGTTCTTCGTGCACTGCGAAAAATTTTTGTCCGAAAACACATGAGAATCTCTTGGAAATCATTTGTCCGGAGTCTGACGTAAAATTACAGAGAATTAAAAACAGGAAACTGCAAAGTCTTTAAAAAAGGAAATTACAGAGACTAAAAAGCAAAGAACCCTCTGTAATTTGACAGCAACAGTTGTGCTGCAACAGTATCGCCATCCATGGAAACGGTGAATTACTATTTATAGTACACAAAATCGAAGGTGAGTTCAGAACTCGAGTCATGTGAGCTGTTGTGATTCCTGTGCCTTAGACTAGTCTGCCAAAGCTGCCTCCGTGTTTGTGAGGACTGGCTGCCGAAGGCTAAGCAGCTCACTAGATAAACTTGATTCCAGACTTTTTAATGTGTACTTCGTAAATCGTTCTTTGTAGTTGTACAGAGTTTAGGAAAAGAAGAATTGTGTTGAGGAAATGTTACCCAAAAACTTTATTATTTTATTTTAAACGAGTTCTTTGTGAATTTACAGAAATACTCAGTTTCCTTTCTGTATTTTACAACGTAGTCCAGGAATATGTGCCCTACCTTAAAATTCCGGCGAAAAACATTATCCTTAGTGATTTAGTACTAATGCCCTTTACCCGTGGGGTTTTTTTCTTTTTTTCTTGGTAGTAATTTGTGATGTGTCGACTTATATCTGAAACTAAGGGTAGGGGTGACTTGACAATATTTTTTTCTTGAATTTGGCAGTCCCAGAGTACAAATTGCGAAAATGTTTACTAAATGCAGATTCTCAATATACCGTCATGCCCCTTACCGTCACGGGGTGAGAATATTCTCCGAAGCAATTTCGTCCTCCCTTCCAAAACTCATTTGAGGAAGACGCGTCATAGACCATTTATACTTGCATGTCTTTAATTAAGAAAGAATCCCTCCCAGTGTTCCTCAAAGCACTTAACTAGATGGTGTGAGGAAACACTTTTAAAATTGCTGCTGTGATTAAAGTTTCCAATTTCTTGTTGGCAGATTAAGTGGATGTAAGATTATTAATCGGGTGTTCCGATACTTTATTGCTAGTTCGCTGCCGGGGGAAGAGCAGAAATGTTGTCGGTAATATTTAAATCATACTTCTAATCATTAAAAAAAGACCCTTTGCTGATATGTTTTTTTTTTTTTTTTTTTTTTGTAAGATGTTACATCGCTTTGAGTAATTATTAAAGAATTATTTTTACATGAATATCACCCGAACATCATATATACTTTACCACTTTTTGTAAAACGTCAAGCAACTAATAACTTTCTAAATCATTTACATTAGTTTTCTCGTATTCTAAGTGTTTAAAGCAATACTAAGTAGAATTTTTTTCTCATTTTGAAGGAATAATTTCTACAAAACATGTCTTCACACAAATTAAGGAGCATTAAATTCATAACGGCAACATCTTTTAATTAGTTGAAACTTTGTCCGCAGTTGATAATGGGAAAATTTACATAACGAAATACTGATTATTATCAGTTTTTAACTGATATATGCTTAGTCAAAAATGCTACTTATTGGTATTTTTACATGTAATTAAATTTTGCATTTAAAGCATAAAATCAAATTAAAGAGGCAAAATTAGACATTCAAAATTTTGCGCATATTTTGCATGCAAAATTTGTTCAAGTTCGTTAAATTTGAAAAATTTTAAGCATTTATTTGATATATACATGAAAGATCTTGTTTGCATGTATGTTTGCTGCTTTGTATGTTTGTTTGTATGTCTCACCTATTGACGGATTTGGAGTAAAATTTGGCACAAAATTCAATAATTCTTTGAGACAAATAATGCACATACATTCAAAAATTCTAATTAATGCTTTTTTTTTTGCTTTCAATTTCAAGATTTGCTTCGAACAAAAATAAGAAAAAGTCATCTACTTTTCAAAAAAATTGTGTCATTCTAAAGGTGATTAAAAAAACCTGCATCGGATAGAATGTGTTCGAAAACTTAAGGATAAATATAACATGAGTTATTGCCCAGAATATTATTTCTTCTAGGAGAGCCTAGGTAAGCCTTAAACTTAAGATATTGTTAAATGAAGATTTTGGAAATGAATTCCAATAATTCATTGTCGTAAAAGTTAGCCCCAGAGTTTCAATTAAAACTTTATTGTTAATTTTCTGCGACAAGATTTCGTGCTGCTTAACATATATGGGTCTGACATATGATGCATTTAAAAGCCTAAGGGGTGTGAGTGACAAAATTTAAAATTTTTAGATAACCTAAAAAAATGATGGGGAAAGGACTATATTGTGACAAGGGATGTTAGTGATACCTCTAACAGGTGCTCCGCAACAACCTGATTTAGAAAACAATTAACATTAAAGGTCCCATAAGATCCAAACTTGGAACGTGTTTTTCTCGGAATCGTTTTTTGGTCACTTACATCCCTTTGCTTCTCACTACCTTATATGTTCTTTATATTATTCATTTAGCGGGTGAATGTTACATTTTTCATCTGATGTAAAGCTAAGATCTTTAAACCATTTTTAAATAAATGTTATCACATTACATAGAGTTACATTACCACGAATGTATTTAGAAAGTAAGCCCTTATTTCCACAGAATATTTTTACTCAATTTCTAAACATAAACTGGATTCTGATTTATAATACCCCTTACACATTTAATCTACCGTGAAGAAATGGCGAGTTTAATCGGAGTAGCAACATTAATGGTACTCATTGCGCTTCTCATTAAACTTTGGTTGCGGTTTGAATTATGGCAAATAATTTTCTTCTTAATTGATGACAGTGACTGAAATCAATGAGCTATAACGCTTTTGCTGAAATGGTTCTCACGCGGGATAAAAACAGCGCATAATAATTAAAGCAAAACTTTTTTGTGAAGAATATTCAGATGGATACAGAATGTGTTTCAATACTTTTAAAAAATGGTTTTTAAAAACTTCTGGGATGACCTTTCTGAAGAAGATATGTTTTTGAGTCAAGATATCCTAAAGCAATGATTTCTTCCAGTTAATTGTTTATTGAGCTAGTAGTTTTACAAAAAGTAAAACAAATTGTTGCATTTGTGATATTTTAAAACTTAACATTAAAAAAATAATGTTTCTTTGATTCTTGAAGTAACAGCAAAATAATTATAGCAAGTAAATCTAAGCATGTGATTAAATAAAAATGCCCTAGTTCTGGAAATTAATTTATTTAAGACAATGTCTCAACCTATTTCATTCTTTATTTCTAATTTACATACGCACACTTCAATGCATATACCATTAAAAATATAGTACGTATTGATAAAAAGGACATTACTATTTTTTTTTTGAAGTATCAACAAAAACATGTACTTGTTACTCTGTGTTACCTTGCTGATGTTGAAAATATCGATTAATGATTAGCTCTGAATATCATTCAGTGCGATGAATATAGCTTTTCATAGCTTGTGATAAAACTTTTTTATTCCGTAAAGATAAAGTTTTATAGCTCCGGTTACAAAGTTGTTTTATCTGCTCCTAATTACAAAAACATCTGCTATTTAGAAGTTTTTAATGCTTTTTTGGTGATAATTTGTGTTTTGTTTAATTAATAGGGAAATAGCTTATAAGCCTGTACATGGCCTTCCCCGTTCTCTCATCACTAATACATATTCCAAGCATTAAAATAACAGCAATAGTTAAACAACGGATGAATAAAAAGTAATTTAATATTTCCAATGTAAGAAATATTTTGCTCTAAAAAAGTATTTCATTTAAATAATGAGTAAATAATAGTCTACGTACGAAAATGTCAGAGAATTTAAATGTAAATTTGAAATATTTAACTAATTAAACTTGTTTATCTTGTACAAAAAAAAAACTTTTATTAATCTTATATGCACTAATAATTCAGTTCACTTTAGTTTTATTGAATTAAACCGGTCTCTAAAAGTAAGAAATTCTTCATTTTTTTGTTATTTTTGCATTATTGTTTTAAATCATAAACTTTTAAGTTTTGTTTTCTTTGTGATAATGAGTTATCTGATCCCCTACCATTAGTTAAAATGTTTTCTTAAAATAATTATTACATTGTAGTAAATCTTTATATTGCACTTGATGTTGAAATATATTTGATTAACGATAACTTGAAAAATAAGTTAGCAAATGTATTTTATAACAATATTTTTCGTTAATTCAAATTTTAAACACGACTAGTCACAACATTAATAGTTACATTTTCAGTTTTGTCTCATTTTACTTAAGGGCTCATTGCTGATAGATCAAGATTTCTCTTGAAACATTTTCGCTTTCCTGTGCTTTGTAATATCTCTGTGAAAAAAGGCACCCAGTGATAAACATTATCTCACTTTTTTTTTTCCAAAAGATGTTCTCTCTCTTCTGATACAAGACGTAAAAATTGTTACCAATATTTCAGGTAATTGTCTCCGCACCTAAAAAAGGATATTACCTTATTCGAAAGGGTTCAAAGGAGGGCTACAAGATTGGTAAGTGGTCTTTCAGACTTAGATTATGAGGATAGGCTTAAAAGGCGCAATATGTATAGTCTTAAGCAAAGGAGAGTTACAGGGGACATGATTCAGTTGCTTAAATTCATTAAAATGGGAAATGTTGATGGACTACAGCTATGTGCTGAAAGTAGCACCAGAGGTCATTGTTTTAAGCGTTTCAAATCTCGGGCTAGTCTTGAAATTAGGAAAAATTACTACTTCAACAGGGTTGTAGGCAGTTGGAATAGTTTACCGGAAGCGACTGTGAATTGCATTGGGGTAAAAACTTTTAAGAAAGCTCTTGATGATCATTGGGGACTGCTAAATTGACTAGGACCGGCCTAGCTGGGCCCTGAGCCTGGTGCTGGTCGTCACTTTTGTATTTGTGTTTGTAATTTTAAAATTTATTCAAGTAATTTCATATTGCAATAGACGTTTTTATTATTTCAATGAGCTTCAAGCTAGAAATGAAGACCTATTGAAATTTCTTTGGGAAGACTCTTCTATCCATGTTTCAATTTTTATTACAACATTTAAGAAACAGTTTTTCCTGTTAAAAGTTACCGATTATAAGTTACCATTGTGTATAAATCGTAATATTTTTTATTTAAAATTCTTAAGATTAGTTTTGAAAGTAAAGGATAATCTTTAAATTCGATGAATTTCTAACATAATATTTTAACTTTCTCAATTTCATTTTCTTTTGCTTAAGAATTCATTGCTGAAAAATTATAATTTCTATTGCAACATGATTTAAGTTCTACTATTTTTTTGTAATATATCAATGCAAAAAAGGCATCCAGTGCTGAAAAGCATTCTTCTTTTTAAGTTCCTTTTCTGCGTATTTTAAAAGATGTGAAGATTTTTTCATTATTTATGCTCATTATTATGTCAACATTTTAGATAATTTAAGGATTTCGTATTAATTTCATATTGCAATACACTTTCTAACAATTTCGTTGAATTTAAACCTAGAAAATATTTAAAAAAAACCGCAGACGATAAATAAATTAAAACAAAGAAAGAAGGCTTACATTAAGTTCGTGTTTACATTAATTTTTAATGGAGATTGCAATTCCAGCGATGCCTCACTGAAAATGCTAGAGAAATGTTTTGCTCATTAGTATATTTGACATGTGTTACAACAATGACAACTGCATTACAGTTACATTGTTCATTAAAATTGTTCATTGAAAAATTAAAAAAAAAAAAAAAAAAAACTAATTGAGTCACAACTTTCATTTTTGCAGCGATGAGTTTCTCTGGCCGTAAACATTAACCGTGCCGAATGTGGTCCCGATCGGTAAAACGGTTTAGGATTCTACAGTGAACAGACAGACAGACAGAATAAGCAGCTTATATATAAAAGATATATTTATGAATGCAAATTTCACCTTTGCAATTTGGTTTTAGGTTTTGAAACATCAGATATCAAGATATCAATAAATTCTAATTGCAGAATTGTATTACCGAAAAGGAAGTCAAATCTTATAAATACAGCCACTCGCGGTTGCTTAAAGGAAAACAGAAAACGCATTTCCATAAATAACAGCAGAGTAATTAGCTATGCGTTATAAGAATCTCGTAATGCTCAATCACTTTACACGAAAGAGCTTATTACGGTTCACTTATCAATAACTGGTAACAAATTCTTATCTTACATTTGTAAACGAACGTGTCCTACACCTTGGAGAAATCCAAGTTCTCATAAAAGTCTTATTCACTCATAAATTTAAGCAGTATTCTTAAGCAATATATGAATTCAGCGATTTATAATTCCTCGTTCTCTTAAGCTGTCAACAAGAAATGGAAAATTTTAATCACTGCAATAATTTTAAAAGTATCCTCTTGTGCCATCCATTAAGCTCCAGAGGAGGTAAATCAAGGAGGGTTCTTTGATTATTAAAGGCAGGAAGTAGGATTAATAGCCTATGACTCTGCTAGGGGGTGATTTGGGAATGTCGGACATGAAATGAGGCGGAGAGTCGCATAAATTCTGCTCTCCCACCGAATGGAAGATACTAAGAGAGAATCCTGCGCATGTGCGAGAGATTCTTGTGTCATTAAAACTAAGAACAAAGAAATTTGCTTGGACGATGGGCACCTGCCAAAAAATTGCATTTTAACTTTTTTGTTATAAAATTAAAAGTATAACTTAGAGTAGTTAAACGAGTTGTTTAATTTTTTTTTAATAAAGACGGACATTATAGTAAGTCATAATAAAACGTCGATCAGGGCACTGTTTTTCAATGAACATGGTTTTTAATTAGAATTAGTTATAACATATATCTTCATTTGAGATCTTTCCATAAAAAATATTTTCTACTTTCTGAATTGAATCATATTTTGTTGATTTGTGGTTTGTGAAATTGAATCGGAATTTGTACTATGTGTAATTCTTTTCTGCTTCTTGTGCTATATTGCTGCGTTATTTTGTCATTGTATATATATATATAGATATATATATATAGTTCCCTTGAGGAACAATGTTCGCTTAAGAGTAAAAATACCCCAAAAAATAATTGTAAAATCAGTTTTTAATCTTTAGATAATGACTGCATAGTTTTTAAACTAGATCTATCAAAATGACTAAACAAACCAATAGAAGTAATTCCAATATCTATAAAAATACCCTTCTGCAAAAGTATTTTTTACGTAAACTGTTTTATTCGTACCATCACGTTAAATTGAATGTTCAATAACCATGTAATTAGCATAAAGGTACTTGTGCCCATAAATAAAACCAATTATAGAATGCATCAGATAATAACTAATGCGCTCAATTACAAAGATCATAATTTTTTATTAGCTAAAAAGCTTCATAAATCTTGCGTACCCTTTTTTCCCCTGCAATCAGCGATTACCACAAGATATATCTAAAGGTGATAAACATTCCCTTAATGTTAGCATAAGCTAAAAATAAATATTTAAAAAAGCATCTATGGATTGCCAGTGGTAGGTAGAAGACGTATTTTTATGACCGCTGTGGTGGTAGCGAATGACTTCTTTAATATTCTGAAATACATATGGCGCATCGGCCTCAGGTAAATGTGTGGGGATTAATTTCGCATTTCAACAGTCAAGCCATGGATATTTTTCAAAACATTTTTTTCCAATATTCCGCGTGATCAGTCGCAATATTAAAAAAATCTGTCGCAACTCTGCATTGAGAATTTCTTTTTTTTCGTTTTTCAGAAGTGAGGTGTTATGAATCATATTGCGTCGAATATGACTTCTTGTAGGATTTTTAAATATTTTCAATAAAGTTTCTACATTTCAAATAATCTTGAGAAGATCTAAAAAACTTAATATCATCTTCATTTTTAGTTTGTAAAATGAAAATATCATACTTTTAATTCAGATTTCGTATGTATTATACATTTGTTTCCCATAGCAGACAGTCAGTTCCAAATGATTCTTCTTTTCTGAGTGTGTAAGTTCGTACATGGAAAAGATAAAAGTTTTTATCTTATCAACCTCATTCTTCACATTAATTTTTAAGGGTAGTTAGTACCCAAAAATATCTAAAAATTTGTTGTTCGTCGATTGTTTTTAATTACTTTAAATAGTAAAATGTACCTTCCAAAATGCACCCTGAGAGATTCAGAAAGAATTCAATAAGAGTTCTTGATGCATGGTATGTTTTAAATACTTTCTCAGGTGAAATAAACTGTGACTCAAATTCGTTTCTTATTAACTATAAAAGAGCTGGATGATTTATTTATTTTTCTGAACAGTCCATTAAAAACCAATGTTTGTACGTTGAACTAGAAGCAGAACATGATTTTACATTTTCACTGAAACTGAATTGCGGACATTGTAAGAGTGACTTGGCTTATAATTTTTTGAAATGAACTTTAAATGCCGTTTTCATTTACTTTAGTTTTTATGCATTCTTCGTTATTTGAAACCTACAGATTTTTCAATTTTGTGTCTATAATGCTCATTTTTCTCTCACGCGCACCAGAAACTACAAGCACCAAATTTAGAGTTTACTTATTCGACAACTTAATTACGTTTTGTTTTCAACTGAGATATATGCACCTACACCAATTTTCGTAGTTTTATTTTTGCGTTAATTCAGTTTTTCCCCCATTAAGCTTTTGAATTTTATACAATATTATTTAAAATATTTATTTAAAATAATGAATCTCGGAAGTAAATATTAGTGCAGTTTTTCTTAAATAAAAATGTATTTGAAAGCTAGTTTTTTTAAAAACAAATTTTTTAAATTTTATCTTTGAAATATATTATTTAAGTGAATGATATCGCTTGAGTCATAGTATTAAAAATTATAAATAAATGCATTACAGAGAAAAAAAGGTCTTCTGGTGCCACGTCCCTTAATTAATTACAAAACTAATTAGGACATGAAATCAGCTTTGAAAATAAATGTATACTACTCAATGGCTTGTCCAAATGTACCCAAGAAAAACCCTGCAGTATGAAAAAAATCAAATGGCTTTTCTTTGCTGAAAAATAACAATACGTCAGCAGAAAATTTAGATTATGCGGATTTTTACAATTGTGTATCATTAATGAATCACCGAAAAATTAAAAAAAAAGGGTTTTAACTTTTAAAACTAAGATTTTGCCCAAATGCATTACTTTTTTTTTTGTTGATCACTTACTTTAAAAAAAAAAGATGGACTGGCGATTTTTCATGTATCAAAAGTTTATAGAACACTAAAATTTATGGTTGTTTTTTGAATAAAAAAACCTATATTTATAAATATATTTCCGTAACGCGCAAAATTATATTCACTGTAATTATTTAAAGAAAAAATGAAAGAAAGAAAGGAAACTCTAGGCAGAGAAAAACACAGCAACAGAAAGTTGCTCAAGCTTAAAAGAAAAACCAAACTTAACACGCAAGCATTCATGTAGGGATTGAGTTTGAAAAAAAATATACTGAAATAAGGTATGAAAAAATGCTTCTGAAAATCCTCTATTTACATAAATACATAAGTAAAAAATTCCATGCACATGGGAATAACCCTGCGTTATTTTTATTGCGATGAAGGGATAAGGCCGAAATACTAGATTGGAAAAAATGAACCCTGGGAGACTTTCGAAATAAAAGTTTTGGAACTGAAAGAAAAAAAAATCCCAAATCCCAATTTAGAATTTCCTGATTCATAACAGCTCTTATGCTGGAAAAAGGGGGATAAAATCCTCCGATTCGAGGATTGGAAATGGGATGCTTTAGAACTTTAAAATCCGGGAACTGATCAATTGGAGTATTGCACGATAAAATGTGAAAAATCCTTCTCACGGCCATTTGCCATTAAATGAATCCCAACTGTTTCCCGAAGCAGCGACTCCACTTGCAACTTAGCATACTAATAACCCATGTAGAGGCAACTCTGACTTCATGAATTTATGTATTAATTAAAAAGAAACTTTTGAATTTTTCTTATCGTCTTGTCTGATGAACGCAGTTAAAGGCAATGATACATGGGGGATTCTCAAGAAATACGAAATTTTCGATTAAGAAGGTCGAACATCAATCTTCAAAATAATCTAATTTTTTGTTTCCATATTCATTTACGGGCTATTGTTAAAATTTTTCAGAGAGCAATGTAGTTTACAGACATTTCCTCTAGAAAATATTTAAAATAAAATTCCGCCAAATTTTTAACTTGATTTCATACAAACACATATTCAAAGTTTTCCCTGAATCTTCCGGCTCATGAATTGGTATAGATGAATTCTTTTATACTCTGTGTATTGTAAAATGATGCAAAAATACGTTTCATTGTGTTAGAATGAACTTGTACTTTGACAAGCTACCATTAAATGATTAAAATGGTAACACAATAAAAGCGTATTATTATCTTATATAGGCTGTGTGCACGATTAATATTCTCTCTGAATACAACCACATAAATATTGATTGCATCTCTAATTATATCTTACACTATGGCCAAGTTGTCTCCGCTTTATGCAAAAATATTCAGCAACTTGATAATAGCAAATAAAATACATTTTTCTTAATTTTTCCTCGTATAACTTGATAAAGTCTTTATATCAAGAAAATAAAAAGTGTAAATGTAAAATTATTAAACTTAAAACAGTTCATAAGTATTTAACAGCGGTTAAAATCGAAACAGACATACAACTTAAATAGAAAGAAAATGTACCCAGATTACCACATTTAACGCTATATATGTAAATTCCATTATGAAATAAACTTTTATAAAAAAATTTAAAACCCCAAAACAGTTATTTAAGCCTTTTCTCAGTTTCCTGACATTTAGATCATTTACCTGGCACTTAAATGCCATAAAAATGACAATTTGTTATTTTATTACTCTAGATAACTATTACTTATTTTATTGCTCTAGAAAATCTAGAAGTTTTGATAAAAAGTAACGTGATGTAGTGCTAAAGGAAGTGAGAATACAGATTAGGCTTAAAAAAATCGATATCAATGCTTTTAATTATATCAAAACAATAAAATATGTTGTTAAAATGATTTATAAATCATTTAATAAAAGTTAAATTAATGACAAATCTTGAAGCAGATCAAAATTCGAATTGATTTTTCGAAAACGCTGTATTGATTCCTAACCGTACTGAATTTCATGTTTCCATGAGTATGAAATATTGTTTCCAGTGACGTAAAAAGTAAAGAAATGAAAATGAAAATGGTGAAAGACATACATGAAATTTGACTAATTTTATGCGTTTCAGATTCATTAAAAATTCATGTCGGAAAGACTAACAACGGATGCAAGTTTGCTGATTATGCAAATGCGAGAAATAAACCTATGGACCGTGAAAACTCTTTATAGAAATAAAAAAAAAATCTTTACTTGGAAAATATAGCATTTTGTAGATTGTAGGAGACACACGGGCGTTATAGTGCTTTTTCTTATTTTTATAATGAACATCTAAACATTTCCTTCAAAAACCAAGTATTGTGTTTACTAAAACCATAAGAAATCCTGGAAACAAAATATTTGTTCCGTTTTTCTTCTTTCGTTATTCAAGAATTACAAAAAAGACATGACGATTTCTTCTAGTAATTATCAGGGTAAATTTCTTAAACACAGTTCTAAACGTGTTTTTGTACTAATACTAAAAATTAGTAAGTTGTCCTTTTGTAACTTTTTTTCCCGCTCCAGTATTTTTTTTTAAATCTACCTTTAGAAAGTCGCACAATATGGCGATTCTATAATAACAAGTATTGTGTTTACTAAAACCTTAAGAAATCCTGGAAACAAAATGTTTGTTCCGTTTTTCTTCTTTCGTTATTCAAGAATTATAAAAAAGACACGAAGATTTCTTCTAGCAATTATCAGGGTAAATTTCTTAAACGCAGTTCTAAACGTGTTTTTGTACTAATGCTAAAAAATAGTAAATTGTCCTTTTGTAACTTTTTTTCCCGCTCCAGTATTTTTTTTTTAAATTTACCTTTAGAAAATCTCACAATATGGCGATTCTATAATAATATTTATTCTAATGATCTCCTTGTGAAAATACGAAAAACAATGTTTTTTCATTTGAGCTGATTGAGTTTTTTTTTTGTTATTATTTCCCATCGCAGTTTTTAAAAAAAGTACTTTCGACATCAATATCAGTTATTTTATCTCAACTGTTTTTAACAAAATAAAAGGAAATCCTTCTCGACGTGATAGTTTTTAGTCGTACCAAAATATTTTATTGCTGAAGCAAACCGCTTAACTCATGTTATTTACTTTGGTATCTTATGATAACCTATATAGATATTTTGACTTAATAGCTTTCTTAACACTACAAGTGCAAGGCAGATCACAGGCAATAAGCAAAATTAGCATTTGATTATTAATTAAATCGGGTTTTTCTATAATAATTAAAAATTTAAAACTCGATATCGTAGTTAAAAAATAACTGTTCGAGTACAATACAGGCGCAATATTTTAAAGTCTAATCTACTTCTGTTTCGTATACTTGCAATTCAGCGTGCTGTACGACATTTGCTACAAGTTGGGGGGAAAAAAACTACAGACTAAAAAAGTTCTTGATTTAATTATTGTATTTTAGATGGGTCGTTAAAAATTTATCCAATAACTTGCACTTCAAATCGTAAAAACGTAATAAATAATTTTACAGAGGGTAAACATTTGATTCTCAGAAGCTGTAACGTATTTTTTACAGGTTTAATCCCCACTTGAACAGTCAAGTAAACGGATCGCAATGTGATTGAAGCAATTTATTAAACAGTAGCAGAAAGTGTTCATTTATATCGGAAAACACATGTTCCATTTTATGCTACACTCACTTAAACTCAGTAGAGCTCTTTCCTTTCCCTTGTTATAAAAGGAGAAAGTTGTTACCTTTTCTTAAATCTTAGAGTGACAAGAAACGAATACTCGGCTGTGAGGAGACATATTTGGTCACTTCTTTGAAAGTCAGAGACATTTTTACATACACGAGAAATGCTCTAAACTTTATGAAAATAACATTATTAGTGCTAAGAAATTATTTAAGAGTTCATTTAAGCAAATAAACTTTTTCAAAAACGAAAATATATATAAAGAGGAAAAGAATAATTTAAATATATGTATTAAAGGAGGCAGGTTATAATTTTGTTTCATTACTTTAGCAATGTGCTTCGTTGCGAATACTTTATACCCGTATTTGTATATGTTCCTGTGAATGTCCGAATTCGGAAAATGTCGAAAATCACCGGTGAAGGTTAACATGCACCAAATACAGAATGTCGACATTTACCATCCATCAGAAAGGTGATTGCTGACATTTTCCGTACACATAGCAGCCAATTTTAAAAGACAGTCAATGTGACACACTAACCAACAAGACGTTAATCATGTCTCTCACGGACTCCTTACTTCTTAAAATTAATGCAGGTTATTGCATTGAGTTGCCGCTTGGTGAGAGACAAATAGTCATGTACTTCCCACGCCATATGTCAAGCCCGGGTGGCCTTGAGTGAAGGGCAGAGGAGAGGATCATATAGAGTGTACGTTAATACACTGAACAACATAATGCATTAAAATATTAAGCAACATAAGAGGATACTGTTCTAAACATCATACCACGTTAATACGCTCCGCAACTTGGTGCGTGAAAATACAGAGGTACCTCTTTTAAGGGACAACTCCGAAAAAAGGACACCTCTAATTAAAGGACACTTTTTATGGTCCCAGTCTCTTTGAATAGGGACCGAAATGTATTTACCTCTGAATAAGGGACACTCTATTTAAGGGACATTCACAGAGAATAATTTCAAAAATTCAAGTTTTAAAGATAAGCAAAATTTACTGGAAGTTGAAGTTATTTTAAATTTCGAAAATTAATTTCTGAAAGTTTGTATGAGTCCTAGAAGCAAGAACAAAGAAACAAGTGCATTTTAAAGTGCTTGCCGAAACCTACTTGTAAAGGGTTTTCCCTCTTTCACACTATGGAATAAATGTGTGTTCAGCATTGACAGACAGTACCCGGCTACCAACAAGTTTTTTATGCAAGGATTGGAAAAGTACACTAAATGTGATCTGTACTGTATTGCCCAAATTACGTACTTTGAAACAAACCCATCGAATAAACTATTTCAAACACATTTCTGTAAGTTACAAACCTTTGCCAATACAACATTTTTGTTGAGATTTTAGTTTTTCAATGAAAAAAATTAAACACATGTTTATTATTATGTTAAACTTAGTTAATACGCTATATGTGTATGCATCAATTTATGAACTTCCGTGGAAGTGACCCCTCTATTTAAGGGACAAGATTTCCAGCCCTCTTAGTGTCCCTTATTGAGAGATTTTACTGCACTTAGAAACGTACTACGGTGATATCCTAAACATCATGGCACGTGAATACACTTAAAAACATAGCGCGTAACATTTTGGCATAATCAATCCTTGATCCATTAACGATTTTTTAGAAAGTTCCATTATAAGAAATCATTTGACGGATGTAAAACGTCAGGAAACAAAAGGTAATTTGCGTGTTAAAATTAAAAGTATATAGAAAACTAGTACGCCCGGCAGTCATACGAAATGACCGCTGTTCTAGATATTATAAATTGTAATTAAAGTGATTTGTGCTAAGGTGTCTGCTAATTCAAACTGAATGACCCAGGTCAGGCTGCGAGGAAGCCCCTTTGCTTACTGCCCCACACTACTATATATTTATTTACTATATAATCAAATTGTTTGTGAAAAATATATATTTATCGTCGAAAGAACTTATTGAAAATTTTACTATGCTCTTGAAAACAAAAGTTTTAACGAAACTGGGAAAAAGAGCGCTGTCACTCTAATAAAAAAAAATACATAAAAAGCGCAGACAATAAATAAATCAATTAAAAAGAAAGAAGGGATTGCATTAAACTCGCGCATACATTAATTTTTAACGGAAATTGCAAATACATCGAAGCCTCACTCAATATGCTAGATGAATGTTTTGATTATTATTAGTATATTTGTTACATTTGTTAAATGGCAACTGCATTGATTTGTTTGTTCACACGGCAACTGTAATTATACTGTTGGAAACGAAAGCAACGATGCAAAAATAAAATAAAACGGGTCGAAAAAAGCATTGAAAAATTTTTAAAAATTGATTTAAAGAAAACTAATTGAGTCACAACTTTCATTTTTGCGGCGATGCGTTTCTCGGGTCGTAAACATTAACCGTGCCGAATGTGGCCCCGATCGGTAAAACGGCCTAGGATCCTATCACGAACAGACACAGACAGAATAAGGCGCTTATATATAAGATATAATAGTATGAAATAGGTTAGAAATTTAGATAAAATTTATGCGATGCCATTGCTTTACGATTCGTAATTCATGTTGATGTATTTCCGACTAGTAGTTAAGATATGGTTTCGAAGAAATAAAATTATCAAAACAGAAAGTATTAAAGCCGACTCTCTTGAAATTTTAACTGTAATTATTTTATATAACTTTTTTTATAGGTATTTAAATAAAATCGTGATTTGCGTGTTCAAGTTAAGGCTTTGCTATGATTGCAATTTTCTCCCCATGACCTACATACATTGTCTACATATTTTCTTTCAAGCAGCTTTTATACGGACCAGAGTGGAAACTTACGTTATTCAATTAAAGATTACATCTGTGTATTTCTTCTTCATCAAGATAAAAGTGATGATATGACTTTTTTTTTTTTTTTTTTGAGAAAATAAAGTGTACTTTTTGATGTAATATTTTTAATACACCTTTTTTGCATTTTCTAAAGTGTCTAGATGAAAAAATAATAAATTGCTAATTTAGTAAAAAAAATATCCACTTAAAATAGTGATACAAATGAAAATTTTAAATCTGGTGCAGAATAAACAATCTATTTATAACACAGGAAGTCATAAGCAATTCTTTATCCCCCCTTTTTTCTCTCTCTCTATCTCTTTCAGACACAACAGGTTGTAAAACAGCTTTCTCACATTGGGCTCTCTTAAAATATCAAATTTGGGATACATAAACAATAGGAATAAGTTTTCAATTATATCATAGAAACATAACACTTATGCTTGGACATCCAAACATTGCTTGATGTATATAACTTAAAAATCAGATTTATAAATATTTTCTTAGCATTCATAGATTTTTACTTGACTTCTTCGCAACTACAAAACACTTTAATACGGTTTCCTTTGCAAATCTGTGTATTACAGTTTTACAGTACTGTTTTTCCCTTGTTTAGTAAAAAGCTTTTTAAAGTATCTTTATCATAAAACCAAGACTTTTCAAAAGATGTCGTTTCTATCCGAATTACCAAATTTTTTATGTAAACAAGGAAACGATTTTAAATCAATAAGATAATTTTGGAATATAATAAAAGAGAGAAGGCCAGATTTTTTATATTTACTTGACCAAACATGGGGGAAAAAAGATGTTTTTCCTTCTAGATGCCTAGTTACCTCAACAGCCTTCTTATCTAGTAAAGAAAATAAAGTGCGCAGCAATCAAATAAAAATGGAAGGCGAAAGCAAACAATCGAAAAGAAGCTGAAGTGCAATCAGAGAATAACGTACAGAAACAGGACAAAAAGCATACATACCAATAAAAAGAGATTAGTGTCCGAAAAAAAGGGGAAGGAATCCAGTAGTGAGATTACTAAACAAGTACCTCAAGGAACTGACTAGATGTTAAGAGACAAAAAAAAAGGCAAGCTGCTTTCCCAAACTGAGGCAATTTCCAACGCAAATGCTGCTCTTTTGTAAACCAAAAATGGAGACTATCTAATGCTCACGCACTATGTTGTGCAATTTATAGAAAGCAATTCTCGTTCATCCTTTATTTTGTTAAACAGTAGCTGACAGTTCGAAGAAGTGAAGTTGTTCTTTATACGAGTGATAGTTTTCCTTAATTTTTTTTTTTTGTTCATATATCAACAATTCCTCATTAAAAAATTTTTATGTTAACACATAGTGAACCGGTCACGAGAATTCCCGTGTTTTCTTTCCCTTTCCAATCACGATGATCATCAGGTTTTAAAGAAGTTGTTTTAAAGGCCTGGGAACAAGAATGAGATAAGGTTATTTAAATCAGTCCCACAGTGTGCAAAAGAAAATTCAACACTCACTACGTCACCGTAAAGCGGCCAATTGGAAAGAGAAGCGAAACCCGAGAATTCTCGTGACTAGTCCACAATCTGTTGATATAGAAATCGATTATTTCATAAGAACATAAATCCTTTTTCCTTACGAAATTTAGTTAACAGTGATTTTGCCATACTTATATGAAGAGAAACCGATTAGTGCAGAAGGAGAATACGTTTAATTACAATTAAACAGATAATTTAGTGCTGTTTCTTGCAGAAAGAGGATAAGTCGGCGTTGAGAGCAAGAACGAACACATGCCCTTCCTGCTCTCAACGCCAGTGATAGTCGCAGAGATGAATATGGCATAATCCCTTAAGAGCCATAATTTATCTGGCTAAACCGATACGGAAAGCAAGCATTTGCGATACTCTAAAGGGTGCTTTCACACCAAAGGCGACAAAGACAAAAAACGTGTCTTTTCCCATCTACGTAAGCGCAAAGCATATTTCTGAAGGCAAAAATATGCTCTGCGCATGCGTAGATGTGGAAAAGAAGATTTTTTTCTCTTTGGCACCTTTTGGTGTGAAGCACCTTAGTGCAAGTAGGATTATAACTACACTTCCCTTAAACCCAGTTTTATCTTGCCATTCAAATAGTTTAATTTTTTTTAAACTTAAAACTTGTGCCCTTTGCAAAGAATAATGAATTACAAGCAATGAAAATGCAAAAAATACATAAATGAATAATAAAATACAATAAAACAAGATAACGGAAATAGTGATAATAATTTTCAAGAAAATAAACTGAGAAAAAAGTTATTAAAGTCAAAGCGCATGTAAAAAATTAAGCATGATCAGGAAATATTCTTCCTGTCTTTCTTTTTTCTGATGTTTTAAATAATGTGCAAATTAATTAGGAGAAAATAAAAGCCCTTTTCTTCTTTTTTACTTCAGCCTCTGCATCATTCCTTTCCATTTTACACCCTGTTAAATACTTAATATTATGAAGCACGGCCTCTTTTAGAAAAACTTATTCATTAAATTTGTTTTGGCATCCATTATTTGTCGTTTTTTAGTTACGCTGCTCATTTAACCAACAAAACTCTTGATACTCCAAATGTTCTGATTAGAGATACGAGTCATAAAATGTGATATTTTGAAATACATTTAATTTCCGCATTTCCTTTGGCAGAATACATAAAATATACGAAAGACAATGCAGATCTATTACAAAAACGAGCGTTTACCTGTCATAAACAATAACTTGCAACTTACGGAGAAGTGAATATTTCTCTGCTTTTCAAACCGCTAAAATCATATATCTCAATTTCTAATATTTGCACTTCTTAAGGGAGAAAAATAGTGGTAAAGCCCATGTAAGACATCTGCCTACTAGCAATCGCATTACTATTCAAGTGGAAATGTAGCTCGTCCCAATTAATGGCACAGTATGGTAGATAATAAAGATTAATGTAAACAAATAAATTCTTACTTAAGCTTCATTGATACCACCTGCTGCCCAAAGCACTGGAATTGCAGTCACTAAAAAGAAAGAAAGAAATACGTTCATTTTAGCTATAAAAGAGAGAATCTATGAATCTTAAGAAAATTTACAAATACCATTTTTTGTTAGTTTAAGGTACCATATAAATACAAATATTTTTTTTAGAAATAGCACCCGGAGTGCGATTGCACTAGTATAAATACTTATCTCCACCAGACCACTACCTGTTAGCCGAGGCCTTAGGATTGCTTTCGCACGGAGCTGGTGGCACTAGTATAAATACTTTTCTCCACCAGACTTCTATCTGCTAGCCGAGGCATAAGAAACGAAATATTTGTTTGAAATGAGGCTGCATATTGGTTCCTTACCATTTGCAGACCTAGTGCATTCCCCTGGCAACCATTCTTTCATTTGGCACAACTATCGGCGAATTACTACTTGAGAATATTGATGCTCAGTTTCCTCCTAGATGGAGGCGCCTAGACTCCGATGCGAAACTGTACTAGGAATTTACTTTAGCCGAGAACTCAATTAATCTTTAACATACCGCATAATCGCATGACATGGACACAGTCGATTTTTCACCTCCTGAAAACCCAACGGCGTTGGCCAGGTTTGATCCTGCGAACTTGGGCATACAAGGCCAGTTCCTAACCACTACGCCACCCTGGCAAGAAACGAAATGTACAGTACGCAAACAGTCAATCGGTAACCGCAAACAGTTGTTGGTTTTAATATCGTAGTTCCCATCCAATGAAATATATTAGTTTTAAATTCTATTATTCGCACCTGCTATGCAACGCGAAATCAAACATATTAAATTTAAACCTATATTTTAAACTATATATAAAATACTTTTAAATGAATATGGGTATTTAGGGGTCGAATTTCTTGCGATCTTTGTAATTTGCATTTCTTTTGCGAAATGGTTCCATTTTTAAAGACATTAATGAAAATTTAAGCAGCAAAATGCACTGGTGAAGCTATAGCGATATTTCAAATAAGTAAAGTTTAGAACGGATATTTTTTTGATGAAAGCCAATTGCTTCTACTCAAATTTAATATAAAAAACTTTTTTGCCAGTGGAAAGTTTAATATTAAATATTTTTTTCCTCAAAATTTTATTCACACTCGAACTCTAATTCTTTCCTCGGATTCAGAATGAGTGACGTTCTACGTATAATGGGTCGGCATCACAAACTCATATTATGCAAAAAGCCAGCTCCGCTTCAAAATAGATCTCAAACAGTTCTTTTGAAACTCAACTCTTCCCTCGGGCGTCTTCATAACCTCTGAAGAGAAAAATGCTATGTGAAACCAAAAGGCTAAAAATTATTAATTTTCCCTTTCCCTGTATAAGTAACCCAGGAGGAAAAGAAATGCCTACAAAATAAAGAAAAGGAGCGTTTAAATTATTTGATGGTGAGAAAGAGTCTTTAGTGATGGGATATAACGGCACAAAGAAGCAAAAGATGAAGGGAAAAAAGTGAAGGAAAATTGAAGAGTATTTGACCCCATGAGGCTGTAATGAAAAATCGACGGCAGGGACAGTTTACAAATTGACACGAGAAAAACTCTAAAATGTCATCTTGAGAGAAAAATAATTTCATCTTGAGAAGGGTGACATATTTTTTATCATATCAAATGATTTAATATAAACAACCAGATATTCACTATGATATTTAAAAACTACAAACAAATAACATTAAACAATAATTCATAACATATGTCTTTTTTATTTCATACATTTTAATCTTAATAATGTATAAAATTGTTCTTTCTTCTTCTTTTGGGAGGGGGGGGGGGGGAATGCATAGGGTCTTCAGGAGGTGTCATTATTTGTTAATGAATAATATTTATTTCGTTCAAAGTTTTTGTTGAATATTAATATTTATGTGAAAATAATTAAATGTTTCAACAAAAAGTGATGAAGGTTTATTCAAGGTTGAATATGAGATTGTTAAATTTTTGATAGATGTAGCTGTAATGCGGGTATCTATTAATATTATCTTGCATATTGGGAAAGCTGTGAAAATGTCCCCTTTTAAAAAATGCGTTTTCATCATAAGCAGACCTGTTTTAGTAGTTTTACTCTTTAATATTCATGAAAAAAGAAAACGAACGAACAAAATTAAGTTTTTCTTGAAAAAATCCTACAAAACGCATTTTTTCCAAAAGTAAATTGATTAAAATGTTTGTTTTGCTCTTTTTATTTATTATTATTATGCTCTATTATTTATTTGTCTTTTTTTTAACATTCTTTTTAACATAAAGAAATCGTTTTAAAAAATCACAGTTAAACTATAACGACAAATAACAGAAAAAAGTAGTTATTTACAAAAGAATTACAAATAAATAATAAATAAAATAATTAACAAAAATAAAGTTACAATGTAGGGAACAGGCAAAACAAGCTTTTGAGATGAAGGAAATGTTAGTAGGCGTTTTTATGAGTCTGTTTGTATTTCATAATAACTTTTAAGGGAATGACCTGAAAATTGAACAAACGTTTTTCTTTTGCTTTTCCTGCTTCGAAAGATTATTATGTTTACGAAAAAAATTAACCATAATAACATCTAATGAAACAGGTGGATTTAGTTCGGCCAACCTTACAAGAAGGATTTTTGACGTGGAATACGAGAATAAACTGAGTTTGATCAGCTTCAAGACAGTTTTGAGCAGGTGAAAAAAAAAATATATGTAAGGAAATTCAAAGCGTATGTTTTATTAAAGCCAACATGTTTAATACAAAGTGTTCATACAAATACTCAAAAAAAAAGAGAGATTCTGAATTGACTTTTCATTGTTTTGCATGGAAGGTAAGCAATTTTATGAGCAAAAGAATTATGAGTTTGCTTAGCAGTTATGGCCTACGTTAACTGCGAACCAAGTTCAAACTAAGTTCTAATTTTAAAGTTAAGAAAGACGTTTACAACCTTTTCTCTAGAAAGAATGATTGTTGCAATGAGATATTTTTAATATTATTTTGCATAAAACGCTCTTTTAAAAGTTGTTTTTTTTTCGTCTTAATGAAAAAACATATTTTAGTGGAAAAGATTCAAAGTTTACGAGCGGATATTTTTTTAGTACCCGAATACATTTTTGAAAGATTAATATTAAATTCACACTCGAAAGTAAAAAGTACTTAACTTATGTCTTTAATACGATCTCAAGTTTTGCCCTTTATGCATCTGAGTAGCTTTTCACAAATCAATTTCTTTTGTTTAAACACTTTTATTTTTTTATGTGCTTACGCATACCCTGTTCCCCATGCACAGGAAACATAAGAAAAGAAAAAACGTGTAGGAGAATAACTAGATGTAAAAGTTTGTGAAACTACTGCGTCATTTTCCCCCTTGAAATTTAAAGGGAAAAAAACAATATAAATTGTGCTCTTTTCTGTAATATCATTTTATAAGTTATTTATAAGACTTAATCACAAGTTCCAGCCGCCTTAAAAAAGGGCTGAGAATAAAACTATTTTTTTAGTATCTACTCAGAAAAAAATGTAAAAATGATATTGAAACACGCATGAAATATTTGCTTTTTCATTGTTGTTTTTGCATTATTACTACGAGGAAAAGAATTTGGTGGATAAAAATGTCCGTCATTTGACTTTAATGGTTATCCATCTTCTCTAAAATAATGAAGGTAATTTTGTTTTGAGGTCGTTTAATAAAAGACCAGGGCTTATGTTTACGCCCGAGAAAGAGGCTTTCCTTCTTTGGTAAACCATCTTAATGCACAAACTGTTTTTCATTTTTAATACCATATGGCAAAGATTACACTTGCTTTCATCTACGGATAAGAGACGCAATCAGGAATGTGTGGTGCTTCAGAGTGAAAATATTTAAAAAATGATTCCTTATAAAATAAATTTAGAACAAAGGTTTCGTTAAATATTCTTTTTCCTCATTTGGAAAGAAATAAATAGTTCAAAAATAAAAATGGCGAACAATGAAAATTTGATCACGAGAAATAGGTATCAGATGAATGTTCCCATGAAACAATGAAAGAAAAAAAGCAATTTTTAAATAAGTTTCCTTCTAATTGAAAGAGAGATATTTAAATGTTTCAAACGTATTTGTTGCGAGAGAAATAGTTGTGGTTTTGAGTTGGGGTCCTTTTGCACTGGAGGTTCGATATATTTTTAACTATTTTACTCGACAAAAAAAAAAACTTTTATTGTAAAAAACGAAAAGAAAAACAAATCTAGGGGAGAAAAAGGGACAGTTTCTCAAGGTAGAAGTAAGTAATAATTTCTTTGTGTCTCTTGCATTATTGTGTGTAGCATACCAAATATGTTGAGTATACCAAACTGCATGGTATAAGATCGTCGTTTCTCGACCTATTTAAAAAGTTAAAAAAAAAAAAAAAAGAAGTGCGCGAACAGCCTTGAAACCCCACTGCTTCCTCACACATAAAAATGTTTTAAGTAAAAAAGGAAGCTAACCGTTACATTGATAATTAATGAATAAATATTTCGAACTAGTTTCTAGTTTATTTTATAAGACTCCTATCGTTTGGAAATATTGAATATTGCAGCACTTGATTTTTAATAATTTGTTTAATATAAACATTTTATTTAATAAAAGATAGTTTCGTATACATTTCTTACACTTTGTGACAGATTTATACCACTCTTGGTAATAAACGTGACTCATTTAAAGTTCTCAGCAATCATGGTGCGTGTACATCAGGGTCCATCGAGAAATTCCATTGAGTAGAATCTGTCGTATTCTACTCAATATAAGACGCTATAAAATGTAAAAAGCATTTAATTCTAGAAAGTTTCCTGAAAATAATATTTTTAATATTTATCACAAGATCGTAAAGTTAGACTAAACAAATGAATAAATAAATAAATAACACGCTATATTTATTTGTTTAAAAGTGTCGAATTAACGTCTAAACTCCAATGGAAACGTCATATCCCGTTTCTTCTTCGTCTCTCTGACTTTCTTAAGATTGCATGAAGTTTTAAATCAAATACTAGATATTTTTGGTCTTTGTCTTTAGTATAAGACACGCATGAATTTATAAAGTGTTTTATAGAAGGAAAAAAATCGTATTATAGTTCGTGAAATACAGTAAATCCTTAATCAAAATAAATCCCTTTTTGTTTTAATTTAAAATCAGGGACACTTTTTTTACTGATGCTGTTGGGCACAAAACAAGATTTCCTTGAACTGACTAAAGAGTGGAATGGCATCATGTCACGATGCTATTTCACTCTTTAGTCTCTCACGTCAGCGCATGCGCTCAGTTGCTTTAAGTTGAACGAAATTGTTAATAACAAAACTCCTTCAGATATAGTCTGCAATTTACCAATGGTTTTCTACCGATTGATTGCAGGTTTATTTTGAGAAATTTTGTTTTAAAATTTGGGACTCATTTTCTGATGACCCTGTATTAAATTTGAATTTTTTTCCCTTTTAATTGTTATTTTTCTGATTTTCTTTTGTTCGAATATTTTAGAATTCCAACTTGTTCAGATGAAGTGTTGGTTATTCATTATTTCGCTTCATTAATAAAAAATCTTTTCTTTTCGGAATTTTAGCTGCACTCGAAGTAAAGCACATAACTTTTAATATACGAAGAAGTATACTTGACACAAAAGATATGATTCCTGTAAAAAACAAAAAGAAAAACCTTCATGAGTGAAAGAACTCCAAAATTGCTTTTTCATCGGTATCTTTTGTCTACTCGTTCAATTTACACCAAGAATAAAAAGGAGGTAAAAGGGAGTTCGCTTTCTTCTAACTTATGTATGAAGTTATCTAGATACTAACACGTATCTGTAATACACAATGAATAAATGAAATAAATAAAAATTTAATGGTGAGGGGAACAAAAAAGTTTTTTTCCGAAAACAATCGATCTGAGGAATTGAAAGAATAAAAATCAAAAGTAGTAGGTGAAATTATTCTGTGTCCCAAAGATGAAAAATTAATTTTGAAAACTTTGTTCTACTTTATACGCCGTTGCTTTCTTTCAACTAGCATAATAAGTAGACAGAATGTAAACTCACTTGATACATAAAGTCTTTGTTGTTATACGACTGAAAAGGTTCTTGTTTTGCAATAACAAATCATTTGTAAAATCACAAAAATAGTAATTTTCTGTTTATGCTAATAACAGATAGAAAGAAAAATATTCATAATCACGCCTGATTCAAAAATGGAGGCTGAAATTAAGGGACAGTTATGTTTGCTTAAAACTAATCCGAATAGATCATTGCATTCCAGAATTCCTAGCAGTTGACTTTGTATTTCAATGCTAGAGCACTGTGTGGCTGAAGGTGTCTATTTCTGAACACCACCAATCAAATCCACTTATCAAACGCGTTCTCTAACAAGTCGAAGAAACATATTTTTTCTCGCCTGATAAGAAAAAAAACTAGGATGTTATACAAGAAATATTAGGGATAACGTACGTATGTAAAAATTCATGCGACACCTTTGTGGCGAAAAATCTAGAAAAAAGGTCTTGGTTTTTACGCCTTCCCTCGTGGATTTGTGGAAATGGGAATTTTTTTCCGTTCAGCCTAATCAGATTCTTTGTAACGTAAAATGAGTTCTCACAAACTAAACTTTCATTTAATTTTATTTAATTACTAATTTTCCGGGAAAAAAATAAATTTTGATAATACAAAAATATAACATTAAGATCTAAGCTGGTGCATTTTTCTGCATCACACATTGTTAGCAATTTTCATACCATACCTATTTATTTCAGTATCTGCGAAGAACCCTGCACAAATAAAGCTACATGTATCAAAGTTCTTTATTAAGCTTTTTATGTCTTTCATACGAATTCATTCAGCCGTTATTAGTAAAATAACTCTACATATTTTCCATGGAGGCAAAAACAATTTAATTCAAGCTTTTTATTATTATTTTTTTGAATAAGGCGGTAGTCTCCTGAAGCAGCTTATTCACAATGCTTGCTTCATACCCAATCCATATTTAGTGTCTGATCGGTGAAATTATCTTGTAACATATATAGTTGAATGTATTTCGACAGGATTGAAAACATAAAAAGCGGCAGTATCTGAAAAAAAGAATAACATCAACTCATGGTGCTTTATTATCTTTAGCGGATTTTTTTTTTCTTTTCCTATCCTAAATCAAGCTTTTCAGTACTACCAAATTAATGTTAGTTACGTCGCAAATTCATTGGGCAGTTAATAATGATATTAGAGTGAAAAAAATATCAAGTTTGGTTTAAAAAGTATCAAAAGCAGAATTTCGGCAAAGGAAAGCAGAAGGTATTAGTAATATTTTAATTACTACTTCAATAATAATAATAATAATAGTGTTATATAAATATTAATATTAATAATAATAGTAACAGCTAAACAACTTTTGCACTTTTCATCAGGAGTTAAAATTATTCAGCAACGTAAAACTATACTGCGCTATGAATGTTTTTAGAACTATTCTTGGCACTCCTTTCAGCTAAATAAATTTCTTAAGGTTTATGTGCTCTAAAATCTCAAAAAGTTTCTTTAAACCTTTTCATGTTGCGAAATTTCTTCGTATTATAAAAAACAAAAACAAAGCAAAGAGCTTGAAATTAACATTCCAGAAAAAATTATAAACGTCTGAGATTCTGCCGGAATAAAGTGAGAGAACATAGAGAGAAAGCTTTATTAATTCCAGAACAAAATGTCACTTTCATTCTGTATAGTCATTATACACGTATGAGACTTGTTTTATTAAGATGAATGAAACTCTAGCATTTGTGTTGTTTTCTATTTTTCAGCCCTTTTTTTCCTTTCGTTTTTCTTAAAAGAACTTTTTTTTCCGTAAAAAGAAAGTTTCTCATACTTCAATGACAATGAGTGTTATTTTAAAATTAAATTCATTATATGCTAAAGTGCAATGAATAACGCAAAGCAGAAATTGCTCAAAAGCAAAACATACGTAGGAGAAAAAGCAACTTTACCGAAGAACAAATTGTAGATACATCACTATCATAAAACGGATGAGCCGGCGAACCCTCAGGCAAATTTTCGAAAATGATTATAGATTTCCTGTGGTTTAGATATTTTTATTATTGCTATTATTATAGGTTTCCTGTGATTTAGTTGTTGTTGTTATTATTAAATAGGAACATAGGATGACTTAGATGACTCTTCGCAGCAATTCGCTCGCTTGACGAGAAAGAGGGAAAACAGTTGTCTTTGCGAGGGTCCTGGTGCATCACACCTCCAAACGTGTAAATCCGTCAAAATTAGAAAATTCTCACGAATCCATTACCTTCTTCTATGTATTCGATATAGAAGAAACTAGTACATTTAAATAAAATGCTAGTGTGTTTGAGCATGTAACAATAAAATTAGCTTTGATACATATCTTAAGATGTAAAACAAGCATTTATTCTTATAGTTGTTTAGAAAATATTGCATAAATTACTACAAAGCTCAGTACTATATTTACAAATATTTTAATTTCAATATAATAAGCTTTCATATAGTATTTAAGGAAAAAGAAAAATTGCAAGTAGTGATTTAATAGTTGTTATTCTTTTTCATTCAGTTTATAAACGAAAAAAACCTACTAGAGTTTATTTGAAATAAACAATCACAAATCTCGTGAAATCCATAAAAAATAATTGTCCGATTTTATAGAATTTGTCAGCTTATTTATTTGTTTGTTTATATCTTATTTATCTTTTTAGCCTACTTTCCTGTAAAAGTTGAAAAAAATCATGAAAGAAGGCTTAATTTACAGTCAAAATAAAGTTAATTCATTATATATAGATTAACGAGCAAAAAATTTGAGAGTAGGGTTTTAAGTTCCCCTCCTCCCCTCTTAAAACTTTTAAGGGAGTTTCCTAATTCGAAAGATATATATATATATATATATATATATATATATATTTGCATTTGAAAGATTGCATCGAGAAAATCCCATTTCCATATTTTATTTTTTGATTTGAACTTTTGTACTCAATTTCGAATACTTAAAAAACATTAACACTAGTGCTTGCGGGGAAACTTGAATCATATTTAAACCCTTATTTAACAGACGGATTTGCGTGGAACAAACTTTAACGTAAGAAGCTTAAGACGTAGAAGCATGTACAGATGCGAGGCCATTTTCACATGAAGCGTTTTGATTGGGATTTTTAAGGATATAAAAAGAATCATTATTATTAAGGAATGAAGAAGTGAATGAATATGTATTAACTGTTGAAAATGTTTTATTTGAAGTAATAAAGCTGCATGAGAAAGATAGGTAGAGGGAGAGATAGCTATAGAATTTATGAATTTATACATATATACATATATATATATATATATATATATATATATATATGAATTTGATGTTGGTGTGTACGGAAAGTAGAGTCGCATAGTTCTAGACTTAACTTCTTGTAAATTTTAAGTTCCAATTATTTAAATTTTAATGTCTTAAATAATTTTTTGCAATGTATTTTGTATAAAATTTGAAATCTATTAGGGTAAAAAATACGTTTTATTAAGTTGCTTAATATTTTTTTTCTTTCTCTGTTTTCAAAACCCTTTCTTCATGCATAACAATAATTAAATGTTTCAATCACAAAACCAACAAGCATAAGACCTGGGTAAAAACCTCGCATTGTCATATTAGATTTTTTTCTGCAGATGGAACAAGCAAACAACTGTAAAATTACTTTTGTTTACTAGAGAAAACGAATTTATTGAGGTTTAAAGTTCTCAAAGAAAAATGTGCATATAAAACGAGGTTTACACCGTGAAAACACTTTTAGGAAGAATGTCATTATGCATTTTGCATAATACTCCCATAGCAAAACCTCGACTTACGCTTCCTGGAATAAAATAATTTCCGTAATGTCTTGTAAATGCTTACATGCAGGTTTTTTCTTTTCTTGCGAAGAAGTATTGTTCGGTGCGAGAAGAAAACTGAAAATGTAGATGATGATATTCAACGAATGATGATTTTCAACGTAGACGCAGAAAGCATTCACACAGTAAAGTTTAATTTTCGACAAGAATTAAAACTTTTAGTGATCCTGGATTTTTGATAGCACTATAGCAGATATTGTTCCTGTCACACACCTACACACCTTGCACTATTTTACACAACTTGTTTGGACATTAAAGAAATTTAATTTATTATGGAGCAACTTCAGCTCAACTAAAATATTAGTTTTAAATATTTTGGAATGATATACCGGATGAATAGGTTCAGAAAAAAAATCCTTAAACACTTATTAGAACGTGTTCACAATCATTCTACGCATGCAGTGATATTTGATAAAAATTGAGCCTTTGTGAATAAACCCTTGTCATCCATACTCTTGGTAAGGATTGAGGTTCGATTGGTAAGGATCGCGAACAATTGCGACTGATTGGCGAATAACTCATTATGATTCATCCTTTTCCGAGAATTACTAAAAAACAACTCCCTAAAATATCGGTATCTTTCAATTTCCACGAAATGAAACTGACTTATTTAACTCTCTTGGTTTGTACACTTGTGTTTGAAGCAATGAAAGTTTAAAATTGCTATCTTTCGCGCAAGCGTAGTAAAAAATTAATTCCTTTAAATGGTTCATAATGTATCTAATATTCATTTTATTTTCTAATTTCAGTATACTGATTCTCTTGTATGTTCAACTTGTAAGTTTGATAAAACTTCGGGTAAAAATTCTGCGCAGTATGGGCCTAAGACATACAGATGAAATTATCATTTTAGAAAAAAGGCGTATAACTTCGTGAATATGTGTGCTATTCACGAAGTTATACGCCTGTTTTATTTTATTCTGAATTTGTGCTTTTTTTGCGTTGTTTTATCTTTGTACTTACATTTTAGCACAAAGCATTTTGTTCATTTATCTTATATGTGTGCTAGTTTTATAAAAATGTGCATAATTTCTGTACACAGCTAGTAAACTGTTTTATAAAATTTTCCATAATATCTACCATTTAACGGTACAGGAAGATGGAAAATAGCAATTTATTTTCTTCACTTACTGCTGGCCATCTAAGTATTTGCATGATGAAATTTTTATTTAAACTTGCGAGATGAAGCATGCCTGTTATATGATAAAAGTTATGGCGATTTAATCAGAACATTTTGTCATGTATTTTCCAGAAATTTCATAAAATGTCAAAAACTGAAAGTATCTGGTAAATTTTAGCTATGTAGCTTTTTTTTTTTTTTTTTTCTAAATTACGCTAGGATATCAGCATCCGTTACGACTACAACTAACATCTCTGCCAGTAAAACAGAAGGATGTTTCTCACGTCATTTGCTCAAGTTATCTACAAATTTTTGGTTTTGTCACTTACACATATTTGTTTCTAAGTGTCTTAACATCGTTAATGTTTTCCAAAATTAAGATTACACGCAGACAAACACAGTACTTTATATCTATTGAGCTAATGGGTAACTTTATGTCTAATGGGCTGCTGTTGGCTTCTGCCATTTGCAGGCCCAGTACGTACCCCAGCGATTGGTACCATCTCTTTCAGCTGCACCACAATGAGTGTGGTACCATCGTCGCATGACAATTTCGACATCCAGTTTCTCCACCTGAAACGGCATGCACTCGGACTCTGTTAATGTGAAACTGCTCTACACTGTTTGAAATTTCATCATGAAATTACGGTTAAATAACCGGCAGCAGTTTGTCCATCTAATTCACCGTTAAATTTATGGTTTGGAACATTTTTCTATCTTTACGGGACCTAAACCATTTCCAATCAGCTTGGGTAAAAGCCGTAAATACAAAATTTTTCGGTTTTATAACCATTTAAAAATGGTTTAAAAACAAAATTTTTACCCTTTTTGAGACATTTTGAGGCGTAGAATCTGCGAGGCGTAGAGACCGTAAAGGAAGAATGCGGGAACACATGTCGCATAATCATACGACATAAGCGCAGACGATTTTCTGCATCTTGAAAAGCCACCGACACTGACAGGCTCGATCCTCTGACATGGAGCGTACGAGTATCGCGCCTTAAAACGACGCCACAACGACGCCTAGGATATTAGTTAGGAAACAATTAAGCCACTTAATAAACTCAAACGAGAGAAAGATGAAAATATTACAGCTTTGTGATATGACTTGTAAAAAATAAAAAAGTAAAAACTAACTGAAGCAAAAAGACGACTTTTTTTTAAAGCTATTTTGCTTTAAATTGTTCAGAAACCAAAGAAAAAACCCTCTAGAGGATTTTATGTTGAAAATAACGTGTGTTAGGCACCGAAATTTCGCTTATTTCTCTTAATCTCATCACAACTTAATGTAATGAAGGTAATTTTGCTTCGAGGTCACATTATGAAATATCTAAGCTTAAAAAGTAGCTAAATTTAAAAAAATGTTTACAAACTCCCCATAAAGGAAAATTTTAAACACGAATTTTTATTACCATTATTTCATTCCGCATTAAATTCTTAGATTAATTCCAAGCCTTAAATTCCTTCAAAGTTTACAAATTAAAAAAGAAAAATTGATCTCACAAATACCTATTCAGTTATTAATGAAGAATATTAATTTTGCTATGCAGGAAAGAAGTGCCGTTTGCTCTAGGAGGAAAGATTTTTTATTAATGAAAATCTCTTCATCCATTATTCAAATGAATTGTTTTGTTTAATCTCCTGAAATAGTTTCGTTTAAAAATGCAGGAACATCTCATTTTTTCATTGAAGTTGGATCTTCAAGTTTCACATGTTAAATACCATTAGAATTTGTGGCGTTTCAGAAACGAAATCTCTCATACTTGGAGGAGATGGGGTGAAGGGTATGAGAATTGCCGACAGAAAGCTTAATATTTATGCGTAGTTTTATGATTAAGGAATTCCATGATAATTATTTATCGTTTTTTTTTACCTTAAAGAAGGAATGGCATACAAAATTCCCTGGATGAAAATTTTTTTAATGAGTACTAATGAAATAATTTTACTATTAAATAGCAAAAAATATTTCTTTTTCTTTCTTCTAACGTGTTTAAAAAACAATCAGAAAATTTTAAAATGCCTTTTCTTCATTTTTTATAGGAAATTTTCAACATGCTGTTTGTTCTAGACCCTAAATGTTTTTATTGGTGTCTTGCGAAGTAAAAGTATTAGTCATCACGTTAATATAATTTTCTAAAGTCGACACTAAGCAAAATATGACAAAATATGAATGTACCGTGTGTGACACAGTGTGAGAGTCTTGATTAACTGAATGTAGACTGTAAAAAATAGTTCATTAAAAATTTACTACGTAAAATGCTTGGTTTGCATTCCACACTATTAAAAATGATTTAAAAAAAAAAAAACCTGCTTATTTTTTAAAAGCTATGTTGACTTAAAAATGAGTAAGCGCTGTTCTCAGTTTTAAGTTCCGATACTTGCGTAGAAAAATTGTTGAAAAAAAGTTTTTTTATTTTTTACGTAATGAATTAAAAATTTATGGAACAACTTTTCGTTTATAATTAATACAGGGCATTTTTCAACGATTACTTCTTCAGAGTAATTACATTTGTATCAAAATTACGAATATATTTACCACTTGAGCAGTCAGAACGATTCAAGAATTTGAGTAGTCTGGTCGTCTTTTCGGATCAGGAATACAAGATGATTAATTTATCGGATTCGTATCGGAAGCATCAGAGCAAGAAAACAGTATGAACATATGGATAAATAATGGTTTTCTGTAACGGAAGCATTTAAGCAGGAAGTACGTTTGAAAGCTATATAATTCAACTTTCCCGCAGACCGCTCGATGTCCTGGCTCAGTAGAAAAGTATTCGCTTTCAGTCAGGAAGATTAGATTTCGATTCGCCAGTATATACAGTGGTTTACTGTTCCCAGCAAGGATGTATGCTACACACATGATATTCTGTCATGGAGTGTTACCTTTACTATGAGAAAACATTTTTTTAGTCGTGTCTCAAAAATGAGATCCTAGCGGATGCGTTTTGAAAAAAGGGTTGTTTAAGTAATATTAACTCAGTTTTTCAAATCTAAGTTATTCCGAGAGGTTCTTGAAAGTAAGCCATTTTATGCCAATAACAAGAATTCTGATTTAACAGTGCACGATTGCTATTCTAAAGCTTGAAGAATTTGAACAAGATACGGTGGGTAAGTGAAAAAGTTAACTCCGTGTAAAAATTCGCAGCATAAGGATAATTTTCTGAAACTTTGTAGTAACACATACTATATATTTTATCATAACTCACCAATCACTATCGTACCTACTGGTGAGGGTTTAAACGTACAGTGTGATCGTAAGGAAAAGGGCACATAAATTGATTTATCCCACGAACGACCAGATTGCGCGAGGAAGAATCGTTATAAATGACGAAAGTTTCTTGACGATTGCAGAATCGTTAAAAGTGAGAGCTCTATTTCTGAGAGTGAGCTTAGCAGAAACATAACTGAATGCTAAGTTAAAGATTTTAGATGAAATAAAAAGAATACTTCATACATTTATTTATGAGCCCTTTAGATAGTTAACCTACAGCGCTTGACGTAGCGGCTTTGATGCAACAATTTTAGATTTTGCTAGCAACCCTTCATGAACAAGTAGTGGCAATTGTAAATGGCAAGCGTCTACGTTGATTCGTTGTAATTGCGCAAAATGTCGTAACCATACTGAAATTTTCTAATTGGTTTTCGAACTTTATGCATCTACCTACTGCAAAGTAGCACAACATGATCGACAGCGAACATAGAATTGTTTCGGGATTAAATGCATTCATAAAAACAAAGCAGTCTAAAAGCAGGCGAAATCGCTTGTGAAATGAATATTTCGCATGAAAGTAATTTTTTCACTGTTTGAACTGAGGTTGTCTTTTAAAGGTTAGTGAACATAAGGCAAATTAGTTAAAAATTGGTAATAAAAGGCTCAAATCCATTTTTTCCTGTTTTTTTATACATGCAAAACGAGTACAAATGTTCAAAATGTTCCTTACCTTAAAAAGTTGAAAAAACTCTTTGTATAATTTCTTTATTTTATATGTATTTACTGAATAAAAGAATACGGTTTATTATAAATTATTTTTCATGTTGTTGTGTCTTTTTATCAACTAAATTTTAAGCTTTCTTTCTATTGTGAGTGTTAATGATATCGTTTTGTGAATTATTGTGGAAGGCTTTAAATTTGTATCATCCCGGAGATTTTTTTATTTTTTGGTTAAATCATCTTAGTTATTGTGACCATTTAATTGATATTACTTCATTTCTTAGTTTATTACCATGAGTATAATTCGTTAGTTAATTTACGAACCTCCAGCTGCTGTGCAAATTAATTGATTCTAGTCTATCAATTTTTATTTTTTCTGGAAAAAAATTACTGCTAAAACAGTATGCTAATTATCAACAAACCAGTTCATTAATTGTAATGACATTACATTGCAAGTTTTAATTATTATGAGGATGTTTTAAATGCAGTAGTTTCTTATAAAACTCTCGTTATTTTTTTATCTATGACATTAAACTGCATAAGAATGAACTTGACTGCATCTGTTTTTGAGCAACGGCAGCAGGTCGAAGGTTTGTTTTGGCTTTCAACTTCGAGTGCTCTGTGAGGACATTGTTTGCGAGTCCATTTCCCCAAAACGTATCGATTGCTGAAATAAGCCAGCTCTCGATCACTTTAGCCCTCGTAGCAATTCTGTTTCCCGAAAGGGAAGGCAATCAATCCATTTACCAGGTAGAACGTAACAATGGGAGATAATTTGTGAGCTCTTAATCGAGTTTTAGCATAATAAGATTGAGAACGAAACGTCCAAATGTGGAAGAGAATTCAACAAAGCTCCGGGTGAAATGCTTTTAGGTGGAATTCACCCTTTCGCACTAGCTGATCGTTAAAGCACCCCTTTGATGACTGTTCGAATCTGGGGAAAATTCCAGCGTCACTGCTAAGAAACTGGGTGCCTTTCCTTAATACAATAGTACTGTTCCAGTTAAGACATTTCAACCTGTAGTTAGTGGCACTAAATTGTCTCCAGATTCTTATTAATGATCTAAGTTTTGAGCATTTCTGACTAAGTTATGCAAATCTATAAAGCAACTGAAATTAAACATTTTGTTCTCGATTCTGCTGCCAAGTCGATTGAAGAATGACTTACTCAGTATTTTGTAATAATAAACAACAAGAAGAGTAAAAAATAGTACAAACAGTAACACATTTATGCAAAAAGTATTACCAAAAAAAAAATGCTTCCACTTTCAGATTCAATATAAACTGTTTCAGCTAATTCAAGGAAACATGTGTTTCTATTGAACTAGTGATGCTGACAGGATGTCAGAAGCTGCTGTAATACTCAAGATTATTTTTCGCTTGTTATAATATAGTTTATATTATAACAAGCGAAAGCTATAGTATGTCCATGAGTCAACAAACCTAACTAAATAAACTGCTCAACATATCGTCACTTGAAAAGAAAAGTGACACAACTCAAAAAATACCGAAAATGAGATTTTTAGTTGATAATACTTTTAAAAAATTGATCTTTTATATGGAATAAAGACACAAGTAGATAGCATAAGTGTCTTTTCAGAATGAAAAAAGGACGCCTTTTTTTTGTTGTTGAACAGAGGCGTAGCTCGTGTCTCATCAGTTGTGTTTCGACTGCTGCGTGGGTAAGTACTGCCAATTTTATTGAAAAAAGGCACAACTTCGATTAGTTCCTAAGTGATATAGTCCCTTATAGAGCAAAAGGGACCCCATTTGTGTTGTGTCTGTATTGCTGTTAATGTAGTTCATTCGATATAGAAGCAACTAAAAATAAATTTTAAGAAAAATCGTTGTTTTTATTCGAACGAGACACAACTCAAAGTCTCCTAAATTTGATTAAAATTCCTAGGAACCCTAAAAGACTAGCACAAAAACTGCATGAAATAAACAAAAAAAATTGTATTAACCATTTTTAAGGGGCATTAGAATAATTAGGAATTGTTATGAATGAAACAACAATAAATTACATATCGCAACAATTTAAAAACTGGTCTCCTGAAAAAGTTCTTTTTTGAGTTGTGTCACGACTATTCTTTCCAAGCGACGATATGTTTAATCATACGTAGCTACTTCAAAAGCTAACTAAATAAAACGTACAACTTCTTTTGTCATAAGTAGCCACTTCACGAATTAAGTTTAAATTTTACTTAAGGAAGCGATTTTTACTTCTTGTAATATTACGTCTAGATCAAGAAAATGAACTTTGCAGGCAAATAAGAGTTCAATATTTCTAAAATGTTTTCATTTACGGAAAAGGTAATTTGAAATGTATAATGACTGATATCTACGTACAGTGTAATTAGAAATATAAATCACTTCTCTTTGAGAAAACTTTTATAAATTTATTAAGGCGTTTTCCTGGAAATCTAGCATTAGTACGATCTTTCAACAGAGAATTTCCCTTCATTTATACAAGTTGCGTTTCTTATTATGTCACGTTTTGACTAAACTCTGTTTTCCCTAAAAAATGTGCTTGTTATAAGTCTATCTTCATGCTTTATTCAAAGTTATATGTTGACTGGTAGCCTAATCTTAATACTACAACTTCAACTTCTTAACTCAGTGTATTTACATTTTGTTGATCGTTTGTAGAACATTTAGTATTTATTCTTCAGACAACGTCGTAGTCTTACACTGAAACAATTATTTTAATTCTTAAATTTTCTTCTTTGTAGTTGCTATAGTTTCAACAATTTCATTTAGTTTCACTAATTGCGTCTATTATGCTTCACAGACGACTTAATATCCTTGGCGAAATCTCATAGCATGTGCTACCAGACATAGCAGTTCGATTGCAGCTGCTATTGCACCGAAATATGAATAATCGGCTGTCATTGACAATTTTACTGAATCTCTTGTCTTCTTCTGGAACTATTAAAGACAAAAACGAGCAAAGCCCATCGTCAACGTTGGACAGCGGTGAACATCAGGATTCGAAGATTTAATTTTGAAGGTAAGCTTCGAAAGTAATAATTTCGATTTTTCACTTGTAATGCGCAGACTTCCTTTTATCATCTGTTGCACAAAATGCAAAATATTTGAATCATTCATCAGGTTTTGAAATTTCACTTCATGTGTCACATGTGGTGAGTTTTTAGGGTTTCACAACATAACTTCCGAGATTGCAGCAAAAGTTTTTTTAGTACGTTTTCCAGTCATGCAGTCGGATTATTTAGAAAAGTTCTGAGCGGTTTTCCTTTTACAGCCTCGTCGTAACTAGAAATAGTTTTAACGTATTGTACTTATTGGATAGTATAATGTCGTTATTTTTTATTTTTAAAATACATAAAAGCACAACAATTTCATTGTCTGAATTATGTCAGAACGAGCTTATGTTAAAATATGTGTTTGAAACGTAAAATGCATATCATAAAGGGAATGATTTTTTAATCTTAAAAGAGCAGTTAAATCAATTATTCGTAAGCCCTAAGGTAGAATATTGGAAATAAATATCTGCAAAAATACGAAATGAGTTAAAAGTACTCCAAGACTTCATCTGTCATTAAAAAAATACCAGAAGCCATGAGAAAATGTTGAAATATCCTTCATTTCCCTTATTTTGATGTAAGCGCATCAATTGAGTTTTATACCTCGAACAGTTGATAATATAACTAACGCATTATTCGCATTTCCTAGAAAAAATGTTCAGAATGAAATTTGTTCTTTTGGGTGACGTGTATACGTGAATTTAACAAGTGCAAGATTTGCTTTTAGGTTTTTTCCTTCTTTTTATACATTAAGATCCACATTTTTTAATAATGCACCTGTGAAAGATTCGGAGAAATTATGGAATATTTTACCTTTATGTGGAAGATTTAACCAAACTGAAATACGTAGGCTCCCTTCACAAAATTCATGGCTCTCCTATTTTCGTATTTTTTTTCTGCGGCCCCCAAGAAAGCCATATGGCTCCCGTTGAGAAATCGTGCTTTGAAGGACATAACTGAATTTTATTCGATAGAAATCTCAAAATAAACTGAAATTATGTCATCTTAATCATCTGATTACAAACTGCGACGAAAGGTTTCTGGTAGAACAGTACACGACAAACTTCAAAATTTGAGAAGAAGTCTAAAAAGGTAAAATACCATTTTATTTTAAAATTTTACTTACTGTAAAATTATTAAACTAAATAAAGAGAAAAAAAGACTTTCTTTTTTTCTCAATAAATACAGCTAAATTTAAGAAAACTATATTTTTTTCGCAATTAAAGTAAACTGCCTGATGTTAAGTAGAATTATGTAACGCATTTAGGTTATGTATAAGCAAAGGACATTTGACGTGAATTCAAAGTAAGATTATTTAAGACATAGGGTGGTTATAAAAAAAGTTAGCTTGCTAAGAAGAATTCGAAGATAATAACTTGAAAGCAAATTTTTGAATTAATGATTCTGATTTTTCGAAGGCTTCTTATATTATGACAAGCCAGACCTCTTTTTCCACCTGTTGCACAAAATACATAATGTTTAAAGCATTAATCTTGTTTTAAATTTTTACGTGATGGCGAATTCTTAGGGGTTTCAAAAAAGTTAAAGTTTACTAAAGGATTTGTAGCAAAAGTTTTGCTACTACATTTTCCTGTACAGGCAAACGGATTGTTTTGCAAAATTCTGATTATTTTTACCTTTTACATTCTCATCGTAAATAGAAAATATATTTAACATCCTGTACTTATTGCATAGTATAATTTCGTGTTTTGTGTAAAAACGGAACTTTTTTTTCAAAATTACTGAAAAAACTTGTAGTTTCTTATCAAATATTAGTTTCCTATACTCCATATAACGAAAAGTTTTGCTACTACATTTTCCTGTACAGGCAAACGGATTGTTTTGCAAAATTCTGATTATTTTTACCTTTTACATTCTCATCGTAAATAGAAAATATATTTAACATCCTGTACTTATTGCATAGTAAAATTTCGTGTTTTTGTGTAAAAACGGAACTTTTTTTTCAAAATTACTGAAAAAACTTGTAGTTTCTTATCAAATATTAGTTTCCTATACTCCATATAACGCGTATACGAAGTTTCAATGACATAATATTAGAGCGGTTGTTATAGTTAAAATTATTCTAAACAAAATAATTTTAACTATAACAACCCTATACCTGTAAAGTATTTTTTTGGAAAATGTTTTTAAAGCAAAATAATGTCAAGCAAAATGTGCTGCGTTGTAGTTGCGTAATGAACGGCAATTAACATTATAATAAAAATGTAGTTTGGACTTATTTAATTGTATAACCTGCAGGCAGTTTTAAAAGAGTCCTTATGAAGTATTACTTATTAATAAATATATAATATTAATACATGTTTATTATCTGGATAAAAATTTAAGTAAAATCTGTTCGGCAAAAATTTTGGAAAAAAATGTTTTTCCTTTCAGTTTTAAGACATTGAGTTTCTCAAAATTGAATCCACTTTCTCTGAGACTAATAGTAACTTAATGTACTTCGTGCCTTACGAAGTGTTTGATCCATTTTCTAAATTTTATACTATTTCAACTATGAATTTCTTCTTTCGAAGAGGAAAAAAATGTCAAACATTTTAGACAATGTTCTAAATTTCTTTAAAAGATTTTTCATTTAAATAGTTTTGTATTTACCGAAGCTTTTAAAAATCAAACCTTCAAAATTCTCCGATATGAGAACTTTTTAAAATAAAATCACTTACGTTACATAACTAATCCAAGATCTTGAGCTTTGCGACAGGCATTAAAACACACACGATAGTGCTCTGACAATTGCAAGAATGTCGGAAAATCTTACTAAAAAAAAGTCAGTATAAACAACAGTTTGTTTTTTCTTTTGAAACTCGAATAGTTGTCAGTATATTAGACCTTTAACTATACTGTAACCCCTAAGAAACTATCCGTATACTATGAATATTCACTAAACATGTGAAGTAATAAAGGAAATAAATAAAATACGTGTGTATTTTCGAACCTCTGTTTTTTTTAAAGAAAATAAGTTTTTAGAAAATGCAACTTTAATGATAAAAAACCATTTTAATGAATTTTTTTCTTCATATTTTGAAACTAATGAAATCATATCTTAAAATCATGCACTTAAAAATATATTTAAAAAAATATTGTAATGACAATAGGAAAAAAAAAATTAAAAGATGCCGAGTTCGAAGCCCAGCATTTGTAATATTTTTTTAAATGACACATCTAAAGCTCATGTGTCAAAAAAGAAACATTAAGTGTTTAGAAAAAAAGAAGTACAAACTAATCCAAAAGAAAATTACTTTCTCTTATTATATGCTCAAAATTTGGTACATCGCGTTGAGCGAAGCATCAAAGCGGTAGTAATGCCCATCGAGTTGAGGAGTTGATTGCTCCGGCTGGTTGTGTTGCCAACGATAGGCAACTTAAGAGCTCAAGCTAATCAGGCCTCTGAGTAATCGGATTTCGGTATAATGGTGGTTAAGAGCAATTTGTGAGAGCTTTCCGCAGGAGTTGACAAAGGAAAAGCTATTCCAGCAACATCGCCATTCCACACTGCGAAAGCAATTTATGAGAAATGCTGGAATCATCAAAGGCGCTTTGGGCTCAGGACATTGATGCAAACATATTAATGTATTTAAACACGCGTGAATGAAATGTATAGGAGGTACAATAAACACTGCTTTTTAAAAAAGTATTTTTCCCCTTTGATACTTCTGTGAAAGAAATGAAGTTTCCAGATTTTTATTTGTATAAAAATGCAAACTGGTGATATTTCTTTTAAATCATTGTTTTTCGCGAAGGGTTTCATTTTTCTTTTCCACGGTTAACACTTTCAGCGCGAAGGACGAGATAACTCGTCTTCCAGGAATATTCATTGCGTGCTAGGGCCGAGATAACTCGTCTCCTCGAAATATTCGATGTGTGCTATAAGTGAGATAACTCGTCTTCCAGGAATATTCACTGTGTGTTAGGGCCGAGATAACTCCTCTTAATATTACTGCAGTTTGTTACAGTTATATTGTTTTTCTATATTATTGCAGTGAGCCCAGAAATTTATTTATCAATATTTAGTGCATGGAAGTTCATAATACTTTGTCTTTACAACATTTTTACAAGATGTTATTAGCAGCACACTTTTTACGGGCCTTTGTGAAGTTTTCACAACATTGAACTTTGATTTGTACTCGTACGTTACGCATATTTGTTGCGCTTTTTGAGGAAAAAAATGAGGCCACGAAAGTTACACAATGAAAAGTACTCATCAAAACCAGCGAAATCTGTAGCGCCTTGCTCTGAAAAAATTCTAATTAATGCGATATTTATGATTTTAATGTTATTTTTACTTTTGTATCTGTAAACCGAAACAAATCATTATAGTGAGCATTATTATTGATTGCAATATACTGTTATGTTTTGAAGTAAAATAAATAAGTTTTTAAAGGAATTCGCGTTTTGTTTCAATTTAAGCGCGGCTGGGGATCTCTTAGCGCTGATGTTGGGACAAAGGCGCGCAATTGCAAGTATTAAATAATACGTTACTTAAACCCTGTTAGTAATAAAAACTTTTGATGAAACGAAACCCATGAGCAGCTTCCTTTTTCGCCGACGCGTTGTTTATGAATTAAAAAAAGGCTTTTTTGTGTTCTCGAGATATGTGTACACACTTTTTTATTGCTGCTTTGTGATTTAACATTGATTTTAATTTTTATAATGTTAAAATTCTTCATTTTACAAATCACATGACATAGTTAGCTAAAAATTTCTCTATCACTGTCATTCCAGTACATAAATTTGTTCGTTTGAATGAATACTGCTAAGTCATTAATTCATCAGTTTATTACTACATTTTACCTATCGATACAAATAAAATCTTTCACTTCGTCTGTTATTGATTTTCCATTAAGATTTCATTTCAAGAAAGTGCAAAAGTGATAAGAGTCGGCTCTTACTTTTGCTTTAATCTTCAGTAATAAATATGATATAACAGCATTAAACGCCAAAGTTTTTATTGTTTCCTTCTGTTTGCTATCACTATCACTCGTCTGTTTTTTACTTACACACATGAAAAAAGAAATAAAAAAGACAATTCATATGTTTATGCTCTGAATATTCTCAACGTGATTTATTATGACTTATTATGTTTTACTAACAGCATATTCCGCTAAATGCTAATCCGAGGTTCATAGTCTACTTGATACGAATTGGTAGAAGATATTTAGTATTAATAAAATAAATCAGATCATTCTGCCTGCTTTGATCAAAATTGTTATTGAATATATTCAAAAAGTTTATATTTCTTTTCAAACAAATATTTCTCAATATATTGAACAATTTCGCCAACAGACGCGTATGTGAAATAAATCTTTTATTTCTTACATTTTAGATCTACCAATAAAGCTTCAGCTGAAACGCTAGCTTGTTAAATGTAAACAGCATCAGTTCTCACACCACGTTTTCTTAAATCAATTATTAAGTTTTTTATATGTGTGGGGCATTGTCAAAGATCTTGCTTACAACGTTTTGAGAATGAGACGTTGTGATATATGTTTACAAACGTAAAATATTTTCTAAAGTTTACGTATTAAAAAAGTAGAAAGAAAAAAGTTTAGAGCGAAACTAAAATTAATTGAACATCTAAAAATAATAATTTTTTTAAAGTTACCTATTATATTTCATGCAACCTATACACTTCTTAACGCCAATTTGCGTCATATGAGGAGTTGTAGAACAAAAGATGGACATCAAAATTAAAAAGTGTCAACAAATGTGTTATGTATTTAATTTGGTATGATATTACTAATATTTAGGTTCGAAATTTCAAAATTAAAATTCAATTATATACGAAATGACGATACTAAACCCCACCTGGGCTCATTTCAACATGCCGCATTATTATGCGACTGATTTATCGGGCATTATTCGTGAAGGAATTTATGACATTTTTTTGCGTTTCATTATAAATAAATGGTTGAAACTTAAAAATAAACAAATAGTAATTCAAAAAGGTAAACGCGCTGAATTTCGTTTTTTTTTCTGTTATACGTTGTGAGTTTCCAATATACGCGAATTATGTGCAATATTTCTGCATAAATTTTTTTGAAATTTCTGATGTGTTTTTCTGCTTTTAATTTTATTATTTGATCATCATTATTATTATTGTATATTGTATTATTTTATTTAGTTATTTTTACTTTTATGGTGTTTGAAATCGCTGTAAGTATCTCGAGAAACTTTTTTTCTTTTTTGTCGAACTTATGAATATTTGAACATAATTATTTTCTTTTACCGAAATATTTTTATTTGCTAAATTCCGTGAAATGTAGGACATCTCTAACCACATTAGCTGATTCAAACCATTTTTTCTCTAACTAAGAACCAGGCGTTTAGAAGGAATGAAAATGCTACTCAAGATTTCAGTTACTTAAAAAAGAATCAAAACATTTCATCCAAAAGGTATGAGGATGGTGTAAAAAACGGGTTTCGTATAAGTTACACTTCGCTTCTTCCTTCGCGCCTTTTCTTCTTTTGCTCCGGCGACTAAAGAAACATTTATTTTTTTTTCCTTTCAAGTTTTCGCTCTTTATGTTTTATTTCTAAGATGTGACACTTTAATTCGAGAGAAAAGTAATTGAGGGAAAATCTGGAATGGTACTAGAGAGCAGTAAAGATTTATTTCAATTTATTTTCGTCCTATTTTCCTCTGTGATTGGCTGCTGGATTAGTTGGTGCGCAGTTTTACATCCGATACTCGAAGAAGGCTGGAGCTCAATTTTTAGATAAAAGCTTACTCTTTAATAGGAGGCTTGTGTTGGATTAATTTCAGGTAGTATTTAGCGATATTTTGCTTTGGAAATAAGGAGAATAGATAAAAAAAAATACTCTGCTTTAAATAAACTTTAAATTACGGGTAATATTTCTTTTAGCAGTTTTGGGATCATTCATAAATGATGTCACGCTTCGAGGGGGGTTCATGAAATTGTGACAAAGTGTGACAAGGAGAGGGAAGGGGGTAACAAGAAGTGTGACATCATATATTATGCAACATAGCGTGACATGTGACAAAGGGGGGAGGGGGGTCCGCTGAAGTGTGACATATTGTGACAAAGGGGGAGGGGGTCAAATATATGGGAAAAAAGCGTGACATCATTCATGAACGGTCCCTTAACTTGCTTTTCTAAAAATATTTGTCAGTAAACCTTTAATTAGTATCATATTAGTTTGTTTCAGTAAGACAGCACATCATCGTTTTCCAACCATTTTAATGTTGCGATCTCCTTAATCACAAAAAATACGTAAAAAGCCTTTCAACCCCCTTGATACTGCTCTTTATTTGCATAATATTGAATTTTGCAGCACTTGGTTATAGTTTAAAATATTTCGTTAACCAGAAACTCTTTTATAAAAGGTTTTTAACGTTTTTGGAGTTTTTTGACCTCCCTCGCGAAAGTCTTGAAAGAGAACCTCAGTTTGAGAAACGAACCTATTACAACTGAAACTTCTTGCATGTTAAATCTTATGTAAGAGACGAACCTGATTTTTAAAAAGTGAAAAAAAATATCTAAGGTCGATAATATTTTGATACCTAATTTTTTTAGTCCGTTGAAGATCAAACACACATTTTTAACATGCTTTTGAAATGAAACGGTATTTTTGATTTTCAAAGCACGTTCTTGTTTTTAGAAACATTCAAAAACTCAAATAGTTAGTTTAAGGTTTAAAGTTTTTCTTAAAACTTCAGTGCTCGGAGAATATGGGCTAAGTGCGTTGAAGTGTTTATAATGAAAATGTAAAATTTTATTAAGTTTAATAGCTAATATGTGTCGGTTAATGCAGTTAGCATACGCATCAAATTTTCAGATTACTTAAGAGTAAACTATAGAAAGCGTCATGTTTTTAAAATCATTTTAAATTCCAATATTTAAGAGAAATCTCGGTTTTATGTATGTATGGATAAAGAATAAAATATTGGAAATAATCACTTCAAATAGATTTTCGAACAAAGTTCTTACTTACAAAGGGTATTGCGTTCCTAAAGAAAAACTGACCGTTTTTAAAGAAAAGATTAAATCTTAGTTAATTTGCAGCAGGTTCATCAAACTGTTTGTGTATTTATATTTATAATGCAATGATCTTTCACATTCAAAAGTAAAATCCATTCAGTAAATACATTTCAGTTATATAAAATGACAGTTACTTCATTTAGTTCTCTTCGAAGCCTTTATTTTTGAAAATATAAGAAAGAAATTACAACACAGTTCCTCCTTCACAAACATTTTTCAATCATCAATTCTAGGACTTTTGCGTTAAACCTGATATCAGTTTTAGAAAGCATTTTCATGTCTTGATTTTGTCTCATTTACGTTAATTCTACTTAACACGCACACAGACATTTTTAAAAAATGAATTTCGGGGAAAAATTAGTTAATAGATGATCCCCAAAGGGATGGGGATGGTCCTCTCAACAAAGAAAGGGAGCAGAAGGATTGACGGCATCGAAAGGAAAAAATAATGATATTTCTATTGCAATGCATTTGAGGGGGATGGGAATTATTAGCAACTGGTTGGCTGGGGGAGCGAAAAAGGGATGCCGAAGCAATACTCTGTCCCTCCATGTGATGAATTATCTGTTGCGTAATAAAGGACTAGAACAATTTCTGAGGGAGAGAAACAGCACTCTCGCATGTTGGCTTCTATTGAGATAGAGGAAAGGAAATGCATGTCGTCATCTGAAGCGAAAGGGATTATGGGTATGATGGTAAAGATGAGAAGGAAAAATTGGATTAATGCATTTTACGTTTGACGGTACAGGTTGCCATATCATTAGAGCTTTGGATTTGATCTGCATCCGATTCAATGGTATTTGTTGTGAAAAAAGAAACGTAAAACGCGTCATTGCTTTTTCAAAACTGTAATAAGAAAGTTATTTTTTTAAGGTATTCAATTTAAAATTATATTTTTCAGAAAAACAATAATAATAAGGTTTACAGTAAAAATAATTAAAATTATTTAAACGTAACACTACGTGAATAAATATATTTATACACATGTATATATAAACAATATATATATATATATATATATATATATAAACTTAATTGAACAAAAAGACTTATGATTCGAAACTTCTCAAAAGTTGATTTGTATATGAAACACTTTCAATTTCCAATTAGCAAGTACAACTGCTTTTTCCAAATGAAGCCCCCGGTAGGAAGGATTTCTTTACTAACTCCGAGCAATCTTGTTTTGTTTTGACACTTTAAAGAGTCTGGAATTCTTCACTAGTGTCGAGCTGTTAGTGTCTTATAGCTCGAAAACGATGTTTAAGAAGAAATTAAACTTTAACTTAACGAACGATTAACCGAAATTGTAAAGAAAATTATTATTTTATAGTGAAAACACACTTAAGAAAATTCATTATCATACTTCAAATCGGTACTATCAAATCAAACGTGTCATTGCAGGAAAAATATATTGCCAAGCGATATTAAAAGCAAGAACACTCTGTAGAAACGTTTAAAAGTCTCAGAAAGAGACAAGTTATAGCAAAAAAAAAACCCCATATTTCACAATATATAGAAACATTTCCTTACATTTACTGAACTAGTTTATTTTCATATATATATATAATAAAATTAACTTATAATTTATGTAACTTTAATATTAGCTAATTTGATTGTACTCTAATTGTGACTCATACATGCCTGCAAGAAACGCACACTACCCCCAACCGACCCTATCATAACTTTTGCTGCCTCAGGCAAAAATTTGCAATACATATATTTTTCGAAACATTCAAAGTTACATTTAATCAATCTTAAGTTAAGAATTGACTGGGGAATTTTCATTTTTTAAAATAAAATAATGTGGCTGGAAATGGTGAATAAAACACAACTGTTATATTCTAAGCATTTATTTCTGCACAAAAGAAATAATAAAATGCATACAAATGCAATAAAAAACACACACATATTGACTATAAATCAAAAGTCGAATATCATTGAATTTAATTTATTTCAGAGTTAAGAATGTAATTACTACTGAAACAAGAATAACTTTCGGTACTTTTCCATTTTGAGTGGTGCTGGCAATGTTTTTTGTTTTAGCAAATCTTTTTTTTTTCCTTATGTGTCTGGAGTTTGTTTTTGGGAAAAATATTTAAACATCGCCAACCACAACCCAAAATGGCAAAGTAGTTTGATTTGGCGGAAACCAAAAAAAGTATCCATCGCCAGCCTAGCCTCCCAGAAACAGAAAAGTACCTCATTTCCATTAAAAAAAATTAATTGACTGCAAAAATCTTTAAAAATTACATTCAAAACACAGACAGGACGACTTTCCACTAAAAATATTCATCTGAACGTTTCCGTAAACCAGGAAAGGACATCGTATTAGCAAAATAAAGAGGCTTTAAAATGATGTAAACAAACTTTTCTGGCTCGGGCACTAGCGCCACTAGCGGCGGAAAAAGTGTGACGTCGGTTCTTTTGATGTTTCCATTAATGAAACAGCCAGCACAGTAACGAGTAACGGTTACAATCAAGTTCAGCCTTGGTAATTAGTGGAGTTTTATTTTCACTAGAGAACCGGGTATTTGAGCTTGCAGTGAAGTTTTCAATCGATATTTAGGTCTTATACACATGACATTTTGTGATGAAACCGTTACAATGTTAAAGTGTCCAAACAAATGTTCAAAAAAATTCAAAAAAGAAATATCTGTAGTAAATAAAGCATGTGATGAAAAATGCATAAAGATGTGCCATTTATGCACTCCATAGAGCCGTTCACATTTCGTAAACTTCATGGATTTAGGCTTAACAGACGAAAAGCCTCCGTTCTGAGCGTTAAGCACGCGTTTGCTCCTCCCGTCGCGAAAGGATTAATGCATAGTACATTATTTGTGTGATTCATTTCTTCTATTCATGTGGTCCGTCTCATATAGAACCTTTAGAGTGAGATGGATTACGGACGAAAAGTTTCTTTTAAAAATCATTAAAGAGTTTCCTTTAACCCCTTCCCTCTTGCTCCCGTCAAAATCACGGGCTGAAGTTTTCCAAAGTAGCGCGTAAAAACATTTTCGAAAATCCTCTCCTCAATTCCGAAAAATTATTTATTACTTGCCTTAGATACTTGATGATAGTATCAAACTGTTTATAGTATAATTACTGATTAAAAATTTTCAAAATGTTTTTCTTGAACATTTTAAAAATGTTTTGATGTTGTGTTCTTGAAAATTATGCAACCGTTAAGGTGGTTAATGATATAAACTTTTACATCGGGGTTTTTCTGAGGAAGGTCATATACCTTCCTCAAACGAAAAGTGAACTATTGGGCGAATATGTCGTTTCAAGAAACAAGAAAAAATATATATGGTCCATCTCTCACTGAGTTACCTTAATATATTTTTATTATTCTTTTACAAGGTAAAAGATGAGGTTTTTTTGCCCCTAAATAAGAAAATCTGATTGGCAATTGCTATTTTTTAGAAATTAAAATAAAAAATCTCTAAGCTTTATATTAAACGAAAACCCTCTTGAAAAGGAAAAATATCTTGTATCGACATCAGTACAAGAAGAAGAAGCGCATCGATATTGCAGATGATGGGGTACAGCTATCTTTCGTGCGTATCGAATGCTTCACTCACAGCTGGACAAGAATGACATCCATACCTTTCGAATGTACCTTGTTCTTATTCTGACAATATCAGATGGTACGAATGAATGTATCTTATCTTTCAGGTGCAGAGAAGGTCTTGAATTCCCGTTTATTTTTTGGAAAATCAGTCTTTCGCAATATATGTGAATACACTAGACGACATTTAAATTTCTTTTTACATGGTTTTATTTAACTTGACTTGTGGCGGAATTTTGTGAGGCGGTTTTCGACAACTATTACTGCATAAATTATCTTCAAATTTTGCACACAAGCTTATCTTCGATGACAATACAATAATCCATCCATTTTATAATTTATTATAGCGTTAATTAGGAAACAAAATTAATAATTTTGGCTCTTAGGAAATTACCAGCATTATCATTTGCCGTTTGGCAACAATAGTTTTGTTTGGATAATGAAACGATGTTTTGAATTTAAATAAAACCATGTAACTTAAAACATTTTTGGCGATTTAATATTATTAAAAATTGCTAATTTTTTAAAATTTAATTGAAAAATAAAATATTTTAAAAAGGCATCATGAAATTTGTGAATTAAAAATACCTAAGTTATAGACGCAAGAACGACATAAGGTCAATTGCATACTTGAGAGACATGACAAAATGCAAGTTTTATGTTTCATTTCAGGTACTACATAATAAAATAACGATAAATATTGATGTGTTCACACATCTTTTTTTCCTGCTTTAATATTAGTCTGAAATACAAAATTTGGAATTATGTAAAAATATGCCGTCACGCATATTTTTACATAATATACGCTTTGTCATGTCTGTCACGGGATGTGTTTACATAATTATTCACAATATTTATTTTTCAGATTAAAATAGTTCCACTGTTTTTAAAATAAGCATGAAGATGCGTAAACACCTCATAGTTTATTAAGTTAGGTTAAAGTTTAGTTTTTGAAAGAAAAACAAAGAATTTTGACAGGCATAACAAATAGCCACATTGAGTTAACCATTACAACACATAAAACGATGTAGGTTCAGGTCGGTCTAAAGTGTCGAACTTTGGTGTTTATTGTTCTCTTAAAAAGGCAAATTAAAAGTTTTGCCCAAGAAAATTTTAAACGTTGAATGCATTCTAGTTAAGTTGGTTCTTTCAACAAGACGGTATTCCACGACAGTGGGTTTCCATAGTTAGAACCGAGTGGAAGAAACAGTTCCTGATAGCTGAATCAGTCGTGGGGAGGGGGGATTTCATGGCCCCCAAAATCCTTCAACAACATACCTCATGACATTTTCTTTTGGTAATAAGTTAATAATCAAAGGCTGGAAACTACAGGCTCAGTTACAGATGGGGTAAACCACTAATTCCTTAAGTCATTGGAGGAATCCTGCTAAATTCTTGGCATGAAATTAAATATCAGCAGATATTTAGGTGTAAACAAAGGATGCGCATGTGCGTGGGGAATTTATTTAAGGTTTAAAATTTTGTTGCGTAACTTTTCCAAGAAAACAGTAAACATATACTGAGCTGTTTTTTGTTCCTTTTTCCTTTTTCTTTTTCTCCCGTTATGTCTTTCATTTTCTTTTTCTCTTTTTTAGTTCAGTTTCTTTCAGTTTTTTTCTTCCTTTTTTTAACATGGAATGGGTTTTATAATTTTAGACTCCCTGCATTTTATTTATGTGTTCTCCAGCCAATTTAATCGGTATAACTTCGATTTTACAATATTCGATTTAATTATTTACTGAAATGAGCGATATATATTAAAAGTCCCTGCTTGGATTTCATAAATGTTATATTTCCCCCTTTTGAGATTAATAAAGATTGATAATTTTGGAAACCTAATATTGAAACGTAATTTAGAAGTCTAATTAAAAAATAATTCCATGACAAATTTCGAACTTATAAAACAGCCCAAAATTACTCGGAAAAGCGTGCCTAAACACAAACATTTAAAGCTCGCTAAAGGTTTGCTAAGAATCCAGAAAGTATGGCGCGAATCCAATTCTGTCAGTGTCGAACTTGAGAACTATCAAACCTCTCGCTCAGCGCTAGTTGAGGTTAAACTAGGTGAGTCTTGTTTTTCCTTGAGTTTTTCGCTGATGAGTTGTCTCTAACTTTTTCCCAAGTCAACAACTCAAATTGAGGTGTCGGGGAAGGCATCAGTTTAACGCGATCTTAGCCACTGATAAGCAAAGAATACTTGCTAATCCGAAAAGAAAAAGTGGAAGGAAATTAAACACACACACACAGCCAAATTTAAAATGATTTGCAACAGCTATTCGACATAAAAAAATGTGTAGAATCAACAATTTTTCCCCCATCAGATAGAAAAAAAATTCCACTGTAAAAAAACCGTTAACATTTGATTTTATCGAGTTTAAATGCTTTTCACTATTAAAAATGCTTGTAAAATGTTTCGTTACTCTTTAGTAAGTTATCATTGCTACTGATAATAGAAACTAAAATTTCTGTTTATTCATTTTTCTAAACTTCTGTGTTGCGATTTAATTATTTCAATTACATTCCAATATTTTACTTACCCGTTAATAGCGACCAATTGTTAAACGTTTAATATATGGCCACTCGTTATTAGCAACTAGTTATTTAATTCTTCGTCTAAAATGAAGACTGAATCGTTAGAATTTTTCGTGAATGCTATACTTGTAGTTATTTCTGTTATATCATCAGTTAACTAAAACTCCTTTATTCTAAAGTTGAGTCCGGTTTCCTTTAAATTTATCTACAACACGGCCTAAGGGACCATTCATAAAGGATGTCCGCTTTCTTTCAATATATTTGAACCCTTTGTCACAAAATGTTACACTTCAACGGACCCCCTTACACCCTTTGTCACATGTCACGCTAGATTATATATGTACGTGCTGTATTGCAGTTCTGAAAAAAAAAAACTACGTTATAAATCATATCTCTAATTTTATTTTTGAACTTTTAATGACATTTCAGAGCATAACAATAATAATGATTATATAAAATGTACTTAATTTGTATAAAATGAGGTTAAGGTTTACAACAAAAAGGATAATTAGTAATAAATAGCAAAAAAAATAATTGATCGAATTCTGAAAAACTGATCAGCGCTATTTTATCCTAAAAGTGTAAATGACCAAGATTTCCTTATAAACTCTTAACTAGAAGTAAATCTAGACCTTAACCAGAATCGGTGTTTTCGATAAAAAATAAAATCAAATACTTAAAAATCAAATTGTGAAAATTAAATTAAAAACTTTAAAAATAAATTTCATTTACTGATTTTATATATTTCTATAAAAACTAAAATGCATGATGTCAACATTTATTCCCCCCTTCCCTAGACTTGTCACAAACTGTCACAATTTCTCGAACCCCTCTCCCTCCTTGAAGCGTGACATCATTTATGAATGACCCCTGAATTCATTCAAAAAATGATCCATTTACACGTTTGTGTGTGCCTATACTACTTAGAAGCTACTTTAAAAAAAACACTACAAATCAATTGAACTTTCAGGAAAGACAAATGTGATAATCTATAATCCTAGTGTAATATAAAGTTACATCTTCCGGGCAACCTGAGAATAAAAAAATAATCTTCTTCCGAAAGAAATAGAAGAACTTTGGAGAGGCCGAAAATTCTACTCTTCCGGTGGACAAAAAGATCGAGAAGTGCTTATTTTTTACAGCCATCACTCAGATGGTTTGACAATGCTGGCGCCCAATTGACGCCTTATAGCTCGATTTGGAAGGGGGGAGGACGCTACAGGATCGAGCGTTTATAGGAACGTACAGTCCAAAAAAATTTTTACTTACATACTCATCGCCAGTGTGATCAAATTAACTCAGTAAAATAATACTATATTATTTAAATCATATGTATTAAAGTCGAAAATGAATGCGAGTATTTATTGACATTACCTCTTCTGGAAAAAAAAATAAATAAAAGCAAATTGTACAATGCAGTTTTAGAAAAAAAGGGGGGGGGGGGAGAGCAATGTAGGTTAGAGGCAAAAAAAGAAGACAGGTTTTGTTTTATAGCTGAAAATTTCTATTCACATTATTCAGCTAAATTATTACTGATTATCTACAATATTTTAACTGTTTGTTTCGCGAAATAGTGTTAAACTGATTCGTTACATTTTATTATTATTTATTTTTTAATTTTTAATTCCCATATTGAGACTTTTTTTTAGATGAAATGTATTTTAATTTTAAAAGACAACGCATTAGAAACTAAGTCAAATTCTGTTTTCGACAATTTTCAAATTAAACTGGCTTTTTTTAAACGTTATTTTATTTATTTTTATTTTTAATTTATTCTGTTTATGTATTTATTTTTGTTATTTATTCCTTTTTATGGTGTTTATTTATTTATTTTTCCAAACTCTCTTGTCAAGTTTAGTAAAACTTCGGTCTGTTTATGTACTTACTTTGGTATTTTGTTAGTTTTGTACGGTAAATAAGTTCAACGATGTGTAAAACAATTCACTTATTTTCTGAATTATAAAAATGCATTTATCTAAAACTTTCAGCATGGGAAATGGCATATATAGCGTATTATTTACTGTTCCTTATTTTTGGCTGTGATGTAGTGCTTATTACACTTAGCAAAGGTGTTTTTGCTTTGAACATGCCTTGTTTTCTCTACCGGAGACATCCGTGTAATATGTGTAGTATACCTATCGTAATTTACTTTTTTCCTGCTTTATTTATAATCTTAGACTTTTTGTGTTTCGTTTAAAAAATTACTTAGAGAGACAGCAGTTTTAATGTAATATATAAAAGGAATTTCTGGAAGTGTTGCTTAAAATAATAAATTTACTTAAATAATTTTTTAAACATCTTATTTTTAAATTTTATCGTATCACACAAAGTAAGTTAAAAAACATCTCTTGAAAAATATTTTCCAATTAAATAAATTTTGGACACATTATAAAATCTTTGGACACAAAACATTACAAAGTGCGAGCTTTTTAAACTACAAAAATGAATAAATAAATAAATAACACTGTATTTGAAATATACAGTTACCAAAACAAGTGACCGTTAACTTACTCTCACAGCTAATTTCATTCAGTTGTTCGAACATTAAATAGGTTGCAAATGGTTTCATTTATTCTAATTATCAATAAACGTATGAGATTGAGTTTGGCCCAACTTGTATATAAATTTGTGTGCATGTGTTTCGGAGTTGTTAGAACCCTTTTTCCAATGGCACAAAACATAGCTTTATGACAAGAAGGAGCGGCATTAGTGGTCCTATTTTTTCAGGTTGCCAAACCGAAAATTGATGATACGCAATAATAACTGGAGTTAGCCCAACAGACGAAATTTGTACGTAAATATTACATTTAGCATTGAAAGTATTATGCTATTTATATAATTATGTAAGTATAATTCATGACATTTGGCGATTATCGCATCGAGTTTCTTTTGATCATCCTCATTTAAAGCAAGGTATTGTAAATCATTGTTGCCGCAGGACCAATTGTGCTCATAAATGTAGCTGCTTGTACTTCTGCCGATTTCGTACGAAGTTGAATGGCAGCTGAAAAAAACTTGACTGTTTGCTTCCATACACTATATTTTCCTTTTCATTGCTTCAGAGAAGCCTTCACTCAAGCTCTTATTATAATTGCTTTTAATATTACTGCTTAGTGGCAACAAACTCTATTTAACAATGAGTTTATTTATTACCTAAAATTCACTCAACCGAGATATGTTGCCATCTGCTATCTATAACAACGTAACATTACAATTATAAACCAGACTTTCATGACAAAAGAAAAAGTTAAATAGTTTTTTAATAATAAACTGTTTCCAAATTTCCAATTTTTTTAAAATTGAAATCACTGGTCAATAACTATTAAACAAAAAAAAGTAAGAAAATTGGTTGAAAAACAAGGGCGATAATGGTTTTTAATTGTTTTGTCTTACCTATTTATATATAGATAATAATAATAGCAATAACAGGTAATATTATCCATAATAATACGCTTTAAATTATCCAAAAGCAAAAAGAAAAACAAACAGACCTAATTTTTGATTTTAATATATCGATTGGATTATGAATTCAAAACATTTTATTATGAAATTCTAAATTTTTAACACCGTAAAATGAAATAAAAATCGCAAAATAGAGACAAGCATCCAAATGTGCAGTTTAACATCCGTTAAACTGCACATTTCCACCACTACGAAAATCCTATAAATCATTACTTAAAAGTGACCGTCAAAGTGGAAAAATGTGAAAAGGACTTAAAAGACTTTACAGAAAGGCCATTTTTGGCCTAAGAGTGAAGTCTCGCGTTAACTGTTCATCACCACTTTATGGGAGGTTATGTATGTAGTCAAATAGGCTGGGAGAGACACATAGAGAGAGAGAGAGAGAAACTTGTATTTGCACAAAATTCCACTAAACATTTGGAGAGTTTTCCCCTGAATAGTGGAAGATGTTTTTCGAAATCATAGTCTAAATGATTGAATTTATATAAAAAAGGAAAAGGTTTTAAGGCTTCAATTTTTTGAGGGAGCGTTTCCTTCCTGGAACTAGAAATGTTTTGCGTTTTATTCAAAAAATTATTTCTGTATAAAAAAGAGAGCAATCTTCGAATTTAAGAAATGGATTGCTATATGTTTGTGCACCTTTGCGAAATTTTGATAAAATATTTTACAATTTAACTCATACTGACTCATAAAAGACAAAAAACAGAAAATTTACTTGTTTAAAAAATAACCTTCAATAATTAGAAAATAATAAAGAAGAATATCATTTCGAAAAATTCAAATATGTTCTAAAAATTAAACAATTACCTCACTGCCAATACATGTTGGGCCTTCTGAATGGCCTTTTGACTGAAATATTACTTTACGTAGTCACATTAATAGAACGTCATCCTTAGTGTAGTCTAACATTGAAAATTGAAGCATTGTTTATATTTTATACCGCAACGAGTATCCCAATTTAACTTCCTGACTAATTTTTGAAGCTGTCATTTATTTTTTGTTTGAATAGGATATATATGTTTTTGTAAAATTTACTCTAACCTGGTCTTAACGTTTTAATAGTTTTCTTTTCCAATATTATACTTATTTTCTTACCTAATGAAAAGAAATTTGTATTTTTCCGGATATATGACGATAAAACAATTTGTTTTGAAGTAACTGTACCCAATGATTTAGGATGATGTTAACTCAAAAACTGACAACACACAACAATGAAACTATCTTTCTGTTTTTGGGAGAAATTTCGCATCATCAGTCGAAGTGTTAACAACGATATACTGCTAACAAGGACAGCATTATGGAAAAATTTGAAGTACTTAAGAAGATTTTTCGTATAAAAACTAAAAGAATGTCGATCTAAAATAAACCTAATTCGCTATCGTCCGTAAATTTCTCTAACAGCTGAAAAAAATCAAGCATTCCCGTGTTTCAAGACAGTTGAAGTGCTGGGTTAACTCAGTTTTTCCAAGTTTACTAGAAGAGTTGGGAATAGCAAGGGTCATTTCGAAATGTGTATCTCTCAGACATCTCAATGTACCAGTTATTAGCAAAAAAGAAAAACATGTTGTAACTCTGCTGCCTTTCCTGACACTGCTGAACGAAAAATAGTATGAAACGCAAAAAATCAACGGTAATAAACGAACATTAGCCATCAAGGCAAACGGGCTTTAAAAAAATCCTAAGAATAGAACTACAGATTAGACAAATGTGTATTAAGCAAAATTGACAGTACTTTGATGGGTTTCGGAAAAATGGGACGGGTGCATAACATGTCTTATCTATAAGAATTGTTGTTTAAAATAATAAGTGCAAGTTTTCAACCATAATATTAAACGAATGTGGGCTCGTACTTCGTGCAAAGAAAAATAAATTATTTTTTGGCTCTTTCTTAGTCATAAAAAATTACACTTCATGCATAATGTTATTTTTTTTAAAATATCCTTTATTTCAACGCCCCGATTAGAGGGTTATAACTCTAACAAAGATATCGTTATTTTCAAATAAAAGAAATCAATATGTGCTTTGCTATATATTTTGCAGATACGAAGCCTTTTTTCGCTTCGTTTTCGTTCAGTTAATATAGTTAAAAATAACTGATTTAAAAGCCTAAAAAGTTCAGTGGAAAGTTGCTTTGATTTTATTTTTAAAATTTTACGTGTAATAAATAGTAATGCTATTAGGAATTTACAAAAACATCTCAAAAGGTACATACCTGAAAAGCAGTATAACAATGCATTGTAACAATAAAATATATTAAGCAAATAATAAAAAGCATTTGTAATATTAGAACATTTTTTCGTTATAAAACCTAATGTATAAAAGTATAATAGCTCTGGAAAACTAAAAGTTCGTTCCAATTTTAACTATTAACAAAACGAAAACCCAGCACATCATCATTAATTTCTTTCAATTTTCTAAATGCCCAAATACTGTTATATTTAGTTTAATCATTTGTTTCTGGTTTAAGTACATAAAGAACAGATGAACAGATATTGAAATAACAACGCCGTGAGAAAAGGTTTTATAATTTTCTTAGCATCTTATAGTTTTTCTAGACGACAAATAAATAATTTTATTTTTATTTCAAAAGTAATCATAAAGTTAATTGAAAATTTTAGTCTAATATTTGATAAGAAAATTTCAAATTAATAAACTCTGAGATCGCAGATAAAAATTATGAGCTCTGTTGTGTTTTCTTGTATCTTAATTAATCAATTTCAAGTAACATCTAATTAATGAATATCAATGCAAAGAATCAGATTAAAATTGATCACAATACAATATTTAATACTGTTTTTTTTTTAGTTTTAAATGTTCCCATGTAACCAGCAATCATTAGGTAAAAATAAATATTCAAAAATGAAATAAATGCATTAGGTTATATTTTAGAACTTTAAGAAATTAATCTTTATTCCACATAGAAAACATTTTAAAAGCAGGACACCTTTACTATTCCGTGAAAAAAAAAAGAGTGTTTAAGTATTTTCAAAGTTACTGCAGCAAAAATAGACAAGTAGAATCGATTCCCTATTATCTCTATTTTCCCCCAATAGGTGTGCACATGTAGATAAGGAGTAAAACAACCCCCTAATTGTTATGGATAGTTGTCAAATATTTCCTGTTAAAATATCAAAAAAGTGATTTTTAAACCGCACTTTTTCAAAAATCACAAAAATGCGAAGTAAATATAGTAAAATTCAATGAGGCAAAAAGTGGTAAAGATTATGCTCAAACGAACTTTACCGTTCTACTGGCACATTTTCAAGCACTACTCAGAAATAGACTTCAGCAGACAAATACCAGCTTTCGTCGCTGCTTTAAAGCAGGTAAAAGAAAATTCTTTGTTTCTACTGCGTAAAGCAAGATTTGCTGCTCTGAAGTCTTACCGAACAAAAAAAGTTAAAGAAGCTTGAGTAATTTCCATCAAGCGTCTTAAAATAACAGGGAAGACAAGGCTATGCTACATAATTTGTCAGACTGAACAATTTTAACAAAAACATTTTATTATTTAATGCATCAGTGATTGAAACAATGTTAATACTCCTTTATAGCAAATAATAATGAAGCTGTAAAAAAGTAATGCTGCATGTTTTCGAATTAGTAATTTTAAATAAAACGTTATTATTAGTAACACGTTTAAAAAAATGCTTTTTTTTTCTCTTTCGATTAAACAATATTGAATAAGCTACAGTAATATGTTATTGTCGTAAAAGTGAACATTAAAAGTTTCTTATTAACAAGCCCCTTTATAAAGGGGTTTAAAACTACGCCCCTTTATAAAGTGATTTATAAAAATTAATCTTTTTTTGCTTATTTATTTACACATTGAGATTCGGAAATTTGTACTGAAGGAAAACTTTGTTGTAGCTTATTTCTTTGTTTCTCCTTTTTTTCTTCTTATTTTTGTAAACTTACATATGAAAAAAAAAACCTTGAATTTTCAATTTTTCTAATAAAAAAATCTAGTAAAATAATAAGTTGGAATTTAAAGTAACACAGAACAATTTAAGAAAAAAATATCTGTTTTCATTAACTATTTTTGAACATTAAATAAACATGAAATAAGGTATATTTGAAATAATCTGGAGCTAGAGCCAGTTGATATATATATATATATTTATATATGAGTTAAATTTATGAAAGTACGCAAAGTATGCGTCAGGCGCTAGAGCAGCACCGTACTACATACTTTAAGATATTAAGTTGTATACAAAATGAACTAAAGCTATAGTTTGGGGCATGTAATCTAACACCAATGGCAAAGGCCATAAATAAATAAACACGGAAAAATACAAGAATACAATTAGACAAATATAAAAATAGACAAATTTAGGAATTATCCGAAAAGAGCAGTTTACTCTCCTCATAAGGGGGCGGAGAGTAAAATATACACTTGAAAACCCAAAAATCAAGTCCTACAGGTTTCGGACTGTGTCGCAGAAATGGCATGTAAAAAGAGCCATTTGAAGTAAAGGTGAATATAAACAGAAGCAACAATGGCTATAAAGAACTTTGTAAGGGCAATACTGTAAATTAAAATCAGTCGAAAGTACTGAATTTGAATCATTATATATATATATATATAATATGAAATTGGTGTTAAAAAATCGATGTTGTGTGAAAGAAATTATACTTGTTTAGTTGTGCGCGAACTTTTTGTTCTATTATTAAAACATTTAGGAAATAAAAAATGATCCTTTCGCTTTTGATTTCTGTAGGAACTTGGAATTAAAATATAAAACCGTGATTTTATATTTTAAAAGCACCTCCATAAAGATTTTGAAGCATTGTTTTTGTAATGGAACATTGTTTGATCCATGTCTTCCATCAGCGTCATCGGAAATCTCTTTCAGCGGAAAAAAACCAAGCCCTTAACTCATGACGTATTTCATGCACGCATACGGGGGGAAATCTCTATTAGAAGCCAAACGCATTGGGAAGGATTTAGGTTTATTTTTAACTGTCAGAAAAGTCGTCCATTGGAGCAGCGAGGAATCCTTACAACCGTTCTTACCGATTCTCGCCCCTGCCCCCTTTCTCCTCTTGTGTACGCATAGGATTTCTCTTTTTACAAACTTTTTCTGGCAATGGCGCTGCATTAATGAAAACAATGCTTTCATGATACTGAACTTCTGTACACCTCGTAAATTATGGTTGGCAGAAAAAAAAAATTCCAAGACGTGACTACTCTAACTACATCTGCGGATATGGAAAGACTACGAATTTCAGAAAGATTTCTAGAGTATTTAATTTTACCAGTATTTAGAGCTCTAGGTTTCTTTTAGCCATTGTTTTTATTTCTTCCCTCTTTCCTCTCTCTTTCAAGTGCAACTTAAAAATAGAATTTTTCTCAATATAGCACTCCGTGCACTAAACATTTCCCTATCTTTCGACGAAAAACATAACATGTAAATTTCATTTAAATAAGTTTCTTGAAACTCAGTCATCAGCAAGGCCGTTTTTATCAAAAGTGGTTAAAAATTTAACGCAGTATGAACGTATCATCAAAAAGTTTTAAGGAAAACCATAGAAGAAATATTAGAAAGAAAAAAAAGAATTATGAGAGTTTTACTTTACGTATGAGTTCGTTTATATTTGTTAAGTAAAGGAACTACTTCTCTTAAGGACAATTTCGTTATTGTTTAAAATATTACATATTAAACGTAAGTATTGGTTTCTATTTTATTTAAATATTGTAAAAAATAACTTCCTTTGTGTTAATGTGGTTCATAAATGCAAGTGAAGTTTGCTAGTGAAATAATTAAGATAAAAAATAAGATTTCTTAATCAGAAACAAAAAATGACAGAACACTATGATTCATTTCAAAAAGGCAAAAAATATAAAAACGATGATCTTTTCTTTAAGAACTTTGGCGCCATTTCAGAAAATAAAATTGTAGTTATGCATTAGATAAGTATTCATTTACTCCTGTAAACGAATGCAGTTGATGATTTATTCATTTTCTGAGCTGCGTAATTTGTACCAAAGGTTACACCCTTAAGTAGTCGGTGCAAAATAAGAACGTTTAACTTTATCATATGGTAAAACCGATATAATATGCAGAAAAACATATTTTCTGACTGAATTGTTATGTTCAATAAATATAATTTGTATACAAACGATACACTAAAAAGAAAGCAAATTTCGATGCAGTGATTCTAATAAACTAACTTTAGAATTATTACATTTCGTAGGTTGCTGAATGCAAAATGGATCAAGAATCCTTTTAGAAAATAATATACTTAAAACAAAAAAAAAAAAAACCTGATTTCGTGAATCAACACTAAACGATTAAAGCAGCACCTAATTCCAATGTAGTATGTGAGTAATTTTAAAAAAAAAAGAAATAATAAAAGACATTTAGAAAAATAGAAATGTTTTTAAAGTAAGAATACTTACGGTAGGGATGCATTTCAGTTTCTTGTTGAAAACAAGTTTCAAATCTTCACTCTTCCTGAAATTAATAGAGCAAAAGTTATTTTTTACAGTACTAAAAACAACACTAGACAAAAATGAAAAAATAAGCACTCTAGTATGGATAATACTTATAATTGATTTGTACTAAACGTAAGAAGATAAGTTAAGCTGAGGGAAAATCCAAGCTTTAGTGATTTTATTTCAAAACGAATGATTTCAAAATAGAATGCTTTTTTTTAAAGTTGGAGGTGGGCTTTTTTCTGCTTTTTTTTAAATAGATTTATAGGTTAACGGTATAATGCATTACGTTACCCATTTTTACAAATACTTGTATTTAAAAAAGCAGAAGCTTTTGTTTATTAAACATGTTATGAGTAGTATAAGTATTTTACAAATCTTCATTGATGATCATTAGTTTTTATGCCTACGAAATTCTCTTAAGTACATGGTATTGAACTCAAAAACGATATGGGATTTTTAAAAGAATACTTTTTTCTTCTTGAATTCCCTTTTAAGACAAAAACGCCTACTAGTTTTTGTTGACTTGCGCAATAAATAAGTTGATCAAAGGGAATGCAGTAGTTTTATTGCTACTTAAAGCAAGCATACCCGCAGACGGAATGTGTATTACTGTCTCTCTCGAAGAGATTGTTGAAGAACATATATTCAGGCTCCAAAAAAGGGAAAGAAATGTAATTCATGTGATGAGGATTTCACGAGTCATTTGTTTTATCATTTTAATTTTAAATATTAACTTCAAATGTTTCAAACGAATAAGTTTCTTAACCAATTTTGAAATAAATTATGCATATTTTTTATCATTATTTTCATATGAAATTTTCTTGACAGTACATTAATATTAAATTAGTTTAAAAAGGTCTGCAACAAATAAATTTTAAAAAAATCCGTGGTACACTGGGAGGGACTTTATTACTTCTTGAGAAGGCTATAATATCTACACTGAATTGTTGTGCTTTAGAGAGTAAAACAAAGTCGCTTCCCGCTGTCTGTTCACTTAGATCTTTTAAACTAAGCAACGAATTTTAACGCGGTTTTCATCAATATACAGAGTGAGGTAGGTGTATAATACATGCATATTAAAGTAGAGAAAGGCCGAGAATTTCGAAGATTTGTAATGTGATGTCGCATATTTACATATTTTTGTGCGCTTACATTGCAAACACTGAATAAATTTTACGACATAGATCAATATAATGTACTAAGGAATTGAATAACTTAAAAATATTTACAAAAAAGATCCGCGATGGTATATGACTATCTCCTAAGGATAACCCACAGTAAGCATATTTATCTTTTACATATTACAAAAAAATGGGTTATTTTGCGAAGCTATTTTAAGCAATACAGTATTATTCCTCATCCAATTAAATACGTTAGATACGTTACGCATTTAATGTAGATATAAATTCGCTCTCGATAGCATTAAAATAAACGCCTCGCCCTATAGCATTGTATGGTTTTCAGCAATCGTACGCGTATCTACATTTCACTCGTGCTAAGCCGGGGCGAGTCGCTAGTTCAAATACAAAAGGATTTAAGAGGTTGAAATAACTGCCGAGTGTTAAGTTCTTTTTTGTAAATTAGCAGACATTAACCTATGTAAAGTTCCCACTTTTACGCTGCTCTATGTCGACAATAGCCATTTTGTACATGTTTCAACAATTATGCCCTAAAAAAAAGCCCTTTAAGTCTCAAAACGAATATTTGCATTTGTTATGTAAAACTCCTTATTCAATTACAAGTTCTCAAAATTCAACTGAGCGTAAAAATTATATTTTTGTCTCAAAATAAACGTTCACTTAATGAAGTGGTGGATATTTTTTAATGGGAGAGGGCAGATCTGCGAAACTTTTCGTTCATAATTCCACCAGAACTAAATGCAATAAAAATATATGCGCCGTTAAAATTAATATTTTGTTTTTCAGAAAATCGAATGACTTAAAATACTTGTAAAACTGACACAAATAATAATTCTTTGTGATTGAGGCAAACTTTGTTTTGTTAAAAGTTTTTTAGGAAGCAAAATTTGGCTAACCAGTTGCGCCGATTATTCACCAAGCGAACTAATAAAATTTTGTCTGTGAACGTAATAAAAGTTGAATATTTAACTTTAGCTAATATGCATAATACTCGGACTCCATTCAGTAATTCTTCCTCCTTGTTCACGAAGCAACACTCGACAGGAGAAAATCCCTTCATTTTACCTTTTTACTTGCATCAAAGACTCTCTCGAACTTTGCGAAAAGCTCATTCAAGTAAAAAGGCAAACAAGCGGCAAATGGCTGGTTTAGAATCTCGGAGAGAAACAAACACTGGGGATGATATTTATTCAGAAGGATCCCCCCTTTCATGTAGTAGTAGTAATTCCACGTTCTGTTAGCGAGCGTACCTTTGAGCTAACGAGGTGCCGAACTTCATAGAAGATCGGGTAAACATTCTTCCAAGGTTCACCTGCTCTTACCCGGATTCCGGCATAATTTTGCATTCGAAAAATGCTGACCATGTTTGTGAGAGTCATCAATCAATATTGAATGCGTAATGCCTTCGAGACAAACGTATTACGCAACAAACTCACAATTACTTTTAACGGAATTTGCATTTTTAGTAAGCCCGGCTTTGTAAAACAATTGTTTGAGACAATTGTATTTTGGAACACAAATATGAATAGCATGTAAACAGAAATACCGTGACAAATAAAGCCTCTTTTGAACTTCAAAAGGGATATCATCATTAATACCGCTTGGTTATAGGCGGGATATTTATCAAACTAGTTTCTGCACTCTCTGGAACGTTAGAAACATAATTCTATGGATATTTAGGAGTAATGTGTGAACAAATTTTTAAAAAATGGGGTAAAATTTAGATTTTATTTTCTCACCTTAGGCGTACCACAAATAGTTTTCTCCACCTTATCAATTTTTTAAGAATATTTTCTTGAGTACTTCTGTAGTTAAAAGAAAACGATTTTTAGCAAAGATTTTACTTTAATTAAATTTTTTAAGTTGTATATTCAACTTTGTGTAGTATAGTTGTTATTTTTATGAGGATAATATATTGCTCTTTGAATGTGTAGGGAGAAAAATTAATACTAAAGCGTTTCTTAACGGTAAAAAATTTTACCAAAAAAAAAAAAGCTGTGTTATTCTCAAATCAAATACATCAATCCTTTTGCGAGAGGTGTTTCTGTGACATCATATGTTCAACTATATTTTTCCAACAAAAGAAACCTATTTTATATTTTGAAAATCATGAGAATATATAATGAGAAAAGCAGCTACTATACATGTTTTAGTAATTCTTTGACAGCTGCTCTTAAACAAGAGCACCTTTTTAAGATATGCAGGCCTGGAACTGTTAAATTTGATATTCTGATTTTGGAGGAAAACATGTTACTAACTTACGATCAATACATGACCTGTGCAAACGCAATCAATTCTTCTACAGGTGCATTTTTATCCATCAGGTTTCGAGCACAAGGTACTAAATTTGTTTACAAATTCTATCGTACAGTTTTCCTATTTAAGCTTAGATCTTTGCGAGTATAGCTTTTTGATTTAACAAGGAGGTACTTAAGTTTCATCTCAAAAATATATGTATGCTTGTGAGTTCCTTTTTGATATAAAATCTGCGATATTCTTTTGAAATGGCTTTACATGCGAATATTTTTATAGTTCGAAGATATCTGAGATTCGTTTTAATCAAAAATGGTAAAATGCTCAGTAGATGGGATATTAATAAAGGAAGAAAAAAGTTTTAACTCCTTTAAATATAGTAAGCATTTTTCTATTCATAAAATAATTATCAGCAACAAAATGTATTTAAAAATGTTATTTGCTTACACTTTTATTTGGACTGAAAGTAAATGTGAATTTAATATTTGTATATAAAAAAAGTAATGAAACAATAAAGAGCATAAAAATTAAACAATTTAAAAATAAACAGCCTTTGTACAGTAGGTTAATCAAAAACACCGTAAAAGATGCAGAAACAACTCGAAGTTAAATGTTAACCTTCGTACAATAACTCAAAAAAAAAAAAGTAAAACACGCTCAAATGGCAATAACAATTTCAGACACCTGTTTTCGAGGTTACAATCAAGGTTGCCAAATTTAGAAACTGCAAATACAGATATTGGATAACCTATATGCGATGGCGGATATCCGTCGCCTGACCGATTTTTAAGTATCTGGAATCCAATATTCGGCCGTTCTTCCGGAATGTTAATTTTGATTTGAAACATTTAAATACATAACATATTTTGAAAGTATGCAAACTAAAAACTTCTTACGTATTTGGAAGCTCTTTGAAAAAATACATATAATTTACAGGTTTTGAAACATCAGAGCCGGATATTTGGGACTGTTATCGTACTCTATTGAAGTTACCCAGGATGCGGGACAATTTCTCAAAATCTGGGACTTTTGGCAACCATGGTTTCAATTAACATCCACCAAAGCTTCTGTCGACTGTATTTTCATAATTTCATTCATACACTCACCTTTTTTTACATTTAAAAAGGGATGATTTGTAACCCTGAAACATGCGTCGGTAATTCTTATTGCTGTTAATGCATTTTTACGTTGTTTTTGAGTTCTCAATATAAAAAATTTACTGAAAAGCAAGGTAATAAATTTGGAAAAATGAAAAGTTTAACGACATTATGATATATGCTGTAAAATGTGTAATCAAATAAGGAAAGGTATTGGTGTGGTAACAATAGCTAAATTCACATCTCAGACTTTTTCTTCCTTTTTTTTAATTTTTATTTATTGATATATTTATTTTTATAATAATTGCCGCACTTGCGTAGATTTTTAAAGCTCAAAAGAATAAAAATTTGCATTTAAAGATGTGATATGTCTTGTCTCAGTTAAAAAGAACGCGGTCATGCAGAACGCAGCAATAAGTTGAAATATCTCCGCATCCTCTCTTGGCTTCTGTTTTTGTTTCGTTTTTCCTTTTACATCTAGAGTTTGGTGCCAGATTAAGGTACGTATGATAACTGCTTAACAGTCTTCCTATTGGCAGCACAGAAAAGAGAACCCGTGGCGGAAAAGTCCCAAGAGTGATCAAGTTTATAGTCTTGCATTGGTTATTAGAGGCCATGAAGACGCCATCATATTCGCCACATTTTTCCCCCTTTCGGACTATTTGCTTTGTATTCGGGTTCTTATCGCAAACGCTGGACTGTGTTGGGGTGCGATAAGAAAGAATTCAAGCTTGGTTCAATTCTCCAAACTGCGGACGTAGCTTCTAATAGCTGCTTATTTCCAACTATCGTAAAACAAATCCGTGGCCCATTCGAATTTTTTCTCATATTCAACCGAATTTTTCTCGGAAAACTGCGGTTAAGAAAAAAAGATACCCATTTTGAACTTAATTCTTTATCTAATGCATTATGATGTAATGCATATATGTTATTCAAATAATAGTTGTTTTTTTAACGGGGAGGGGGAGGGTAACTGCATTGAAAACGAAAGGATTTACATAAAATACTCAACCTATAGAAATTTAACTCATTACACTTAGTAAGTCAACTGTGAAATAAATTACATACACAGTTTGATTACTCAAAATTGCTGATCAAATCGTTTTCTAAGTTCTTAACCAATGCATTTGAAAAATCAGAGAATTAATTCTTCAATTGTACCCCTTCTCCGAAGCAAAAATAATCTAGTGGAGCAACCTGAACAAAATGACAGTTCAAAACACACCATCGGTCTCAGAGCTGCCCTTTCCTCACTGAAAAAAAAATTATGGAACCCCTGTAAAAATCTGTTCTGAAAAGTTGATTTAAAAGAGCATTCTTGCAAAGTACCGTCGTAATATTCGTAAAAATGGTTACTAGATGATATTTTAAAGGGAGTGGTACTTCTAAGTACCATCAGTAGATAGCGGGTTCAGGAAAAACATTTTTGGTAAGCATCTGCCAGTGTACAGTACCCTAAAATGCATACAAATTAATTTTTATTTCCTAAAACTTATTGATATTTTTGCTTAAATATTGCAATTAATAACGTTCGCCGAATTACGCACGTTATGATATGGGCATATAATGGTTCTGGAAAAAGAATAGTGTGTATCCACTTTGAAACTCAGTTTTCTATGCAATGTGTTCTGTTCTGTGTAATAAAAGAATAACAAGAAAAATTAACCATAAACAAGGATTTGAGGCACAAACAGAAGGTGAGTCTTTAATTTTTTCCCTCCAAAAAAAGTTGAACCTGTGGAAATCAAAACTTAAAAAGTCAAATCTGTAGTCGGGGGCAAAATGGGATACCTCACTCTTTGTTAGCTAGAATAAGATAATTACATAGTTGAAGACATTTTAATGAAACCTACATGGAGGCAACGTATAACACCTCTATCCATACTGTGGGACGAGAAATAAGAATAGGAATATCTCATGTTTTACATTGTTTAGAGAACTTTAAAATTGTTCTCCTGTAAAATTACCAAAAACTGAGCTATCATATTTTGCCATCTAACTACAGAAATGCTCTTAAGACGTAATTGTTTTATTGGCATAATTGATAATTGTTCAAAACAGGAAAAAAGTTTAAAATAAACACAAAAATTTAGAGCAAATTTTCAAATATTTATTTTTTTCCCCCTGTCTTTATCGATTACTGTAAAACAAAGTGTGGTATGTTTGACTAAAACAATAGCACCTATTGGATGACAACAATGTCTAGCTAAAATGTGTTATATTTAGATGCTTACTGGACATTTGCTGCACCAAAATCTACTAAATTAAGCACCATCATTTGCTGTTATCAAAATGTAACATTTTCGGTTCAGCGCACAAACGAATTTTTTACAGTAAATATTAGATTTTTGTTCCCTTTTAATCCCTACAAAATTATTTATTTTCACATTCCAACAATATAGGTGTTTAAGAAAATATTTTTATTATAAATAAATTGCCATAATATTAAGTTTAAATGTTTATAAAGCTGATTTCCTTCTTTTATTCGGAATATCATTGTAAAAAAGAAGACTAAATATTAAATCGTATCTAATTTGAACAATTCATCTCTTCTGTTGTGAAGTTATTCTTTTTAAACCACAGTTCTCATTAAAAAAAATTGGTCATATGTGCTTTTTTTGAGTTCTTACGTGCTTTCAGTCAGAGGTTCCATAAAGCGCGGGAACCTGGGCAGCTGCCCTGTATGTTTGATCCTAACGGTAGTACATTCAATCCGCTAAAACTGGCTATGTGGCTCAAAGGATTTAAAGAACAAAGTAGACTTAGAATTCCAACATAGACTGACATAGTGAATGAACAATTTTTGGGTCCGCGAAAGCTAAAATTTGCAGTATAAGTATGCTTTAAAATAATACTTTAACCCGAAGTAGTTCCTATTCAAATCAATCGTCTTCGAAAAATTGGAGCATTTTTTGGTGATATTTTTATAAAGGTAATGTTTTTTTTCCTCGAGTACGTGTTAAATCATTGCCACAAAATAAAATAATTAAATAGTAGAAAATAAAGCCTTTTTAAAACGTAATATGAAATTCCATAAAAGAGAAATGTAGAATTTCATTTAATTGATTCAAAATCATCAAAGAAAATACTCTGACTTAAGAAGTAATCCAATTCCATTCTTATTTTAATGGATCAGTATAAGGGGGCTATTTTATTATAAGTAAATATAATTTCAATTATCAAGAATAAAACTTTTATGTTTAAAACTGTATTCGACATAGATATATTATATTAACTTTTTTACTTTGTATAACTAATAAATTTCTTCTTTCTTTCACTCAATCCCCTTTTTTTTTAAATGTGTCTTTGAGGTTTTTTTTTTCTTCAAAGAAACATAAAAATATATTTTTATTAGCATTTTTACTTTTTATTACTTTCCTTTTTTGGTATGATTATCAGGATTTCAGATCCTTTTATTAATTAATCGACTATATTTCCATTAGAAGTTATGCTTTACGTACATTAAATTAGGATATTTAAACTTAAAAATGAAAATTTTAATGTTTTTTCAGAACGGATATTACTTTGGCATTGCACATTGAAAAAACGAACAGCGACTACAGCATCACATCTGGGGGAAATAAATAATGAGTACATGTTTCTAGAGTTATGCTTTTTTAGATCACATCATTTCTAAATCTCTAATCGTTTGAAAAGAAATTAATCAATTCTTCTATTTCATTGAAATGTCTATCTTCAGCAGCAGCAATTGAAAATATGATTTGTAACTTCATTTTTACCTTCTATAAAGCGCCCTGCACTGAAAATAAAAAATATATTTTTGCGCATGGTGCAGATGGTATTTCACTATCCATTGGTCAATTATCACGCTTCAAGAAAACCAATTAAGCTTCACGCGTAATGTTAAAACGTATTTCTATATCCTTGCTTTTCTTATTATTGGTGTTAACTCTATTTTACAGCAAAATTTAATTCAAAAAGTAATTACTGTAGTCCTTAACAAAAAAAATCGTCCATAACTTAGAGAACCTATTTTCCCAAATAACTAGCATCGATATTGTAATGGAAGTTAACATAAGGTTCCTGCTCTGAATCATTTCAAATACTAATTATTTTCATCAGGTTAAACACATCCTCAGCTGCCGTGCAATCTAGCCCAAGATGTTTTATATCAGCATGTCTGAGGAGCTAATCTTCCAGTGCCATTTGTTGAGAAGAAAACGAAAACATCACTAGTAATTACACACCAACTCAGACAAGGAAAACATGTTTGTCCCAATTAATTCGAACAGTATTGTATTACAGTGAATGTCCAAAAATTGGAAAATGTCGACATACACCAAATACAGAATGTCGACAATCACCTGTGATTGTCGACATTTAACATACACCGGACTTTAGAATGTCGACATTCTCGAATTTCGGACATGTACGGTAACAGACATATGAGACAATCTGCTCGTTGTGAGTATAGCTACCGAAGAATTCAGACAATGCATTAATTAAAGGAGCTCTTAAGATTTCTGAAAAATTAAAATATCTAACACTTAATATATTTATTATTCAGGTGCAATTGTCACATAATTTTTGAGAATTTTTTAATGGTTTTTCTTTTTGCGAAACGTATCAAAGCTGTACATCATCTTCACAAGTTCAGCTGAAGGGCCTTTCAATTATTTTACTGCGTGAATTCTCATCCGTTTCATACAAGGCAAAAAGTTCTCCTAGTAAAAGAGATTAAATTTCTTTGTAGGCAATGCTTTAAAAATACGAACAAGTGCTACACGAGTTGCAGAAGAAAATAGCGCAAACTTTTACAAGTAGATATAAATTAGTGGTTCACCACATATATCTTTTTTTCCAAAAGAAACCCACTATCAAAAATAACACATCTATATCAGAAATCCGAAAGCTGTCAGTTTTGAATGGTGGTCGAATCCTTTTCAAATCATGGAACAAAATTCACATTACCCACCAGATAAAGAAAATAAAAAATAAATCCCGTCGTACAATTAGCAGAAAACTACTCTGCTGTCAGCCTGCACATTACCGGCGCAAGGCAATATTTTTGCTTACCCCAGCAAGCCATGCTTCATAGTGAAAGAAGGGAAAGGAATTACCCGAAAGGATAGTGGGTGGAGGTCTGTAGTTTGGATATGGGTAGAGGGGGCGGAGCTGAATCGCGGGGCAGACTGGAGCACTGGAGCGTGCGCTTTTATCCAAAAAAGAAAGATTTCGAGATGACTTCCCCATATATTATGTCACTATCTACTTCATCTATGTCGAGGTAGAAGCAAGTGCTTTGCTTCCCACAATTCCTTCCCCTAGGTTTTGTTTTCTCGCTGGATACATACTTCCTGTCATGCCCTTTCTTAACTGAGCGAGATACCTCCGCTTTTTGCAGATACGACAGATTTTTCTTGGTGGTATTTGATCATCGTAAGAGATAGAATTGCAAAAGCTGGAAAAATAGTTAGAATTTGATAATGCGTGTGAAAAAACTGTCTAATCCAGGAGAAAGAAAAATAGCAAATTCAAATGAGAAAAGGGGATATATGAATGAGAAAACGGGTTCCTTTTTAAAATCTATCATTGTGTATTATGCAGCTCATAATAAAATAATTATTTCATTTTGACTTTTTTTTTTCAATTCACGTTAAGTAGCAGAACTGATGTGGGACTTTAGATGAAACTTTCTTTTGTGATGAATACAATTTTTAAAAACAACGAAAATCATCAGTGCAAAAAATATCTAAAGATTAAACAATTAATTCAGATGCATTTAGATTTTTTCAAATTGAAATTCAGTTTAGTAGAATAAACGTAACGCTAAAATATTTTGTTTGTTTAAGTTTTAAATGGTTGGGTAGGTGGGTCTAGTTGAGCAATTTTTCATTTGATCAGTCACAGCTTCTAACGATTAGTCAAAATTGCTTGGTGACAAAAGTGTGGCTGTTAAAAACCGTTTGAATAAGAACTAAATCAATTTTAGATATCAGAAATATAACAGATTTATGTAAATTTTAAACTTACGTGATCTAAAGCGGATGATTCTCGACGTGAACAGACAAAATATGAGTTGACACTAATTTTTTTACTCCTTTGTGGCAAAACAACGTGTAAAGACGATCTGTCGAAAGAGTACGTGTCCGACACTTTTTCGACAAATCGTCTTTAGAGGTCGTGTGGTAATTCCCCCTTTATGGTCCTTTTTTACGTAATTTTAGTGTCTCGTTTTCGAGATATTTTGATTGCCCAACTTACCCCTATGCTCAAGTAGCCCCGCTCTACCCTAGTTGTAAAAAATAAAGGTTTTGATTTTAAGTTTACAAAAAGCTCTTCATTCAGTGTATCTACTAAGTATATAGGCTACATGCCCGCAAATATTTCCAGGTTTCCAAATTGTTTCTTCAGTACCTTTGGATAACACAATTCAACATTTGATTACAACAGATACGCGGGTTGACAACTGCTACGAACACTAAAACTTTTTTCCCTGATGTCCCTACAGTAAGTGACATTTATATCATATTATTCTTAAGGACTTCTGTAGGTTACTGCCCTGAATTTGTCTATTGAGTGCAAGGAAATCATAAAAGCATGAGACACTTGGTACGAGTTAGACCAGTGTGTCAAAAAAATTATGTCATCGTATATTTTCTCTAAACAGTGTTTACACAGTTAAGATTACTAAGTTAAGCTTTGCGCTGCTGTGCGCGAGAGAAATAGCTAAGATAACACAAACCAATAAGTAGTAAAGACGCAAGCATTTTAAAGTAGGCAAAACGTATTAAATGAGGAACTTAGAATATCCTTCTGTATTTTTTCTAAAATTTAAGTCGGGCTACGAAGGTGAAAGTTTCTGGGATGTATGCCACAAATATATGAGTCCACCTAGTAGAATTTAAGTTTTGATATTAAAAATGAACAGGAAACTGTAAGCAAAGATTCCTCATGGTTCATTCTTATTGAAAAACTAATGATGACCAGGTTAAGAAACTTGTTCAAAATAAAAAATAGAGCATGTTTTGCTCAGATTTTTTTTAAGATTGTGAGTACGTTAAAATATGCCCTAAAATTCATTATAATTTAAAAACTTAGTGATTCAATTGAGTTGTAGACGGTTTTTAGCCATACGTCATCAATATGCTTTAAAATAGTACCTTTTAAAAAGTTTGTGTTTCAATTAAAAGTAAACTTCCAGAAACGGAGTTACACTGAAGGAAGCAAATATGATAGTTAAGCACGGTTAATCAGAATGTTGCATATCTCTTTGAAACCTGGGTCCAAAAAAAAAAAAAAGTTTTAACACGGTTTTTTGCAAACAATCAATAAACTATTTGATGTTAAAAATTTCGTCAAAAACCCGTTTCTCCGATTGCAATTGTAATTAGGTTTGAAAATAAACAAATATATGAAAAGTAAAAAACTGTTTGCTTCTAAAATTTTTTCTTAATTTATTTAAATTTACCCCGTAGCGACCATTGAATCGTTGAGAATTAATTGTTTACTTTCTTGCTTGCGTTTATTGCTCTCTTGAGAAATTCCACTTAACATTCCTTTAAAAAATCACATATTTTTTGTTAATTAGTCAAAAAGCCATGTAAAGAGGTTAAAAGAAACTAAAGCAAAACTATCAATCTTCTTAGAATTCCATTAAAAGATTTTTACACGATAAAGCAATTGGCTCGTTTATAAATAAAAATATATTTATTTAGAACTAAAATGCAAGATAATTTTCTGTAAGTCTCCGAGTTGTTGCAAATTCCTTTTACACATTTGCTTTAAGTTCCTAAAATTGTAGCTATACACCGAAACATAGACTTGGTATTTTCAACGATTAAGATATAAGCGTCAGTTTTTCATTATGTGTAGTTTAATGGAAAACCATCCAAAGCTAATAAAGACTGGTTTTCTAATCAATAGTCTGACACCAGAGTGGTTCAGAATTAATGGGAGAAACTTCAATGAAGGAAAGACCATAATTAAAACTTTCGGTATTGTAGTATAGTTCTATATAAGAACAAGAAGAGTTTATCCACATCTTGGAGAATCGGGTGAATGGCATGACACCTATGGCCTAGCGTATGGTGACATTAACAGTCACTACAAAGGCAGAGGCTTTTTTACTTGCGAATAGTTGCTGGACATCCTCGTAATGCTCTCTATCCATTGCTGTTCTGGCTCGGTGAATCATGCAGTCTTTATCAGCGCACAGATTCCTCCCTTCTCAAATTCCAACAGGTGCTACCATTAATTTCGGCCACGTCGTAAGGGTACTCCAAATGCTTAACCATTCACGAACACCTGGTAAACTGTATATGGGCCATTCCACCGTCACGTGCGGGACAAATGAATTCAATAGTTTTACCAAAATTTTGTCATAGAGCAGAAGATTTTAAATAAGTGGAAGCAATTGCATTTTTTAATCTTTACTTATGGTGCAAAGATGCTTTTGACATATATTTATCTTTCGTAAATCTTTTTTATACTTTAAAGTATAATTAATCTTCATGTGTCACGTGCGGGACACTTAAAGTCAACCTCTCTTAATTTTCCTTATGAATCAGCTAGAATTTCTGCTCTATTAATCATGCAGTAACAAAACAAAATATAGGAATGGAAAGCCAAGGCTCCATTGTAAGTAAAACATATCTAAAGTTTTGAGAAATAATAATTTTAATAGTTGAAAAAAATTATAATGTATCGTGTCACGTGCGGGACATTTTGCAAATGCTCGTGTAATACATGTTTTCAGAATGTTGGAAATTAAGTGAAAGAACCAAACAATGTTTTTGTTATACACTTTAAAACACAAAGCATTCATTTTAATAGAATATATGCACAAATTGATCATTCCGAGAAATACATAAAATTTTAATTAGAATTAGACTAAATGAAAAAAAAGTTTTAATATTTTTTCAAAATTTTGAACAATTTCTGTTGTTAGATAAAGCGGGAGCTGATATCTTTCTTAAAACATCTTTAAAGAGATAGTGAATTCTATTAGGGTGCTCTGGCCACTTATAGTATTAGAGCTTTTGTTTCTCTTTTTCGGCTTCAGTCATATAGTCTTTCCTCCTTTTTTCAGTCCATTTGTCCTTTTATTTTCTTGCTTCTGGAAACTTTGACCTTTTTTTCTAAGACCTTTTTCATTCTTTCAGCACTTGATTAAGATTCTTCCATTATCCATTTCTGTTCAATAAAAACAAATTTTATTAATGTTAAAAAGTTAAAATATTGTGGAAAGTTGTTGTGCAAAAAGTTATATATTAGTGAAATATAATTCAGCTCTAATTCTAAATAGACTTTCTAAAATAAATCTCATAATGTTTAAGCTATGTTGTATCAAATATTGAAAAAATCAAAAATAATGCTCTTCCAAACAACTCATCGATAAAAAATGTAGTTGCTTTTTTCTTAATATTTTAAACTAGATTCTTCTCATTTGTCTTTGTATATGATTTAAGTAATCTGTTCTGAAACATAAATGATCACTGAAATGATAGGGCATTCTGTAATGAAAATGTAAAATTTTAGAAATGTATGCTCTATTAAATACATAATTTAGCAAAAACTATCATAAATATGAGAAAATGTATAATTTATTTCTTTAGAGTAACACAATTTTAAAACAAAAAACCATTAAAGAATTCAAGTTATGTTGAAATAAAATTCTTATCAACATTTAGAAATTGGAGTTGTGTTTCCTACATGTAATGCATCACGTGCGACAGCTTTGTTTTTGGATTTTTTTACAAGTAAAAGTAACTTTAAAAGCTAGAACTAGCATAGGATATGTACTACATTAATCTGCTTTAGAAATGTCATTTACAAAAAAAAAAAAAAAATACGTTCCATTTTTAACCTAACTGAAAAGATTCATCTTTTTTGTCACGTGCGGGACACGAAAAATAAGCTTTTTGTGTGTGCTAATATAGCTATTGAGATGTCACTTAGATCTTAAAGCTTAATAAAATAAAATAATTAAACTTTAGACTTACCTATAAAGTTGACATCAGGAGTTTCAGTTGATTTCTTTTATCCAAAACAATCATGAAAACTTCGTTCAAGAACTCAATGAACTTGCTTGCACAAGACAGCCATTTTTAGGATACTGTGTTGCCAATCCGGAAATGATAAACTTTGATTTCTTACTCAAAACATAAAATTTGACATTTTATCTTTTAATACATACCAAAATTATCCACATAAATATGATTTTAAAATTGACCACCCATGCACCTGTTTTCATGGAATGGCCCTTATAAGATATTTTATAACTTATATGAGAGCATTTATATCGATTGCACGATATATCAAAGTTCGTCTTTGCAATAGGGAATCTTACTGAAGTATTTGCTTACGTGTTTGACACAAACCTTCGTGCCAAATTTCATGGTGCTCCAGCAGCTTATTGTTGACGCGATTTTTTTTAATGTAATGAATGCGAGAAAAAAACGTTTTAGTTTTAAGAGGTTTGAAAATTAGGAGTAAGATTACAACATAACCATATTTCGAAGAGGAAAAAAAAGTGGCATTACTATGAGAAATTAATAAAAATAAATGTTATATGTATCGCTTAAGCGCACAGCATATGGCCATAAAATGACCAGAAACTTCTGATTCCCCACGTTCTGTCAAGTATCTAGGAAAATACTTGACCACTTGACCAGAAACTTCAGGAATGTAAAGGACATAAGACCTCATATATTTCATTAAGCTATCGTCCCGAAGGTGAATAGGGGACTTGCAACAAATTGAAGGGGGTAAAACAAAACTTGGGACCAAAAGTAATTTTTGAAACGCTTTGATTGTAGCATATGATTAGGAATTTCTTTTGCCTATTTGTATGTGAAAAGCATGTCTATTCATGGAGGCATAAAAGTTGCTTTTAAAAGCGGGACGTAAAATTGCAATATTCAAGTCCAATGAAATATTAATTTCAGGATACTTAACTACGGGGAAAACATTCTGCAATCAGAATGTAGGAGCATTTAATGTACTGAGAATTTTTTACTAAATGAAGTTCACTATGCATGGAAGTTTCTTTTTTATAAGTTATGTGCAAAATGTGTAAAAGGGTTGAAAACATCGAACGCTATGAACGAATTCGTGATTTTTAAAGACATTTTCTTTACGTCTCCATAAATGTACTTTTTTTTCTCATTTAAACGAATGCAGACCATTCAAGTGAACATCATAAGCATATGCTAACGTTAAAACTCATTTCAAACATTATTTCAGACAGGCTGTTAACCAAGTACTTTTTTCGTCAATATGTTGCTTGCCCCTATTTGTCTTCAGGACGTTATATAGGATGAAATATTTGAGTTTGTCTATGATCTTTACATACCTCAAGTTTCAGGTTCAGTCTTCAAGCATTTTCTAGCTACTAAAACAGTATCTAACATTAAAAGTGGCTGGTCATTTAAGGAAATATAGTGTAGCTGTGATGCGGGTAAGAGAAAATAACAAATAAAAGTCTTGAGTGTGTTGTGAAAAAACTGGAACAATGCTACGTTTGCTAAGCCTCTTTTCAAAGCATTTTACTGCTAACATTTATTCCAAATGGACACTGCAAATTTGAAAGCATCATTTTAATTTAAACAGTTTTACTATATGAGAATTGTCTTTTGACAAAACATGATTATCATGGATAATACATTTAAAATATGAGTCAAAAGAAAATTATCGTACAAGGAAAATGCTGATTAGAAATATTTTAAAACAGCTTACACATTTTTGTATATAGAAGTAATATAATTTCACGTTATTATATACAAAATAAATTGTCCTGCTAATTTTTTCATGGCTTAGTTCTTAGACGCCATTTATTCCAAGAATTTTCATTAGCAACTTCCTTAATTGGAAATAAAGGTGATTTTGGACGTTTAATTAAAACTAGAGGGAAAATAAAACATTCGTTTTTTTTCCACTTAAAATAAAATGCATTACTTCACAGAGAGCCGACAGTATGTTCAAAAAGGTAGTTATTCGGTGTTCACCAATACCCATAATGTCCACCTAAAAAGATAATTAAACATCAAAAATCAAATAATTACCATTTATTTTCTTGCTAATTACATACCACTCTTGTGAGTGATGTGGAATGTCCCCTGCTTAAACCGAATAAATTTTCTCCTTTGTAATCTTCGCGAAAATTAACACAGTGCGCGCTGTTAGACGTGCTGACAGTGATATAAATTTACGGAATGTTTTCAGAGGCCCCTAATTGAAATTAGTACGATGTTGTTTATGGATACCGATTAATTGCTTAGGGTCAATAAAGTTAAAATTAAAATTCTCTGTAGAGGAATAATGTAGTAAACTAGTACAGTTGCTTATTAACACAGATGTTGCCAGAGTGTTGCAACTGATATTAATGCAATTCATCTGTTAAGGAAACCAGTTGAATTTTCATTTTATTACACTAGTACAACTTACATTAATCATCGGATAAATAATGTAGTGAAAATTTATTTTATGATGATATAACAAAATAATGCATATAGTGGTTTATTAAAAGCAGGGATCTGGAGCAGCCACTTTTTCGAGTTGCTCCACTCCCAGTTCTAAGTACTTGCTCCGGCTCCGCTTTGAAATCTAAACTCTTGCTCCGGCACCGCGTTGACATCTAAATTCTTGCTCCGGTTCTGTTCCGGCACCACTTTGACTTCTAAAAACTTGCTTCGACATCTAAATTCTTGCTCCGGCTCCGCTTTGACTTCTAAGTATTTGCTCCGACTCTGCTTTGACTTATAAATATTGGCTTCGGCTCCGCTTTTCCATTTAAATACCTGTTCCGGCTCCGCTTTGACTAAATACTTTTCTCCACCAGAGTCCTACCTGTAAACCGAAGCCCTGAGATTGCTTTCGCACGGATCTGACTCCGGCTCCGCTTTGACTTCTAAATATTCGCTCCGACTCTCCTCCAGCTCCGCTTTGACTGTTTTTTTGGCAACTATACGAGTTTTTAAAGAAAGAAACCTTTAATGTTAATAATGTATCAGAAGAGTATATAAGAACTCGGAAGCTTAAGTGGGTTGCAAATCCTTGTCTTCACTTGACAGTATGCCCTGATTTCTAAACCCTTTCATATATTTATGCTTGTTATTTTCGTTTTTATTTTCAATGGTTGGGGTTGTGATGATAGTAAACCTTGAAATCTTGTTGAAACTGATTTTAACATAAAAATGTGTGCAGCAGAAAAATTTCATTCACAATAATATGAGCTGCATTGATAAGAATTGCTTCAAGTTGATCATATACATAAGGAATGCAAAAAAATAAGGGCATTGTCAGAATTCTGGAGCCTTAATTTTGAGTAGCGATCGATACTAGTATGATTTAAAAAAAATTATTTTACTGTAATGATTAAAAAAATCTGTTTCTGTAAAAAAGCAATGAAAAAAATTCCTATGCATTCATGGCGATGTTTCGTTAGAGATTGCTTAAAAAATGAAGAGATAGAAAAATGTAATTGATTTGAAAAGTATAAACTGCTATAAAATGAATGAACATTCATTCGCAGTTATCGTAGCGGAAACTTCGCGAAACATAAAATCTGAACATGATGCGAGCGAAACATTTTAAAGTGTAAAATCCTGAAAAGTATAGGCAGTCATAAAATAATTTAACTTATTCTCAGTTATCAGGAAGGAGAAAGTTAAACAAAGACATACAATTTATGTTGGAGCAACTGAAACTACAATGAAAATACTGAAAAAACTAAAATTCGAATGAAAGCATTGAAACAACTGAAATTTAAATGAACAACATTGATGAAACCTAAACTTAAATGAAAAGTTTAAGAAAAAGATTTTTACATTGAAATGTAAAAACATTCGCAAAAATTATTGAACTCTTATCCGCAGTCATCAGGTGAGGAAACTCCAGACACCATAAAATCTATCGAATTCACTCAAAATCCTAAAAGCGTATGAAGAAATTATCACAATGCAGTAAAAACACTCAAACAGAGCAAAGCAACTTAACGTTATTATGTAAAATGAGAAAAGTGATAAATTTATCAAAATAGTTACTAAATAAAGATAACGATATCGTAATAAACACTTTGAAGCTAATGTTGATTGCAATAAGCAATAAAATCTACAATTTCATGAAATTTTCCATTAAATTGAAATTCTCAGTGATATTAATACAAACTTTGTCCAACAAGTAAAGGCCAATTTTAAATCATTTCCTGTTAACTAGAAACTCTATCTGATGTGATGCCCAGAAATTAAGCAGAGCATTCTTTGCAAAAGTATTTCATGCTTGTTTTATTAATTAGCTGGGAGGAAAAATCAGGATAACGAAAGAGGATCGACACTGGGCTATCAATCGGGTCAGGAATTCTCATTAAATGTTATTCTCTCGGAATGCATCGAGACAATTGATGTTCAATTAAATGTTTGCTGTTTCTCAAAGTGTCTCTTGATTTTCTTTCCGGATTTCAAAACAAGAGTGAGAGAATCTAATGAAAAGGCTCTCTCCACACCAACAAATTCGACTGAAACGACGACGTAACTCGAAATTAAATTACCTAACTTGGAAATAGTTCAAAATTTGTAGATTAGTATACATCACTTGCATAGCTTAAAAGAAAAAAAAACATTTCTTTGGTGCAGATTTTAGATACTGATTGCTGATGAAAAATGAGCCGTTTATTTTGAAATTGAGGCAAGTCCATTTTTTGCTATTGCGTGATATTTAAAATTTGTATTGCAATACATTCATTATATTGCTATGGGATAAAACATTTTCCAAACATTAGGATTCGTAAGTTTTTTTTTTTGACTGTAAGTTGTTTACAGATAAAGGGATTATAATAACTTTTATCTATCACTACCACTGCCTTCATGATTTTCAAAAATAGCCATGCCACCCTTTCAAAATAATCAGGTTAAATGCCTCTTTTTTTTAAATTTTTAAATATATCAGTATGTCATCCTTTTAGGAATTAATGCTACGCACAAGCTTGTTGCATAAATATTCCGTTCCTCTTTTTCCCCACGCCCATTTTATGACCAAAACAACGCTCTTAGTGGCAATTTAGATGAGATTCACAATTAATACGATGAGAAACACAAGTGATAAGTGCGCCAAAAAAAAAAAAACGATTCCGAGTACAATGAGTTCAAAGTTTGGATCTTGTGAGACCTTTACTGTTAATTTTTCTCTAACTCACCTCGGAGAGCAGCACACGTTAGGGATACCACTAACATCTCTTGAAAAGAATAGAATGGTACTTTACCTATCATTTGCACTAGTTATATCCTAATTTTAAATTTTGTCACTTACAACCATTTGCTTCTAAGTGCCTCATATAAGTAATTTCAGGAGAAAACACATTGCTAAATGGTTTGAAAGCTATTTTTTAATTACATTTTGTCGTTCTGACTTTATCACAATGAACACATTACATTTTTTTTTTCTCTCTTTAAGTGTGAGGTAAATTGTATAATGAGTTTTCAGCTACACACAACACCCTTGGTCTTGCGTAGCTTAATGTCACTACGAATAGGGATTAAAAGTTTTTTACAAAAGAGCAATAGGTTGCCCAAATGTGTTCCCCCCTCATGACAGTTGAATACGTGTTGACAAATTAAATCTGCTTGTTATTACATTTTTTTCTCTGTGTAAGTGTGAGGGACTGCATCTTGAGTTCTAAACAATGTCCTGCATTGTGTTATTGGTTTTATGTAACTTATTTTCACTGGGACTATAAAAAATGTAAGCTTTGGGTGTGTGTGTGAAATAAAAATTTAGGGGTAAATGAAGAAATAAATAAAACCTGTCTTGAAAATTTCATGCATTAGCGTATCGAGAAATATTTGAAAGATTAAAATTTTTTAGTACTTTACACAACATTTTTACTTATATGCAAAGATTATGCTAACAGCCCAACTACAAGTAAAGTGTCAGTTTAATAAATTTTCTATCACCCTAACTCCTTGGTCGACCAACTTTAGAAGTTGAAGAGCCAATATTACCGTTTAAGAAGTCGGAAAAGTTTAGAAGGAGCCATAATTACACTTTAATAAATATTTTAATATTAATTCATTGAATAATAAATTCACTGTCGTGCATATATTTATGTAAAAAATGTATTCATAAACAACTCTTCTGCAAGTAGTAAACAAGTGAATGTGGTAGCAATGTAGTGCAAGTAATAAACATGTCATTAAATCAAGGATTTGAAGCTACTTACAAATATTTTTTACACGTGTACCCTTGTTACACGAGTTGTTAGTTACAAACATGAATTCAAGTTCTAATAAGTAAGAATTTGTACTGGAAGAAAATCTCATATTTATTTTGTAAATTTTTTATAATACTTGGAATGTATGTTTAAAAGCAAAATGCATTTTTGTTTTTGATAATTCGAGCCACGCTTTGCCAACCTCTACCCTAAGGGAATATTATTCAATAAGGGAACATTTTTGATGATACGTAAATGTTTTAAAGTTTGACGCGTTATAATTTTAAACATTTTTTCGAATTTTCTTATTTATTTATTTTTTTATTATCTAATTTTTTTTTAATTATATTTTGAAGCTCGGGGATACGTATTATTTTAACTAAAACTTTCTAATTCGGCATCCGCTGCGGAGATTAATAGTATTTGGCGGCAATCGCTTTTTATGTCACTCCTTTTTCTTTAATCTGGACTATTTAACAAGAAGAAAGATAAACGGAAAAAAACAGCGAAATATTTTCTAGAAAGAATTTACCTTAAAATTTCTCAAGGGAACATTAAAAGTCTTTTAGTTAATAGGATTTTAAATCTTCCACTCTAATGATAAAAAATGCGGCTTGAACCGAGGAGGAACGCGGCATTGAAGGATATCTAGTGAGCAATTATTTTATTCGATGCATTTATAACATTTTTTATGAAATGAATGGTTGCATTCATTAGACAAATGGATGTTATTTGTTTCTCACTTGAAAATCGTTGGATTAATTTAATTATTCGGATATTTAGTAAATTTTCCGGAAAACACTGAAGGTGTTTTTATTTTCGAACAGTTGAAATTTATGTATAGCCATAAACGTGAGTAATGAAGGAAATGAAAAGAAAATGGAATTAAAAAAATGTTCAAGAACGTATTATGGATAGGATAATATGAATATGAAAATCCTCTTAAAAAATATTTTATTATAAGTAGAAAAAAAAATTTTCCCTTACAAAAACGTAATAGAGAAACAAATATCCATGTTAACTACTGTAGCCGTATTAACTATGCTAAAATTTAATTCATTTTTAATTGTGGCATTGATTGAGTATTCCGTGATTATGTCAAGGAATTTCGGCAAGTCATATTTAAGAAAATGAAGCTTGTTTTGAAAGAATTTTTTTTATTCGAAATGTACGCTCTTTATACAGTAAAACGAGTTATGCGCGCAAATAATTTTAAAAGTAAACATTTTGAAATAATTCATAGTTTTTATTCAGTAGTTTTTTTTTTTTTTTTTTTTTTTCAAGTTTGCATTGAAATTACGTAAAAACCGAATTTCTAAGACTGACCAAACAATTTATTATTTTGAGCGGGCTGCATACAATGAATTACAAATACAACGTTGTTTGGCTTAAATTGTCAAGGGAAACTGCGTACACGAACTCATTGTTACAAGGAGCCCCACAGCCAAAAAAGTAAGCTAATCGAGATAAATACTTTTTCCCCGGCATTAATGGACTTCATGTAATACCGATACACTTGTAAACATTTTTCTTTACACATTTGGGCGAAACCACGTTGAATTTCTCAATGTAGACCTGTTTCAGCGTTAGAAAGGATCCTTTATCAGTGTGTTCTTGATGCGTACAGATCGATATTTAAAACACTTAGAGCACAAATTTTCAAATGTTTCATATTTCCTATGCTGTCCCTTTTACGGAACTGATTCCAAAGCAATAATTGTATTTATTTTGTGCAATGTCTAAACCCTTGTGATTTTAAGACTATACTGCTGCTTACAACTCCTGAATTCTTAAGCAAAGCTTTTTTTTAAAGAGAAACGTACCGTTTATTTTTATTTAGTAAACACATTCTTGACTTTTTTACTTTGAAATTGTTTTTTATATTAAGATAATTTCACTTGTACATCTTTCTAATTAGAGGCATGTAATGAAACTATTAAATCAGAATTATTGCTGTCAGAGTTATTGTTAATCATAATTATTGTTATTTATAAAATTGCTTTTTTTTTTCAAGAACATCACATTCTCGGAATAGCTCCGAGTCAAAGTGACTTAGATGTGAAAAACCGAGTTCCTATTTTTTAAGGACCACCAAAAAACATGATAAAAGTTTCCTCACATTGGGTTTGAGCGTGGACTGTCTTGACTCTAAGCTAATACTATAGCCACTGCGTTAAGATTTCATCGCGCGGAGAAGGAAAAGTTGAAGTATATAGCTTCCAAACGTACCAGCTGCGGGTGCTAAAGTACTTCCGTGCCAAATTTCTTCATGGCGCAATTTAGAAAAGCGTTAATTATCCATTTCTGTTTTCTTATTTTACTGCGTTCGATCTGAATCCGAAGGTTTATTCATCTTCTATTCCTGCTCCAAAGAGACGAACAGATTACTCACATTATTGAATAGCTCTGACGCACAGTGGGGCCAAATCCCAAAAAGCTGCCCAAAAGTTGAAAACGTTATGAATGTAGCTGAAAGTTGATACTCAGGGGTTTTCGGGGTCGCTGATCATGAATCCGAAGTTAAGATTTGAAATAAAAACAAGATAAAAGATTTTACATTAGGGGCCAAATTCCAAGAAGCTGACCAAAAGGCCACATGCTTTATGTTTATCAGCGACAGATTCTAAAATTGGAAAATATAATATCTATATAGATGGATAATTCCATTCAACCTTGTTACTATTATTTATTCAACAATGTTATTTTAGAAGAAAAGGCCAATATTCATATAAGTGAATTACGTATGATACACCGAGAGAAAAATATAGTTGAGACATCAAAAACAGTTGCTATTGCTATTTTTCCACTTTGAATCCCAATTACTGTACGAATCTGGCAATGACAACTATATTTTTCTCTTGGTGTAGAACTCGATACAATGAAAACCACAGTCAAATTCAAGGAAAAGAACAAATAATTCCGCTTCGTTAATGTACGAAATTCAGAAAGCTGTGTTTTACATTCCAAGAACTCGCACCAATGATAATTGGGCAGCTAGAGGCAGCCAGTTTAAATTGTTTTCACTCTATAATAGTTCCATCTACAATATGCAATTGGTCGCAGAACTCTGAAGAACTTAGAAACTTTCCTCTGCGTGTTTAAAATTATCTGTTGTAATCTTACGTTCAATTTCGTACAAATAATTCGTTTATTGTTATCGCATAAATTGTTATTATCAATTTTGTGTTACATAATGTTTTTTAATTTACTTGCAGCTGCGGATTCTATTTTAAAAAAACCGAAATTAGTTGATTTTTAGAGATTTGGCGTCCTTTTGAATATAGCGTTGAAATATTTGCTGCACGACGCGTCTAGCTCGATTGAGGAAACACTTTCAACTGTCTTACAGAAACAGGTATAAGGGATAGGGCTTGCTGGAGTCCAGAATTCGACCTGCGGACCCTTACCCAACCTAACCCACTACTCGAAATAACCGGAACGTTTCGAATTTTGGCCAGCTTTTTGGGATCTGGCCCCACTGTGCTTTTAAAGTACTTCTGCATAGATATCAGCCATTATCATAGTTATAAAAGGAAGGCTTATATTAACTTTCTTCTTTATTTCTTTCATTCCCGAAAACCACCGTTTATGTTCACAAATCAAAACATTTTCTCTTAAAAATATCGTTTCATTTTTATGCAAAACATTAAAAAAATATTTATCTAATAACATTTTCCCAACGTAAACTTTCAAGAAACGTATTTTACAAAATAGGAACCAAAGTGCTATTATTAGCGCCACTTGCTTCAGAAAGCAAAAATAATTGCAGTAGGCTGGAGGAATCTCAAATTAAGCTCTCCACGATGGGGAAAAAAAAGTCTGCACAAATGACTCTAGGTATTCTTGAGCCTAATAACGTTATTCATCTTTAAACGTTCAAGACAAAAAAAAATCCTTAAAATGTTCGATTGAAGAAGAAAACGCAAAATTCGACATGGGAGAATGAAAAGAAATTAAGATAAAATTGCCTGAAGTTATTCCGAAAATAACAGTGATCCATAAAAAAAATTAAAAAGTCTTTTCGTTCGCAGCTTTTATCTTCTATTATGTTCCACCCCCACCCGCCTCCGACATCACCGATTCCAGATTTCCCGCTTCTTTTTCTCCTGGAAGTGTGTGATGCTTTCAGGCTACGATGTTATATCGATAAAGTATAAGAAAGTTGAACGAATAAGAAACAGAAACAATTAGCATAAAGACTTTATTTTCATGAATACGAATATCAAAATTCGATTGCTGTTCTTCTTTTGAATTTATTATCATACGCATAAATTCGATTTCCTGCTTGTTTTCAAGATGCTTTACATAAAACAATGCCTTTCCTTTTTCCAGTAAAGTAGTTAAGCAACAATAAATTTCTCGTCACACAAGTAAAAAGAAAGAAAGAACGTTATTAATTTCATCTTGTTGTATATTTTTTAAAATTTAGAAAGAACTGAATAATTAAGAGAACTTTGAGATCAAGCAAGAAGAAGAGGACAAGCAGACTGAGCTTCAAAATAAGTTTTTTGTAGAAAGGAGTCGAGTATACGAAGTAAATCTTCTGACATGTATAAAATAATTGGTGTAGATATACATGCAGTCTAGTCTAAAACGGGTATGAAGCATTAAAAAACCACGAGAGAAAATTCGTTGAAAAAAATATAATTTAAGATTCTGGTTGCGCTTTTAATTAAAAGCAATTTGAGTTTAGTACTGTAGTAAGAAACTTTCTCTCCAACTAAAGAATAATGTGAGGCGAACTCGATGCCAAACTAAAGAATTCTATGTTATACATTGTTATATTCTAATTATCATTAGTATTATTTTTCCAATTATCCTGAAAAAATTGAAATAACAAGATTCAAAGGAAATTATATTATAAAACATGACGGGGAGGGGGGGTTAATATCGTAAAACCAGTTTATTTTTGTTCAGAAGTGAAGAAATATAAATCGTTGATTAAAGCAAATTAACGTTTCCTACTTCTTCACTTCGTTTTGTTCATCGAGCATCTATGTCACTTTTTAGACATAAAATTACAATGTTTTTGGAGACAATAAATAAATATTAATTATTATAAATAATTTGTTGATAAATATATTGCAGTTATCATGTGAAGAAAAATTTGACGAAAAACTAATTATTTCAGATTAACCTGGATGTACTAAAATAAATATCTAAAGGCTTCGTTTATAAGAGAACGTCACACTATATATATATATATATATATATATACAGTCACATCTTTTCAACGTACCATTCCGACATACCATAGCAAAATCTAATTTCAATTCATATTTTCGGGAACAGTGAAATAATAAGTAAACTCTAAACATAAAAAAAATCATTATTCATTTATTAGGAGACAAGTTCAGAACAAATCTTGTTTCTGTTGATCGTCGTATCAAACTGCCCCATCGTCACACGTTCTCCAGTGTTCATTCTCCAGACGTCATAACCATGTTATGATTAGTGAACTTTCTCTAATTTTATCAAACTCACTTAACTTTAAAAAACTCACAAGTGTGATGTTCTTCTTTTTTTTTTTGACTTAAAAACTTCTTAAATGTTCTGTGGTTTTCTCTTCCCAAGACGTGTTACAGTTCTTGGAAGGAAACTTTTTAAAAATTTTAACATGTGTAGCATTGCACTTAAAATTACTAGATTAAAATTTGTTACCATCAGTAATTTACGAAAACGTAGGTCAGTTTACGTATGAATTAGAATTTAAACTGTTCGCAGCTGCTGCAGTTTTATTTAATAAAAATTTCATTTTTCCCCTTAATGTAAAATTTTGTGGTTGTTTCTGCAGAAAAATATGTTGTACAATGAATTTTAAAAAAGAAAGAAAATGAAAAGGAAAAGGGGAATCAAAAATTATATTTGACAAGATAATGAGCAGTTAGACGAATAGTGATGTTTATTTCCTATTAAAGTTAGTTCTGTAAAAAAGATTTTTTCTAAATTTACGCATTTACTCCCATGACTGCTTAAGCTTAGCAAAACATTAAATTTTTTTGCACATATCATTAGCATTTGTTGTTTAATCTTAACGATCATTTTTGAAAACAATAGTCAAATTGAACACCGCACAGTGACAATCAAGATCTATTGGTTCAACCTTTTGGCTAAGTAGAATTCACGGATTTGGAGCAGTCATTTTTTTCTTGAAATTGCTTCGCACCGATTTCTAAATATTGGCTCCGTCAACGCTCCGTGCCCAAACACTTTTAATAAGAATTTTGATATTTATATATATTTTTTATTTTTTATGTGAGAAATATTTTTTTTTTCTTTTAGATTATTTATCGGTAAGATAATGTTTTATGTGCACTGTGATGTGGGGAAAAATCATTCACCTACAAAGCAAAAAAGAAGAAGAAACACGATACATTTTTATTAATTTGTATGAGTGTAATTTTTCAAAAAATCGAAGCAGTGGAGTACAACTAATTTCTTTGTTTCTGCTCCGCTCCGATTTCTTACTCCACTACTCTGTGCTCCAGATCCTTGAGTGGAATATATTATTTAATTTTTATATCAACATCTGATGACTCTGAATAAAAAAAGATTACAAAAAATACTTCTGCCATTCAGTAAGTTTTGCTTTTTTAAAGAATCTAAGATCATAACTTTATATTTACATTGATGCCTCGAATAAAATGAGATTCGTGTTTAGATTCATATGCATCATTTGATTCAGGTCACTTCTCAGAAAAGAACTCAAAAGTTACACGAACGAAGTATTACAATCTGCCTAGTTATCAGAGCAATGTCATGCACATACATTCGTAATCCTCTCTCCCAACAACTCAAACTGAGCCCCTCTTTATACTTTGCACAAAATATACAAAATGAAGTTAAAGAAAACTCAAATTTAACAAAGTTAAAAAGTGAAAAAAAAAAAAAAAATTCTCCGAAAAGCGCCTGAGGATGTTCCAAGCATAGCGATGATGTATAACGGTGAAAAAATGGCAAAAAAATATCGTTCCTCCCTCTGCTTGATTACCTTCCTTATTCCTCCTACCCCCGAAACAGATTACTACGTTCTTTTGATTTTTTCCCCTTTCTTTCATGGCAGTGAGAAGTTACCCCGGGGCTTTGAGATACCTTACTTTCCTTCACTGGGTTGAAATAAGTATACCGGGAATAAAAAATGAACATTGAAGGTTGATAATTTATATTCAAGCTATACAGAACTTTTTAGTCTTATTTTGATAAAGTTATTGTTTTATTGATTTATTTTGTTAGCTTCAAGCACAAAGCAAGTCATTAGCGGAGATGGTAACAGTATTTCATCGGCATATTTAACCGTTCTTTTATTATGCATGATTTCGCTTTTCTTATTTATGCTACATTAAAAATTATTAAGTTGCATTATGACATAAAATCTAACCTCTTCTCATTATTTTCTACACATCTGATAGATTATTTTTTATATAACGAATTGCTTCCAAAACATATATCTGCAAAGAAAAAAAAGAGTTACTTAATGTTATTAATTAAATATAATAACAATATTTGCATTTTACGGTTCATATTAACTGAGCAATAAAGAATTGCAACATTTTTTTCATTGTATTCATTTTTCTTTTAGCTATATTTGTTTTATCTGTATTTTGTGCATTGTATATAATTCAAGCAAGTTCCTGAGCACATGTGACTTTTGATTTTGCTAGAAGCATAGTTAAGCAAGCGCTTTTGCATTCTACAAGGACCTCAAATTAAATGCAAAATCCGATAATTTTTAGAAGTGCATATTGAGTTCTAAAAACCTGACAATATGGTACAAGTTACAAAGTCTCTCGATACACCCCCCCCCCCCCAAATAATGGAATAAAAGCTTCATCATTTTTCTTCCACCCAAAGGCATAATCTAGAGATAAGGATCCTTCCTCATGGGCCCGAGTTCAAATCCTAGACAGGACACGGATGTCACTGATCGGCATAGCATTTTTTCGATCATATTGTCGGGGCTCGGAATCTGTTTTAAGCTGCAAATTCTTCATCCAGATACTTTGGGCAGTTCCTATTCGGCCTGTTCAGTCACATATAATTGCATAAGTTGGTCGGTCGTTGGATTATAACCAATTTATCATCAGTTTTTCTCAGTACCTTAATACTTCTTCTTTTCTTCTTTTTTTAAAATCTACTTTGTAGTAAATGTGTATGTTCCTTACTTATAATTTCGAAATCATTCAATTTCATTTTATTGCTTATATTTCTAATTTTAGACAAAACGTTAAATAAACCAATAGAAAAAAATACCTACCTAGTTATAAGTGTTACCGTTCTCAAATTTAGGTAGAGCTCATTGTAATATACATGTATCTTTAAAACTGTATCTTGCATACGTTTTATGTGTAATGGAGAAAAAAAATCTGCAGTAAGAAAATATTAACTCAGAATTTTGCCACCAGGTAAAAAAGAGCACATGGAAAACAAATTACTAAATTCGAATCAAAAAAACCTTATTTTCTTTAAGAATTTGTTGAATATGCATGCCACATTCTCATCTAACGCTTTTTCAAAGCGTGTTTAACAGTACGCTACGGGTTTCTCTTTTAATTGCAACACAACTTGGTGATAAGAATGGCAATCAATAGACAAGAAAGAAGAACTTCACATAAAGGTAAAAATTTGAACCATTATTTTCTCGATGACATACTACTACTAAAGCTGCCTAAAAAATTTAGCTGCATCTTGAACCAAAGAATAGTGCAAATTAATACCAAATGTACCACAAAATAGGGAAAAGCACTGCTCACTGCAAAGGATGGGGCGTAATTTTACTATATTGTGGTGCAACATACGTAAGTTAGCCCCAAGATATAGTAAAATTATGCACCATGCTTTGTAGCCGGCAAATCTGCACTATTTTTTTGGCACAACATACCGCTAATTTTTTAACAGTGTAGGTCAAAGCAGGGTAACTTTATTTATAACCATACAGTATTTATACAGAATTGTACATGTGAGTTTTTGTGTATGTCTGTCTTCTTGTTGACCAGGATATCAAGAGCCGAACAATCGAAAGTCAGAATGCTGTTATTTCTCCCTTTGCTTTTTAACGAAGCCATCCGACTTCCCCATCGTGATTCATTGGGCAGGTTTCAACAGATCACATTTAAATTCATTTGACCAGTGAACGCACATGACAACAGCGCTAATGAAAGGAAAACTAGCGGATTCTGTTATTGATTATACAATTAATAAGAGATTGAAACGGCAGCTCTCAGCGAGACAGATGCGAAAGCAATACAACGTCGCTTTATATCGGCGTGTAATGTGCGTCCGTCAGCCTACTCCCGGCTTAACATGTTTTTAAATGTTTGAAAGTTTTCCGTAGATATGTTTAGATTAGATTTTAATTTAAAGTTTTAATTGTATAATAATGATTGCGAAGGTATGAAACCAGTACGTCATGTGTGTTATTTTACGTTTTTTGGGTAACTTTGAATGCCAAGAAATAGTTGAAAATTATATTTTCTATTGAAACACATGTATTATTTTTAAGTTAGATAATTTTATTAAAAATACCATTAAAGCTTCATGTTTAGGACTAAAGTTTTAGTAATACATGTTTTAGAAATTGTATTACTAAAAACATTTTATGGCTTAAAATCATGCTTTCAATTCGACTTCCCTCTAGTTTGAATTATGTTTTTCTAAATCACAACATCACATCATAAGTATCTAAAGTTTAACCTTAGTGAATAGATAATAATAAAAACAAATACTTTTGAGAAGATTGTTTGAAAAGGTATCGATATAAATGATTCTTCAATTACTTTGGTGTAGTAATTCAAAAATATTATTTAAATATTAGTGTATCATAATTAGATTTTTAAATTTGCCATGACGAAATAATAATTTCAATAAAATGTTTGGATTACGTAGTATTGGATTGAATTTTTGATGTCCTGTTGCGCAAGAAAATTGTTTCAATCAATTTGAATGTCGATCTGTAAAACTTATCTTTAGTAGTATAAAATTCTTTTCGAATAGATGGCGTTGAGATATGCTTTTGTACTTTATTCAGTGTCTGATTAAAGTCTTCTAAAACATATAAACAAAATCAACATCAAATGATGAACTAGTTTGGAACTCCAACGTTCCTAATATAAATGATTTACAACTAACATAGTAAAAATTAAAAAAATGATAATGTCTTGTCACTGAAGATAGGCTAGCATGTTTCAACCACGTATGCGAATTTGAATTTGCAAGATTTGTTTTTGAAACGATAAATATTTTTTTTAATCTAAGCCGCTGAAAAGATTGTTGATTCGTACATTTGGTTTTTCCTTGCGTAATGAATTTGGTTTTTCCGTTGCAATTATGAGGCTTCAAGCAAAAGAGAGACTTGTAGAGAAATGACTTGATAATCTTATATTGAAAAATTATTTTTCTATGAATTATTCGAGTAAGATGCACAGCATTTTTTCTTTTTTTTTATTACATAGAAATTTCCCAATAAGAAATAGACTTTAAACCTGATAGAAATCATTTATACCGAAAGTAAAATGACTCATAGGACGAAAGGAAAACCGACATACCATTGCAAAATTTTAGTTTCAACGCATATTTTCGAGAACTGTGAATTAATAAGTTAGCGACTCAACATCTAAAAAATAATTGAGAGAAAGGGTCAAGACATCTTCTTTCAGTTAATGAGGGAATAAAATGAATTTGATTTGATTGATTGGTTTCAATAAGTTGAATCGTATTTCTATAGTATTTGTTCAACGAGTCTCGTGTTTTGGTTGATTAATTAGTAAAAATAATCATTATTAGGTTGATAGATTAAATCGCGTTTTGAGGTTTAGTTGAATAATTCGTCATGTTTTGGCGAAAACCCATACGTACTCTTGAATATTTTTTTAAAGAAAAATATAAGATTTCTGCTGATTTCTTTTTCACCGTAAATTTTTACTCCATAATTCAACCTTTGATTATCTGATTTTTAAACAAAGTTTTAAAATGATTACGAATAGATTAAAAACTTCAGAACAAATAACTCCAGAACGCTAGTAGAGGTAAGTATATATGGAAGCATAAGCAACGAAATACGTATTATAAACCCAGTTACCCGAAAAAATATTTAACGCCAAATATAGTATACAGTTAGCATAAAAAGGAAAAGTTTCTTAAAACAACGGAACCACCCATTATTTGAAAAAGTGCTACTGTCGTAGTTTAGAAATTAAGCGATTAAAAACATTATATATATATATATATATGGAAATAATTAATTAATTTTGGTTATTAGTTTGTAGGGGTTCTTATGTGAAGCTCAGGGCCCAGCTTGTTGGTTTTCTGGTAAAATGTAATAAATTTCCCTGAAGTTACTAAATATTATAGTTTTCTTGGATCCTTAATTATTAACTAATAACTGAAATGACTCATAAATAAAAATAACTATTTCCCATTGTCGTTCAATTTTAAGAACGCGCTTCATTAAAGCGCCCTGCACGAATATATTTCATCATTTGCAATGTCATCGATTAGGCGTTACTATCGAATAGTATTGTCTCATAATTTCCAATTTTTAATAAAAAATGCAAATACCCCTTTTTGCATCCATTTTGCTTCCTTCTGCATAATAAGAGCAACATGTGCTAACAAGCGCACAAGTGTTCATCATTTCTTAAGCAAAATGCAGAGGCATGTAAATGTATTCAAGAAACGCCAAGAAAAATGACTTAATCTTCCGTTCGCGAACGAAAGATGCATGGACTAGGAGGTAGCTTTAACTCGATTGCTTCTTTATTCTTTCTTTTCACGCAGAAATCAAAATCCAATTGCCTGTGTATTGATTTGCAATTTTGTTGTTGCCTTCAAGGCATCCCCCTCCGTCTTGACGAAAGCACGGGTAGTAAAGAAAAGAAGAAATCTTGATATCTCGCAATTGTAAAGCATCATTCGCAGAACAGTTTTAGTTCAGAAATGTTAACAAGGAATTCAAGTAGAAAAAAATGTTTTAAGTGTTTATCAATAATATTTGTAAGTTTTTTATTTTTTTTAATCGTAACATACTGTGCTAAATTAGTCTGTATTACACTCAGGGCTCGAAATAAGCTAGTGTCAGTTGTATTTTGCAGCTGAAATTTTCAGTTTGATGACTGCCATTTTACATCCAGTCGTCATTTCTGACGCCCAATTTGTTTTTATAAAAATGCTATCTTGAAAATTGCAATTTTATGCATGTAATTTTCATATTACAGTATAGATATGTGCATTATTCATTTGTTCATTCCTTTTTATTTTTAGTTAAGGTAATTTATTTTGTTTATTTATTTATTTGCTAACTTGTGCGATTTAAACTCGATGTCAAATCGATCTCCCGTTTCTCTTTGTAAAAAGTTGCCTTTTCCGTCCTTTCATGTTTTTATTTATTTATTCACATCACGGTATTAAAATGCACCTAAGCAGAACATTTTGGTAACTGAACCAAAAACAAGCAGTTTGTCAATGACGCCTAACTTTGACTTCCTAATTTCGAACCCTGATTACAATCCTCTGTCCAGACGAATAAAAACGATGACACAAGTATCGGCCTTAAAATTTTAAATAAGGTTCAAAGTAAAGAGGAAACTGATTTAATATTTCTAATTCGACACCAAACAAAAGGAACATGACAAGAAAAAAGAATAGAGAGAATTTAAAATATTGGAATTCTAAACGCTTCTAAATCCCAAATTTTCTGGTAATTATAAAATGATAAATTTTTCGTTTGGAAAATTTAAGGATGCAAAATATTCTTGAGACGCTGTAAGCAAATCCCCTTGAATCTTTCTTTAATACTTCCTGAGAAAGATCAATAACACATATCTCAATTTTCTCATACTTCGATCTGTGAAACTTTTGTACTTCAAAGAAATGTTTTAATCTTCTACGTGTAGATTTAATTACCTTTAAAGAAAGAAGTACAATATGGTTAAAAATAAAGAATACATTGAAAATGAGTATTTTTAAGCGAAGCAATTTTCATAAAATCAAATTATATGGTACCTGCAACCGCGAAATACAAGGACATTTCTTAACATAAAAATGCCAAAACAAATGCGTGGGTTGTTTCAATGCAGAATGGTTTATAATTATTTTTAACTATTCAAAACCTAGCTGCATATATTATGAAAAACAAAATGCCGAATAATGTAGACACTATTTTGTTATAAAATTGAAAATAATCTTTTGTGAGAAAATATACCCCGTAACTTTATTCTGAACAGCTCGCAGTTTATGCAAACATTTATTTTTCCTATAATTAAATAAAATTACCATACTGGTGTGAATGCTTCAACTTCCACGTTACGTTCTAGCTAATGTTTTTAATCTGGTTTGAAATCTGTAAAAATATATGGTCTAAAGTTTAGTCCATCTGATTGTACAATTTTCAAATTTCACACAAAATATCCGTCAAATGCGCATTGAAATGGCGGAGCCTTTTTTCAGAACCTTAGTTTAATTTTACTTCACAGCATTTTGCAGAAATAAATCCGTTTTTTTTTTTTTTTTTACTATTAAAGATCAGCACTTTAAAAAAGTTATAACGCAATTGAAGCCTTAATATACTCGGTGTAAGAATAAAAGCATTTTAATAGTATTTTATTAAAAAAGCTTTTTTCTATTTGTATATCTTCATTTATACAAATTCAGTTGTATATGTTTTTGTACTACAGAAACTTTTTGTTCAAATTCCGTGTGGGTGGTTTCCAAAATGTTGAAAAATTCCATGCTATTACTAAAATTCTTTGACATAAAAATATTGATGGTCTGGTAGGAAATTACTGAAATATAATACTGGAAATGCCCGCATGAGTAAGTGAATAAATTTGATTTCTTTATAGAATAGTTTTCTTCTCGTTTTCTTTCTTTCTTTTTTTTTTTTTTGCCGAAAGAGATTTATTTCGTTGTGATCTCAAAAGGTATATTTGTATTAATTCAGAAATTAAAGTAAATGAAAGGGTTTAAAAGAAATTGTTTCACAGGAAATTCGGCTTGTGTACTTCTGGAAGAAATTCTTGTTATTCTCAAAGAAAGCATGTGTCATTTTCCCTTGTGCGTAAAAAACGGTACAGAATTAGCAATGTATTCATAAATTACGAAATTAACAAAATAGCGGAATTGTTTTAAGAGAAGTGTAAAAAGAATTGGCATAGCTTTCGAGTTTTCCGGCGCCTCACATTGAACAACACTTACGAGTTTATTATTTTTTCAAGAGGCTTTCTTCCCGCTCTCTAGTAGGAACTCTAAAAAAATATATATTAAGTAAAGGCCTATATAAATAAGATACAATTTCTGATTTTCTTAAATTATGTTTTTCTTCAGTACATAAGAATTGAATGCAAGTCATTGGAGACTGATGGAAAAAAAAGAAGACTCCGTATTTACAATTAAAATATATCAGGAAATTCACAAAAAAAAAAAAAAAAATATGAGGGAGAGTTTAAATAAGTTTTGAGTCGAGCTCTTGCGTGCGCATTTAAATACATTATTCATCAGAAATAAAATATTTCTAATATTATCGCAGTATTTTTTCATGTATAGTTTGTTAAAACTAATATGATTTAAGTTCAAATTTTTCTATTTTATGAGTATAGTTTATGCAAAATTTAGGCTAGCGCCCTGCATTTTATGCTTATTACATAATTTCAATTAAAAAGCAAGTAAGCTTGTAGTTCCATACCTAAAGTATGTTCTAGAAATAAGGAATCCCCTAAAAACATAATTATCATTAAAGTTCGTATCATACTTATGTTGTTTTTTGTCAAAGCTTTCAAAACGTTTAATCAGAAACGCTAATGTTAAGTTCAGCTCTTTTAATATGAAGATTAGGCATTATTTCATTAGACATGAAAGTTTTTTTGTCAGTAGATAAAAAGCAATAAAGTTGAGCATAATGTTTAAAACAAAAATGTAAATAATAATAAAATTTTTTACATGAAACTGCACATTACATTAAAATCTCGTGGAAGTCAATGAAACTTTCTTTTTAAGTGAAATAAGTCTTATTTTTGATAGTTCTATTTACGTTTCTTTAATGCGTAACTTCAATTGAGCTATTTTTTCCTACACAACTTCAGTTAAATTTATCTGTTAACTTAGTTTTGTTTTTCAGCGGAATCAAATCAAAACTAAGGAACAATTTCTTAGAAAGCAAGTTGTTGTAAGTGAATTGTTTACCAAGACATGTTGTAGTTCACATGTGTTACTTGTTGCACTAAAAACACCTGAATACAATTTACAAGTACTGCACGGAACAAAAAATGTCAAACATAACTAATAATCAATGCCAGGATACTATTTGAATTATTCAGACTTCCATATCTGGTTTTTATTTAGAACTGCAAAGTGGTATATTTTCTTCAAAGTTTGCATGAGTTTTGAACTACAAAGGCACTTAACATCATATACTTTGGAACCGCTAATATCAAACATTTATCTTATTAAACTGTAAAAAGTAATTGTACGTTAGTAAAGCACAAATGAGCATTAAAACAGACATATGTTTTGGGATTGCTTGGAATCCCTTTTTCGATGCAATAAGGGAGCTTCTAGATGCAAAACCATCCAAATGAAGCATACAAACCAACAAAAACACGGCTTATATAGCCTAAAATTTACCTGCGATGCAATGAGAATAAAGGCAGCGGGGAAGTGGAGGTAGAAGTAACCGAGAAGGCACCAATAAGAAAGCACCAAAACAAACCAGTTGAAAGTACACAAAGTAAAAAAGGAATGTCAAATACGACAAAGCAAAAAATATCACAGTATGCATAAAAATGCGAAACTTCATGAAAAAATGCAAAAACAAAGTACACATGTAAAGAAGAAGGGAGGGGGAACCAAAAAGCGAAAAATATACACAAAGTTATAGCAAATCCACCAACCGTCCAACAAGAAACCAAGAACAAGAATTTAAAGGAACTTCTGCCAGACCTTTGAAAAATATGGAGTTGAGAAAAGAATCATTAACCAAGTTAGAACTATTCCTGACAATATAATAAGCTTCCCAAAAGCCAAGCTCTAAAGAAAAAGAACATTTTTGAATAATTTTCTCAGAATTGAAACTAAAAGAGTGGTTGGAATTCCAACAGTGTTGAGCAATACTTGACTTATTTAACTCTTGCTTTCGCACATAACCCACTATTGCATTATAAAAGGGACTCCAAGCAATCCCGAAACATATGTCTGCATTTTAATGCTCATTTGTGCTTTAATTACGTGCACTTATTTTTTACAGTTTAATTGTGCAAGTTCCTTTATTAAATTATCTTTTGCATTTATCTAACTTATCTTATGCATTTCAAAAAGATTACTTTCTGAAATGCATTTCGAGGAACGTAGCCAAAAAAGGATGCATAAATACAATGAAATGCTACATAAATAAATAGTAATGAATAGAGATGTATATTGAGCAATTTCCTGCAGTATTAACCAACTAGCTTTGACGAAATTATTGGGGTGAAGTACAGGTATTAGTTTAAATAGTTTAGAGAAATGATACAGGTATTAGTTTAAATAGTTTAGAGAAATGATACAGGTATTAGTTTAAATAGTTTAGAGAAATGATACAGGTATCAGTTTAATAAATGGTAGTTATGAGATAAACAACACACTAATTTCTTAGAAAAAATGTTGTAGTTAAGAAATAATTTGCTAATGAGATAAGGGACGCATTTTTTAACTTTATCTACAGAACTTTGTATATAAAGGCTGAATGGTACTCTCTTTAAGTAAAACAAATGTAGCAATAAATGAGAAATTAGTCAACGTGCTATACCTTGCTAAATCGATATGAAAAACGAGACGGAACATGTCGTTAAAAAGAATAAAAACACCGAGAGAAAGTTTTATAATCCATGCATTTTTGTTTCTATAAAAACATAGTAGTAAAATTAATAGTAAAACTATTTCAGATGAATGGTATCTTAAATTTTAAATGCCAGTGACGAAAGTCATTCAGCAAATTTAGCCTATCGCAGCTCTAAAACGAATTTAAAAGTTACGCCAGTCTTAATTTTGGCGAGATTACGAGGGAGAAAATTCATTTTGTTTCAGCAGAAAGAAAGAAGCTGGGATCAGACTTCGCCGACGCGTAATTGATGAAGTAATAAGTGGTCCTTTTGTGACTTACGAAAGCAATAATTATCCGAAAGTAATTTGAAGCAACACAAGCATGGGAAAACATCATGGCTCTTTTCCATGCTCCGATCTGCATCGGCCTCTTTCGCAAAACACGGCCTAAAAATATTTGAGAGCAATTGAAGGTAATTTTGCCTTTAGAGGCAAATGAAGGAAAGAATCTAGCATTTTGATGCTCGATATAATGTACATAGAGAGGTATAGTTGTGGATCAACCAATGCTTGTTGTTTGATTGTGGAGGTGGGAATAAAAGTTATATATGTATTTTACCAGCAACTTATAAATCAACTTTTTAACTTCTGTTTAAGGTCACTTACTTTTGAAGAAATTTGGTGCGTTTTTTCTTGTAAAAATAAGAAGTGACGTTTGTGCACAATTAATTACCTGGTATTAGTTGCGGAGCTGTCAAAGAAAAAAATATATTTTACCTATCGACAGACAACAGTACAAGGATCCCATAAATGCATGGCGCATTCAGTTTTAATGCTTCACAGATAAAATGCAAGGTGCGATCCTAAACCAGTTAAGTTCTATATGTCAGTCATACTCACCAAAAGAAATTTAACTTTTAGCGCATTTGCATTGGCAAAATTATTTTTGACATTTTCAAAAACCAAAATTCCCTTCAGTACATGTTTCTTACTTAATTTCTAGTAAATTTAAAAGGTAGTAAGTAAGTGAATTCATGACCACAGAAAGATTGCTTATAAATTAACTTTTTTGTTTTCAGTCTTGAAATCTTCAATGGCGCCGTGTCGCCTATGGCCGTTGCAATACACGCCTCTGAATTTAGCTATAATATAGTCACTTTTTAAACTTCACAAGGAGGTTTGTGTCCTTGGGACCCAGATTAAATAACACTCAGTGGCATCAATTACGCGTGTTATGTATGCATTATACATAAATATATATATATATATATACAGTAAGAGAGAGAGAATTAACCCTAACTTTCACTGATGAAACTAACCAGAATAAACGAATCCCAGAACACAACAACATTCAACTGCGACAGTTCAATGGGTTTCTAAAACTTTCTTCAAATTTAACTTGCTTTGAATCAAGATGTACATACTTTACGGATCTAAAACTTGTTCTTCTGGAGGATGAATCACGTTTTCCAGAAACTAAACGTATCTATTCTTCAACATATCAAGGGAGGGGAACCTAAAAAAATTGCCATATGTGTAGTAAATAAGGCCAGGGGAGTTTCACTTCGCTATTTATCTTCGCTGGAGTTGGATAAAAATGAATTGAAATCTCATTGATTTTTATCATTCTGCTTTTTTTAGAAAAGGCGTTGCTTGCACTTTTGTCTGAAGGGTAACATAGCGTTCACTTCAATTTTTGTCTTATAAAACAACAAGAGCGTTCATTTGTCATTTTCCAAAACAAGGACCCTAATTTTAGTGAGGAAATCTTGATGTGCTATGTATTTTAATCAGATAAAAGAATTGTTGATTCAAGCCTATCTGTGACGATAATTATTCATCATAGCACAGTTAATCGCGATTACAGGTATATGTCCCAATATACACGATGCAGGAACCTGAAAATAGAACAATGAAATAAATAGTCCAAATTTGAGCAAAGTTGCTGTTTTTTAAGTTATATATTTTTTAATGCGCATAATATAAATGAGAATTAAACACGCTACATTTGTTCTCAACAATCTCTCACTAATGTTGTTGTTTTTTCTTCTTTTTTTACACAAAGGAGCACTATGAAATAGCTTCAACGCAAATAAGAAGAGACAGATATCCATGAAGAGTTAGCTGGGAATACGCATACCCTCTTCGAAAAAAGTTCCGAAAAAAATATTTATTCCCCAGCAGTTTGTATTCCGTTTATTTTCCCACAATAAGAATCTTCCATCCGGAAAATATAATTTCATCTCACCCATGGGAGGTTAAGCTTTTATGAGACTCGGTTCTTCTAATAAAAATGTGGAAAAAAATGAGAATGCGAAGCGAAAAAGTGATAATTTGTTTCCGCCTATTGCCGCGTTTCGTTCTCGTCAAGTCTGCATTAATTTTAATGAATTATTGTAAGGAAAATGTCTGCGATATTTGATGGTGTTTCAGAAAGAACTTTGGCGCCAAAGATTGAATTTGTACTTTTGTATTTTTTAAATACAAGTTTAGTAAAATGAATATCTCGACCTAAATAATTTAAACACAAAAACGCTTTCAGCTTTGGCCACAAAGATTGAATGTATACTTGTGTATTTCTTTAATACAAGTTTGGTAAAATGATTTTCTCGACTTAAGCATTTCAAACTGAAAAACAAACTCTTCAAAATGAAATTAAGAGTGAAATGTTGAGCAATATTAGCAGCTATATTAGGACTATTAAAATTGTACTTGAAATGATGTCGGAAAAGAACGTATAGTATCCCTAGAGAAAGTATGATAATATCAATGCATATAACACTAAAACCGCCAAAGTGGTCGTTTTGAGCGTTTCAAATTTTTTCATTTTGCTCCAATTTCTTACTAATTATAGTACAGTATTTAGTTGCATTGACTTTTCCTGTTATACAGTAAACAAGAGAAGTCAATGCAATTGAATGCTGTACGAAGCCACAATTTGCTGCAAATTGGAAATTTCGAAATGGTTAAAACCAGATCGGCGTACTAGTATCAAGTAAAATACTTAAAACAAATTAATAATAAACTGCTCACCGAATATAATGAAGTGAAGTAAATATTTGAATTTCATGCAGGACACAGACTTACTTATCAATAGCAATTCTAGAAACAGGAATTGATTCATCAATAGTTAAATTTTGTTAGAGCTGATGTTATAGAGAGATTTGATTTTGCCATACCTGGGCAAACCAGAAATCGATTGCGTTTCCAGGTGAATCATTATCCTAATGTCTTGTGTATATGTCGTTGACTAATTAATGTTCAATCATTAATTAGCATCAATAGGTATTATCAATTGAAAGATGTATATACAGTGCAAAATATTCAACATTATCATTTAATTTAAAAATTTAAAACTCTTCATATAGAATTTAACTAAATGCAGAAAATGTCAACAGATAATGATGATAATCGAGCTACGTGTAATTAGCATCATTTTTATATGAAGATCTTTTTTTATACTTTTATCCAATGTCTTCCTTGTAATGCACATATGGTATTCTTGTATTACAACGAAAGTTTCGTTTCGTTTGGTAATTATAAGATTCAGAAAAAGAATTTATAATTTTGAAGATTCTATTTATTCTAAACGCTACTTTTGAGTGATGCTTGTATTGCATTAATGGTCGTATTCAGCAGCCTATTCTAACCTGTGTCAAACTCTCGAACCGCTTATTTAAGCAATTTAATTAATTGAAAAAGGCTTTGATTTGCCCTATGGAGGTTCGAATTAGCTCATAGATATGACTGAAAATGTATTACATAAGATAAAGCCGGTAGAAATGGCGCACAACTGGAAAACATCATAAAAAAAGAATGAAAACTATTAAGAATATTTAGCAGCGTTTTACCTTGTGTGGTCAGGACTCCAGTTAGACAACAGCTTCATAAAAATAATTTTTTATTCATTTAACTCGAATGGTAATAATATTACATGAATTTTAAAAAAATTATAAAAAACAACGTTTTTCTTGTGCACTAAAAAGGTAGAAAATAATTTTCCTATGAGCCTGGCAGAATTTCTGAATAAATTGGTCACATTATGGTAACAGTTTTTAATTCTTATAAAACGAAAAACGTTGGGCGCATGAATTCTTTATATTATTATGTTACGAATTTTTGTTTTACAGAATCATTGATGTATATATGAAGTTTTAATGATGAAATACTATGCAAATCAAATATTTTTGATGCTATGGTAATTTTTGAAAATTTTCTATGACATTATGATCAGTATTGATGGGTATAGGTAAATGAATTCTGATCAAAGTTGTGATTATGATCTGTTACATATAAACATAGATTGTGTTTATAGAAGTATTTTCATCCTCAAATTTTGTTCAAGATATGTATAGTTCAATTCATTTAAAGTAAATCGCATTCATATCTCGAATGAAGGAAATTGACCATGATGTAATGAAACAGTATTAATCAGATTTTCTTTCATAGAAGTTTGAGTATGTTAGAAAAGTCTTGATGTTTGAATACATGCGCCCAACGTTTTTCGTTTTATAAGAATTAGAAACTCTGTTACTATAATGTGACCAATTTATCCAGAAATTCAGTCAGGCTCATAGGAAAATTATTTTCTACCTTTTTAGTGCACAAGAAAAACATTGTTTTTTAGAGATTTTATTTCATTGATGTAATATTATTTTCTACTTTTTAGTTTTTGATGGGTGAAATTTCGCAATCGTAGAAATTTATCCAGAACCTCGATGTACAATGCAATTAACCTTACTACAAATGTTAGCGTTAACGAGCACCGCTACTGAATTTTGGTGGCAATTTCCGGAACTAATCGCCGTATTTAATTTTATTTTAGAGGAAATAAGCCTTTATTATTTTTTTTCCGCTGAAAACTAAGCTGATGTCTCTCTATTTGGAAAATAAGATTGATATTGAAATTAAGCCTACACTATTCACCCGGAGTTGAGGAAACTGCTAATTGTTATTTTTGGATTAAGGTAAGCCTTAAAAACTCGAACTAAAAAGCTCATAACTGGCGTTCTTATTGACTTAGAAACTTCGAACAAATTTCATCTTGTGTGGAAAAATCAGCGCTTTCGATCTATATATTATATTAATATGTGCAAGGTTTTTTTTTCACCCCCATATTGGAGAATTTATGTGGAAATTTGCGTAAAATTGGAATAAAAAAGGAATTACCTGTCGGATTTTTTATGCGCGGTAGAGTATTGCATTGTCGTCTGGTTCTGAGCTACATGTAAAGTTTCAGGACAATAGCTTATCGGGAAATGGTCGAAAATTCGATTGCAAAATTCCGCGGACAGACAACAAAGCGAGTTAGGAAAAACGTTGTAATAATAAAATAACATAAAACAGTTCCTCAAAATTCAGCTCTTGCTAGTTAAGATATTTCAATCAAAACATTTCTTAAACCCACATCTGATCAGGTTCTTCCGTTCTTATATACGACTGTTTAAACTGAAAAATTCTCATACGGTTTGCACCTTACAGTTAACTATATTTACGACAGAAAATAAATATAAGTTGGATTTTCCAACAAAAACGTTAATTTTCTCCCAAGTTTTGTTGAATATTATAGACTACATTTATATTCATTTCCATAATTATTTCCTTGTTGTTGTTGTTGTCGTGTCTATGGATAGTAGATTTGGAATGTCAAATAGGGCCATGTACGGTCCACCCAGTCTCAGCTATGCGAAGGCAATTGTCCGAATAAAGGTCCTCGTAGGGAGAGTCGCTAATCTGTTGAATTCGCGCCAAGATGGCTGGGCAAGAGAAGACGTGTTCGGGACTTAGTTTCGTGTCACAGTTTTTGCTCTCGTTCCATCTGGCTGAATTTTCATTCCCCTAAGGTGTCCAGTTCTCAGTCTTATTAGGGTTTTGGCAAGTGATCGACTTAATTCGCAGATCCGATGTTTCAATTTTATGGTCTTGTCCTTGAGTTTTGCTTTTGCCACTGCATTTATGTCATTGAGGGTGACAAGGGGAAATTTTCCTTCATTGAGGTCTCTCGCTTCCTTAGCCAGTACATCGGCTGCCTCATTCCCCTCTATACCCACATGTGCAGGTATCCATTGTAAAGTACATTGTTTGCCCATATCATGGAGTTTCTCCAGGACTCTGTGTATGTTGATTATTTGCTTGGTGTAGCCCTTTTGAATTGCCCGGAGGGCAGCTTTACAATCGCTGAAGATTATTAATCCTCCAGTTCTCTCAGTTTCCTGGAAACAAGAATATATATTTAGGGCTTCTTGGATGGCAAGGAGTTCACATGTGTAGTTGGATGCAATTTTACCAGCACAACGTTTAAACTATTTAGCACTACCATCTGGGAAGATAAACTTAATACCCGCTCCTCCAATTTTCAAAGTTTTGTCTGACGATCCGTCGGTAAAGGCATATACAAAACCTCTGCTTGAGTATGAATCGATGGTTCTAATTCCTTTATCTCTGATGTTGGATGTTAGTTCTTTTTTGGAGCATGGTTCAAGGAGATTAGTTACAATTTTGGTATTTTTGGGAAGAAGAGACGGGAGAGATGGCTCCTGTAGGATCTCGTGTGTGTTACGTTCGAGTTCAATTTCATGTCTGATCGTTTTGTCATACTGTAAAGTAGACGATCGCTTGAGTCTTGCATTTTCGTTTTTTTTTCTAAATGACTCGATTGCCAATACGGTCCTCTTCATAACTTCTGACCTTGTTAGTGAGTTTCACGACACTGTATTTTCTTCTGTTTTCGAGAAGCTGCAGACAGCATTCCTTTTGTGACTTGATGTTGCTCGTTGAAGAGACAGCTCCAGTAATGATCTTAGAGGCTCTAGCTTGAATGTTATCGATCTTTTCTAGTGCTGATTTTGAGGCGTGAGGCCAAATTGGCGAGGCGTATTCCATGGTAGGTCGGATTAACGTGGTGTACGTGGTCTTTAAGGTTTTGGGGTTTGCGCCCCAGTCTGTGCCGCAAAGACTTTTCAAGATCCTTAGTTTTTTAAGAGATTTGTTGGCACGTTTCTTGATATGTTCGGAAAAACGTAGTTCCGCATCGAGAATGAGTCCTAAGTATACTGGGTTTTCAGTCTTCATTAGAGGTTGGTTATTTAGGACCAGATGTGATGAGAAGAGGCATCTATGTTTTCTATCCATAGAAGAAATGCTGTACGATGTCTTCTGTGGGTTGATTTTTAATTTTAGGGTGTTTGACCATTCTAGGATTCCTTTTAATGAGCAGTTCAGAGTTTTCTCGGATTGTTCCAAGTTTACATCAGTGTTCCAAATAGCGATATCGTCTGCATAACATGCAACTTTGGTTTCTTTGTGTAGATGTGGGTGGATATTGTTGACATAGATTAAGAACAGGAGGGAGCTAAATACTGATCCCTGTGGGTCGCCACCCCATGTCTTTCTTACACGTGAGTAGGCTCCGTTAAAGCGCACTCTAATTTTCCTGTTTTTGAGAAAATCAGAAATCCAGATTAACGCATTGCCCTGGATTCCCATTTCATGATCAATTTTCAATAGTTTTCCCCTCCAGACAGTGCCGAAAGCTGAAGTCATATCGAGGAAGACCACTGTGGTATTTTTGTGTGGTTTAGCTTGCAGACCATCAATGAGGGATTGGCATAGGTAGAGTAGTTGATCTTCTGTTGAATGTTGCTTCCTGTAGGCAGCAGTCTGGTAGAAGTTTATTTTATTTTCCTTTAATAGCTCTGCCATAACTCTGTTGTGCACGATTCGCTCCATTACTTTGCACAAAATACTGATCAGAGCTACTGGTCTGTAGCTCTTACATTCTTCCGCAGATTTTCCAGGTTTTGGAATGGGGACAATAATCGAATTTTTCCAGATTTTTGGTAGTTTTCCTTTACTCCATGAGGTGTTAATTATGTCTAGAAAGCAGTCTCTAGCAATCTCACCGAAGTGCTTGACCATCTCTCCAAAGATAAGATCAGTACCTGGTGATTTCCCATTCGGGATTTGGTGAATGGCAGAGTCCAGTTCATGCTTAGCAATAGGTTTGGAGAAATTATCAAAGATTTTGTACGCTCTAGCTTGTAGAAGGATCCCTCTAACTTTTTTGTTAAATTTTTGTCTTCTTTTTTGAAAACAAGTTTACTTATCTTAGAGTAATGGTCCACAAGTAAGTTTGGAGATTTCTTATTGGTGTCAGCTGTCTCACTTGACGAAATAATGATATGTGACGTTTGGGTCATAGTATTTGTTAGGCCACCATTCAAAGCCTTGGCCACCTTCCAGTGTTTGGTGTCTATTTTAGGGTCTAGAGAACTGCAGAACTCCGCCCATTTTTGTCTCTTACATTCAGCGATTTTATCTTCAACACTTTTGGTTAAGTCGGAGAGTTTTTTCCTATTTTCTGCAGTGTTGTTACATTTTAGAAGGTCGTATGCGTCATCTCTCTCCTTTAACAGGGAGTCGATCTCAGCGTCCTTCCAGTATGGTATCCAATGTTTTTTTCTATTTCCTCTTGAGATATTTTTCTTAGCAGCTAGATTTATGTTTTTATTCAAGTTTTGTAGCTTCTGATCAAGTTGTGTCTGCGTTGGCGCATTTCTGCATAGCTCGTCCAAGAAAGAAATAAATTCGGTCCAGTTTGCCTTTCTGAAATTCCATTATCTTTTAAGTTGTTCTTCAGGTTCGAGTTGCTCATTTAAAGATATGATAATGGGTCGATGATCACTCATGGCATTCTTCAAGACTCTCCAACTGCACCGGTTTGATATTTGGTAGCTTACAGCGGTCAGCTCCAAAGCTGATTCCGTGCCTGTTGTCCTCGAGAGAAAAGTGGGCTGTTTATCGTTTAGAATGGAGAGTCCAGCATCGATAAGTAGGTCTTCGATTTGTTTTCCTTTTTCATCCAGAGTAGAGGAGCCCCAGGTCGGACTCTTTGCATTGAAATCTCCCAGCATGATCACTGGGTCAGGGTTATTTTTACAGATACTGTCCAGCATTTGTGTGTTAACATTGGAGTTGTCCGGACGATAAACATTGATCAGGAGTATCGTGCGACCAGGAAAGAAGATTCGGAGGGCCTGCATCTACGTGTTCGTGTGTGGATCATCGTTGGTAGGCACTAATTTCTTTGTACTTGATATTATTTTTAGTAAGAAATACAAGTCCTCCTCCTGATCTGTTTGGTCTGTCTTTTCGGATTGTTTTATAGCCTTTGACGTCAAATTTAAGGTTCTTATTTAGCTTGGTCTCTTGCAGACTGGCTACGTGTATCTCATTTGCCAACAGTATGCTGTGCAATCCATTTTTCTTTTTTTGTGTACCGTTTATATTCAATTGGAGTATATTAAAAGTCCTTGTGGTATATTTGTCGTCCTCATTCAGGACTAAGCCGTTACATTTGCAAAGTAAGGAATAAAATAGACGTTGTATAACAACACTTTCAGAGAAAAAGCTTATGAATTTGAGTAGACATTTTGCTGTTATGGTTGTACAACAACGTGGAATCGCGGTGCACCTCACACTTCCCCTTCCCTCCATAAATTCAAGTGCTTCACGCCTTCTCAACACGTTTTACGTTATTGTGTATTTCTGTGTGTTATGGTAAATTGATATAAGCAATAATTAATCTTATTGCATTATTACATTAGCGGACTGTCTGTTTTCGTGATCGTCATTATTATTAAACTCTTTTAACAAATGTATTATCGCCATGCTGGCTTTTGCAGCTCACGTCATTATGTATGACTGACTTCCTTTAGAAATGCTAGGGATAAAAGTTACTGTATATTTAAAATTGAAAGTATAGTTAAAATAAAGCACTTTTAATTTTAAATATATTATTTCGTGAGATTTTAAATGGTTTTTAAAATTAAGATGCGTTTACCGGCATTTAAAATTGAAACTTTAGTAACAGTTTACCGCTTTCTCATCTAAAAAAAAATAGTTACGATTTTTCACGTGGGCGCAAAACGTAAGTGAAATTAAATAAAAATAAAAGAATTTAATTTACCGTCTGGTACCTCAACTTTCGGAATACGCAGACAAAACAAAGATTATTTACTAGTAATTGATTAATGCAATCAATATATAAAACTGAAAGGAATAAAGTACAAAAGCAATATACAATTAAGAGTGAGAAAGAAACTGTAGCCCTACATTCAAGAAAATTGGAACTAATTTTGTCTTGGAGTTTTTTCCCGCAAGAATAATACTAATCAATTTCTTCAGTAACAAAGTCGTCTTATTAATTAACAATATTATTAATACCGTATTAAAACAAGTCATAATATAAATGTCATCAGGTTAACATGATTCAAAAAACATCAACAGCTAATCGCACCTTTATATATAAGAAAACTGCAGAAATGTTATTCCATTATTCCAAAAGAATAGGATTCATTATGGTAGACGTTTCTTTTACAAATGTTTGTTTCAAGATTGAAGTACTTGTAATTAAAAGTTACATTCTGAAAAAAGAAAAAGAAAAAAAAGTCAGAAGAAGTTTATTTATTTATTTTTATATATATTTTTTTATTATTCTAATTTGACTGTAAGAAACATTTAAGTTGAAATTTCGAAATTATTTTACTTTCTTTGTATTTTGTATTACTTATACTCGAAATTACACAAAAATTATTTTAAAAAACAGGTAGTTAGTCTTATTAAGTGGTAGAAAAAAAATTATACATACTATATGTCTTTTAAAATGTATTTTTTAAACGAAGAATTGCGAGATAAAGCACCCTAACACAGCAGTTATGTGACGGAAGCCGAAAGATAACTCTAAAAATAAAAGCCCGAGGTGTTACATTAATTATTTACTTAATGGGTAGTAACTATCAATTAAGTAAATAATTAATATAGCACCACGGGCACACGTTTTATAAGATATAACATGATAAATAATGTTTTGTTCGTCTTTAGAGATAAGCTGCAAATTCTCAATAGCAGTTCAAACACATGTTGTTATACTTGTTCAAGAGCTACCGTAATCTTTTAAATATTCTAATAACTCATCTCTTTTGAATTATTTTTAAGGTAGATTAAACCAAAAGAGTGCAAAAAGTGGAAGTGTTTTATGCATATGTGTTCAGTGTAAGTTTTAAAAAAATGAGACTTTCTGTTTTTACAAAATAATTCATACGAACGTCAAAATGTATTTAAGAATTAAAAACTAGGACTTGATAAGATTCAAAGAATAAGGAAATTCTCCGGCCCTTTAAAACTTTTTAACAATTTTAGTTTTCTCCTTCAAAAAGAAGGTTTCAGTTAAAGTGTTTTTATTCCTCGCTGGTAGAAAAGAAGCATCACATTTTATACTTACTTTTTCCTACTACCTGTATGAAATAAATATATAAAGAATTAACAACACAAGAAAAGAGTCAAATACAAAAGTTTATTCATTAAAAAAAATTCATTTTCTTTTATTCATTAAAAAAACTTCAAATATCTTTTTCCATTAAATTTTATACTTCTTTTTCTTCCGTTTCAGAAGTATGTTCTTTGAAAATTGTCCTTATTTTTATTTTTAGAGTTATCTTTCAGCTTCCGTCACATAACTGCTGTGTTAGGGTGCTTTATCTCGCAATTCTTCATTTAAAAAAATACCTTTTAAAAGACATAGTATGTATAATTTTTTTTCTACCACTTAATGAGACTAACGTTTCGGTTTCTTAAGAGTCATAATTAATGCGAATGGTTTAATCCAGTGAAACCTTGCTAAGAGTTATGCAATTGTCGCACAACGTAAAAATATGAATGTCAGAAAAACGGGGTCAAGCAATCTTTCTTTTAAATTGAAAATTGCAGTAATAATAATAAAATATAATAATTATATAAATATTATATTTTAGTTATATAATATTTAACTTTATTTCATATTTCTTCATCGATACACCCTAAAAGTGTATAAATGAACAAGGAATACTTTTTGAAAAAAACTTATAATTTCTGAGAATTTATTCGTGATGTTTTCATTAAAGCTCTAAACATAAAATTGCCTTTTTCCTGTGCGTAGCCTTGAAGAAACGTGAAAAAGTAGCAATCTGACTCTTTTGCTTCATTCAAGAGCCTTTAGTTTCGCAGTTTCTACCTCGAATTATCGAAAATGGAGCGTTATTTAGCAGAATATTTTTCTGCTAATTTGTAAGCTTATCTCTAAACTCTGTTCTCTTACTTTCAATATTGATGAATAATTGTTTAATATTTTTATGAGCTACAAGCAAATGTATATTTACGAATTATTTGTGAAAATTGTGTGTTCAAAATGTTAAGATGTGAGATATAAGTTCTAGGAACTTAGCGAACGCATGAACGAAAGTACAGACCGTGCGAACGGCGATAATTACGCGTGATCCCAGGAGACAAATGAAATTTAATTTCGTTTTGGAATAGATAGATTTTTTTTCCTAGAAAAGAAGCATTTTCTTAATATGCTTCCTTGATTCCAGAAATAACAATTTTTTCCTTCTAATGCTTTTAATGTTGTTGTGTTTTATTACTGTTAAATTTTTGCTGAAGTAAAATAATAAAAAGAAGAAAATATTCTTCTCCTTAAATTATTTAAATCAAAGAACTTGGTTCATATTTTACAAAAATGTCTGATTTTTTTTTTTTTTTTTTTGTAGTAAACTTGCGTATCTGCCTTTTATTTACCACTTATAAAGTAATGTTCAAACAATCGAGCAATTATTATTTTTCTGATTTTCTCCCACATTCATTATTGAATCCCCGGTTTCAGCTATTGTCGTAGACTGGGGTGTAAAAAAATTCATCAAAGCGCCATTTAAAGCCATTTAAATCGCAATTCGGCGGCCAGTACCCTATCTTTTTATGCATGGTAACTGGTACCTATTACACAATTTTTTTAAATAAAGAATTTAAAAAAAAAATACATGGAGTACAGTATTTATTTCATGCAAAATACATTGCAGTAAATTATGAGAGCATTAACATTTTTCATTTAATTAAACAATTCTTATGAGTTCTAGAAGTTTATATAATTTTCAGATTATTTATACTAGGATCGTACTTTATAAAAAACAAGAAAGGTATAAGGTAAAGCCGGTAGACTTGGAAAACATGATAGTAAAAAAGAATAAAAACGTAATTTTTGACAAACTTTTGGTGAATCTTATGAACCCTATTCCCTCTGTATGCATTTCCATTATTTTGTCGTTACGATATAAATTAAAGAAACAGCTGGAATAAAACTAAGACACCTATTTTTCGCTGCTTCCCTTATAGGGTGAGTGAGATTGCGCACATGGGTGGTTTACACGCATGGGAAATGGCTTTCGATAACCTTATTTATCACTGTAAGTAAGTTGTCAAAACATTTGAAAAAGCGTTTGCTTAAAGAGTATATTGCAGTACGCACATCAGAATGAAAATCAGAGGAACAGTAATGAAAATTCCAGCCCTTACATTTGGAAATCAAACAATAAAAACGACGTTGTGTCATACATTTTTAGAGAAAACAAACTAATGAATTAAAGTAGACATTGCTTTTGTGGCTGTATCACTACGTGGAATCACGGTTCCCTCCCACCTCCCCTTCCCAAAAACATTCAAGGGCGCCATTTCTCCGACCGCGCACACTCACCAGGTTTTCTTTTATTAGTTTTGTGACAAACAAAATGCTAGTGATCTAAAATTCGAATAAGTATAAGATTGTGGAAGTCCGAAGTATTTAAGATTTGGTTGTTTTCCTGTTATTGTTACTTCTCATTCATTTAAACTGCTTCATATAGTCTTGTGATGATTGTTTTTTTTTTTTTTCCCCTTTTTTTCGCTTTTTTTTTTTTCTGTTGAGTCGTGATTTGCCTATGAAATGCTATTTCTGCATTGTGAAAAAATGTTAATCAGGTTCTAAAAAATCCCAAACTAAAGAAAATGCGAAAAGAAAGGTTATGTTAATTCAAAGACTCGTAGTTATAAGGTACTTGTGAGCAGAGCTGCGGAGTCACTTGGGAAAAAGACCAACTCCAACTCCTGGAATTTTAAAACTCGGACTCCAACTCCTGGAACTCTAAAACTCTGACTCCGACTCCTTTACAAATACATATTAAGGATGTAATGAAACGTGAAATGAATGCTTCTTTTTTTGTTTCAGTCACAATGGGTGCATTTAATATTGCTATAACACGGAAATAAAATAAAATACATGAAATGATTTTAGGCTTTCCAAAAGGTTTCTTGGATATTTCAAGTATTGCTTTTTATCAATACATTAACATGAGGAACAAAATATCGAATATTGTATCCATTGTTAAATTGTTCTCGGATTCAGACATCAAGCAAACGAAAAATGATTCAATCTTACCTTCACTAAATAAATAAAGGAAAGATACCCATCTTATTTATTTTTCTAGGCGCAGAAATCAAAATCCAATCGTGATTTCATTGATTTTTTTTCTTTTCCTTCTTTTTCTTAGAATTGAGATGCGTTTTGGTTCTTTTCAAACTAGGTGAGATGAAATAGATATGGTAAGAAATATACGAATTGTGAGCAACTCTTTCAAAAACATTATTTTGCATTCCAACTTCACGTCCTTTATGATTTGTCTCATAAAAGAATTGTTGTTTCGATCGGTTTCTCAACGATGTACCAGTTTCAGTCCAGCAATTATATCAAACTCCGAAAACAAAAAAAAAATAACACTGCTGGAAAAAGGAAGCAGGTTGAATTAAATAGAATGAGTTTTTATCCGAAGAAAATATCAATTAAGTCTAGAGATGAAATTAAGTTTGCTTGAATTTTTATTCTTTTATCTTTGATATAAGCTCAGAATCAAAGAAATTAATTACGGTTTTTTTTTGTTTTTTTTTTTGAAATGCAAAATTTTGAGAATTTAATGCACAAAGTTTTAAGCATAGTTTTTTAACCCCGAAAATTTCACAATACCCCTGAAAAAAATGCCTCAACTTCATTCATTATTTATGTTTGATTTTTTTAAAGCGCGTACACTTATAGTTCCTTAAATACCAGTTTTTTTTATGAATTGTTAATTTTTTTTATTTTTTAAACGTTTTTCACACTTAAAAAGTTTAACATATATAGAGTGGAACTTTCAAACATAAAAATCTTTAATGTTTTTGTTTTCATATGAAACCTGTACTTGCAATAGTAATAAGTAACAGAGCGTGTAAAAGGAAGAAAAAAAATACTGTACAAAAATACCTTAGGGAGAAGAGAAACATCTTAAATATCTACACTTTCTAGTTTTCTTAGAACCGAAGCAGGAAAAATTGTTTTACGCATATATTCTATCGAAATCACGTTAACAGTTTAATTACAAGGCTGTACCGAGAACTCCACACATTTCGCCAAGTACCGCCAAACTGACACAATATTTGGCATCCTATTTTTCATATGATTTGACGACAGATGACGACACCATTTTTGTTGAAATATTACTTTCATCAAACCAAGAGACATATAACTTATGAAATAGACATAATTTACGTGCCTTGTTATTGAGTACTAGGTTTAGACCTAAACATTTCATAATAGGTCTTAAAGAGGAAAAAAAAACATATATATGTAGTTATTCCTCCTACTATCAACAAAGATAGAAAAGAATGGTTTTAAGAAGTACCAATTATTATTCATATGCATAGCTTTATGTAGCATAATTTATTAAGTTTTATGTTTAATATCAATATTACGTTTGGAGCAGGGAAATTTAATTAGTACAGGTATTTGCTAACACAAACCATACATTGGTTTATTAACTATATGTTATTGCATTTGGGTGCATTATTGTTATTATTACACTTAGGAGAGGGAAATTTAATTAGCAAAAGTGACTGCTAACCCAAACCATAGATTGCATAGTTCATTAATTGTATGTTTCTCATAAAAGAAATCTTTTACACGAAAGGAATTACATTAACTAAAGCAAAGCGTAATAATATGATAATGAAATGTGTTACTATGTTGATAAATGCTGATTAGTGTATTCTTTTAAAACTAAAATCAACATTCCAACCGATAATGGAACAATATAAAATCTTTTCGAAGCATACTCAACATTCACAGTCTACTTCGAATAGAAACAATAAAATATTGAAGATTTGGAACTGACAGATACGTTTTAATCTACATACGCTTTTGAGAAAATTTTATCGCTTCCTGAAGCAAAATACGGTTCGGTCAAAAATAAATTTACGTAGAATCAAATTTATATTCGACTGAGAGCTATATTCTGAGATTTCTTCACATAATATCAATAACCATAATTTTTTGATGAAAAAAAAAGAAAAAAAAAACTCATGACATTCTAGCAATGAGATTTCGTGTACGTAAATCAAAAAGCTTGTTTTGGGGAACAAGTTTTTTTTTCCTTTACAACGTATGCAAATTTGAAACAAAACCATGCATCACAATTTTCAATAAAGGGCATAGTTTTACGGACTGCTTAATATGAAAAGAAAATGAACGAAATCTAAAATTTCATTTCTTCGCGAGATATGTCTCTTCGTCTTATCTTTAGTATTCGCTTTAAACCGTATTTGTTTCCCGTGAATAATTTTTGTGGAAAAGAATATTATAAGGGAATTTACTTATTTATTTATATGCTTCCTGATTTAAGTAAATATAGTAAATGATAGTTACGAATATATTGTGACATAAAAAATGCATCAATCAATACAGTCCAACAAAAGATATTTTGAATAGAGCAAGAAAGATTTTCATTTATAAGCTTAACAGATTAGTCTTAGCAATCTATGACCCACGGGTCACTAAGTGATCCATTGCATAATTTTAAGTGATTTCCAAAAATAAATTATAAAATACAATCATCAATTTTAATTAGTTTCACAATTCGAGTTTAGAAGTGATTGTTTTGAATAGTTGGCACATGTTTTCCCCCCGAGATTATGTTTGTGGTAGAGCACTGGCGCGTAACGGAGGGGACCTGCGTTCGAGTCCCAGTTCGGAAAAAATTATTTTCACTCAATTGCTAGCACATAGGCTACTTTTTATCCAGAAAAAAATTACGGTTCCCATGCAGATAGAACTGTTTTTGTTGTTCACAGAGCAAGGGATCGATGTGATTTCTTGCATTGTGGTAGTTTATGAATCAGAGAATGACTTAGACTAATTTTTATCCCAGGAAAATGCACAGTTCCTATGGGATAGCGTAACAATTGTATCCTGAAGGTGTTGAAAGAAGAATAATTAAAGTTTATCATATAGAGTTTTAGCATTAATTGAGTAACACTCGATTAGTCTAAACTGGGACTCGAGCCCAGGTCCCTCAGTTACGCGCCGAGTGCTCTACCACTTAAGCTATCAGGCCTATACTGATTTCCTTTCAATTTCATCTATAATTATAGAGCCACACAGTATATTTTACGGTAATGCATCATTTTTATATAATTTATAAAACCTAAATTTTAACTTTTTTAATAGATAGTTTATTAAGTAATTGAGAAAAATATAATTAAAACTGTTATTTATTCTTTGAAAACTACCGTTATGTATAGCTGCGTCCTAATGCTGTGCTTCCCAGCCCAGAATTGACAAAATATTTACCGCTTAGAAATCAGCTAACACATGGAGGCGTTTGATCGCTCCCTTTGAAAAAAAAAAAAAGTTGTTTAGTGCCATAAGGTTCCGGTTTTTACGTTATCGGTCCCTCAACTCCGATTAATTTAGTTTTGGACTTCTGCCACCCAGAAATACAGCGCCCAAAATGACGCCTTTCATAATATTCACCCACATTAATTAGATTTTGATCAGGCCTTCAGTTCTCACACATACGCATCAAAATTTCCATGCGAACACAGTCGCCGGCCACAGCTAAGTAGTGCTATGAAAGCAAATGCTTGAGTTGATAATCATATGAATTCCTTTTTTTTTTTAAAATTTATTTCAATCTTTTCTTGTAATTTTTAAATTATTTAAAACCTTAAGTTGGACGATTACTAAGTAAGAAAGAAGCTTTTTTTATATATTTGAGCACATAAGGAAGAAACCGTAATTTTGAAATATTTTGTGTTCATTATTAGAAAAAGATAAACTTTCAATATCTCCTGCATATTACTTCCACGTTTCCAAACACTTAGGTTCTCCCTTCCCCGGAGGGAAAATTTCCGAGAAACCCTCTGAAAAAGTGAAACCGTAGCGGATATGAAGTCAAATATACTCCTTGAACAGCAGATAGCGCCCATGATATTCACTTTGCTTTTCATACCCGGGGGATAAAAAAAATATCTTGAAAGGTTTCCATTAACATCGTATGCACCGATTGTCACATCATTTCCTGTAAAATTCCTACAAATGAACTGCTAATCTTCATGCTGCATAAAAACTTAATATCTATTTTGAGCTACTTAAAGGTGTTATAGAATTTTTTAGTGTTCACGAAGAAAGTAACTGAAGTGAAAAAGGAAAAGAATTGAACTGAAATAAAAAGCTATGAAGAAAAATATTTATGCAGTGAGAAAGCTGAAGTATGAAATACGTGGTTTTTTTATGGTGCATTTACATGAAGGGCGACTGAGTTATTTTACGTATGTCACAATAGACTGTTGTAGTTATCAAACTAACAGCGAAGGTTTATCCATAGGTTGTTTAATAGCACAATCAACGAGTCATGATCGTCTTGGTGGAAGTAGCTTTTGCTGAGGCAATAAAAAATGCCAATCAGTTAACACGACGGAGTGTTCATTAAATCATGTAGAACCAATGACGAGCTGCAATTTTTTGTTGCTGTCGCCGGTCTATGTTACCCTTGGTGTAAATGCAACATAACTGTGAAAAGCATTTAAGACCAAATGTTTCTGCTTTCAGAAAAGGTAATGAATTGGAAGTCGGGGCGCAATCAGGCAGTTTCATTGTGATTGCTGTTTCTATTCCAGTAGGGGAGACTGGGGTAAAAGGGTCCACGGAGTAAAATGGACCACCCCCATTATCTATATTATTACTTTCTTCTAATGTTTCATATTTTGGTACATAGATGGTAGCATTAAAATAGCGATAATTACTTTGAACTGCGTATCTAGGTAACAATTCAGCCGTTTTTTTTTTCCTAGAAAGTTAATTTACTATCATTAGCAAAAGTAAACAGCACAATAAAAATATAAGATCATATATTATTATGTTCAATGTAACTAAATTAATTTAATAAAAGATTTTTTATATTTTGGACAAATTTTGTTAGACTTCCACATGGGGTAAAATGGACCGTGCCCCGTTTCTGTATTACATGTATTTTTTCTAGTTGATATCATGTGTGGAGCTCAAAATAGATAAATTATTTATTTTTAATGAGTAAATTAATCAATAATTCATCTAATGTGCTATTAAAAATGTTATATAATTTCAAAATTTATTCTAAATAGACATAAAAGTAGACTAAACATTGAATTTAATTTTAGTCCAGGTTTCTTCTCATTTATATTTCATTCAGTTGATTTTGAATATTTATGCTTTTACAAATATTCAACTATAACAAGCTATAAATAAATGTTTCCTTAAAAATTATATGTCTTTTAGTTTACAGCTACAGATATTATAGATAAATTGATATTAAATTAATTTTAAAAGGTACACCTGCAACACAATAATTTCACAGAACTTATACTTAAAGTAAACAAAAATGTTTCAAAAGATTTAACTTGTATCATAATTAGGTCATTATAAAGAATATATTTTTATTTTCTAATTTCATCATCATTTAAATTATTAAAAAGAATATGCTTTATTTTTCATTATTTCATGTATATCTGTGCCACATGAAGTTACATAGAAGGCAGTAAAAAACATTCAGAATGGTGAAAAATCTACTCGTTCAGTCTACAACATTCTATCACACATTCCACACGCAACTCTTCTACGTTGGAAAAAGAATATACAGAAGTACTGTTAAAGAACGTACTACATTAATTTATTTTTTAAAAAATTGCCTGTGGTCCATAGCACCCCATGCCATGGACCATTTTACCCCGGGTTCGGGGTAAAATGGTCCACTTTCTATTATAAAAAATGTATATAAAAAAGTATGCATAATAATTATTTTTGATCGAGTATGTTATAAAACCTAATATACAGGTAAGATGCTTGGATATTTTCAGGCTTAAAAAACATTACTTTGTGTGTAAGCACTCAAAATTTCAGAATTGGTCCATTTCACCCCAGTATCCCCTACTCAAAAAAAAGTTGTAATTCAAAGCATAAATCCTTTCTTTTTCTTATTATTTTTCTTTATTTACAACTCATGCATTACACGTTGGTCTGAATAAGTATATGCGTGTTATTGGTTGATCATTCCTACGATGTGTAAGAACTACACTGTTAAAAATTTTCGTAAAAAAGTAGTAATATAACAATTTATTTGATTGTTATTTTACCATATTTAATTACAACAGTCGAATAACCATTAAAAATATGGTACTCAAACCGCTGATTGTGAAAAAAATCGTTTATTCTCCGTTTCTCTTAAAGAACGTTTAATTAGCCGTAATTTACGAGCGCCACCTATGTCTTGTAGTCAATAAGAATCGGGCGTCCATCTTGGTTGTGGATCAAAGAAGTGTGAAGATTAGAATTCTATCGCATAATATTGTATAGTTCCCTTTTTATCTGAAGGAGAGAAATGAAGAGCAGATGAAGTTAGTAATAGTCATAAAATCTGGTCATGGAAACATATCCCATTTGATTATTTTTTGATATAGCATTTTTATCTTTTTCAGAATAAAAACAACTTCTTAAAATGCCTTCAAAAAATGCAAACTTCAAACTCGCCAAGAGGTACTTGACATCCAGTAGGTACCCCTTGGCAAAGCGTGGAAGTACTGGCTTTCCAACGTGGATCTACCTACGTTCTATCCCCGTCTCCGGCAGACCTCCTGCTCCACATGCACGACCGTGTCCTTGCACCTCGTCGTCAAGCCACAATATGATAGCTATGAATGGTTTCTATTCCTCGAAGATTCTACGCATATAGTAAAGTACCATAGCCTGCAGTATGTTATCATAAGTGCTACTAAATGGTTACGAAACCGTAAACTTTTGTATTTACGACTTTTTAACCACGCTGATTGGAAATGGTTTGGAACCCGTAAAGATACAAAAATGTCCCAAACCGTAAATTTAACGGTTAATTTGATGGACTGACTGCTGCCGGCTATTTAACCTTAATTTCACAATGAAACTTCTAACAGTGTATCAACTGCAGTTCAAATTTTACCTTTAATTATACAATGTTAAATGAAACCTGTCTCACTCCAAAAGTTTCTAAGGCTTACCAGAAAATCATTTTAAAAAACATGGTTTAAATAAGTAGCCAAGCCAAAAAATTCCATACAAAATTATTGCACGTCAGATAAATAAAGAACACTAATGCCACTACTGAAATAAAATAGCTGTCATATCCATATACTTTAAAACATTGGAGTTATTTTAATTTTCACTCTCAAATAAAAGTGGGGGAAGCTCAAAAAATATGTATAAATAAATAAAAAAAATAATTAATTAAGCATGAAAGTATCGAAAAAAAGAATCAAGAAGAAAAAAAGAAATTTATTAATTAACTTAAAATTTCGAAACAAATTTGTGAAAATATACAGACTTAGGAGTTTAAAGGACTCTATACACATACATATATATATCAGGTAACATTTGTTAAAATTTTTAAAAATTTAATAAATATATGAAAATTTGTGCCACATTTTGACACTAAAACGAATAAGCACTTGATATGAGATGATAATTTGGTACTCTAAAAGAGCAAAAGGAAAAATATTATTTTTTCTTCAAAATATCTTTCATATATTTACATTTCTGCATTATTTTCCAGTACTGACATTTTTTCTCCTAAGTAAAACCTGTTATTGGTAATAACTAAGAAATTAAGTCAGATACAATAAAGCATTGGCTATAATTTTTATTCTAACTGTTTTATCTTTTAAATTTTTCTACAATCCTTAACTGTAAAAAACGCTGATCTACATTTGCATAAAAACACAGCATACTCCATAATGTATCGTGTAGCTTTAGACATCAGTATTAACTAAATTGTTTTTATGTAAGGTATTCGTCTCCCATGGGTAACTTCTGCAAATTATACACTAGATATTAGATTAAATAAATACTCTTCTATCCCTTCTGAAAATGAAGATTGCGTATGCGAAAAAATAATCAATAAGTAGTTCTGCGAACTGAAATTGATATTTTTTTTAAATTTCTTTTTTTTTGATTAATAATCCTTGTACTGATCTTTTATTCATGCATTTTGAATTATGTGCTTGAGTTGAAAATGCTACTAAATCCAAAATGCAAGCACATAATAATTAATTATTTAAAAAATCCCGTTAATTTGTTTTAAGAAGAATTCGATACATATAGTCAGTCTTATGAGTTTTTAAATCGCAATATGTTAGAATTGTGTTTAATAGAAGAATGCTTCATAGTTTTACTATTCAAATATTTGAAACAAGCGATTCTGTTTAATGCAGAAGAACATAGAAGAAGCAAGTTACATTTGTTAGAGCTTTGAAGTTATTTAAAATAATACTGCAAGAATGTTTCTAAGATAAATGTTTTACTCGGTCAAAGTTAATAGTTGTTTTAAAAAACTATAGTTAACAGACTGCCTTGTTTTGTTAAGCTTAAATATACAGTGAGTGATTAAATTATCATTCTTAAGCAGAAAGAAAAATAATATACTCTTAGAATATGAAAAAAGGTGTGCTTCCCCCCCCCCCCCCGCCCCTTTAAAAAGATCTCTTTTTTTCTCCAATTTATAATTAAACTAATTAATTACACATATTATTAGAAACAGAAAAGAACGTTACAGAAATAATTAATGCTACTTTACAGGATGGCAATTTGTTTGCACATAAACAGATATACTAATTTTTGCTCATAAGAGTTAAACTTTTCGTTTAGGAGGACATTAATATTTATTCGTGAAAATGAACATTACTCCTCATGAACTATTGACATTAAAAAAAAAGCTTAATGTTCCAAAATAGTAATGATATTCATCTTACTAACTATATAATACAATTGCAAATTTTCTTTTCGCAAATTAATTAATTTCTAGTTAAAAGTATTAACAAGTTTTAGAAGATATAGTAACATCAATCAAAGTACGAAGAACGTAAAAGTATTTTTAGATCACGCTCAATTTGTTGCAGCATTAAAGTGTATTTCTCTCTTTAGTGTCCCGCAAAGGAGGCTTTCCATCCTCATAACTGGAGTAATAATGTAGTTTATAGTTATAATAAACTTTTAACCACTCTTTTATCAAGCATGATCATTTATAAATTAGTCAGTATACAGTTTTGGGTTATAAATTAGCTTTGATTTTAACTGAGACACTTTATTACTCTCAGGAATTGCAATTATGTAGTACATCAAATAATGTGGGATAAGAGTAGTTCATTTAAATTGTTTGACGCGCTTCTGCAAAAAGTTAAGCAAAAGCATCATTTGGAAACGGAATTAACTATCCCTTTGTTTTATAAATTGAATATATGTTAAGTCAAACGATCACATATAAATTAAAATTTTGTTACAAAATTTTATCAGGAAATAATTAAAATTAAAATAAAATTTCATAAATTCAAATAACATCCAGAGTGCAAGACTTCTTTCCGACATTTTTACGTAAAATTTTCACCCTGACAGACAGAGATATAGAGAAAAATAATTGGGCAAAGTAATGTTAAGTACCGATTTTGAATGAATAAATAAAATAGAAGCACTAAAATTAATTCCGTACCTACACCAGAGAAAAGCAAACTGAGAAAATAATTTAGTTAAAAAAAGCATTTTGTTACAAAATTTTATCAAGAAAAAATTAAATTTCATAAATTCGAATAACTGCTGGGGTGCTAGACTTCTTTCCGGCATTTTTCGTATTATTTTTCCCCTGACGGACAGAGATATAGAGAGAAATAATTAGGCAAAGTAATGTTTAAGGCAAAGTAATATTGAGTACTAATTTTTAATAAATGAATAAAGTAGAAACACTAAAATTAATCCTATATCTACACCAGAGAAAAGTAAAGCTATTCGTGATAGTATTTATACCCAGACTTTAAGAAATCCGTACAATTTGCTCTTAATGGAAAGATGAATCTCGAATTAAATTCTGCGGCCTTTTATTTATTTATTTATTTTTTTCGAACAACCCAAATAAAAAGTCAGAGGGAGAGTCAAATGAAACTCAGAAAACTGTAATAGGTAGTCTAAAACCTCTCTTCTTACGATCAGACCTGGTACGCATGAGCGTGGACTCTACCACCATTAATTAGCCTTGGTCCCGCATCCTCAATTTACCCTGAAGCTCGATGAGATTCCAATATGGTAGCCCCTGTGTAAAGATACGTTTCCTAAGAGGGCGGCTGACGCCAGCGTCTGTTGCTGAGCGTCAGACGCGCACCGCTGAGGCGTACTTGAGTGTTTCTTCTGAAGAGTCAGTTGTGTGCCCTTAAAAGTGGAATGTTTTTAAAATGAGTGACCGCGATAATCTATTGCGATTATTAAATGACTGAAGAAGAACAAATTCTATTGGGGGGAGCAAATGATGCTTGAGGGTAATGCTGCAGTCCATACCTTATTTAAAAGAAGAAAAATGAAGGTTTCTTTGCAAAACTTATCAATCAGCATTTACTACAGGATGGCAAAAAGTTCCGGGAATTTTTAGGCTAAACGTCACGCAGTTTAATTATGTTTTGGATCTTATAAAGGATGATATCAGAACAGATTCTTCAAACAGGTATCAGGACTCTATCACCCTTGAAGAAAAACTGGCTGTAACTTTACGCAGAGAAAAAATATTTTTGTTACATAAGTATATTTTAGAGCAGCGATTCTCAACCTATTAAACCCCATTGGCACACACCCTAGGAGATGGGATGACATTAAAGGGGGAATATAATTCACTTATAAATGTAATTGTATCAGTACTACACAATGTATTTAATAATTAACTTATAAATACTAAAATAAAAAACAAGTTCAATAGTTATTAATGACTCCTTTGGGCCTGTTTATTTACAATGTCTTCCATAATTGCCAAATACAGGGTGGGTCAAAAGTAATGACCCGGTTTTGAAGGGTTATAACAAAAACTAACACAGTTTGAGACTTAAAACTTTTTTTTATTTTGATCTGTATATAATACCATTTTTTTACATTGAGTTTTGAATACCACTTCAGCAAGATGGCGGCCTTCAGCATCAATACACTGATGCAGTCCATTTCTGAAGTTTTGGGAAACTTTTCTGCACCCTTCAAGGGTATGGCGGATATTTCCTCGATAATTCGGGCCCTTCAGCTCTTCTAAAGTATGCGGATGATGTTTTCAAACTTTCTCTTTCAAATAGCCCAACAAAAAAAGGCTTAGGGACCGTAACAATTCGCGGGATATTGAAATGCACACAAAGATGGAGTCTATTCTCTGCGCAGAAAAATAGATTGCTTCAGTGTATTGCTGCAGAAGCAGCCCTCTTGCTGAAGTGGTATTCAAAACTTAATGTAAAATATGGTATTATATACAGATCAACATAAAAAAAGTTTTTGTAAGTCTCAAACTGGATTAGTTTTTTTTATATAAACCTTCAAAACCGATAATAATAATTTAACTGTGTGCATGTAAACTGTAATAAAAAAAAATTCAGGTTAAGAAAGCACAAATAAGCATTAAAATGCAGACCCGAAACATATGTCTGCATTTTAATGCTTATTTGTGCTTTCTTAACGTGAAATTATTTTTTATTACACTTCAAAACCGAGTCATTACTTTTGCCCCACCCTGTATTAAGAAATTTACCTATGCTTGGTAATTTTCAAGGTTTGTAATTGAGGTTTTTGTGTATCTTTAGCGTCAAAATGCTCCAATACTAGTTCTTCATCGTCAACACCTGAAAACACAGTTTGGAAGTCATTTTACGCGTGAGCGTCAGAGCTGCTCAAAGAGCTTGTCTAGCCACGCGGCTTCTTCCACCTCCAGCCGCTGCGCACGAAGTGACGCTTTTATGACAATGATTGCATCATATTTCATAGTAACAGTATACCGCATCAGACGCATCTTCGGAAACGTACCTTTAGACTGCACCAAAGAAGAACAGCGCGGACTGATCAGTTCGCTGACTGACCTATAATTGTATTGTAACATCATCGATTGTGACTTGTCTATCCTGAAGAATCATCTCCTCCGTCGCTGCAATCGCTTCAGCTGTCCCCATATTAAGACGCCAGGCCTTGCCTCGGCTAGTGCAACAAACTTCTTGCGCCACTGTTAAATTTCTTACGCCATTCGCAACTGGGCAAATTTTGTTTAAAAACTTATTCTAATAAAAATATGTTTGAGTTTAAACTTCTAATATTTTTTTAACATATATTATGCACATAAAAAGGTAAAACACAGTGCAACTGTAGACCATGAATATTTTGCAGAGCTAAATAAATTTTTATCCAATAAATTAAAACACAAAGATTGAAAATTACCAAAAAATGATCTTTTCAATATGTTCGAATTTCAATATGTTTTTGAATTTACTCTTGAAAAACTTCTCCTGTAGATTAAAGCAAGAACCAACGTACAAGAACCAACGTCACAAAGTAGATCCCCGAAAATTAATTTGATGTTATGAAAAAATTTTAAACATATCCTTCCTCGAAAACAAGATTTTCTTCAACTACAATTCAAATACCAGTTTCACTACTCGTAAATCAATTCTCAAATACCAATCTCTAGGGTATCTTCCCCCTCTCTTATATAAAATCTAAGGCATAAAACACGAGAAAGAGCTGGAGACGAGAGATAAAATCTTAGAAGGAGAAAGGGTTTTTCTTCATCTCATTCAAACATGGGCGAGAAAAATAAACAGGCTTGTATACTTCGGAGAAAGAGTGATTTAGAAGAAAACATTTAAAGATTCGAGACATCTGGATAAGAAGCAAAAAAACTGAGCCGTTGGCGCGTTTATTACTTTGAATTTTTGTCTTAAATATTTAAACTTATTTTGATGCTGCTAGGGAGTTATTTTGAGCTCAGACTTTTGGCAAAATTATATCTGTAATTTACATAATTATTGTTTTTCCGTGATTACACAAATAAGCCAAAAGAATGACTAGTTGAAATACTTTGTTTTTTTTTTTTTTTTCCTTCTTTTTTGATCCCTTCCCTTGTCTTTTTTTTTTATGCATCACATTTCACCTATTTCCACTAAAAATCAACTCATATACGTAAAAGGTGCTTTATAATTATTTATATAGGGTTTAATTTTTGAAAAATAAAGTAACGGGCCTAAAGTCAGAGTAATAACTCATTTAAAATATATATTTTAGTTGAAAGATAACGTAAAAAGGGTTGAAAGTAAAGAAAAACTTCCATTAAATAATTATTTTTCTTCGATTTTAAACGGCATTTCAGTTAAGTTATAGTAAGAGAGGTTTATTGGTACACTTCTTAATTCTATGCATTTAAATTATTCATAAGGAAGTTATAATAGCATGGGGTATATAAGACAAATGATCAAAATTATGAGTGCTGCAATGGGAGTACAAAAATAAAACAACGAAAAAAATCACAAATTGTCAGAACAAATATCGCAAATAGCTATTTCAATGCTACAATGGAGCCTCATCATAGGTGCAGAAAGGAAGTGCTCAGCACATAACTAGAAAATTATGAGTGAATAGGCAAGAACCAGAAAGACAGGCGCTATTTTGAGCTGTCGGCCGGCTGTCTTCCTGAATCTTGGCTATTCACTCATAACTGTCTAATTGTGTGTTGAGCACTTCTTTTCTGCACTGATGAAGAGGCTCAATTGTAGCTTCGAAATAGCTATCAGCATGGAGTATAGTTACAGACGATTATTAAATAAATCAAATCTGTTGTTCAAACCTTTTTATAAGTTGCGGATATTGAAAATACATTTAACTTAATTATCACAAAATGAACATTTTAGTGTAAGGAAGATTTTTTATTTTTCTCGCACTGATATTAAAAAACAGTAACTGCTTTTGAATATAAAGTATATGATGTTCATTTGCAGGCATTTTATATCATTTTTTATTAAAACTTACTCAAGAAAAAACTTATGAAAAGAACGGAAATAATCGCGTTAAATGCAGTTAATTCATAATTTTTAACGTTAAAAATAATGTAAAAATTATTTTTTACTTTGCAATTAAATTATTTATTTAGTGGTAACTTTTAAACATTTATATTTCTTCAACACAAACAAAACGAAACTCGGGAATCAGTTTATTTAATTATGAACTACTTGCATTTGCGGAAGTTCAAATAAAGAACAAATTCTTTGGATAACGAAAATGCAAACAAACGACATTTTCTTAAAAGCAACCAATGAGAAAATAGTTTACTCATTGTGTTCCTTATTTATACGCCTTTCTTTTTTACTCTTTACGAAAAAAACTGTTCACGTGTTTGATATTATTTGCAGTAATCATTTACTCATTTTTTATTTCGTTTTCATTGCTTGACTTTTTTTAGTTCTGCACAGCATTTGAGTGGTAATTCAATGTTTGATTAATGAGTAATGCAAGTGTGCTTTCTTTGTGATGCAATTACTTACTGTAGTATATCTTGATTTATATTTTGCATTATAAATCAAGTTAATTCAAGATAAAGGGCATCTTAATTGCATTCAATGTTTCGCATTTATTGAAAAACTACAAAATCTCTTACATTTGAAGCTAAAACTAGATTTTTTCCCTGACATATGTATAACATGTTTCTGATAAGAATGAGTCAAATCTGTAGTTAGAAAAAACTACTGTTGTATGGTTTATGCAACCAATATTTGGTACTAAGTTAAATCATCATATTGGTATAGTTTTACCTAGTTTCACCATGAATGTGAAACTAGGAACCATTATAATGGTTCCACTTGAGTACCAAATGTTGGTTGCAGCTAAATTTCACCTTTTTTTTTCTTTTTTTTTGGTGAAAGGTTGAAGTGAAATTTTTTAGTGTATACCTAACAACACTAATGCATTACCACGTTAATGATTTTTTAAATTAAATATTGAAAAACTTGCGTTGCATTGTTATAACGTCACGTCAAAGTAAAATGATCTCACCTGTGATTCCTACAATGCTGGATATAATTATTGTCTTTAGCACTTAATTAGAAATCTAAAGTAAATTTATTTGGACAGTTCATTTCGTTTAAATAATGCAATTTTTTCTGCAAAGTAACAAAAAGAATAAGAGTCATCTTTTTGTCATGTGAAATATGTGACTTTATTCAACAAAAAAATGTACTTTGTAGCAACTTAGAATTCTTTTCAAATTTATCTTTCAACTGCAAATGAATTTTTGGTAAAATTTAAACAAGCAGGTAGAATTTGGAATAAAACTTTTATGGTTTATTTTATATTGTATTAAATTTCTCTAAGCTTTTGAATTACATAATGCTTTATTTCAGTCAAACGTAGTGAAATATTTTAAGATTCTGCAATAAATGCAAGACAGAGCGAATCAGGAGATAAATCTTTGTTCACCTATTCTTTAAGAAATATGCAACGAAATTGAAAAATACGCTAAATTTTTCTAATAGAAATAAACTTTGCAACTCTATAGGAGCAAATCTTGGATTGAAATATATTTTTGCACATAATAAATAGGATATTAGAATGTTTTTACATAAATTTACCACCACTTTATTTAATGCAACAAAGCAAAAAAAGAAATTTCTCGTAGTTGATGTAACACTTTTAAATGCAGCATAAAGCGGACGACACATCAACGATCTTCAACAATACACAGAAGCATTTCTCCATTTTTCGCCTACTTACTCAGTTTCCTGTTATGTCCCGGGTATATTCCCAGCAGAGAGGTTTCGCCGGCCGATTGCTGTCGCAAAGAAATCTTATTTCTCCGATCTTCTCTTTTTCATGCAAAATCCCTTTTTAGTATTCATAGTCTGAGAAATAAATATAATCCTGATGCTCTTGAAAAGGGAAATTGAGAAATGAAGAAAATGTGAACACAGGTGACTGAGAAAGTTCGAGGAAAGTCTCTGACTCTAAATCTTTGATGTTAGAGTGCTATAATCGTAGAAAGCCGTAGGGAAAGAAGGAAAATGTAGTTTTGAAAGGATATCTGATTTATAATGATTATCTTTTGCCCTGCGAGACATAGTTTGATGTTGAAAACTACAGCTATTTAAAAAAATCCTTAAATAATTTTAGGATAATAAATTTTAGGAGAATAAATAGCTTTATTCGTAATTTCTACTAAGCACTATTTGTTTTTGCATCATACCATTTAGACATGGTAACGTGCTACCAAAACCACAATAGAAAAATAATTTTACCACGCAGTAGTTTGTTGTTATTTAGTAACCAAAACAAGTTTAAAGCTTGTTTCGGTAACAAATAACAACATACATTTGTACCAGGTAATGAGGCGTTCAAAGAAAAACCAGTAACTTTAATTATATATATATATATATATATATATATATATATTTGGAGAAAACACGGTTTGAATGTTTGTTCCTCAACTAAGCCTTTTTTCATGCTTAATTATTATTTTTATACTTTTACGGGAAAGTAGGCTAACAAAATTTTAATTTTTCATTTTTTATTTAACTACTTAACTTATTTTTGACTTTTCTTGATTTCTATCGGTATTTACACGATAAATTAAGCCTTCTTTCATGCTTTATTATTATTATTTTTTACTTTTGCGGGAAAGTAGGCTAAAAAGAAGAAGAAGAAAGTGGCTTAAGCAGTGGTTACTAAATAGAAACACATACGCATGTAAATCAAAAATTGGAGACATCGGATTCCCGAAGTGTTTGCGAATGAGCGAACCCATAATTTGAGCTGCTGAAGTTTGTTTGTCTTTTAATTTTTTCAGCAAATAAAATGCTTTTTGTCAATATGCAGTAAATTTAGACCACAATTGACATTGGATTCAATAAAAAACTGAAATCTCAATTTTAATGCAGTTTGCCTGTTGGAAAAGGAGAATTACTGCTAAATAAAGGTAGTAGGTGTCGATGGCTGAACGGTTAGAACGCACGATTCTTACACCATACACACGGGGTTCGATTCCCGCACGCTTCTACGTCTCTAAGATTCCACACCTCGAAATGGTTCAAATACCGTTAAAACTTACATTTACAGTTTTGAAATCATTTACAAATGGTTATGAAACCGTAACCTTTTGTATTACGGCTTTTTAACCAAGCTGATTGGAAACGGTCCCGTAAAGATAGAAAAATGTTCCAATCCGTAAATTTAACGGTGAATTAGATGGACAGACAGCTGCCGGCTATGTAACCGTAATTTCATGATGAAATTTCTAACAGTGTATATTTAGTTGTTAAATTCTAGTTTTAGAAAAGAATAGTACATACTGTTGGAATTTCTAAGCGTTATATGTAATGCAAAAGTTCCAATGATTAATTTTAAAAATAAGTATGCAAAAAGTGTGCAAATCATATTACAGCCTTTTTTAATGGGTTGAATTTCTATTTTACCGTAAGTATTATGTTCAGCAAGCAACATAAAACATCACTTCTAACATTTTATGCATTCGCACCTGTTGTATTTATCCTTATAAAAGTAAAGGCATAAAATTTTAGTAGCAATTTCTGTTTGAAACGTTAATCAAAAATTTCCTGTTGAAATTAAAATAAATATGATTGATACAAAATGAAATAGCGTAACAAATCAACTATATTCCAAAAAGTGGATTTTAAAAAAGGTGCGCGATGAAGAGAAAATAACCTCTGCTATTTTATTTTTCTATTCTGATTATTTATATTTTACTCATCTAATCCCAATGTGTACAGCAAAACATACTCGGAAGTTAATATTTTGGTTTAGTATTATATTACTTGTCATTTGAAATATAATGGAAATTTATCTTGTTTTTTAAAGTTTTTTTAAACAATAAAAGTCATCCAATCATTAAATTAATCATTTCCTTAAAAAACAGTAAAATATTTGATATTTTAAAACCAGGGGTCGGCAAAGCGTGGCTCGCTAGCCGTATGTGGCTCTTTGGCTACTTGAATGCGACTCTTCACAATTATAGGACTGAATTTCCGAATTGGGAAAGAGAAAAATGCATTATAAATATTATCAAATATTTACGAAATAAAGAAAAAATCATCTTCATTAGCAAATCTAACTGGTTATAACTTGTATTCATGTTTAAAATTAACAACAATTAGTTTCTCGTGTAATGTTATAAAGCTTTGTAAGTAGATTAGAATCCTTGCTCTCATCAATTAACATGTTTACTACTTCCCAGACAGTTATTTATGAAGATATTCTTTAAGTATACTTGATAGTGTAAACGTAATATTCATTATTCAATGAATTATATTAAAATATTTAGTAAATTGTAACTAAGATTCTTTCAAAATTTTTCTGAACTTTACCGTATTGGCTCTTTAGCTTCTGAAGTTTACCACCGATCACTGTTTCAAACAATAAAAAAAAAAAACTTCAGCATTAGTTTTAAAATTAATTGTTTTATTATGAAGAATTTTTGTATGAAAGAATGTAAGAAATTTATTTATTTGCTTATTTGCTTATTAATTTATATGCTTCTTTTTATGCTAAAGTAAATATATTCTGACATGAGAAATGTGTCGATGAATATATTCTAACAAAATATATTCTATCATACGAAAAACATTTTTCTTTATAAGCTCCATAGACTAATCTTGTATAAATCTAATAAATGCATCAATCAATGACTAAACACAAGTCATTGAATGATGCATTTCATAATTTCAAGTGGATTTCGAAAGTAAAATTAACGTATAATTGGCCATTTTAATTAGTTTAGCAAATATAGTTTAAAAAGGATTGATTTGAGTAGCTGGCATCTCCCGAATTCGTTGCTAAAAAATTGCTTAAGATAAGCGGAAAAAAAGTATTTTGCTTTTACGCTATCTTGCGCGTTTACGGGAAAGCTTTTAAAAGGTTATAATCCGTTCAAACAGTTATCAGAATATATCACTGATACATTTTAAGAAAGCGAAGGAAAACTTCTGCGCAACACGTACAAAAACATGATCGCGTGCAACTTGGATCTTATTCTATTTGATTGTCTTTGATTTTCTCAAAATAGCGTTCCCACTGAGTCATTCAAAGAACATTTACACAGCCTGTAAATCAACTCGCAAAAATCCCCGAAACCGTTTCCGATAACACACACGAGCATAAGAAAAGGTAGGGAAACCGTTCGAGAAATAGCGATTTTTTTCCCCTTTATCCCATTCATGTTTCAGAGTAAAAAATAAACAGGCTTACAGATTTTCAAAGATTGGCGTTTCTCAGGAAATATCTTAGCATCGGGTGTGTCTGGGTAACTGCAGAATGAACGATTTTATTCTGGAAATGTTCAGCATTATCTTTGGTTTGCTGCAATACGTTTCTGAATGCAATCCCGTTTTTATTCTTGAAACTTCTCTAAATTTTAGGTCTAAGACGTGACATAGGTTTTTATATGCTGATTTTGGAGTCATTCGCTTGCACCAGTACAGAAAAAGTGCTCTTACATCTTTTTAGGGCTATAAACCGAAACGTGGGTCTCCTGATAGGAATTCATTACAGTTCAAAATATTTAGATTATTTACTACAAAAAAATATTATAAGATTGTAACTGGCATTTATTCTGCTATACTATACAATTAACTTTCTTTAAATCCTTTGACGTTTTAAGGTCTTACTTTGACTTTAACTTGAAATCCAGTTTTCATAAACAGCCTTTATTTATGCTTAGTTTGTTACTTAATGAATTTTACATGCTGCAGCAGCAACAGTTTTTTGCTACACCTTCTAAAAATGCATTTTCACAAAAAATAGCAGTGCTTCAAAATGCTTTTATACACATAATGAAAACAGTAATAGTTTGAGTAGGAAGTTAAATTTTTTTATCATTCAAATAAACTTTTCAAATATACCCACAAACTGTTGTTTTGTGTCAATATAGGCCTTAAAATGATTAAGCTCGGTACAGTGACTAGCAATAATCTTTCAAAATTAGATATCCCTATGTAATGAAAACACTGACAGAGCAATTCCTGCCAACACTGGGGTTGGATAACGATAAGATGAGTACAAAGTAAATATTTGTCCCATTTTTCATGTCGTTACTGTTTTTTTTCCTCCAAAAATAATTCAATAAAGAACTTTTCTCTGCCTGATGTGTTTTCAAAGATGGATTGTAGTGGATGCATATTCTCCATTTCATCGAAATAGTAAAACGTTTGCTGATTTGAAATTTCTATAAACGACAATTTTGTCGAAAATATTATTACAACTACTCTTATTACAATTGATTTCGTATGAATCATCTATTCTGTATCCTACATAAAATATTTAAAAAATAATTTCCCAAATAATCTCTTTCTGGACGAAAAACCGGTTCTACAAATTAAGAGATCAATGAATGACATGAAAGCTATGTAAACCCTGCTGTATGGATGCTGAATAATTCTGGGGAGGTCAGTTCCCCATCAGAATTGTTACTTAATCTAATTTGCCTATTAATCATAACTTTGCGGTTCTGTCTTTGACATCATATATCCAGCACCAGAGAATGGAATGAGCACAATATACAATTGCTCATATACAGACATATGACTTTAATTTTATGTTAATCTTACTTCCCTTGCGTTAAATTTTAAACAAAGTCAAAATTCTGCCCAAAATTTCGTTAAACTGAACATTTACTCACTTATTATCAGGATTAAATTGGTGATTTATTGCTCAATTATTAACGTTGCATTAAAATGTTTTTTAATGCTGGGAAAATCTTAATTTCTTCAATAGGCCCACAATTTTTTAAACGCTATTTTCTTTCTTTATTTATTTTCATTGTCAAAACATGCTCTTAAAATCACCAAACAAATAATTTCTTTTTCATATTCTATTCTATCATATATCTCATTCATGCCAACCGATCTGGCAGCGAATTTTGCTCAAAGCAAATTAGTCAGCTAGGTCATGAGTTATAGGTATCAAAGTTTCACGTACAGCCGAATGTTAAATATTTTCACGTGTACAAAAGTGGACAAAATTTCTTTTTAATTCGAATATGTAATATTACAAACAAATATAAAATAATTATTTTAAGCAACATCCTTTAATCAAAAAATATTTTGTTAGAATCAGATTATTCTCTAAAACGTTTTTAGGGGGACACACAGACAATCACACTTCACCCTATCACAGAACCGAACTTGTTATTATTTTTTTTCTTTAAATGTGTATTAAATTAACTTATTATTTTGTTATTGACATGTTTTTGTTCTCAGATTTACTTTGTGAGATATTATTATCGCTTTTTTTTCTTTTATAGGAAAGTGGACTAATAGAAACGAATATATGATGTATATATATAACATTAAAAACCAGATAACTCTTTAAAACCCCTTTTTAAATTCAGTTTTGCTTTTAAAACATAAATAATTTTATATGTCCCCTAGCCTGGGAAACTAACGCGGGAAAGATTATGTAATGCAAGCCTAGATGATTTTTCAGAAGAACGAATAGTTAAATCGTTGCTTCATCACGTGACATATAGCTCGAGAGGTGACATATAGCGCGAGATCGCCTATAAAAGGCGATCTCGCAAGCTTTTCGCGGGAATTCACGATGTCAATATTGTAGATAGAAGAGTTTGATGTTTTGTGTCGTTTTGTATTTTTGAATATGTGTATTTACCATGTAAAAAGCTACTAATAAATTAAGGATGATGATATTCAGCCACGATTGATTTACCAACGGACATTACACTAAAATAACGGCTGCATGTAACTGTTTTGTTACATGCATATATACGAGGTGTGTCTAAAAAGTTCGGTGAATGGTCTCATAAGTGGGTATTCAAAGTTTGATAGAAGCACGCGTGCCTGTGTAGACACGCACGGACATGTCTGGACCTGACCTCTGTCGGTACTAGCGCAAAGCTTCTAGTGCAGTGCTTATTGCATTCAGTCTAATTGAGTGACCCGAGTAGTATGCGTCATGGAGCAACGACACAACATTAAGTTCTGCTTTAAATTGGGTAAAACGGCGACAGAAACCCATGAGATGGTGCAGGTGTACGGGCAGGATGCTGTGAGTAGGAAATGTGTGTATGATTGGTTTGTAAGCTTCCGCGCTGGTAAGGAATCTGTGGAGGACGAACCACGTTCAGGCCGTCCATCCACAAGCAGGACACCAGAAAACACTGAACGTGTGCGAGAGATGCTAACAAAAGATCTGCGATTAATAGCAGAAGAATTGGGTATTAGCAAAGACATAGTAGGGACCATCATCCATGAAGAATTGGGCAAACGCAAGATTTGTTCACGATTTGTGCCGCACATGCTAACAGATGATCAAAAAGCAAGACGTTTTGAGATGTGTGGCGATTTCATTGACATGTGTGACAGGGATCCTACCTTTCTGGGTTCCATTGTTACAGGAGACAAGTCTTGGTGTTATCAGTACGACCCCGAAACGAAAAGACAATCGATGGAATGGCGATCACCTTCTTCCCCGCGACAAACAAAATGCCGTGCGGTAAAATCCAAAGTTAAGACCATGTTAATCACATTTTTCGACAAAGAAGGAATCATCCATAAGGAATTCGTTCCTGCTGGCCAAACGGTGAATGCTGCATTCTACTTGAAGGTTCTCAAACGTTTGTTAAAGCGCATCCGGCGAGTTAGGCCACAGATGTCAGACCGGAAATTGGGTGTTACTGCACGACAATGCACCATTGCATACCAGCATCATGGTACGACAATTTTTGACTCAGAGTGGCGTGACAGTTTTGCAACATCCACCGTACTCTCCAGATCTGGCGCCTGCTGATTTTTTTTTTTGTTTCCACGTCTTAAGAGTCCTAAAGGGATCACGGTTTGTGGATGTCGAGGAGGTTCAGAACCAAGTGACGGCTATTATGAGAACAATTCCACATCAAGACTTCTCCAATAGTTTTCAAGCGTTATACGAACGTTGTTAGAAGTGTGTTGTGGCTGGTGGAGAGTATTTTGAAGGTCAATAAATGTACTTACAATTAACATTCTGTTTTTATGTTTTTATCATACCATTCACCGAACTTTTTAGACACACCTCGTATATATATATAATATATACTTTTCAATAATATTGAATAATATATATAATTTAATTTATTTATTTAATTACTTATAATACTTCAAAGTCAATTTCATATCTAGCAGTAATATCACATAAAGCGGCAGTTGGTTGAAATCCATTTTCTTCTTTATCTGGCTAGGAGCGGTCACTTAATCTAAGATTTTAGAGGGTACTAAACCGCGACTGAGGGCGATGTTAAACAGGTATTAAAGGTTTTATGTGTGTACCTTGTCAGGAATAAACATGACAAACGACGACGGAGTCCATATTTGGAACGCTTTATGATTCTGCCTTTTGTCTCTCATATTATTTCTTTTATGCAGTAATGTAGGGTTAGTTTAAATTGACAAATACTTTCCAATCTACTGTTTTACAAATTCATGTCTGAAACAGTTTACTATAAATACACATATTTATATAAATGAGTCTGAATTTAAAACAAAATATATTTTTGTGTAATTCCTCTTCCGCCTGTGTAATGATAATTTCTAATAAGGGATTTTCCTGAATTATTCTTCTTAATTATTTGAAATTTTTGCTGAAACTTTTTTTTACTGAGAAATCTTATACAATGTACCCAAAAATACATTGATATTGTTTTACTAAGATTTTACTCTTCTCTCAAAGTTTTAATAAAAAGGAATGACATCACTCTTTTTTTCCTCCTATTCTTCTTTTATTTTAATTGTACTTTGTCGTTTGAAGCATCACTTATTTGAAAACAAAAATGTTTATTCCAGCTTTAGTTCAAAATATGGTCGAAGAATTTTTTTTTCCTTTCAGTAAAATTTAAACGTCAATTAATCAAATGCATTTTTGCATTATTACATCCATTTATAGCCTCAGTGATGATTTTTAGATTGCTTATTGTTTTGTTTGTTTTTTTCACATAGACTGGCGTACCTCTGAGTTTCCGGAATAAAGTAAAAAAATACGCAACAAAAATAGAAAGGAAAAAATGAAACGGAATGCAATCGGAAATAACACCTTAAGTAGAGACCATTTGTCGGTATCTCCGACAAATTCGCGGAAAATCTGTCTCCAAAACGTAGGCGCCGAATCCAGTGTCGGTTTGGTGATATTTGGCGATATTTCCTCTTAAACCCAATGTTTCACATAATAACTGTTATCGTAATTTCAGTTTTCGGATGCCATCAAAAACATAAAATTTCTCCAACTTGATGTAGGTAATCGTTATTCTTCATACCCATTACACCATACCTTTTTTTGGAAATGTAGGCACTCAGATTGTTCTGTAACGTCATTCTAAGGTGATATTTTAATAAACTTAAGCTTTATTTCAATAAGACATATTCATATCATAAACAGTACAAGTCGAAATTTTTGTCACCAAGCAAAATTTTGTTTTCAATCCATCAAGATAAAATCAAGGAAACCGAAATCTAACTGTAATCTTTTATGGGGAAAACTCCAATTTATCAGGAACACATTTTTTTTAAAAAACCTGAAGTTTCATCAGAATCTGGTAACTGAACACGTAGGATTGGTCAGTTATAATTGATAAATGCACATTTATTTGATGGTTTTTAAAAGAACGATTTATACATATTCTTTGAAATTGACAAATTACAATAATCACTTCAAAAGTTAATTGTCATTCTTTTGGAAAATATTTAGTTTTAAAACAGTGTTACTAAATCCGTACTTGCTTCAAATTTCCCATATTTGAATTAATAAAGCACTTAAATAATTTCTAACATAAGTAATACATAATTAAATGATACTTTTAATGTTAAAAATTAAGTTTGAAACGGACTTTAAGTTGTAACCTATATAAGTTTTGCAAGTTTGTAACCTAAATTATACCTAATTAAATGATATTTTTAATATATGAAATTAAGTATGAAACGGTTTTTAAAAAACAAAAACTTTTAACATGTCAAAAACGACATGCGTCCAAAAACAATAAAAAACGAGAAATCAACGCTCTTTTCACGCAAGCGAAGCGAGAAAATATATTTGTGAGCTATGGCACGCGTTCACGATTTCTCAAATGACTCGACTCACGGAAAAAATAAGTTCCCCTAACGCGCTCCAGCAAAAAAAGGTAAAAAGCTGAATCTTGGATTGCTTTGAAACGAAAAATATGTTTTGGGGAGAAAACTTGTCCACTGAAGATATTCTAGATCAGATTTGTTTTTCCGAAGCGATTCATTCCTTCTAAGTTAGTAAACATTTTTGAAATGGTATAGAGAATATTCATTTCCTACCTCCTCAAAATAATTACAAAAATTTAATTAGTATATTATTTTCTGAATTTCAAAATATAATTAGATTCATTCCTTCTAAGCTAGTAAACATTTTTGAAGCGGCAGAGAGCATCTTTATTCCCTAACCTCCTCAAAATAATTGTGAACGTTTAATTATTATATTATTTTCTGAATCTCAAAATATAATTAGATTCATTCCTTCTAAGCTAGTAAACATTTTTGAAACGGCAGAGAGCATTTTTATTTCCTAACATCCTTAAAATAATTGTGCAAATGTAATTATTTTATTATTTTCTGAATTTAAAAAAATAATTAAAGGCAGTGCTTTATTGCCGCAATATTTAAGCTTTATTACAAAAATTAATACAAAATCCTGATACAATAATTTTACTTACAAATAATCTTAATACGAATTTTTTTTCTAAAACATCTAATAATTCTAAATAATTGTGCATTTATAAATGATAACTACATAAATGACCAATCCTACGCGTCCAATTGCCAGATTCTGTTGAAACTTCAGATTTAAAAAGAAGAATGTGTTCCGACAAATTAGAGTTTTCCCTATAAAAGATTACAGTTAAATTTCAGTTTCTCTGATTTAGAATATGTTACTTTTGTATGTACTGTACATCGTTGGCGTTCATTATGGCCAATTCAACATTGCGAGCCACTATGAAAACTAGTTAAAATTGTTTTCCAGACTCCTATATCTTACAGTAAGTATGCTAATGAGATGTTTTTCTCTTATATTGATTTCTATCCTGAAATGCCTAATATTTAAATTTAATTCATTGAAGTAGTTCATCAAATTTGTATTTTGAATTTAGTGATTCATAATTAAACGCTGACGATATAATGTTTATTGACTGCAGACGGGCCAGATTACAAAAGCAATACATTTCCATAAAGTAAGTAACTCTTCTCAAGTTTATTTAGTTTATTATCTTAGTTTTTAAACACAGTTATTAAGAACAGTGAACTGGACCAATAGCATTTTTCAGTTGCTTCGCTTTGACTTCTAAATATTCGCTCCAACTCCGCTCCGTTCTCCAAGTGCACTAAAAAATACTAGTTCAACTTTCACCAAAAAAATGGTAAAATTTAGCTGCAACCAACTTTTGGTACTAAAGTTGAACCATTATAGTGGTTCCTAGTTTCTCATTCATGGTGAAATTAGGTAGAACTACACCATTAAAAAATGTACATGAAAATGAGAAGGAAAACATGAAACGGAATGCAGTCGTAAATAACACCATAATTAGCGACTAATTGTCGGTACATCTGTGACAAATTGGCGAAAAACTTGTTCCTAAAACTTAAGCGCCAAACCCAGTGTCAGTTTGCGAATATTTGTGGCGAGATTCCCCCCCCCCCCCTCCAAACCTAATGTTACACGTAATAATTGCTATTGCAATTTCAGTTTTCGGATGCCAGCAAAAACATAAAAATACTCTAAATTGGTATAGGTAATCTTTATTCTTTATACCTGGGGCTCAACTTAGTACCAAATGCTTGATGCAGCTAAATTTCACCATTTTTTCCATTTTTTTTGGTAAAAGGTTGAACTAGAATTTTTCAGTGTACTTTCAATAAGAATCGTATTATATATATTTTTAATGTATTACTTTTATTGATGTTATTTTTATTAAGCACTAAAAATGTGTTTTGTATTTATTTATGTAGTCTCGTCTTTGATTCTTTTGAATAAAATTACAGACGATGCTTTTTATCAATCTTTTTGATGCTTACTCAATATCAATTTTAATGCAGAAAAGTTCTGAAAATTTTAAAGAAATTCTAATAAAAAATGTAGGAACAGTGGAACATGACACATTTATCTGCTCCAGATCTGCTCCTGATCCCTGATTAAGAGATCCTGGTTAAAACTAATAGTATAAGAGAGGTGTATTACTCGACATATCATGGATACCTATAAAACCGATTTCCTTGAATCCAGTTTAGTTTCATATTCAGACTTGCTTTTCAGGGGATTTTAGGTTAAATTCTATTCACAAAAAAAATTCAAGTTTTCTTTTTCGATTTCAAGAAAATTTATTTCTTTAGCTCAGTCTTATGTTTGGATACTTCAGCTTGTATTTTATTCTCTTATTTTACACTTTTAATTTCTGCAATTTGGGTGCAAGAATAATCTCCAGCACTTTTCACGCATCCCTGTTTATTTAATTGCTGTATATTGATTCACTTACATGTTATATTTCTAAACGCATCATTATCAGTAAATTTTTAACATTTTTTTTTTCCTAACGTTTAATATTTTAATTACATTAAGTTTCAAAAATAAGTAAGATTCATAATTAAAAAATGAGAAAAAAGCCTTTTAACATACCTCTGGAGAGAATTAAGACAGAGCCAAAGAAGGAATTAACATATTATTCTAGGAAAATATTGATCTATAAATTTAACGCTAATTAAATAATGACAAATGGAAGGAAAACAAAATTCCTGCAGAAATAAAGTTTTGTTTGCTCTTCTGAAAATGATAACATATTCTCCTCCTGCTTGTGCAGTCAATAAAAAATTTTGTTTCGTTAACGAAAACTAAGCTAACGGGGGGAAAAACTTCAACGCGTGAAACAAACTTTGAATTTTAGGAACTCGTTGATGCAAAATTAGATTATGTTCATTCGGAATCTCGTTCTGTTTCGAGGGCTTGAAAGTAAGTAGAGAAAGATGAGGAAAAATTCTGCTACAGCATTATGTCAGTTATAAATACAATTGACCTCGTTTAAAACGGAACTGGTTTGACCGATACATTGTTTATAACGTCAATATAAATCTAGTTCCAGCAGATCGCATATAAAATATCGTTAAACAGCATCTGTTTTAACGACAAAGTTTAAATGGTGAACTCGATTTTACCGACATTTCTTCTGTTATTTAAATTGGAAATATCAAAAGCAATAAAGGCTTGGAGCTAAAAAAAATCACACTTTTCTTGAATATTGTGCGAAAACATTTGGCTACAATATAAAAAATTGCCAAGAGTCTCTTTATGAAAGTCCTCAACAATAAATAAATAAATAAATAATGTTGCCACTCGATATAATGAACTACGAAAATAATGTAAACAAAAAACGCTGAAGAAAAGCCTAATCAAGATGTTGCCAAATCTTATATCAAGTTCAGGGGTCATTTTGGGCTTTACACAGGAGAAATTAATGTATGAGATTGCATTTCGAATGTTAACGTAGTCAACAAGTAATTAATGATAAAATTATATCTAAAACATATTTTCTTAAAAATCAAAACTCCGTGTGAAATAAAATCATCTGTGTAACAAATTCTGTGAACAGTAAATAGCAACGTCTGCTCTATTTACCAAAATTTTACGGAAGGAATTTCAGTTGGGTAATACGCAGGGATGGGATTGTTTAAAATAATATTATGCATATTTATCAACGTAAACGGCTAACATATTGCATACGAGTCCTAAATGTGCATTTCGAGTGTTCGGTTCGAAACAACGGTTTAATAATCCACATTTACTCCCTCCTATCACGACGCTAGGCTTAATCTTCGCAAGCACCTCTAGACTAAACTAAGAATCGGGATTAAAGGCCCACGTTTTGGCCACTTTATGTTCTCGTAAGTAAAGTTAGTTAAATCCGAAAGTAATTACAACTCAGGGCGGGGGTATAGACCCGGCCACCACTCAACGATCATTCTTTGTTGGAATGACATTTCTCTAATGTCGAGTTACGAAACTTCTAATTGGGGTAAAATGAAAACTGTAAAAGTTTTAAATGGCGCATGCTAAAGATTTGAGGGCATACATTCAGCCATGAGCTAGAAATTCAGAAAACTTCTCACAGTCCCAAAATGTTAGATTTAATAGTTTTCATCAGTAGATGACGTCGACAACTATTTGCGCGTTTAAGACTTAAAATTAAAGATTATTTGTCATATGCTGCAGGAAAGTAATTGTAAATATTTATACAACAAAAATTTTTTTTATCAAAGTATGCGTTTTCATCTAAAACCGTTTAATCACTGGAAGAAAAAACACAAATATTGTAAGTGATATTAAAAGGCATTTTACACTTCCGATTACTAATTTTAAAGTTAATGTAAAAATCCGCCTAAAGGCCATATAAATGTCTAACAAATTATGCGGTTACAAGCTGCGTTGCACGGTGTATTTCAAATGTTAATAAATTCCCCAGGAAGACAGTTTGAAAGTATAAACTATACAAAAAAACTTATAAAGAATTGCTGGACGATCGGTTAAAAGACAATAGTAAAACCGATTCGAAAAATACCGTCTGCGCTAAAAATTAATTAGGAACAGTTGACTTGCTTTGCTCGAGATTTCTATGGTCATTTCTTTACAAAGGTTAGTACTTTTACTAAGTATCGGTAAAGGAGATTTTATTTATTTTAGCAGCTGGTCGCTATTAAATCGTTTATTGAACGAAAGCCATTTTCAACATGCAAAAAGTATATAAAATTTTTAAACTGTGGCACTTCTATTTAACATGATCATTGTTTACAAACAGTAGAGAAAAGTTGAGTTGTACTCGGCACAGAACTTGAGTAAATTTGGGAAATTAATTAGGGTAAGTTGGGGTTATTGTAAACATGGGGTAATTGTAAACAAGCTTTTATAACTAAACTTGTGGTGATTTTGAAAACTTGATTGCGGGTGAGTGGTGAACTGCCAACATGGGGAAGACGTTGAAAAAGTTTCGTATGTTTTGAAACAGCTGTTGAAGCGTTACCATTGTTTGAAAATGACATGGTGAAAAAAATTGTTTAACAAAATTTAGTGATCTTACATTTTCCTCTCCAGCTCATCTACAAAAGCGATGTAAGCGGTTTCAACAATTTTTATTTGTCAAACGGAATGGTGCTAAAAACATTTAGTTATGAATTTAATAATCCCTGTTATTTTTCATGTACAAGTTAGGTGTTGACAATTACCCCAGAAATTTCGGACTCTGGGGTAATTGTAAACACTTAAATTTATCCTATTTCCAATATTTTGGGGGGACAATAAGCTGTATATTTTGATGTAAACTATACTTTTGTGTCTATTTTATATAACTGTTGTTGTTGTTGCTAATGCCACTTGGAAATCCAAGCCCCCCTTGCAGGGCGACCATGAATTAAGGAAGCTCCTACTGATTATTATTTAGCTCCGCTAGAATGAAGTACACTTGGCTCAGAGGGGCTTAATGATTTTGAACCAGCTCCCAGACAAGAGATCGTCGCCTAGGTTGGTCCCTCATAGGAAATTATTTCTAAATTGGTGGACTATTTGAAGCGACGATGTATTTTTCAGGTACAGTTCCCTTTAGCGCCCTCGGTCTCAGAGTAATCAGTCGCGGGAAGTCGTCACCCTCCAAGCGTTGACCACGGCCAGTTGTGCTTCACTTTCAGTGTTCTTTGGGATCCAAGCTAAACCCACTGATCCACTGCGGGACAAATTTTACATAAGTTTGTCGCATTACTTGATTTTTTGCAAGATATTTCTCGTTAAATGATCTCAGCCCACTCATAACATAACTCAGCGGACCACATACGGCCTGTTGGCCACAGATTGCGAACCATTGTTCTCGAACTTCTTAAGCCTTCAAGCAGACTGTGTATAAAACAATTTGCCATTTGCATCAACCTTATTCGAAAATAAATTGCTGTTTACAATTACCCCAGATCTCTGGGGTGATTGTAAACACGAGTTCATTCGCTAACAAATAGTCATAAAGTCAAAATTTTTGTACACATTTACTCACAAGAAGTGCAGTAGTGGCTACAATGCTCACAATTTTATCCCTGAATTCATTCAAGAGGTAGGGAAGGATCAAAAGTTAAAACATTGAAAAAGCGTTTACAATTACCCCAACTGACCCTAAATGTTAATTTTGTTATGTTTAAAAAAATAGCTAAAATTATTTCTGGTGAAATTCTGAACACTACAGGTATTTTTCGTTTTTCTGTAATTCTATAATTCGCGCGTTTTCTTATTTCAAACATACGCGAACACAAAAGTGAGTTTTATATATATAAAAGTAATAATACCAAAGGTTATTTTTTTCCTAAAATAAAATTTATATTGCTAGTTTTTAAAATTACTTCAGGGATTCAATTTTTATCTTTAGCCATAAAAATCTACTTAGGGCTCGGAATAGTTTTACTTATGTTGAAAATTGACTGATTGTTCAAAAATAATTGTTTGACTGTTAAAAACAAGAGCTACCTAGCGTGATATTTGTATTTCAAAAAAAATTCAAGTTGCGTTAGATCAGTCAAAATATTCCTCTCATTGATCGTCTTTGTTTGCCTCATTCATAGCATTGAAAATGAATTGTTTGATCGTACATTAGCTGTGCACAAGTTAGAAAATTCCAATTTACTCGCACCTTCGAAGCAGCAATCTAGTTTTGTCCATGCAGTAGCATTTAAAGTATCTCATTTGTATCAAAAACTGGCATCATCTAGAGTCTTAATTTATTCTAATTTGAATGCTTTCGTGCAATACCCACTTCCAAAGTAGATGAAATTCTTTCGAATAAGAGTAACCGAAAGGCATTTATTGATAGAATAGGTTACATCTTCGAGTCATTAAAAATAAGCTTTAGTTGTTATCGACATCGTTCTTTATTTGATGAGTTTGGTTTTTAAAGAAATATCTCAAATAAAATTATAATTAATGAAAAATGTCCTCTGTAGTTTTATAAATTCATTAAGTTGTCCAAAATATAGTTAAATTTTTACCCTTTTGATTTCAGCAACAATCATTTTTTTATTTTGCCTCTCATTTTATGGTTATTAAATGCTCTCGAAACAAACCTGGAGAGGGGGTGACGCTCATTTACTTCTGCAAGAAACTTTCCCGATCCTAGTATGATAGCAGTGTCAGAAAACACTTCAATGGTTCACTATTCCAGCCAGACTGATATTAATGTATCTACTTAATTTCTGTCTGAAAAACTAATCATGATATGACGGATAGCTGAAAAAATAACGCATTAGATTTAACTAATACTTAAATATTGTTTATAATTTTGTGTAGAAATGCTTGCTCGTGTATAACACCATTTGCAATCCGATCACAGCAAATTGTTAATAATATAGATTAAGCCATTTGCATTTACAGTAGTATTTAAGTATTACATTTATTAAAATCAGTGCAAATGGACATAATTATATACCAACAGAAACAATAAAACGTGTACTTTTCAACATGAACGCAAAAATTAAATATCTTGAAAACTCGTATAATAAATAAACTCATAAAATATTATTCACGTTATCTGAAAACCGTAATTTAGAATTTATTACTTAGGGGATTTAACGCGTGACGACTTACATCCTCAGAGATTGTATTACCCTCAAATCATTCCGGATGAACTTCTTATGAATACAAATAGTATTACCGGCTCAAAAATTGCTTGAATACACAGAACTCACATGCTTAATGAATTAAGGGCCCCAAGCCAAACGTTAAGAAAGAGGAAATATTTCGTAAACTTGCAACAATAAAGATAGTTCGCAGATAAAATTTGGATGAAATAAATATACAAAAGAGATACAACAGATGCCAAAGGAAAGGAAATAAATTTCTCAGGGATGAAAAAATTTGTGATGGACAAGGTAATGAAGAAAGAATGTGCTATTAAACGTTTGATAAAGAAGAAAATAATGAGATGATAGTAAACGCTCAATTGAGTATTGCCTGATTCATATAATTAACTTTCTGGCTGGTCACCCTTTAAAAATCATTCATGTCATAAGATACCAAGTATCAGAAAAGCATTAAATTCTGGGAGATGGGGAGAAGGGGGGAGGGTAGATAGGATAAGAGAGAGAGAGGGGGAGAGGGAGACTCCTTAAAAGTAACGCATTTTTTACTCATCTATCGCTTGAAATTATTTATCAATGTTTTTAGTTATTTCAGTTTATTAGGACGTTTTACAGGTACTGTCTGTTTTTCTAAGCCGAAACCTTCCTTCGTTTTACGCATGCATCAGGACTGCTTAGATTTCATGGAAGGAGGGTTAGTAGAAGAAATAATGATGAGGATATGTTTACTTTTTGGGAAGAATAACATGCTAGCAGCCTTCTTTTTCTTTTCTTTTTGTACTAAATATTCAAATAAAAAATGGAATAATTCAACGTCGAGAAATATAAAAAAATACTTGGCTAAAACAAAACGTTCAAAACTGTGGTTTCAGCGTATCACACCTTCGACAAATGGAATCGTTACAGAATGGTAGTCGCGGCATTAGAGAACAAACAATACTATCAAATATTACTTTCATAATATATTAGTACTGCATTCAAACATCAATGCAAGTAATAACATATTCGTTAATATTAATGCAAGTTATTCAACTGAGATGAAATTTAAATTATTACTCATTTGTTTTCTGGATGTAAATACTGAACTGCTTCTGAAAATGGTTCACCTCATATTATCTTGTACAGCAGTATGTAACTTTAATTACTTACATTCATCTTATTACAGACTAAAACCTAAGTCCTTATTTCGCTTAATATATTTCAATTTTTCTTATCTAGATTTCTGCAGATGAATTATATTTTCCGTGAAATTCATCTAAATTTCCTAAGTGCAATTTTTATGAAAGAAAAAAAAACAGTAAAGTAATGAAAAGCAACAGACTAGATAAATTCCCTATTAACCATTAGTTTAATTACACTTCGCAAATATGCTAAAATTTTAAAATATTTTTATCAAATTGTATTTACGAAATGCTATTTACTAGACTTCGTGGAAAATAATTTATTTAGCAAATCAATTTACCGTGAAATTTTCGCACAAACGCTCCAAAGTTTTAAAGCAATTCCATCAGTTCAATGCACTACTACCAAAATATATGCAGTTAAATTGACTACGCAAAGATAAAAAAAACTTTAATGTAGAAATACTTTAATATACGGGAAATGTATATAGTTATACCTATGCTTAATTTTCCTTCATCATAAATTTATTTGTAGGAGTTGTTTTTTTTTTCTTTTTCAGTTTCAAACATATGCCTTACTAGGTTTAGTCTACTAAGAAATTTTTGACGTTTATCTTTATTTTCTGCAAAAAATTTAAAAGAAAAAATCTATCTATTATATTAACGTTTTAGTATTTATGAAAAAAATTTTAGATTTATATAGCAATGTGATTTATTCACTTGAAAAAAAAGACACAGCTTCCAGATACAGAATTCAATTTAAGCAGTGATGGATGTGAATAACACAGTTTTAACATTAAAGTTTTTTGGGGAGAGGGGGAGAGAAATTCTCCCAGGAAATCTAAATATAGTTGTATCTATCTGTGACAGCCCATGCCTTGTAGCTAGAAATTAGAAAATGTACTTACATTTTGAGGACTAAAAAATCCTGAAATCTTCTGAAACGTTCGTCATTATCTTTTGGTAGGTGATTCTGAAATGAAGTGAATAAAAATCAGTTTTAATTAGTCTTTCAAGATAATGAATTAATGTAACTATATTAATTATTTTTTCAAAATATATTTTTTTTTACCTTTAAAAAACGCACCTATTTAAACAGCTTTCATTTTCCCGAAATGCGCGAACATCTCGTGTAAGGCTAATAATACATTCCGCAACATATAAATATATGACAATACGAATTCTGAAGCAGTTATGATCTATAAATAAAGAAAAAAGTTTTTTTGCACTTACTTGTCGCATTCAAATACACAATTTACTATAAATTAACTGCAAAATTCGTACGGATGCTCAATAACACCTAGAAATTGTCACATACTGTTTTTTTTTTTGTTTTTTTTTCATTTTAAAACAGCTCAACACTGTCAGAACTTTTGTTTGACCCTGGAAAAAGGAGAATTTTTGTATAACTAGAAAGACGTCCTTTCGAACGCTGTGCTTAAATTTTTGAAAACTACTCTTATTTCAATATTTTTTCCTGAAGAAATATTGTTTGTTGTTTAGTAATGCAGTTGAACAGTTCTATCATATTGAGCTTTGTTTTACGACATTTTTTAAAGTTATTGGGAATAATTAATTTTCTCCGCTAAATATCAAAATCCGATATTGATTTTGACCGGAAATGAGCTGATCATCAAACTTAAATCCTGATTTTATCAGGTTTTGTTTATATTTCTTAAAACAAGCATAAAATGTCTAATATCTATTCAAATGAATTTCTGGATTATTCCTTGTTTTGTTTTTTAAAATGGTAAAATTTTTGTTTTTAAAAATTGTTAAATCTATTGCAAATATGCTTTTCAACGTGTTTTTCAACGCAAAATATGTCAGTATTTAATGAAGAATGTACAATCTTCGCGTACTCTCAACTGTCACGAATTTTACTTAGAAACAGACAAACAAATTTCTTAAGAACAGACTCTTGAAACTTTTCCTGAAACCAATCTATATCAAGGCAAACAATGGTAATTTATTTCAACTAAATATATAAGAAATTAACGAAACTACAATGTGATATTAAAATAGTTCGCTTTTATGGGAAATACATTGTTTTCGCGAACAATTTTCAACATAGTTTCAGAACCATCAAACGCTTAGTTAAACATTACAGTGTTTCATCCAATCGTATATGTGAGCCTCAAAGCCATCTAAAACTTACACTTATCTGAACATTTCAGGCACCTGAAACCATTGAGGTGAGTCTCGACGTTTCGTATACATCGCATCAGGCTCTGAAAGATCATTGAACCGCACCTTCAAGAGTTAACAATTGTTTTATCAAGTTTGATGTCATTAGAGAGGGGACCGGCGGAAAGGATTGATGATTCCCGACACGCTTAAATATTGAGCTGGATTACAACTTCACCGGGGAACGATGGAAAATATTTGATTTTTATATCCTCTCCCGTTACACTTTTTTAATCCCTTCCATTTAGTGTCGGATTAACTTTTTAGAACTAAGAAGGTATAATTGGTTATGACAAATATTATTATACATAGGTTCTATATAGTGTATTCAGTTGATATTATCTACAATTATGCTGTTCTATATGAAAGCTTCTTAAGACTTGAAAAGGCTGAACCTCAGTTAAAACTAATTTCTTGCCCCTCACATTTGTGGAAAATGTTAAACTAGTTTTTAAAAATATTATACTCCGTAGCAAGTTGTGCAGATTAAATAGTTTGTATCATAAGTATTATATCAGTTGAACAAAATAATTGCAAATTAGGAGAAAAGAAATGGGAGATAATGAGATAGAATGTTAGCAATGCAGGCCCTCAACCAACCCTCTCTCTCTCTCTCTCTCTCTCTCTCTCTCTCTCTCTCTCTTCTCTCTCTCTCATTCTCTCTCTCTCTCTCTCTCTCATTCTCTCTCTCAACAAATACCCCGACATTTACAGACAAATTGCTGTGGACAACGTTAAAAACGTTTCATGGATTTATCAAGTCAATGCATGCTTTTTGGAAGCTATTCGATATCTGTCGCACCCCTAAAATTATCGAATCCTTGAGTAGGTCATTTCCTAAGCGACACGATGACAGGTAATGCTCTTAATGTAGATACTAGTACCAATTATTTTTCAAGTATTTTTAACCCAGTTTTGGATGTGCATAACAATTAAAAGTTAACTTCAAATACTCTTATTAAAATACCTAATACAAATAACTATATTAAAAATTGTATGCACGCAAAAATAGTAAGTATGGAAAATATCCATTAGTGCTAAAAATGTCAAAGACATAAATTGATTTATTACAGAGAAAAATTTGTCATGAAGTAAATAAATATTTTAAAGTTGATTTGTCTATTTTAAACTTTTTCCAGAATTACTAGAATTTTGCTGATTTGAAATTTTTCGTTCTTTTCAATATTCCCCGACTCAATTAAGGGATTTTGACATTTGTGTTTTTCACTTTTTCAGCAACTGGATGCTTGTTTTGCACTTAAATATGTTTGGAAATATTACATGAAATAATGTTCGAAAAATGCTATTTAAATTTATCTTACATGTATTTAAAATTATACGATGTATAGTTTAAGATTAAGTTGGTCAAACTGTAAACGATTACTATTTTTGTCATTAAAAAATTGAATCTTAAATGTACAATAAGAAAAAAAAACTTCTTAGTGGTTAAACATACAATAACTTAAGCAGCGTGTGTTTGGAGCTATGTAGACTTTTTTATTTATGTATTTTGATTTTTGTTTGTTTTTGTTTCTTTTTTAATACCTAGAGAAGATATTACGCTCAATAAGCACGCCGTAAATATTTTCTAAATCTACTGTTCATGTAATTGAAAATAATAACGTGAAACAGATTATTTAGTTATTTGTTCTTTCACTAATTTTGTTTAATTTTTTATTTATTCTTCACATTCACTCAAAAAAGGAAAACGTAAAGTACATAGTAATTGTTTTACATTTGATACTTCGCAAATACCAAGCGCTTAGAAACTTTTTAATATTTTGCTGAAATAAAAGCATATAAACAGCCGATAATATTCACGATAGGCATTCTTTTAATACACCCTGGGGGATTATCGTGTAGGGTTATAAACTCTAACCCGATAAGCAGAAGGCCTGGGTAGTTGGCATTCTCCCAGTATCGGAGCTTATATTCCAGAAGGACCGATGGAATCCTGACGACCGTCTTAGCGAGATATTCCAGTGCATGCGAATGGAACAGGGGGATGGATGGATGACCACTAGAGCGAGACTCACAGAGGACACGCTCTGCTGCGTCGGGGTCCATGAGTGAAAGCTTAGCTGACATCTGGTAGATGGAAATTGAAGAGCTATTATTCAGGAAGATGACTTGCTATAAATGTGATGTTGTGTCACCAACGATACTGAGAATGTATCCGATGTTTGGAGAGTAAGTGCCTTAAATGCCTTCTTCTTTTTCGGGCAAAACTCCTCCGTTTATTATGTACCCAGATTGGGGAGATCTGACTAAATAAATTTGTTAATTTTGACTGCTTTATGAGCTTGGTGTCCAATTCTTAACATCTCCAGTTCAAAGAACTCAATAATTTACTTTCATCTGGGCTTACCGCCCAATACAGCAAAATAACAACAAAAAATAATAATAAACAAGAAATATTGTTTAAATATTATTATTAGTAGCAATGTTTTTAAGCGTTTGCAAGCAACTGCTAATTTGTGAGTCTATTGTTTTATCTGTTAATTACAATGCACTTGAATATACGTCCGTGGAGAGGATTGTTTTGTTTTTTAATGAGAACTTCAACGATAAAACTTCAACTTTTTAGTTTTCATGTTTTTTTTTTTTTTTTTTTACGATTTATTTCTCGGTAAATCGTTTTTTGCTCGAGACAGTTTCATTATAATAATGTCGAAGATTGCTTATAACTTATACTTGAACGATCTAATCTATTGATTGTAAAGAAAATTTTAAAATATTGTAGAAATAAAGGTCTGTCTCAAATGGTTAACAAAACGTTACATTACAAAGAGCAATGAATGTTTCCAAAACAAAAATTTTATATTCCTCTAAAAAAAATTTGTAGTTTGTAACAAACTCGTAAACTTCAATGACGATGAAAAAGATCTGGAAAACCTTTTTTAAGTGTATTTTACAGAATTTTATCCCCTTTATTCAACTACTAAAACAGCCTTTTATGAATCAGAAATCATATTTCACTGCAATAGTTAAATGGTTAATTTATTCAAATATTTATTTTCGTGTATTTATTAAATTTCCGTGCTAATTGTGTGTGAGTGTGTGCGTTTTTTTTAATTTTATGTATGGATTTACTAATTTATTAGGGAAGGAAGGGTTCCAAATATAATTCCTATGAACATTCTGATGAGATTTTAATAAATTTCAATTCACTTTTGAAAAGGCATTTACTTACAAATAATACAAGTCAAATTTAATGAAACAAAAGTCTAACTGCAATATATGATAGCGAAAACTTAAATTTTTCAGAAAAAAATTCATTTTATTTATTTTAACCAGTGTGAAGAAAAGTTTATTTTGTTTAACTAGTACGCAAGACAATAGCACAAGCGGAAACACTCACTATTCCAAAATCGCTTCACTATTCTCGATTATTATCTAAATCGCCCACTTTAAATCTTTTCTTTTCGTGATTAAATCACAAAAAGGTAGACAAAATATTTAAATTCAGTTTCATGTAACTGCAAAATAGGTAAATACTTAATTAACTTTGCGGCTTGATATCTTCCTCTCTCGATGTTTGTAACAATAGTTGTATATAGGTTTATTCTTGTGACTGGTAGTGATAAACTTCGTACACTAAACATCGCGATGTCAGGATGAATTTATATTGCTAGTTATCCTCGTGATCCTCGGCTTAATTCAGATAGCATTGCTCTAAGTGTCTTCTGGAGATGCTTTGGCCCAAGAGAAATCAGCAACTCCTCAACTTAAGCAGAAGAAGGAACAAAAGTATCATTATTTGATCTTCCAAACATAAACTTTTTCGCATAAATTTATAGGGATTTGATAGAGCATGTGACTTTAAAATGGATGTGGTAAAGTGTTTACCATCCAAAATGATGGTAAGACCATAAATTCTTAGAATAAATGAAGCTAATGTAAAAGGAAAAATTTATATTCTACTTATTAATTATTTATTCATCTTCCACCACTGGAAAAAAATATTTTATACTTTGTGAAAGGAAATTTTTAAAAAGGAATTATTTGCTTTAATTTATTTTTAAACACTTTTCCCATTAATTAATTAACATAAATGAATGCATTTGAATGTGTAAAAGTTTAATCGTAGTTAGAGATAGAAGCATTACTAACCACAAATTATTGAATTTTACTTTCCGGTTTCATCATAAAAACTGTTTTTTATCTTCCTATGACGGAACATTGCAAATAAAATTAGCTTTACTCGCTTAATTCCATAAAAATAGTCTAAATATTATAATTGCATGAATAACTTTTAACAAAGAAAAATTGACTTTCTAATAATTTTGCAAGGTAGTTATTTCGAACAAAACTAAGACTACTAATCACACAAATATGACTTTCACTCCGTATGCTTTCTGTTCATAACATTCATTAGTCGTTTTAATGTCCTTGTTATCAGGACAAAACTTTGTTTTTATTTTTATGATAATGGCGTTTAATTATTATTATTGATTATATTCTTAACATTTAATTGTATTAACCCCAATGTAAATTAAAAGTCACTTGAAATTTTCAGAGCAGTTAGTAACTGTATTGAAACATCACTCTTTTTACAGCAAAATTCAGCATTAAGCCAATTTCATACTTCACAGCTTCTTAATGACAATTTGAATTAACCTTGAATAGTATTCCAGTTTAATTGGGTTGAAGTCATTAACTGCGTTGTAAAATGTATGTGACTTTTACTCGTATTTATTTGTTATGTCACAGGTATCATAAAAAGATCAATTAACGCTATTTTCTTACACGTACATATTTTTTATTCCTAATATTTAAATCCCTAATATTATTCCTCCCTACTCTAATATCTTGAACATTCCAACAATATAGAAAAAACCTTTCAGAAGATTTGAGAACCATCGGTGATACGATATCATCAATATTGTAAAACTTGCTATAGAACGTAGCGGTGTAGAACTCAGTAAGTAAAATAATAAAAATATGAATGAAAAGAGAACTATTATTTTTTTAATGAGGAGTCAGATTGATATCTGGGACCTCCCATACACCTAAAGAGAAGAAAAATAAACGACAAGAAATGCCAACAGAAATTGTAGCCGAAATAGATAACATAGTTTCATGCTCAACCTAATAAGTAAATGTAAATATATCTCTAAAACCACAGCATAATTTTTTATTCAATTTAAAACATTTGATGTACCTTTTAGTAAAAATAACAAATATTACATAAGCAAATCAAAAATGTCTTTTTAATTTTTTTGTGGTAGAAAAAAATAATTAATTAACAATGCATAACTTATTACCAGTACTCTTAAAAAATCCTGAAAATCTGCGGTAAAAAGTACTGAAATCTTAATAATAATTTAACTTTGTGCAAGTAAACTATAATAGAAATACAATTTCACGTTAATTTAAAGCACAAATGAGCATTAATTAATTCTATTATACTGAAATCTTGCCTGTATTTTTTTACAATTAAAGTTCTTTTTACTTGCGATAAAAAAGTTTACCGTAAATTTTACGGTAAACAATAAAATTTACCGTTAAAATTTTGTTTATACAGTAAGTAAAAAAAAAATGTACGGGTAAAAAGTACAAGCTACATAGATGCAGTACTTTTTGGAGCTTTTTTTTGGCAGAGTAGGCAGGTATGATAAAAGTTGTTCTTATATTTTCATTTCCTAGTAAAATATGCATAAATATACAGGTAGTGAAAATGCACTGGTTTTTAAATAGTGTCGAAAAAAAGTTTAACTTTTTATAGCAGTGGTAATTATGTTATCTTCTATAACACAGATCGAAGAAATTCGGTTACACATACTTTGGTTAAATACATCGATGCGCAGGAAATCAAGTTATATCAGTTTTGAATGAGTTAGGATAGAGAATTAGTAATTAATTTTTAGACTTCAATAGCAACATTACAATTAGGAATTAGTATTCCTTTTTTAGGGGTTTTTGATAAAATAAATGCTGTGATCTCTTTAAAGCTATAGTTTGAAGAATCAATGTTAAAAATGCCGGTTTTATACGAAATCACGTTAAAAAATCTATAAAATGCAAGTAAGTGTACTCCTCAAATCCTTTTGTGATATCAATAGCCAACATTTTTTTTTCTTTTTGCTGTACTTTTTAGTTATCTTTTTAGCTTCGTATCCAGAACATAAAACATTCAGTTTCGCTCAGAATACAGTTTAACAAAATTGCGTCTCATGTAAAAATGCTTACGACGGTAACAGTCAATTAAGAAATGAAATTCCTTTTCCTAATTTTCAACTACTTTCATCCTAAGCAATTTCACGGCAAATATCATTTCTAAAAGGCTCCTTTTTGATAGTTTCTCAATGCAATCATCTTTTCTTCATATCACTTTACAGCCTTTTCCCAATCTTAAGTCAACTTCGATTTTCAGTTAAACGCTTTTCGTTTTGTCTTCTTGTGTTCTGTTGAGTAGCAAATTGCACTTCAATATCTGGAAAGCAATGAAAAGCATAAATTTCCTTCAATTTTCGGGGCTCTATGATTTTTTTTTTTTAAAGAGATGTTGTACCGTATTTGTTTCGGCTAATCAGAGCGTTCAAATGGGATAGGTATTGCCTCTAGAAAACATGTTTTTAAGATTATTTTGCTTAATGATATCTGTTTTCCTTAAGTAAAGAGAAAATGGGAATTTTGCTGACAACTTTAACTTTTTATCTGAATTTATGAATTTTCATTAAAAGTCTAAAGTCAGTTTGAATTTCTTATCAATAATTGTATGAAGTATTATATATATCAGGGGTCGATCCAGCATTTTTGAACAGGGTCCGTGGTTTTTTTTTTTTTTTTTGTGGATTTTAAAAAGATTTTTGTAAAAAATCAAATAATTTTGTGGAAATTAAAAATTTAAACATTTAGTGATGAAAAATTTTATCGTTATTTTCCGCTTTTATAGTAAATAATTGTGTAATATATATATATATATATATATATATATATATATATATTTTGTGTGTGTGTGTGTGTGTGTCCACGTTGAATGTCAAGCTTCCCTTTTATGATTACTCTTTCTTCAAACGTTTTTTAATTTGAATGCATTATGACAGTGCGGTTTAAATAAAAAGAATGTTTTGTAAAGTTGTATAATTTAAGCCATGCAAATTGTGTCGTATGGCGGTTCAAATGTGTTTCACTTATCATTATCGTCTATAAATTGGGAATTAATTTTGTTTCAACTTTTAAATATTTATTGTGGCTGTTTAGAAAGACAGTTTACCCCGTCAGCAGATTAAGAGAAATAGTGAATGACCGGAGATTTTTTTTTTTTTTTTTTTGGAGATTCGGTGCTCGGTGCTATAGCCTAGCCAAGAAACGCAAAATGTGAGACTGAAAAAGGTAAAGAAATAAATAACACAAGTTTTATACTTAACTATATTTTCAAATTAATTTATGTCCAGCCTGCATCGTAATTTTTAATAATTTTTTGAGCAAATTTATAAAGACGTATCTTTCAGTACATTAACTTAATAATAAGAACATTGATTACATATAAAGTAAACGGCCAAAATTATGACAAATGCACCTATATAGAATTAACAAAATGGTTCAGTTTACTTTATTACTTTCTGACTGAAACATGAATATGATTTTAGATTTTTTAAATAATTACTCTTTTGAGTGTAAAATATTAATGTTTTTTCGCATGTGCGATATATTGGGACACAATTTTGAAGCAAAAAATGCAGACATAAATTTAAAGGATTTAAGATAAAACAGAGGTATAACCTAATAATAACCAGAATTCAGCAAAAATATAAAAGAAGCAAGCCGCACCTAGTAAACAGCACAATGAACGATTTACTTTATTTTTAAATAGTTAACTCAATTTTGCTATCGTTGACACGTTCCCGTTTCAAAACATTGTAACGTAAAATAGTGAAAACAAAATTAAAAATTTATTAAAAATAAAATAAATCAATTAAAAGGAAAAAAAATGAAAATAACCTGACTGGATATCATATTAATATCACACTGTTAAGGTTTACGTTTGTTTGGAAAACATATGATGCACAATTTTTTGTTCTAATATTCGAAATGTTACTACGCCGTGGACTTAAATTTAAATTGACATCTTTTAATAAAACTATGAATTTCTTCTTGAGGTTAATGTGACATTCAATGGCAAAAATCCCGGAAGTGAAAAGGATTTTGAAGTCACCGAAATTTTTTTTTCCGAAACTGAAATAGCTGGAGGGGATACAATAAGTTGTTCTCTCGCAATCCGGCGGCATATGACGCTGATCAACAGCTCCAGAAAAAATGATTGCTTTTCCTGAATATTCTCCCCTTCCCTCCCCCGCCGTGCGTCACGTGCCAAGTTCTTCCCTACATCCTCTTTATTGAAGGTGCTCAAAAAAGAAACCTTTTCAACAAGCCGTATCATATTACGAAGGATCATGTACATTGTCAGAGGAGAGCTTCCATGTGTGTGAGTCAGCATTTTTAATCAACTTCGTGTTTTTCTCCCGAAAATGCTCGCGGGAGTTCATTCTTCTTTCTATCCCCTAGGATATTTATTGGGGGAAAAATGTATTTAATGCGTTGCATGAGACTACGGGTTTGCATTACGGTGCAATCCTTTTAATTATTAATATGGATTGCATTTCTGTCAAAAAAATATGTAGGTGTGGTGCAAATATGAAATTCAGTGAATAAATTTTCTAAGATTATTCTTCATAAAAGTGGAAACATTACATGCTTCTTTTCGAACACAGAGCGTGGTAAATCTGAACCAATACAGGGTGATTCATAAAGAAGAATGTAGTTTCAATGTTCTATAAATCAAAAACAATTATATGTTAACTGCTACTGAGTTGTATGGGATTGTTTTAAGTGTTGTTTGAGATAGCCACATATACTCTATGTGTGACCCATTAGTCCCCCCGGATGGGACGAGCCGAAGACTGTAACCTACATACTATTTTTTGATACTAATTGCCCAAGGCCCACCTATAAGTTCTAAACCTAATACCGTGTGATTTATTCCTGTGGCCGTACATAAAGGACAAGGTATTTGTCCCTCCCCTCCCTGTTATTTAGCGGAGCTGAAATAGCGTATCACAGATACTATCGATGGATTTTAGTCGATGGTATTGATACCTTATGACGTGTTTGGGCAGAAATGGATTATCGCTTCGATGTGCGTTGTGTGACTAAGGGGTCACACATAGAACCTGTGACTGTTTCTAATAAAACTTAATGTAATATATAATATCGCACATTGAAATGGTATACTTATCAAAGAATTACACTCTATTTGCCCTTACACTTAGCTATAAGAAAAAAACTTAAGAAGAAATCATTTCGAGTATTAAAATAAAATGTTTACTTTTTGTCCGATAAGTTAAAAACTTTAAAAAGCATCGTAAAAGCCGTAAACATAGTTTACAGATACATGTTTCGGGAAGCGGTGAAAACAGCAGAAAACTAAGGAAACAGGTGTACCAAAGAAGGACCGCAAGTACCTCCTAGTTTTGAAATTCGTAGTTTTTACTTTTGGGCAACAAATTGTTACGAACGAATAATTTATATTTTTTACTAGAAATGATATTTTAAACAAACTAAAGGCTCTGAATTGACTTATTGAACTTACCGAAACTGAATAGTTGTCCACTTACATGTGGTTTAGCGCCTCTCCGCTACTTCTTAGACTCCCTTATGTGTCTACTTATCAGAATGTGAATGCAATCGTTAAGTTGTTTTCTCCTACATTTCCTTTAAAAACCACAGAAAATTAAGGGCTACTTGAATGATCTATTCATTGCAGGATACGTCCTACTACCTAATTACCTCGTGATGCTGAGATCGTGTCCTAAAAAAGTTTTCACAAAAAAATATTTGAATAGAACATCTCTCACACTCTTAAGCAATATATTTCAATAATTTCCTACCTACCATCAGTATTTTTATCGTACATTCTTTGGATTTCGCTTTTTTTTACCAAATATAATTTTTAATGTGTAGGAAAATACAAAACTGAATTTCAACAAAACTTCTTTCCTCTATAAACCACACTACTGAATGTATAAATATAATAGAATAAAAAAGAAGAAAAATAATTTTTTTAATGTTATAAAAAGGTTCTTAATGTTAGGTTGAACTTAATGACAAAGCTGCAATCATTTCATTTTACCAAAAAAAGAAGAAAGCTCTTATTTTAAATCGTTTCCAAAGAAAAGGAGAAAATATTAATATAAAAAATTAAGCATAAAAAAAGTTTTCATCTCAATAATAATGTGCACAAAAACTCGTTTGCGGTTCTTAATTTTTTGTAAAAAATAAAGAACTTTTATTTCTGTTCTTTTATTCAGTCAACTAGTCTATAATTTTCGTTAACGTTAAGCATGCGCAAAACTAGATTTCGGTTATTATTATTATTATTTATTTATTTATTTATTTCATTTCTTTTACTTACCTATTAATTCATTCACACATTTGTTTATGCATTCACTCAATTCATTTCCTTCATTCACTCCTTCAAAATTATCCTTAAGAATCAATACCAAAAGCTTTCATAGGAATGCAGTCTCGTTCATCGTCATAAGATCCTTCCGATCAAGTGTGTTCCAAGCAAATCCGCCTGTTATATCAGGATGTATACAGGATTGAAGTTTTCCAGTATAGGCGCTAATGATAATTTTTTTTTCAAACTGCTCAAAATTTCAAATTTGCTTCAATTTTCAAATCAAAAAAATATATATAAGAAGCAGGTGTCATCACCGAGATCTTTCAAACACAAATAATAATAGTAAATAAATTCGAAACTGTTAACCCCCTCAAAAGTTACTAGAAGCTAGAGGCAGCCCAACAGACACACTTTTACCACCTCATAACCCTAATTTTATTTCTTTTCCTTTTTTTTCTTTCGTGCCCAAGGTATTAAAAGATGCAATTAAACAAGTGTGCTGGACATAAAACGTTCTACACAAATAAATTGGTTCTTCAATAGTGTTATATGCAATCACAATTGACTAACATATTGAAATAAGTTTTTACAGAACACACGAAACAATACCGCAACAGAAAACTATTTTTGTCCCTAAAATTTGTTTTGAAGATCTCAAAATTGATGCAAATTCGAGATCGATTCAATTCTCCAGAAAAGAACCCTTACATCATTACAGCTGGCTTTTCTCCGACCCCGAAACACCGGGGAAAGAAACCCATTTGAACAACAACATGTCGTGGCACTATACCCACGTTTTGTGGCGATCAGAATGCTTAAGGTAAATAAAGATTTACTGGTCTTTTTCCGTCCTGAGAAACTTTTATTTGCTGTTCTGTTTTTATTTCTATGATGTAAACTTAGTGTTTTCGAGAAGTTTCAAACTGCGTGCAAAAGATGCGAGGGTAAATTCGGGAATAGCGTGAGCCAGGAAATATAAATTCAGGAAGGGTATCAAACTTTTTATGAATATGCATTTTTCTTGGAATTTGAGAAAATTCCGCAAATGTATTATTTTCCGATCGTGAAGGACATTTTTAGTGTCTTCTTTTTTTACTCAAAATCGTGTATAGAAAGTTTATTTATTTATTTCAATTAAATATTTACTCCCAAATTTCTTCCAAAACTCATTATTTAACAAGAAGCTCCGTCTAGAACTATACGAGCCTACTTTCCCGTATACACCCAACTTCAAATTTATAATATAGCTATCACTTTCTCTCTCTTTCACATTTAGCTTTAGTTCTTAATTTCTTCAAATATACTTTTTTCAACGGATAATACATATTCATTCACTCAGTCATTCATTCTTTCATTTATTCAGTCATTCATTTACTCATTCATGTAGTTATTACTCGTTTATTTATTTTTTTCATTCATTCACTCATTTAATTACTTTATCATGTATTCACTCATTTATTCATTCATTCGTTCTTTCACTCATTCACTTATTCATTCATTAATTCTTTCACTCTTTCATCGATTCAATCATTCATTCTTTCACTCATTCATTCATTCATTTATTTATTTATTGAGAAATGCCCTTAAAAATCCCGATCAAAAATTTCATAGGAAAACAGGCTTGTTCAGTTCTTGTTGAGCTTCGTATCAGTACATATTCTACAGCGTAATATCTTTCTGATAAAGTGTGTTGCGAGCCAATCTGCCGTTTAGATCAGGATTTATATGGGATTGAAATTTCCCGTATGCGCTAATGTTAATTTGGTACCTTTTCATTATCAAGGCGCAAATTTCGCCGAGCAAAATTTTTGGCGACGGAACACACAAAAGGATAACAATGATGATATTCCTTTTGGCGTTAGTTGCATCATTATTGGCGACTTTATCGCCTGCGCCGGAATAATGGAAAAATGCCGCAATTTTTTTTTTTTTTGAACTGTTCAAAAATGAACAAAAACTGTTCAAATCAATATTTCACGCCGAGAACTCCTTTCAATAAGCTTGCAGTAGGAACTTGGGTCTTGTGCCCATAGTTTACATAATTTGCTTCAATTTTGTCCATAGGCGCTAATGTTAAAATTTTTTGAACTAAAATTTTTTGAAAAATTGAACAAAAAATTGTTCAAATCAAAAAGTAAAATATGAAAATGAGATGTCCTCGCCGAGATCTTTCGAATGCAAAAAGAATTTTTCCAATCGGACAATTCGTTCAAAAGTTATAAGGGGGGGGGGGGGACAGACCGACAGACCGACCGACAGACACACATTTTCCCCATCTCAAAACCCTACTTTAAAATTTTTTTTCAATCTTTATTTAATTACTTCACTTTTTTTTGACTGTTCTTTATTTTTAACGATATTTTTACGATACATTAATCCTTCTTTCATGCTTTATTTATTTTTTTTACTTTTACGGGAAAGTAGGCTAAAAACTAATAATAATAATAACAGAACATACGGAGGTGAAAAAAAATACATAAAACTGCGAAAAGTACGGATCACAAAATACTTCTATCTCATTTTTCAAATATATTCAGAAATCATGTGTACATAGTCCAGCGTAAATGACATTTGAAATAACAAATATAATAAATTTTATCAGAAATTTTGTGGACAAGTTGCTGTTGTCAGGGTGATTGTTTTGAAATTAACGCAGGGCTTCTTGCGGGTATAACGTATCTCAGTCTTCCAAAACGTTCTTATTAAAATCCAAACTTTATAAATCCGATAGCTTTAAAGTGTAGTAATTACATTACCATCGGTGACCATTCCTTACTTTTAGCAGATTTTATCAGGATGTTAATTTTTTCTTTCAATCTTTTATTTATTTATTTTTTCCTCCTCCCTACTTTTAAGAGAAAGAATGCTAAAATGGTTGAGTTTGAAGTGAAATAATCCGTTTGTATTAATTTCAAGCAAGATTATTTTACATTTTCGGTTGCTTCGTCAAATAGCAGGATTATTTCCTAATGCAGAGATGTATGGCATTCACGTATAGAGAAAAGAGTCATTAAATAAAAGACGGAAATTTAATCTATCATTTCAAAAGAGTTAACTGTTTCAAATTATTTGCTAAAACTCGTAAAATTAATCGCATACCGAGTTCATGCTGTGTTCTGATATTGTAAAGCAATATATTTTTAAGTTGCTAATTCTAAGTAAAGAAAGATTTTAAAGTCTTATGCTGAATATTAACAGAAGCATTAAAGTAAAAAGCGCCCTTCATCTGTATAAAATCAACGAAAACAAAAAATCCTGCCAGTAATTTGGGGTTTTCATTTTTTGACACCATATCTAAACATGTATCTATAATGCATTAAATCTCAAATCTTTAAAACGTAAATCTAACAATCATACATTTTACTTCTAAGTTTTTTCTTTTCATCAATTTACGTTATGGAATATGAAAAAATAAAATAATCATTAGCAACAGTTTCATTTCTGGCAAGCTGCAAGAAAAAGTTTTTACAAATGATCTACGGATTTCTCCCTCCATCATGACTTCGTTACAACTTGGATCTTGCTCAGCAGCTTTAACTCAGAGCGAAATATTCCCCTTTTATTTGACGCCGTCGGTTGAAATCCTTGACCCCAGGCGATATAAAATTTTGCTGGCACATCATCTAGTCACTTCGTTTGAGTGTTAGTCTTATCACAGAAAGGATTGGTATCTCTAGCTTACAGCGCTAAACTCCCAGTTCTTTGTGCTTCCCGCATCGACGAAAAGTTACTTATGAAATTAATTTTATTGAACATTGTGACGTCGAGCAGAAACTGGTTGATGGGAAATCTTCGGTTCGTAAAACAGTTTTTCAAAAGGTACATGTGTTGAATTGTTTTAAAAAATGATAACTTTTTTGGCAATTTAACAAAACAGTGTATTTTTACTGTTAGCATTAAAAACCTGAGATGCCTACAGTTTTGTAAAGCTTTAAAAATTGAATCAGTATTTTTTTCTTCTTTAGTGAAACTACAATTTCAAAATGTAAACGTTTAGGAATTTACTGTTAGGTTATTCTTAACGGCATTTTTAGCAAAAAAGGAAGGCAAAAAGATCTATCGAATTTCAGGAGAATAATAAAGCATAGTTTTACAGTAGAGTATCGAAAACTCGGCACTCGATAACCCGGCAGTCCAAATAATTCGGTCACACCCTGGCAAGGCGAAAAATCCCGGCCCGCTGACATTAGTCATTTCTAGTTGGGAATTGGATTCTCCATGAAAATATCATTTGCCATTTTCTCCCCACAATAAAAAGTTGGATATTTCCCAAGATGTTTCACTTCGTAAGCTTTGAGTGGTATTATTGTCACTGTTTGTTGGAAAAGTCATTGACAAACAGCGCATTGTTAGTAATCCTGTGATCAGGAACATCGTGTAGCTTGAAATAGAAACATCTCACTTGTTTCTCTCCATTTATCATTTATAACCTTTACTACTATTAATGACCCTGTTTTTAAAATGCCTCTGAATCTGATTTTTTCTAATGCTCCTGAAAAACAAAATGAAAAACCTGGTACACCATGTTTACCTTTAAAATAAATTCGTTTTGTCAGGTGCGAATTAAACGGTTGACGGAATAGGCTGCATTCCCGAGCTCATATTGTTCAAACCTTGTATCCTTTTTTTTTCTTCTCATTGTTTCATTTTAGAGAAATTCCACGCAAATGTTATAACATAATTTAACTAAGGTATGAAAGGCCAATTTTCAATCCAATAAAGTTTAATCTTGAAATATGTAAATTTTCGAAACGTTTTAAGTGTGAACATTTTAAATTTTATTTTCTTAAACAAATTGAATTTTAGTCTTCTTAATTCTAACTTCAAAAGTTACTGTTCCGGACAATAAGATGTAGGGGCCTCCATGTTTATTATATCGCCGGGCGACCCCAAACTTCTTAATCCGCCCCTGCGTTTTAGTGTAATAAACTATATTATGAAATCTGCCGAGTGGCATAGAAATGTCAGTTGCCTGACACTGATTCAATATGCGAGATAAATTTGGAGCTTCATTTAGTCTTAACTGCTGATTCACAGTTTACTCATCAAAGCAAATGTAAGCAAATGCAGCGTGCATCTCATTTTAGCTGATTGAACTTAAATGTTAGGTCAGACATTTATTGTGTCTGAACTGTGAAGACAGTGAAAATATTTTAAGAATCCGAACGACATCTTAAACTACAAATTATTATTTTAAACTATAAATACAAGGCTTGATAATTTAGACAAACTTTTCATTTTTGGATATCAATATATTTTTGTTGAAACCACTGTATTTCACGTATTAACTCATGAAATGTTCTCACTGTAAAGAATCCTAAATGTGAATCAAAGCAGAGCTAGGTAATTTTGTTTTGATTACTATCTTAAATTTTGAATAGAATTAATCGATGATAAAATGTTACAATGAACTATGGTAAACTTTCATCCAATTTAAATTGACAGTTTGCAATTTTATACAACCCATCTGAAATAAAATAAATGTTTTGCTTTTGTCTAATGTTGAAGCGTTAATCAGGCATGATTTTAATGGTACCTGTGGCTTTAATTAATTTTTTTTCAATTATATTCTTTATCTATTTAAAAAACGTTGGTGCAAAAGATTGACGATGACAAAAATCTCGAGATAATTTGATTTGTGCGCTTCATTTCATTGAGGAATTAGAAATTAATTTTAATTTACAAAGAGATTACAAAATAAGTTTCAAAAATCACTCTTAGGAAGAAACTGTAGCAATGTCTTTTCAGTCTTTTGTATTTTAAAGTTGATAGTTAAATGAAAAACCGAAATAAATAAATAGCGTTCATTGTGAGACGATAATTTTTCCTGTTATGCTAAGCACATCAGTACATTTCGTTCAATTTCATTGAGTAATGGTTAATAAGGCAATTTACAATGAAAGGAAAATGTAAAGCATGTGAAACATTTAAATATCTTTACCTACTTTTTGTTTCACGCAAAAAAAGGAGAAAAAAAGAAATAAAATGTGTCTACATTTTCAGATAATTTTTTTTTTTTTTTTTTTTAATATTTGTTAGTGAAAAAAATAGCATGGGGTTTAAAAATGTGTTGCTGTTTTTAATACCGGTTTTCGATGATAAATTCTGCTCTCATTTCGACAAGTATTGAAAAAACAACTCAACTAATCAAACATCCTAAACTTAAGATACTGTCTTAAACTTTGACGTAGGGAGATTTAATATTAAAAATATGTAAATATGCCATTACGCAAATAACGCTTAAGAGCTTCTAGCAGATATTAAACAAAGTTAAATTTTAATTTTCCCTTCATTTTACGTTGTGGATATTTAATTGAAATAACTTGATTTTCGTTAAGGACTTTCACAAGTTAACAGTACGGTTCATTTTCTTTTTTAATTTTATTTATCAAAAGTAGATTAATAGTAAAATTGCATACTCATTCCATTAAGCAATGTTTCGAATCACAAATGTCATCTCCACTTCCACTATCATATAGAACTCTTAAGGTTAACTTAACCTCATCCAAAGAACAACAACTATAGCCATTAAACCGCCAATCAACGAATATTTTAACCAGATTCTAAGAGAAACAAAACTGATTCATAAGGAAGAGTTCATGACTTGACATTTGGCGACATGATCTGTTTTCGAAGCATGAGCAAAATATGAGTTTCACAGATTTGCCTTTCGCAAAGTAGTGCAGTTCCTCATTTCTTATATTAATTACCCAAAGTAAAATTGTTCACTAATAATTAAAGATTGTGAAAAGAAATTATGTTTGTAAGGGAGGAAATGGAAGATGAACTCGTACAGTTACTTTTCCTTGAATTTACTTAAACGGGAATCTGTTGTGAACTTAATTAACTTAAAATCCGTGCAAGAAGTTCAGCATGGTTAAACGTATATTAAACAAAATTGTGGTTTCAAACAAACTATTCAATTGTTAGCTGATTTCGTTAGGATTTCAGTGGTGCTACAAAATATAGAACCCGCATAGTAACATTAAGAATTGTTTGAAAAATACGAATATTTCGTTCAAGAGTTTTTTTTTTTCTTTGAACTTTTGGGTTTTTAACTGATTGACATTGTAGTAACTGTAATAAAAATAATTTCACGTTATTTTAAAGCACAAATGAGCAATTAAATGCAGACATATGTTTCGGGATTGCTTGGAATCCCTTTTTCAATGCGACAGGGAGCTTCTAGATAGAAGAACTAGAAGCTCCCTGTCGCATTGAAAAAGGGATTCCAAGCAATCCCGAAACATATGTCTGCATTTAATTGCTCATTTGTGCTTTAAAATAACGTGAAATTATTTTTATTACTGTTTATTTGCACAAAGTAAAATTATTATTATTGTAGTAACTGTTTGAGCAGCGTCTTTTAACGTTTCAAATCTTCGCTCACTTATGAATTTCAGTGTCTCAAAATTTTGGTTTATTTGGGTTAAAAACCAAAAGAAAAACATTTCACTACAAAAGAATGAAATGTTAATTTTTCTTACACTTTCATTTTTTCCAAGAAAGAAGAAAATTTGCTCCACTTAATAAAAAGAGATACCCTGAAAAATCATGACTAACGTCATTGTCAATCTCAAACACGCTGCTATATGAAAATCGCTTCTGGCAAGCAGAGCATGATTAAATTTCTGCAATTTTCATAGAGTTTTTATCATCTTTCTTTTTTTTCGGCATTGGCGTCTTGCGTCAGAATAAAACGATGGTGAAAATTTTTTCCCAGACCGTCTCGCGGCTCTCGCACTCTGCTTTCGTCCTCCCCCGCCACCACAAGCAGTCTTATTCTCATATATTTTTATGAGTGTCTTTTGTAGCATGAAAGCAATTACTGGGAACTGCGGGAGAAAATATCTGTATGATTTAATAATAAATTTTGTTTGTTTGGTTCGCTGTTTTTCCCCCGCGTTCTTTGTCACATTTCATTCTTTTTCGGGATTTTACGGGGATTATTAATATTCTAATGCGTAAAAATCAGAGATTTCATTGTAATAATTCATAAAACCTAAACAGCTCACTTTTTCATATTTCATTAGGTAGATCCACTTGAGTCTTACCTGAAAAAGAAAATAAAATATTCCCACGACAAAGAAAGAAAATTATCGAATGAATATCGGCTTAGGACGAGGTTTTAGTAGTTTATTTATATTCTGGAAGTACTGATATTGTTTTGTCCAACCACTATTGAAAAGATCGCTTTAGCAGTTTAAAAATCAATCATCAAGCCCGAATGATAAATACTACATTTTAAAATATTCATGCAAGCTAAATAATAGCACTTAACTGATTTTTATGTTATATTTTATCATTATAAGTTATCATAAGCTATTTCAATGGTCATTGAGTACCAAATCAAATTATGTAATTTATTATGAATAGATGTATCAAATTTTCTCGAAATAGGAGATATCAATATGTAGTAAACAGAATCAGCTTTCTTTTTCTGCGCATAACAAACAAAAAACCAACGCTAAAATCCCAAAATGGTGATTAAAATTTATGACAGGAGTTTCGGCATTTCAAAGAACACTTTTTTAAAAAAGAGGGAACTTCTGGATGTTATGTCATGCTGCAAAAGTGTTGTCGACTAAGACTGAGTTATTAAATTGAGATAATCATTTTTAATCGGTTATAATTCATTTAGTATTAATTGCGAAAAAAACATTTTATTAGTATATATTAGGCTTCCTTGTCATTAAATGGCTAAAATCAGTATCTAGTCCATGCGTAACCACTTTTAGGTGACAACAATCTTTTAATTCCATTAAGATTAGAACTTGAATTGCATGAGAATCCATATGTGCACAGGCAATTGCATATGTTAGCTCCTTTTAAAGTTAATGCATAATAAATGGCATTTTTCACAATAAATGTATGTTACTGTTTGTTTTTCGCTTAAGAAATGTTTAAAATATTATTTTGCTCTTTTCAAAGATCGAAAAACCGGTTGACTTGTTGAAAACCATACTCTGAAAATACATATTGCCCCTCCGGCAGTCAAGAAAAAGAAAAAGGAATTCTAAAAGATGGCGAGTGACCTTGACTTAGAATTTGTGTCGTACTAATAGAAGGGGTTCCAACTGACTGATATTTTTGAGTTGAAAATCAGTAACTATATTTTTTAGAAGAGTTATTCAAACTTTCATGCATAAATGTCCCTAAAATGAAAAGCAATAAACGCATACTTATATAGAGTTTGATTGCCGATGGAAAAGATTAAATTAGATGGAAATGTGGTATTTACTGTATGATGGAATTTACTGTATTAATTACGAAAACAGTGAGATAGAAATATTCTCTATATTTTAGGGAAAAACGAATATCTTAAACTGAAAGAGTTCGATAAATTTCTAAACCTGAGGGAATAAGCCTTTTTACCAAAATTTCATGGGAAATAAGGTAAAAAATTCAAACATTACCTAATAATATATGTAGGAGTTGAAAGGACACTTTAATCTTCAAAAAGAGTATCAAAAGTGAAAAAGGGAAACCGCAGGAAGCCTTGAAGAATGCATTGTGCTTCATTGCAATAGAAACAATTAATGAATATACCGCTTTCTGTGCGAATATAATTGGTTTAATACATATTTATCATGTTAATAACAAAATACAAAAATTTAAAAGGCTCTCTTTTCAGCTCTGACAGTTTTTTCTCTAGGCTAGGAAACAAATATCGATTCAAATTTTTTTAACGTTTAGATCATATTTCGGGCATTTTAATCGCACCGTTGCATGCATAATTCAATGAATTTTAGTTCTTATAATTTTGGCTCCAGTTATGATAAACTCTAGGCCCTATAAAGCATACTTGCCTATTTTTGTTCGAATTTGTCAGAAGTCACGAAAGAGCTCTGCATTGACTGCATGAGTTCGAGGAGTTAAATATCGCAGAAGACATATTGCAATAACATCAATTTAAATTCCAAAACTCTCATGTTGTCAGCATGAAATACAAGGGTTTAAATATGTATACCATATGAGTTTGACCACATTGTATAAATATCAAAAATGTTAAGGATCAGAAATTCAGAAAGTTAAATTATTTCATAGAAAATAAGCGTACGTATATGAAATACCACATTTTCCTGTAATTATTTCTTTTAGTAAACTACGATACATCAATTACTGCATAAAAATAAACGTATATTGGGAATTTATAAACTTATAACAGTACATTTAAAAAGTTTCATCAGAAAATCTCTTCAATTACAGCTTATTACAGGTTTACTTCTGAAAAAGGTACAAAAAAAGCTTTTTTTATAGGTAAAAACGCTTTGGCGTTTGCAACCATTTAAAGGGGTGAAACTGCAAAGGTTGTTTTTTCCCCTGAACAACAATAAATCTTTCTGCTTAAGTAAAGCGAAATAAAACCGCAAAAACAAAGTAAAAAAATGAAATAGCTGAAAAAATGCAATAACATTAGTTCCTTAATAAATGGCAAATGCAATGAAATTGTTGGGCATGAAAACTCATTAAACAGGCGCATAACAGAACTACCCATGGAAGCCGATTCAGAAAACATAAAACGCTTTAAGATACTAGAACAAAGGTTGGAAAAATGAATATTACGTACAAAATATCAAGAGGGAGAAAAAAAATGATCTAATTGAAAAACATACGAAAGCTATAGATTGCTGTTGCACAAACAATGGAGAGCTATTTGCGTTTTAAACATTTTGCTTTGTAGCTGAAGAAGATAAGTTTAGTTGTTCTCGCAGACAAAGGTTTAGTTTCTCAGTTTTGATTGTTTAAAATGTTCGCTGGCTGTACTGGCGCGCTTCCGTAAATGAGGAGCTGCTCTTTTGTATTTGACTTTCGTCAGGGAATAAAAGTATTATTTTAAATAACTTTTAACGTGCAGTAATTGTAAGGAGTACAAACACTTTGATTATGCATTGGAAACGTTCAACTGCTGAAGCAATTGTTTCGAAACAATCTGATAGTTTATTTCTGTTCTATAGATTGAAAATGTAAGCAATTTATGTATTTGTGGAAATTATAACTCTACATGGTCGTTAATTAGCATGAATATTTTAATATTTTTAAACAACGAAGAACATTTTTCACATTTGTAGCATAATTTTTTAACAATGTCTCATTACTAGCCTTGATTTTAACATAACGTAACAATTTAACGCTACATAAAAAAAAAAAAATTGTCGAATGTAAATCATAAAAGTTAAGTTTGAAATTGGTTTTGGAAAATATGTAACACTAAGTCTATTAAAATTGTTTCTGTAAAAAGATGAATACAAGATCTGCAATATGGAACTATTTTATCTTTTAAAATTTCAGGCTTTGAAATTGATAAATGGCGAATACTTGCCATAAATATTTTTTTCACACCGGCATCGTGGTGTCGTGGTAAGGCGGGAAACTCGTACTCCCCAGGTCATAGGATCGAGCCTGACAGTGTCGGTGGAATTTCAAGATGCACAAAATCGGCTGAGCCCATCTCGTATGATTATGCGGCATGTAAAATATCCCTCCAGTAGAGATTTGTTTGGGATGCTCTCCACTAAATTAAATTCTTAGTGCAATTTGCATAAATTAAAGCTCAAGTGCCGCCATCCGGGGAAACTGAGCGTCAAAATGCTCAACGTGGTAACGGCATCCGCCGGCAGTGGTGCCACTTGAAAGAATTGGTGCCGATTTCTCGGGAATGCACTAGGTCTGCAATGCTTGCTGACTGACCATACACAGCCCCATTATAAAATAATAATAATAATATTTTGATGATGAATGGCTCGTGTAAGTCATCAATCAAACATCAAAGTTGATTGATCATTTTCGTAAATGACGAATACTATTCGTATTATGTTACGGCAATGTATGAAACATTGTCCTTCCATAAAATACCTCGTATGCAGGGGCGGATTAAGCAGTGGGCGGACATGACGGCCACCAGGGACCCCGAGTTACTTCAAAGTTCCTCTCCTCCCCATAATGTATATACCATGGATTCTATAAGGGCCTCGCGAGAAACGACATTTTTAAAATTAATTCCTCTTCTGTAAAATGTGCACATTTTACAGAAGTGGAATTAAATTAAAAAAAGAGCCATTCAAATGATGCGGCCTCCCATTAACGTTCTCAAGAATATTTCAAGTTTGAGCTCTTCTTCTAGAAGGGAAAACTGCGGGAAGGCATTATTTTTTTCTGTGCAGAGCACATATTCACTATTCTCGCCAAAATCCCCTGAATCTTATAGTCGGGAGAAGGGCTGATAATTAATAGCTACTACAAGGGCAGGCCCGATTACCCCTTAGGCACACAAGGCATGTTCCTAGGGCTCCGGTGTTTTAGGGGCCTCCAAATAATGTACATATGATTTTAAAATATCTTTATATTTTTCGTTTTGTATGAAGTTTTCACATTCTCAAGCCAAAATTACTGTGATTAATTCCAAAATTACTTCTCTTCGTTTTATTTGAGATGAAATTATATTTTCGTAAACAATATTAACTAAAAATTTTATCTGCTGTTATTTCATACAGATGTTTTCCATTGATCAATGGTAGCAGTAAGCTAAGGGTACTACTTATTTTACCACCAGGTGCCCCCAAACTTTTTAATGCCCCCTTCGCATATGAGACACTGCAATTTTACAGCCTACCTAAGCATGGCATCTGCATGGAATGCCTGATTTCACACACTACCAGTTACATATACAGTGCTTATCGAAATGATAGGTACATCAGTAAAAACGAAATTCATGTTAGGAAAAAAATTTTTATTATGCATTAAGTACTATTTTATAATATACTCTAGTTCAACCAATGAAAAAATAATGCTTAAATGATATACAAATCATAGGAATGATAAGCGAAACAAAAAATTTGTGAAATTGCCGTTTCAAAAAGATAGGTCCACTGAACCAAACATTAAATTAATAATCAATTAATAAGAAATTTTTCCACCTTTTTTCAAAATGAGCTCATAAATCCTATTCGGCATGGTTTCTACAAGTTTTTGCAAACAGCTGGTCTCAATTTTTGCCCATTCGGAGGAAATAGATCTTTTTAAGTCTGCAGTACAGTTGTACTGCTTTCCACCTGCATATACTGCTCTTGCGAGTATGCCCACATGTTTTCTACCGGATTCAGGTCCGGGGTGCAAGGTGGCCAATCGATAATATGCACACCATTATCCAGGAACCACTCAAAAGTGGACTTTGCAGTATGCACAGGAGCATTGTCCTGTTGGAACATGTAGAACGGCCCTCCAATGTGCTCTGCTTGTGGAAGAAAATTTTGTTCGAGCAGCTGTTGATAGCCTGCAGCATTCAAGCGATTGTATACAAATGTTATATCAGTTTTTCCTGCGCGTCCGAAGCCGGCCCACACCCTAACGGAACCACCACCAGCTTGCCTCTTCCAGAATATCTCTCTATCGTTACTCAGATCATGCCAGTAATATTGCCAGCCATCTGGACCTTCCCGATTGAATTTTTTTTCATCACTGAATATCACTCGATGCCAGTTTTCTTTCCAGCACATCACTTCCTGTGCGAATTTCAATCGCTTTTCTTTGCGATTTTTAGACAATTTCGGAGCCGCTTTCCTCTTCCTGTAAACTAAACTGCCGAACTTCTTTATCATTCTATGGACCGTTGATTTTGATTTTGAGAAATTTGTTTTCTGGCCAAAGTGGATAAGCTCGTATTTCCTGATTTTAACTCCTTTACAATAGTCTTTCTTTGTCGGGGTGTCACTTTTGACAGCCAGCCAGATGATTTTTTCTTACCATAAGCACTTCTAAGTCTCAAAAAATTGTTTACGACATTATGAGATCTGTTTAAAAGTTTAGCTATTTCTCTATTCGATTTTCCACACTTCTTAAATGCGGCAATTTTCCCCTGTTCAACCAGCGAAAGACTGCGACGACGACCCATTTCGTTTGATTGCAATGTGGTGTTCAACTTCATTTAAATACTTCCACGGCAGCCCGCGTAGTCCCGCAGTAAGACTTAACTATGATGATTATGCAAATTTAATGGAAAAAAACGTTTTGGTACAAGAATTTATAAAGGCGGACCTATCTTTTTGAAACGGCTTCAAAATAAAAAATTTCATAAAATAAAAAAGAATTATTTATTTTTAACAAAATGCTTTCTAGATAATTATAACCATTATTGCTGAACTATCTGTACCCAAAAAAAAAGGAATTATTATCAATTAACAGTCGAAACATTGAAAAATGCGGGTGGACCTATCATTTAGATACGCACTGTACATGATAAATATTATGTGTTTGTAAAGTCAGATTAAATCTAAAACAAAACAAAATAAAGACAAGACAAGGCAAGGTGTCCGACACTAAGCACTATGTTATACTTAAGCACCATAAGTATAATATGTTTGCTACTAAGTATAGTATTGATGCTAAGTAATATACATACATACTGACAATACTTATAAGTATTTAGCACATATAAATATTAGTATAATACTTTCTGTAATACACTGTTAGAAATTTCATCATGAAATTAAGATTAATAACCGGCAGCAGTCTGTCCATCTAATTCACCGTTAAATTTACGGTTTGGAACATTTTTCTATCTTTACGGGACCTAAAACATTTCCAATCAGCTTGGTTAAAAAGCGGTAAATACAAAAGTTTACGGTTTTATAACCATTTAAAAATGGATTCAAAACAAATTTTTTACCGTTTTTGAACCATTTCGAGGCGTAGAAACTGTAAACGAAGCGTGCGGGAATAGAACTCGGGTGTATGGTATACCAACCTTGCACTCTAGTTATTCGGCCATCAACACCACTTAAAGTGGGCGTTTATTTATCAATAAATCATCTTTTCCAACAGGCAAACTGCCTTAAAATTGAGATTTCAGTTTTTGATTGGATCCAAAGTCAGTTTTGGTCTAAATTTACTGTATATTGACGAAAATTATTTTGTTTGCTGCAAAAATTAAAATACAAACAAACTTCAGCAGCTCAAATTATGGTTTCTATCTTTCGCAAACAGTTCGGGAATTCGATGTCTCCAATTTTTGATTTACGTCTGTATGTGTTTCTATTTAGTAACCATTGCTTAAGCCACTTTTTTTTGTATATATACACATGCATATTTGAACTGATAAATCTTTATTCATATCTTAACAACAACGTACGACCGGTAAGGTTCCGCAACCAAGATGGATGCCCGATTCATATTGAGCGCTTGAAAATTACGGTTAGTTAAACGTTCTTTAGGATAAACAGAGAATAAACGATTTTTTTCACAATCAGCGGTTTGAGTACCATCTGTTTAATGGTTATTCAGCTGTTGTAATTAAATATGGTAAAATAACAATCAAATAAATGATAAAAATAATTTAACTTTGTGCAAGTAAACAGTAATAGAAATATAATTTCACGTTAATTTAAAGCACAAAAAAAGCAATTAAAACGCAGACATATGTTTCGGGATTGCTTGGAATCCCTTTTTCAATGCGACAGGGAGCTTCTAGATGCAAAACATCGAAATGAAGCCAATTATATTTCTATTACCAATCAAATAAATGGTTATTTTACTATTTTCTTATGAAATTTTTAACAGTGTATTAATATGTATATAAATATATAATTTTGATACTAAGTGTATAAGCATAAATCGATATGTAAACGTACATATAGATTTTTGTAACATGAAGTTCCTGAAGGGATAAGCTCTTCCTAAAATGTCACACGAACCAAACATTGTATCAAATGCGCCTAAAATAAAGATATAGAAACGATTCTTCTTATTTCTTTTCTTAGAGAAATCGAAAGAAAACAATTTCACTCTCGAAAAAAAGGAAATCGAAAATCTCCGTCAGTTTGCCTGGAAACTGTCGTTTAATCGTCACTCCAGCTGATGTGAAACGAGTTAAGCATGAGATGGGCTTTCGTTTAAGAGGATACTAAAGAAAACGGCCCTACTCGTAACTGTAAACTACTTTGCTTTTCGGAAAAGGATGTTGAGACAAGCTATTTACATACGGAAGGTATTTTTCTGACATCCTTTTTACTTCGAATATAAACTAACTAGACAGTTCTAGTATGAGAAAAAGGGGCCATTCCAAGTGAAATCGTCCAGCGGAGACAAAGTTTGACACCCGAGGTCGGCCGATTTTGATGAAACTTGGTGAGATTGGTTTTCCTATAGATATAAGAACAACTGTAAAGTTTTATCTCAATATATTGATTAGTTTCTGAAATAGAACACTTTAAGGTTTTGCCAGAAATTTGCAATTCGACGCTGATCGCAAATCAAGCAATTACGCGTACTTCTACATTTTTTATCATAAAACAGTTATTTTTGAAGATAGAAGGTTCATTTTTTTGCATTGTGTTCAGTATTCTTTTGTGAATAGAAATATAGCATTAGATTTGGGATTTAAAGGTATTAAAGCAACTTAAAAAATCTTTGAAGAACAAAATTGAGTTGTATTTACTACAATGACTGGCGTTCAGAAACTGCTCAATTGCATTAAGAACGTATCCTTCGATTTTAAAATTAATTATATCAGTAGAAACTAGATTAAAAATGCTTCAAAGTGGTACATTGAAATTGATGGGGTTTGGACTTTTTATTGAGTTAGAGCTGATCAAAGTTATGCCTTTGAAAAGTACCAAAATCTATTGTTCCTAATAACTTCAATTTCCAAAAAAAAAAAAAAAATATTGGCTGCTCTTATAATGTTGTTATATAGTGTATTTATTTATATATATATATATATACATATTGTTGTTTTGGCTTTCCACTAAAACCGAGTGAAATCATAAAATATTCTGAGATATATTTACAGAAGAAATACGTCGTTCTTTTAGAAAATGTTTATGCTCTAGAAAGTTCTTCAAACAAGCATGAAACTAGGAAAATAAAACTGTATGTTTGGTTGTAACTGATCGAAGTTAAAAAATCAGCCAGACCTTCTATAGTTCAAAATAATATACAATAATGCATGAGAAAGGTTTTTTTTTAAATTACTCTTATTTTCGTAGAGTGTCATGTTTGTTAGAATGTCATGTTAGTTAACTAAGATAAGAAAGCTATATATATATATATGTTTTATTAGAATAATATTTAAGATGCCTATTATTGAAGTGATCACTACTCTTAAGATCGTAGATTGAAGATGTTCTAAATTTCAATCAATGTATTTAAATGGCTATGTCTCTTATTCAACAGGCTAAAACTAGGTTTCCTTTCACGTTTGAACAGTTTTAACACTTCCCCTTGAACTTATTCCAGCTTTCATTAATATTTTTCATGGATATTGATCCAATTTTGAAAAAAAGACTGATATGTGATGTTACTTCTGGACTTTCAACAGTACATAAGATACGTTGTGGGAGAACAGGCATTCATCTTGCCTTTCAGGCCAGTAAAATGTTTCTCAAGGGCCATGCGGGTGCATGAAAGCAATTGAGTCACGCCTTCATCTTGTTCATTTTAACGACACTAGACCACTCCACCAGTTTCCTTCATAAACGTATGCAACATAATTTATGTAAATTCCTATCAAAATCCGGCAACATATTTGACTTTGATATTCCTTTAGTAATATTCAATCTACTGCATGCTTCAAAGTCTAGACTTGTAGTTTCCTGCTTGTTTGAAGAACTTTCTATGGCATAAGCATTTTGTAAAAAAACGATATATTTTTAACCAACTTTGCAAAGAAAGGAGGTTACACTTTGATATAAACTTAATCAAATGTAATATAAATATATATTAATTAAATAATAATTATCAAATTGATATAAACATATATTAATAATATAATATAACATTCATACTGTATATGCCGATTGTTTTTGGTTTCTCCACTCATGACTTCTTACCGGATGAACCGATTTTAATGATTTTTTTTTAATGCGATCGAGGGTAGTTTACCATAGGTCCTGTACCTTTGTTGAAAACTAAATTAATTCTTATCAACATCGATAACACTTTATAAAGTAATTTTTGAAATCGGTGCAAAATTATGACAGTCCAATTCTCTTTACACCATGCGTTATTTTAAATTGAGACTGTTGCAAAATCTAGGCCATTAATAATTGTAATTGATTCATGGTTACAAAAGTTATTATGAATCAAAATCCATAACAATTTTACACCGACTTCAAAAGTTCTGTTTAAATTCCGTATCGGTGTTGGTTAAAGAATTTATATTTATTTTTCACTTTTTCGCTCATTTTATGATTTGAGGTCGGTTCTAATTTGTTTCCCAAAAATTGCTGTAAATATATTTCTGAATATTTTATGATTGCACTCGGTTTTGGTGGAAAGCTCTTTGCACAATGTATATATATGAATGTAAATTAAATACACTATATAACAACATTATAAGAGCAGCCAATATTATTTTTTTGAGAATTGAAGTTATTAGGAACAATAGATTTTGTTACTTTTCAAAGCCATAACTTTGATCAGCTCTAACTCAATGAAAAGTCCAAACCCCATCAATTTCAATGTACCACTTTCAAGCATTTTTAATCTAGTTTCTAATGGTATAATTAATTTTAAAATCGAAGGATACGTTCTTAATGCAATTGAGCAGTTTCTGAACGCCAGTCATTGTATTAAATACAACTCAATTTTCCTCTTCAAAGATTTTTTAAGTTGCCTTAATACCTTTAAATCCCAAATTTAATGCCATATTTCTATTCACAAAAGAATACTGAACACAATGCGAAAAAAAAAACCTTCTATCTTCAAAAATAACTGTTTTACGATAAGAAATGTAGAATTATGTGCAATTGCTTGATTTGCGATCAGCGTCGAATTGCAACTTTCTGGCAAAATTTTAAATTGTTCTATTTAGAAAACTATTCAATATATTGAGATAAAACGTTACAGTTGTTCTTATATCTATGAGTAGAACAATCTCACCAAGTTTCATCAAAATCGGCTGACCTCGGGTGTCGACCCCTGGATGATTTGGCATGGAATGTCCTAAAGGCAAGGTTATTTGAATGTGTGTTATGCCACGTGGATGCGCTGTCTCCTGCGAGGCAGTATTTTTTTCCCTAATGGGCTGCTGTTGGCTTCTACCAATTGCAGACCTAGTGCGATCCCCAGAGATTAGTACCATCTCTTTCGGCGGCACCACAATGAGTGTGGTACCCCCGCCGCATCAGAATTTTGACGTCCGGTTTATCCACCTTAAAGGGCGAGCCCCCGGACTCCGTTGATGCGAAATTTCTCTAGGAATTTTATTTAGCCGAGAGCATCCAAGCCAAATGTCTACTCAAGGAATCTTTTACATGCTACACAATCATACAACATGGGCGCAGACGATATTCTGCGTTTTGACACGGCCAGGCTCGATCCTCAGACTTAGGACGCACGAGCTCCGCGCTTTACCACGACGTGTTGCTGTACCATCCTGCCGGATCGAGACAGTAAATAATTTACCACACTTATCAAAGACAAAACTTTTTAAAGAACAAAGATCATTTTTATTATCTGTCCTGCTTACACTTTTGTTTAAAAAATTAAAAAATGAAACTCATATATATAAATAAAGCAGAAAGTTTGTATTTCTGTGCGTGTTTGTCGGTCGCCTCTTGGCCAGATGAACGGGTCCAGATATACCGCAGACCACGTTGTGATGCATCTCGAAGCGAAAATTGGAGTAAAAAAAAGAACAAATTTGAATCTTCAGATTCAAATTTATTCTTTTTTTTACTCCAATTTTAAGAAAAATGACGAATTTAGTCATCGAAGAAAAATGGCGCATCATTTAAATTTTTGCTGCAGCTAAAAAGCTGCACGAAATGATCTTTTTCCGAAGCTTTGTTGAGCAAGTAGAACGGCCGTAAGATTTGTTTTAACTTTAAATTTACGCTTACCTGTGAATTTATCTGCTCAAATTCCGTATTTTCGCCTAAGAAAAGAGTTATTTTGTCACCGAAAGGAAAATTTCTGCTAACGTAAAGCTAATGAAAATTCATTTTGGATTAAATCGCATATATATACATTTCTCATCGAGAAATGATAACTTTTTTTTTGTTGCACTAAATAGTTTTTAATTCATCATTTTACTCTACGTAAATGTTCAAAACTGCTCCAAAAACCCTTATTAATAAAATTCTGATTTAATGCAATACGTGATTTTTACTGTTTGTAGTACGATCATAGTGCATTTGCGCTATAGTACACATGGTACTTTTTGTCGCGACTTCCCAGTTGAGCTATGTTTTATAGTAATATTAGAGAAGAAATCCATCTTCTACTTTGCGTCATTTTTTCGGTAAATTTTGTGCTGTCAAATTATCATACACCAATTTTACTCTAATCAGCGCCATTTGCATTGGATTTAGTTATCTATTTTCCTTCAAACAACGTTTTATATGTCAGTTTTGGTTAAGGACTTAACATTTCTTAATTTAAATGAACATATTTATTTACCTCTGTAAATGATTTATTTCTTCTTCTGTTTTTTTTTTTTTTTTTTTTTTTTTGGCACGATATTTATTTTATTGTTTAAAGCGCCATTTTGCTCGAAATTTTAGAAAACGTCGTTCAATTCTAATGGAGATTTTTTGAGACTTGACTTAATCTTGTTGTAAGAGAGTTTTTAGGAACCGTTGGCTTTTAATTCTGAATTGGATCTTGAGATGAACTGTTTACAACAGTTAAGAACTATTGCCCATAGACTAATGGGCTCTGTCTAATAAAAATTTATAATGAGGATTTTTAAGAAGTTTTATGGTTACAATGCAAAATTTTAACGATTGTTGCCCATCTTCTATCGGGAATTTTTAACTAAATTTTCTACTTATGTATTTGCTACTAAATGTTGAATACGTACACATGACTTTTTTTTTCTCTCGCTCTGTCAGGGAATGATACAATGTTCGAGGTCGTCCGTGCAACGCCGGGAACGTCAGCCAGTTTAAAATAAAAATAAAAATAGAACAAAAAGAATATTTTTTTTAACATTAATGAATTATAACATCCTAATCAAAGAGGTAGGGGAAAATGTTTAGTTATCACTAGTGCTACTGAAGTTACCAATTGGTTTGCTCTTTTATGTCTTTAATAACCAATAACCGTCCCCCCACCCCCACCCCATGGAGTGTCCTAGGCAGTATCACAAAGACGCGGACTGGGATTAAAAGAATGAGATTAAAACTCATTTATACATATATATCTGTTTTCAAGCTTGACTATAATGGAAGGGGTCCGTGGCATGATCTGGCAAGGAGGCCCTGTAATAAATATGAGTGCCATGTAATAATAATTATTTTATCCACATTTTATTACATAAAATGCAAGCTAAAAATTGTAATACGTATAAATTAAAAAATTATATATATATATATATATATATATATATATTTTTTTAATTTAAGGTTGACGTTTCGAACTTTCATTACAGCAAAACTATACTTGCTACACATACAAATACGTAATCTTCGAATTGCAAAGCAAAAAAAAGAACGGGGAGATAAAAAGACAAACGAAAATAAAACGAAAGACAGAAAGAAACGCTGCCTCGTATAAAGATCTTAATCAATGAAACAAAATAGTTTTTTTTTAATATTTATTAAATTTTATTTCTTTATGTTTTAATATTCATAAGAAGCAATTAACGTGGTACAAGATTCATTTTTTTTCAAATCATTTTGGGTGAATCAATGCATTGAAAAAAAAAACACTGAATTTGCTATCTAAATAACCATTAATAGGCATTTTCATATGTTAAAATTCACATGTCTGTCAAACACACAAACACACTGAAAAATAACATTTACTGATGCAAGAGAAAGTTATGTTTAATGTATAACATGAAGAATAAAATTTAGTAATTAAATTACTTATAAAAGTTTCTGAATTGTTAGCATTGTTCTTTCTTAAGCAACAGTTCACGTTTCGCCGCCATACAACACTAGAACCTCTTTATCGTTTCACTTAAGTTCCCATTACCACAGACACTGGCATTCAATTTCAGCTTGATTTCTTATCCTGTAGAGCAAGCCCGACGACATAAAATGATGCCATTCAACAAGAAGACATGCTATTCGGGTCGCTCTCCCGTAAACTAGCAACACAGGAGAGCATCAACTGTCTGCAACCAATTCCCCTTTTCCGCTATTTCTTCGCCAGTGAAACCAATGAACCCACCTCCGCTATTTGATGTTCTTTCGTTTCAGTGCTTTGTTTTTTGTTTAGCGCTTCAATTTCTCTGGGCTGTCGAAGATAGCGGTCGTGCGGTTCTGTGAAAGAGTGATGACATGGAAAATTCTTTCACAAACTGCAGCTCTTTTGAAGGCATATTCATATTGTTTATGTCAAAACTTCCATGGCTTTGTAACAGCGAATTATCAGAGAAAACAGAACAAAGTGTATGTGGAAAAAACAAAAAAATATTCTTTATTTGTATTTAAAAAAAAGAGAAAGAGAAAAATGTAATAAAATATGGAGCAAATCAAAACTCTTTTGAAATTTTCATCGACTTTCCTTACACTATGAGTTTTTACCCATTGGTGCATCACTAGATGTGTAAGGATTCTGTAAAGATCTAAGAGATTTTACTCTACTTTTTAGGAGGATAGTCTTGAAAGTTACCATAATTTTTGAATTTAAAAAAAATGTCATAAACAAATTCCAGATAAATTCACAAGTTATTTTTTGTATGAAATAAAAACGATTGATAAAAAACATAAGAGTTTTAAATTTTGATTTATGATACTTTAAAAGTAACAACCGTCACTCTTACTTTAAGTTGGTAAGTCGCTGCAGACTCGTTTTCAGATACATGTGTCATGACGCTCAAAAGTTTGATAACCTCTGCTATGAACAGGGATAACTTGTTTATTTTCCTTACTTGCAGAGGGTTGTTTTTTAAAAGATCTACTGCACAAGTCTTCGTGTTTCTGCCGCATATTTTCTCCTAGAATTACAAACATCGATTTCGCAAATAAGAAAAAAAAGCCGTATTTGCAGTTTGTTCAACAAGAATTGATAGCGAGAGTGAACACAAAGTTTGTTGCTTTATCGGCCATTTCCGCATTTACAATTTTCTCGTTCAATAGACGATTCTGCTTGCAAGGATTGGTAGTTAGTTAGCTGTGGATTTTTTTTCTTTAACTACAGATTGTGCTTCAGTCAAAACTGCACAGTAAATTTACACAGAAAGAAAACTTAGTCTTTTTTTTCTTTTGCAAGATTCTATTGTTTAAAAAGTATTTTATTTTAGAAAAATCGCACAAGTCTATTTTCTTCGATAAAAATTTTAATTCCATTTTAAATGGCACTTTTTCATTCTTGCGAATCCCAAGCGGATAACGATATCGCAAAGTGTCAAGTTTCTTTCCTGATTTGGAACAGATTACATTAGTCTCCTTTTTTCTACATGACTCATGAATAGAAAAATGTCAACAAGATCGACGTACTGAAGTAATTTTGCATTCTTTATTACAAATATTACAGCTCTGTGAAACATTACTTTAAAAAATACAATTGCTTTGTGCCCACAAAAATTAAATTTCAACTAAAACTTATTGGAATGTGATTTTAACTAGACACTCATAGTTTTTTTTTACAATCTGTTATCTTTTAAAATCGTTTGTTAGGATTTTCTTTCCAAACAATCATTTACAGCCATAATATTAGGTTTTTTAAATGGAGTTAAAGTTGGTTAAATATCTTCAAACTAAACTCCAAAACTTAGAAAAAGAAAAGGAAGTATTATTATAGCTCATCGTAATAATTTTGTTTTAGAACTACATTTTATTTGCATATTACCTTTTGTATAATCAGTAGTAAACGATTTTGCACAACTTTTACTAAATTTTTTTTTTAATTAAAAGCTTACAATTATGTTATTTTGTTCAAAGACCATTTATGAGCCAATTTATGAAAATTATTAATTAGATATAGCTAAGCTATGATTTGGAAAGTTAATCTAGCAAGTGAAGTGTAGTAGCATTTTTGTGCTTCGCTGTACAAGACTTGTTGTGACTCATAAAAGATATCAATTACCTGATAAACGAACTACTCTATCTTTATTCTAAAAAAGGAGATTTTTAAAAATCTTTTATGTATTTTTTAAGCGAAACTTGAGATTTAGTACACAGCACTCATTTGCTGAACAATATCAAAACTCAAAAATTATGATCTTTGAGTTATTAGTCTTTAATTATCCCTATAATATTAATTCAAAAAAACTTAATTTTTAAAATAATAACATAGTTTCATCAACCAACGTCATAAATTATTATAGTGCTTCTCTTATATAAATATTTGAAAGTAACATTTGATCCTTTATTTTATATCTGTTTATAACGAAGTATGTATTTAAATAAATATGATTATGTTCCTTTCTTAAAACATTATTGCAAATGCTAGTTTCAGCAAAAAAGGCAATGTTTATGGAATTAGGACTATGTTATTTGAAGCAAAATAAAGTATTTTTACAAATACATTATGCAAATCTTCAAGCAAAATGTTGCATTATGAAACAGCAATCTATCCTTTAATGCCTTCCATTAAAAAATATTCGTTTGATAAAGCAAAATGTGTTTCAAATTAAACATGCAAACTAGTACTTTTTCAATGTCTAAATAAACTTTAAAGTTACGTTATGCAAATTTTACCCAAACTAAATGTGACATTTACACATTGGGGAGTTGCATTTCAGTGCTGAGTACTGAAAGATATCTTCTAACGGCAGATGGCACGCGAAACTAGATTACTTCCCACCGAACCACCTGCAAGAATATCAACTTCCTGCAAGCCAATCTCTCTTTTCCGCTACTTTGTCAGCGACGAAACCGATGCACTCACCTTCAAACGCTCGCGCTCTTCTGCTTCCATTCTCTTGCAAGTTCCAGGATTTTTGTTTCGTTCTGCAACGCCAGGCTTCATTCAGTTTCGTTTAACCATCCAAGACAATGACAGGTCTGGCAAAGACAGATGACAGCGCAAATTCTTCTTTATCTTCTATGTGGCTTTTTTTCCATTTTTTTTTCTTTAACGGTGTTGTTACTTTGACTGAGGATATTTTGAAGGTGCCATTCCTCACGTAACTCATAAAATGTGATCATTGAAAGATGAAACATGGTTTTCGAATTCTTCAGTTTAGATTGGAAAATTCCTGCAATAGTTTGTCTAAAGCGAAAGAGATATACTTCTTTATTTGGAATACTTATATGTCTTCAAAAGCAACCACTGTTTTAATATAAAGTTTAAATTGAAGTATACACATAAAATTATTGAGTTATTAGGAAGAGAGCGCAATATAAACAATTAAGGCTTTAGTAAAATTATAAATGATAAAAAGTATCAAAAATTGCTTAAAATATTCACAGATCAAACTAGAACTTACAGTTACTGCCATTTAATGGAAGTAGAATTGAAATATATATATATATATATTAGATCAAAGCGGACACTAATTAATAGCTGGAATGGTTAACACTGCTACAAACGGATGATAGAACAAGTGATATAAATATAAGAAACAACTAATTAAGAAAATGAAACAATTATATTTGTTACGTAGGGGGAAGTGGGGCACATTTATAAATAAAAACCCCCTTTATAAACCAAAATTATTTAAAATTACATTCGGGTTTGTTGGCGGTAAAAGTAGATGACTCGATAACTAAGTTTTGGCACCATATGTAACTTTCATCAGGTTATGTACTTTTGGATCAGTATTTCTGCAACTGTAAACAGGCTCATACGGTAAGTCTTCGTAATGCCATATTTTCTTGTTGTATTAGATGTTCTCAACGTATTATTTAGGATTTATTTGTTTAGTCCCAATGTGTGATACCTTAAGGAGCATTGTAAGTGTTTTTATTTATTCAAATTTGCTTAATACGGAGATATTTAACGTTTTACCCTATTTCATGCTGATGAGGCAGTTTGGACAGTAAACCTTGGAGCACTTTGCACAACGTCAATTGCCCCCAAAATCTGTACCAAAGCGCCGCAACTACTGTTACACCTGCTCATATTATAATTTATTTCATTTAACATTTTTAGGATTTATTCATTTTCATCAACGATTGATTTATTTATCTATATATAACTTGGCAAAGACAAAACAGGCAAGTACCATTTTCTCCTGGTTTTCAAGCGATTTTCTCACTTCATTTAATAGCTATTGATGAGGTTTAGTGTTATCAATAAACAAAATAAAATTAGTTAATTTTCTTTCCTACACCATGTCCAAATTACCAAGAGCATAGTACAGTTTGGACTAAACGAAATCTTTTTTTTTTTTCAAGAAAACCATAAAAAAATAAAACATGATATTTTTAAAAACATGACTAATTCCTAGGGAAAAGGGAAAAGTATATTCTTAATATTTTCATATTACAATTTTGACATTTTTATGGCAACACTAGCTGCCTTTACGCTAACATGACCAAACTGTCCCACTTTCCACTATCTACTTCAAAAAATATTTGTTAAACATATTCTTTTATTGTAAGTACAAGGATAAAACAACGTAAAAAAGCACAAATTCGGAATAAAAAGTATTGCAAGTAGCTATTTCGAAGCTACAATGGAGCCTCTTCATCAGTTCAGAAGAGAAACGCTCAACACGCAACTAGAAAGCTGTGAGTGAACAGGCAAAAACCAGAGAGACAACAGGTATTTATACCAAATGTGTCGGATTAGCGATTGACCAATTAGAGGAAAAAAGGTGGGACAAGGCGGGAAAGAACGGAAAAGGGAAGAAAAATTATAAAAATTGCTTCCAAATGTCGGGAAAATATGGAGTACTGGAAAAGATTGAGAATTTTTTCCAATTGGGATAAGCTTGCGAAAAATCAAGTTCATAGACCGAAGAGCATTTACTGATGATTCTGGTACTTACTAATAATGCTCTTGGGTCTATGAACTAGATTTTTTGGAAGCTCATCACAATTGGAAAAATTCTCAATCTTTTCCAGCACTCCATATTTTCCCGATATTTGGAAACAATTTTTATAATTTTCCTTTCCCGTTCTTTCCCGCCTTTTCCTGTTCGTTTCCCGCCTTTTTTCCTGTTGGGCTCTGCTCCCGCCTTGTTCCTGGCCTCTGACTGCTCAATCGCTAATCCAACACGTTTTTTATAAATACCGGTTGTCTCTCCGGTTCTTGCCTGTTCACTCACAGCTTCCTAGTTGCGTGTTGAGCGTTTCTTTTCTGCACTGATTAAGAGGCTCCATTGTAGCTTCTAAAAAGCTATTTGCAATACTTTTTATTCTGAATTTGTGCTTTTTTACGTTGTTTTATCGTTGTACTTACCTTTTTAGCACAAAGCATTTTGATCATTTGTCTTATATGCTTTTATTAGTGGGTATTCTTGAATTCAGAAGTTATTGATGCCACAAAAAGAAGCTGCTGCCAAAATAAATTTCTAATGGCATAAAAGCCTAAACGTTTTGAGAAATGAAGCATTACTACTGATGTAACATAGGGTTTTAAAGCAGTTTACGTCGAACATCACTGTAGCAATTGAAAAAGTCAGAAAAAGTGCAGAGTCTAAAAAAATAACTGATTAATTATTTTGCCTCGAAATCTATTCTTTCTCATTAGGTCTCGAGGTGAAACCAACATGTAAACAGTTTAACGAAAAAGTACGGAAATGGGAAAAGAAAAATACGAAACTCTGCCTTCGATCTAAACAAACTGGGAACAAACAGGAAAACACTTCTTCGAAGAATAAAAGAAAAAAAAGAAACGAAACACAGAGAGAGAGAGAGAGATCGCGAGAACGGGAGGCGGAGGATGGGCCGAGCAACACGAGATTGGAACTCAATGGTACGAAAGTAGTGCAAGAGGCCGACAGTTAAAAGACCAACAAAAATGTCCACGAAGAAAAGTTTAGTGCAGTTGCAACGAAGAACTGGGTGTCATCACTCTTTTTCCCCATTGTTATTGTCTCCACAGTAACAGCCTGGAAGGAGAAAGAAAAAAGAATCCGCGAAGGAGGAAAAAAAAATATCTCTCCGAATTCAATGATATCGGTAAACGTGGAAAAGGTTTACATTTTTAGTAATAATCGGCAAGACGTGAAAGTTAGTCTTTTTATTCGCTTATTTGTATTTGAGTGTTTGAGTAGAGCTTTGAAAGATTTTTTCAACAGACTTTCTGAAATTTAATTTAAATATTTAATGTATCGTACTAAATCAAGGATAATAGGATTATTTTGAAAAAACAAAAATTATCAATATTTTTGATTTACAAAATGACGAAAATCTTTGTCACAATATTTGAAGCAAAAACAAAAATTTAATATTTTATCATTTATCAACGTTACCTTATTTTCGTTTTATCAGTAATATGAAATACAAAATGCTTTCATTGATGCGTTAAGAAATCAAAATCGTCAGATAGGTGAAGCTTCTTGTAAGAGTTCTTACGCATCATGAGAAATTTCTAATGATAATACTCTAGCTTGAAACTTACTGAAATACATTATTTTTACAATAAAAAAATATGCCTTATTATTAATAATAACCTAACTAAGACGTTATATTATTTTTTACATGAAAAAACAAAATAAGTGTTATTGTATATAATAACATAACTAGGACTTTCAAGAGAATGACAGATTCAATTTAATTGTCATAGTATACGTCACAACTTTACTTATTATTTTAATCTAAGAGCAGATACAGTTTTTTGGGGAACTCACCATAAAACATCATCAACATGCAGGATGCATCGTGGCTGATCATCGATCTTTAGTGATATGAAAAGAAGAAGGAGTATGTAAAGAATAATTTTATGTGTGTTTTATTGTTTTTCATTATCTCAAGAAAAATTAGAGTACAATCCATATTATTTGACACAAGTGCGTGGGATTAAATGCTGGTTATTCATGACCCACGAAAGGAAAACTCCCTTTAGTTAGCTACTGGAGTTCTCTGTTTTAGAATTATCTATTCTCCAAATCCTTAAATTATAATCCTCCAAGTACCTCTCGTTTTTGTACTTTATCTTCAAAATATATAAGTATAATTTTTCCGTGTACTGTAATGGCTCATTTTTTAACTTTCTTTTTACTACCAATATCATAGATTATTATAAAGCTCTCTTATTATAAATACTTGATCATGGCATTTGGTCGTATATTTTTCAAAACGAAAATGTTTACATTATTTTAGTTTATACATTTTTTGCATGAAGTTTACGAAATATTCGGTTTCGGGTCATGCTTTGAGAAATTTCTAATACCAGAGAAAACGGTGGTTCCTACACTTGGAAGTTTAAATTTCCCAATTTATTTCTAAACGGAAAAGGTGAGTATAGCTAATATGATGATATTATTTTATGGTAATTTAACATTTGGTACTAAAGTTCAACTTAATATCAGTGGATGGTTGCAGCTATATTTCCCCATTTTATTTTATTTATTTATTTTTTTTTTTTTTTTGAGAAAGTTGAATTAAAGTTTTTTACACTGTGCTCTAAATATTTGCATTACGATACTATTTCTTATATGTTCAGAAAATGATTTTATCGGCTGTAAAATGCGAATTTGTGTATGTTTGCGATTGTCGGTTCACTCCCGTTTTTAATTTTTCTTCCAAGTGTTTTTAAGGAGACATTAGTTTAAATGTTTTTCGAATTAAAACTTGAAAACAGTTTTTTTTCTTTTTTTAAATAAAAAAATAGTATTTTATTTTATTTCTAAACAAGGGCATTGAAACACACGGATTATATGTAATTTCTGTGAAAAAACTACTATAGATCTGGTAAATTTTTACAGCTGACAATCAACATATTTGAAGCTTTAGTGAGTATAGATGTCAAAATATAAAATTAATCAAAATTCTTTTCTGAAAATTATAAAGTAATTCAAATTTTTTGAAAGTTAACGATACTTATATTGTCTAAAAAATAACGATACTTAATCTCTTTTTTTTTTCCGCAATGAAACATATGTGCATACAACACTACTTAATTTGAAATTGAAGTTATTTTTTAAAATCCTATAGTTCATTATTTATTTAGTATATGCATTTTTTACTTGCTCTGAGCTTCTTTGCTCTGAGCTTCTGAGCCTTCCATTAATCATTAGAACCTAATCGATTTCTGCAATTAAAAATTTGACTGAAAAAACAAACTACAATCGCAATTAATTTCAGCAAAAAAATAACCAAAACATCTGACCATAATCGATTTATTAACAATTGCCATTTTTAAGCACTCGAAAAAAATATGCTGGAAATAGGTTTTTGTGAGAAATAAAATAATTATCGAAAGCGGAACAGTTAAATCTCACCCAAAATCTTTCTGAACTGTATTTAGTTGCTAGAAAGCGGCTCCAAGTATCGATAAAGAAAAGCAAGGAGACATCCATGATGCTTTCTCCTGAATGCAACCATCCACCCTCCCACTGATTGGGAAAAGGACAAGTACGATTATAAAAAAAATGAAGGTAATACTATCGAAAGAATACGGCAATCAATCTTAAGATCAAACAAAAAAAGAGCTGGAAGGAAAAAAAAGAAGTTTATTATATTTATATTTAATAGTGTTTGTGAGTGTAATACTCTGCATTTCATAAAATAGAACACAGATATAATTTTAAGAATACATACAATTTGCTTTTATTTCCTTTGGATATCTGTAAACTTTATTTATAAGAAATATAAAGCTGGTTTTTGATCCTATTATTGTTTTCTACTTCAAAATTTTTACATAAAAAAAAAGAACTCAGAAAGTTAGTTTTCAGTAAAAAAAAAAGTTTAAAACATTTCTAGTAATTTAACATTTAATTCCTCTTTTAGAAAGATGATATGGACCTATACTGCAATAAAACTAGCCGCGTAGTTCTATTGTTTCGTGGGCTTTTTCTTGCACTGAAACAAGTGCTGTATGTAATTTTCTTTGGCAACTCTATTCTTTACCGCGTTTGGTCGCTGAACTATACTACTAATTGTTATCTAACAATAGGACTTACATTGAAACTGGCAATCTGGCGGAAGGATACAGTTTGCTCACTAGACTGCTTTATTTTGAATTTTAGTGAGAAAGCATAGCTTTATAGTAATAGAACTCTATGAATAAAGTTCTGTTCAATAATAAAATCAAGTTACATTTCAGTTTTTCGAACATAATTATGATATTATATGCTGCTTATGGATGCTTAAACTTTTGAATACAGGGCATCGTGTTATAATTTTTCAAGTCAGATATTTCACATTCTGCAACTCATACATGAACAACGCCCGGTTTGCGGGCCAGATCTGGCCCAGGAAACATTTTAAAACCTTTTCTAATAGGCTCGTCTTAAGGAAACTAATAAATCGAAGTATTGAAACAGGCTTATATATATATTTTTTTAATAATATGTGTGTTGGTAAGATTCCTTACAACATCGATTATCTTGTTTCTCATATTCAAGCTCAAACTTCTCATTAATTTCTGCTGATTGTAAGTAAATTTCTAATCCCTAGTCTGTACGATATTACTCTAGTGCTTGTAACTTTATCATTATACTTTAGTTAATTTATAAATACTCTATAAAATGAAAAAATTAAAGTATTAGGTTTTATTTTATCACAACTGTTATGGCCTATTATCTACGACCCGCTACTTCATTAAAGTTTTTAAGTTTAGCCCTCGCAACTTTTCAAAGGTTGTCCATACGTGATTTAAATAGAGCTATTAATTATTCTGTCGAACTCCTTTCAAACTTTTTTAAAGCTGTTAAGGAATTTAGCAAAATGCAGATGGCCAGCTTTTTTATTCATCTTAATGTTTAATTTTATGTACGCGAGGTGCTTTTGTCTTTAAATTGCAGCGCAATGACGATAAAAACTTGTAATTATTATTATTAAAAACGAGTATTCTACACGGTCTGTTAAACCAAATGACGTCAGACAACGCAGGCACCATATATATATATATAAAGAGTACATATATACCATATATATATATATATATAAAGTGTGTGTATTCTGAGATAGGTAAAAATTTAATGTTCGAATAAATAAGATGAATAAGTACGTCTAGAGTATATTACGATGGTTTATCAATCTTTTTCTACCTATCTATTTATCAATTTACTTCATGCTGTTCAACTTATGAAAATATATAACACATACAATACACATATAGTATGGCTAAGGTATTCTGGAAAATGTTAAAACTGTTATTTGAATTAATGTAAGCACAGCAAGAATTTTCTTGTCAGTACAAGAATAACAACATCTTGAGAGAGTGAACAAATCAATACCTATTGGCAATCGAATCACAGAGAAGCAATGATGCTGTTGCTAATCCAATATAAGAACAAAAGAGTCGCAATCACAGCTCCTTGATCCACAGATTGAGTGAAGATCACAGACAAAACATTCGTACTTGCATGTAGTTTTATTCCATCCTGCTTATAGGAAGTTCAATTCAGTGTTTCTAAAGAGTATTTGTGTAATATATCGTGGGATTTTCTAAAAATTGTTAGGTATTAACATATATAAACTTTGTAGGAGGAAAAAAAAGCCTTTTTTTTAGATCACGATTGAACTAAATTTGGCATAAGTTTTATTGTAATTTAGGGAAAGCAACTGAAGATGGATATGAAGTAAGCAAAAAGGTAACGATATTAAGCCCAACATTACAGCACAAAGAGCAGAAACGTAAAATTCCGTTTCCAATGCAATATTGAACAAGAAGTTCCGTCTAGAACTATACGAGCCTACTTTCCCGTATACACCAAATTCAAATTTATAATCTAGCTATCTCTTTCTCTCTCTTTCTTATTTATCTTTAGTTCTAATTATTGAAAATATACCTTTTTCAACGGATAATACATATTCATTCACTCACTCATTCATTCTTTCATTATTCAGCCATGCATTTATTCATTCATTCGTTACCTCATTCAAGTGTTAATTCATTCATTTACGCATTCATGTATTTATTCACTCATTTATTTATATTTTCATTTATTCAATAATTTATTCATTCATTTATTCATTGATTTATTCTTTCACTCTTTCATTTATTCATTCATTCATTATTTCACTCATTGAGTCACTGAGAAATATCCTTTAAAATCCCGATCAAAAAATTTCATAGCAAAATAGGCTCGTAAGTTCTGGATAAACTTTCTATTTCTACATGTTCTACGTTATAAGAGCTTTCCGATAAAGTTTGTTCCAAGCAAATCGGTCCGTTAGATCAGGATTTATATAGGGTTGAAATTTTCCCGTAAGCTCTGTGTTAATTTTTTGAACTGTTCAAAAATGAACAAAAACTGTTCAAATCAATATTTCAAGCCGAGAACTCCTTTCAATAAGCTTGCAATAGGAACTTGGCTCTTGTGCCCAGAGTTTACAGAATTTGCTTCAATTTTGTCCATAGGCGCTAATGTTAAAATTTTTTGAACTGTTCAAAATTGAACAAAAAATTGTTCAAATCAAAAAGTGAAATATAAAAATGAGATGTCCTCGCCGAGATCTTTCGAATGCAAAAAGAATTTTTCCAATCGGACAATTCGTTCAAAAGTTATTAGGGGGGACAGACCGACAGACAGACCGACAGTCAGACAGACCGACAGACACACTTTTTCCCCATCTCAATACCCTACTTTCAAATTTTTTATTTTTCAATCTTTATTTAATTACTTCACTTATTTTTGACTTTTCTTGATTTTTAACGATATTTTCACGATACATTAAGCCTTCTTTCATGCTTTATTATTATTTTTTTTTTACTTTTACGGGAAAGTAGGCTAAAAAGCGCTTAGTAAGCAAGAAATCGCGCTTAATATCGTTGCTTTTTTGCCTACTTCATTTGTCACACAAAATATAAACATTTTTGCTTACTGAAGATGATATGATTACCAGTGAAAAAAATCCCTGAACCAGCACCTCATTCTTCTTTTTGTTAATTCATTCGGAACAAAATGTTTAATTAATTCAGTAAATCCTTAAAAGTAAACTTTGCAGGTAATAGTTCGATTCAACATTTCTATTTTATTTATGGCTCATTAATTGTGAGACCTCTGAGAACTTTCATTAAATTTTTATAATTTAATCAATAACTATCGTAACTTTAGTTGTTACTTGGCCAAAAGTGTTTACAAATACTATCTCCAACACCAACATCCGCAGAAGTTTTAGAGAGACAGTTAGTATCTTTAGGACACTTAATTCTCAATTCCCATTAACCTAAGGTTTTATTTATATATTTATTAATTTATTTTAACATTTTTGTTCAATTTTGACAGCTTAATATACATATATATATATATATGTATTCGGTTTAGAAATTTAAATCCTACACTGTTGAAAATTTCCGTAAGAAAATAGTAAAATAACCATTTATTTGATTGTTATTTTACCATATTTAATTACAACAGTTGAATAACCATTAAAAAAAATGGTACTCAAACTGCTGATTCCGAAAAAAATCGTTTATTCTCTGCTTATCCTAAAGAACGTTTAACTAACCGTAATTTTCAAGCGCTCAATAAGAATCGGACGTCCATCTTGGTTGCGAACCCTTATCGGCCGGACGTTGTTGTTAAAATATGAATACAGGTTTATCAGTTCAAATCTGCATGTGTATATAAAAAAAGCAGAAAAAAAAGCGGCTTAAACAGTATTTACTAAATAGAAAGACATACACACGTAAATCAAAAATTCGAGACATCGGATTCCCGAACTGTTTGAGAATGAGCGAACCCATAATTTGAGCTGCTGAAGCTTGTTTGTATTTTAATTTTTGCAGCAAATAAAATGATTTTCGTCAATATACAGTAAATTTAGACCAAAGATGGCTTTGGATCCAATCAAAAACTAAAATCACAATTTTAATGCAGTTTTCCTGTTGAAAGGAAAGATTTATTGATAAATAAGCGACCGCTTTGTGTAGAGCAGATGGCCGAATGGTTAACGAGCAAGGTTGGTATACCAGAACAACCGGGTTCGATTCCCGCAAGCTTCGTTTTCGGTTTCTATGCCTTGAAGATTCTACTCCTCGAAATGGTTCTAAAACGGTAAAAATTTTGTTTTGAAACCATTTTCAAATGGTTATAAAACCGTAAACTTTTGTATTTACGGCTTTTTAACCAAGCTTATTGGAAATGGCTAGGTCCCGTAAAGATAGAAAAATGTTCCAAACCGTAAATTTAAGGGTGAATTAGATGGACAGACTGCTGCCGGTCATTTAACCGTAATTTAATGATGAAATTTCTAACAGTGTATACAAATCCAAATCTAACAAGCAGATTTTCTTTGAACAAACTACAATCAGACTTACATAATATAGGTTCCTAATATTTGGACAAATGTAAGGATTGTCAGACCTTATATTTCGGGTGATATAAGGTAACTTTTCTGAAGTCCCGGATCATTGAATATCAGATGTATATGAATCTGTTATAAGGGCACCCCAGTTATAAAGTCATTTTTGTGAACCCCCAAGTGGTGACCTTATATTGAGGTCTAACTCTATATTGGAAATAACTTTTAACGCACACATGTACCACGAAAAAAAGTTTTTTTTATTTGATTGTTTAAAAGCATGTTTTTGAAGAAATCTAACATTTCTTACTTTAGCTCTTGCGGGAGGAGTTCAAAACAAATAGCAATCATGTTTTGCTGTCATTGCTGTTTGTGTTCAGAAACTCAAAGCGATTTTTCATTGTCGAAGAGGGTTCCTCGTATCGACGAGACATGTGTATGTATCTCTCATTAATGTAGAATACGCCTCAAAAAATCTGTATCGGGAAAAAAAACTTGATGTGACATGCGGTCAAAAAATGATTTGTCTAAAACTATGGAAAGAACGCATAAAAAACTTTAAGCATATTTATAAGCATACATATCATAGAAAACATCCCCGAAAAAACCTCGTTGAAATCTAACACATTCTTAGTTACCTTCAAATGAAATATTTTTATTTTATGCAGGAAAATATTACATGTAATCCGGGGCCGTTTAGATTTAATCGAACATTAACGTTATCTCTCTGGCAATGCTACCTGTCAACAAAACTCCTTTTCCTGAGCGAAAAAACACCATAAAAAGCCCCATTTCAAGGTGCGCAGAAAGGTGAGAAATGTATAAAAAGTATCTCCTCATTCAGGAAATAGCATTTGATGGTGATCGCCAAAATCGCCAATCTTTTTCCCAACTAAACTCTTTCACCCTCATTTAATACAGCTTTACAGCGTCGTGCAATTTTTTTTATTTATCTACAATTTTAGTATCTTTCGCAAATATATCCTTTTTTTCTCTCAATATCTTCTCTCTCTCTCCCGATACATTTTTTACCCAAGATTTCGAATAGCTGGTTTGATCCGTAGTTCGAATGGCATGAATGGAAAGGTTAGATGGATAGATAAACGAAGAGGGAAATCTGGAAAAAATTATCGAATGCTTTCGAACGACGAACATTAAAGACATCTGCTGAAATCTTCGGCCATTTGTCTTCAAGGATCAGTCTTTTTCTTTTTTTTTTTTCCTTTTTCTGCACACGTAGATTTTCCGTGGAATTTAAAGCTAGTCCTAAATTTTAAAACAAGAGAGATCTTTCGGCTAATAGGTCATAGGCCTGAGGTCAGATTAAAAATCATTGACATGAAAAATGTTCCGCACGTTTATTATTTTAATTTAAATTTTCTCCTTGTATTAATAAACATTTCAACACAAAAGAATACTACTTGAAGAAAGGCTGTTTCATAAAACTAGAAGTTTTAGCAAGGCGATATAATATTGACATTATTAGATATAATCCAGCAATCTATATACTGTCCCCAGTAAGTAGTACTTTGTTAAAGAATATCAAAAATTCTTCTTGTTTTACTCAGTTAATAAAAAGAATTTTCGTTTACTTAAATTTTTATTCGGAAGAGAAAATTATCTTTTTAAATAATAGTTCGAGAAAGAAATTGCTAAAACGCTATTAAGCGAAAATAGTTTAAGTTGAATTTGAGTTACTTTTACCCATGTCTCTAGCAAACGACAGTAACTTTTTGATCTTCAATGCATATATGTAATATATTTTACACTTCGATACAAATGCAATTACTAACCTCTTTTTCCTAAATTCTAACCTTATTCAATGTTTCATTACTAATAATTGTCTGAGAATCATTCCTAAAATCACAGAGGTTTCATTTTAAACTTCCACACAGTAATTTTTAGGACTTCATAACCCGATAATTATAATAACATACACACACACACATATTTATATATTCTCAAAAAGTAAATAATTAAATAAAATGGAGGCATACTTGTGTTTGTATTTTATTACTAATTAATGCGAAATTGTTGTTATGTTTTCATATCATTCCTTAAAATTTCAAAATCTTTTATAAGTTTATAATTATGAATGCATAATAACTTGGAGGTTCTGTGAACCGCATTTTATGTTTTTATTTTTTCTTTCAAGGAAGCAAAAATTGCATACCTTTAGAAAGCGGATGTACTTGATCAGGCATTAGAAATCCTTTGCACTGAAAAGCCACCATCAATTTGGCAATTGGAAAAAAGGCCGCGCAAGTAAAATCATTGGCATGTGCATGATTACACAGATGCTATTGAACAAGCAGGCGTTTATCTGTATTTTCGCACTATTTTGTTATAGATATATTAAAAACTATTGAGTACATTACATTATATGGCACAGATCTAATCATAACGCAGATGGCAGATGTACCATGACTCATCTCAGTCACCATTCATATTAATTGAACTTATTTATGCGGATCATAAATTTTTGCTAAAACCAAAAAATGAGTAGCAGCACATATAGTTTTTTTCAACTTTTTGACTAAAACTTCAAACTGTTCGTTAAAAAAATATTTTTTTCCTCGCCTCATTTTAAACCATAAATTGTTTTTTCACCTTACATTTTAACTATTGTACATTAACTTATATTAATCTAAAATGCAATTTATGTATTTAATTTAGTACGAAAAATAGTTCAGTTATTTCACGCAATATGAAATTAAATTTCCTTTCATTTTTTTCTCTTTTTAGCCTACTTTCCCGTAAAAGTAAAAAAAAATAATAATAAAGCATGATAGAAGGCTTAATGTATCGTGAAAATATCGTTAAAAATCAAGAAAAGTCAAAAATAAGTGAAGTAATTAAATAAAGATTGAAAAATAAAAAAATTGAAAGTAGGGTATTGAGATGGGGAAAAAGTGTGTCTGTCGGTCTGTCTGTCTGTCGGTCTGTCTGTCGGTCTGTTTGTCGGTCTGTCTGTCGGTCTGTCTGTCGGTCTGTCTGTCGGTCTGTCTGTCGGTCTGTATGTCTGTCGGTCTGTCGGTCTGTCCCCCCCCTAATAACTTTTGAACGAATTGTCCGATTGGAAAAATTCTTTTTGCATTCGAAAGATCTCGGCGAGGACATCTCATTTCTATATTTCACTTTTTGATTTGAACAATTTTTTGTTCAATTTTGAACAGTTCAAAAAATTTTAACATTAGCGCCTATGGACAAAATTGAAGCAAATTCTGTAAACTCTGGGCACAAGAGCCAAGTTCCTATTGAAAGCTTATTGAAAGGAGTTCTCGGCGTGAAATATTGATTTGAACAGTTTTTGTTCATTTTTGAACAGTTCAAAAAATTAACACAGAGCTTACGGGGAAATTTCAACCCTATATAAATCCTGATCTAACGGACCGATTTGCTTGGAACAAACTTTATCGGAAAGCTCTTATAACGTAGAACATGTAGAAATAGAAAGTTTATCCAGAACGTACGAGCCTATTTTGCTATGAAATTTTTTGATCGGGATTTTCAAGGATATTTCTCAGTGACTCAATGAGTGAAATAATGAATGAATGAATAAATGAAAGAGTGAAAGAATAAATCAATGAATAAATGAATGAGGAAAAGAATGAATGAATAAATTATTGAATAAATGAAAATATAAATAAATGAGTGAATAAATACATGAATGCGTAAATGAATGAATAAACACTTGAATGAGGTAACGAATGAATGAATAAATGCATGGCTGAATAAATGAAAGAATGAATGAGTGAGTGAATGAATATGTATTATCCGTTGAAAAAGGTATATTTTCAATAATTAGAACTAAAGATAAATAATAAAGAGAGAGAAAGAGATAGCTAGATTATAAATTTGAATTTGGTGTATACGGGAAAGTAGGCTCGTATAGTTCTAGACGGAACTTCTTGTTTTGAGATGAAATCGTTTAGATCCTTGTAACAATACATTTATAGTTCTGTCATAAAAACATTGCTCCTTATGCATTGGTAACTGATGATATATTTTGAATTTGATTTATGAATACTATACTGGATTACCATTAAAAAGTTCACAGAAAATTTTGAACTTAAAAAATTGCAACAAGGTATCTCGAGTATAAAGCATTTATTAGTTCTTGCTAATGTCCCTGTCAAAGTGCCTGAAAGAAGTACTGCACAAAAATTAAAATGGACTGTACAAGGCTTAGAGAAAGAATAAAGCATTTTAAAATACAGTATTATTCATAGCTTCTGGCAGTGTACTACACATTTGCTTTAGTAAATTATAAGTAATTAAAATGGCACAAATGAACTAAAAGGAACCTTGTGCTGATAAAAGTTCCTGAGACAGAAATGAAATATGATTGACAAGCAAATGTATATCCCATATTTGACATGGAATAAGTGCAATGAGTTCACTTTTTTTTGGGGGGGGGGGGTAGATTTATGTCTAATGTACTTGTAATTTAAGTAATTAGTTTATTAGTGCCTAGGAATTGTTACAGAGATGGAGTAAATCTTAGACACTGACATATCTAATCAAATAAGAAAGTTTTGCGCAATATTTAAAGCTTTAAACGCAATCTTTGTAAACACGTATCATGAAACGTGCCGATACTATTTTATAGTTAAACACTCAGTTTCAAAAAGTTTTTTTTCTCTCACCAATATCTCTACTGTCTGCTAATAAAAAAGCAACAAGTATGTCTGAAGTCCATGTATTTGAATTCATTGAAAAAGAATATATCTTGTCAGGAATATATGTTCTTTTTCATTATTATTTTTCTGAACGTTATTTAATATAAAAAAGGGGAACCCGGAAAGTTATTGTTTGGCAATTTCTCCGTGCATCTCTACTAACATGAAATTTAAATTTTAAAACTAAAAAATGCCCCATTGTAACTTTTCCCATTATTATGTTGAGAATATAAAATTATTCTCTTAAAATTTAAGAAGAAATGGTTTTGGAGTTTCATCACACGGCAAAAAGAATGACCTGATTCTAAACCGTAATATTTTTACTACTTTAAAGGAAAAGGTATAAAAGCAACGGAACAAACTTCAAAAAAACTCTACTAAATTATATTCAATGTGTTATAAATGGCCTATGTGTTCATCTACAGAAGCACGTTTAGACTCAAGACAATAGGTACATTCGTTAGCTCAATTTACAAATGGGCTGTCACTGATGGGCGCCACTACTTCAAAAATCACGAGTTTTAGGTTGACTGTGTTTGAATCTAATTGTCAGGTGTAACACGTTCTTTTATTCCAAAAACGAAAAAACGCCATGTGGGGTAATAGGGAATTTTTCGATTTTCTAAATTTATTTTTAATCTACAGAACAACATATTTTAACACCATCTGTGCAAAAAATTTTGGTATGCGATTAGTGTTTATTTTTTGAATAATTTTTTTAATTCATGCACAGTCAGGGATCGCGAAAAAAACTTTCTGCGCATCGGGCATGATTTGCGTCACAGGTTGGATGACGTATATAGCTTGGCGAGCGTAAAACCGGCCATTCACAAGCGAGCCATGTGGAGCGAAGCCGTTTGGAGCTCATCTATTTGGATAAAAAGATTTACAAGTTCAAATCTGCATGTATATAAATAAAGAATTAAAAAACAGTGGCCTAAGCAGTGGAAACTAAATAGAAACACATACACACGTAAATCAAAAATTGGATACATCGGATTGTCGAACTGTTTGCTAATGAGCGAACGCAAATTGGAGCTTCTGAAGCTTGTTTATGTTTTAATTTTTGCAGAAAATAAAATGATTTTCGCCAATATACAATAAATTTAGCCAAAAATGAATTTGGATGTAATTAAAAACTAAAATCTCAACTGTAATGAAGTTTACCTGTTGGAAAGAAACATTTATTGATTCATAGACCCCGTTTAACGCAGTGAAGATGGCCGAATGGTTAGGGAAGAAAGCTTGTACACCGGTCAACCGTGGTTTGAGTCCCGGGGGATTAATTGCGTTTTCTCCAGCAAATGTTTTGCTGCACCGTTGATTTTTGATAAACTAAATATAAAAAGGGCGCTTTATTTGGCGTTTTTTTCTCGTGCAGGGGGTGGGGGGAGGGTAATTAAAAGGTAAACTATTAAAATTATATATTAAATTAAATATTCATTGCGTAAAATAATTTTTTAGAATGAATTTGTCGAACAGACTCTATTATTATTAATTTATTAGTTGCTAAATTGAAGCATCTTATGTGGATACAAGATATTCTTTCTGAATATATATATGCGGGGAGATTTCTTGTTTCCTTGTGTTATACTTTTGTCGTTGTGCTCTTTCTTACATTTGCGTTCAAGCAATATGTCAAATACTAATTACAAGTATTGTTTTGTACCTGGATGCACATCAACAACTAAAAAAACTACAGGCAAACGCTCCATTAATGTTCCAAGGGACCCTGACTAAAGTTCGAAAAGCGTGGCTATTTAAATGCAGAAGCGATGTTTCTATGAAGTCGAATTTTCATTGCTGTGAAGATCATTTCTGTAAGTACAACTAAGACATAACAACATATCTACTTAAAAATTACAGTACCGGTTTACATTTCGTTCGTGCCTAATAGTTTTCAAAACACAAATATATATATATAAATATATATATAACAGAAAAATGGCATAATTAAGGTCCTTAGGATTATTTTTATCTTAAAATTTAAATGATATTAGTGTAAGAACAACACAAGTTGATTAATTACAATACAATGGAAATAACACAGAACCGGAAAGAAATAATTTGAGTGCAGCAAAGCCGTATCCAGAATTTTTTTCGGGGGGGGGGGGGGCTGACTTGGACACACTTGTGTTAAGAAAAGTTTCAGGGAGGAATATATGCTTCATTGCGAACATTTTCGGGAAATCCCCTTTCCCGCTTCCGGATACGGCCTTGGAGTGTAGAAAATATTTTGAGTTATCGACAACGAGAAAGAAAATTTTCCTGTTCAAGGGATAAAATTACATTAAAAAGTAATGAAAGTATACATAAATAACTTGATTCAAGACATCGAAAAATTTAGGTAAATTGAAATTTGTATTATTGCAAGTAGGAAATACACATTATTCTTTGGCAGCAGGGCAACTCTCAGCTGATTCAATTTTATTTTTTTGCTTCTTTGACTACCATAACAACTTGGTTAGGGCTCTTTAATTTGTGCCCAGGACATACACGACTTTTGACTGTGCTAATTCCTGCTGTCCTTTTAAGTTGTACATACTCAACAGCTGAATCACCATATATATTCTTCTCTGCAAGAGCTATTTATAAAAAATATCATAATTACCTTCGGGATCATTCATAAATGATGTCACGCTTCGAAAGGGGGAGGGGGGTGCGTGAAATTGTGAAAACAGTGGGACAAGGGAGGGGAGAGGATAACAAGAAGTGTGGCATCATGCGTTATGCAACATAGCGTGACATGTGATAAAGGGGGCCCGCTGAAGTGTGACATTGTGACTAAGGGGGGGGGAGGGGTCAAATATATGGGAAAAAAGCGTGACATCATTTATGAACAGCCATTTTGTATAACTTTTGAAAGATTAAACAAGGACTAAAGTATTTTTCAAAATAATAGAATGAATTTAAATATAATATTTATAACCCTTTTTAAAAGAAATTTTTGAAAGCATTTTAAGGGATTCCAGACTTAAACAGAAAAATATAACGTTAAACATGATATATCACGATTGGGAAATGAAATTTAAAAGATTCTGTATGGCATTAACTGCACTACCTGCATTTTAAAGTCAGTAAAAGTTGCAACATCGTTTGGCTTAATGCTTTTTCTATGCTAATTTGCAGGCACTGGCGTAGATAAGGGGGTGGTTTTGGAAATACCCCCCCCCCTGAAATGGCAAAGATTGTCTAGAATTGGACCAATTTTTTCTGGAAAACAATGAAATTAGCAGACTTTTCCCGAAGAAACTCCCCCCCCCCCCCCCCGAAATCCAGGTCTAGCTACGCCATTGCTTGCAGTTGTTTTTTCACATGAAAAGGAAACACATGATCAATTCAAAAATCTCACCAATGTTTTTTTGAGTTCCACACTTGAACCGCAAATAAAAAAACGGAATTTTCTTTAAGTAAAAAAAATTTAAAAATCGGAAATCGTTTGTAGCATAATAATATTCTGCATTTCAAAAATATAAGATTTATTGACAAGAAAGCGATAAGCTAAGTAATATGCACTACACTAAATAGCATGATGAACTTCATTGGGGTTACCAAACAGTCGCCAAGTAACAAAAATACACGTAACTGAATAAATAAAACGAATTTTAACTTGGAAATGGGTAATCAAAAACCTTGTTGTCTAAAAGGGATCCTACAGTCCATGATGAATAAGAAAAATATAAAAAATAGACAGTAGTTTAATTAAATGGACGCACGTTTAGTTAAATGAATCGTTGAATGAACGCTGCAAAATACGAGCAGTTCGAGGCGCGAGGTGCCCGCTGACGTCAGACAGTGGCGTATTAAGCTCCGCCTCGTTTTTTGTGGATGGGATTTTTAAAAATTAATTAAAAATCAATGTTCAATTTTCTTTGTCCGGCATGGATGAATTCTTGAGTTTTATAACTGTCTTAACTAAGCATCAAAATAGAAAGATTCTGTAGGTGGAAACTTCCCTATTAGAAGTAGTAGTGTCCGTCAGCGTCATCACCAAGCCGAAAGCGTTGACATTGATGAACCTTCACTTCTTCTTCAGTTATTTGCACTTTGTTCCTTTACTTCTGTATAATTTCATAAAAAAATAACATTGTTCAAAACCAGGTTTTTTTTTTTTTTTTTTTTTTTATATATAAACGCTGTATTTTGAGCCATTTGGGGCATTAGTACACCCCGAGGTCCGATCATCATTCTCTATTTTTTTTATCTGTATATTATAATTTTTGGTATATTTCTTTTGTAACTGGTGTCGCTGAACAAAAACAATAGTAAAATAACAAATAAAAAGCACCATCACAAAATACAACGCTTTAAACTTTTATATTAACGCTACATTTTGCTTAGCAAGATCCGTTATCTTGCCTGCAATACTCCAATCTCTGTTATATATTTATCAAGTGCATAAATTTCTCAGTTTTCTACCAAGATTACACATTAAAGTTTAGTCGTCTGGTCCAGTTCAGTTCTGTGTTGGAAATAAACTTGTTGCTCACGAATGTATTTCTCTTTAAGTCTCGGAAGACTCATATAGAACGTTTTTCAATGCATATGCGTTTCAATGGGCTGTTGGTATTTATCACAAGAATTAAGTCTGGAATTAAAATGATCTTCTTCCTTAAGAAAATGCAATAATTTCAAAATGTGCCATAAAAAAGTTGAAGAAAAATTGAAATATAAGGGAAATATTTATTTTAAATATATTTCTTTTAAAATAGAACTCTAAAAGGATTGTAAATCCATTTTTAGTCCATTAGACGGTCTTATAAATACAAATACAAATACAAATGTGACGACCAGCAACAGGCACAGGGCCCAGCTAGGCTGGTCCTAGTCAATTTAACAGTCCCCAATGAACATCAAGAGCTTTCTTAAAAGTTTTTACACCACTGCAAGTAACAGTTGCTTCCGGTAAACTATTCCAACTGACTACAACCCTATTGAAGTAGCAATTTTTCCTAATTTCAAGATTAGCCTGAGATTTGAAAAACTTAAAATAATAACCTCTGGTTCTACTTTCAGCATTATCTAGATCTCTGGTTATGATATATAAACAAGGCTTAAACGTCTTCAAGACCAATGTTACATTAAATAATATTCTTTTTTTTTTCGTTATTCTCAATTTCAACCAAAAAATAAAGAACAATTTGAGAGCTTTAGTTAGAAAATTCCAAAAGTGGAGGGATTTTTCTTTCCTGCAGTTTGTGCTGAAATTAGAACTCTGTTTAAAATGTACGATATTCTTCAAAAACTTTTCGTTGCCCATTTCTTTTGAAGTTAAATACGGCTCTATAAATAAATCAAATATATCGATATGCTATATCACTTCCATAGAAGAGCATCGCTATTAGGAATCAAAATCCTAATTAGCAACATTCAGAAACGCGCTGAATCTTCACTACAATGATCATAACAATATTCTCGATATTTCAATAATCTACAGGATAGTTGAACTAGAATAAGTACGTGACGGATGAGCTTCAAGTGTTGACGACATATTGTAAGTTACTGTTAGAAGATCTCTGTAATCAATTTCATTGGTACATTTCAAACAACGCTTAAAATTCTTTCAACGTTACTTTCATAAGTCTGTTTTTAATTAAAAAAAAACCTGTGAAGAACAAACAGTCACTCTCAACATTAAATCAAAGAACTAAGGTTTCTTTCACTCGCTGAAATTAATATTAATTCTGCTTGATATGCTAGTTTACAAATGAATTTTGGAATTTCAACAATTACTACAACCAGAAAAGAAACCAGAAATTTGCCTTTTGGGGCGGGTGGGGGGGGGGGGGGTAGATCAAGTTCTACAAAGAGAATTCTACAATATCCTCGGAGCTAGAAGAGTTAGGGCCTAGAGAAAATTTTCAGAAATGAGCCCCCTTGAAGTAGTATTTTGAGTCCATTTAAATAATTAAAAAATAAGAACATTTAATTTAAAGTCTTCACTCATCACTGACTATGGCAGGGAACATTATTTCAAAGTATATCATGTAATTTTAGCTTAACTATTCCTTATTCATACTTTTGTAAAGTGACACCTCCGATTTACATCGGATTAGACAATATATGGTAAAGAACTTGAACTTTGATCTTAATACCCATAATGTGATTTAGTCATTTATTAGCAACATCAAAATTGCAGTTTACTTTCGCCATTCCTTATAAAAGACAGAGAATAGTTATGTAACTAAAAAGCTGCTTCGATAATCAGAACACTACAAAAAAGCATGCATTATAATTTTAGAAATTCTCTCATGGTACTATATGAATAAAAATCAGAAAATGCATTAAGCTACAAGAACATTTTCAGGAAATGAACGAGTTAAACTGTGCGTGATAACAAAAAAAAAGTTTATTTTATCCGATAGTACTTTTACTCTTCGCTGTAGTATCAATTTTAAAAATTGTTTCATTAAATTAATCTTTAGAGCAAATTCTATTTGAGGGGTCGCATCCGATAGCGATCGTTAATCGTCAACCCCTCAGCTAAAAACTTTCACCTCCATTTACTGCAGAACCATCACATTTTTATTCATTCCCAATGCCCGTTTTGTTCTCAAATCTTTCTTCCTCTTGAATGCCTTTCTGACATTTTGATAGAAAGTTCCATGAGACGATTCCAGCAAATGTTCTTATCCGTAGGGTTGAATGAAAAGTTTGATGGGGAACAAGTGAGGAAAAGTTTAAGAAAAAAAAGACAACCTTTTCTCTGAATGATGAACATTTAAGTTTTTCTGAAGTCATTTATCTAAAAAAAAAAGTACATTTAAAATTTTCGATGCCTTAAAAATGTTTATGGTTCTCGGAATCCCGACGGACTAAAAAATGCAACGTATAATAAATAGTGTAACATAGCAACTGCGATAAAATTCATAGTTCTTTGTTGTAGCTTACGAACTATAATATGATAAGATAAATTGTTGACTTATATTTTTCTTAGTTTTTTCAGATATAGAATTGCACTTAAGATAAAATAGAGATATAGAATAAACTTAACTAAGTAGGCAATAGTTTGTTTGAAACATGTATATCTTTAAACTGGTAATGACTTGAAACTCTCTAGAAATAAAAGCGTCGTGCTGACAAAAAAACGTGGAATAGGGAATTAAAAGATACATATGACCTGCACTGCAATTTTTTAGTTCTTTGCTTTATTCATCTGTAATTTTGCCAGAAGAAAAACGGTGCCATCGATGTCCATCTTTAACAGTAGTAAATAGAATGCCAACGTCCCACGCTTGCTTTAGGTGGCTTTCTCCAAAATTGCACGCATCCATTTATCTGTAATAATGTTAAAAATGATTTCTTTTTTTTTTTTTTTTTTTTTTTTTTTTTTACCTGTTGCATTCTTCCTTTGCTGTTACGTCCAGCTTAAAAGGATTTCCACTAGGGACGGAGGGTCATGGCGCAGACTAAGCCATTGAAATATTTAGGTATTCTTTGCAGGGGATAAAGCCGATTTGGGGGGTGGAGGTCATCGTTCTCTGGGGAGGGTCCGCAGACTTAGGGGGTGTGAAACGCTCTTAAAAGGGTGGGCATCCCGTAATAGTAAGATAATGGTAAGATAAGCTAATAGTAAAATAATGGTTCTAGGTGTCAATTCGCGGAATTTTGGAATAGCATTCCATTTAATAATATTGCCACGAAATAAACTGCAACTAAATATGACAAACTCATTGAAAGAAATCTGTGAAATGAAAAATGCATTTATATTTAAAAAACGATATTAAATTCTTCAAATGCCAACCGTTCCTTTCTGAAGTTTTAAAGAAATATTACTCATTTATAAACAAAATATTATTTATTCTTCTGAAAAGTACTATACAGCGTCAGTTTATTAAAAACACTATAAATGTGCGGAATAAATTTGTAAAATAATTTTAACCTATGTAAGATGACTTAATACCTTTATTTTCCATCACATAAAATTCTCATTTTATAAATTTCACCTTAAATGAAAAATCTATTTAGGTTAACATTAAACGAATGAGTTTGTAATCTTCTTTAAGGTTTAAATGAGCTTTGGTTAAGAACGTTCAACACGACAAACCATTCGCCGAGACTATGTTTTAAATTGAATGAGGTAATAACTCAATTTTTTTAGCTTATTTTATCACATGAAACAGAAAATATAAACTAATCGTTGATGCAAATATCGCAATCCATATCTCTCACTTAAGTCCTACGTAGTTCATTTATTACCACCACTTTGTCATTATTTATCCATATCTCCAATACATTCGGAAATATTTTTTCGCTGGGGGATTTCTTCAAAAGAATGTTTTCTGGCATTTTTAGCCGTTGGATCCATAAGTTAGATTGGCTGCGGAAAGAGAGAGAGAACATAGAAAATGCGTAAATAAATTGGAACGCTATAAGAAAATTTAAATGTATCATCGAATGAAATTTAAATCGTCTGTATTTTCACACTCCTATCTTTAAGGACCAAACACTTATTTTTTTATATTAGATAATATTCTTCTTGAATTCTTAAAATCTTAAAAAGGTACGTTCCTTTATTTATTTTTTTCTAAAATAGCGGGCACAACTAGTGTTATGTCTTTAAATTTATGCATTGAATATTTCTGCCTTGGAATAATTCTTGATTCTTTTGTAAGTTCTGTGAAAGAATGAAAAAAAAGACATTCACAATGGTATTTTTCTTTAAATTAAGTTGGTAATATTACGATATTTATCAGAACATTCACAAAATATTAATTTCTGCAACGCAATTTAAAGCAGTACTATTAATAAGGAGGATAATAATTGTTCGTTGGTAAATAACTTTTGTATGTTAAAAATTATAAATTACTTTAAGGCTATTACTTTAATTGAGCTTTTCGTGAAACAAAATAGATGTAGCAAAATAACTATGTGTTTTTATTAAATAATAATTGCTGAGAAATTTGTTTTTGCCAATGAAAATATACTACAATCTTTATTACTAAATTACATATTAGTTTTTCGTATTTTTGAAGTGAAAGCAATATTACAAATCTTCTAATAATTTTTTACGTCGTATAATTTTTACTTTAGTATATTTGATACATTCTTGAAATTGATCAAATTCTTAGCATTTCTCGCATTTTTGTCCATTTGTATTGAATTATTAAAACCGTTAAAAAGCAATTAATAAAAAACAAATTTTTGTCTACCAGCAGAAGTTTGCCTCGAAATTAGGGATGTAATGAATATTCGGCCACTATTCGGTATTCGGCCCTTTGGCCGAGTATTCGGCCTGGCCGAATAGTCATTTCATCATCCAGCCGAATATTCGGCCTGGCCGAATACTGATGGACTATTGGGCCGAATAGTTCTGCTGCAGTAAAAAAGTAAAAAAATAAAGAAATTAGTAAATTTTAAACATTTAAAATTGTATTATAATTATTGCAAAAGAATACATTAGTCCACTATAGTTTTAGGAAATAAAAATAATTTGAATATACTACTGTTTTTTAATCTTGTTTTAGGCTTGACTGAGCAAAAACATATTTTAAAGTTGTAATATTGTATTTTATATTTAGCATTTGCTCCCAAAAGCTGCCAATAGTTTATTATAATATATATCATGATAAATTAATTTTATTATTATTAACAAAGTGTAAGCCAGACTTTGTTTGGGTAGACTGATTTATTGTGAATATTGGGTTAGAGAGAAATGTGAAAAGCCCAGAATATATCATGAATATTTAGATAGCATAAGTTAATGGGGTTTTTGAAAATAAAAACGTATTCCAGTTAAGTGCATTAAATTTTAATAGATCTTTTAAAAATAGGCATGTAAAAAACCCCATTAAATAAAAATATTAACTTTTATAACTTTTAAAATGTCTTCACAAAACAGTTTTGAGCAAGGTAAAAGTTCACTAAGCACTAGTATTTTCTTCATTGCAATTAAATAATTAAATAATTAGTACAATAATACTAATGCTTACTACCGTAAAACCTGTCATTTCTATTTTGCTTGTTGGTGAAATTCTTAGTTTTATTACATTCAAAACAGTAGAGAAAATAGATTAATTTTAAATAGCTCTAAATTCTTAACAAATAGAATTAAATCATGCATCATAGATTGTGTGTAATTGATGTTTGACTTTGTGAATAATTTTAAATTTGACAAATATTTTCGATTACAACGATTTTCTAGAAATTTTAATATTCGGCCGCCGAATATTCGGTATTCGGCTTCGGCTTATTCGGCCTTGAAGAAAGGACCGAATATTCGGTATTCGGCTAATTCGACCAAATCGCTATTCGTTACATCCCTACTCGAAATTTTCCAACTAATGTTGTTTTTTCAAGATATAATAAAACTGATTTAGTATTTTGTTTGGTGTTAACTCGTACTCTTTAATCTTTCAATTGTGCATGTACATATAGTTAATTCTTTGTTTTTGTTTTTTTTTGCAAGCAATTCTTTATGTATTTTTTTTTATTAGTATGTGAAGTGCTTTGTTATTTTCTCCTTTTAATATTAACTGGTAGTTATTATTCATAGTACATACAAAACGTGAAAATAGGGGAAAAAATTAGGCTTAACTTATTTCAACTATGAGTTTCAAATACAAAGCGATTTAATTAAGAAAAGAAGTAAGACAAAGACATTCATTTATCAAATCATTCTGCAGTGAGAGAGAAATAAACAAGTGAAAGAGAAAAAATATTTTAATAACGTTTTATGAATGTTTAAATTAAGAAAACCATTTATCACTTCAAAAATGGTTTGTGTTTAATGAATTCGCACTCTGTTCTTAATGACTGCATCCCGAAGTTCATTACGAGAAGAGAACTATGCAGCGCAGATTTAATTATTCGAGCATGAAAAGATTTCTTGATTTCGATACACAAAGCCAGCTCCCATTTAAAAATAATTTTCCGACAAGAAAAAATCATGAGAAACAATGCTTTTCAGAAGAGTTATTAAGCAATTTCAGAAAGCACAACAAATCAGAACACTTTTTTTTCTTGATCTGTGCACTTTCTATTATTTCCCTAGATATTGAGAAAACTTGAATGAAATGCTATTACCGTAACCAAATTTTAATAATCTTTGATCAAATACTTCGTAATGTTACGACTACATTTTGTTGTTCATAAATATTACTATATAAACTTTTATCTGGAAATTAAACACATCTGCGGCTAACAAAATTAATGTTACAAGTGCGATAACGACTGTTTTTCACCGATACGTGTACAGACACACTAAATGGTGGTTATCTTCTTAAATGCACTGTAGTTGTACCAATCCTAAACGCATTTGTTTCGGTTCCTTTCATGCATAAACTATTCTTTACTATGCTGTAAAAAAATCTAGTACAACCTTTTACCCAAAAAAATATGTGAAATTTATCTGAAACCAACATTTATTTGATACTGAAGTTGAACCATTATAATGGTTTCTAGTTTTACATTCATGGAGAAATTACACAATTATAATGGTTCAACTTACTACCAAACGTTGGTTGCAGTTCAATTTCACCATTTTTTCTTTTCTTTTCTTATTTTTTTTTTGGGGGGGGGGGGAGGTTGAACTAGAGTTTTTTTACAGTGTAATAGTAATAATTAATTAAAAATAGTTTATTTTATCAAAGAAAATCACTTCTTGAAATGAACCCTCAAAAAAATCTGCAATGCTCTACACAGCTTCACAGGCATTGTTGCTTTTCTGTGACACTTCTACTCACATTACAAAATTTTGGTTTTTTTTTGCATAAAAATTTAATGGATCCTTACTTTTTTGTAAAGTTCAATGATAACACCATCAGAAAAATTAATCCCGAGTTTTTCTCATAGCTCATTTTTTCATTTCGGTCGGTTAGTCTGTCTGTCGGTCTGTCTCCGTCTGTCCATCCCTATTAATTTTTGAGGAATTTTCCGATTCGAACGATTTTTGTTTTCCTTTTTTCTTCTTGTATTGGAAAAGATCTCTGTAAGGACATCTATATTTTATATTTTTATTTGAATTTTCAGTTCAGTTTTGAACATGGGAATATGGAGCAAATTTTATAAACCCTGAACATGAAATCTAAGTTCCTTTGAACAAGCTCATTTGAAGAACCACTCGGCATGAAATACTTTTTGACTTGAACAATTTTTGCTCAATTTTGAACAGTTAAAAAAAAACATTAGCGCCAACGGGAAAATTTCAATCCTATATAAATCAACAACAATACAATTTTTTGTCAATTTTGAACAGGTCAAAAAAAACTCAACGTTAGCAGCTACACAGAAATTTGAAACTTAAATTCTGATCTAAAAGGCAAATTTAATTTTAATAAAATTTCCTGGAAAATGATTTTTACGTAAAACATACAGAAAAGTATTTTTGACGTGAAGGTTACTTTTCGGATTTCAAGCGTATTTTTGAGAAACACAAAAAAGTTTGACACTAGTGCATACGGAAGAAATTAAAATGTTTCCAACTAAGAAACCAACAACGTAAAAAATAATTTTAGCCCGGAAAAATCCAGAAAATTGTCAAGCTTTTATTCGTGTTTTTAGTTTCCTCTCTCGAAGAACAGAAAAACGTTCCGTCTTGAACAATTCGAGCCTATTTTCCGGTATACGACAACACAGGCGCTAATATCAAAATTTTTTAACTGTTCAAAATTGTAAAAAAATGCTGAAATCAAAAAATATTCATAGCCGAGAGCTCCTTCCAATAAGCTTGTTCAATAAAGCTTCGTTCTTATGTCCAGTGTTTTTATACTTTGCTTCCTATTTCGCCATAGGTGTTAATGTCAAACTTTTTTCAACTGTTCAAAATTGAACAAAAATAGTTCAAATCAAAAAATATTTTACGTCGAGAGCTCCTTCGAGTTAGCTTGTTCAAAGGAACTTCGATCTTATGTCCAGTGTTTTTATACTTTGCTTCATATTTCTCCATTGGCGCTAATGTTAAAATTCTTTTAACTGTTCACAATTGAACAAAAAACTGTTCAAACCAAAAAATAAGGCAAATAAGATGAGAAAATGAGATGTCCTCGCCGAGATCTTTCGAATGGAAAACTACCTTTCGAAGCGTACAATTCCTTAAAAGTTATTGGGGGGGGGGGGGCAGACAGACTGACAGACCGACAGACACACATTATCCCCATCTCAAAACCCTACGTGCAAATTTTGGTTTTCAGTCTTTATGTAATTATTCATTTTTTAGTTATCTTTATTTTACTTGTCTGAGGCAAACGATTTATTTTTGATGTAAACAATTATTGAGAATGTAAAATCTATATTTTTAAATATTTAACATTTCCATTCTTCTTTTCTGTCTTCGGCAACGCTTAAGAAGTAAAAAAAAATTCCTGTGGAGTAAAATTCGTAAATCTAACATTATTATTACTATTATTACTGGCAACGATTAAAAATAAAATTCAAACTTGAAGGAAAAAATAAATAGTGTACTTTAAATCTTATATGATTTAAATTATGCTTTTTTTTTTAAGTATGGTATAAAAATAGTTCGGGTTTTTTCCCCTTTAATACATATTCTCTTAATTAAGCTTTTGTTTAGCTGTAGTTGTGAACTTGATTTCTCTTTACGCTTAAGTATTGATAAACAATGTTCTAGAACTTAAAGTTTTCAATGTTCTGAAACAAAAAAGCCTATCTTGCTAGCCCGTGATATTTTTACAGATACTTAAAATTTGCTGATATTTTAATTAAAATTTTTACTTTCCTCCCATTTTAAACATGAAAAACATAATATTCTCATATGCGTAAAGTACAGTACTGAGTGCATTGTTAAAGTAAAACATAACTAAATAAGGTTAATAAACGTACAGAAAGGTTCTAGATGAACATGTTCCTCAAGATCAAGTATCAAAATGCTTGAAATACTGCGAAAATAAACAAATATTCTACTTGATTTATTCTTAGTCTAGTCGCTAGAAATTTTATAATTTTTGGAAAGTTTCCCAAAAAAAAGCATCAATAATATGAATATAGTTAACTGAAATTTTCATATTTATTTGAAAGATTCCGCAATCATTTGTTTCTTCTTTTTATTTAATTAATTTAATTATTTTTGGTCTAAAATAAAGAGATCGTTTTAAGTCTTTCTTTCCCACCGTAGTGTATAGTGAGGTCTTCCAAATGCCGTATTGACTTTCCTTCTTGCTTACAAGATGGTCAGTTGTTGAGTGACAGTTGTCTTTTCGGGTATTACAATTCTGAAAGTTTCTTCTTTTAAATGTAACTAAAAGGACTCGAAACAATGTCTGCTATGCAGAAAAATGTATATTTGGGATTTAGAGCATAACTTCTTGCTTCTTACCTCCGTCAACAAGCATTAGTTTCTTTTATACATGAACATGATATCGACTTTGTTTCACCCTTATTAACCGTTCTTCCTCCTATATTGTTACTGTTTTTAAGCATAACATCAAAATCACTTAATGTTAGACAATTTGACAGAAATTAAGTTTCCTCTCTAACCCGAACTTTACGAAGTTTTGGTTTTAAAAGTGTTTATTTTCCAAATTTCTAGGGCAGTGTGAGGAATAAAAGCTTCACTGGAGCCGTTGCAACCACACTCTGAAGAGCAATGAAAACGGAGGTTCCTCCGCTCATTAAGTTGACGAATTCTAATTATAGGTGCCCTGAACCTACACACAAATAGAGGAAGCAATTTGTTTGTCAGAAACGTCGGCAATAGGAGGTACACTGCAAAGTAAATATCCTTTAATAACGCTTTCTACCTATCGAACCGAAGGCGACCATTTGTCACTTTGAAAAGCGCTCCCTGTTAAGTGAATTTGTGTTTACCCTTCAAATAATTATGTTCGCGAATGTGTTACAAATGGGGTAATTTACGGAGCGTTTGGGGAACCTGCTTTTAATTATGCTTGGTTGCAACACGTTCCTTATGTCTTTGAGAGTAAAAAGGACGCCGCAACAGGTGTTGTCGCGGAAAACGTATTTGCATTGTGGAAGAAAGAGAAAGCGTTTATTATGGAATGTTCCTTAAACTATGCAAAAACATTTCGTAAAACAGAATTTCAACAAAAAATTGCAACTGAACAAAAAAAAATAATAGCTCTATTTAGAGAAAAATACTATGAAATCATTAACGAAAAAGGTGTTGTTTTATAAAGTAGCTATGTTATATATTTACTCACAAACACACGTTGCAACATGAAGAAAAAATAACAGCTGATGTTCCAAATGTGATACGTAGACGTTGCGTATTTGTAATACGCAAATAGAATAAGTAGTACTATAAACATACAACTAAAATACAAAATATTGTGAATTAGCTGTTTCGTATAATATGTATTTTTAATTATTTTAAATATTCAAAGTCAGTAAAAGTCAATACTATATCGTTCGGTTCTATCTATCGTACGGTGAAAGCCATCTAACAAATTTTCATTAAATTCGGTGCAAAAAATTGCCTTGTAAGATACATTGCATCTCTAAGCTTTTTTTCCTTCTTTCTTTCTTATACTAATTTTGATTTTATGTGTAAATTTTGCATAAATTTATGCATAATGAATAAAAGTAATTTCTCTATGTTTCTTCTTTTTTTTTTTTAAACTTTTTGTAAGCTCATAAAAAATACGTCTCATTAAATTTTCTCATATGTCGTACTACAGCTAGAGAGAAAATTAGCAAAATAATTGCTTTTAAATTCTTCTAAAAGCTCACCTTTACGTTACAAGTTACAGTTAACGATTTTTTCGTTTTATTGGCTAGGTTGCAAGTCGCATCACTAAGAGAATATGTTCAAACTAGTATATTTTAATAGGGTTTTTCCTAATATTGTTATTTTAGGAAGAAATTAAAAAACAGTTGCTTTGTTGGAAAATTTGCTTCAAGCAATTTTCAGCGTTTGCAGATAAGTAATGGTTATTGCTGCTAAGGCATTAACGCATTCAGTGGGTTAAAAAAGATGTGTAGGATTTTAAATTAGTTTTATTCTTCAGGAATACTTATTGGGTCATACAGATCTCCCTTTTTTTTCTTGTTTTATTTTTCTTTTCCTTTATTTCGTGCTTTTTCTTGTTAAATTATTAGAGGTTTCTATTTAAGATGAAATAATTACCTTGTACTAAGATATTGCTTCAAAGCAATACCGGCAACTCTATTATTTTTTCATTTCCTCGTGATTGCTTTTAAATGAGAGAAAAAGAAAATTGCTTTAAAATAAAGTAGAAAATCGGTTTTGTTTTACTAGCCTAAGATGTATTTACTCAATTATGGGTAAAGTTTAAACTTTGGACTCTTTTTCCTAGGCTTATTTAAATGTTTAACTTTTAATTTAACAATTCTTAGTGCTAAAAAATATACTTCTACTTTCCTACCATCGATCCTGATTTTTAGAGGTTGCTTATTTACTTCCTGAAAACATTTAACAATTTTGCTTCAAATATCTTAAACTTTTTTCTTTTCTTAAACTACAAGCATTATTATTCTGAATTCCCGGCTTTAGAATAGGAGATTAAAATCCTAAAGAGACTTCAAAAACTGAAATGTGTATAGTTTTAGTTGATTTCATGCATATTTTAAGAAAAATTTCATTAAAACGGGATAACTTTAAGAAAAATAGGTATAATGTTGAGTTTTGTGGATGTAAAGGTTATTTGATTCGTAATTAAAATGCGATTTTTCGCTATTCAGAGCTACTACGATCTAAGCTACCAAGATGACACCTTTGAAGACGACTATTCTTATTTTGAAAATTAAAACTAAATTTACCTCGACACAAAATCGCCAAAAACAGTATAATGTCAAGAAAAACTGTCTTCTGTCATTTCAATTTTTAAAAAAACTGCTCTGCACCCTTTTTTTTATTTATTTAATGCTCCTTCCCCCCCTCATGAAAAAAATATTTATGTTTCCTGAAAATATGTATTTGTTATTTAGTGCGAAATAAGAAATAGATTCACGAACTAATTTGAAAACCTACGGAAGTAAGGAAAGTTTGAATTTATTTCATCGGGTGATGCAACTCATTATGTGCACTTTCTGGAAAATCTTTTGGAATGCTTTTCAGATTTCTTTTAAGAGTTATATGTCACAGAGAGAAGTTGTTAAACTTTAATCATTACAACCTATTTCACAAAACGATAAAAAATGCATTTGTTTTAAATTGGGCTGTTCGTATAAATTGTTATTTTGCATTGCTTTTATAATTACAGATTCTGAAAGTGCATTGATCTAAACTTAAACACCGTTTGAAATTTCCAAATTATCAGAACTCTAAACCCTACATTAATTATTTCCAAATCAGAATGTAAAAAAGGAACAAAACTTCTTTACATCAATTAAAAATTAATTGTGATTAAATTTATATAAAATTTTGATTCGATTTAGCACCTAATAATAGTTTATAATATAGATTACATCAATAACACAGACAGTCTAAAACATGAACCTTTCCTGCTTTTGTAGATGAAAATTCTGTAATGAAATCGCCAAAGTCTAATCCTTTAAAACGATTTGGAATAGGTAGCAAATTTAAACAGATTTGACAATCATGAATCCGGCATCAAGATTGCCAATGCGCTCGAAGCGGTATTCTTCCGAATTACTGGTCAAATTTCACGAAAATATTCGCAAGTTTTTTCGTTTTTTCTCAGCATTTTGTTCCAAAATTTTTATTTTCAAAGAAACTTTTAGGCATTCAGTTGGTTACGTGTATGAGCTTGAAAGTAATATTTGTCTCGAGGCACCCTCGACAACGACCTAGTGAGCTAAATACTAAATAGGGCGCTATATAGAAATGGCGAATTTTGCTGTTCTTAAATATATATTGTGTGTGTGTGTTTTATCATATTTATTATTATTATTATTTCAGTTAAAACAACCCTTTCAGTTATTGACTAAGAAATAATAATTCATGGTAAATTCAACATAATTACATCACAAAAATGCATTTTCGAGATGAAGATTTATTTATTTATTTTGGAATTCTATTTGCAGAAAACCTCTTTCTATGATAATTTACTCGTAGAATTTTTGCAAATTACATTTAGTTTAAAAGAGCGAAAGGTAACAGTAATCGTGTACTACAAAGCATTGAATAACGCGTTTAACAGGAACTATAAATCAGCTCCGCCGTACTGTTTAGACTGCTTAATCAAATGATTAAAACTGCAATATCTCTTACGCGAAGGAAAACAGATGACTTTAAAATGAAGATGCTTGTAGATGAGACAATCGACATCTCCGTTGAAAGTAGTCATTTGTCTTAAAGAAGAAAATCGACATACTTGCTGGAAGTCAATAAACTAAAATTCACCAAAACTTCGAGCATTAAATATCAGAGATTAATTAAACCTGAATAATGCACGTGATGATGTAGCACAAATTTTATCCGTATATGAGGTACTTAGAAGCAAAGTCGCATAAGTGGAAAAACTGAAAATTTGATATCTAGTGCAAATGTCATGAGAAACTCGCATGAGGTGTTAGTGTTGAGACCTTACGGGTAATGCTATCTAGTGCGATTTGGAAAAAAATTCACATTGAACTTTCTATATGAATAGAACTTTGTACGCGTTTGACTCAAAGTATTTCTTCTGTCGTTTATTCCCCTTCCACTGAATCACATGTGAAATTTAGAAATCAAGCTGTTAAATTAAAGATGTTCACCTATCGTTGAAGAGCATAACTGCAAAGTATGCTGAACTGCAAAGTATGAAGAACATAATTGCAATAAGAGAGCCTAAAATACAGCATCTGAAACTAAAAAATTTTTCTCAACGATGTAACGTAGATTTTAAACAAATTTTGCTAAACTGAAATATTTGTAATCGTTCGCAGCATATGCTGTTTGTAATCCCTGCATACATATTTACTTTCGAGCTTGTCCAACCTTACGAATATGGACTCCATAATCAAATCATTAAACCTACGGTAGATTCAATGCAAAACTAGAACAGTTAACAAAATTTACTTTTCAATTATTTAATTACTACGAATGTAATTTGTATATTCACTTTACTTGACTACATATGTGCTATCATAAAGGAAATATTTAATTCGTTTGAAAATACATTAATTTACTATTATTAGAACAATTTTACAATAAGTGTCTTGTTAAGCCTTTTTTCTTTTTCTTTTTTTTTTTTTTTTGCCGCTTTTAAAGCCTCAGTTTGCTGCAACGTGCTTTCTATGCAAGATTGTATTGTCGCCTGCATTTGTGGATAATGAAGGCTACTAATGGATGATGAAAGCTATTTAGACAAAATAACAAAGATACATCTATCCGAGAGCTGTACGTATTATGCATAATTGAATAATATCCATACTTTCATTGATAAAAATTTCAATTAACGTATCGAATAAGTCGAAAATACTGCCACCACGCTATCCTTTAATTACTGCCAAACGCTGGTCGGAATGAGCGTAAAAACATACAAGGTTGGCCTTTAGTAATAAATGCTAATTAGTCTTACATTCAAGTAAATATCCCTATAAATATAAAATATGCAACAAAACATTTGTGCAATTTATAACGTAATGCTAAGTATTTCCTGACTTCATACAGATGATTTCGCAGGGTAGGAGCTATTGAGAAAGTTATCTTTCCGCTGTGATTTATGACTTTTTCTTTCTTTTTAGCTATTCAGATCATAAAGCAATTTAAAATTGCACTTTTTATCAGCTGAATTAACATTTGTACATAGTACTTTTCCGTTAATTTTTAAGTCAACTTTCCGTATATTAAATATCGTAACTGACGAACGCTTACTTTTAAGAGAATATCAGTTCCTTAAAACAAAGCGTTATGAGTTCAATAACTTATATTTCAATTTAGAAATGTAAATACGAATTAATGAGCAATAAATTTAAGACATGGATAAGTTATGAGGGTCGAAATAGTAGCTATACATATTTTCAAAAGCGAAATTTATATTAGTTTGAAGCAAAAAAAAAAAAAAGAGTTAAAAATTTTCAAAAACGAGTTCGCCTTGATTTCTAAAATCATTAGGGTATGCTACTATAAATTGGCCATAGCTTTGAACGAACTGTAAGTATCATTCTAGAAAAGAATTAAGCTTATTATTATTATTTTTTTTTGTAAAAAATTTCATTTGACTAAGGTTAGTTTCATGGTCTGGGTACGAATTTCTGCTTAAAAAAAACTTTCAAGTTTTGTGTATTTTCAATTACCAAAAAGAAAATATGCACTTTCGTAAATTTAGTTTTCTTACTATTGAATCGTTTTTAAGAGGTCTAATATTTGTTGTAAGGTATTTCAGATTATAATTCCACACAATGACGCTCGAAGTTTAAAGTAATTAGACAAAGATAATTCGTAAGATTAAGTCAAATCTTTCAATGCTTCAGTTGATAAAAACTATGAAATTAGAAACACACACAAACACGCTAAAATAATATTACAAACTATTGTTTGTATCATCCAATAAAATAAGATATGTAAAAGTTATAATATTTATTCAGACAACTAAACCGTAAAAAAATTAGACTACTAGGTTTAAAAATTCTACAGGATACATATTTACACCTTCTGGCCTAAAAATTTTGTTTTAAAGCATAATTTTAATCGAGAATTTGCACTTGAAATTTCCAAAGTGTATTTAAAACATAAAGTTTTTAAAACATGAATTCTTGAAATCAGTGATGTGTGATAAATTTCAAAGCTTTAATACCGAAAAAGCAATAATTTAAGAACAATGTTAATTTTCAAATCTAGTTTAATATGTACAGCGAATGCAATAAATATGACAAAATGTTAGTGCCTATCGGCAAAAATACATTATGCAATTATCCAAGGAATAAAATTCACTTTTCACCGAATTCACATTTTTTAGAAGTTATGCAACAAGTTTAACTGTCCTAAAACTACTTCAATGAAAAAAAAAATATTCTAATGTAATTTTATTCGATACCAAATTACCTTGACTTAGTTTGACAGCTAACATCGAATCACGCTCAAATCTACTGTCAGTGATGTTTTTAACCAGACAAAAAAAGTTTTCTACTCGTCTATTGAGGTACGTCATCCCTTATTCCCAGAACATGACGAAAATAGAACAGACGCCGAAGTAAAAAACAATACAATTTCAGCTACGTTCTACATACGGAAAGACTTTGCTATACTTACCCAAGGGCATGGGCAAAAGTAGGTTCGGTTCTCACGTTGGAGTCAGTAATTAAAACTAAACAAAGTTTCCTCACTTCACTTTCTGAAACTTACGCGATCTTCTCCACATCAATGTAAAAAAAGATAAAACTCAGAACAGTTCGCAACCGTCTGAAGTACACAGACGACTTTTTAAATTAATTATTCATTTTGCTCTCTGCCAAAGAAGAAAGGAAAAAACAACAACTACGGCTTGATGCGATCCGCTCGAAATCCCTTGAGCGCGAAGATTTTTAGCAGCAGCCCTCCGACAACACTACTGCTTCAAGCGAAGTGCGACGAGGCACTAAACGCCATTCGTCGACGAAGTCTTAAAAGAGGGCATGTCAGGATGGCGAAGAGTGTTTCGCGCATGTGTCGAAAGCAGGGGTGGATGAGGAGGAAAAATATTTTTTTCTATTTCGTGTTTTATTGTTGTTTTTCCTCTTGTTGTTGTTTGTGAGACGACTTCAGACGGGGAACTTCTTCGCTATCAGTCAGACAAAAATCGTAATTGCTGAAGAAGTTGGCTCGAAAGATATTAAAATTCCTCTTCGTTTTTATTTTGTTCATCCATAAACTTTTAATGCCGAAAAAAGAATCTACGTTCTTAGTTTTTCATTTTAGACTAAGCTCTTCATCTTTTTAAAAACGTTTAAGGAGTTTAAAAAAATGATTAATTAAAATGTCATGATGTAGTTTCTAACTATGCTTATTTCATTGGCCATTTGCTATTACGTTATTACAAACATAATTTTGTTATTGTTATAATCGTTGGTTTTTAAACAAAGTGCCGCATTTTCCTAAATACTACCCAACCATGAATATGACGCAACCTTTATTATTCAATCTATAATTTTGGGGAAAAGAACATTTTGGCATGTGCTATTTTTTAAAAAGGGGGTAAATGATGCCTGATACATAAAACATCACCAAAAAAATACTTACAGCAACAAGGCAAGCAACTTTCTGAACGTGCAGAAACGATGGACTACCCGGTATGTAAAATGAAATTGGTATCACGATATTAAATCCACGATTACTAAGACCCGCACTCCAATTTACAAACTTCTTTGGGGGAGAGGAGTGTGCAGTAGTTTTTCATGATTAAAAACGGTGTTATACAATTTAATGATTTTTGTATGAAATACTTACATAATTTTTTATTGAAAGGAAAGAAAACAAACATGCCTCATTTTATAATTCGTTTAAATTTGCATATTTGAGTAGATAAACATAATAAATTGTACTTCCTTCGGCAACACCAAAAACGAAGAAAAATGAATTAATCTGTACTTCTCTTCATCATGCCTTCGGACCTTCTTTTCAGCTTAAAGTTCCCCAGCGATCCATAGTCCATAGCCGCACTTTTTGCTCGGCCGTTTAGTCAAATATAAATACAGTTAATCCCCTGCTAACGCACCCCCCTCCCTAACGCAGAAAGTTTGCAATTCCCCAGCAACAAAGCATTGCGCCTAATGCACTAAAACCTCCAACGGCAATGCAATTGCAGTAGCCATAAGCATACCAAAAAAAAAATAATACTTATTAATTGGTACAGATTTTTTTTTCCTTTTTTGGCTCTTTTGACCTTGTGTCTCGGATCCCTTTTTAAGCTTCCTAAAAGGCACCTTGTCTCGAAAAAGTTTTGAAACGAATGTACTAAAAGATGACAAAATAACTTCAAAAGTCTATTTTATCCTGGGATAAAATCACAAGTTTACAGGAAATGATATTTGTGTCATTCTTCTTTCTGTTCCTCCATTATCATAGGTTAGTACCTGTCTCCCTGTATCCCGTCAAAAGTTGCACACAGTTTATTAATAGACTAAAGCTTACTGCATATCTGAAATTGAAAATGCCTACACTTTAAATTGTCCCAGTTAACTGATTTTTCAAACATTGATAATAGATACAAAATACGGTTGCAGCTGGCATACAATTTGACAGTGACTAATTTCCACAGCGCAGTTATACAAGTTAACTAAATTATGACATAATTTTCATAATTAAATCATAGAAAACATACCAAGTGTATATCTCTTTGCCACAATTTCCTCCATTTTTTAATTACTACATAGTATAACTGAAATGTTTGATTTTGAAACAAAATTTGAATTAAGAGACGAAAAGAACAGTACAGATCCCTTAACATCAATGATGAACAATTTTCATTAAGCATACAAAAGCTCGGAACTGAGGATTGCATCAAAAGAGCAACTTTAATCCACCAGCGTAATCCACAGGCATGCATCTTGGACGTTTTAGTTTAAACACGTGATTAAAGTTCTTAATAAAGAGTGCAGCCGCTGCCCTCTGCCGTGATTGCCAGAATACAATCACGAATGAAATATTGAGAGCGAAGACGTATCCGAAAAGATTAAACACGTGGGGCTTACGGATTAAAGGAACAAAAGTGGGGTTTAGGGTGTAACCTTTCCCGAAGGTGAAATTCGAATTCTTGCCCTGCTACTCCAACTTCGCATCGAATGAAAATAGGGCAGTCGTTGCCGAAAGTGGGTGCAATATGAAATCTATTCAAGCATCCGAATTATATGAATTCGGAGTATGAAATTATGTGTGTAACGTGGAAAGAATAATTTCGACATTTACAAAAGAGAGAAGAGTATTTATTTGAGCTATTTTAGAAGGTTTAATGTTATTGCAATTATGTATGTAAAATAGTTTGAAATTTGGTTAACCAATTTTAGAAAAACTTAACACATGAGAGATTTTTCTGTTTAATTAACAAATATTTCACGTTTTAAAACTTAAAATTCTGAAAAATTATTTGGTTAAGTACAAATACCACAAATTTTCTAAATCTCAATTGTGAAAAAATAACTAATCAACAAGTATACCGTACATAAAATATGTGATACGTTTTCTCTAAATTCGTTGTTTATTGATAAATATATTGCTTGCTAAAAATACGAACATATAATTTAAAACCACTGACTCATAATTTTTCACCTACGTGTCATAAAAAATACGTGGTGATTTCTAGAACAGAACAGCCCGACGGTTACTAAATGGCAATTCAAGGGGAGATGAAGGCTACATCCCGCACCTTAATACTCCATCCGCAAGCCGAATATAATGCGTTCGTAAAAGGTCCGTTTCCTGTGACTTACCCTGTATATATATATATATATATATATAGAGAGAGAGAGAGAAAGAGAGATCACAACTAAATTATATAATGTAACAAATGATATACGTATATCGCATATCGATGCTTAAGCACGATAACAAATTTAAAATCAACTTCAAGTATTTAATCTTGTTTTATTTTCGGGATAGTATATAACTAAACTTACATATTTAAATTAAATGCTTAATTAATCGCCTTATTTATTTATTTATTTAATTATCTTTAACTTTATTTATTAAGCTAACGACTTTGAAATAAGAAAGGGAAAAATGACATGTTCATGAAACTTCGTACAAATTTGTTGTTTATTTTATTTATTTACAAAGGGACTTTAGTACGATTTTAAGTTCGTTAAAAATTTTAAATTCAAATGTTTCAATTTTGAACATACGGGGGGGGGGGTATAAATCATACGGGGGGGGGGGGGTATAAATGAAGTTATCCTGTGTAGACTTACGTAGATTTCTTATAGGAAAAGTCGTGCATTAGGTGGGAACCTGGAATTTAGAAATTTTGATTATAGCCTCAAAAGCGGTCTTTTGACCACTCTGGTAGGTTTAATGGTGAAAGATATGGTAGTCTGGTCGCATATTTGTTTTTTAAAATTTGTTTCTAATCGCATGTACAATATATTTTACTCCAAAAATATGTAACCCATATCCATTAAATTAAAAAATTAACTTCTAGCAAGCAACGAAAAGTGTTTGTGTTGAAAAAAATTACTGAACACGCATTAGCTGCAATATTTTCATCTTTGTTGAAACAGAAACCCCGTTTGATTTATAATCATTCCATAGATGGCTCCGATATTTACGTTCACTGCTATGTCAGTTTCAGTCGCAGTTGCAGCATAATTTTAATGTATGTCGGTGCATCTCAGCCTTTTTGCAACATACAAAAGTGACAACCAGCAACAGGCACAGCGCCCAGCTAGGCTGGTCCTAGTCCTAGGCTGGTCCTAGTTGATTTAACACTCAACTTAATCAACAGAAAAATCTTCTTAAAAGTTTTTACACCGTTACAAGTAACAAACATTTCCGGAAAACTGTTCCAACTAACTACAACCCTATTGAAGTAGTGATTTTTCCTAATTTCAAGATTATTTTGAGTTTTGAAAATCTTAAAACAATGACCTCTGCTTCTAACTTCTGTGCATCAATGTAGCCCATCAACATTTTCCATTTTAATGAATTTAAATAATTGAATCATGTCCTCTCTAACTCTCTTTTGCTCTCGACTGTACCTATCCAGTAACAGAAATATTATGCGTTTTTAAGGTAAGTTGTAGTCAAGATAGACACGTTTTCATGAATAATTCAATATAATACAAGTAAAAATACTCTCCATTAACCAATTAAAAAAACCTTAAGCAAAAGTTCTATTGTTTTGCTTTAAGTGAACTATAAAGTTGGAAATTCCGTCATTTCTTTTAATAAACTTTTAATATTTTCTTATTTTTCAACCGCAGAAATTTGATCTTTTATTTTAGAAAAGGCACAATATCATTTTTGCCTGAAATCGAAAATTTGAGAAGATTTTTTAAATTTTTAAATTAATTTATAATGAGCTAGCATTATTATGTTTTAAAAAGGCCCATTTCTAACTCGAATACATTCATCGTTATGGACGTTTTTTAAAATACGTCTATTTAAAAGGTCTTCCATATACAAGCCTTATTATTATTATTATTACTAAACTAGCGGTACCCGCACGGTTATTCCCTTGCTAAAAAATGAAAAGATCAGTCGGTTCGCCATTGTGTACATAGCGGTTACTTTGTTATATGTAAATTATGTTATTTCATGAAAATGTATAGCATTCCACATAATTAATATCCGCCCACGACAATCAACCAGCGATCCTACACATTTAAGCATTTTTTTTTTACAAAACACACACAATAAAAGAGGTCAAAAGAAAGAAAGAAACGAAACAACACGAAAAAGAAAATATTTAAGAGAAAACGCATTTATTTGTTTAGTTCAAGTACCCACACAAAAAAGACGATTATAATCCATTAGAATAGTTTTAATTAATACATTTTTAATTTAATTAGTTTTTATCTATTATTCATTGACAGTAAAACAGAAAGACAAAATTCTGTAGCTTTGCAGAAACTAACAGCAGCAAGAAAAGCTTTGAACATGGAAAAATCTTTCATCTGAGCCCAAATAGGCATGGAATAATAATAGGTTGGAATAACAAAAAAAACTATAAAGGATATCATTTCTTAAAAAACCCTGTGCAGTATTTTAATTCGTTTAAAAAGAAAAAATAATCAAATCCAAAAAAAAAAATAATAAATAAATTAAAAATCGGCTGCTCCTCAAAATAATAAAAACCGTTACTTTAATTCGTTAAAAAGAAAAGGATCATAAGCCAGTCCGCATGGTAACAATTCAAATAAAATTAAAGTTAATTACCGTGAAAAAATAATTTCGAACTACAGAGAAAAACGCTTATAACTTCTTTTCTAGTCAATTTAGAGGCTTCAAATTTTCGCACGTAGAGCAAAACTCTTTTTGGGACAGTTTTTATACGCTTTTCAATGATATCAAGCTCGAAAGAATGCGATAATTCTTTCCGATAGAAAATGACTATTTTATGAAATTTTCGGGTATAAATTGAAATAAAAAGAGAACAAATTCGAATTTCAGAAAAAACTCTCCGAGGTACACGCCCCCATGTTCCAAACTAATTTCGTGCTAAATTTCATGAAAATCCGCCGAACGGTCTTTGCCCTACGCCGGACACAGACAGACAGACAGACAGATAGATAGATAGACAGATAGACACACATACTTGCTGCTTCATTATTAGCAGAGATAGAGATGTCTGAAATAAAATTTGTAAAATGTGATTTGATTAAAACAAAAGATTTAATTTTTGCCAACTTTCAACTTCTCTCAACTCTGCTGCTCACATCGTAAGTGAAAACGTATAGCTAGTGGAGGCAATGGTTAGAAGTGTGGAGACTAGTGTCTTACATTTTAGAAGTAATAAACTCATGTTTGTGAAAATTGTAACGCCATGAAGGACTTACACGAGTGAGCTGAAATTTTCAGGAAATGCAAAGTAGCGCCATGATATGCAAATGATTAGAATTTCAAATCCGTAGCGCATGCGTATGCTGAGCAGCGCCCTCTAAGCGGCGGATGGATCCGAATAAATATACGGCTGTATCGAGGCGTGTATGGTTATCGGTGGTTATCTGCTAGTGGTAAACGTTAGCTCAATCTTTACGTATGCCTCTTCGACGAAAGAGAGCGAGATTTGAACAACTTACAGAGTTTGAACGGGGAGAATCATCGGCCTTCGTGAAGCTGGATTATTGTATCGTGCAGTAGCTGCTCGTGTGCAGGTAACAGCAGCACAGTAATGCGTGTTTGGAAGCAGTGGACCGACGAGGGTCGGACAACTCGGAAATCCGGGAGTGGACCCCGAAATGTGACGTCAACTCGCGATGATAGACACCTGGTCCGCATGGCGCGGACGGACCGTACAGCTTCCTCTAGACAATTGGCAGCACAGTGGTCAATAGCTACAGGTGTTTCATTGTGTGCTTCATCAATTCGTAGACGTCTGCTGCAGCGTGGACTGCGCGCAAGGACTCCTTTATACAGGATCCCCCTCACGCTAAACTATCGCCGCCTGCGGCTACAATGGGCAAATCAGCATAGAGACTGGCTTGCTGATTGGCAGCATGTCGTGTTTTCTGACGAATCCCGCTTTAATTTGTGGTACCATGATGCCCGCATTCGTGCCAGACGCTATGCCGGTGAACGCCACCTTCCGGAGTGCATTATCGAACGCCACAGTGGACGAACACTCGGAGTTATGGTCTGGGGCGCCATAGCCTATCATGGACGATCTCAATTGGTGCGAATTGTGGGCAATCTGAACAGCAACCGGTACATCAGTGAAGTTCTACAGCCCCAAGCTGTTCCCTTCCTTCAAAGCTTGCCAGGCGCTGTATTTCAACAGGACAATGCCCGCCCTCATATTGCTAGGACTGTTCAATCCTTCTTTGCAACGCAGCAGGTACAGCTTCTTCCTTGGCCTGCGTATTCCCCGGATATGTCGCCAATTGAACATGTGTGGGATTTCGTTGGTCGGCGTCTCGCTCGTGATCCTCGTCCTGTTGCTTCTGTAGACGAACTTTGAGTACGCATACAAACAATATGGAATGCTCTTCCTCAGGCAGACATTCAAAATTTGTTTGACTCCATGCCACGTCGTGTAGCAGCACTTATTGCGGCGCGTGGTGGCTACACAAAATACTGATTCCGATCTCTTGTTATTGTTTGTTTGATTTGAAAATTTAATCATTTATTTGTACTACTACCACTCAACTGTGTATTAAATTTCATTCAATTATGACGATTCCTTCATGGTGTTGCAATTTTCACAAACATGAGTTTAGAATTGGACAACATGAAATTTTGCTACTTGACTGAACTGGCTGCTTCTTAATCGAAAAACAAACAATGCGGGTAAATAAAAGCATAATAGAAGACATTCTAAGAATCTCTTGTGGGAAATGTATTTCGGTAAACATCTCTTACATTGCTTTTTTATCCATTCTTGGTTAGTGCTTCTATAACAGTGGAATTCGTGATAGCTCAAAAAGAGAACTGACCCATTGTTTACCTTAAAAAATTTCGTGACAAATCACACAATATTCTTTTCTATGGACATTAGCAACAAGTTATTTCTAACTTTCATCAAAGACGCTAATCCTATGGAAAAATTGTTATTTGATGTATTTGTAATAACCATGACAGACTAGACTCAGGAGCAGCGTACCCATTTCTTCCTCGCCACCCGCGAGGACACGACAACTACAACAACAACATGCCATGAAATAACTAATCGCAAATTCTAATTCACGCAGCACTTCGGATTTTTTTTTGTTTTCTTTTTTTTGGGGGGTAGGAGACATTTGGACATCATTATACTAGAACGCTGACGATATCTCTTATATAGAAGCGGCTTATTCTGTCTGTCTGTCTGCTATAGAATCCCAGGCCGTTTTACTGATCGGAACCACATTCGGCACGGTTAATGTTTACGACCAGAGAAACTCATCGCTGCAAAAATGAAAGTTGTGACTCAATTAGTTTTATTTTAATTATTATTTTTTACATTTTCAATTATTTTTTGACCCGCTTTATTTTATTTTTGCATTGTTGCCGTCGTTTCCAACAGTATAATTACAGTTGCCGTGTGAAAAAACAGATCAATGAAGTTGCCATTGTTATTGTAAAAAATATACTAATAATAATCGAAACGTTTCTCGAGCATATTGAGTGAGGCTTCGCTGTATTTGCAATCTCCGTTAAAATTTAATGTATAAGCGAATTTAATTTAATCCTTCCTTTTTTTTAATTTATTTATTTATCGTCTGAGCTTTTTTTATTTTTCTTATTAGGGTGGCAGCGCTCTTTCTGCCCAGTTTCGTTAAAACTTTTGTTTTGAAAAGCATAATAAAATTTTCAATAAGTTCTTTGGATGGTAAATATATATTTTTCACAAAAAAAAAAAATTATATTGTAAATAATTATATAGTAGTGAAGGGGCAGTAAGCAAAGGGGCGTCCTCGCCGCCTGACCTGGGTAATTCAGTTTGTATTAGAAAACACCTTTGCACAAATCATTTTAATTATACTTTATAATATCTATAACAGCGGTCATTTCGTATGACCGCCGGCTTACGAGTATATATATATATATATATATATATATATATATAATCAAAAGTTAATAAAGTGAATCAAACTGTGAAAAGGCGCACGAGGCAGCACACTTAAACAGTTGCAAATATATATATGAAATAGAGAATATATTGAATATATAACGATATATATTGAATATATATAACGAACTATTGTCATTGCAATGACAATAGTTCGTTATATATGCTTCCTGCTCCCTCCCACTGATGAAGAGGCAGGCTCTTTTTCATTTTGAATGTTTATATTTGTGATTTCCCACGTTCAGCCTTTTATATTGTTGTTTTTTCACATACCCACTAATTTTTTATATATATATTCTCTATTTCATATATATATATATATATATATATATATTTGTTTAAACCAAGAGTTATATTCAAACAGTCAAAAGGCAAACTTTTTTAAGCATAAAGCTATCGGTTAGGGCCGTTTTCTCTTTATTATGATTCTTTCTAGCATATTGTGTTTTATTTTTTTAAATTATTCAAGTAAAAACATATATACTTCAAGTACGAAATGTGTAATATTATTAAAGATTGGGCACTGCATTCCACAATGGCATTTGTTCTCGATCTTACACGAAATCTCTCACAAAAAGAAAATCGAATTTCGTAAACTTGTAATCGTATCATTTGTTGCTAGACCATCAAGATACCGATCCTCTAACACCCTTTTCGCAGCTAACTACCACAGATGCGGAGTCAGCAATTTAGTGGCTTTTATCGTAAAATCTGTTTTGCTAGGGCTCTTTGAATAAATGGAATGTGGCATTCCGGCACCTATTGCTGCCCCATTCCCGGATCAGGCGCTGCTCGATACCCGCATTTCGCTTTCTCCTGCGATTAGGCAGTTGATATCAAATTATCGGCTTTCCTAAAGTCAAGCGGCAAGGAATTGCTCCAAGCCCAATAACTTCCGGCGATAGCCTTAATTACGTGTTGCTCAATAATTATTTCTGCCGGCATGAAACACATTCTGGAATTATATTATTAACTTGAATGTTTCTCTGAAGAGAAAATTACATTTATTTAAAAGTGTTTTTTAATGTGCATCTAAGGAAATAAAGGAAACGTGCCAGATTTATGAGGACAAGATCCCCATTGTCTTACGTTTGTCTTGACAAATGTTTTTGAGCCCCGGGGACAAAATGTTTCAAATACTGTTCCCGTTATCCCCACTTTTAATTTTTTAGCACTTTTTTTAAATGTATGTTTGTGTGTGTCTGTGGCATGGCACATACCGAATTTTTTTACCGAAAGTTGGAAGGGGTTTTATTCATTCTTACATATATGTATATTCTATATTTTACCATGCCAGCAATGGCAATATGGCTCAAAACCAAGGGTACAGGGAAAGATTTGACCATCCAAACGTTTGCCATACTTGTGCGCCAGCGTATGTTTAAGTTCGTGTGCATTCCATAAGGTTCTACTGTAAATATTACATTTCAACCAGAGGGAAAAGCCAAGAAATTTCCTGTAATGTTAAATAATTAATGTGCATTTGCATGCATCCGAAAAAGGAACTGTAGTGAATTTTATAAAACTTGTATTAGTTGAATGTCTTGTTTCTTGCATGCAATTTAATGCTTTTTGAATGGTATTAATACTAAAGAGATGCTACAGAAGAATTTGAATGAATTGTATCAAAACAATATTTAACACTGAGGAAAAGTAATAAACAATTTGAATGGAATGTAGGCACAATAATTGTTTAAAAGAAAAAAGAAAAGAAAGGAAAGAAAGAAAGACGTGCATATTTATGCGTCGTTGAGAAAAGAAAATTGCTAAGCCTTATTTTAAAAAAATGGCAACCTCTCTTGTAGAAACATAATATTCTTATACCTTTTTTTTTCTTATACAATTTAAAATTTATACAATAGTACAGCTATTTCAAATCGTCTGATAAAATCATACTTTCGCCAAAAATAAAGAAGACCATAGTTCGAAAAAAAGTATTTTTCTCAAGGTAATCGTAAACATTTTGTATTTGGCCTTTACTATATCACTCGAAAATATTATTTAAATTAAATTTAGAGAAAAAGGAATTATTTGAATACTGCTACGGATTCATTGACGCAGCCGCTATTTGATATAATGACCCAAATACTGAAGTCCTGATGGAGAGATTATAGCACGAGTCAATTGTATTTTTAATTTTAGTGATATATTACTTTCTATTGCATCATATGGTTAAAGTTTTCACTGATAATTGCACTGTTGATATCTGTCGTTTTTCATCACTAAACTAAAACTCACATTTTTCCTGGGATAAGAAAAAATGACTGGATGACAAGTTTCTAATTTCTATCTTTTAGCGAATGAAATATCATCCGGAGTTTAACTCATTCATTCCTTGAATGTTTTATTGGCAAAAACTTTTCTGTCGTAAATCATATGCATTTAATTCCAATATCAACCATCATTTTGACATATTAGAAAACTTTTCACTAAAAGTTTGTTTGATTGACAGCATATAAATTTTCCCATCAAATAAAGGCTATAGAGAAAGATGGTAAATAATCTGTTTGTGCACGGTGTCGTCACGTATATTATAAACTGTCCTAGGAGGTCATTCTGTAGGTCACTTTCTTTCACAGAGTAGTTTAGGCTAGAAATATTCTTTTGGGTCTAGATATTTTATGATTCATTTTTAAAGTAAAAAGTACCAAGATAAAAGTTATTAAAATGTATAAATTATAAAGTAATGTCAGAATTGTAAAATAGTGTATTTTGAAGTAAATACATTGACATTGAATGAAAAAATAATCAGCTGTATTATGATGCTCCTCCTTAACATGTTTTCATTTAACCCTTAAATGTAGCATGTTGCCATGGTAACTAACCCAATTTACTCTTTTACAATACTATGATATATATAACTAGTAAGCCCGGCGGTCATACGAAATGGCAGCTATTCTAGATATTATAAATTGTAATCAAAATGATTTGTGCAAAGGTGTCTGCTAATTCAAACTGAATTACCCAGGTCAGGCGGCGAGGACGCTCCTTTGCTTACGGCCCCACGCTACTATATATGTTTACTATATAATCATATTGTTTGTGAAAAATATATATTTACCATCCAAAGAACTTATTGAAAATTGTATTGTGCTTTTCAAAACAAAAGTTTTAACGAAACTGGGCAAAAAGAGCGCTGCTACCTTAATAATAAAAATAAAAAAGCGCAGACGATAAATAAATAAATTAAGAAGAAAGGATGGATTAAATTAAATTCGCGTATACATTTAATTTTAACGGAGATTGCAAATACAGCTAAGGCTCACTCAATATGCTAGAGAAACGTTTCGATTATTATTAGTACGAGTATATTTGTTACAATAGCAATGGCAACTGCATTGATTTGTTTGTTCACACGGCAACTGTAATTATACTGTTGGAAACGACGGCAACAATGCAAAAATAAAATAAAGCGAATCAAAAAAATCATTGAAATTTTTTTTTTTTAAAAGTAATAAAGAAAAACTAATTGAGTCACATCTTTCAGTTTTGCAGCAATGAGTTCCTCGTGTCGTAAACATTAACCGTGCCGAATGTGGTCCCGATCGGTAAAACGGCCTGTAATTCTATAGCGGACAGACAGACAGAATAAGCCGCTTATATATAAGAAGTTCAAGTTATATTTCTTGTTACTGCGAATGAATTAAACAGTGAAGATACAATTAAAACAATTTTTGCTTGTAGGTAGCAGCATTAGTTGCAATGGGAAACATAAAGTAGATATTTTTGTTCTTTTCTGCATTTTCTATACGTATGTTTTGTTGGTTTTTGTGCGCTTGGGAATACCTTACTTCATGTTCTTCAATAAAGTAAAAAAAGGCATTGAACTAGGGGATTGAACGTAAGAAATTTTCTAGTAATTAAACAATAATATTAGTGAAAGCAAAACGCTACTGGGTCTGAAAAAACTCTGAATGGTTCCGGAAAGCTCAGTTAATTTCATTAATATTTCAAGCTGCTTGATAATTTGATACTTCCTTACACAAAGCAAAACTGCCAAATATTGAAAACAAAAGTATCTGAACTTATACACATAAACACATAGTTCTGAGTTTTCCATATAACTACATAATTAAATAAGGGCATGAGTTTTAAAGAAATAAAAGATCCTCTTTTGAAAGAGAAAAAAAAAACCTTCGATGAAAATGAAGTGCTTCTAGCTATAACTATCGTATCAGCTTTTCATTACACAATTAACTTTTTAAATCTAGTGTTTGAATCTAAAACATAGAAGGATTTTTTCCTTTATATATATATATAGAATAAAATTCGTTCGAAATCATCAAATAATAATCAAATTTCACAATGGAATATTAATTCAGTTGATGAAGGGAATCATTGGCGTTCTGGGGAAACACATAAGTTCGCACATAGAAATTGTGTATTACTGTAGTGAATTAGAATTTACAATTAGTTATTTCAAGAGGCAAACTAATGATTCAGTTTTAACGTAATTAAATATACTGTCATAATTAAATACACTGTAGGTGTGAGAGGTTTTTAAATGATTTTTACCGGTTATTGCTAAAGATTCAAAAGTTGGTATTGGCAATATCTTAAAGCTAAAGTTTTGGATTCAGGGACTTTTTAAGAAACGCCTGTGAAATGTTCAGGTAATTTAGTGATTCTAATAATTATTGCTTTGTTTTTTTAATTTTGATTTAAAATTTTTGGAGTTAATGCATAACTAAATTTATTAACTGCTTTTGAAGTACTTGTAAGCAAAATTTAGCATTTGAATTTAGTGATCTTTACATTTACTAGCCTTTAACTAAGGGTCCTTCACAAATGATTGAGGTTTGGAAAGGGAAAGGGTTTCGAGGAATTGGGATGGTTTGTGACAAGGGGACGGGAACGGGGTAGCAAGGGATGTGACATCACACATTTAAGTTAAAATAAAAACATTTGAAATCAGCACCATTAAATAACTTTATATTATTTATTTATTTTTTATTATCATTTATTTGATTTCGTGACGAATGCATCGATGCTGCTTAAGATTTAAACTATAATTAAAAGTTTAAATTCAAAAAGAAATCTGGGGCATTTACACTTTTAAGACAAAAAAGCGCGAGTATTTTCTACAGAATCAGTTTTACTATTATATTCTAATTATGGAGGGGTTTCTTTTTTTAGCCTACTTTCCCGTAAAAGTAAAAAAAAATAATAATAAAGCATGAAAGAAGGCTTAATGTATCGTGAAAATATCGTTAAAAATCAAGAAAAGTCAAAAATAAGTGAAGTAATTAAATGAAGATTGAAAAATAAAAAATTTGAAAGTAGGGTATTGAGATGGGGAAAAAGTGTCTGTCGGTCTGTCTGTCTGTCGGTCTGTCGGTCTGTCCCCCCCTAATAACTTTTGAACGAATTGTCCGATTGGAAAAAGTCTTTTTGCATTCGAAAGATCTCGGCGAGGACATCTCATTTCTATATTTTACTTTTTGATTTGAACAATTTTTTGTTCAATTTTGAACAGTTCAAAAAATTTTAACATTAGCGCCTATGGACAAAATTGAAGCAAATTCTGTAAACTCTGGGCACAAGAGCCAAGTTCCTATTGCAAGCTTATTGAAAGGAGTTCTCGGCGTGAAATATTGATTTGAACAGTTTTTGTTCATTTTTGAACAGTTCAAAAAATTAACACAGGGCTTACGGGGAAATTTCAACCCTATATAAATCCTGATCTAACGGACCGATTTGCTTGGAACAAACTTTATCGGAAAGCTCTTATAACGTAGAACATGTAGAAATATAAAGTTTATCCAGAACTTACGAGCCTATTTTGCTATGAAATTTTTTGATCCGGATTTTCAAGGATATTTCTCAGTGACTCAATGAGTGAAATAATGAATGAATGAATAAATGAAAGAGTGAAAGAATAAATCAATGAATAAATGAATGAGGAAAAGAATGAATGAATAAATTATTGAATAAATGAAAATATAAATAAATGAGTGAATAAATACATGAATGCGTAAATGAATGAATAAACACTTGAATGAGGTAACGAATGAATGAATAAATGCATGGCTGAATAAATGAAAGAATGAATGAGTGAGTGAATGAATATGTATTATCCGTTGAAAAAGGTATGTTTTCAATAATTAGAACTAAAGATAAATAAGAAAGAGAGAGAAAGAGATAGCTAGATTATAAATTTGAATTTGGTGTATACGGGAAAGTAGGCTCGTATAGTTCTAGACGGAAGTTCTTGTTTTTTTGTGAACCTTTATCTTATTTTGTAGTATTTCAGTACATACATAATCATTTTTACTGTTACGCTCAAATGTCATTAAAAATTCAGAAACAAAACTGTGAATGCTATCTATGACGTAGTGCTTTGTTTCCGAACTGCAAGTACATATGCGTACGCGTGACATGTGATAACACACTGTTAAAAATTGCCGTAAGAAAATAGTAAAATAACTTTTTATTCGATTGTTATTTTACTGTATTTGATTGCAACAGTTGAATAACCATTCAAAAGATGGTAGGGGGAGGTGGCGTACCTCGGACCAATTTCGACTTTTCAAATTGTAATTATTCACCAAATCTAAATATAAATAGCTTTTCTAAATACTGTATGGTGTTGTATACAACATATATTTATTCCAAAATTTTATTAAAATTATATCAATTATGTTTTTTAAAAATAAAAAAAAGTGTATTTAGGTCTGAGGTACACTACTAGTAGTGCACTTTGGACCATTTATTAAAAATTGCATAAAAGCTCAATTTAAAGTAAGAAAATCTGTTTATTAATCGATTAGACACATATAAACTGAAATAAACATTGTTTTTTTGTTTCAAAGGCATTAATCAGTCATAATCAAATATAAATGGTAGGATCCTCTCTTGTGAACTTCTGAGAGTTCAGATCTCTTTTTAGATATTTCACTTCATATACATTATCGGAAATGGAAATTATCTCAGCAATGAAGTATTTGATATTTTTCTTGCCTGGAAATTTTACTAATAGAAAAGTTCCAATCTGAATATTGATTTTATCTGGATGTTCCAGCTCAGCAAAATCTTTTTCTGAAAGACTGGATTCTTCATTGTAACATTAGCCCCTCTTTCAGCACAGCTCATACTTTCTACCTGTTTCACACCTTTACTTGCTAAAATCTTTGGTGGGACATGTACCGTTGAAATACCCGTTTCATCACAGTTCCAGATCTGAAATGGTGTTATTCCAGGATTTTTTGCAAGGGCATTTTTGTAATTTTGAAAAACAATAGCAACATTTGCTTTATTAAAAGCTGTTGAGCGGGCTAAGCTGGTAGCTTCTGGTTTCCGCAAAGCCAATTGCTTTGCATGCCTCTTTCGGAAACCTATAAGCCAATCTTTGCTATTTTCCCATGATGGGTCACATGTGTTTTTATTTTGCTTGGCAAACTGGTAAGCCAAAGTCCAAACATCTTTAAGAGTTAAACCATATTGTAAATGAGAGGCCTTTAGTATGTATTCCACAAGGAGCTGTTCTTCAGCATCAGTAAACATCCTTTTAACATCATTGTTTTGTTTGTATTCAAAGCTTGATAAACCTGATTCTTTAAAGGATTTAAGGTGCCTCAGTAAGGTTGTTTTGGAAATACTAAACTCTTTCGCTGCTCCATTTATAGTTTGTTGTTTCTTCATGACCATATCTACAGCTTTTTTAAGATCCTCTTTGGAAATTGGCTTTTTTTTACCCCTGTTTTGCTGCGTGGCATCTAAAAAAAAATAATTGCATGTAAAAACAAAAAAAAATAATTGCATGTAAAAACAAAAAAAATCTTATTTTTCATGCCATAGAAGAATATTTGATTAATTTTATGTCTCTTTATTATCAATATAGTTATGGCTTATCACAAACCTAAATAAGCAACTACACAAAAATTATTTAACACAATATACAATTTATTGCAAAATTGTTCCTTGAGCAATTTCCAAATCTGTTCTTATTGTTATTTATTTATTTATTTATTTATTTATACCTCATCAATCACCACCGTACCTACCCTGACGAGGGTTTAACCGGATGTGGTGATTGAGAGGAAAGAACAGAAAAATAACAGAAAAGAAAGACATTTCGAGCGACGCCCACTGGGTGTCACAGATCATGTGATGTTACTTATACAAATTTTGAAAAAATAGAAAATAGAGTACAAACTATTAAAAAAAAAAAAAAACACACACACACACACACACAGTAACCGTAAATAGCAAACAGCAACAATAATAATAAAAAATGACATAATTATGATGAGCAATTAAATAAGAAAGATTTCAGAGCTGCAAATGAAAGTCCTATTGAAATTATTACGAAGGGAGCTGAAAGTCATCTCCATGAGTGTTTAGGACGAACATAACTGCATGCAAGTTCTTTCGAGTTACTGGATGAGATAAAACATGGATGATGTTTTGAGAGAAAGTGCTATTGGAATCATATCTGCAATGTTCTTATTGTTAATAGCTTAAATTAAAATATATTTAATTTTTTAAAGGAAACATTTTTAAGTACTACTTGAATAATGGTGTATCTTGGACCAGTCCAACGTACACCACTTGGTTATTGAAAACAAAAGTGCTAATCATGATGTTAAGGTTAGGCTTAATTTGATTACAAGCATATGGGGTTATAGCTAACAAGCTGCTTTATAATGCATAACACTCATTTCAGAATATGCAATGTATGTGTGGGTATAAAAATACGTAAAAGCATCTGAGAAAAACTTACTTTTGGAAGGTGAATTTCCTTTTTCAGGAACTGTTAGGAAAGTTGAGCTTCCAAGCAAACAAAGTTTAACTGCATGTGATACTATTCGAATATCTAAACAAATAGAGCTAGAAATAGCATAGGTCCGAGGTACACTTATGTCCAAGGTACACCACTCTCCCCTACTCAAACCGCTGATTGTGAAAAAAATCGTTTATTCTCTGTTTATCCTGAAGAACGTTTAACTAAACGTAATTTTCAAGCGCTCAATAAGAATCGGCCGTCCATCTTAGTTGCGAAACCTTACCGGTCGTACGTTGTTGTTAAAATATGAATAAAGATTTACCTGTTCAAATCTGCATGTGTATATAAAAAAAGAAGAAGAAAAAGTGGCTTAAGAGGTGGTTACTAAATAGAAACACATACACACGTAAAGCAAAAATTGGAGACATCGGATTCCCGAACTGTTTGCGAATTTGCGAACCCGTAATTTGAGCTGATTAAGCTTGTTTTTATTTTAATTTTTGCAGCAAATAAAATGATTTTCGCCAATATACAGTAAATTTAGACTAAAAATAAATTTGGATCCAATCAAAAGCAGAAATCTCAATCTTCAGGCAGTTTGCCTGTTGGAAAAGAAGATTTATTGATAAACAAACAGCCGCTGTACGTGGTGTAGATGCCCGAATGACTAGAGCTCAAGGTTGGTGTGCCATACACCCGGATTCGAGTCCCGCACGCTTCGTTTACGGTTTCTACGCCTCAAAATGGTTCAGAAAACGGTAAAAATTTTGTTTTGAAATCATTTTTTAATGGTTATAAAACCGTAAACTTTTGTATTTACGGCTATTTAACCAAGCTGATTGGATATGGTTTAGGTCCCGTAAAGATAGAAACATGGTCCAAACCGTAAACTTAACGGTGAATTAGATGGACAGACTGCTGCTGGTTATTTAACCGTAATTTCATGATGAAATTTCTAACAGTGCAGGGAGTAGAGGGGTATGTGGAAGTTTGACATTTTGTGACAAAGGGAGAAAGGGATGTCAAATATATTGAAAAGAATGTGACATCATCTATGAGTGGCCCTGAAGTAATAAAAACATTCCCTTATATATCAGTTTTGGCACATTAATAAGTGATTAAAAACAATTTCCAAAGCAGGTTTCACATTGGTTGCCAAAGCGAGTAGATATTTGCGCACTTCATTGGTTCTGCATAATTTAACTAACACGTCATCGTGCTCTCTGATGGGCTCTTATTTACTCTATCATTAAAAATTACTTTCACTCAAGAGACCATGTTTTACTTACTGCGTTATGAAATAAAATGTAACTTATTGATACAAAATGATATAAGTCATTGAAATGTCGTATGGCATTGTTTTCCAACCTTTAAGTGTTGAGAACCCCTTAAAAGCTAATAGACGTTAATAATGCATTTCGACACATTTGCTAAGTACGTCATTTACACACTATCTATCGATAATTAACAACACTTAATTTAATAAAAGGGAGTTTGGTATATGAGTCTTACTTTATGAGATTAAATATGTAAGTCCTTACGAGCCCCGTATAGGAAGTTTCGTATATAAGCCTTTATTTGGGCTTATTACCATCCTCTTATACAGGTAAGTCATAAAAGTTTCCCTGTTTTACCCTATGTAGAGCTTGCCCTTATAGGCGTATGGTATACATACGGATCATAGAGAGAAAAAAAACTTAAAAGAGAAAATTATAGTTCACCTTTTTATTACCAGGTAAAAGGAGGGCACACGGATAACAGAAGAAAAAAAATAAAACAAAAAACAATATTTTTGTCATAGAATGTATTAAATATTTATTCCATTTGCGTTAATCACGTGTTTAAAAGGTTCCGTAGCATGTTTAATATTATCCAGAGGTGCTTCGTTCTCAATTACAACCAGTTGGCGATGAGAATTGGAATTAATAGCGAAGCACGAAGCTCTCACCTGGTGGTAGAAAAATATAACTAATATTTTCCTTTTGCAGATTTCTTTCCATTATGGGCCATGTATGCACAGTTTAAACGACGTACGTCTATTAGAATATACGCTGTGAATTCAGCATAACTCATGTTGTGGCTATCAGAAAAATTTCTTCTATATCTTTCCAATTAATAATTTTCTTGAAATAATCAAGGGCTCCATTTCCTTGACGCAGTTTGGAGCCAAAAAGTAGTCAACATCTCTTCCCTTTGCTGACACCTGCAATTTTCTTTAAATTCTTGGATTCTTGAGATATACGCGGAGGGAGAAAAATCTTCGATTGCCCCCTAACTATGCGCCCCCCCCCCTTGAGGGATTAGTGCTAAATCCGAATCAGAATTCATTCCTCTTTAGATGTACCTGTACGCCATTTTTGCTTAAATCCTTGCGTTATTTCTTGAGAAATTAGCATTGCCAGAAAAACGTTCGATTGCAAGATTGCTTGATTTCTCTTAAAGCAAATGGCGGCAAAATTATAATCACCATTTGCTCCTATTCAGGTCCACCTCTATGCCAATATTTTTTGTAATTCTTCTGTTACTTCCTGGGAAATAGCAATCAAGCTTAACTAGAAGAAACATTCGATTGTTCCACTCTCCTCAAAACGAATGGCACCAAAATTTAACTATCACCATTTCCCATCAGAATCTATGTGTGTACCGTTCGTGAAATTAAATACCGTACTTCTAGAATTATAGTACCCACGATTTTCTTAAGTTCGATTTCTCCACCCACTTTAAAACGATTAGGTCCTAAATTCAATGAGCACCTGTCTGCCATTGAGCTCCACTTGTATACCAATTTTAGCTTGAATTGTTCCATTACTCCTTGAGACTACAACTTCCGGTTGTTCCACTCCCCCGAAATGGATTCGCGACAAAAACGAATCAGCACCACTTCCCATCAGGGTGCATGTGTGCACTAAATTTCACTTGATTGACCATACATTACGTTTTGAATTAGTGGCCATAAAAAAGGCCACATATATACAAACATACAGACACATTTTCGAAAAATATTCAAAATGGGCTCAGCACACCTCAAAAGGTGTAAATGCACCGTAGTTCAAAAATTTTCAAGAATCCAAGACTTTCTCCTATATATTTTGGTAATGGAAGAAAGTAAAAACTGGGTCGAGCTTAAACGAAATTCTGAGGTCAAAACCGTTGTAAGATACTTTCAACTTGTACTTGTAAATTTGCCTTGGATGAAATTGGTAAAAAAGCATCAGAGAAATGTTTAATACCACACACTTCTAAATGGAGATAATTCCGCATCTTTCTGCGAAGTTTTTTAGAAGAAGGAAGCCATTCTGCAGACCTTTCGTTTTATGCAAATGAAAAATAAACTGAATAATAACTGCATTCCGAAGTCCGACGGAAGCAATCGAAAATCGGGGTCCGTGAACGATGCACAGGCTCATTACCCTTGACAGCTATTTTAGGAGAAAATCGTCTTTGACGGGACGTCACTCTAATTCCAAGGCAATGAGCCGCGCACTGCTACCCAGCGTTCCATGAATTTCAACATCTCGGAATGGCTCCCGAGAGACCAGAAACCTGTTCAGGGGTTTAAGGCAGATGACAAATCTTAATATCTTTTGCTCAGCCTGATATTGATGCGAGAATCAATATGCGGCAAACATTCTGACTCCCGAACATTTATTTAGGAACTTATAAAGTGCTTATTAACTCTCGTGTTTATTTTTATTTTAAGACAAACACAATTTCCGAGTTCAAAGTATTTAAAATTAGCTCAGAAAATTCTCATAAACGAGCAGTTAATGGAAAGTTGACTTTGAAAGTTTGCTAAGTGTGGAGGTTTTATAAGTTCTTTGATGCAAAGAGAATTTTTGCACCTTACGGTTTATAAAAATGGCATGTTTTCACATACTCAAGTCAATTTTTTTTCTGATTATTACACATTGAGAAATTTGTTCTCGTCCTAGTTCGTTTAGCATACTTCATTTCTTCCAAACTGATGCTTTATGCTTGCTTATAAGTTTAATTACTTTCAACAAACAGCGAAGCAAACATTCTGATTCGCGTACTAAACTAACGCACCTGTAAAACGAACTTCTCTAAAGCTCGAATGGATTCGTTCTTTTCTGCCACGCGCAGAACCGTCCAAATGTCAAAATTTCGTGGTCGAACTGTATACAAACGGAAGTGATATCATAAATTGACTGTTTGGAGTCAGCTTGCCGTTATCTCTCTAAATCTGACCCCAGAATAAGATGCCAAATCAGCTGGACGATACATGGTGAGTTTCCCCTACAATTCCATGTTAAACAAGTTGCGGAGAATTCTATGGGATGTCCCTGTAAAATTCTTTCCTGCATCGGTGCAGAGCAAACTAAAAAGAATGGACTTTTAAAATGTTCCTCTTCTCACACTAAGACACTTATCTTGAATTTTTGCTCCATTTATACATTCTATTTAGTATTGACATTCCAATATCAGATTTCAGGCGCCAATACAAACGTTATTTTTTTTTACGTTTAGTAGTATAAATCCCTGCATTTACTATATTAGGAAAATTTACAAAAAAACTTAAAGACTAAACAATGATTTTTTAAAAAATATAAATTTATGAAGCATAACTTAAAACGCACGCAACCTTTTTTTGTTAACTTATGTATAATTTTCCTTAAAAAGCTCCATCAGGTTCATATCCCAACAGTCGTTGATTAGGGAAAGGAGGATTTGAAATGGCTGTTGTCCCGCAGTGCACCAGTCGATTTAAGCTCGGTTCCCACAAAATACACCGAAAGTACAGCAACATTGACCGAGGTCAGTATTTGAGAGGATGACTATATCTCGCGACTACTTGTTCGGAGACAGTGTACGCAAATGGGAGCTGGTGCACGAAAAATCCGTCGTGGCTCCAATGTCCTCCAAGTGGAACGATACCTCTGGGGATGGCAACTTAGGTGAAGGTCTCTCATCTGGGAGCTGGTCCAAAAATGAAGGCACACAAGAGAAAATATATAAATCGATGATATATGAGAGGCAAAGCGCCTAGTCCGTAAGCTCATCAAAAAGTTGAGCGCAAGCTCTGGAAGAAGAAGAAAAAGAAATGGCTGTTAGTATGCTTTTTCTAACCTTCTTCTTCGTCTTCAGTATTGAACGAGGGCTTTTATTCGAATCCTGCGAAATTAAACTTACCAGCACAAAAATATATGTGTCACACAAACTATAGATCAACAACGCCTGTAAACTTATCTATTACAGGATTTATGCAAGGAATAAAAACACCGAATAAACATGCGATATATTACGAATACTTCTAGCTGCTGTTCGTAGCTAAATTGATTTGAACTGTTTGTATTCATAACAAGAAATTAGGGGCCTCAGTGACTGAGCGGTTTAATCGACTGGTTCCGGTGCCTCCCTGCGCGGAGTGAAAGAGGCGTGGGTTGCGATTCCCACTTTCCCCTGGGTGTATTTCCTTCTTAGTATATTAAAATCTGTTCTGCTGTCTTGTTCTATCTGTCATATTAGACGTGAGTTTGAGGCATATCCTTGAGAATAGCAAATAAACTCGAATATTTATGTGATTTGAAATGGTCGTAAACAAACAAACAGGAAATTAGAACAGTGGCCATCTGAAATGCTACTTCACGTAAGTTAGTTTAAAATCTCTAAACGCTTTACTCTATTTGTCATTATATGGATTATATTATATTCATTGAATTTCTATTGTGCATCTAAAGTTTAAAAGTTATCAAATTTTGTGATACAGTTCGCTACTGTTTTATTAAAACAATCAGTTTAAATCGTGATTGCAGCGTAACTGAATTAGCTTTTAACTGTTAACTATTATTTTTAAAACAAAGTGCTTTATCACTGATATTTCTTGCTATTAATGAATTAATTAAATCTTTTGTCTTCTTTAAAACTTTAATTGTAATTTAAAGTTCAAACTAATGATAAGTTTAGTTATGACACAGAAAGTATGCTTCAAATTTATGTCGGTAGTAAGTAGACAGAGAACTGATACCTGAGATTACAGACTTGTAGGCTGAACTGTTGTAATTGGATGTCTTATTTTTTGAGTTAAATATCTCTCAATCATTACTTAATTCTAAGCATTTAATGATATTTCTGAGTTGGCAAGTCTTGAAGCCAAATAAACTTGACAATCTGCGTTCTATTTTGACATTTCGAAATTCATCGTTAGTTCTTGTTGTTGTTGTTTCTTATCTCCCTGGCATAGGAAAGTTTGCACCAGTAGATCCAGAAAATCATGTCGCTGAAGGAAGAATGCAATTTTTGTGACAGATCAATGGCTAAGGGTGATATGCAGCTTCACTTGAGCGAGGAACCACGAGGGCTGAAGACTGACTAAACTTCATTTCTGTGGTCTCTTAATTTTTGAACCAGCTCCCAGATGAACCTGGGGTTGGCACCCCCATACGTATCGTTTTAGTTGGAGCCACGACGGATTTAACGTGCTCCAGCTCCCTTTAGCGTACACGGTCGTAAGCAACCAGCCGCCAGAGGTTGTCACCCTCCCAAACACTGACCTCAGTCAATGTTGCTTCACTTTCGGTGTACTGCGGGAAGCGAGTGTGTGACCGACTGGTCCACTGCGGGACTATACGTTGGTTCTTTTCACTGCATATCGGTAAAAAATGGAAGGTGATCGTTTCTTATGTTTTTGATTCTTTGGGCTCAGATACTAAAATCATAATGTAGCATTAAATTTATCATTGGTTTATATATTCTTCAGCTTGAAAATTTGGTTTATTTTACTGTAATTTAATGTAATGTTGTTATAATTTATCAATTTTTAAATATTTGCAAAAAAGGGATATATACACGGGTAAAAAGGGGTTGATGCCAGTAATTAGAAATTTTTGAATTTCCACGAATTATCTCAATCAACTGGCTACTGCAGATAAATTTAGAAATACGCAATATTTTGACAATGATGGGTGCCAAATCTTATAACATAAAAGAAAAAGGTATGTGACGATGCACAGCTACAAATTTCTAATGGGAAAATAAATAGCTAACTGTATCATGTTTTATTTTCTGCCTTTTGAAACAGATAAATAGACGGTTGTCACAATGATTCAGCTAAACTGTCGACAAAACTACAGTAATTTTCTGAAAGCGAGTCGAATTTCTCTCTGATGTTCGAAACAACTTGCCTAATTACTTCATTATGTATCAAAATGCATTTGCCGCAATAGTGTTTCGAATTAAGCTTAGCTAAAATGTCAGCGTAATGTGTTCGTTTAAATTTAAATAGATTTCTTTCTATTTAATTCAAAGTTAAAAATGAATGTTTTCCTGAGAAAGGAGGGTATACATATATTCTGTGAATTTTGGTACATTTCTCAATTTAGTCTAAAAGAAAAGTCCTTTAGAAACACTTATTATTCATTTTGATTTGTTTTCCTTTATTTTCTCAATTATTTCCTTGGAAAAGCAGAATATATGGTAAATGTGCTGAATACCTAACAATTCCCGTTTGTAGTAAAGAAATTTTATTTGAACAACTTCTCATTAATGTTTCAGGTCTTAAAGAAGAGTTTTACGTTTAAGTCAACTTTTCTTTATACACAAAACAAATGTTTATCTTTATTCACTTTAATGTACAATGTTTTCTTTCACAGTTGTAAGAAAAGCCACAATAAGGGAATTTTTAATGTGATTTACTGAATTTATTCATGACTCGGAAATATCGTTCTTCTTGCAAACGTAAACCACTAAGGATCCTTAATCTTTCTATCCCCCCCCCCCCCCCCCGCCTTTCCCCAAACAAAAAAGTCTTGTAAAGGAAATTGTGATTGTGAATTTCTTTTTTATAGCAGTTCGTTAAATAAAACAAATATATTTTCTCGGAATTATGAATTTTTAGCTCAATGCAATCACTAAATTGCATCCCACTGTGAATTTTAACAACAGAGGCGTAGCTAGGTGGGGGCAAGGAGGGACAGCTGTCCCCGGGCGCAGCGTCAAGGGGCTCCAAATTAATGTTAATTTATTTTATTTTTAAATGCGAAAAGAAAATTATTTGAACTGAAGAGGGGTGAATATGTTCGACAAAAACGTGGGAGCACCGCAAACAATATCGGGAATGACCAATGTAGAACAGGAGTGCTTGAGAAATCAAACAAATAATTTTACGAAGCCAGTGTAACATTTTTCCCTTAGAAGTGAATGGTCGCTAATAAAAATGAAAATTAAAAGGGCTGCTTTTTAGAGCTATTTATCGTTTAGGAAGCATAATTTTTTTTTAAATTCCCTTTAGGGGCGCCTTGGCCTCCAGGGGTGCAAAATCTTCAGTTGTCCCCGGGCGCTGAAAACCCTAGCTACGCCTCTGTTTAACAACCCTCATATCGCTAGCTTTTTGTCTGTGAAGATAACTTGTGATAATGAATTTTAACAACCCTTATATCGCTGGCTTGTCAGTGAAGAAAAGAAGAACTTTCTGATAATTAATTTTAACAACCCTAATATCGCTGGCTTGTCAGTGAAGAAAACAAGAAGCTTCTGATGATGAATTTTAACAACCTTCATATCGCTGGCTTGTCAGTGAAGAAAACAAGAAGCTCCTGATGATGAATTTTAACAACACTCATATCGCTGGCTCATCAGTGAGGAAAACAAGGACCTGCTACTATTCTAAGGATCCACGTCGCCCATAAGCAGCCCTAAAATCTGCCCCACCACCTTTCTTCAAAAGGAGAAGCAAACGTGCATTGACTTTGAAAACAAAACAAAAGCATTAAAGAAAACCGCTGGCAAAATTTAAGAATCGAGTTTACTCGGAACTGCCTACTTATTGATTTTTACGTAGTTTTCCTTTATTTATTTATTTACTCTGATGTCAAGGCAAATACTAGTTTAGGCCTGGCTACTAAGACCTTAATTTTGACCTTCAACCATTTAAAAATATGTTTCATTTTTACGGGATGGATGAAAACAAATATTATTTTTAATAAACATGAAACGATGTCATTACAACAGGCCCGTCATTTGGGCAATCAGTGAGGGAAATACACAGAAATCAGTATTTATACATATTCTTATATATTTTGTTCTTTTTACCTATAATGCGCATTGAAAATATACCTTTTGCGCCCCCCCCCCCCCTCACTGGAAAGTTTTGAAATGACGAGCCTGCATTATAGGTATAATACGAAATTACTATTATTTTATTTTGAAGCGTAAGAGGGGGAAAATGCCCAAAGCGTGATTTTCCTCCTCTGAAAAGTTTTCGTCCTAAGCAACTGCCTAGAGTTCTACCAGAGCAAGCTGCATGGTAGACTGCCAAGAAGAATCCGTTCATGTTCAAAAGAGGAATTATGGTGTATGAAAAGTGCCGTTTTTGTTCTCGTTCTAGTTCGTTTCGAATACTTGATTTTTTCCAAACTGATGCTATATGCCAGTTTTTAAATTTAGTTTCTTTCAAGAAACAGTGAAGCAAACATTCTGATTCGCAAATAAACGTGACAAAACAAAGTTCCCTAAACTGCTTTTCTGCCATGCGCAGAAGCGTCCAACTATCAAAACTCCGTACTCGAACTGTACTTTGCCTATTTAGAAATTCGGCTTTGATTGTTGTAACACATTTTTATGCAACACACATAACATTCTCTTGCGTTCTATTATTTTAATATTTAACGTATTAGAGTTTGATTAAACAGGTATTTACATAACAAATACTAATTAGTTATTACAAGCCGAATTAATATTTTACAAATCGGACTTAAACAACCAATCGTTGACGCGAGTCTTAACTTTTGTACGAAGTCCTTTTTTAGCCTACTTTCCCGTAAAAGTAAAAATAATAAGAATAAAGCATGAAAGGAGGCTTAATGTATCGTGAAAATATCGTTAAAAATAAAGAAAAGTCAATAAAAAGTGAAGTAATCAAATAAAGATTGAAAAATAAAAAATTTGAAAGTAGGATTTTGAGATGGGGAAAATGTGTGTCTGTCGGTCTGCCCCCCCCCCCCCCCCCCCCAATAACTTTTAAACGAATTGCCCGATTCGAAAAATTCTTTTTGCGAAAGATCTCGGCGAGGACATCTCATTTTCATATTTTACTTTTTGATTCGAACAATTTTTCGTTCAATTTTGAGCAGTTCAAAAAAATTTAACATTAGCGCCTATGGACGAAAATGAAGCAAATGATGTAAACTCTGGGTGCAAGATCCACGTTCCAATGAACAAGCTTACTGGAGAAAGCTCTTGGCGTGAAATATTAATTTGAACAGTTTTTGTTCATTTTTAAACAGTTCAAAAAATTAACATAGCGCTTACGGGGACATTTCAATACTATATAAAACCTGATCTAACGGACCGATTTGCTTGGAACAAACTTTATCGGAAAGCTCTTATAACGTAGAACATGAACAAATAGAAAGTTCATCCAGAACTAACGAGCCTATTTTCCTATGAAATGTTTTTATCGGGATTTTTAAGGATATTTCTTAATGACTAAATGAAGGAGTGAAAGAATGAATAAATGACAAAGTGAAAAAATGAATCAATGAATGAGGAAAAGAAAGAATAAATGAGTAAATAAATGAAAAAATAAATAAATGGGTCAATAAATACATGAATGGGTAAATGAATGAATAAACACATGAATGAGTAAAAGAATGAATGTATAATGAATGGCTGAATAAATGAAAGAATGAATGACTGAGGAAATAAATATGTATTATCCGTTGAAAAAGGTATATTTGAAAAAATTAAGGACTAAAGCTAAAGGAGAAAGAGAGAGAAAGAGATAGCTAGATTATAAATTTGAATTTGGTGTATACGGGAAAGTAGGCTCGTATAGTTCTAGACGAAACTTCTTGTTGTAACTGTCTTTTCAGAGATCCTTGTGTTTATTTTATTTTTCCCGTTAAAATCTTAACTTTTTTTTCTTCCTGCGGGGAAAAAATAAACACTTCTCAATACTTAGACACCATGCGTTCTGAAAAAACACGTAAAGGGTCAATCAACTAAAATTCAAGTCTTCTTTTAGTTTAAGGATATAAAATTTCGATAAGGGTCCATTCATATTAAAATGACTAACTAACTTCAAAGATCAATTTAGGGTATCTCATTTTGTTTTAATACAACACATTTTGCTCACAAAAAGAGACTCGTACGCAAACTATCTATTATGTCTCCGATTCATGCGAATTTCTTTCTGGCAACTGTAAAGCTTTTTTTTTGGGGGGGGGGGGGAATTGCAAAGGAAGCAATTTAATACACCGAAGGTTGTAGATTTCGAACATGCTCCTCCATTTCCTGACAGTCGTCATGAAGGGCACGGGGGATCTTAAAGTTTTTAAGCAGCGAATGAAAAATCCATGGAACATAACTTTAGCATAATAAAAACAATGGACAATATTTGACCGTTCTAAAAAATGTTAAAAAGTGATAGTCTTTTTAACGTGGGAAATGTTTAAGAGTAGCTTATTACATTTGTACTTTTACTTTTGGCAGATTGTCTTTTTGCATTTGAGATGTACTTTTCGTATTTGAGATGTATCTAAACACCGCTCCTCAAGATGAAAATTTATTTCCTCAACAACGGAAATCTCTTTAATGCATCCACTTTATCAGATGAAACTGGTAAAAAATAAATGCCTTTTAACTATGAAGGTCATTTATAGAGGCTTTATTTTTGAAACGGCGCTAAGCATCGTCAACCACAAGAACAATTTTCAGAGAAAAAATGTCCGTGAAATGACGCGGGACCTCCCAAAACATCTTTGGTAAATTCCTCCATTCAGCAAACGACTCCCTAGTGCCTTGCATCGCCATAAGGTTAAGTTCGGAACGAAATTTCGCCCCTGTCTAGCTTCTGTGTTCAAAATGTTATCCTGCAAAAAACTAAACAAAAAGTTCCGTCTAGAACTACACGAGCCATCTTTCCCGTATGCACCAACTTTAAATTTATTATCTATCTCTGTCTCTGTTTCTCGTTTAGATTTATTTCTTCATTACTTCAAATATACCTTTCAATGGTTAATGCATATTCATTTACTCATTCATTCATTTCCTCCTTCATGTATTCATTCATTCGTAAATTCGTATATATATATATATATATATATATATATATGTATATTTATTCATTCACTCATTTATTCTTTTCTCTTTTATTTATTCCTTCTATCTTTCACTCATTCAAAAATTCATTCTTTCATTCAGAAATATCCTTTAAAATCCAGATCAAAAAGCTTCTTTGAAAAATAATCTCGTTTAGTTCTTTACGAATTTCGCATCTGTACGTATTTTACGTCATAAGCTCCTTCCGGTAATGTTTGCTCTAAACAAATCCGTCTGTTAGATGAGGTTTTATGCAGGATTCAAATTTCCTCTTTAACACTATGATTAATTTTCTTGAACAGTTCAAAATTCAACGAAAATTGCTTAAATCAAAAAATATTTCACGTTGAGAGTTCCTTCCATGCTTGTTCAAAGGAACTTGGTTCTTAAGTCCAGGGTTTATAGACTTTGCTTCATATTTCCCCATCGGCGCTAATGTTAAACATTTATAACTGATCAAAATTGCTCAAATCCAAAAGTCAACTATGGAAATGAGATGTATTCGCCAAGATCTGTCGACCCAGCTCAAAACCCTACTTTAACTTTTTTTTATTTTTCCTTCTTTGTTTAATTACTTCACTTATTTTTGACTTTTCTTCATCTTTACCGATATTTTACGATACTTTAAGCCTTCTTTCATACTTTTTTCTTTTTGTTCTGCTTTTAAGGAAAAGTGGGCTAAATATGAAAAGTAAGAGAAGAAGGATAAAAATCATATTACAAAATAAGAAGGTCAGCTGTTTTCGTTTAACAAAGCATGCAACGATGTATATTATCCTACTTTAACTACGTAGGGTTTTTTTTTTTTTCATTTATTTGATACCTTTTACTCATTAAAATACAGTAACAGCAGTCTCTCACTAATACGTCACTTCTTTTACGCGTATCTCTCAACTGTACGTCGTTTTTTATAAACTAGAGTTTACAAAGAGGTCGAAACTCGACCGTAATTCATTACATTTTTCAAGTTTAGCCTCGAAGGTTTAAACAACTTTTAGACATTTTAGTGTTTCTGTTTGGCAACAGTTTTTTATTCAAATATTTCAATTAGCGATATCTCCTCAGTGCGACTGATTGACCACTGAGTAAGTTATTTAATTTAATGAACTTGCAACACATATGACACATAATTTTTTATCTTTGGGACCGTTCATAAATGATGTCACTTGTTTTTCTCACATATTTGACCCCCCTCCCCCTTTGTCACAAAATGTCACACTTTAACGGACCACCCTCCCCCTTTTCCACATGTCCCGCTATGTTGCATAAGCAGGGATGTCACACTTCTGGTTACCCCCTCCCCTCCCCTTGTCACACTTTGTCACAATTTCATGAACCCCCTGCCCCTTCGAAGTGTGACATCATTTATGAATGATCCCTTTCAACACTCCTTCTGTAAAGAAAATAGAAATAAAAATTTTCATGCCACCTTTTAACAGTTGACTGAAATAGAAATATAAACACTCACTTCCAATTTAATAATAAGATGCAAATCAAGAAACTTGCGAAACGTTGATTCCAAGGAAATAAAGCATCACCGCAACTATTATCTCACTTTATGTTATATTAGAACATTATTAGCTTCAAATTGTATTTTATTTTTATGACATTGTAACAGACAAATAATCGGACTGGTTTATCATAAATATAATTTTTTTGGAAACGGATTAACTGACAACTTAAGGTTAGTATTATTTTGGATTCACCTTCATGTTATAGTAGTCTAGTGTATTGAGTATCGTATAAATATTGCAGATTGGTAGATGTATGAAAGTATGATGCAAAACTTCTAAAAAGAGGTTTCGGATCTACGTCATCAGTAGGAGGAAACAAATAACTATTTCTAAATTTTTCTTATTGATATCACTAGAACTCATCAATAGCTACATACTAAATAAAAAAGGTAAGAAAATCAGTTGAAAAACACAGGAGAAAATGGTACTTAACTGTTTTGTCACGACACATACCGCGATTAACAACATAAAAAATTGATGTAATTTAGCTTTCATTTATACGTCACTATCGATATACGTCGATATTTTTTCTTAACCAGTGGATTAGGCGGAGATTGAAGAAGAAGCGGGGAGCCAGAGCATGCAAATGTGTCGTGCTCCCCTGCTCCAACACGTTTTTCTCAGAATTTCATTAAAGTTTACAAAATGACTTTTTTCATATTGAAATTAATTTTGTGGGAACAACGATATAAACTGAAACAGGCTTTTTCCATCTGTAATTTTATTCAATGAATCAAAGACGAGGATAAATAAAAATGTAACACAAATTTACTGTTAAATAAAGATAACGTAAATAATTTAAATAGATTAATAAATAAGTTAATTCTTTTTATTACTCAGAATATGGAACGGCGTCGGGGTAAATATTTAGAAGCCGTTGTCTCGAAATTCAAAAAAGTTGTTTTTCCAGCTCTTCTTTATCTCTCTCTCTCTCTCTATATATATATATATATATATATCAGGGTTCACACTAGGGGAAAATACAAGGTGGGATTTCCCACCTTGACCAAAATTTTAAGTGGGGTTTTTAAAATTTAAGAGGACTCGGCACCTAAAAATCCACCGTCTCAAATTGAACATAATTCAAGGTGTATTGACTGGTAATGTATGTTTATGAATCTAACTTGATGTGCTATAGAAGAAAAACATAAAAAAAATAGTCCAAAGAATTCAAAATTAAAAAAATTTCACAAAATTTAAAAATTTTTAAAACGCTACTCTTTTTTTAAAATGGGAGATTTTTGCCTGGATGTTTTTTAAAAGAAAGAAGACTCTATACTCCTCCCTTTGTAGTATAGAATTTTTGAAGTCTTTATTAGTGCGTGAAAAAAAAATTTTTAACTGAAAAAATCTAAGAAAAATCTCGGTATTGCAAGATTTTTTAAAGTTAAATTGCATTAAAATAATTTCTAATAAATTTATCAAAAATTCCAAGGTTACATTTAGTTGAACATTTGGAACAAGCAATAAAAATTTCAAGTGAATAGATACATATTTGAAAAAACCTTAGCTTTTTAACTATCACATAATATGCATAGAAGCGAAGCTGAGAAGGCATTTAAAGTTTTTGGTTAAGTAAAAAAAGTGTTAAAATGCTCATATAAAATCCAAAATAAGATATCTTAGAGTGTACGTAGGACTTTGAAACTTTGCACTAGCGTTCTCTAAGATATAAAGTGTAATTTGAAGCAAAAATCCCAAAATCGAGATTTTGACCGATTTTTAGTGCCGAGTCCCCTTGAGTGGGAAATTTTTGTTTTTAAAAGTATTACTAAACTGTCCGAACATGATCTAATACAAACTATGTAATAAAAGATGAGTATCTAATCTATGCTCATCGGAGAGGAAAGAATCAACATTAACAAGTTTCACACAAAACGGATCCTTCACAAAATTCGCGATCGCGAAAACGGGTGCTCTGTGAATATAATGAATGAAAATAAGTTTGCATGCTCATAGGCCTTAAATTGTTCAATAACCCCAAAGAATGAAGAAGAGTTGTCAATCCTTTCCCCATGTTATTATACATGATAAGTAGGGTTCCTAGATTCTTCTTTTCATTAATAGAGAGATAAGATGGCAGTTGATAACTAACCATTTATTTTGTATTGAAATATCAGTTTAGAATAGTAGTATTGTTTCGCGATGTTTTGAACGCGTGTCCGCTAGTTGCGGGAACAGCGCGCAAACGAACTTTTTTTGAGTGGGATTTCAAAAAATATTGCTGGAATTGCGCAATCGCGCGGCCTAGCGCGAGCCCTGATATATATATATATATATATATATATATATACGATGTTTGAATAACCGAAGTTTTTCAACAATAATCTGTGTAAAGCAAACGGTAAAACAATTCCAACGAAGTGAACAATTTTATTAGTGGAATATGTAAAACGAATTTCAAGAACGTCGTACTGTGCTAGGGTCAGATGAGCGATAATTGAGATGACAAATTCCTATCCATTTTTCTGTGTTGAAGTATTTAACAACAAAGCTGACTTAATGTCCTGATAATTGGACTAATATCAAATCATTCACCTCGAATGACTGTGACTACAAAGTTCGGAACAAACGCATTAGGAAGTGATTAGGAAGCAAAATTACGAGTTAAATGACTAATGAGGATGGGGTTCAAGTATTACTTTTATAAATTTCATGACTGAATGTCTAGCGATTGTAATAATTTATCGTTACTCTGTAAACTATCCATCAACTATACACGTTAATTCAAGTAGCACTTCTCGTGCAATTAAAGTTCGGATTTTAATACATTTATGTTTTCATAATCAATATCTAGAAATGAAAACCTCGTAGTAATATATACACATATAGTATGGACAAAGTTAGATTACTGTTTTTAGTTCCTTGAAGAAATTAAATCATTAACGAAAAACGGAAACTGCAAATTTTTATATAGAATATAAACATTGCCCATGCAATGCCTACTTAATTTTTCTCTAGACAAGAAGTTCCCCCCAACCTGTGGGTAGCGACCCCAAATGTGGTCCCGAGTAATTTCCTATGGGGTTGAAGCACTATTTCTATTATACTAGCTGACATGCCTGGCGTTGTACGGGATAATATTGAATCATTCGCAGGCCAAGTGACGCATGTCCAAAATTCTGTTGCAAATATATAAGGAAAAATTTTCTTAAAAAATCCAAGTAGAAAATACGCAACAGTCCTTTTAAATCCCATTTAAGCAGTAAAAGTCATCAAAAATCACGATTGCCTTAAAGACAAAAGAATCGAAAAAGTCCTTTTAGACCATAAATAACAGTCCATAAAAATACACATTGAAATGCCAACCAACAACAGTTCATAAAAGTTGACATTAAAGTAAGGGCAATAGTAACTGAAATGCACATATTCATCAGGGTAATTGTTCCAAAAGGATATCAAGAGCACTTAAAAATAGCAATTACAATAGAGACAGCACTACATCTAAAAATTCCCATCAGAAGAAGGAAGCATTCTCTTTAAAAATGCCCATCCGTTGAAGAACAGCGGTGCCTGAATATTTCCGCTACAATAAAGAAAACATTCCTTCTAGCTCTCCCCCTCCTTCGAATAAATACAACCATTCCTAAAGCTTCCTAATAGAATAAGGAAATTAGTCCCCAAAAATCTCCATTAGAATAAAGATGTCAGTGACTAAAAATACTCGTTACACAGCAGACCTTTAAGAGCTGCTGTTCCTAAAATTACCAACAATCCAGTCTTAAATTCCCCATCAAAATAAGGATGCCAATTCCTAAAAATCCAGCTCGAAAAATCGTCAAAACATTTCCTGAAAATTCAATTAAATTGCACTTTTATAAAACTCGGATAAAAACGGAAGAAAAAAAGCATTATTTCCAAAGGCAAAAAAACATGCGCATTTAACTTAGAAATGTTCAATATTGAACCAACGCTGACGTGTGAAATTTTAAGATGATAGAAAGAAATAACTAATTTCTGTCCAAATGGTGCCAAATAGACAGTACAAAAATTAAATAAATGTTAGAAAATACATCACTTGAGTAAAATATGGAATCAATCAAAACCTCTGCGCAAAAAAGTTAAACTGAAGCAGAAGATCGCCAAATAGCGCTATAGTAGTGGAAGCATAACGCAAGTGGGCCATGATCCTATAGTGTAAATCATGTAATGAATTAAATGAGAAGAATATTACTAATAAGGATGCGGCGGACGAGACCCGTCCGCCAGTGCGTTGCGGGGAAAACTGCAATGTAGGCGTAGAAAAATCATCTTTACTCGACTTCAATAAATCTATAGCTATTCTTCACAGGCTTTGTAGATATTTGGTAAACAGTTTATCATAGAATACATATATCAATATTATATATCGTGTAAAATAAGCATTACATACATTACTCGCAGTTGAGCTTACATGAATCACATGCTTCACAGTCAATACAGACAAACTACCGTGAATCAAGCAGTAAAACTTCGATTTAAAGAGGGTCCATTTAACGATTTCCTCAAATTAGCGATAAAAGTCCCGAACTGGATTTAATGAATGTTATGCTTCCCGATTTACCGATTCCGGGATTTAACGGTAGTACTTAGCAGTCTATATAAACGAGCGTTGAATCGAGGTTTTATTAAAAGTAAGCTCGAAAATAATATTCCTAAAGGAAATCCCCTCATTGTCGTGGCATTAACTCTGTAGAAATGCTTCACTGACTTTTGAACATTACGTAAATATCAAAGCTTGAGTATTTTGGATGTAATGGACAGTAACAGGTTGAGGACGGCGTGTACCGGTGGCGCACATGTAAATAGTATATCTGGCGGCGTGTACCACTGGTGGCTCACACACGAATGGTTTATCTGGTGGCGTGTACCACTGGCGGCTTATATCAGCTATAGTCTTATAACACATTTTTATTAGAAGAAAAAACTTCATATAGTTAAAAATAACAGTTTTATTGAAAAATTGAAAAGCTTATTTTTACAGGTAACAAAAATCTGCGCCGTTCTTGACGTGTTAAGTTCAAATACTGATTCCTTCCTTCAGTAAATACGCGCAACATGATTCACCGACTACTGCGGCGCATCAAAAATTTCATCCTGGGGAAGAGGGGAGGTTGAAATATACCATGTATATATATATATATATATATATCCATGCATGTATATATATATATTACCATGCTAGGACTTTCAATATTGCTGAAAACCAAGGATTATGGAGGAAAAGGGTTGATTCCCCCCCCCCCCCCGAGCCTCACCCCATCCTGGTTGGGCTCCTGACAAACATGACAGACTGTATGAACAGTCTGTGGGGAAACCTTTTTGCACTGAAATCCAATATTAAATTTGGTAGTTGGATATTTATTTAAATTTGGGGGTTGGGGGCACGAGCAGAATCTAGAGGGTTATTGTTCTCTATTTATTGTAACATATTTTTTAATGCTAAAATATTACTTTTGACAAGACACGGATGTCTTGGCATCCATCCCCAAAAGTCGTGTCAGCAATTATTATTGTTAATTCTGCTTTTTTGTAGTCTGTTTTCCACGAGAAAAGCTCGTGCCGAAATCTCTGTCACTATGGCTTCGTTTTTCCACGGGAGCTTCAAAGGACTGTAACATTGTCTTTTGAACCGCGTTTGGAAAAATAAGGTATACCTCATTTGCCATAGTGACAGACACATTTCGGCGCGAGATTTGTCTTCCAAACGAATTCCCCCATTATTGCCATAGTGACAGACAGATTCACACAATTTGGCGCGAGTATTTCTCGTAGCAGACTATACATGATTTTTTAATTTCTAACTTATTCATTAATTTAAACACCTTTTTTTTACTTTTATTGGTTGCTAATAGAGTGTTTTATTAAACGCAATGCCTTTTTATTGATATTAATTTAGAAAAAAATGTTTCCAATCAGCAATACCTTTTATATCAATTAGAAATACTATTTTAATTCAGAACTTGTTCCTATCCTTTAAAATTTTTATCGTTCAGTGCTATTCTCATTTACCGTTATCCCATTAACTTGTTTTCCCAATTTAAAATAGAATATTCTTTATATACGCAGGCATAAAGGCAATATATCACATTTTTTTAATGATGAAAACGTTGAGCGCGCTATCTGAAAGGGGGCTCTTACGCCCTCAGCATCTTTGAGCCGGTTCGTCTTCCATTGCGTAAAAAAATAATAACACACTTCTTTCATCGAATCTAGCGCTGAAATGGTCGGAGTGTGAGAAAGAAAGTAAATAAAAATCAAGTCCCCGATGACTCGTTAGGAGTGATGCACGGTCTTGCGTTATCCATTTCGATTTCGTGAGCCAAAAATTTCAGTCGAATTCATGTTTTACGACTTCCTATCTAAAGAGGAATTTTGCTCTAGGAAATCTGAATTTCCTTGTTTCTTTCTTTATCATAACTTTATCCTGGGATTTTGAATTTCGTGAAATGTATAAACATCTCTGTATTTTATAACCTTTATTTTTACTTATTTATTTTTTTTCTTTATTTATGTATTTTTTTTCATAGTATATTTAAGAGCAGGAATATGGAGCAGCCAATTTTCGGTTGCTCCGTTTTAGCTCCACTTCATGCTCCGAATAATTTTAATAGTTGTATCTTTTTTTAATGTGATAAAAAATTAAAAGTTAAAATAATTCGGAGCAGTGAAGTCCAACAGATTTCTTTTCTTCAGCTCCGCGTAACGTATTCATTGCATAAACGTATTTCAGTATTTCAGAATAACAACGAGTCCATTATCAATGTAAAAAAAAAAATAATGGTGTTCCCTGTAACCACGAAACACGTGTAGACTTTTTTTACTCCAATTTTCACGTTTAACATTGATCTTTATTTATCATTTTTGCATAAACCTAAAATTTTTACCGGTTGCGTAATTTTTCGAATTATTCACACCTTTTTTCTCATAAGTGCAGCCATATTCATTTTCTTTTTTAATCCCCTCCCCCAGTGACATCATTTATGAATAATTTCTCTGGGTCCATTACAAAAGCAAACAATATCAATGCAAATATTGTCGGTAATAATGCTCAGTTGTTCAGAAAAAGAAGGATCATTCAGCTTTTAAAAACTTTTCAGGAAACTTTTAAAACGCTAAGCAACTTTAATGATTTTTCTTACCTGAAAAAAAAAAAAACCTCACGGATAAGATTTAAGAAAAATGTTTTTGTTTATAAGAACACAATTGTCTGTGCCTCAGAAGCTCAAATTCACTTCTCCAAACCAAGGCGGAATCCATTAGGGACTACTTGAAACACATTAACATGCGTATTAAAAGAGGCATCACTTATGCGGCTTCACTCTCGGCGTCTCCTCTGTGCGTTCTGTGTCAGCATTAAATGTTTCTAAATTAGTTTCTTCTCAGTGTGCATTTAAGTAAGTCTTCATTGAAATTCTATTCCCAAGGACAGCAAATGCAGTGAATTGCCTACTTATTTTCTTCTACGGAATGTATTCACATGGTGTTGTTTTTTTTTTTTTTTTTTTCACATAAATTGCATTTACGTACTTCTTATAAATTTTGCTTTACAATCATGCATTATTTTCCCCCCAATAATATGCAATCACATTCGTCTTTTTCATATAATTCGCAGTAGCGTAATTCTTATTCCGTTTACGTTACCTATTCCATTTCATGTAATAAAAGGGGGCTCCCATCCCTTGCTCGCTATCCCTCGCCAATCCCCCGGAACTGCTTACGCATCTCCTTCGGATCGCTTCGTGAGTTCGAGCTCCATCATTACTAACTAAACTATTTTAGAGTAACTTTATGGAAACAAACGGTTTATGTGTCAAAAATAGCATTCTATATTACGTACAACTCTTTTGGAATCAAAAATATAGACATTTCTTGTAACATATAATGTACGTATATTTTACATATGTCAGAAACTTGGCGAGTTTTCAAATGTCGCTCTACAATAACTTTCCTATTTTTACCTACAAAGTGAAATTGTTTACGTATAAAAGTTACTAAGTAATATGCTCAGCATAAAGCAAGCTAGTTAAATAAATTTTAATAGTCTAATTTGACATGCCGTATAACCAGATATTTCGTGCAATGACCGAATAAGATTCCAGATATTTAAAATTTTAGCCAATGGTGTAGTCGCGGAGGAACGCAAAGGGGATGGCTCATCCCTACCTTTTTATTTTAATACAAGCGTCCACTCAATTTTTTTCCATTTTAACGTCCCTCCACTTTTGTTTTCAATTGCTTATCTTCGTATGCATACGCGTCCCCTCAACTTTTTTTTTCAGGACTACACCACTGATTTTACCGGATACCAGATATCCAATGCATATAAAAAACTGAAAAAAATTAGGATTCACACAGCCATCCCCATCCTGCCCTTGTGGGCTCCCCTGATCATAGTCTCCTACTTATATCATAAGCAAACCGAATACGATGTTCTTTCTGTTTAAGAATTCAAACAAGTAAAAACATGAAAGAAGGTTTAACATCCCACAAACATATCCCCAAAAATAAGAAATTAAAATAAATTATCTTCTTCAATAAATAATGAAAAGCAATAATCAAATAAATATTCATTTAAGCGATAAATTTTTCACACAAGAAATAAAATTTGATTAAATATCTAGAAAAATATTAATTCGTAAAAATTTTAAAGTATAAAGAAAGATCTTGATTTAAATTTGGTTGAAAAAAGAAAAGAAAGGGAGGGGATTCTTCTAAAAGTTAACTGTTAGAAAAATATACCTAAATATTTTACCTAAGAATATTTAAACGTGTATCCTGAGTGCTGCCATCTATTGCGATAAAAGTTAGTTACAATTTAGTACTTCATAAGCTGTTAAATTTATACTAATAGATTGGAAATTTGATTGTGACAGGCTCAGGCATGGATACGGAGGGAGGCCACGGGGGCAATTGCCCCCTCCCCGACAGTTTAATATTGTTACACATTGTACGAATATAATTGAACTAAAACTCAATATTTCTCCCCCTTTGAAGCAAATTTTGGGAGATACTTGGTTAAATTACAATGCAAATATACCTTCCTCTGCAAAATCCTAAATTGTGATAAGCTTCTGAGACTTGAGGACCATTTATGGTAATGTCTTATTTAAACTAGGCTTAAAAATCAGGTTTTTGTTTATTTTTTTTAATTTTAACTCTCACATGTCTTATAGACTAAATGAGATTAAGATGGCTTCAACATGAAAATGAATGAGTTAATGGTAAAAATTAAACAATTGCAATGATTTTCTTCATTCAATGGTAATGAAACGAATAAACTAGTAGAGAAAAGTAAATAATTGATCAAATCACATTATAGGGTTAGTTGGGGTAATTGTAAACAAGCTTCATAACTGCACTTGTGGTGGTTTTGAAAACTTAACTGCTTGTGAGTGATAAATGGGCAGCATAGGGAAGACATTGAAACAGTTTCGTAAGTTTCGAAACAACTGAGGAGGCGTCACTATTGTTTGAAAATGGCACAGTGAAAAAAGTTGTTTGATCAAAATTTAGTGATCTTACATTTTCCTCTCCAGCCCATCTGCAAAAGCGATGTAAGCGGTTTCAACGATTTTTATTTGTCATATGGAATGATCCTAAAAACATTTAGCTATGAGTTTAATCATCCCTGTTATTTTTCATGTGCAAGTTAGGTGTTTACAATTACCCCATATATTTCGTACTCTGGAGTAATTGTAAACACTTAAATTTATCCTATTTCCAATATTTTGGGGGACAATAAGTATTATATTTTGACGTAAATTACACTTTTGTGTCTATTTTACATAACTGTTCTTGTTGTTGCTAATGCCACTTGGAAATCCAAGCCCCCCCTTGTAGGAAGACCATGAATTAAGGAAACTCCTACTGATTATTAATGATCTCCGATAGAATGAAGTACACATGGCTCAGAGGGGCTTATTGATTTTGAACCAGCTCCCAGCTGAAAGATTGTCACCTAGGTTGGTCCCTCAGCGGAAATTATTTCTAACTAGGTGGAAGCGACGATGTATTTTACGTGCACAGCTTCCTTTAGCCCACTCGGTCTTAGAGTAATCAGTCGCGGGAAGTGGTCACCCTCCCAAGCGTTGACCACGGCCAGTTGTGCTTCACTTTCGGTGTTCTGTAGGATCCAAGCATAACCGACTGATCCACTGCGGGACAAATTTTACATAAATTTGTCGCATTACTTAATTTTTTGAAAGATATTCTCGTTAAATAATCTCAACCGACTCATAACATAACTCAGCGGACCACATGCGGCCTGTTGGCCGCAGATTGAGAACCATTGCTCCGGAACTTCTTTAGCCTTCAAGCAGACTGTGTATGAAGCAATTTTCCATTTGCATCAACCTTATTCGAAAATAAATCACTGTTTACAATTAACCCAGATCTCTGGGGTAATTGTAAACACACTGGGGTAATTGTAAACACGAGCGCATTCGCTAACAAATAGTCAGAAAGTCAAAATTTTTGTACACATTTACTCACAAGAAGTACAGTAGTGGCTACAATGCTCACAATTTTATCTCTGAATTCATTCAAGAGGTAGGGAAGGATCAAAAGTTAAAACATTGAAAAAGCGTTTACAATTAGACCAACTGACCCTAACTAAATTCACTTCACAGCATATGGAAGCATACTATTAAAATATAATTGTGCGAGATAGTTTCTGCATAGACAACAGCTGATTTGCTTAGTTTTAAACCTCTAAAATGTTAGTGTAACACATTATCGATTTATATATATATAGATATAGATATATATGTCACACATAACTTCGAATGAGTCCTATACTTTCGAATGCATTTGTCCTATATGTTGTTTTAATCTATATAAATAGAAATGTAAGAGTTTGTTTGTTCATAACCTCAAATCTCCGGAAACACGCAACGGATTTTAATGCGGTTTTCATCAATAGACAGAGAGATTCAAGAGGAAGGTTTATAGACCCATTAGAAAAAAATCCGACACGTAGTTCCTTTTTTTACTCCAATTTTACGCAAATTTCCACATAAATTGCCCAATATGGGAGTGAAAAAAACCTTGCACATATTAATATAATATATCGATCGAAAGCGCTGATTTTTCTGCACAAGATTGAATTGGTTCGAAATTTCTAAGTCAATAAGCACGACAGTTATAAGCTTTTTAGTTCGATTTCTTAAGGCTTATCTTGGTCCAAAAATAATAATTAGCAGTTTCCTCAACTCCGGGTAATATAAGCTGTATAAATAAAAATGTAAGTGTTTGTTTGTTTATACAAGGCTGAACTTCATCCAGTTTACGGTTACGATCAAGTACAGCCTTGGTTCCTAACCTCAAATCTCCGTAAATACTTCCCCGATTGCTTTGAAATTTTATCAGAACATGTGTTTTTATATATCATTTTTAATTCACTTCAACTTTGATTTAATTATTTCGTTTTTTAGCCTACTTTCCCGTAAAAGTAAAAAAAAATAATAATAAAGCATGAAAGAAGGCTTAATGGTATCGTGAAAATATCGTTAAAAATCAAGAAAAGTCAAAAATAAGTGAAGTAAATAAATAGAGATTGAAAAATAAAAAATTTGAAAGTAGGGTATTGAGATGGGGAAAAAGTGTGTCTGTCGGTCTGTCTGTCTGTCTGTCTGTCTGTCGGTCTGTCTGTCGGTCTGTCTGTCTGTCGGTCTGTCTGTCTGTCGGTCTGTCTGTCGGTCTGTCTGTCTGTCGGTCTGTCTGTCTGTCGGTCTGTCCCCCCCTAATAACTTTTGAACGAATTGTCCGATTGGAAAAATTCTTCTTGCATTCGAAAGATCTCGGCGAGGACATCTCATTTCTATATTTTACTTTTTGATTTGAACAATTTTTTGTTCAATTTTGAACAGTTCAAAAAATTTTAACATTAGCGCCTATGGACAAAATTGAAGCAAATTCTGTAAACTCTGGGCACAAGAGCCAAGTTCCTATTGTAAGCTTATTGAAAGGAGTTCTCGGCGTGAAATATTGATTTGAACAGTTTTTGCTCATTTTTGAACAGTTCAAAAAATTAACACAGGGC